>OU618551.1:251840-2651840 GCA_914829495.1 Eilema sororculum | reverse complement strand
CGCTCGGCTGCCGCATATTATCACTCGGCTTGGCAACTGCCGACTTATGCCAGTCGGCTTTTAGCGATAAATTTTAGTACAGTAGTGCTAAAAATGTGGGACGAAGCCGAACAATACTGCGTGGAGGACGCACGCGACGCCCGAATTAAAACTGAACGTAATTTAGTAGTTGCTTTGGGTTGGCTTTTTCATTCTGCAATACTGCCGAATGGAATGATGTGTCGACCCGAATGAACAACTCGTTCGGCACTAGCCGATTGAAGTCGAACAAGTGCAGTAAGTGCTTCGGGTCGGCTGTGTTGTTCGACAAATACCTACTGCCGAACCGACAATGCCGGCCCGCTTATGTGTGTAGCTACCCTTACTTTCGCATTTAAAATATTAGTAGGTATGGATTAATAACACTTGTACTTTTTTGAAATCCCCCTGTAAGGGAAAGGTTAAAGTCCGACCCGAGTAATTGATTTTTCCTGATATAATCGAATTATTTTTTATGTACTTATTTCTCCTCTCTCATTCGCAGATATGGTCACAAACCCGTGAAGTTCGCGGCTATGAGTTTGAGGGACCGTAACAGCTATTTCTATCGGTATAAACAGAATGGCAAGTTCCACAGGGAATGGCAGATACGTGCAGTGAAGAAGATTCACGTGCACCCTCAGTTCAAAGCAGACCTGGATACCTTCAAGAAGTTCAGCAATATCGCTTTGTATGAACTGGAGACATCGTACGTATTTTAATTGTTTTCTTATATTTACCCGACTACCGAAGAAAGGAGTGTATGTATGTATGTATGTATGTATGTATGTATGTATGTATGTCTATTTATTTGGCACGGCCTACAGCCTGAACGGCTTGACGGATTTAGACATGCGAGGTGTGATTCACCGTGATTGTGTGAGTGACACAAGGTATATATTAAAGCGTCGAAAAAATCAAAATGGTGGATTTTTGGCGCCAAAACTTATGTTGTCAAAAATATTTTTGACTCAAACTTATCGAGTGGGGTATCAAAATAAAGGAAATTACAAAAATATATACATGTTATATCATAACTAAAAGTATAAAATAAAACAAATGATTAAAAGGGTGAATTTCTCAAACGTAAAATTTTCGCGGCGTGACTGAAAATCATACCTTAAAGTTAACATATAGTAATGATTATTTTTTGTAAGAAAGATATCGTTTTGCTCTATATGAACGTATAAATTATATTATTGAAACTATTTTTGTGAGTGTGTAAAAAATGTATTTTCACCTAAATTCTAGGCTTGGTGGCGCGTCCACAACCTGTTTTCTTGGGAATGATCACAGTTTAATCAAAACTTCATTAGTTTACTGAGTATACTTAATAATAATCCGATTCGGCATTATTTTAGCTATCTTCGATAATGTCATTCGTAGTATTTAGTACTATACTTTATCTTAAAAATAATTTATAAGATGCGTCCGCGGCAAATGTAAAATTTTGGTGGGATTTATAAAAACATCGAAGGAGTCGTATTGAAAGTACCTATAAGGACGACACTATCATCATTGGAAACGTTCAGTTGGGTGTTAATGAGCACCAGTGCCAGTTGTCCCCAGTCTCGTTTCGTTTTTCTGCCAAACACGTAAGTAGGTCGTTTCATAAGCCTCTGACAAAAATATTGTAATTTTTGTGTTGATTATTTAAACCGTTTTATTCTCATTGTATGTTTTAATATTTAAGTATAGTGTACAGGTTCAGTATGTGTATTAAATTTTGGTAATGTAACCACTATATTCTAAATAGTATTTTTATAAATAATTTTTTTAGACGTGAAACTAATTTTGGTGGAGCAATTTTGGTGAATTTGGTGGGATTTTACTAATCATCAAAATTGTATATTTACACCAAAATTTGTTTTCATAGTTATTTGATTAAGCTCCTACGTAGTCCGACGGGCTACTAGGTCAGGTGGCCTCTACGTGGTATACCCTGGGCAATGGAGAAAGCACCGCCTCTCTCCCTAGGTGGGAAAGAGGTTGTTGGCTGTTGAGGGTTGTTCGGAAGCTTTCCTAATTTTCTCTCAGATTAACCATTAGCATATGAACTACCCATACAGCAGAGTAGTTGGGTGAAGTCAGCTGATGCCGCAGTAGGGACAGGCCGGTGCGGTGGAGCATCGTGCGCTCTTTCCGTCACCTGCTTCTACTGGCGTGAAAGGCGGCCTCACTCTTTACTACCAAGCCTACATCGTTAAAACCTGCCCGCCCTTCTTCCCTCCTCTCCACTGTCAACATCATTTGGCTTTTCTTCCTCTGCTTTCTCACTTACATGAAAGCTACCGTGGATGCAAGAGTGCCTCATGCAATCTTTTGCACGAGACTCCACGCAATAAAGCGACGACGTCGAAGATGTAGGGGACACTCAACTCCTGCTTATGTTGCTCCAGCAGCTAGCACTTTGCTATCGTGTAAAAGGTACTCAATCTTCTCCACAGAAGGCTTCTGACCTCTACCGTCCTCAAGCTCCTCACATGTTGCACCAATATATCGGCGTCCACCACCGATATTAATAGCATACATGGGCAGTTATGGAGTGATTGTCTGATGCTATCCGACCAAAATACCACGCTGCGCTGATTGGGAATGGACTAAGGACCGATCCTAGATGTACCCCGACAGTGATAAGGAAATTCTGATATTGCCAACAGCGAACAACGGAATCAGAATCGTGGTACAGGTCCCGGTTGGTGTAAACCTCAGGAACCCTTTTGAACCGCAATGCCCATCAGCTCACCGCGTGAGAAACTTAGTTGAAGGACTCTTGTAAGTTCAGAAATAGACATCAGACTACCAACTAGTCTTGTCACTACCAAGTGTCCATGGCCTATCTTCCGTCCACCCTTAGGCATACCGAGTACCACCTCTCCCACTTTGAGAATAACTGCCTAAATCTTTTCCCAGCAGTCTTGAATAAGTTCGTCGATAATATTGGCGCCATTAGAGTAAAATATAATCCTTGCTTCTAAACAATCAAATGTTTTGCTTTTATACTGATACTACTAAGAACTATTCAAGTGAAATAGGCATCTAAATAGGTATTTCTAGCTAAATATTGAAAGAGATTACCTAAATACCTAGAAATAAAAAAAATCACCAAAATTAGCTAAAAATTCATAGATGTTGAAATTCACCCAAAAAACAAAAAATCCCGACTGCCACCGAAAAGATCGAAATAATTTGAATGAATTTTTTATAGCATTTATTATGCTAACTGTTAAGTTCGAAAAACATTGGAAAAAATTAAATGCTCAAGTGAGACTCGAACTCACGACCTTTCGCTTACAGGGCGACTGCTCTGCCAACTGAGCCATTGAGCACCACTTGAATCATTCCAAATTTTCCTTCTCTTTATATCCGTCTATAAGGGCGACGGTGCAGCCATCTACCAACATTCTTACGAACTGTTGGAAACAATGAATGATTTTTCAACCATTTTTAAACATTGAGTTTTGATTTGATGACTGCGCCCAAATATTTGAATGAATTTTTTATAGCATTTATTATGCTAACTGTTAAGTTCGAAAAACATTGGAAAAAATGAAATGCTCAAGTGAGACTCGAACTCACGACCTTTCGCTTACAGGGCGACTGCTCTGCCAACTGAGCCATTGAGCACCAGCGAAAGGTCGTGAGTTCGAGTCTCACTTGAGCATTTCATTTTTTCCAATGTTTTTCGAGATCGAAATAAGTTTGATAGCAGGCGGTACCCATTAATTTTCTTTCGGTTTATGATTGGCAAATGGGTACCGCCTGCTATCGAACTTATTTCGATCTTTTCATTGTCCTTTTGTGTACATAATTTTTATAGTCTTCAAATAATGTACGAAAATCTTACGGATTTGTTCAAATTTATTATCACTACTTCTCTCTCAATAGTAGTAGCGTGATGATAATTTAGCATAAAACCTTCTTCGAGAAATGGGCTATTCAACACTAAAATAAATTTTCAATACTAATCTGTAGTTTCTTAGATTAGAGCGATTAACCAAACACACAATCTCTTCAGTATTATAATAATAGGTATACAATACAATATAACAATGGCAATAGGCTCGCCACCTATTACATTGGGACCTAAACATAAACTGGCGAAATGTGGGTGCTAGCACCTCTGCCTACCCCTTCGGGGAATACAGGAGTGAGTTTATGTTAAGAGTAAAAATATTTTTGACAACACACGTTTTGGCGCCAAAAACAGCCTCCGTGGTGTGTTGGTAGTGAACGCGACTGCCACGCAGGAGGCGCGGGTTCGATTCCCGCTCAGTGCAAATGTTTGGTATGCATGAATATGGCTACTTGCATTGGTCTGGGTGTTTCTATGTATAATATGTATGTATTTAACAAAAAAAAGCTAGTTAAGCTATGCTTACCATGGGTCTAGATAGCATTGTGTAGAATGTTGGGAAATATTTATTTATTTATTATTATTGTATAGATTGCTAATATTGTCAATCATTGTTATACCACTGACACTGAAAAATACCATACAATTGTGGACTTTATCCATCCATCCCTATACTTACGTCTATATATCCCCGAATGGGTAGGCAGAAGTGTACTCCCACCCATATTTTGCCAATAATGATTTTCGGTCCCACGACGTAATGGGGGCGAGCCTATTGCCGTCTAACGGGTCCATTATCTTGGGCTGTATGTTTACATCTTCTTAATATATATAAATTACGTGTCACGTTGTTTGTCCGCGATGGACTCCTACACTACTTAACCGATTTAAATCAAATTTGCACACCGTGTGCAGTTAGATCCAACTTGAAGGATAGGATAGTTTACATCTAAATTGGCGATAAGTGATATCCACGCAGGCGGAGCCGCGGGCAACAACTATTAATATATAAAGTACTAAATTAAATCAAAAGGAGTTCATAACATTTTTACATTCACTCTACAAGGTGCCATTCAATTTAAGACGATATTAGTATTGCAGTAAAGCCTAAAATGTAAAAGCATTTTTGCAGTGTTTGTGGTATTACAGAGATTGACACTTTATTTTTTTATTTTATTTTATACTTTATTGTACACTTAAAAGGCTTTAAATACGGAAAAGAAATAGTATGTATAAAGGCGAGCTTAACTCAATGTTGAGTTTTCTTCCAGCAAATCCGGGAGTGCACAGAGGAATAGCAATTCAATGAGAGGCCAAAGTCTTGTGTAGGTACATTAAATGTCAAGTTTTATAATGAAGGGGTATAGGAAAGGTATACTCCTGACAAAGGCATTATACAGGGTGTATTTTTGAAACGGGGCAGTAAGGGCAAGTACCTTAACCGTTGCAGTTACAGCAAAACGTTATTAAAAGACCTTCCCTAACTTTTTGGGACATTTTGAACTGCATTCACAGATTTTGTAAAAAACTTAGTTAGTAAAAAAAATGCAAAAAGTTCAAATTTTTTTTTTTATGCCAATCGATTCTATTTCATGTGGGGATCAAAACACTCTATGGGACCATTTTAGCTTTCAGTACTAGAAAAGACAGAAATCGCCAAAAACGTTTCCCATACATTTCGTACGGAAATATGATAAATCAACTCGAAACTCATAGGTCAGGTAAAATTTTGAACTTTTTTAAATAAAAAAAATCATTTAAACATTTAAGAAATTGTTTTATGAAATAAATTGCTCAAAATGATTTCCATTTTCACGAATACATAAGTCTATCCTTTTTTGCACTGAACGAATGGCGGCTAATAATGTTCTGGGATGAATATTACGTAAAATGGTCATTAATGCATCCTTGAGCTCTTGAACACTGGCGTACGTCGTCTTATACACCTCGTTTTTCACGAAGCCCCATAAAAAAAATCAAGTGGTGTTAGATCGGGGCTACGAGGTGGCCACTGTGTTGGACCATGTGTACCTATCCACTGTGTACCGAATAGGCGGCTCAAATTGGGACGTGAAAGGTGACTTATGTGGCGGAGCACCATCTTATTGAAAATGAACTTTTCGCAATTCCGACAGGGGCCATTCGTCCATCTCGTTTTCAAGATGGTGTAAAATGACTTCATTATACATGGCAGAATTCAATTTCCCTTCATAAAATTCCACCATTATGACTCGATTGGACATTATACCACACCAACAGTTGAATGAGAAGCGAACCTGATTATGACTTGCCGTAACTCTTAGTGGATTTTCTTTGGACCAATAGTGGTGATTTTTTCTGTTGTACGTAAAACATACTGTGGTCAGACGAAAGGAAAAATTCGTTTCGTCTGACCACAGTATGTAATTTAAAAATTCATGATCTCTGCTTATTTTTCCTCTTAGCCATCTGCAAAAAGTAAGCCTTCGAACATCATCACCCGGATGTAACACTTGAACTATGCGCCCATATCGATAGCACTTGTAGCCGTATTTCTTCTATATCTTTATCACAAGGGAGTGGTTTTACACCTACTTCAAGGGCGACTTGCCTGGACGATACCTCTGGATATGCTTCGACATAAGTCAGAACCGCAATCTCCGTGTCCATGTCCACACGAGGCTGCCGCTTTCTTTTGAAAGAACCCCGCAATTCCAGGTTTTTCAAAAGATTTGTAATAACCTTTCTTGTTGGCACATGCCGCAACGGATACTTATTGCGGTACCACACTAATGCAGCTCCCGCATTTCGATTATTGACAAAAACGCTTCTAATAAGTCAATTTTTTCACGATTTTAGCGAAAATCCTTAATTAATAACTCATACGAAGTTTCTCAGCTGAAACTAAGTATAACACACAGATTTTCGAATCAAATTCGAAATTTGAGGGTAAAAATTCTTTTTATTTACTTTACAGTCAATTCTACCCACTTCCTGGCCATAACAAAAAGTTAGACCATCGTAGAAATTTGTTTCTGTTGCCGAAATGTATGGGAAACGTTTTAAGCAATTTCTGTCTTTCCTAGTACTGAAAGCTAAAATGGTCTCATAGAGTTTTTTGATCCCCACATGAAATAGAATCGATTGGCATAAAAAAAAATTTTGGACTTTTTGCATTTTTTTTGCCAACTGTAGTTTTTTACAAAATCTGTGAATGCAGTTCAAAATATGTCAAAAAGTCAGGGAAGGTCTTCTAAGAACGTTTTGCTGTAACTGCAACGGTTAAGGTACTTGCCCTTACTGCCCCGTTTCAAAAATACACCCTGTATAATAAATACTTACATACATGTATAAACATCTTAGTCTTGGGTGTTCACTTTTTCTGATTTCTTTGAAACTTAAATTTATCTGAATGAGTTTTTTATAGCATTTATTATGCTAACTTTAAAGTTCGATAAACATCGAGAAAATGAAATGCTCAAGTGGGACTTGAACCCACGACATTTCCCTTACAGGGGGAATGCTCTTCCAACGGAGCTATTGAGCCACATCTGAATCACTTCAAATTTCCCTTCTCTTTATATCCGTCCCCGTAAGGGAAAGGTCGTGGGTCCAAGTCCCACTTGAGCATTTCATTATCCCGATGTTTTTCGAACTTCAATTTATATCAGACTGTCATGTTGTTAACAGGATTACCTTCCATGAAAGGGTCATGCCGGCGTGCCTCCCTGCTCCGGATGCAGACGTTGACGTCTCCACAGCGAGATTTTACGGGCGGAATAAAATCAACTCAACCTTCGTGTTAGAGGAATCATATATCGTAAGTTTACCTAAAGGTATACCTATGCTCGCGCTTTCCTCTCTTCGGGGTAAGCAGACACAAGAGCCCAATTATTTCTGTTCATCTAAATATATATAACTAAAAGGTGACCGACTGACTGACATAGTGCCCAAACCACTGGAATTTGGCATGCAGGTAGATGTTATGACGATCCCCAAGGGGATAAAATAGGGGATGAAAGTTTGTATGAAACTTTGTCAATTTTAAACCGATCGGGCTGAGACTTTGCATGTGTAGCGGACGGCCTCGCGCGGGTGTCAGAAACTGTCTCGCGACAGAGTTGAACACCACTGGTCGGCTTAAGTCCGTGTCTACATGGGTGATAAGCGATTGACCGTTGGTATCAGTTTGCACACTTCCCTGCCCTGAGGTAAAGGTGGACTGTAAGCTATAGTGAACGAGTGCAGGAAAGTGGTTTCCGTGCGTCTCTACTGATAGCTTGAATCAGCCAGTTACGGCCCGATTAGGGATGCACGTTACGATGCGATTTTTCTGAAGATCGATTCAAGGGAATACGATCTAGCGATTTTTTGAATCGATTCACTTCAATACGATCTTCATTTGAATCGATTCAAAAGTATAGTGAATCGAATCCTTTGGATCGTATTACCGACAATGTATTACTGTGAAGATTTATTATTTTTAATAAACAAAGTTCGATTACAAAGTAATACCGATACCTTAAATTTATTTATGTTTCGCCATTCGTTTGTAATCTATCTTAGTCATCATAGTCTGCAATGTTTATTTTATGACGGCACGAAGCGAAGCAATCAAATCGATAGGCAAAATAATGAAATATGATGAAGGTAGTTCAGAAAAGTCATGGTTGATTTTACTGCAACTGAAGAAACCTATGGTCCATGGCAATTTCACTATGAATTATTAAGCCAAATGTCAGCCATGTCAAAGGCACATACATCGACACCCACAGCAGATAAATTAGAGTCGTCATTGAAGCAGTACCTCTCTGAACCTTTGCTTGATCGGAAATCTAGTCTAATCTTTCTGGTCAACCAGAAGAATAGTATGGCAGCAGTTGGATACGATGGCATTAAGATATTTGACGATTGTGGCTAGCTTCACGCCATCAGAACGCCTTTTTTCTCTCGCTAATATTACCTTAGATGAGAGTCGCAATAGACTGCTGCTGAAAAGGCTTTCTCAATTACTATTTTTAAAAATTTTGGACGTGGAAGATTGGCATTTATAAGACCTGATGGTTTTAATGTATTAGTTTATACTTCGTGTGTTTTTAATTGTGTAGTAAGTTTTTAATTGTGACCACAACAAGCCATTAAGTGATACCTAATGGCTTGTTGTGGTCACAATTCCAACCTAACCTAACCCAGCACTGTTATCATTGTCAAAAAACATATTAGAGATTTAGTTGTAAAATTGTACAAATTGGGTGTGCCAGTTAGTATTTTTGATAAGAAATTCATATTTTTGTTTTATAAATCATAAATACGGCGTATGAGTCGCATTTTTGGTGTGAATTCGATAAAAAAGGTCTTCTCATTTTGTGTGATTTTATAGTTTTTTTGGGACATGTTTAGTTAATCAGTTGGTTTTTTTGCACAACATTTATTTTTCTGTTATGCATTCAGTTAATTAGAGGAATTGCCTAGCGCGCTTAAAAAATATTCATACCTATTAAGTGCATTTAAATAGGTATACCTATACCTTATTCTATGTTTAAAAAGTAAATTTTTTCCTTTTTTAGACTTCATTAAAGTTTAAATTTGTGTAAAATTATTTTTTATTTGTTAAAATTAATGCAAATTTCGATTCGATTTTTGAATCGATTTTCATGAAATCGATTCAAGACAATACGATCTGATCCACGAATCGATTCAAGGGCTTACGATCCATTGCGATCCAAAAAATCGATTCAAAGAGAAAAATCGTGCATCCCTAGGCCCGATTCCGATTTATTTCCTGAAAATGCCAATAAAATAAAACAATAATATTCCGAGGAATAGTTATGTTCGGGATTATCGGCCCATTCAGGGTGTAGCGTCTGAGACAAAGTCTCGAAGACTACTACTGGCGACTCGGCTAAGAATTCGCAATTTGTTTACAGATCGCGCCAGCTTAAGTACTCCGAAACTTTACCTTAACGAGGGCCGCTAATTCCGAGAACGTTTTTATTCATTTTGCACAACTGTTTTTACTATTGTTCACAACATTTTTCTTATACTAAATTTATATCTATTTACAATTGTTCATGTATCTATTGTTTAGGGTTGTGGAAAGTAGTTACCCATCCCATGGTAAGGTCATCTGGACTGTATATATATTTAATAATTCACAATATCGATTTTAATCTAAAAATGTTAGGGAATGGGGTCTATGTTACTACTTTAAAGCTAAATTATACAAAACTGTTTATGTACTGTTTACAAAACTATGTTTAGGCATTATCTACATATTATTGCACATTCTTTACACATTATTCTAAGACGATCTCGTAACATTTATTAGGTATTTTTAATACAGATTTACTCTCGCTATAAAACTACATCTTAACTAAGTTTACATGTTGCCAACATTACAAAACTAATTTTACTATACAATAAGGTGGGGTGATCGGCTCATGGCTCGACCAATAGGAAGACGGAATTTTACAGTTCTTATGTATCTAAGGGTCCGATTGCACTATGATCACTTGTTCACTTTAGTTTTCACTGATTATATTGATTTTTACACTCACACATACGAATCACTTTTTTAAACTGTTTTGTCTGTCGCGAACATCTCTCCCGCCGTGCAGCGGAGTGAGGCGCGGCCGCTTGTGACGCTGCATCCTCCGGTGAGCGACACTACTTGGGTAGTGGCACTATTTTCTTCGTGGGGCGTTTGAGTACGCCCCCGGCTGTGCGCACCTCAACGGTCCGGATTTGACCGTCGGCACCTGGGTAGACTGCGGTGACTCGGCCCCTTGGCCAAGTGTTGCGAGGCAGCTGTCCGTCAGCGATCAGGACGGGATCGCCGACCGCGATGAGTGGCCCCGACCCACGGGGTTCCCGCCGGTGTTGCAGCTCGGGAAGGTACTCGCGTACCCAACGGCGCCAGAACATATCAGCGAGCGCCTGAGCGCGTCGCCAATGTTTTTTGTGGTCGATGTCGGTCGAGTCAAACTCACCGAGTGATGGCAGTTGGGAGGAACCACCGAGTAGGATGTGGTTCGGAGTGATGGCCTCGGCGTCCTCGGGGTTCACGGAGACGTGTGTGAGGGGGCGACTGTTTACGGTGTGCTCCACCTCACACAACAAAGTACAGAGCACCTCTTCGGTTGGGTGGCGCTCATGTAAGACCGTAGTTAGGGCGGTCTTTACGCAGCGGACGAGGCGCTCCCATACACCCCCCATAAAGGGAGCAGAAGGGGTTATGAAGCGCCACACGATTCACCACACTTCGTCTTGAAGCTCGACACGGAGTTCTCGGAGTCTGCTATCTGATGGCATGTCTATATTATTTTTTAATTGTTGCACCTCTAGTGCGAACGAGTCGGATTGTATACATTTTATTAATAATTTTTCGGCGTCTCGGAGGTACTCGGCGGTGAGTATTCTAAATTTACGATTACTATTGCTGGGTACAGCGGCCTGTGATACCGCTGGCCCTTTATTCAACTTCACCTGCTGAGTGTTGCGCCAGTCGGGATCCTTTTGTGGATTTTTTGTTGTCCTCTTGTAGGCCACCTGTTCTGTTCTTAACAGATCTATAAACTGTAGCACCCGAGCAGTGGTGCGTAGAAGCCTTTCCCATTTGGAAAATCTATTTACATCTGGTATGGCTGAACTTACTTTGACTGTTATGGAGGTGACTCGTTCCTCTCCCGTAGCCTCAGTTGGTGTAGGCTGCTCCATCGGCCATTCTGTCATTTCTTTGTGAAGGAAGGCCGGACCGCTGTACCACTCGTGCTGCGAATTAAAATTAGTGGGAACGTCGCGAGTGGCAGCGTCTGCTATGTTAGACTTTGACGGGAGCCATCTCCAGTCTGTAGTTTTACTGTTTTCCTCGATGTCGGCTATGCGGTGTGCAACAAAAGGTTTATATGTTCTTGAGCCTTTCTTTATCCATGTAAGGACTGTCTTGCTATCTGTCCAATAGGTTATCGTATCTGGTTTCACGTTGTGGCTCTCAACAACGGCTGTAGCTAGTCGGGTTCCCATCACCGCGGCCTGTAATTCTAATCTTGGTATAGATGTAATCTTTAATGGTGTCACTCTTGCCTTTGCCACGACGAGGCTGACACTCACCTGGCCTTCGTGGGTTACAGTCCTCCAGTACAAAGCCGCGGCGTAGGCTGACTCGCTGGCGTCGGTGAAGACATGAAGTTGTAGTGACTGGGGGTCGGTGTATCCCAGATAACATCTAGGTATTCGGACGTCTTTTAGGGCCTTTAAATGTATTATCCAGGTCCGCCACTGGACCAAGAGTCTGTCATCTAGCGTCTGGTCCCAGTCTGTTCCTAGACGCCATGCTTCCTGTAGGATCTGTTTGGCTCGTATTGTTATTGGTGATGCAAGTCCTAACGGATCGTATAACGACATTATTATTTTTAAGGCTTCTCTTTTGGTGGGTGAGGTCTTATCTATCAAGTTTTCAGGTAGTCTGGCTAAATTCAAATTAAAACTAAGTTCGTCTGTAGACGGGTTCCACATTAGACCAAGGATTTTCTCTTCTTGCTCTTTCGAGTTTATGTTGACTATATCTGTGTGGCCTGGACTATCTTGTATCTGTTGGATGACAGTCGCGGAGTTTGAGACCCATTTTGTTAGTTCTAGTTTGGCTTTTCTATGTACGTCACGTACCTGTTTCGATATACGGACTGCTTCTGCCTCGGTTGGGAAACTGTGTAAATAGTCGTCCATATAGTGGCTGTCGACGATGGCTGCTACTGCTTCGGGAAACTGGGATGCGTACTGTCTCGCGTTCCAGTTTTTAACGAAGATTGCTGTACATGGTGAACTGGCTGCGCCGAATATTATAGATTTCATGCGGTACTCGGTCGGCGCGCCCTCCCGCCGGTCACCTCTCCAGAGGTATCTTAAGGCGTCCCGGTCTTCTGGACGTACCTGTACCTGCATAAACATCTCGGCGATGTCGGCGGTGACGGCGATTCGGTGACGGCGAAAGCGCATCATAACTCCTGGTAAGGACTGTAGTAGGTCTGGACCGGTGAGTAAAAAGTCGTTCAGGGACATCCCCCCTGACTTGGCGGCAGCATCATGTACGATACGCACCTTGTTGGGTTTGCTGGGGTTATGTACATCAAAATGAGGTAAGGACCTGGGTCCTTCCTGGTGTGGTTTGTTTCGGAGCTTCTTCTGCATAGCCTTTGCTTAAAAGGGACTCCATCTGTGTTGCATACGCTGTTTTTAGGGCTGGTGTACGGTCTAGCTTTTTTTCTATACTTGTGAGCCTTCTTATGGCGTTCTGATAGCTATCAGGCATCACACTATCCTGTTTTCTCCATAGGAGAGCTGTTTGTATACGACCGTCTGTTAGTCGCGTCGTGTGTTGTTCTAATATGTTTTCTGCTTGTTTCTCAGGATCGGAATTCGGTCGGCGTGGGTTTAACAGAAGCGAATCAAGTGAAAAATATTGTTTCAGTTGATTGTCTATGCTGTCATCAGCGGCTGAGAGGCGATTAATAAAATGTACTGTTTGGCCTAGGATTCTACCATAACATCCGTGTAAGACCCATCCTAGTGCTGTAAGTGAGGCGACTGGCTGTTGGCGGCTTCCCCGTTTGACGTAACTGGATATAAGAAGATGCCAGTTGTCTTGGCCTATGAGTACCTTAGGGGTTCCCGCTGTGTATATGAGTTGGTCTTTGATGTCCTGTAAATGTTCGCAGCCCTCTAGGTCGGACTCGGTGATGGTCTGGGATGACAGGTCTAACTTCGGTACAGTTTTCACGGATAATGGGATGCTAGTTCCGTCGGGGTTTCCTATGTATACTTCAACTCTTCGCGAGTTCGGAAAGTCGATGGCTGTGTCCCCTATGGTCTTGACTTTAAATGGGTCTGTTTTACCTCGGGCTCCCAGCTTGGCAGCGATGTCTTCGTCTATAAGTGAGATAGTTGATCCGTCATCTAGGAGAGCGTAGGTCAACAAATCTCCCGCCGGTCCTGAAAGTCTGACAGGCGCTATTTTCAGGTAAGCTTGTCTAGGTGATCTATAATTTGAACTGGCGACTGTCTCCTCATGCGTGTCTGGTTTTGCCTCTGTTGGTCTGCTTTTTTTCGTATAATGGAGTAATCTATTATGAGATGCAGTACAGTTATCAATTCCACATTTTCTAAGCTGGCATTTATGATCCTGTTGACGTGTTCTCAGGCAACGGAAACAAAGTTTATGTTTTTTAGCGAGCTCCCACCTCTTGTCAGAGTTTCCTTTTCTGAATGTTTCACAGTTCGATGCGTAGTGTCCCTCAGAGTCGCATATACGGCATTTAGATGTAATATTCTCCCCAGTGTGCCTCTCAGTGGCATTGAGTGCTCTCTGAGGGACACGCCGGGTCGTCTGGTAATCTCTGATGGTTTCAGCTGGAGCAAAGGCACTACAGAAACGGGCATATTCCGTAACGTACTCGCTAAAAGATGCTAAGTCAGGTGTGGAGTTATATTTCTCTGTATAGACTCGGTACCATTGTACACGCAATGAGTTCGGTAGTTTTTCTGTTAGTATGCGTAATAATTCAGCATTCATTAAATAATGGCTCTTTTTCAACGCCTGAAGTGTGACGACGCTACTCCTAATGCGACTGGCAAACGTACAAATATCTTTAGGTGCTTCGGTGCATCGCGGTAATGCTCTCAGTTTGTCAGTTTCTGATTGGGCTATTGAGTCGGGTCGTCCGAATTGGAGTTCTAGTTCTCTTATAATATGATCTGGTTGTGCGTTGGCTATCAGTTCTGAGCTAACGATTTCTAAAGCTCTGCCTTTAAGACTTCGTCTGAGTCTAGCTGTGTTTTCTATATCATTAAAATAATTCTTAGTGGTGTCATATATTGCTTTAAATGATAACCACTCGGTATGTGACCCGCTGAATATGGGTAATGTCATTATGACCTTCGATGCCGATGGATACGAAAATGAAGACTCCATCGGTTTTCTATCAGCAAGTGCGGCTATAGCGGAAGTTAATTCAGATATAAACGGTTTTAACATATTGTTACTATTAGCTTGATCTATATAATGTTCTGTTGCGCCCCCAGCCCGGGGCGCCGGAGCAGTCTGTGTATAAGGTTTCTCTATGTTTTCTATTGTACCCCCAACCCGGGGTACCAGAGGAGTCTCTTGTTGAGTCTCTTGATAAGCGGGTGTATCCCCAACCCGGGATACCAGATGAGTCTCCTTTTGGAGCTTATTTAAATCTATATTTTCTATTGTACCCCCAACCCGGGGTACCAGAGGAGTCTCCTTTTGGAGCTTATTTAAATCTAGTTTCGGATTTGTGCCCCCAACCCGGGGCACCATAGGAGCTTCCAACTGAGGCTCTATTCCGTGGGTCTCCTTCTGGAGGTGTCCACTTACTATACGTGGTTCATTGCCGAGTCGTATCGAGGGCGAACCTTCTTGTAACCACGAACGAACGTACTCTGTTCTAGAATGGGCATCATCATCATAGTCAGTGTCATCGGCCGATTCTTCAGCCCTACGTAAGGTAACTTCAGCTAACTGTAATTTAATTCTGAGCATATCCTCCTGTGCCTTCAACGCTCGTTTGCGCGCCATCGATTTATTATGCAAAGAGGATCTAGATCTTATAGTAACGCCTGGTTCACGGCTCACTGGCTCAGTTGTACGTACCCCTTCTATCTGTTCAACAGGGCGTAACGTATTGTCTGATCTATTCTCTCCCAGAGACCACGGCTGTTTACTTAAATCTGTTTGCGTCTTAGCGCTGGAGGGCCGTGGTGTACTGGTTGAGGGTTGAGCCATGGACGATGGCGCGCTTACCTCTGATCCAACTGGTACTGATGGAGAGCGTGGAGGCTGCTCGTGGCGCAGGATCGGGTCTCGTGTCTGCTCTGCTGCTTTGCCTTGAGATCTGGTGGTCGGCATGTTGATCACTGACACTGTTTCACTTACGTAGGTTTACACAAAGTCGACAGTACGCACAAAAATTATTACTGTTTATTTTACTATTTACTGTTTATATATTCACTATACGTACTGTCTAAATGCGAACGACTGTTATTAATTCACGCACCACTATTAACTGACGCACGAACGACACTGAGTTTATACTGAACTGTTTGTTTATTTTACTGGCTTTTAAAACGTAACGTGCACTGAGTTTATTTTTACTGTTATATACTTTACTATTCAATCACGCACACGTAACTGGCACTATTTACTGGCTTATATAATATGGTTATAAACACATATCAAACTTTTACTGACGTAACTTATACTGAACGGACTTTTAACGTATTTGACTCTATTTAAAATTATAAAACACTGACTCTAATACTGTTTAGCAACACTGACTCTAAGTATTCCTATTAGATTAATTCTAATTGGAATATAAAAATGCTGAAATAAATGGGTTAGACACACGGAAATCAACAAAAGCTATGTGCGATTTATCCGACCGGAAGCTGCCTATACAGACAGCGACCCTATGTGCCGGCTCGCAATTCAATCGTCAGATCGCAGGTACCAGATCCGGCTCGCAAGGACCAGAAATGTAGCGGACGGCCTCGCGCGGGTGTCAGAAACTGTCTCGCGACAGAGTTGAACACCACTGGTCGGCTTAAGTCCGTGTCTATATGGGTGATAAGCGATTGACCGTTGGTATCAGTTTGCACACTTCCCTGCCCTGAGGTAAAGGTGGACTGTAAGCTATAGTGAACGAGTGCAGGAAAGTGGTTTCCGTGCGTCTCTACTGATAGCTTGAATCAGCCAGTTACGGCCCGATTCCGATTTATTTCCTGAAAATGCCAATAAAATAAAACAATAATATTCCAAGGAATAGTTATGTTCGGGATTATCGGCCCATTCAGGGTGTAGCGTCTGAGACAAAGTCTCGAAGACTACTACTGGCGACTCGGCTAAGAATTCGCAATTTGTTTACAGATCGCGCCAGCTTAAGTACTCCGAAACTTTACCTTAACGAGGGCCGCTAATTCCGAGAACGTTTTTATTCATTTTGCACAACTGTTTTTACTATTGTTCACAACATTTTTCTTATACTAAATTTATATCTATTTACAATTGTTCATGTATCTATTGTTTAGGGTTGTGGAAAGTGGTTACCCATCCCATGGTAAGGTCATCTGGACTGTATATATATTTAATAATTCACAATATCGATTTTAATCTAAAAATGTTAGGGAAGGGGGTCTATGTTACTACTTTAAAGCTAAATTATACAAAACTGTTTATGTACTGTTTACAAAACTATGTTTAGGCATTATCTACATATTATTGCACATTCTTTACACATTATTCTAAGACGATCTCGTAACATTTATTAGGTATTTTTAATACAGATTTACTCTCGCTATAAAACTACATCTTAACTAAGTTTACATGTTGCCAACATTACAAAACTAATTTTACTATGCAATAAGGTGGGGTGATCGGCTCATGGCTCGACCAATAGGAAGACGGAATTTTACAGTTCTTATGTATCTAAGGGTCCGATTGCACTATGATCACTTGTTCACTTTAGTTTTCACTGATTATATTGATTTTTACACTCACACATACGAATCACTTTTTTAAACTGTTTTGTCTGTCGCGAACAGCATGCATAAAGCTACTATGACGTAGGCATCCCCTAAGAAAGGATTTTGAGATACAGGCTTTATGCTCAATAGCGTTGACTAAACACTAAGCGATAACCGAAATCTACGCGGGCGGAGCCGCGGGCAACAGCTAGTACATACATATTTGCCGATTAACCTACAGGACTGTCATTCGTCGTGATCAATTTGTTCAGTTTAGAGAAGGAGCAGTAGCTTCCGTAAAAGCATCTGGACGGGTTTGCTGGACGAGAAATCAACTCTGAGTTAAGCTCGCCTTTGTACATTACGTCTCATTATTTTGTATAAATATAATTTACGTGTACATTATACTAAAAAATAGAAATAAAATAAAATAAAATATAGTAAACCGCGTCAGAATCTTGCCTCAACGAGCCTCTCGCGGTTGTATACCAGCTCGATTCTTGGAATAAGAAAGAATAGTTTAATCTGTACCTATACACTAGCTGCACTAGCGTATTATGATCCTTCCCGAGGATACACGAATTACTCCCGGAATCTCCCGAAGAGTCGGGAAGTACTATGCCCGCTCCGACCGCGCCCGCGCCGCCGCCGCTCGGCAGTCGTCCGCTAGCCACGTTATGCTGGGTTTACACGCTTGCCAAGCCTTGGCAAGTCTCGACAATCACAAGCGTGTAAAGAAGGCGTTTGGCTTGGCTTGCGTTAGCTTGTCGGCGCTTGCTTCCGATCCAGTCGAGTGTCGGTTTTTTGACGCAGATCAAAGGGCATTTGCGGCAAACGTTTGCGACGCATTTACACGTTGGTCCGCGTTTAGTAGCCATTGTGTTCTCATGGCGACAACACGCATGCATGCTCGTGCTAAAAAAATAAAAAACCGGTCAAGTGCGAGTCGGACTCGCCCATAAAGGGTTCCGCAGCATTAAGTAATATAATATAAAAATTCTTGTAGTTCATTAAATGTTTTGTTTTTAGAATTTTTTGAGTTAATTGAATGAGCCTAGTGGTATGGGTAATGGACTGCTGAGACGAGGTCTCGGGTTCGATCCCAGGTTTACCATCTCACACACCAATGACTTTTCGATGCTTTTCGAAGTTATGTGTGTATTTATCGCAGGTTTATAAGTGCCCGGTTAATGGCAATAGGCTCGTCATCTATTACATTGGGACCTAAACATAAACTGGCGAAATGTGTGTGCTAGCACCTCTGCCCACCCCTTCGGGGAATACAGGTGTGAGTTTATGTTTATGTTATGTTAAATTGAATGAAAGGCGAAAATTGCGGTTTATGATGTATTAAAAAAACTACTTACTAGATCTCGTTCAAACCAATTTTCGTTGGAAGTTTGCATAGCAATGTATACCATTAGAAAAAAACAATGTTAGAAACCTCAATAGCATTTTTGAAGACCTATCTATAAATACCCCACACGTATGGGTTTAATGAAAAAAAATTTTTTTGTACGGACGGACAGACAGACAGACATGATGAATCTATAAGGGTTCCGTTTTTGCCATTTGGCTACGGAACCCTAAAAACGAGGTCTGGTCGAATGAGAAGTCTTTCGTTTCTGGAGAAAGATGCAAATCATAAAGATAAGAAGAAACAAGCAAATGCATGGATTCGTCTTGTTGAACTTATCGGAAGGCCAGTGAAGCATTTAAAAATTAAAAAAGTACTTTTCGCTAGCACTTTCCTTTTTTTGTTTCACTTTGCTTGCATTTCAAATAAAAGTACGTTAAACCAAATGCAATTGCCGTGACAAGTTCGGTGTCCGCCATGCTTGGAGGTAGGTTGCAGACTGATCCATTTACAAGCGTGTAAACGCTTTCCAAACGCCAAACGAGATTTGTGATGCCTTGGGACTGTTTGCCGTTTGCCAAGGCTTGGCAAGCGTGTAAACCCGGCATTAGGTGTAATGCTACGTTTACATTACACGCTTGTCAAGCCTTGGCAAACCTCGACAATCACAAGCGTGTAAAGAAGGCGTTTGGCTTGGCTTGCGTGAGCTTGTCGGCGCTTGCTTCCGATCCAGTCGAGTGTCGGTTTTTTGAAGCAGATCAAAGGGCGATTGCGGCAAACGTTTGCGACGCATTTACACGTTGGTCCGCGCGTGCTTGCTCGTACAAAAAAAAAAAATGTGTGGCCGTCGAATGAGGAGAGTCTTTCGTTTCTGGAGCATTATCAGATTGAATCCTGCATCTGGAATCCGAAAGATGCAAATCATAAAGATAAGAAGAAAAAAACAGATGCATGGATTCGTCTTCGTGGTCGTCGAGCTTTCCTTTTTGTTTCACTTTACTTGCATTTCAAATAAAAGTACGTTAAACCAAATGCAATAGCTGTGACAAATTCGGTGTCCGCCATGCTTGGAGGTAGGTTGCAGACTGACGCATTCACAAGCGTGTAAACGCTTTCCAAACGCCAAACGAGATTTGTGATGCCTTGGGGCTGTTTGCCGTTTGCCAAGGCTTGGCAAGCGTGTAAACGTAACATAAGGTTCAAACGCGCGCACGCATATCGAACCTACCTATTCTAGTTCTAAGTGTTCATCTTAATAATTATAACAAAGATTGTACTTCTCTTTGAACATTAAATAAGGATACCCTAAGACTTACACGTGTTTATTCTAATATGAGAACCCGTACCTCATAAAAATCAATTTTATTTCATTTTGGACTATAAAAAATGCCATTACATTTTAGAATTTCTTTATATGGGCATATAAAGAAATTCTAAAATGTAATGGCATTTTTTGTAGTATCAGTGGTTATAGGAACAGTAGGTGTGCTGACTTGTAGATCTTGGACCCTGGAGATCTTTGTGAAGCCCTATTCTGAGTATATATATAAACATTTTTACTCCGTAGCGGGACTTTAAGGAGATCAGTACGGAGCAGTGTAACGAGCGGATAAAGGAGTTCGTCGCGAAAAGCAAGTTACCTCTGCCGAATATCAAAAACGAGTCAGAAATGTGCTACGAATCGAACGAAGGCTGCGATACTGAGGTAAATATCACATTTTATCGGCGTAATATGACACTCGTAAGAACTGTTTCTGTTAGTTCGTACTACTATCGGTAGATGGCTCCACTGTCAACCCAAGATGGTTCTATAGAAGAATTTCGAATGCTCAAGGTGTCGTTCAGTACCTTAGTGGTCAGAGTATTCCCCCTGTAAGAGACTGCTCGTGGGTTCAATTCCCGCCTGAACATGAATTTTCCGGTTTCGTACCTCAAGAGGAAAAAAACGGAACCCTTATAGGAACACTTCATTGTCTGTCTGTCCGTCTGGCTGTCTGTCAACCCCTTTTACTCAGGAATGCGTGAAGGTATCAAGTTGAAACTCGTATCACATACCTACTCAGTCTATACGTCTTGAAGCTATGCAAAAATCAAATTTCTAAATTAAGGCAATCATTTATTTTTAAGTTACGGAACCCCTTATGTGCTAGTCTGACTCGCACTTGGCCGGCTTTTTGGGATCCTTGTCTGTTTAATTCGCGATGGATACAAAAAGTACCGAACGAATTTTGATGCAGTTTTTTAAAGGTCTTTGTTTTATGTATACCTACCAATTTTTTTAAATAAGTCTGGTCACAATCGGTTGTGTAAAATCGAAGGAATAGCCAAAAAACATGAGAATCAACTTTCAGGAGCCGCGGGCTTCGGCTAGTGACATTTTTTAGTTTGATTATAAAAGAACAGGGAATGTCAGTTTTTTATTTTTTCTATATTCTATTGAAAGCAAATCTTTGTCTAAAGTAGTTGAGATCCAATCACTATTAAAAAAAGTAAATAGATGGCGCCAAAAAGACGTTTTTGTTTATTATGGCCGAAGCGAAAAGGGAGTATCCGTATGACGGATTGTCCAAAGTAAAAGTTGTGATTTGGACGCCGATCTCAATAAAAATAATAATAGTTTAAAAAACTAAAAACACCCTTTTAGCATTCATCTTGGACGTCCGCCATATTGGATTTAAGTCACGTGACTTTTTTTTTTGTATTTCTGACAGCAAACCCTTTCATTCCTTTCAAACAGCCAGTCCGCCATTTTGGGGAGGCCGCCATATTGGATTTGTAATGACGTTTCTTAGCCAGTTATGTATGGTCATCAGAACTCAGAGCGTGTGCAAAATTTCAATCTAATCGAAGACCGGGAAGTGGGTCAAATTAAGATTCCAAGATTTTCTTACATACATAGTTACAAGTGAAGCTAATAAAAGCGTGTTAATGTTAAAAAGTCTGAACTTTCAAATGCGTTTATATTCAAAATCTATTCATTAGGACATTCCCTGTTCTCTGCCTGTGTACCCTTCAAATTTAAAGCTGACCCGGCGAACTTCGTACTGCCAATGTTTTCCCGCCCGCACTTTTTTTTATTGATGTGGCTACTTTATGGATTCTGTTCTTTCAGTTTGAATTCGGCGACCCTCTCTTGGTAACTTCGCAGTACTCCAGCTGTATGAACGACGTGATCGGCTTAGTCAGTTGGAACTTCGAGTGCAAGTCTAACGTGTACACACGCGTGAAGTACTACACGCGCTGGATTGAAAGCATCGTGTGGCCTTCCGTTTAATCTTGGACTATGTAGAGGAGAGGACTCGCCTCGCACTGCTAAAAATTCAATTTCATTTCACATTTTATTTCCATGCCTTTAAAGTCTAAAATTACATGGCATCCTATATAGATCTTAACAATATTAACATGTAAAAATTGTGTTCGTTTGCTCTACGACCTAACTCTGTGATTGCTTTAAATACTTCAACACAATGTAAATCTTTAGGCCAGTCTTTAAAATCAACTGTTTGTATGGAAGAATTTAGCACTTGTACTTTCACGAGTTATTTCGATTAGTTATAAAAACTGACTTGTTGGCGGAATCATTGGGAACGCCATAGGGAAAAAAATGTAGTGATGTCATACAATTTAATAGTCAAATCAGTTACCATTATAGGTTGGGTGGATGATTAAAAAAAATAAAAACCATAAAATAAGAACCGGCGCAATTTTTACCACTCTTTTACGATTCTTAATTTAAAAAGCTTGGTTAGATAATTTATTTTAACTGTAGGTTAATGCCCAATTGTAGGGTTTCTTGAAATACTTACAACCGTATCAAGTAGCTATACTATTTTTTACGTAATTTGTATTTGTATTTATTTATTCATTAACAATTTTTACATTGTGTTTGAACATCGTTTGTACACATACATTGCATGTATGTTATTTTTCGTATGCTTTTAATTATACATGCAATGTATGTGTACAAAAGTAGAAAATATCATGACACGTAAAAATTAACAATGTAATCACATTATACTTCTGCTGTCAGTTTAGAATCTATTTATTTAATATCTCATCGACAGAAAAATAACATCCTTTTAACAGAAAAGTATTCCGATGATATGACTGAGTCTCCTACAGATATCTCACAAAACAACCGAGGCAAATTAATGGATGCAAGTGATCATATTAATAGCTATCTCGTATGTTGTCCGGCATGGTCCGGACCGAGACGGGAGCTAGTGGCGGCCCTGGGAGTGAGAGTTCTCACCCTCGCCACCCTGCTCACAGCAATGGTCCGCTGTACGGACGCGTGGGCGGCCGGCGGTCTCCTTCAGCGAGCAGGTAATGGTAGTGAAGGAGACGGCGGAACGGGAGAGGCGGCGCGAGCGAGAGAGACTCGTGGATCGCGCCGCCCGCGCGCGCAGGCAACTCGGGCGTCGGAGGGCACTGACTGACCTCCGTCCCCCATGAGCGCGGGCCTGGGGGTGACGGGTGGAGCCACCTGTCACCGCAGGCCACGGCGGCGGCGCGCTAGAAAGCGCGCCTCCCCATTCCGGGGGCAAATCGGGGACACCGTTGTCCTCCCTCTTGAGGAGGGCTAGACCGTAAGGGATGGCCCTGGGTCAGCCGGGGTGCGAGGGATATCTCGATGACAACCTCACCTCCGGCCTAGCACCACGACTCACAGTCGGCGTGCGGTTTTAGTCGGTTCGAGTCCGACATAACCTCCCCTGCCGGCTCCGGCAAGGGGGGTATCCGAGGGGATTTCCGCACGGAAGGTATCTCGTATGTGAATTTATTTTCTGTTTTGTCGGATATTTTATGTCATCATAAGCGGGAAGATCAGGCACAAGAGTGTTGCCCCCCCTCACGAACTTTGCCGTTAGTGTTAAGATTTTTGTGATCTCGTTTATTTCAGTGAGCGTTACCCGTTTGCTCCCTAATAACATAGACCGAACTAAAACAACTAGCATGTGAAGGCGCAAAAATGAATAGTAAAGTAAAGCCAACGAAGCGAGAGAAAAAAGGTAAACAAAGTTTCAGCTGTTCCAAACATTTTTATTTCAAAATTATCACTTAACAAATCAAGCACATTCCAAACAGGAATGTAATTGCTCATAAGATTGCGGATTTGACAGTTAAGAACCGCTGTGCTGACAGCGTTCCTGTACTACGAACGAAATGACAGCTGTCGCTCGGCCATTCTTGCGTACGTGTGATATCGATATGTGCGATATGGAAAGAGAAAATTATCGCTATTTATCGTAATGTAACCCTCAGTAATGGTCGCTTTGTTTACCTTTTTTCTCTCGTTTCGTTTTACTTTAGTGCTATCTTGTTCGCTCTCTTTGTGAGTACGCACGAGTAAGAGCGAGATAGCACTACTTTAGTATTTCATTTGCGGCTTCACTTGCTCGTTTTAAATGTACCGTTTATGTTATTTTTTTAGTCTGAGTTTGCATCTTGAAGCGGAGGATTTATTTTGGATAGCATTGCTCTTACTGATGCTTTTTTGATGATGATTATTTAAAAGTTTATTGTTTATTGGTCTTGTTAATAGCCATAGCTGGTGGAGCGCTTATGTACTTTCTTAATTATTTCCCACATAATTTAATTGTATTTCAATTTTTGTGATTTAAAAAAACCGCTTCTGTGATCGAATAATGTTCGAGTATTGGCGCTCATTTGTTGACCACTTAGTGTTGAAGAAGGCCAATAGATGGCGCTGTGCACAGATTTTTCGAACTATACTTTGAGACTGAAGTTCCTACGAGCGACACTCTCAAGCTTCACGGCGGACGATCTCCCCGCCCATTTTAACTTGTCTTTTCAACCCGCTGCCGCTCCGAACGGAAGTTGAGTACTTCAACTCCTCGTTTCTTTTTCTGTGTAATTCTATAAGTTCCTTTGGCCACATTCTCAAGTCAGTATAAGTGAAGTGTATCGGAAGAAAACGACTCACTCAAGAAAGTCACCGGCCGGTCGACACCTACCTACCCACCAGCACGTGCCAGGAATCACGCCTGTCTGCAGCTGAATCCTCACGAGGTGGAACTCAGGTCAGTGCCGGTTCTCTTGCGTTTTCATTCATAGAAGCGGTCACGTGTATTTTCTTTTTATTACAACCAAACTTCAGGTCACAGGTTCTTACACGCTTTGTGTGCAAACACACCAGTGGTTGGACTATTTACACGTCCTACAATAATTTATGGTCCTTACGAGTCGGATAGGCCAGTAAATAACATATTCACGTAATTATTGGTGAATAATATTTCTTTCCTATTCATTTAATTAAAAGATTCACGTAATTTTGGTGAATTCTTTCCGCCATCTTAGTTTCATTACTTTCATTCGCTAACAGATTTACGTAAATTATTTGGTAAATTCTGCTTTTAAAACGCTAAATCTACGTAATAATTGGTAGATATTTATAATAGTTGGTGATTTACGTATTAATTGGTAAATACTCATCATTCTATTCACATACGCGTAACTTTGTAGGTACCTATCTAGGTACGTAGGTAGTTACATTCCCGCTCCGCCGTGCTACTTGCGCTATTATATAATAAGCCGTAGTACAATTTTCAATAAAAAGTATATCTAAACTGTTTGTGTTAGATAATCTTCTTGTTATATTTCAATAGGTAGGTCCTACCTATCGTTAATTTGCAAATATGTCGTCAGATCTCGAAACGAAGCTTATTATGTTGAATCAAAAGAAGGAATTATTGTTTGCACGCATTACTCGTTGGTATAAATCGTCGAAATCAATTGTTTGTTTTGATATAACGACGCGATCTAGTGAGGATTTTTTGGCTGAGACCGAGACCATCGATGATGTTCGCGATAAGTTCGAGTCGATTGTGGATCAAATAAATAGCTCAAATTTATCATTAGAATCCCCTGTGGAACCCGACTATTCTTGCCTTGACTCATTTGATGAATTTGTATTCGAGAATAAAACGCATTAGAAATAAATTATCTACTCCCAAGGTCAAGGAGGTCGCCTCACACGGGTCGAGTAATTCGAACGCGTCTGTAGTGAAATTGGAAATGCTTGTTATTCCGAGTTTTGACGGACGCCCTGAAAACTGGAATACATTTTATCAGTCCTTTAAGGCCAATATTCATTCAAACAATTGTCTGATTCGCAACGTGTGCAATACCTATTCTCAAAACTAACCAATGACGCATTAAAGTTCACTGCCGGTATTGTTCCGTCAAGTGAGACCTACAGTATAGTTTGGGACGCCTTGGTCAAGAAATACCAAGATAAACGTTCATTAGGTTCATATTATCTTAATAATATATTAGACTTAAAGAATTGTTCACCTAGTGTGAACTCACTTGATTCATTTATAGGTATATATTCCTCCTCTATCGCCGCGCTTAAAGAGTTAGGTATAAATGATTTAACGGACTTCATGTTTCTACAATGTGCCTTGAGGAAAATGGACACTCTAACCATCCAAGCCTTCGAACTTTCTGTTCGAGGTGTCGATATACCTACGACGCAACAGCTGATCGACTTTGTACAAGATCATGCTAAGATGATTGAACGGTCAAACCCGCGGTCTTCGTCATATGCGAAGTCTTCCACTGCTGGGACGCCACAGTCTAGTGATAGGCGTGTACAGCGTAATTCTAAGTCGTTTGTTGTCAGTGAGCCGATTAATAATAAGTCGAATGCGCCCGCCGCAGTTAACGCGTCCTGTTGTTTATGTGGCGGCAGCGACCACCGACACCTGTATGAATGCGCTCAGTTTAAAAATATGCAAAATGCAAAGGCTAGATATGAGTTTATTAAATCTAAGCGTGGTTGCGTCAATTGTCTAAGCACATTACATAATCTCCCGCAATGTAAAAGTACGTCAGTTTGTTTCTGTCAGAAAAAACATCATAAATTATTGCATTTTGATAATAATGTTAATAATTCGCACTCGCATGCGACGACTGCTGTCGCTTCCCCGCCGCCCCAGTGCGACCATGTTAGTCTCACTCCTGAGTCACCGCTCGCTTCAAGCACTGTGCATTTGTATGCTTCTAGCCATAAGTGTGATATTCTCTTGGCAACCGCTCAGGTGTATGCTCGCCCTAAAGGTAGCACTGGAAATAAATCTGTAGTCAGATGTCTAATTGATAATGGCTCACAGAGTAACTTGATAACATTGTCCTGCTGTCGTTTATTAAATTTACCAATAATACCAATGAGTAATTCTGTTGTCAAAGGTGTTGGTTCCACTTCGCACCCGATAGTAGGCTATGTGTATTTGGACATTGAATCTCGTATTTATGCAGATCATAAGTATACTATACATGCGTTAGTTATGAATAGCCTTACGGATCAATTGCCCTCGCAATTAATTAAGTGTGATCGCGAGTTAAATCTTCGCGATTTACCGCTTGCTGACTTAAGCTGGAACATTCCAGGAAACATTGATATAGTATTAGGTGCACAGCTCTTCCCGTATATCTACTTAGGAAATAGAGTCGAGTGTGGTCCCAGTGCCCCTTGTGTACTATCAACCGCGTTTGGGTATGTACTTATGGATGATTACCCACGTAAAGATGTTGTGCCTACAACCGCATCCTTTTCTGCGCTAGCACTAAATGATTTAGTGCAAAAATTTTGGGAACTTGAGGAAGTTCCTGTGAAGCGCCTATTGTCTCCAGAAGAAACCGAGTGCGAGAATATTTTCACATCTACTGTGACTCGCGATGACGTAGGTCGTTATACTGTTGCGCTGCCGTTCTGCAAGGATCCCTCTGAACTAGGGAACTCGCGCGGCGTCGCTCACCGCCGGTTTTTGTCGCTCGAGCGTAAACTTCGTCAATCACCAACCGTACGCGAAAATTACAATAAGGTTATTCAGGATTATTTAGATAACGGTTATCTTAGTCTCGTTGATGACTCTAATTTGTCTATGGATGGTTATTACATACCACATCACGCAGTAGTTCGACATGACAAACCGATGCCACGTATTGTGTTAGACGCGAGCGCTAAAACCCACACTGGTCTTTCACTCAATGATATTTTACATATTGGTCCCAATTTACAGGCAGACCTGTTTTTATTATTATTAAAATTTAGGCTATTTCCTATCGCAATGAACGCTGACATAAAACAACATTATTTACGTATTGGCGTACCTGTTGACCATCGTAAATACCTGCGCATCTTATTCAGGTTCAAGGAATCGGATGAAATTCAGACCTATGTGTTTAATCGACAGGCGTTTGGTCTGAAGTCAAGTCCGTATATAGCTATACGTACTGTGCGTCAGCTGGCTACTGACATGAGTCCGCACTTCCCTGACGCCGCGAAAGTCGCAGAGACCTGTCTGTATACTGACGATTTAGTTCATTCCGCATCTGATGAGGACACTGCTGTACACTTAGCTCGCAACTTGATAAAACTGTTCAAGGCTGGCGACTTTGACTTAGTGAAGTGGTCTAGCAATTCTTCTGTGCTGCTAGACTCACTTCCTGATACTCACCGCAAATCGCTTGAGTTTGATGTTGGCAGTCATGTCGCAAAGGTTTTAGGTCTCTCGTGGGAGCCGTGTGGAGATAATTTTTATTTCACATCCACCTTGGTAGATGAGAAGTGCACTAAGAGAAATATACTCTCTATAGTTGCGCGACTATTTGACGTGCTCGGGTTGGTGGCACCTGTGATACTCTACGCCAAGTTGTTAATTAAGGAACTTTGGCTTAGTAAGAGTGATTGGGATGACCCTGCTCCAGAGCATATACGCTCACGCTTTTCCGCTCTCGTTCAAGAATTAAAATTGCTTGACACATTAAAAATTCCGCGATATATAGGTGTCGAAGTTGATTGCGAATTACGTCTTGTCGCATTTTGTGATGCCAGCCTGAATGGCATGGGATGTGTTATTTATGCACATTGTACCTACCCATCTAGCATTCAAACTCGCATTTTGTGTGCGAAATCAAAGGCTACTCCCGACAAACCAGTAGAAATCGGCACCGTTGTTCTTCTAGAGCAGGAAAATTCTGCTCCGTTGAATTGGCCGTTAGGAGTCATTACTGACGTGTTTGGAGGCTCTGATGACGTGGTTCGCGTAGCAATGGTTAAAACGCGTACTGGTACTTACAAACGCGCTGTAACCAAATTGTATCCTATCCCAACGCAATAACTTACAACTTTTAACTCAAACTTTAAACATACTTTAGATAGAATATTGTTAGTCTAAGTTGTTATTTTAGCTATGTGTATTATTATGTTATACAAATTCACTATGGGCTCTAATCAGCCAGTGTTCGCTTGTTTGTTTCGTAACATCTTGCGACGTTCCAAAGCCGGGTGCATGGTGGAGCGCTTATGTACTTTCTTAATTATTTCCCACATAATTTAATTGTATTTCAATTTTTGTGATTAAAAAAAACCGCTTCTGTGATCGAATAATGTTCGAGTATTGGCGCTCATTTGTTGACCACTTAGTGTTGAAGAAGGCCAATAGATGGCGCTGTGCACAGATTTTTCGAACTATACTTTGAGACTGAAGTTCCTACGAGCGACACTCTCAAGCTTCACGGCGGACGATCTCCCCGCCCATTTTAACTTGTCTTTTCAACCCGCTGCCGCTCCGAACGGAAGTTGAGTACTTCAACTCCTCGTTTCTTTTTCTGTGTAATTCTATAAGTTCCTTTGGCCACATTCTCAAGTCAGTATAAGTGAAGTGTATCGGAAGAAAACGACTCACTCAAGAAAGTCACCGGCCGGTCGACACCTACCTACCCACCAGCACGTGCCAGGAATCACGCCTGTCTGCAGCTGAATCCTAACGAGGTGGAACTCAGGTCAGTGCCGGTTCTCTTGCGTTTTCATTCATAGAAGCGGTCACGTGTATTTTCTTTTTATTACAACCAAACTTCAGGTCACAGGTTCTTACACGCTTTGTGTGCAAACACACCAGTGGTCGGACTATTTACACGTCCTACCACCACCACCTACCACCTACTGTACAAGGTGCAGAAATAATTGCCATTTTTATTATTTTGATACGAGATTCTACTTAAGTAATCAGTTTTTTGAATTCAAATATACACTCTGGCTAACGAAAGATGGCGGTGGCGTAAAAAGTTGGCGCCAAATTTAAAAAATCTACACGTTGCAACACTGAATATACACCGAAATAACGCAGTTGATACTAGAATCTTTTTCCTATTAGGCATACCTGAAAACTAGTCTATTATGGTACATTACCATTACCATTAAGACCTGGAACTCCCTGCCAGCTCACGTGTTTCCTTCTTCCTACAGTCCCGGGTCCTTTAAGCGGGGCGTGAAAAGGCATCTAATGAGGCCGTCAAGCTGAGTGCCACCACTGTTAACATGTACATGTTTCCGATGGTGACCCTCTTTCCGAGACTTCGCCTTTAGCTTAACATCAGGCGAGGTGAAGTCAAATTGATGTGTCTCACAAAACAACCGAGGCAAATTAATGGATGCAAGTGATCATATTAATAGCTATCTCGTATGTTGTCCGGCATGGTCCGGACCGAGACGGGAGCTAGTGGCGGCCCTGGGAGTGTGAGTTCTCACCCTCGCCACCCTGCTCACAGCAATGGTCCGCTGTACGGACGCGTGGGCGGCCGGCGGTCTCCTTCAGCGAGCAGGTAATGGTAGTGAAGGAGACGGCGGAACGGGAGAGGCGGCGCGAGCGAGAGAGACTCGTGGATCGCGCCGCCCGCGCGCGCAGGCAACTCGGGCGTCGGAGGGCACTGACTGACCTCCGTCCCCCATGAGCGCGGGCCTGGGGGTGACGGGTGGAGCCACCTGTCACCGCAGGCCACGGCGGCGGCGCGCTAGAAAGCGCGCCTCCCCATTCCGGGGGCAAATCGGGGACACCGTTGTCCTCCCTCTTGAGGAGGGCTAGACCGTAAGGGATGGCCCTGGGTCAGCCGGGGTGCGAGGGATATCTCGATGACAACCTCACCTCCGGCCTAGCACCACGACTCACAGTCGGCGTGCGGTTTTAGTCGGTTCGAGTCCGACATAACCTCCCCTGCCGGCTCCGGCAAGGGGGGTATCCGAGGGGATTTCCGCACGGAAGGTATCTCGTATGTGAATTTATTTTCTGTTTTGTCGGATATTTTATGTCATCATAAGCGGGAAGATCAGGCACAAGAGTGTTGCCCCCCCTCACGAACTTTGCCGTTAGTGTTAAGATTTTTGTGATCTCGTTTATTTCAGTGAGCGTTACCCGTTTGCTCCCTAATAACATAGACCGAACTAAAACAACTAGCATGTGAAGGCGCAAAAATGAATAGTAAAGTAAAGCCAACGAAGCGAGAGAAAAAAGGTAAACAAAGTTTCAGCTGTTCCAAACATTTTTATTTCAAAATTATCACTTAACAAATCAAGCACATTCCAAACAGGAATGTAATTGCTCATAAGATTGCGGATTTGACAGTTAAGAACCGCTGTGCTGACAGCGTTCCTGTACTACGAACGAAATGACAGCTGTCGCTCGGCCATTCTTGCGTACGTGTGATATCGATATGTGCGATATGGAAAGAGAAAATTATCGCTATTTATCGTAATGTAACCCTCAGTAATGGTCGCTTTGTTTACCTTTTTTCTCTCGTTTCGTTTTACTTTAGTGCTATCTTGTTCGCTCTCTTTGTGAGTACGCACGAGTAAGAGCGAGATAGCACTACTTTAGTATTTCATTTGCGGCTTCACTTGCTCGTTTTAAATGTACCGTTTATGTTATTTTTTTAGTCTGAGTTTGCATCTTGAAGCGGAGGATTTATTTTGGATAGCATTGCTCTTACTGATGCTTTTTTGATGATGATTATTTAAAAGTTTATTGTTTATTGGTCTTGTTAATAGCCATAGCTGGTGGAGCGCTTATGTACTTTCTTAATTATTTCCCACATAATTTAATTGTATTTCAATTTTTGTGATTTAAAAAAACCGCTTCTGTGATCGAATAATGTTCGAGTATTGGCGCTCATTTGTTGACCACTTAGTGTTGAAGAAGGCCAATAGATGGCGCTGTGCACAGATTTTTCGAACTATACTTTGAGACTGAAGTTCCTACGAGCGACACTCTCAAGCTTCACGGCGGACGATCTCCCCGCCCATTTTAACTTGTCTTTTCAACCCGCTGCCGCTCCGAACGGAAGTTGAGTACTTCAACTCCTCGTTTCTTTTTCTGTGTAATTCTATAAGTTCCTTTGGCCACATTCTCAAGTCAGTATAAGTGAAGTGTATCGGAAGAAAACGACTCACTCAAGAAAGTCACCGGCCGGTCGACACCTACCTACCCACCAGCACGTGCCAGGAATCACGCCTGTCTGCAGCTGAATCCTCACGAGGTGGAACTCAGGTCAGTGCCGGTTCTCTTGCGTTTTCATTCATAGAAGCGGTCACGTGTATTTTCTTTTTATTACAACCAAACTTCAGGTCACAGGTTCTTACACGCTTTGTGTGCAAACACACCAGTGGTTGGACTATTTACACGTCCTACAATAATTTATGGTCCTTACGAGTCGGATAGGCCAGTAAATAACATATTCACGTAATTATTGGTGAATAATATTTCTTTCCTATTCATTTAATTAAAAGATTCACGTAATTTTGGTGAATTCTTTCCGCCATCTTAGTTTCATTACTTTCATTCGCTAACAGATTTACGTAAATTATTTGGTAAATTCTGCTTTTAAAACGCTAAATCTACGTAATAATTGGTAGATATTTATAATAGTTGGTGATTTACGTATTAATTGGTAAATACTCATCATTCTATTCACATACGCGTAACTTTGTAGGTACCTATCTAGGTACGTAGGTAGTTACATTCCCGCTCCGCCGTGCTACTTGCGCTATTATATAATAAGCCGTAGTACAATTTTCAATAAAAAGTATATCTAAACTGTTTGTGTTAGATAATCTTCTTGTTATATTTCAATAGGTAGGTCCTACCTATCGTTAATTTGCAAATATGTCGTCAGATCTCGAAACGAAGCTTATTATGTTGAATCAAAAGAAGGAATTATTGTTTGCACGCATTACTCGTTGGTATAAATCGTCGAAATCAATTGTTTGTTTTGATATAACGACGCGATCTAGTGAGGATTTTTTGGCTGAGACCGAGACCATCGATGATGTTCGCGATAAGTTCGAGTCGATTGTGGATCAAATAAATAGCTCAAATTTATCATTAGAATCCCCTGTGGAACCCGACTATTCTTGCCTTGACTCATTTGATGAATTTGTATTCGAGAATAAAACGCATTAGAAATAAATTATCTACTCCCAAGGTCAAGGAGGTCGCCTCACACGGGTCGAGTAATTCGAACGCGTCTGTAGTGAAATTGGAAATGCTTGTTATTCCGAGTTTTGACGGACGCCCTGAAAACTGGAATACATTTTATCAGTCCTTTAAGGCCAATATTCATTCAAACAATTGTCTGATTCGCAACGTGTGCAATACCTATTCTCAAAACTAACCAATGACGCATTAAAGTTCACTGCCGGTATTGTTCCGTCAAGTGAGACCTACAGTATAGTTTGGGACGCCTTGGTCAAGAAATACCAAGATAAACGTTCATTAGGTTCATATTATCTTAATAATATATTAGACTTAAAGAATTGTTCACCTAGTGTGAACTCACTTGATTCATTTATAGGTATATATTCCTCCTCTATCGCCGCGCTTAAAGAGTTAGGTATAAATGATTTAACGGACTTCATGTTTCTACAATGTGCCTTGAGGAAAATGGACACTCTAACCATCCAAGCCTTCGAACTTTCTGTTCGAGGTGTCGATATACCTACGACGCAACAGCTGATCGACTTTGTACAAGATCATGCTAAGATGATTGAACGGTCAAACCCGCGGTCTTCGTCATATGCGAAGTCTTCCACTGCTGGGACGCCACAGTCTAGTGATAGGCGTGTACAGCGTAATTCTAAGTCGTTTGTTGTCAGTGAGCCGATTAATAATAAGTCGAATGCGCCCGCCGCAGTTAACGCGTCCTGTTGTTTATGTGGCGGCAGCGACCACCGACACCTGTATGAATGCGCTCAGTTTAAAAATATGCAAAATGCAAAGGCTAGATATGAGTTTATTAAATCTAAGCGTGGTTGCGTCAATTGTCTAAGCACATTACATAATCTCCCGCAATGTAAAAGTACGTCAGTTTGTTTCTGTCAGAAAAAACATCATAAATTATTGCATTTTGATAATAATGTTAATAATTCGCACTCGCATGCGACGACTGCTGTCGCTTCCCCGCCGCCCCAGTGCGACCATGTTAGTCTCACTCCTGAGTCACCGCTCGCTTCAAGCACTGTTCATTTGTATGCTTCTAGCCATAAGTGTGATATTCTCTTGGCAACCGCTCAGGTGTATGCTCGCCCTAAAGGTAGCACTGGAAATAAATCTGTAGTCAGATGTCTAATTGATAATGGCTCACAGAGTAACTTGATAACATTGTCCTGCTGTCGTTTATTAAATTTACCAATAATACCAATGAGTAATTCTGTTGTCAAAGGTGTTGGTTCCACTTCGCACCCGATAGTAGGCTATGTGTATTTGGACATTGAATCTCGTATTTATGCAGATCATAAGTATACTATACATGCGTTAGTTATGAATAGCCTTACGGATCAATTGCCCTCGCAATTAATTAAGTGTGATCGCGAGTTAAATCTTCGCGATTTACCGCTTGCTGACTTAAGCTGGAACATTCCAGGAAACATTGATATAGTATTAGGTGCACAGCTCTTCCCGTATATCTACTTAGGAAATAGAGTCGAGTGTGGTCCCAGTGCCCCTTGTGTACTATCAACCGCGTTTGGGTATGTACTTATGGATGATTACCCACGTAAAGATGTTGTGCCTACAACCGCATCCTTTTCTGCGCTAGCACTAAATGATTTAGTGCAAAAATTTTGGGAACTTGAGGAAGTTCCTGTGAAGCGCCTATTGTCTCCAGAAGAAACCGAGTGCGAGAATATTTTCACATCTACTGTGACTCGCGATGACGTAGGTCGTTATACTGTTGCGCTGCCGTTCTGCAAGGATCCCTCTGAACTAGGGAACTCGCGCGGCGTCGCTCACCGCCGGTTTTTGTCGCTCGAGCGTAAACTTCGTCAATCACCAACCGTACGCGAAAATTACAATAAGGTTATTCAGGATTATTTAGATAACGGTTATCTTAGTCTCGTTGATGACTCTAATTTGTCTATGGATGGTTATTACATACCACATCACGCAGTAGTTCGACATGACAAACCGATGCCACGTATTGTGTTAGACGCGAGCGCTAAAACCCACACTGGTCTTTCGCTCAATGATATTTTACATATTGGTCCCAATTTACAGGCAGACCTGTTTTTATTATTATTAAAATTTAGGCTATTTCCTATCGCAATGAACGCTGACATAAAACAACATTATTTACGTATTGGCGTACCTGTTGACCATCGTAAATACCTGCGCATCTTATTCAGGTTCAAGGAATCGGATGAAATTCAGACCTATGTGTTTAATCGACAGGCGTTTGGTCTGAAGTCAAGTCCGTATATAGCTATACGTACTGTGCGTCAGCTGGCTACTGACATGAGTCCGCACTTCCCTGACGCCGCGAAAGTCGCAGAGACCTGTCTGTATACTGACGATTTAGTTCATTCCGCATCTGATGAGGACACTGCTGTACACTTAGCTCGCAACTTGATAAAACTGTTCAAGGCTGGCGACTTTGACTTAGTGAAGTGGTCTAGCAATTCTTCTGTGCTGCTAGACTCACTTCCTGATACTCACCGCAAATCGCTTGAGTTTGATGTTGGCAGTCATGTCGCAAAGGTTTTAGGTCTCTCGTGGGAGCCGTGTGGAGATAATTTTTATTTCACATCCACCTTGGTAGATGAGAAGTGCACTAAGAGAAATATACTCTCTATAGTTGCGCGACTATTTGACGTGCTCGGGTTGGTGGCACCTGTGATACTCTACGCCAAGTTGTTAATTAAGGAACTTTGGCTTAGTAAGAGTGATTGGGATGACCCTGCTCCAGAGCATATACGCTCACGCTTTTCCGCTCTCGTTCAAGAATTAAAATTGCTTGACACATTAAAAATTCCGCGATATATAGGTGTCGAAGTTGATTGCGAATTACGTCTTGTCGCATTTTGTGATGCCAGCCTGAATGGCATGGGATGTGTTATTTATGCACATTGTACCTACCCATCTAGCATTCAAACTCGCATTTTGTGTGCGAAATCAAAGGCTACTCCCGACAAACCAGTAGAAATCGGCACCGTTGTTCTTCTAGAGCAGGAAAATTCTGCTCCGTTGAATTGGCCGTTAGGAGTCATTACTGACGTGTTTGGAGGCTCTGATGACGTGGTTCGCGTAGCAATGGTTAAAACGCGTACTGGTACTTACAAACGCGCTGTAACCAAATTGTATCCTATCCCAACGCAATAACTTACAACTTTTAACTCAAACTTTAAACATACTTTAGATAGAATATTGTTAGTCTAAGTTGTTATTTTAGCTATGTGTATTATTATGTTATACAAATTCACTATGGGCTCTAATCAGCCAGTGTTCGCTTGTTTGTTTCGTAACATCTTGCGACGTTCCAAAGCCGGGTGCATGGTGGAGCGCTTATGTACTTTCTTAATTATTTCCCACATAATTTAATTGTATTTCAATTTTTGTGATTAAAAAAAACCGCTTCTGTGATCGAATAATGTTCGAGTATTGGCGCTCATTTGTTGACCACTTAGTGTTGAAGAAGGCCAATAGATGGCGCTGTGCACAGATTTTTCGAACTATACTTTGAGACTGAAGTTCCTACGAGCGACACTCTCAAGCTTCACGGCGGACGATCTCCCCGCCCATTTTAACTTGTCTTTTCAACCCGCTGCCGCTCCGAACGGAAGTTGAGTACTTCAACTCCTCGTTTCTTTTTCTGTGTAATTCTATAAGTTCCTTTGGCCACATTCTCAAGTCAGTATAAGTGAAGTGTATCGGAAGAAAACGACTCACTCAAGAAAGTCACCGGCCGGTCGACACCTACCTACCCACCAGCACGTGCCAGGAATCACGCCTGTCTGCAGCTGAATCCTAACGAGGTGGAACTCAGGTCAGTGCCGGTTCTCTTGCGTTTTCATTCATAGAAGCGGTCACGTGTATTTTCTTTTTATTACAACCAAACTTCAGGTCACAGGTTCTTACACGCTTTGTGTGCAAACACACCAGTGGTCGGACTATTTACACGTCCTACCACCACCACCTACCACCTACTGTACAAGGTGCAGAAATAATTGCCATTTTTATTATTTTGATACGAGATTCTACTTAAGTAATCAGTTTTTTGAATTCAAATATACACTCTGGCTAACGAAAGATGGCGGTGGCGTAAAAAGTTGGCGCCAAATTTAAAAAATCTACACGTTGCAACACTGAATATACACCGAAATAACGCAGTTGATACTAGAATCTTTTTCCTATTAGGCATACCTGAAAACTAGTCTATTATGGTACATTACCATTACCATTAAGACCTGGAACTCCCTGCCAGCTCACGTGTTTCCTTCTTCCTACAGTCCCGGGTCCTTTAAGCGGGGCGTGAAAAGGCATCTAATGAGGCCGTCAAGCTGAGTGCCACCACTGTTAACATGTACATGTTTCCGATGGTGACCCTCTTTCCGAGACTTCGCCTTTAGCTTAACATCAGGCGAGGTGAAGTCAAATTGATGTGTCCTATATATAAAAAAAAAATATGGTTTATTTAATTTGGCGCCAACTTTATGCGCCATCTTTCGTTGGCCAGAGTCTAAAAGATATCATGAAATGGATTCTCCGATCAAGGAATCTTTACGTTATTTTCATGGGCAATTTTTATTTCTTTACAATAATAGAAGTAGGTAATATTATTTTTAAGAAGTGAAAAATAAGACCCTGAAATATATTTTCTGGGGACTGACCGTAATTTATTATTTAAATAGTATTATTGTATTTTAACTCATTTCTATGTCGTATAGATAATGTATGTGTAGGTTAATATAAGAAATAAATATTATTATCTTTTACATATTTAGTTTTTTTTTATCACGACTGCGATTACAACGCTTTGTCAAGCTGTATAGTCGCGTTGGATAATATAATCATTAAGCCTGAGGGGGAGGTTATGTCGGACCTGAACTGACTAAAACGCACGCCTTCTGTGGGTCGTTGTGCTAAGCGGAAGGTGAAGAGGAGGTCTCTGTCATGTAACCACTGACACTGCAGAAAACGCCATTCAATAGATTTGGATAATTATAGAATCTGGCCCAACGAAACCTGGTGCAAAAAATGGCGCCAAATTTGAAAACAACATACATACCAATGGTATCATACCATAGAGAATATTGAATGATTAATACCTACAGTATCGAATAACATTACCCTCCTTACCTGGGCAGTTGGGTAAAAACAACAAACGCCCATTATCCTTACTAATATTATAAATGCGAAAGTAACTCTGTCTGTCTGCATGTTACGATTTCACGCCTGAACCACTGAACCGATTTTGATGAAATTTGGTATAGGGGTAGATTAGACCATGAGAAAGGACATAGGCTATGTTTGGTCGTGATAACCGACATCCACGCGGGCGGAGCCGTGGGCAAAAGCTTGTTACTTATAAAAAACAATAGATCAAGAGTGTTCAGTTGTAGTATGACAGGGATATCAGGTAAACCTCAATTGTCACGAGTTTCTTGACGGGCTATACATATCTAAAGTAAAGCCAACGAAGCAAGAGAAAAAGGTAAACAAACTTTCAGCGGTTCCTAACATTTTTATTTGAAAATAATTACGTATCACTTCAAGTGCATTGCACACAGGAATGAAATTGCTTATAAGATGGCGGATCTGACAGCTTAGAATCGGTGTGCGGACAGCTTTCCTGTACTATGAAACACGCAACGACAACTGTCGCTCGGCCATTGTCGCGTACGTGTGATATGTGCGACAGGGACAGAGAATATAATCGCTAGTTATCGCAACGTAACTCAGTAATGGTCGCTTTGTTTACCTTTTTTCTCTCGTCTCGTTGGCTTTACTTTAGAAAACAAAATTAGTGAAGATTCTCCATTGGCCGTCTTTTCATGTAAATCGTTATCGTTTTGGTCATAATTTTATTTTGATAGCCAATCGAATCGACCAAAATTTTAAATGTTAACATTTTGTTTTACTTTTTTGCACTTAAGGTCTTGTTAGAGCCCAATTCACCTTTAAGCCCACCACGAGCGAGTAGGGTTTTTTTTTATCGTGCGATAAATCCCCACGGATCCGGTGGAGATGGTTATGTCGGACTCGAACCGACTAAAGCGCACGCCGTCTTGGGACCTTGGTTGCCGGAGGTGAGATTGCCAAAAGCATATCTCTCGTACCCTGGCAGACCCAGGACCATCTCTTTCGAGATGGCCCCCTTCGGGTTGTGGGGACTACAGTGTCCCCATCTAGCCCCGGTTACGGGGAGGCGCACTTTGCGCCGCCGCCGCCGCGGTCTGCTTCTGCTAGGGTGACAGGCGGCTCCAGCGGTCACCCCCAGGCCAACACTCATGGAGGACGGAGGTCGTTCTGCGACCTCCGACGTCCAGTTCGCCTTCGCTCTGCGCGGGCTTCCCGGGCCCGGAGTCTAGTCCGGACCCGACCGGCCGCCTCCTTCTCGAGCATTACTTGCTCGCAGAAGGAGGCGGCCGCACCCCAAGCGTTCGCGCATCGTACCATCGCTGAAAGCAATGTGGCGAGTGTGAGGACTCCCACCCCTAGACCACGAGTAGGTAAGTAAAAATGAATGGGAGAAGAGAGATTTATTTTTAGGTACCTATACAGGGTGTTTCTTTTAAGGTGTCAAGCCGCCACTAGCTGGTAGCAGGGTTCCATACCTATCGATTGAACCCCCATGTATGTTCTACGATTTTTTGTAGTTTTTGAGATATAATTTTTTTTCGTTATTTTTTATAATTACGTGTCCACGTGGCTTTAAATAATTACAACTTTTTGGCTCGACTTTTCTTGGATATTTTTTTATTATTATAATGCCTATTGATTGCAGTATTATGGACAAAATAATCTCCTTCCTAACTTTGATACAAGATGTAAAAATTTTAATCGATAATAAAAAAATAGGGAATTATGCAGAACAATGGAAATTCGGACTTAAATAAAAAAAAAGAAAGGTATTCCATAGCTTCTTACTAATTTTAAAAACTGTCTAGCCTCATAAGCTTTCATAATAATAGAAAAAATAATGTTCTTAACGGGGCATTATTCGCTGAAATTGGTGGTAAAATTAAAGGAGCCAAAATAAAACTTAAATTACTTTATAAAACAATTTATTATTAAATTATTACAATAAATGTTCAAAAAGCTTATGAGGCTAGACAGTTTTTAAAATTAGTAAGAAGCTATGGTATACCTTTATTTTTTTTATTCAAGTCCGAATTTCCATTAATGTTCTGCATAATTCCCCATTTTCTTATTATCGATTAAATTTTTTACATCTTGTATCAAAGTTAGGAAGGAGATTATTTTGTCCATAATACTGCAATCAATAGGCATTATAATAATAAAAAAATATCCAAGAAAAGTCGAGCCAAAAAGAAGTTGTAATTATTTAAAGCCACGTGGACACGTAATTATAAAAAAAAAAGAAAAAAAATTATATCTCGAAAACTACAAAAAATCGTAGAACATACATGGGGGTTCAATCGATAGGTATGGAACCCTGCTACCAGCTAGTGGCGGCTTGACACCTTAAAAGAAACACCCTGTATATTTATTTAAAAAAAATTACAATTTGACTAGGTGTTATTTATGTAATTATTTAATTTGTATGTACCTATGTAAATGACGAATAAAATGAAGTAAAAATAAAAAGTACCAATAGGCTAGTTGACTTTTTTTTTTACTTTCGAAAAATGACCACTTTCTTATAATACTTATAATGAACTGTAAAAGTAAAATTTTCGTACGACAAATAGTTTTCAAGATATTTGATTTTGAAAAATTCGCCCGAAAACGCTCCATACAAAATCACACGAAATTGTGACGTCACGCTTCCGTAGCGCGTAGTGCCAATGTATGGAGTGTGTTAGATTTGGGGGGGTAAAATTTGGGGTAACTATATATATATGTCTATAACTTACTATATATAGATACCCATAAACAGGATGCCATTTGTAATTATGTATTTGAACCAAGGAAATTAAACAATAAATACAATTCTGTTTTATCACTCTTTTATTATGTTATACTACGTCAGTTCCAAAAGCTGTTGTAGACAGGAAAGAACTGACAAGAAAACCTGTCTGCCTTCTAACCACAACATAGTTATTATTTTACTTCATGTTACACCAGGCTCGTAGCCAAATATTACAATATAAGACAACCCTGGTTTCAGACCAGCTAAAACTATAACACAGATACTTATCACATAGGAACCACATTGGAGTCGAACCACTTCTCATAAATATTAGTATGACAATACTTGCACAGTCACTAATACGCTATAATAATATTGTACCATCTGGTACATCAGTGAAACAGACTAATAGCCGACACTATGATACATAGGTAGTACATAAAGCTTAGATACCACACTGGTATCGAAGCAGCCCTTATAATTATTGCTATAGCCATACTTTTACAGCCATTATTATTATGACAAGTTATTATCCCGAAGGACTATCGCAAATACATCAAATGATACTTTGATTCGGTTACTTTACAAGTATATTTACATAAAACTTAGATACCACACTGGTATCGAACCAGCCCTTATAATCATTGGTATAGCCATACTTCTACAGCCATTATTATTATGATAGTTTATTATCCCGAAGGACTATCGCAAATACATCAAGTAATACTTTGATTCGGTTACTTTACAAGTATATTTTAGTTACACAATATTTGGAACACTCAAAGTGGGTATTTAGTTATAATTGCTAATTCAATTACTTATTAAATACCAATCCACTATTATATTATTCACTATAACAGTAGTTATTACTACATTCACAACATTATAAATTTAACAGAGGTATATCGTACCTCACACTTCGACGGCTCGGGAGCAACTGTCCGAATGACATCTGAGATCGTCTTTTTATAACATTTGAGACGTCGCATTGCATCGAATGATTTTCACCTACCTACTTATAAAAATATTGTATAAAGTAGTTTCTTATTTACAAATCCTTTAAAATATTCTTTATAGTAATATAAATACACTATAATACATCAAGCTACACCTCACCTGATCGCTGGCCACTCCATATTTTAACATGATTCTAACACGGCCATACTGACAATTACTTCGCTCTCGAAGTATATACAACGAATTTTATTGCAAATTGCGATCACATATTTCATAGTTAAACTTAGTCGTTGTAATTATATTTCTTTTACATCACTTTTTGCAAAACAGAATTTATACATTAAAGAAAAAACACTTTTTCTTAGTATCAAAATTACCCCAAAAAGAATGGTCAACACCAAAAAAATATAGATATTCAACAACATTTTGGTACTTTGTCTCAAACTTAAGATTTAAACATTATTTAGTCTTCGATCTTTATGAAATCTTAGCATAGTAGAAGGGCAAAAAACATTTTATAAAATGTGTGTAAAATATATATATATATTATCTTCTGTTATTATTCAGTTATCTAAGAACATTAATTACCTCCGAATCCAACGGAATAATGTGAACTTTTATAAAATGTCTTTTGTTATTGTTCGGTTATCCAAGAATATTGATTACCTCCGAATCCAACGGAATAATCTGAACTTTTATAAAATGTCTTGTTATTGTTCAGTTATCTACGAATATTGATTACCTCCGAATCTAACGGAATAATCTGAACTTTATCATTTCAAACACCATCTATAAATTTACCCTTAAATTAATACTTCATCACGTCATTTGATCATAACAGTCTTATTTTACCCGAGATGCAAGTCGCGTATTTTATACGAGGTATAAGTCTTGTTTTTTAACCGAGATATAACCGCCTCGCCTTTTTTCCCATGAGACAAAACCGTCTCGCCTTTTACCCGAGACATCATAGTCTCACCTTTTACCCGAGACATCACAGTCTCGTCCCTTTTGTTTTTTTTACTTACAACCACCACTAATGCCAAAAGCCAATAACACTATATATTATAGTAACACAAATAGCAATGTTTTTAATCTATCACGGCCATTCTGAACTACACTTTGATCTCAAAGTGTTTAGTAAATCCATAATAAAATAATATCTATTGTAGTCCTTTAAGGTACATTGTACATACGCAGTGTAAATGCTATTGACTTTCTTTTTTTATTCGAATTTTGTTCGTTTTAACTGTACTTGACTTTACAAACTTTACTATTGCATCCACTGTACTCCACGTTTCAAACCAGTGGTCCATTTGCTAACTAGTATTTAATATTTATTTTTTTATATTGGCGTTTTACAAGCAGAATAAACGATTTTGTTAGAATTTGAATTTAATATTAAATCGACGGTAGGTACTTTTCGTGTAATATTAAATCGACGGTACTTTAACTTTAATATTGGACCGACTGTACTTTTACTTTAATATTGAACCGACTGTACATTTGCTTTAATATTAAGTCGATTATACTTTTACTCTAATATTGAATCGACTGTACTTTTACTCTAATATTGAACCGACTGTACTTTTACCTAAATATTGAACCGACTGTACATTTACTTTAATATTGAATCGTCTGTACATTTACTTTAATATTGAACCGACTGTACTTTTACTTTATTATTGAATGGACTGTACTTTTACTTTAATAATAAATCGACTATACATTTACTTTAATATTGAACTGACTGTACATTTACTTTAATATTAAATCGACCGTACTTTTACTTTAATATTGAACCGACTGTACTTTTATTTTCTTATTGAATCGACGGCACTTTTATCTTTAATATTGAATCTACGGTACTTTTATATGAATCTATTGTACTTTTAACTTTAATATTGAACCGACTGTACTTCTAACCTTATTGGCTTTACACGACTTTTGACTTTATTGGCTTTACATGACTTTTGATTTTGCTGATTTTACATGACTTTTAACCTTCTTGGCTTTACATGACTTTTAACCTTCTTGGCTTTACATGACTTTTAACCTTCTTGGCTTTACATGACTTTTAACCTTATTGGCTTTACATGACTTTTAACCTTATTGGCTTTACATGACTTTTAACCTTATTGGCTTTACATGACTTTTAACCTTATTGGCTTTACATGACTTTTAACCTTATTGGCTTTACATGACTTTTAACCTTATTGGCTTTACATGACTTTTAACCTTATTGGCTTTACATGACTTTTAACCTTATTGGCTTTACATGACTTTTAACTTTATTGGCTTTACATGACTTTTAACTTTATTGGCTTTACACGACTTTTAACTTTATTGGCTTTACATGACTTAAATTTATTGGCTTTACACGACTTTTAACTTTATTGGCTTTACACGACCTTTATTGACTTTACAAGACTTAACTTTATTGGCTTTACACGACTTTTAAATTTATTGGCTTTACATGACTTTTAACTTATTGGCTTTACATGACTTTTAACTTTATTGGCTTTACATGACTTTTAACTTTATTGGCTTTACATGACTTTTAACTTTATGGGCTTTACATGACTTTTGACTTTATTGGCTTTACATGACTTTTAACTTTATTGGCTTTACATGACTTTTAACTTTATTGGCTTTACATAGTTCACTTAATGTTAGGTAACTTGAAAATGTGACCAACTAAATAAAAAAAATGGGTCGTATTTTAAAGTCCTGGTAACCATCACACATTAATGAGTATCAGATCAATAACTTAAATTGTAAAGAGATGAATCCAAATAAATTAAGAATGTCTTCAATCTTTTTATCACGGTGTATGTGTATACATACCCTTTTAGTAATTCTCATAACAAAAAAAATCTACTTTACATAGTAATCATAAATAAGTAACTGTTCGGCCAACCTGATATATCTTAATAGGTTACTTGTCAGGTACCAAAAATAACTATTTTAGAATACAAAATATTAACACCACTAATTCTTATCACCAAACTTTTAGAATGGTATAGCCATACTTTTACAGCCATTATTATTATGATAAGTTATTATCCCGAAGGACTATCGCAAATACATCAAATGATACTTTGATTCGGTTACTTTACAAGTATATTTACATAAAACTTAGATACCACACTGGTATCGAACCAGCCCTTATAATCATTGGTATAGCCATACTTCTACAGCCATTATTATTATGATAGTTTATTATCCCGAAGGACTATCGCAAATACATCAAGTAATACTTTGATTCGGTTACTTTACAAGTATATTTTAGTTACACAATATTTGGAACACTCAAAGTGGGTATTTAGTTATAATTGCTAATTCAATTACTTATTAAATACCAATCCACTATTATATTATTCACTATAACAGTAGTTATTACTACATTCACAACATTATAAATTTAACAGAGGTATATCGTACCTCACACTTCGACGGCTCGGGAGCAACTGTCCGAATGACATCTGAGATCGTCTTTTTATAACATTTGAGACGTCGCATTGCATCGAATGATTTTCACCTACCTACTTATAAAAATATTGTATAAAGTAGTTTCTTATTTACAAATCCTTTAAAATATTCTTTATAGTAATATAAATACACTATAATACATCAAGCTACACCTCACCTGATCGCTGGCCACTCCATATTTTAACATGATTCTAACAAGTGCAAGAGAATATCGCATTTATCTCGGTCTATGTTGCGTTTACACGTATATAGTTCGTAATAAAAGTTATTTAAAATTTAATAAGGAATCTAAAAAGTTATATGTACTTACCTATATTTGAATTGAATTTGATTGTTTATATTTTGACTTTTTTTTGGGAATTTCAACTAATGTAAAATCATAGTTTCAGTTTAGATATGCAATATATTTTGCAAGGCATATTTTTTCAGAACCAGCTATCATATATTAAGCAGAATTGGGAAGAATCGACGATTTAGTCAAATAGCATATATAGGTACTGCTGAAAAGACAAATTTGACTACTTATACTATACAATTGTTATAAAAATATATACATTTATTGAATAAAAATAACTAAGTACCTACTTATGTTTAATCGAAATATCCTAAAACGTCGTAAAACGTTATAAATTAAATAACAATTTATAACAGTAATTAACTGCACTTAAAAGTAGAGGCGGACTTAGAGGCGTGGACCGTATGGAGGGCTCACGAGCAGATATTATAGGAGTATAGTCCCCCCGGCTTGGATCATCAAATCCAACGGAGTGCTTTTCGTAAGCACGGCCTTAATTTTGCTAATTTTCAACTACGAGTATTAGCATACCACTGACACTGCAAAAATGCCATTTAATTTTAGACTATAATAGTACCTACAATAGGTTTAAAGTCTAAAATTGAAAAAGAGTTCACTATTTTGTTTAATCCACTCTATAGGATGCCATTTAATTTTAGCCTTCAAAGGCATGGAAATAAAATGTGAAATGAAATTGAATTTTTTGCAGTGCGAGGCGAGTCCTCTCCTCTACATAGTCCAAGATTAAACGGAAGGCCACACGATGCTTTCAATCCAGCGCGTGTAGTACTTCACGCGTGTGTACACGTTAGACTTGCACTCGAAGTTCCAACTGACTAAGCCAATCACGTCGTTCATACAGCTGGAGTACTGCGAAGTTACCAAGAGAGGGTCGCCGAATTCAAACTGAAAGAACAGAATCCATAAAGTAGCCACATCAATAAAAAAAAGTGCGGGCGGGAAAACATTGGCAGTACGAAGTTCGCCGGGTCAGCTTTAAATTTGAAGGGTACACAGGCAGAGAACAGGGAATGTCCTAATGAATAGATTTTGAATATAAACGCATTTGAAAGTTCAGACTTTTTAACATTAACACGCTTTTATTAGCTTCACTTGTAACTATGTATGTAAGAAAATCTTGGAATCTTAATTTGACCCACTTCCCGGTCTTCGATTAGATTGAAATTTTGCACACGCTCTGAGTTCTGATGACCATACATAACTGGCTAAGAAACGTCATTACAAATCCAATATGGCGGCCTCCCCAAAATGGCGGACTGCCTGTTTGAAAGGATTGAAAGGGTTTGCTGTCAGGAATACAAAAAAAAATAGTCACGTGACTTAAATCCAATATGGCGGACGTCCAAGATGAATGCTAAAAGGGTGTTAAATAAAAAATAAAAAATAATAAAAGTTTTTTAAACTATTATTATTTTTATTGAGATCGGCGTCCAAATCACAACTTTTACTTTGGACAATCCGTCATACAGACACTCCCTTTTCGCTTCGGCCATAATAAACAAAAACGTCTTTTTGGCGCCATCTATTTACTTTTTTTAATAGTGATTCGATCTCAACTACTTTAGACAAAGATTTGCTTTCAATAGAATATAGAAAAAATAAAAAACTGTGACATTTCCTGTTCTTTTATAATCAATCTAAAAAATGTCACTAGCCGAAGCCCGCGGCTCCTGAAAGTTGATTCTCACGTTTTTTGGCGATTCCTTCGATTTTATACAACCGATTGTGACCAGACTTGTTTAAAAAATTTGGTAGGTATACATAAAACAAAGACCTTTAAAAAACTGCATCAAAATTCGTTCGGTACTTTTTGTATCCATCGCGAACAAACAGACAAGGATCCCAAAAAGCCGGCCAAGTGCGAATCGGACTAGCACATCGAGGATTCCGTAACTTATAATTTAGAAATTTGATTTGTGCATAGCTTCAAGACGTATAGACTGAGTAGGTATGTGATACGAATTTCAACTTGATACCTTCACGCATTCCTGAGTAAAAGGGGTTGACAGACAATGAAGTGTTCCTATAAGGGTTCCGTTTTTTCCCTCTTGAGGTACGAAACCGGAAAATTCATGTTCAGGCGGGAATTGAACCCACGAACAGTCTCTTACAGGGGGAATACTCTGACCACTAAGCTACTGAACGACACCTTGAGCATTCGAAATTCTTCTATAGAACCATCTTGGGTTGACAGTGGAGCCATCTACCGATAGTAGTACGAACTAACAGAAACAGTTCGTACGAGTGTCATATTACGCCGATAAAATGCGATATTTACCTCAGTATCGCAGCCTTCGTTCGATTCGTAGCACATTTCTGACTCGTTTTTGATATTTGGCAGAGGTAGCTTGCTTTTCGCGACGAACTCCTTTATCCGCTCGTTACACTGCTCCGTACTGATCTCCTTAAAGTCCCGCTACGGAGTAAAAATGTTTATATATATACTCAGAATAGGGCTTCACAAAGATCTCCAGGGTCCAAGATCTACAAGTCAGCACACCTACTGTTCCTATAACCACTGATACTGCAAAAAATGCCATTACATTTTAGAATTTCTTTATATGCCCATATAAAGAAATTCTAAAATGTAATGGCATTTTTTATAGTCCAAAATGAAATAAAATTGATTTTTATGAGGTACGGGTTCTCATATTAGAATAAACACGTGTAAGTCTTAGAGTATCCTTATTTAATGTTCAAAGAGAAGTACAATCGTTGTTATAATTATTAAGATGAACACTTAGAACTAGAATAGGTAGGTTCGATATTCGTGCGCGCGTATGAACCTTATGCTGGGTTTACACGCTTGCCAAGCCTTGGCAAACGGCAAACAGCCCCAAGGCATCACAAATCTCGTTTGGCGTTTGGAAAGCGTTTACACGCTTGTAAATGGATCAGTCTGCAACCTACCTCCAAGCATGGCGGACACCGAACTTGTCACGGCAATTGCATTTGGTTTAACGTACTTTTATTTGAAATTTTATTTTTAAATGCTTCACTGGCCTTCCGATAAGTTTAACAAGACGAATCCATGCATCTGCTTGTTTCTTCTTATCTTTACCTATGATTTGCATCTTTCTCCAGAAACGAAAGACTCTCCTCATTCGACCAGCCACTCATTTTTAGGGTTCCATAGCCAAATGGCAAAAACAGAACCCTTATAGATTCATCATGTCTGTCTGTCTGTCTGTCCGTCCGTACAGCCACTTTTCTCTGAAACTATAAGGCCTATTCTGTTGAAACTTGGTACGTAGATGTATTCTGTGAACTGCATTAAGAATTTCATACAAAAATAGAAAAAAAGCAATCAATTTTGGGGGTCCCCATACTTAGAACTGAAAGTCAAAAAATTTTTTTTCATTAAACCCATGCGTGTGGGGTATTTATAGATAGGTCTTCAAAAATGCTATTGAGGTTTCTAACATGGTTTTTTTCTAATGGTATACATTGCTATGCAAACTTCCAACGAAAATTGGTTTGAACGAGATCTAGTAAGTAGTTTTTTTAATACGTCATAAACCGCAATTTTCGCCTTTCATTCAACTTAATATAACATAAACATAAACTCACACCTGTATTCCCCGAAGGGGTGGGCAGAGGTGCTAGCACACACATTTCGCCAGTTTATGTTTAGGTCCCAATGTAATAGATGGCGAGCCTATTGCCATTAACCGGGCACTTATAAACCGGCGATAAATACACACATAACTTCGAAAAGCATCGAAAAGTCATTGGTGTGTGAGATGGTAAACCTGGGATCGAACCCGAGACCTCGTCTCAGCAGTCCATTACCCATACCACTAAGGCTCCTTCAATTAACTCAAAAAATTCTAAAAACAAAACATTTAATGAACTACAAGAATTTTTATATTATATTACTTAATGCTGCGGAACCCTTTATGGGCGAGTCCGACTCGCACTTGGCCGGTTTTTATTTTTTTAGCATGAGCAAAAATAAATTATTAGGCTTGCGTGAGCTTGTCGGCAAGCGCCGACAAGCTCACGCAAGCCAAGCCAAACGCCTTCTTTACACGCTTGTGATTGTCGAGACTTGCCAAGGCTTGGCAAGCGTGTAAACCCGGCATTATGCTACGTTTACACGCTTGCCAAGCCTTGGCAAACAGCCCCAAGGCATCACAAATCTCGTTTGGCGTTATGCCGGGTTTACACGCTTGCCAAGCCTTGGCAAACGGCAAACAGCCCCAAGGCATCACAAATCTCGTTTGGCGTTTGGAAAGCGTTTACACGCTTGTAAATGGATCAGTCTGCAACCTACCTCCAAGCATGGCGGACACCGAACTTGTCACGGCAATTGCATTTGGTTTAACATACTTTTATTTGAAATGCAAGCAAAGTGAAACAAAGAAAGGAAAGTGCTAGCGAAAAGTACTTTTTTAATTTTTAAATGCTTCACTGGCCTTCCGATAAGTTCAACAAGACGAATCCATGCATCTGCTTGTTTGATTTGCATCTTTCTCCAGAAACGAAAGACTCTCCTCATTCGACCAGACCTCATTTTTAGGGTTCCGTAGCCAAATGGCAAAAACGGACCCCTTATAGATTCATCATGTCTGTCTGTCCGTCCGTACAAAAAAAAATTTTTTCATTAAACCCATACGTGTGGGGTATTTATAGATAGGTCTTCAAAAATGCTATTGAGGTTTCTAACATTGTTTTTTTCTAATGATATACTATACATTGCTATGCAAACTTCCAACGAAAATTGGTTTGAACGAGATCTAGTAAGTAGTTTTTTTAATACATCATAAACCACAATTTTCGCCTTTCATTCAATTTAACATAACATAAACATAAACTCACACCTGTATTCCCCGAAGGGGTGGGCAGAGGTGCTAGCACACACATTTCGTCAGTTTATGTTTAGGTCCCAATTTCGGTAATAGATGGCGAGCCTATTGCCATTAACCGGGCACTTATAAACCTGCGATAAATACACACATAACTTCGAAAAGCATTGAAAAGTCATTGGTGTGTGAGATGGTAAACCTGGGGTCGAACCCGAGACCTCGTCTCAGCAGTCCATTACCCATACTACTAGGCTCATTCAATTAACTCAAAAAATTCTAAAAACAAAACATGTAATGAACTACAAGAATTTTTATATTATATTACTTAATGCTGCGGAACCCTTTATGGGCGAGTCCGACTCGCACTTGGCCGGTTTTTATTTTTTTAGCATGAGCAAACTTAATAAATTATAGGCTTGCGTGAGCTTGTCGGCAAGCGCCGACAAGCTCACGCAAGCCAAGCCAAACGCCTTCTTTACACGCTTGTGATTGTCGAGACTTGCCAAGGCTTGGCAAGCGTGTAAACCCGGCATTAGGAAAGCGTTTACACGCTTGTGAATGCGTCAATCTGCAACCTACCTCCAAGCATGGCGGACACCGAACTTGTCACGGCTATTGCATTTGGTTTAACGTACTTTTATTTGAAATGCAAGTAAAGTGAAACAAAAAGGAAAGCTCGACGACCACGAAGACGAATCCATGCATCTGTTTTTTTCTTCTTATCTTTATGATTTGCATCTTTCGGATTCCAGATGCAGGATTCAATCTGATAATGCTCCAGAAACGAAAGACTCTCCTCATTCGACGGCCACACATTTTTTATTTTTTTTGTACGAGCAAGCAAGCGCGGACCAACGTGTAAATGCGTCGCAAACGATTGCCGCAATCGCCCTTTGATCTGCTTCAAAAAACCGACACTCGACTGGATCGGAAGCAAGCGCCGACAAGCTCACGCAAGCCAAGCCAAACGCCTTCTTTATGCCGGGTATACACGCTTGCCAAGCCTTGGCAAACGGCAAACAGCCCCAAGGCATCACAAATCTCGTTTGGCGTTTGGAAAGCGTTTACACGCTTGTGAATGGAATGGATCAGTCTGCAACCTACCTCCAAGCATGGCAGACACCGAACTTGTCACGGCAATTGCATTTGGTTTAACGTACTTTTATTTGAAATGCAAGCAAAAGGAAAGTGCTAGCGAAAAGTACTTTTTTAATTTTTAAATGCTTCACTGGCCTTCCGATAAGTTTAACAAGACGAATCCATGCATCTGCTTGTTTCTTCTTATCTTTACCTATGATTTGCATCTTTCTCCAGAAACGAAAGACTCTCCTCATTCGACCAGCCACTCATTTTTAGGGTTCCATAGCCAAATGGCAAAAACAGAACCCTTATAGATTCATCATGTCTGTCTGTCTGTCTGTCCGTCCGTACAGCCACTTTTCTCTGAAACTATAAGGCCTATTCTGTTGAAACTTGGTACGTAGATGTATTCTGTGAACTGCATTAAGAATTTCATACAAAAATAGAAAAAAAGCAATCAATTTTGGGGGTCCCCATACTTAGAACTGAAAGTCAAAAAACTTTTTTTCATTAAACCCATGCGTGTGGGGTATTTATAGATAGGTCTTCAAAAATGCTATTGAGGTTTCTAACATGCTTTTTTTTAATGGTATACATTGCTATGCAAACTTCCAACGAAAATTGGTTTGAACGAGATCTAGTAAGTAATTTTTTTAATACGTCATAAACCGCAATTTTCGCCTTTCATTCAATTTAACATAACATAAACATAAACTCACGCCTGTATTCCCCGAAGGGGTAGGCAGAGGTGCTAGCACATACATTTCGCCAGTTTATGTTTAGGTCCCAATGTAATAGATGGCGAGCCTATTGCCATTAACCGGGCACTTATATACCTGCGATAAATACACACATAACTTCGAAAACCATCGAAAAGTCATTGGTGTGTGAGATAGTAAACCTGGGATCGAACTCGAGACCTCGTCTCAGCAGTCCAATAACTATACCACTAGGCTCATTCAATTAACTCAAAAAATTCTAAAAACAAAAGATTTAATGAACTACAAGAATTTTTATATTATATTACTTAATGCTGCCCTTTATGGGCGAGTCCGACTCGCACTTGGCCGGGTTTTTATTTTTTTAGCATGAGCATGCATGCGTGTTGTCGCCACGAGAACACAATGGCTACTAAACGCGGACCAACGTGTTGCTGGGTTTACACGCTTGCCAAGCCTTGGCAAGTCTCGACAATCACAAGCGTGTAAAGAAGGCGTTTGGCTTGGCTTGCGTTAGCTTGTCGGCGCTTGCTTCCGATCCAGTCGAGTGTCGGTTTTTTGACGCAGATCAAAGGGCATTTGCGGCAAACGTTTGCGACGCATTTACACGTTGGTCCGCGTTTAGTAGCCATTGTGTTCTCGTGGCGACAACACGCATGCATGCTCGTGCTAAAAAAATAAAAACCGGCCAAGTGCGAGTCGGACTCGCCCATAAAGGGTTCCGCAGCATTAAGTAATATAATGTAAAAATTCTTGTAGTTCATTAAATGTTTTGTTTTTGAATTTTTTGAGTTAATTGAATGAGCCTAGTGGTATGGGTAATGGACTGCTGAGACGAGGTCTCGGGTTCGATCCCAGGTTTACCATCTCCCACACCAATGACTTTTCGATGCTTTTCGAAGTTATGTGTGTATTTATCGCAGGTTTATAAGTGCCCGGTTAATGGCAATAGGCTCGTCATCTATTACATTGGGACCTAAACATAAACTGGCGAAATGTGTGTGCTAGCACCTCTGCCCACCCCTTCGGGGAATACAGGTGTGAGTTTATGTTTATGTTATGTTAAATTGAATGAAAGGCGAAAATTGCGGTTTATGATGTATTAAAAAAACTACTTACTAGATCTCGTTCAAACCAATTTTCGTTGGAAGTTTGCATAGCAATGTATACCATTAGAAAAAAACAATGTTAGAAACCTCAATAGCATTTTTGAAGACCTATCTATAAATACCCCACACGTATGGGTTTAATGAAAAAAAATTTTTTTGTACGGACGGACAGACAGACAGACATGATGAATCTATAAGGGTTCCGTTTTTGCCATTTGGCTACGGAACCCTAAAAACGAGGTCTGGTCGAATGAGAAGAGTCTTTCGTTTCTGGAGAAAGATGCAAATCATAAAGATAAGAAGAAACAAGCAGATGCATGGATTCGTCTTGTTGAACTTATCGGAAGGCCAGTGAAGCATTTAAAAATTAAAAAAGTACTTTTCTCTAGCACTTTCCTTTTTTTGTTTCACTTTGCTTGCATTTCAAATAAAAGTACGTTAAACCAAATGCAATTGCCGTGACAAGTTCGGTGTCTGCCATGCTTGGAGGTAGGTTGCAGACTGATCCATTCACAAGCGTGTAAACGCTTTCCAAACGCCAAACGAGATTTGTGATGCCTTGGGGCTGTTTGCCGTTTGCCAAGGCTTGGCAAGCGTGTAAACCCGGCATGTAAATGCGTCGCAAACATTTGCCGCAAACGCCCTTTGATCTGCGTCAAAAACCGACACTCGACTGGATCGGAAGCAAGCGCCGACAAGCTCACGCAAGCCAAGCCAAACGCCTTCTTTACACGCTTGTGATTGTCGAGACTTGCCAAGGCCTGGCAAGCGTGTAAACCCAGCATTACACGCTTGTGATTGTCGAGGTTTGCCAAGGCTTGACAAGCGTGTAAACGTAGCATTACACCTAACGTGGCTAGCGGACGACTGCCGAGCGGCGGCGGCGCGGGCGCGGTCGGAGCGGGCATAGTACAACTCGTGCGAGTTAACATGGCACCTGGCTCGGGGCTTTGCGCGGGGGAGCGGGAGGCGTGTACGCTGACGCTACTAGCCTCGCACGGCGAGAGCGGGGTCGCGCGCGGGGAAGCGGGAGGAGGGTGTCTTCGAGACAGGTGCCATGTTAACTCGCACGAGCTATACTTCCCGACTCTTCGGGAGATTCAGGGAGTAATTCGTGTATCCTCGGGAAGGATCATAATACGCTAGTGCAGCTAGTGTATAGGTACAGATTAAACTATTCTTTCTTATTCCAAGAATCGAGCTGGTATACAACCGCGAGAGGCTCGTTGAAGCAAGGTTCTGACGCGGTTTACTATATTTTATTTTATTTTATTTCTATTTTTTAGTATAATGTACACGTAAATTATATTTATACAAAATAATGAGACGTAATGTACAAAGGCGAGCTTAACTCAGAGTTGAGTTAACCCGTCCAGATGCTTTTACGGAAGCTACTGCTCCTTCTCTAAACTGAACAAATTGATCACGACGAATGACAGTCCTGTAGGTTAATCGGCAAATATGTATGTACTAGCTGTTGCCCGCGGCTCCGCCCGCGTAGATTTCGGTTATCGCTTAGTGTTTAGTCAACGGTATTGAGCACAAAGCCTGTATCTCAAAATCCTTTCTTAGGGGATGCCTACGTCATAGTAGCTTTATGCATGCAAAGTCTCAGCCCGATCGGTTTAAAATTGACAAAGTTTCATACAAACTTTCATCCCCTATTTTATCCCCTTGGGGTCGTCATAACATCTACCTGCATGCCAAATTCCAGTGGTTTGGGCACTATGTCAGTCAGTCGGTCACCTTTTAGTTATATATATTTAGATGAACAGAAATAATTGGGCTCTTGTGTCTACCCCGGAGAGAGGTTTGCGTGAGTATAGATATACCTTTAGGTAAACTTACGATATATGATTCCTCTAACACGAAGGTTGAGTTGATTTTATTCCGCCTGTAAAATCTCGCTGTGGAGACGTCAACGTCTGCATCCGGATCAGGGAGGCACGCCGGCATGAGCCTTTCATGGAAGGTAATCCTGTTAACAATATGACAGTCTGATATAAATTGAAGTTCGAAAAACATCGGGAAAATGAAATGCTCAAGTGGGACTTGGACCCACGACCTTTCCCTTACGGGGACGGATATAAAGAGAAGGGAAATTTGAAGTGATTCAGATGTGGCTCATTAGCTCCGTTGGAAGAGCATTCCCCCTGTAAGGGAAATGTCGTGGGTTCAAGTCCCACTTGAGCATTTCATTTTCTCGATGTTTATCGAACTTTAAAGTTAGCATAATAAATGCAATAAAAAACTCATTCAGATAAATTTAAGTTTCAAAGAAATCAGAAAAAGTGAACACCCAAGATTAAGATGTTTATACATGTATGTAAGTATTTATTATATAATGCCTTTGTCAGGAGTATACCTTTCCTATACCCATTCATTATAAAACTTGACATTTAATGTACACAAGACTTTGGCCTCTCATTGAATTGCTATTCCTCTGTGCACTCCCGGGTTTGCTGGAAGAAAACTCAACATTGAGTTAAGCTCGCCTTTGTACATACTATTTCTTTTCCGTATTTAAAGCCTTTTAAGTGTACAATAAAGTATAAAATAAAATAAAAAAATAAAGTGTCAATCTCTGTAATACCACAAACACTGCAAAAATGCTTTTACATTTTAGGCTTTTCTGCAATACTAATATCGTCTTAAATTGAATGGCACCTTGTAGAGTGAATGTAAAAATGTTATGAACTCCTTTTGATTTAATTTAGTACTTTATATATTAATAGTTGTTGCCCGCGGCTCCACCTGCGTGGATATCACTTATCGTCAATTTAAGATGTAAACTATCCTATCCTTCAAGTTGGATCTAACTGCACACGGTGTGCAAAGTTTGATTTAAATCGATTAAGTAGTGTAGGAGTCCATCGCGGACAAACAACGTGACACGTAATTTATATATATTAAGAAGATGTAAACATACAGCCCAAGAAAATGGACCCGTTAGACGGCAATAGGCTCGCCCCCATTACGTCGTGGGACCGAAAATCATTATTGGCAAAATGTGGGTGGTAGTACACTTCTGCCTACCCGTTCGGCGATTTATAGACGTAAGTATAGGGATGGATGGATAAAGTCCAAAATTGTATGGTATTTTTCAGTGTCAGTGGTTTAGCAATGATTGACAATTAGCAATCTATACAATAATAATAAATAAATAAATAAATATTTCCCAACATTCTACACAATGCTATCTAGACCCATGGTAAGCATAGCTTAACTAGCTTTTTTTTGGTAAATACATACATATTATACATAGAAACACCCAGACCAATTCAAGTAGCCATATTCATGCATACCAAACATTTGCACTGAGCGGGAATCGAACCCGCGCCCCCTGCGTGGCAGTCGCGTTCACTACCAACACACCACGGAGGCTGTTTTTGGCGCCAAAACGTGTGTTGTCAAAAATATTTTTACTCTTAACATAAACTCACTCCTGTATTCCCCGAAGGGGTAGGCAGAGATGCTAGCACCCACATTTCGCCAGTTTATGTTTAGGTCCCAATGTAATAGGTGGCGAGCCTATTGCCATTTTAGGTGCCGTCTAATTTTAGTGTGATATTTCTAATTATAGTGAATTTTTGACATTTAAAACGTACAACAGAATACAAATTCTCTAAAAATTAACTAAATTTAGTAACTTCGCTAATTTTGGTCGTGTCAAACTAATTTTAGGTTAGTCGTGTGTTCACAGAATACAAAACGGCATTTGACAGGCGTAAACTAAATTTTAGAGATTTTTAGCTATTTTTAGTTTAGAGATGTCACATCAGAATTGGCATCATTGTTATATTGTATTGTATACCTATTATTATAATACTGAAGAGTTTGTGTGTTTGGTTAATCGCTCTAATCTAAGAAATTACAAGTTAGTATTGAAAATTTATTTTAGTGTTGAATAGCCCATTTCTCGAAGAAGGTTTTAGGCTATATTTATCATCACGCTACTACTAATGAGAGAGAAGTAGTGATAATAAATTTGGACAAATCCGTAAGATTTCCGTACATTATTTGAAGACTATAAAAATTATGTACACAAAAGGACAATGAAAAGTTTGAAATAAGTTCGATAGCAGGCGGTACCCATTTGCCAATCATAAACCGAAAGAAAATTAATGGGTACCGCCTGCTCAGGGACCGAAACAGTAACCGCTACAAAGTGTTTTAACACTGTTTTTTGAAACTGTTTAAAAAGAAAACCCTTTATAACTGTAACCGAAACGTATCTGTAACAGATTAAAAGTGTTTAGGGTTCATATGTGTTAATAACGGTTACCGGTATTAACAGAAACGTCATTATAACGTTATAATTTAAGTACTTGCACAGAATGGCAACAACACGTCGACGCGACACGAATTAGTTAGGTACTTTTTTAGGTTACGTGTTGCATCGAGTTCTTCTACTCATTAGGTATAAGTAGGTACACTCCAAACTTTATGACCGGGGCGGTGACGGCTCACACGCGTAGGCCTCGTGTCCTCGGAGTCTGGGGTCCGTTTTACCAAACTGCGGATTTGGCTGAACTTCGATATTTGCCGTGAAGTGACTGCCATCTGACCTTCACAAACCAAAGGCGATATCGAAGCATTGCAACTAGACCAACTACCCGTAACGACTGCCATCTGCCATAGATGTTCGTACGACAACCGGGCCCTCGATTCTACTAAAGCTGCACTCCAATAATTTCATTAAATTTTAGACTATACATCTAAAGTTCAAAATGAAATGACAAACGTTTCATTACACTATTTCATTCACTCTGCAAAACGTCATTTAATTTTGAATTTTTAGTTTCTTATAGTCGCGGTGGCACGACTGTGGTTTGACTTGAGTAGAATCGACGCTCGGGACCGATGGCTTCCGAGGCACTAACAGACCAATGTAAATGCACTAAGCTTACAAATACAAATGGATACAAATATTTGCATTGAGCTGGGATCGAACCCGCCTCTTGCGTAGCGGCCGCGTTCACTACCGCTATACTAATATTATAATATACCGAACTATATAAATATAAATCATAACCATAACAACTGGCATTACTACATGCATATAGCTAGGTACATTTTTCATAATCAGTTATATTCCACTTTTAGTTGTGGTGGAAGCGTCTACATAACATGAAATAATGGGGATTTCAAGAAGGGCATTAGAAGGTTTCTTCAGGGTAGGCAGCGCGAGTTGAACCCTGGTCAGTGGCGGCGCAAGTCATAAACCTAATGTGGGCAAGGTTCACTACATGTAACTAGGTGGAATAGACCACTTCTCGGGGCCCTTTTTTCCAGTGGGACACAGGAGGGTTGGTGCCTGGGCGCCTTCTACATCGGGCATTTATTTTGAAATTAACGTCATCATTTGTTTTCATTCATCTACTTTAAGGTTTATGTCATGTTGAAATAAAATTTATTACTGTAAAAGCAGCTCGCGATGCGCCTTTCTTTGCTATAAAGCGAGATCCTTTGGCCTGCGATGCCGTGGGCGGTCCCCCAGTCCGCCCATAACCTCCGCCGCCTCTGTCTCTGGTGTTGCATACGTCCATAGGCCACGGTAACCACTTTCCGCAAGGACTTTTCCAAAATAATTTGATGAATCAAAAAAGTAGGTATGAACTTGTCGCCCAATAGGTACTTCTATTTACACTTAGAGCTCGATATGACGCGCACAAGTCGACGGGACTTGTTACGGTTTATGTTATACTAGCTTTTGCCCGCGGCTCCAACCAATCCGACCAAACACATAGCCTTTTATTAACATAGCCCTTTCTTAAGGTCTAATCTATCCTTGTACCAAATTTCATCAAAATCGCTTCAGTGGTTTAGGCGTGAAAGCGTAACATACAGACAGACTGAGCGATAGAGTTACTTTGGCATTTATAATATTGAGTATGAATGAAGTTAATTTCCATATACTTTTCAGTAAATCTGCTTTCTCACTTTGAAAAATATTTGTTCAATTAAATAACGCGTGTAGTGCGGACAGTGAGGATAGCCGGACAGCCAGGCCAAGAAAGGTGTACATAAAAATTTAATCAAAAACTTATAAAACCCCCGTCATAAAAAACATCTCCAAAAAGTTGAAAATAAACTGTGATTAAAGGGAGGAAAACCACAATATTGATTTTTGATTTAATTTTTATTTTATACTTTTTAAAATTGATCTACTGACCAAGCCCTTTGATATTGGGGGTGTTGTGAAAAAAAAAATTCACTATTTTTTGGTTGCGGCCATCTTGGATTCGAAAATTTTCATAGTTGTAGTATTTTACTAGTGAAGCCCTTGCATTTGATAGCCATATTAAGCGAGTTGTCTAGTATCTGCGGTAGCCTAGTGGTATAGGTAATGTACTGCTGAGACGAGGTCTCGGGTTCGATCCCAGGTTTACCATGGCACACACCAATGACTTTTCGATGCTTTTCGAAGTTATGTGTGTATTTATCGCAGGTTTATAAGTACCCGGTTAATGGCAATAGGCTCGCCACCACATTACCTAAATATAAACTGGCGTAATGTGGGTGCTAGCACCTCTGCCTACCCCTTCGGGGAAAATAGGCGTGAGTTTATGATGTGAGTTTATTATGTATGTAAAGAAATATGTATTCCGATATGTTGTGGCGGCAGCCATCTTGGCCCTACTTTTTTTTTCAAATATAGCTAAGAACACTCCCGACATTCAAACAAAAAAGCTAAATCCAAAACAGTTCATCCGTTTAGGAGTTTCAATGCCACAGGACACACACACGCACGCGCACACACTCACAGAAACACCCCGTCGCCGTCGTTGAGTCGGGAGTTAAAAATATCATGATTTAAAAAAAATACTTCGATTAAAGAATTGTAAGTTTGGCAACGTAGCCATTTCGGTGAACACTTATTAACCTGTTAACAGATTCATTTCTGGTACACTTATGTAGCGGTTACACTAACCTCATTATAACGATTAACAGAAATAAAAACAGATATATAAGTGGTACACTTTTATTCGGTAACCTTTTAATAGTATAACCCTTATATTTCTGTAACCTTTATGAATCTGTTTTTGGGTCCCTGCGCCTGCTATCAAACTTATATATAAGTATTCGATCTTTTCGGTGGCAGTCGGGATTTTTTGTTTTTTAATCATTGGTTTTATTTTATACTTAGTTATGATATATATAACATGTATATATTTTTGTAATTTCCTTTATTTTGATACCCCACTCGATAAGTTTGAGTCAAAAATATTTTTGACAACATACTTACGTTTTGGCGCCAAAAATCCACCATTTTGATTTTTTCGACGCTTTAATATATGTAGGTACCTTGTGTCACTCACACAATCACGGTGAATCACACCTCGCATGTCTAAATCCGTCAAGCCGTTCAGGCTGTAGGCCGTGCCAAATAAATAGACATACATACATACATACATACACTCCTTTCTTCGGTAGTCGGGTAAATATAAGAAAACAATTAAAATACGTACGATGTCTCTAGTTCATACAAAGCGATATCGCTGAACTTCTCGAAGCTATCCAGGTCTGCTTTGAACTGAGGGTGCACGTGAATCTTCTTCACTGCATGTATCTGCCATTCCCTGTGGTATTTGCCATTCTGTTTATACCGATAGAAATAGCTGTTATGGTCCCTCAAATTCATTGCCGCGAACTTCACGGGTTTGTGACCATATCTGTGAATGAGAGAGGAGAAATAAGTACATAAAAATAATTCGATTATATCAGGAAAAATCAATTACTCGGGTCGGGCTTTAACCTTTCCCTTACAGGGGGGATTTCAAAAAAGTACAAGTGTTATTAATCCATACCTACTCATATTTTAAATGCGAAAGTAAGGGTAGCTACACACTTAAGCGGGCCGGCATTGTCGGTTCGGCAGTATTTGTCGAACAACACAGCCGACCCGAAGCACTTACTGCACTTGTTCGACTTCAATCGGCTAGTGCCGAGCGAGTTGTTCATTCGGGTCGACACATCATTCCATTCGGCAGTATTGCAGAATGAAAAAGCCAACCAAAAGCAACTACTAAATTACGTTCAGTTTTAATTCGGGCGTCGCGTGCGTCCTCCACGCAGTATTGTTCGGCTTCGTCCCACATTTTTAGCACTACTGTACTAAAATTTATCGCTAAAAGCCGACTGGCATAAGTCGGCAGTTGCCAAGCCGAGTGATAATATGCGGCAGCCGAGCGGCTTATGATTCCCGAACATTCATCTACATATATTCGATTTTACCGCCCGGCCTTGCCGATTAATGCCGGCCCGCTTATGTGTGTAGCTACCCTAACTCTGCCTGTCTGTCTGTATGTTACGTTTTCACGCCTAAACCACTGAACCGATTATGATGATATTTGGTGTAGGGGTAGAATAAACCATGAGAAAGACATAGGCTATGTTTGGTCGCGATAACCGACATCACATATATCATCCATCTTAATTAACATTTTCTATTACTTTGGTCTCATTTAATGTTTTTCAGTTATTCTGTTTAATTCTAAAATAAACATAAATTGGACCGCGTTCCAGTAAATACAGACGTCTCTTTGCAAGCTTCCCACGTCTTAAGGTTACACTTAAATAGCGAGATTTTTAAAATGGACACTTGTTAGCTAGTAACTAACCTACCTTATCTTAATCTGGCGCGCAGGTGTAAATTCATAAAACGAATTATTCTTTGCGCACCCACCCATATTGAAGGCTGCCTGCTGGCTGGAGGAATTTATCAATATGGAACTCACTTTCCGTAGCTTAATCTGACGCGCTCGAGTCACTACCTAATTTCCTTCTACGCGTGCCCTACTATCTGATATATAATGTATAATTATGTGTATTATAAGCGAGAGAAAAAAGGTAAACAATGTTTCAGCGATTCCAAACTTTTTTATTTGAAAATGATTACGTATCACTTCAAGCGCGTTCTAGACAAACAGGAATGAAATTACTCATAAGATGGCGGATCTGACAGTTTAATACCGCTGTGCTGACAGCTTTCCTGTACTACGAAACACGCAACGACAGCTGTCGTTCGGCCATTGTCGACTACGTGTGACATGTGCGAGAAAATAATCGCTGGTTATCGCAACGTAACTCAGTAATGGTCGCTTTGTTTACCTTTTTTCTCTCGACTCATTGGCTTAACTTAACACTTACCTAACAAACGCCGCGCTCAAGATAAACCTCTCTGAGATGATAGTGCCGAAAGTATGCCAATTAGCTGTATCAAAAGTATCGCCAGTGTCGCCACGTCCCAACAGCGCCTGAGAATAAAAAGTAATGTTCTGAATTCGAAATATATCGGGAAAAAGAAGCGCTCAAGTGGGACTTGAACCCACGACCTTTTCCTTTCCAAGGGGAATGCTCTTCCAACTGAGCTATTGAGCCACACATGAATAAAAAAAATTATATTCTGAAAACCACTGCATACCACTTGACACTGCAGAAAATGCCATTATACTGAGAAAAAAAGGGTATTCAGCAACTGATATTCCCTCTAACCCCTCCAACTAAGCTTAATCGCGTGTGCTAGGAGTGGGTCCACGTCGGTAGTGTAATGGACAGGATCCGAACCCGGGAGCCATATTAATAATCTAAGCCGGGAGCTTTCGATCGTAAGGCCGACTCCTTAATCTCTAAACATAGCAAAGAAATAAAAACTAAAAACATTATAAATAAAAAAATATGGATAATTTTATGATAAAATTATTTTTTTTATTTTTACATTGCTCTCCAGTAGTAAATTGTTATTTTTACCCGACTACGGCGAAGCCAAAAGGAGGGTTATGATTTTGACAGGCTATGTATGTATGTATGTATGTATGTGTGTTCATTTGTTCCCTCATAGCTCCTCAACTACTTATTAGAACTGGACAAATGAGGTAGCGTTACAAGCGGCTTGATCATCCGATGGTTATAGGCTATATGACGTGTCACTCAATCTTGTGTGGCGCCCTCTAGCGCTCACAAGGTACTGTGTTAAAAAATAAATTTGAGATAAATATGCCGTGTTTGTTATCAAATGAAAGGGCGTAATAAGCACATTTCAAATATGTATAAATTATTAGCTTTATTATGCCCTCTAACAAAACAATAAATTCTAGGGAAAAGTGGCATACGACCACGGCTATCCTTGATCTTTTCTTGTTTGTTACTTATAGAGCGTGATTTTTCGGTAGGCGGGTTTTAGTTTTAAACTTTATTTTTTATATGTTTTACATACATAAATACAATCACGCCTTAATCCTCGGAGGGTCAGGCAGAGGTGAATGAACCCCTCGTTTCACCAATCATCGGATTCGGTCCCACGTAACAGGGAGTGAGCCTATTGACGCATTCCGGGCACTATTGTTGACTCAGACTCAGCCTCGGATGTACGGCTTGGTACATCCGAGGCTGAGTCTGGACTGTGTTGATGTTAAACAGCCCTATCCCTTAATCGCCTTGTACGACACCGCATGGGAAGAGATGGGGTGGCCCAAATTCTGCTCTACCGGGAACCACGAGGCTTAGTTTGTTTTGTTTTAGTGATATAAAAATACCAAAAAAAGGTTGAGAAAAATTGTTTTGTCATTTTGAAGCTACATTATGAGAGAAACCTTACCTTTTTGGAGAGCTGCATAAACTTACCTACGTAAGTTTTTTCCGTAATTTGTACGCTCACCGCTATAGTACTTTTTGGAGAATAAAGTTTAAAACTAAAACCCGACAACCGAAAAATCACGATCTAAAAAGTGTCAATTTAAATTATTTTGGAGCAAGATACTCGTAAAGCTAATAATTTATACATATTTGAAATGTGCTCATTAAGCACTTTCATTTGATACCAAACACGGCATATTTATCTCAAATTTATTTTTTAAACACGGTACCTTATGAGCGCTAGAGGGCGCCACACAAGGTTGAGTGACACGTCATATAGCCTATGACCATCGGACGATCAAGCCACTTGTAACGGTACCTCATTTGTCCAGTTCTAATAAGTAGTTGAGGAGCTATGAGGGAACAAATGAACACACATACATACATACATACATACATAGCCTGTCAAAATCATAACCCTCCTTTTGGCTTCGCCGTAGTCGGGTAAAAATAACAATTTACTACTGGAGAGCAATGTAAAAATAAAAAAAATAATTTTATCATAAAATGATCCATATTGTTTTTAGTTTTTATTACTTTGCAGGTTCGTAAAAATATCTATCTTACTCTAGCAAAACAATATATTCTAGGGAAAAGTGGCATACGACCACGGCTATCCTTGATATTTTCTTGTTTGTTACTTTTTAGAGCGTGATTTTTCGGTAGTCGGGTTTTAGGTTTAAACTTTTATTAAATGTTTTACCAAATAAGCAAATTCACTGATCACTCGCGAGTTCCACCACCACTCCGGACCATGCCACTCAGTCTGATAGCTATGACACTTGTCCCCTGGGTATAGCACTCGTTTGACCACCCTGGTAACACCCTCCTGGGCACATTTATTGGGCCAGTCCTTCAGGAACTGGAGGCAAGCTGAAATAAAAAGAGAATTGAATATTACGGAGGTGAAGAGAGCTACCACAGTCTGGTTGATTTAATTAAGCAATGTCTTACAAACTAAATAACAGGCTTTTATACTGATTTATCCACCATTGGTGTGTGTCTTCTCGCTGACTTGCATGTTTTGTGTTATGGCAGGGGACATGATTTCTTAGCTTACATTAAATACTGCCATAACTGACATATTAAATAATAAATCAATAAAAATTCCACAACATTTTACATAACGCTACCTAGACCCATGGTAAGCTTAACTAGCTTCTGTTATGAAATCTAGAATGCTGATAAACATACTTCGGTACTTTTTTTTTGTAAATATAAATACATATTATATATATCGTGAAAATTTCGACTGTCAAGCCATCACGGTTCATGACAGACCATAGTGATAGGGTCCCGTTTTTTTTCTTTGGGTGTGCTTTGAGTAAGGTATTGCTCAAGATATGTATCTTGGACCTAAAATGTGGCCAGCAGCGGTGGACGAGCTCAAAGTCACCAAGCATAGATTATTTATTACAAAACAATTGTCGTTTGTCTCGCAATTTATTAGGTGCAAGACACGTGTCCCGAGGTATAACCTAAAAAAGTCCGACACGTCGTGTCCTCGTACTTGGGGTCCTCAACTAATTACCGAGGGAGGTGTTAGGTTAAAGAAATAAGGCATTTCCCTCGCACCCCAGTAACCTTTGGCGATATACGGTTTTAAGTTGGCCCTCTTTGATGTGGGAAGCATGGGGTCCTCATCTAACCTCTATGTCCTCTGCCAGTCACAGGGACCCGTAGCGATCGGTCCCTGTGACTAGGGACTCCCACTGCGGCCCTTAATTTAATGGAGAATGTGTGGGTTGTTTGTGAATGTAGAACTGTCTACCGCACGGATTAGACGATGACGTGACGACGGACGTGCAGTGTGTGATCTAGTCAGTCTGTGATCACGGCTGGTTAATCTGGTCAAAACTTCAAGTAATTCAATGGTACCATAATCGTGTTAATTTCTGTCAACATTATGTTCGGTTCCATATATTAAAAATACCTAAATAAAAGTCTGCGGTAGCCTAGTGGTATGGGTAATGGACTGCTGAGATGAGGTCTCGGGTTCGATCCCAGGTTTACCATGGCACACACCAATGACTTTTCGATGCTTTTCGAAGTAATGTGTGTATTTATCGCAGGTTTATAAGTGCCCGGTTAATGGCAATAGGCTCGCCACCAATTACATTGGGACCTAAACATAAACTGGCGAAATGTGGGTGCTAGCACCTCTGCCTACCCCTTCGGGGAATACAGGCGTGAGTTTATGTTATATGCATATATGATGTAAATAAAATTAAAAAAAAAAAATCTACCGTGATTCATTTTTCACTTTCATTTATATATTATCTTTAGAGGTATGTACTATATTTAACTTTATACCATAAAAAAAACAACAGATCAAGACTGTTCAGTTGTAGTATGACAGGGATACCAGATTAAGCGCAGCAGCGCCACCCTCAATTTTCACGACTTTCTTGACGGGCTATACATAGAAATACCCAGACCAATGCAAATAGCCATATTCATGTATACAAATATTTGCACTGAGCAGTGATCGAACCAGCGCCTCCTGGGTGGCAGTCGCATGCACTACCGCCACGCCACAGAGGCTGTGGAAGGAATACACGCATGTGAAAGAAAATGGCGATACGAAATTCGCTGGGTCAGCTAACATTAAAAAACTCATTTTTGGATACTCACCGTCCCTCGCTTTTCGGCCATCTTTCCATAGTACTTTTCCTATACTCTTGACTTCAGGGCTTATTATGATGTTACTGGAAAAAACAAAAATTGGGTACTAAAATAAAGCCAACGAGATGAGAGAAAAAAGGTAAACAAAGCGACCATTACTGAGTTATGTTGCAATAACTAGCGATTTTTTTCTCTGTCCTTGTCGCACATGTCACACGTACGCGACAATGGCCGAGCGACAGCTGTCGTTGCGTGTTTCGTAATACAGGAAAGCTGTCAGCACAGCGGTTCTAAACTGTCAGATCCGCCATCTTATGAGCAATTTCATTCCTGTCTGGAACGCGCTTGAAGTGTTACGTAATCATTTTCAAATAAAAAAGTTTGGAACCGCTGAGAAACTTTGTTTACCTTTTTTCTCTCGCTTCGTTGGCTTTACTTTAGACTGTTTAAACTAAACTGGGCCTCAATTCTGTTAAAGCAAATTCATTGTATTGCCACAGACACTGCTAAAAAATACATTTAGGTAATTTTCGAATTAAAAGCAGTGCCCTTAAAGTCAAAAATTAAATGCCTTTTTGCAAAGCGAATGAAAAAGTTTAATGAAACTTTTTTTACTATGAAATAAATTATCTAACCGAGCTTATTAAATTAAGAATGGTTAAAGAGCGTTTCTTATTTTATGGTTTTTATTTATTTTTAATCATCCACCCAACCTATAATAGTAACTGATTTGACTGTTAAATTTAATGACGTCACTACATCTTTTTTTATACACGTTACCATAAAACTTATCGTTTTGGGGTAGTTCTTCGAAGACAAAATTTTCTATTTCTAAGGGTATATTTCTGTAACCATCTAACATAATTGCCTGTAATTTTTTGTTTTGGATACTTTAGCTTTGTCCCTAACTTGGTCAAATGATATTTTTGAAATAATTGCTGTCTAGGTACAAATTAAAAATATTTGAAGTATGTTCTTCTGATTCATATAACGCGTCCGTTTGCCATTTTCCGAAAGAAAATGTTTGATGTGGCGTTTTTCTTTTGATAAATGCATACAAATAATAATTTTATTGAAAGGAAATGACTTATCCTTTTACAAAATAATGCGTGGTAGCTATAACTACTAATACTTTTTTTATAAATAAGTAAAACTTATGTGTCCGGCGTATAATACTGATTAATATGGTGTAAGCTGCGCTTGACCATACTTGACCGGGTAATACAGTTAGGATACTGATTTTGCGCAGTGTTGCCAACTTAGCAACTTTATAGCTAGATTTAGCAATTTTTTGATGTCAGGCAGCTACAATTTTTTTAAACTTGTAGCTAAATTTTTTAGCTACTTTTTCCTAGCAACTATTGGTTTAGAGACGTTTTGTTAGTACAGTAGTAAAAATAATTAAAAATAAAGTGATGGTGACGAAATCCCCGGCAAACGAAGGTCTTTTTTCGCAACAAAATACACAACGAACATGGAAATCTATACCATACATTTAATTTTTTTTTCAGAACTTTTTTTATGATGTTTGGCCCTTCTACTATGTGATTGAGATTGTGACTATTGTTTAATGTTTTGTACCTATCTGAACAAGATTCATCTTTATTTTCCCAGTGTTCCCAACCTTCTACATTTTCTCTTGTTGAATATTATCCATACTAATATTATAAATGCGAAAGTAACTCTGTCTGTCTATTACGCTTTCACGCCTAAACGACTGAACCAATTTGTAGATTAGACCTTGAGAATGGACATAAGCTATGATTGGTCGCGATAATCGACATTCACGCGGGCGGATCCGCTGGCAAGAGCTAGTTTAATATATTCAATGTTCTGAATATTATCTTATTTCATTTGTTAATTAAAATGCAATAATTCATGGCGACAAAAGTTTGAGTAATCTAAAATATAATTTTATTAAAGTATAAAGCTGATTCATTAGCTACAGTGTTTTATTTCGTTAATTTAATAAATGTTTTAAATGCACGAAACCTTTAGCAGACGATCTCCAGTAATCAATGTAATCATATTAAAATGGTCTTCATTTTCATAGCTACTTCTAGCTACTTTTCAGCGAGGTAAAATATCTAAATCTAGCAACTTTTCGTTAAATCCTAGCTACAAGCCTTGGGTAGCAGTTGGCAACACTGATTTTGCGCGCGGAGGGAATCAGTCGTGCAACGAACAAGCTAGGAGGTGGACATGCGGCTGGTAGCCAGAGAACCTGGTGTTACGAAGGTAAATATATGATTCATCTGTGCTTGGTTCAGGTAGCATTCTGATTACAAAGCCTACCTTATAATATTTATTTTATTGTTTTAAAACCTCAATTTGCGTTTGCTGTGATGCTTTTAGGTAATATTTTAATGTGGAAAACTTTGAATACTGAAGCCTGTATGAATATGGAGTTATGCATAATTATAGGCAAAATCCTGATTCATCTATGCCTGCTTCATATGGTCAAAACACCATATGGATTAGAAAAGCGCAAATTTGCTTTTATTTGTAACATACATATTAAAGTGTAGCTGCTACAAGTATATAGCTGCTATACATACTATCATAATTATGTATTTAGTTTAAATATTTAATTGCATTTTTTTTACATTGTACTGTAACGTATACTATCACGCAATTGATAAAATGGCAATTTTAAGATTAATTTTCACTAATATATATTTTTCATTTTCATTTCATTTATTCATGAAAAGTTATTTATCTTTAAATATCTCTATTTTTTTTAAATAATGTAGTTTACAACAATGTCACAACCTGAAGATAAAAAGAAGAAGAAAAAGACACTGGCTGAGCGCATACAGATGGAAAACATAAGAAAAATCCAAAAATTCAGGAAAAACTCTTTGAGGAAAAAGTCAAGAAAATATTTCCTTTAGTAATTTTATTAACTTATACTTGACTTACTTGTGTACGTTTGTTTTGATAGTTGGAAATACGATTGGTGTCAAACATTCCATATAATTAAAGTACTTAATTATATGGAATGTTTGACATACGTAGTATAGTACTGTGATTTTTTAATTGTAAAAGGTTTGTCTATTTGATTAAGTATTAAAGTTGTTTAATTTAAATTTTTGTTTCTGATTGTCACCAATTCTGATTCATCTGGGCACAAAATATTTGAATGTCGATATCTTGAAAACTGCTGTATAAAAATGAGTCCCTCATTCAAATATATGTTCTTTAGAATCCATATTTTCATATGAACATGTGTTACAAAGCTGATAGTGAAATTTAATTTCGGTCAGATGAATCAGTTTTGAAGAATGAAATTTCGAAGAAATACCATTTGACGTTTGGTAAAAAGTAACTAATTTGATTAGTCAGTAGAATATCCCATTTGCTTGTGTGAGGAGGTTGTGGGGCGAGTCATTTGGGCGCTGAGAAGCTTTTTTTTTATCTAGGACACGTCAATTTGACTTCACCTCGCCTGATATTAAGCTAGAAGTCCCGGAGAGAGGGTCACCATCGCAAACATGTACCATGTTAACAGTGGTGGCACTCAGCTTGACGGCCTCATTTGATGCCTTTTCACGCCCCGCTTAAAGCTGGACTTCAGGGCTGTTTAACATCAGACAGATATACAGCCCAGACTCAGCCTCAGATGCATGGCTCGAGTCAACAATAGTGCCCGGAATACGACAATAGTCACCCTTAAGTGGGCCCCTATACATTGATTGGTAAAATATGGGTGTTAATTCACCTCTGCTTAACCTACTAGCTTTGCCCGCGGCTCCGCCCGCGTGGATGTCGGTTCTCGCGACCAAACATAGCCTATATCCTTTCTCATGGTCTAATCTACCCCTATACCAAATTTCCAGGTTTAGACGTGAAAGCGTAACATACAGATAGACAGACAGACAGACAGAGTTACCTACTTTCGCATTTATTATATTATCTAGTATGGATGGACTATATCTTACCCAGTGTCATTGACAAGCTGGCAGTCGGTACAACATATGTTATTCGGCTGCCCATCTTTGTCTGGACACGCCTGGAAAGAGGGAGAGAGAGATACATGAGTTTCATTAATTTACTAGCTTTTCCCCGCGGCTCCGCCCGCGTGGATGTCGGTTATCGCGACAAACATTTCTCAAAAGACGTAGGTGTACGAAGTTTCATGCTTCTAACTTTGAAAATGACGAACTTTCCATACAAAAGTTTATCACCTATTTTACCCTCTTAATTAGTAGTAAAATTTTGAAAAATGGTGATCCACGTGTTCATTTATTTATTAAAAGACACAGGTTTATGAAATTTAGTGCATCTAGCTCTGAAAACGACGGACTTTCATACAAACTTCTGAAACTTCCATCCCTTATTTTACCCCTTTATTTTTTTATTTATTTATTCTTTATGCACAAATATAAAATATGTGTACAAAGGCGGACTTAATGCTTATAGTAGCAGAATTTCCCAAAATCCTTTCTTAGCGGATACCTACTTCATAACATCTAATCTAACTGCCTGCCAAATTTCAGCCCGATCCGTCCAGTGGTTTGGGCTGTGCGTTGATAGATCACTTCAGTAGTGAAGCCGCTACGCAGGAGGCGCGGGTTCGAACCCCGCTCAGTGCAAATATTTGAATACATGAAGGGTATTTGCATTGGTCTGGTCGTGCCTCGGAGAGCAGTTTAAGCCGTCGGTCCCGGTTGCCATACGAACGTCTATGGCAGTCGTTACGGGTAGTTGGAGCTCTCAAAAGTCCAACAACTGGTTTAACTCCAAACCTTTGTGGTGTATAGATCATATGGCAGCCTGAATCTGTAGTTAGACTGGTAAAGCGGGCCCCAGACTCGCATGCGACTGGAAATAATACTAAGATGAAGATGTAAGTAAATATCTAGTCTATTTTTTTTTTGGTCGGGAATCCCCTCGGATACCCCCCTGCCGGAGCCGGAAGGGGTTATGTCGGACTCGAACCGACTAAAACCACACGCCGACTGTAGGTCTTGGTGCTAGGCCGGAGGTGAGGTTGTCATCGACATATCCCTCGCACCCCGGCTGACCCAGGGCCATCTCTAACGGTCTGGCCCTCCTCGGGAGGGGGGACAACGGTGACCCCGACTCGCCCCCGGAATGGCGCCGTCGCCGTGGCAGTAAATATCTACTCTAAGAGGTGTTTATACTCACAGGGGGCTGGTCATCCACGCTAAGACTGGTGAGACATTGCTTTGCCGGAACGCACTTGCCTTTTAGCTCTTTCCATTCACAAGATTCGTTGTCTGAAAAAACGCATAATCATACATCATTTCGTTTAATATAGGAAAAAGTGATATGCTCAGGCGGGACGTGAGCCCGCGACCAGTCCCTCACAAGGGGGAATACTCTGACTAACTGAGCTACTGAAACACGCAGTTTAATATGCTCGAAATGAAAAGCGCAGTACGCGTTTCTTTTACATTGGGACCTACACATAAACTGGCGAAATGTGGGTGCTAGCACCTCTGCCTACCCCTTCGGGGAATATAGGCGTGAGTTTATGTTTTGTTTAGTTTTTTTTTTCGTTGTAAATGCGTACATATTATACATAGAAACATATAATACTCACCTGATATCGTCGTTATTGGGATCATTGTCTTTGCCTGTAGAACTGGAATCTTACTCGGTTGGACTGTGCAGGAAAATAGAAACAATATGAGTACCTACCTACATTACAATTATCTGAATATATACAGGGTGTAATCGTTAAGTGTGTCCAGGCGATTATTCCGTAACTATTACAGATATCAAAAAACTGTAAACTGATATCGAAAGTACGTTACCTAATGAGTAAAATTACATCAATAACTTTTTAAAAATCAAACGAGAGGTATCTAACATTTTGACACTAAACACTCCCATACATTTAGTATGAGATTAGTAGAAAGGTTTTAGTGTCCTTATTTTAAAAGAATATTTTATTGCATAAAGGAAACTGTTTATTAACCTAGCAGAGTAATAAAATTAAAAATAATAATATTTATTTATTAGTAAGTAGGTACATTTTTTTCTGTAGTGTGTTGCTTTTCAGTCTGCTCAAATTAATGCGATATTGAAACAGGGTTTATTACTAATTTGAATGGTAAGATAATTAAAAAGCTTTTAAATTTAAAAGTGTCGGTAGCTTAGTGGTTAAGGACTCGGCCTTACGATCGAGAGGTCCCGGGTTCGATCCTGGCCATTACACTAACGGCGTGAACCCACTCCTAGCACAAGCATTTTAGCTTAGTTGGAGGGGTTAGAGGGAATATTAGTAACTTCGGTTCTAATATTTAAAAAAAAAAATCTTCACATGTATCTACTTGAAAATCATCATTGTTATAATCATACGTAATCATAAAATATGATTAAGGTAAAATGAGTACTAGACCACTTCCTCAAAATAAGGAAACTAAAACCTTTCTACTAATCTAATACTAAATGTATGGGAGGGTTTAATGTCAAAATTTTAGATACCTCTCGTTTGATTATTAATAAGTTATTGATGTCATTTTACTCATTAGGTAACGTACTTTCGATATCAGTTTACAGTTTTTTGATATCTGTAATAGTTACGGAATAATCGCCTGGACACACTTAACGATTACACCCTGTATATATAAATAAAATGAAACACGCAGCTTAATATGCTCGAAATGAAAAGCGCAGTACGCGTTTCTTGGATGTATTTTGAGGATCTGCCTGCGGTAGCCTAGTGGTATGGGTAATGGACTGCTGAGACGAGGTATCGGGTTCGATCCCAGGTTTACCATGGCACACACCAATGACTTTGCGATGCTTTTCGAAGTTATGTGTGTATTTATCGCAGGTTTATAAGTGCCCGGTTAATGGCAATAGGCTCGCCACCTATTACATTGGGACCTAAACATAAACTGGCGAAATATTGGTGCTAGTACCTCTGCCTACCCCTTCGGGGAATACAGGCGTGAGTTTATGTTATGTTATGTAACAGGTATCGTTTGGAGATTTCAATATTGTTTCGTTCTCTTACCTGGTTGCGTTGGTCTGAAATAAAAAAAAAAACAAAAGTAAGTAAATATTAAAACAACAATTTCTAGTAAAATTTGGATAGCTTCAGGCGAGGCTCGGTAGCTCAGTGGTCAAGCATTCCTCTTGTAAGGGAAAGATTCGAGCCCCGCCTGAGCTGATTAAATTTTTCTTATTTTAATCGATTTTATATATTTTATATAACTGCCTTAAAATTTCTTTTCACAATTTCTAGTTCACATATACTCACACCTGTAAATGCCCGAAGGGGTAGGCAGAGGTGTATTACACCCACATTCCGCCTTCTATGATTTTCAGTCTCACGTTATTTTTTTATTTTTTTTAAACAGGACACGTCAATTTGACTTCACCTCGCCTGATGTTAAGCTAAAGGCAAAGTCTCGGAAAGAGGGTCGCCATCGTAAACATTTACCATGTTAACAGTGGCGGCACTCAGGTTGACGGCCTCATCAGATGCCTTTTCACGCCCCGCTTAAAGGACCCGGGACTGTAGGAAGAAGGAAACACGTGAGCTGGCAGGGAGTTCTAGGTCTTAGGGTGAATAGGGGGCGAGAGATTAGCGTCAAACGGGCACCTAACCTTGGACTGTATGTTTACTGTCGGATGGAGACCAGCCCTATCCCTTAGTCGCCTGTTACGACCCCCACGGGAAGAGCTGGGGCGATATTCTACTCCCCCGGGGACCAACACAGTAAAAAGTAGATATATCTTGGACCAAAACCCCAGGATACAAAATGCACTGGCGCGGATTTTCTTGTAATCCATGCTAATAATAAATATTTCCTAACATTCTACACAACGCTATCTAGACCCATGGTAAGCATAGCTTAACTAGCTTGTGTTATGGAATCTAGAATGCGGATAAACATACTTAAATACATTTTTTTATACATAGAAACACCTAGACCAATGCAAATAGCCATATTCATGCATACAAATATTTGCACTGAGCGGGAATCGAACCCGCGCCTCCTGCGTGGCAGTCGCGTGCACTACCACCACGCCACGGAGGCTGTCTATATATCTAATAATAGAAATGCGAAAATAACTTTGTCAATGAATTCTTTATAGCAGAAGACAGAAAAACTTACTTATTGCCGACGTTTCGGGTGCGTTCCAGCAGTCAAATCGTGACCACGGGTGCTGCAACGCACCCGAAACGTCGGCAAAAGTAAGTTTTTCGAAAATATATCGCGTGAAGTCCCGAACATTCTAAACTATGACATAGGCTATGTTTGGTCGCTATAACCGACATCCACGCGGGCGGAGCCGCAGGCATAAGCTAGTAGATTATAATCTGTGCCCGAGTCCCAAAGAACAAACCTTGGACGCAATTGTAATACGGCTACGAAGATGGTTAGTTTAGTTTGGTTATTACGATGATGTTTTGAGGCTAAATAGCCTCAGACAAATTTAACACACTCACCAATACATACACTAACATATTTCTCTCAGTTTACTAGTAATTCTTGCATACATTCTGTTCTTTGCCTACCTACTTCTCTAAAGTAGTTCAACTTTTCTAACTTATGTCTAATGTTATCTTAACTTGTTAAATCAACCAATATTTAATTTATATTTCAGTTAAATAAATAGCTATAAATATTTTAATTCTTCTTTAATACTTACTTACTTAAAAAAAACTATCAATAATTATTATTGTTTTTTTACCCTCCCTTCTTAGTTATTAATTTATTTGAAGTAAAGTTACTTTATTTTTTCAATTTATCGATTCTTATTACTTACAGTAGTTACAGTTAACATCACATTCAGTTACTTATCACATTCTTTCATTTCAGTACCACCAAATCATTCTTGAAATAAAATTAAATATGAAACAAACAATGATGACCCGCAGCGCTGCAACCCGTGAATTGCAACAGAAGTTAAACCTCACCTTAAAGGAGCTTGAAATCAGCAATATACTCATTAAGCAGCTGATAGAGGAGCGGGAAGAGAGTGAAAAGGAAGTGCTAAATGTGGTTGAGAAAAATACCGAACTCAAAAAAGAGTTGGCTGGCCTACATACTGAAGTCATGGAGCTCACACTCCAACGAGATCACCTCCAGGCAACACTGACAGGCCTAGAGGAATGCAGCAACACCCACGAACAGGCTTTGAAACGCATAAGCTTTCTGGAGTGTGAACTGAGTGACGTGCACAATTCCATTACTCACATGGAATCTATCAGGTTGGCAGATGAGGCTGCTTTCTCCAACAGCCTCTATAATGAGCTGGTGGCAGGGGAACCAGACCTGATTTGTCTGGAACCATGCATCACTGCAGACCTGATAGATATCACAACACCTAACATCCCAGTTGCATCAACGGTTATAGCCTGTGATGATAAATTGTTATTAAATTCCTCAATAAGGTTAGTTAGCAGTGGCAGAAATAAGTATAAAAAATATGTTAAACTCAATAAATTTATTAGTAAGTCACAGAAACAGATCAGGTACCTCAAAATGGGCATTAACAAATGTCGTAGAGCCTGTAGGTCTAATGTAGAATTGAGGCAGTTAATAGAGGTAGGTAAAACACAGACAGACCAATATGAGTCTGATTTATATGAACTCCAGCTAGAAATCTCACATTTAAATGACTCCTTAAATTCTGTTACACTAAAATACCAAACTGCTCAAAAGGAGATAGGTGAGTACATTGAGGCATTAAATAGCCTAGTGGACTCATGTCATAGTAATGAAGCAAGATTTCATTCACTGGAAAACCTATATAGGCAAAAATTTGATGACTGTGACAAATCCTTGCCATGCTCCACCCCCCCTGTCAGTGACACCATACGGGTTCTCTCTACTTGTACCAGTACTCCAGACTCTGCATGTGATTTTAATGTCAACATTAAGCCGCCTAGTAATACAATGGTATTTTCTGACAGTGTGGGTCGCAATATGGGCTCAATGTTTAGTCGTCATTTGAAGAACTGTATGCATCATTGCATGCCCAATGCGACCTACTCTCAAATTATAGACAAAATTGTGTCTTCTAAATATAACAGTAGTTCCACTATTGTGTTGCTGGTGGGTGAAGGTAATGGAGTAGGCAAGAAAGAATTAATGTACGGTATAGACTGCCTGAGTAAATTAAAAGTATTTAAAATAATATTATGTGCATTCCCATATGTGTCGTGCCAGTCTGCATGTTACAATAGAAATATACATTACATGAATAATTTTATTCATACCTTGACTTGTCGTCATAGTGACACTTTTATATTTTTTGACACTAATAATTTTATTAGTAGTTATTGTTTTAAGACCAAAGATAATATTTATCTTACAAAATATGACAAACATAAAATTGCTACATTGGTGGCAAATAATATTAACTTTTGGACGAGTTTACATTGTAAACAAGTGAACGACCCAATACATACAGATTTGCCAGGTACTTGTAGTAGTAATTCTGTATGTTTACCAGATAGTTGTACTGATTTAAACTAAATAATCAGACAACAGGAATGCCAGAGCTAAAGATAGTTCATCAAAACTTGCAAGGCCTTCCTGGCAAAGAATTAGTAGTTGAGTTATTCCTACAGGAATTAAATGTAGATATTTTGTGTTTAACTGAGCACTGGCTAAAGGAGACTGAGATGATGTTCAGTATAGATAATTATACAATTGTAAGTTGCTTTAACAGGAAGTCTGCTGAAAGAGGTGGCTCCATGGTCTTAATAAAAAATGGTCTCCGCAGTAAAGAGCGGATTGACATTGTTAGACTTTCTGTTGAGCGCTGTGCTGAGGTGGCCTGTGCCGAGCTTGATAATTGTGTAGTAGTATGCGTATACAGTCCACCAAGGAGTGACTTTGGAACTTTAATTGGGGTCATGGACAAAGTTCTTGGGATAGCATCAAGTAATAATAAGAATATAATTGTATGCGGCGACTTCAATGTAAACATCTTGGAACATTGTAAAAATTGTAAGTACTCAATTTTTAAACATGTTCAAGAGCTATAATCTTGAAAATATTTTCTGTGAACCAACCAGAATCACTGCTGAGACTGGCAGTTGTCTAGATAATTTTTTTTGTGATTGTGTATACTCAAATAAGTCTGTAATTAGTAAGTTGCCCTCAGATCACCGGGGTCAAATAGTATCCTTTCCTATAGGTAATAATAGTAGACCTAAAGAGAAAATTATGTGTAGGCCCATAACTTTTAATAAGATTAAAGAATTCAAAGACTTGTTAGAGAATAAGCTCAATTCAATAGCTTACTTAGGTAATAATCCTGAGGTTCATTATAATAGTTTATTTAATAAATTAACAGACGCCTTTTCACACACATTTAAACAAAAAATTCAAAAACTTAATACGAAATCTAAATTCTGTGAATGGGCTACTGTAGGTATATATAAAAGTAGACGAACGCTATTTGATTTATACGCCCAAAAACAGTACAGATTCGACAATAGTTTCACTGAATATGTTAAAAATTACTCAAAGTTATTCAAAAAGGTATGTAGACAAGCAAAGGCCATTCACATTAAAAGAAAGATAATTGAGGCTCCTAACAAAATGAAAGAAACTTGGAAAGTTATTCACAAAGAGTCTGGTAGATGTAAATTGAGGGATAGTGTTCCTAAAATTAAAGTAGGAAACAAGGATATAACCTCCCCAAAAGATGTCGTACATGCTTTTGAAGACTATTTCACCAATATTCCAGTTCAACTCACTTCCTCTATTAATTCAAGCGCTCACAGTGCTGTTGCCCTAGTTGAGAGTAATATTAGTTCTTCTAAATTTAACTTCCAACACATTGATCCTAATGACATATTAAAAGCATTTAAAAATATCAAAATCAAAATGTCTAAAGATTACTGGGGCATGTCAGTTAGTTTAATTAGTCATGTAATTAATATCATTGCACCTGATTTAGCACTAATATTTAATGAATGTGTAGATGAAGGCACGTTTCCTACCTTAATGAAACACAGTAAAATTATACCATTATTTAAGAAGGGATCTAAGTCAGAACTTGGAAACTATCGCCCCATCTCTATTTTGCCGGCTCTGAGTAAGGTGTTTGAGAAAGTGATGCTCAATCAAATGCAACTATACTTCAATACCAACAATCTTTTCCATAGCCAACAATATGGCTTTACTGGTGGAAAATCTACCACTGATGCGGGAGTTAGCCTAGTTAACCTAATCTACGACGCTTGGGAGGGATCACAGGATGCTATTGGGGTATTCTGTGATCTATCTAAAGCATTTGATTGCGTTGACCATCAGACACTTTTGCTCAAGTTACGTCGGTACGGTTTTGGCAACAAATCTATAGAACTATTAGAATCTTACTTAACAGATAGGCTGCAGACTGTTGATGTAAATAACGTTAAGTCAAATGGGTCAAACGTCAAGATAGGCGTACCCCAAGGATCAATCTTAGGACCTTTTCTCTTTTTGGTTTATGTCAATGACCTACCTTATATGATCGAGGCACACGCCGGAATAGTATTGTTTGCAGATGATACATCGCTGATATTCAAAGTAGATCGTAATAGTACAGATGCGAATAATGTAAATAATATCTTAAACGTAATTTCAAATTGGTTTTCTGCAAACAACCTATTGTTGAATACAGAAAAAACCAAATGCATTAAGTTTACACTGCCTAATGTGAGGCAAGCTCAGATTGATATCGTGCTGGGGGCGCAAAGGTTAGAATTTGTAAATAGCACTACTTTTCTGGGAATCACAATAGATTCGAAATTGCAATGGGATCACCATATCACTGCTTTGGCCAATAAACTCAGCTCTGCTGCTTTTGCTGTCAGACGGATCAGGCAGTTGACTGACGTAGATACTGCTAGGCTGGTGTACTTTAGTTACTTTCATAGCTTGATGTCCTATGGAATACTACTTTGGGGGAATGCCGCAGACTTAGAAACTATCTTTATATTACAAAAAAGGGCAGTACGTGCCATTTACTGTTTAGGTAAGAGAGATTCTCTTAGGGAACGATTTAAAGATATTAACATTTTAACTGTAGCTTCCCAATATATACTCGAAAATATACTGTATGTCAGAAAAAATATATCTAATTTTACAAAAGTAAGTGACATTACAGACAGAAATCTGCGCAATAAAAATAAACTGCTCCTTCCATGCTATCGGCTTTGCAGAGTTAGTGATTCTTTTAGGGGGGATTGTATACGTTTTTATAATAAATTGCCTGAATCAGTCCTTGGTATGCCTGACAATAAATTTAAAACCTTTGTGAAGACCACCTTATGTAAAAAAGCATACTATAGGACAGATGATTACCTTAAAGACAAAAATGTCTGGCTTGAGCATGGTGCAGGCCCCTCCTAAATTGCTTTGCTGTAACTACGGCATAATGTTTAAATAGGAACGCGAACTTCTTTTTTTATTTATTTTTGTTAACTTAGGTTAATTATTTTATTATAAGTTTTTTTTTATATACTTTAATTATCTTGACACGAGACATATGTACATTCGTCCATATTTAGTCTTAAGAACTTACTTTTTTTTTTTTTTTGTAAATTGACGTCCAGAAAATGCTACAGTGGAGTTTGTTGCGCCGTTTCTTCTCCACTGGTGCCTAGGAAGCGGTGGTAAACTTAGTTTTAAGCAGAATTTGACGTCAAAAAGCTGTAGTAGTGCTACACAACTTTGAATTTTTTTGAATAAATACCTTTTTTGAATAAATACCTTTCGAACTTAAAAGTTATCATAATAAATGCTATAAAAAATTCATTCAAAGATAATTACGTATTTGAGAACTTACATTATTTCAGTGATTGTTACAGGTGTACACTCGGAGCCAGCCTCACAATCCTGTTGACAAAAAGAAACAGAAATAAAAAGAGCTGTTGCGGATAGCAACACTTTTTATTTAATTTTAATCTTTACCCTTTTATTTTGTGCTAGCAACACACACGCTCTCTTACCTTAAAACCTCGAAATTGTACGGACGTGTGTTTCTCTAATCTTATTGTACCATACTAATATTATAAATGCGAAAGTAACTCTGTCTGTCTGTCTGTCTGTCTGTATGTTACGCTTTCACGCCTTTACCACTGAACCGATTTTGATGAAATTTGGTATAGGGGTAGATTAGACCTTGAGAAAGGACATAGGCTATGTTTGGTCGCGATAACCGACATCCACGCGGGCGGAGCCGCGGGCAAAAGCTATTTTATTATATACTGTAAACCAGCTCCTGTTTTTGGATTTACCACCAACACGCCCAGAACAGCTATCGAAGCAACAAGAGCCATTACAATATGGGGTTCTTCAAGAAGGGCATTATAAGGTTCCTTCAGGGACGGCAGTGCAAAAAATGTGACGTGAACATCCTCCTTTTTTGAAGTCAAGGTTAAAATAATACGCGGTGTGAAGGAGACTGCTACGCATAGGGCATGGGTACGATGGGTCGATAACCACTCAGTGCAAATATTCGTATTCATGATGTCTAATTTGCATTGAGTATTTCCGTGCCTCGAAAGCACGTTAAGCCGTCGGTCCCGGTTGTCATACGAACATCTATGGCAGTCGTTACGGGTAGTTGGAGCGCTAAAAAGTTCAGCCGCCACTGGGCTGTGGAGGTCAGGTGGTAGTCGCTTCATTGGAACAAGGATAAAAAGCAAAATTAAACATTTTGAAAAAAACCCACGACGTATAAAAACAAAAATGGTTAGTGCAGCGCCCCCTAGTGGTTTGTCACTGTAACACCTATCTAAGAAAATGCATCAATCAAACCCAAAATCAATAATTAAAAACTGGATCAAAATCAGACTAGTATTTGTGGAGACAATTGGCAACATTGATTTGCATTAAAAATGCTTGCTGTAGCGCCCCCTGTTGACTTGTCATTGTAACACCTATCTAAGAACATGCTCCAATTAAAGCCGAACCCATGACTGAAAACTGCATCAAAATTGGATTGGTAGTTTCAGAGAAAATGGCAGTATGGATTTGCACAAACAAATAAACACACAAACATCCTCGCACTCCAAACGCATATTACCGTCTCCGTTCCGTCGTGGGTTCGACAAATTAACGCTAGCATGAAGAAGGCGTTATGATCATAAGTATGCTTACCCCATCGCAATCGGCACCTTGACAAGATTTTCTCTCGCTCACAGCAATCACGCTGTGAATAAAGAAGTGGAGACCCGTAAGATACGGTAAGATTCATTCCTAATCTCCAGAGAATCTTAATGAATCTTCAAAGAAACTTTTAAAATGTGTTTTTAACAATATACGAAAATAGCTTCGATTTATGTGTTGTTTGATTTTGTGTTGTTTAATTGTATGTTGTCTGATAGTGTGTTGTGTGATAGTGTGTTATGTGATAGTGTGTTGTGTGATAGTGTGTTGTGTGATAGTGTGTTGTCTGATAGTGTGTTGCGTGATAGTGTGTTGTCTGATAGTGTGTTGCGTGATAGTGTGTTGTCTGATAGTGTGTTGTCTGATTGTGTGTTGCGTGATTGTGTGTTGTGTGATAGTGTGTTTTGTGATAGCGTGTTGTATGATTGTGTGTTGTGTGATTGTGTGTTGTCTGATAGTGTGTTGCGTGATAGTGTGTTGTCTGATAGTGTGTTGCGTGATAGTGTGTTGTCTGATAGTGTGTTGTGTGATAGTGTGTTGTGTGATAGTGTGTTGTGTGATAGTGTGTTGTGTGATAGTGTGTTGTGTGATAGTGTGTTGTGTGATAGTGTGTTGTGTGATAGTGTGTTGTGTGATAGTGTGTTGTGTGATTGTGTGTTGTTGTGAAAGTGTGTTGTGTGATAGTGTGTTGTGTGATAGTGTGTTGTGTGATAGCGTGTTGTGTGATAGCGTGTTGTGTGATAGTGTGTTGTGTGATAGTGTGTTTTGTGATAGTGTGTTGTGTGATAGTGTGTTGTGTGATAGTGTGTTGTGTGATAGTGTGTTGTGTGATAGTGTGTTGTGTGATAGTGTGTTGTGTGATAGTGTGATAGTGTGTTGTGTGATAGTGTGTTGTGTGGTAGTGCGTTGTGTGGTAGTGTGTTGTGTGATAGTGTGTTGTCTGATAGTGTGTTGTCTGATAGTGTGTTGTGTGGTAGTGTGTTGTGTGATAGTGTGTTGTCTGATAGTGTGTTGTCTGATAGTGTGTTGTCTGATAGTGTGTTGTGTGATAGTGTGTTGTCTGATAGTGTGTTGTGTGATAGTGTGTTGTGTGATAGTGTGTTGTGTGATAGTGTGTTGTGTGATAGTGTGTTATTATGTGATTGTGTGTTATTATGTGATTGTGTGTTGTGTGATTATGTGTTGTGTGATAGTGGCCTTTTCTAGCTTTAGCTTTACAATATAAATAATAATTTTACATACTTTTTGATAAAATCTTGGTGTACGGCGACCCTGGTGAAAGCAGTATAAGTGAGGTGATTGCATATATCATTGCCATCATTTCTGGGCGCTGTCGAGACGATACCTCTGAGGTAGTAACGGTCTCTGCCCCACTCCTTGTCGGGGAAGGCCAGTCCACCCCCACTGTCGCCTTTGCACAAGGCCGTGCCTGCAATGAGTTATACATTAATTATAAATTAGACTGGATTAGACTTCTTCCTTTGGGTGTCGCAGAAGGTGACTGAGCGATAGGGCAGTTCTCCATCCAACAGTAAACATACAGCATATAACTGAGTGCCCGCTAGACGGCAATAGGCTCGCCCCTGGGGTGCTGGTTGGGTAACCTCCACGTTGGCCTTTCCAGGCGGGAGACGCTTAGACACTTACCCGGGGCTAGATGGGGACACTAAGGTCCCCACAATCCGAAGCGGGCCATCTGGAAAGAGATGGTCCTGGCTCTGCCGGGGTGCGAGAGATATGCTTTTGGCAGCCTCACCTCCGGCAACCAAAGACCCAAGACGGCGTGCGTTTCAGTCGGTTCGAGTCCGACATAACCGCCTTCACCGGCTCCGTGGGGGTGGTATCCGTGGGGATTTTTCGCACGATAAAAAAAAAAATAGGCTCGCCCCTATTACATGGGACTGAAAATCATATTTGGCGAAATGTGGGTGTTAATTTCACCTCTGTCTAACCCTCCGGGGATTTAAAGGACGTTTATGTAGGTATTTACCATTGGTATACCCGGCACAGAACTTGTCTCCAGTGATGTAGGGCCTGAAGTGCTCCGGAACAGAGTTGAGACAAGACTCCACACTGATGAACGGGAACTCCACGACCTGCAGGATTGGGGAAGCTGCGCCATTGGCTGATGTGAGACCCCAACCAGCCACCTGCAAACACCCATATATTAATAGGGAAGATGGTTGGAATATACCACTAGCCTGGGATCCAGACGATCCAGTCATTCACTTAAGTAATTATAATATATAAAACAAGCTTTCGCCCGCTAAAGCTAGTACATGAGCGTTACATGAGTAAAAAAATTATAGATAGATATTGGAAAAGGCCTGTGCCCATCAGTGGTACGATTAGCTAATTGTTTAGGCGTTCGACCGGGAAGATGGGTTTCAACTGTCGAGTGTCTGGCATCCAGTGATCCGTATGTTCACAAAACCTGAACAAACTAGATTTTCAAAGCCCATGCGAGTCGACTCTGTGAGTGTTGTGTGTTGCGGACGGACGTATTCTAGTGCAGTGCGAGAACGCGGACAATGGTAGGGACGACGCGCGTCATAAACGAGTGCGGAAGAGGGTAGACCGATACGGTCTGCCCAATAACAACTAACTCGGCTGTCACCAGTACATCCGTGATCATGGCGCTTGAAACAACACCGAAATATCGGATCTTCGAGACATATATAAGAAACATAGTAAATATCCCGGCGAGTGTTTTAGTATGGGGATATTTAACATCTATAGTAGGTATTTTTATAGAGGAACCGATATTTCGGTGCTGTTTCAAGCGCAATACGCAAAACGGTGCACTGACGACTGCCGAGCTAGTCATTACTGGGCAGACCGTAACGGTCTACCCTCTTCCGCACTTCTTTATTACGCGCGTCGCACCTACCACTGTCCGTGTTCTCGCACTGTACTCGATCGCAATTTCGACATACAACACTCACTGAATCGACTCGCTCGGGTTTTGAAATTATTGGTTTTGTGAACATACGAATCACTGGATGCCAGACACTCGACAGTTGAAACCCATCTTCCAGTGTTATACCTACTACTAATGTTAATGACCATGTCAATCTCAAATCATACATATTGTTTTACTAGGAATTGTTTAAGAGGTCTACTCACCTTCCCCAACTGTCCGTGCTTCAGTTGCCATTGATCAAAGTTGGCGTCGAAGCTCAGACAGACCGGCCTCACGTACGAGTTCAGTACGAAAGGAGACGCGAGGATCACCACAGCTATGTCCACTCCGAAGTGACTAGTAGCGCCTTGATACAATCGCGGGATTCTTATTTCTTTTACCTAAAACACGGTACTCATATAAGGTACTAGCTTTTGCCCGCGGCTCCGCTCGCGTGGTTGTCGGTTCCCGGCAATTATTCGAATTTTTCTCAACGTACAAACCTTCCCTGGACTTCCACAAATAATTCAAGACCAAAATTAGCCAAATCGGTAAAGGCGTTCTGGAGTTATATCGTCAGGAAGGAAAACCCGACTTATTTTTATATAGTAGATTACTCGATAGGTTTTACTCCAAAATGAGTGAAAACCAACGTGTCGACCGTAAAACTGATAACTCGAAGGCTCGCGTCAGAAAGTGTGACTCCCCTGGTGTGGCACACGACCGTAGGCCACGCGGTAACCACTTTCCATCAGGTATTTTTTATCGTGCAAACAATCCCCACGGAGCTGGTGGAGGCGGTAATGTCGGACTCGAACCGACCAAAACGTACGTCGTCTTGGGTCCTTGGTTGCCGGAGGTGAGATTGCTGAAAGCATATCTCTCGCACCCCGGCAGACCCAGGACCATCTCTATCGAGATGGCCCCCTTCGGATTGTGGGGACCTTAGTGTCCCCATCTAGCCCCGGGTACGGGGAGGCGCACTTTGCCGCGGCCTGCTTCTGCTAGGGTGACAGGCGGCTCCACTGATCACCCCCAGGCCAGCGCTCATGGAGGACGGAGGTCGTTCTGCGACCTCCGACGTTCGGTTCGCCTTTGCTGCCATCAGGTGGCTTGGAAAATGGGCTTGAAATAATAGGCATTGTCATCAAAATATAAATCTGTGTTTGAGGGTGTATACAGATACCCTCAGAAAATTCATACATCTTCACTTACATCAGATCTCTGCGCGTGGACATCGACTTTGTCATCCCACGGACGGTAGATCTTGCCAGCCGCCACTCCGTAATCAGCTGGTCTCCTGGTCGAGAAACAGTGAGCGGCTGAAAAAAAGTGTCATCCACACTCAAGTTTTGAAGGTATAAGCAAATTAAACGTATGTTTGCTTTGTTTGCCGGCTAGAGAGAGTAGGCCCAAGAAGTCCTGGCTTGACGTCTTTTTTTATACCACTTAGGTGGCAGACAAGCACACGGCCCACCTGATGGAAAGTGGTTACCGCGGCCTATGGACGTATGCAACACCAGGGGCGTTACACTCGCGCTGCCGACCCTGAAGAAACCTTCTAATGCCCCTCTTGAAGACCCCCATATTGTAGTCGCTTGGGAAAAGCACGGTATGACTACCTACCACGATCGTGCGAAGTGGAGGAGGAAGAGCCGGAAGGCGGACCCTGAGCTCCGAGGGCACCGTGGCCTCGGATGCAATCAGGAAAATACGTCGCCATGATAATGATGATGACATAAAGTAAAGTATCTCTTTATTGTGTACACCAAGGATAAAAAACGTTTGTTCTTTGTAGGTACATTGCAGGGAATGGTTCCCTTTATGTCGAGCCCCGTTATGTCGAGCCAAAAACCTTATCTCGCTTCTATTACCTCTATGTCGAGTCTACGTTTTCTGTCCCATTTCTATTCCCTTCATATCGAGTTTTTGCACCACGCTTCTATTACCTTTATGTCGAGTTTACAATATCAGTACAGTCAGATTGCAGGTATAGACAATAGGCGGCCTTATCGCACAGTGGCAATCTCTTACAGGCAACCTTTGGATGGAGAAAGAGATAGAAACCATGTTTGGGCAGTATGGTGTACAAAGTCACAATATTGGTGTATTTTATTTACTTAGGAGTCGAAGGGAACTTATAGGGACTGGAATTTATATGTATTTTTTTATACCGCACAGTGTCCACCGCTTCTGATCGCAGTGTGTGAGGATGAATTCCCTGCCTACACCGAGCGGTGCGATGATAAAATGTAGCTGTGGCCATCATGTCGAACAATTCTTCTGAGCACAATCCATTGTTTAGGCGGTAGAACACACACAGCGAGGCAAAGTTCCTCTTAAAGCTGAGGGGTTCCACATTGCCTGTGAGTATGGGATTGTCGACAAGCCTCAGGGCCCGTCTTTGTATGGAGTCGAAGGGGTTAAGCTGGCATGCAGGCGCTCCGGCAAGAGTCGAAGGGCATGCAGGCACTCCGGGAAATAGGTGACGACAATATACATACCTGATATGATAACTTTGGTGGTGACGATAGTGCCACCACAGATCTGCTCATAAGGAGTTGTTGTTTTGTGGTAGAGGCCGACGTGCCACGGCACTTCCCCTTGCGTGGAGTAAGTACCACCAACTATAAGACCGATGCCACCTTTAGGTACCACGCGGCCACAATCTGAAATAAGAAATTGGGAGGTATTGAAAGAAAGAAAGAAAATGTTGGAATGAATTTTACAGCATTATGTATGCTAACTATACAAATCAAATACATAGGGAAAAATGAAACTTCTCGGACGGGACTCGACCCCCGAAATTTCCCTTACAACTTTCCCTTAAAAATTATTGTAACATCATTTATTGGTTCCGATAGTTCGTAAGAATATCGGTGTATAACTCGACCATAGTCGCCTTATAGACGGATAAAAATAGAAAGGAAATTTGAATCACATCGGGCGTGTCTCAGTAGCCGAGTTAGTCAAGGCATTCCCCTATAAGGGAAAGACCGCGGGTTCGAGTCCCGCCCGAGAAGTTTCATTTTTCCCTATGTACCTATTTGAAGAAAGAAAATGGTTAAATATATTTTCCATAGCTGCAGCACATACCCAGAAATGTTACAAAAAACAGCTTTAATAAGTAATATTGGAAGATTGTCCAAATTGGGTATTATCTAATAGTTAAAATAAATTATCTAACCGAGCTTATTAAAAGAATGGTAAAAGAGCGGTAAAAATTGCGTGAGTTCTTATTTTATAGTTTTTATTTATTTTTAATCATCCACCCAACCTATAATAGTAACTGATTTGACTATTATATTTTATGACATCACTAAATCTTTTTTCTTACAAGTTACCTTTATAACTTATCGTTTTGACGTTTAGTAAAAGTTAACTAATTTGATTAGACCCTTCTAGAATAGACCATCTTACCCCAGAATAGGGGAAGGTGCACATTGCATTGTTCCCTGACCCGCTTCTGTTACTAGAGTGACAGGTGACTCCACATGTCACGTCAAGGCCCACTCTCACGATACAGATCATTGACATCCGAGTTGCCTCTGCGTATCGCGAACTCTGCAGACTGGTTAACTCTGACCCACTCCGCCACCTCCTTCTCCAGCATTACTTGCGCGCCGTCTTTCTTTGGCTCTTCAATTACCGGAGGTGAGATGGCCAGAAACATTACTCTCGCACCTTGGCCAACCCAGAACCAATGTCTTTCCAGCTGGCCTCATTTGGGTGTGCGGACCACAGAGTCCGGGGCGTATTGCATGGCGGCATTGGCTACACCTGCTACCCCCAGGCCGCACTCATAAACTAAATGATACTTCAAAATTAAATTAAAAAACCCCCGTCACAAGAAACACCTCCAAAAAGTTAAATAAATTATGTTTGCCAAGCACATCGTTATATTATTGGAACGATTAAGGTCCCCCCGACATGGCAAACCATATTGAGTGACTTATGAAGAAATATGTATTCCGACATGTTGTGGCGACAGCCATCTTTTTTGCAAACATAGCTAAGAACATAATCTCGACTAATACCTTTCAAACAAAAAAAACTACATACAAATCGGTTCATCCGTTTGGCTGCTACGATGCCACAAACACAAACAGACACGTCAAACTAGCACCTCGTCGTTTTTGCGTCGGGGGTTAAAAATGATACCAAACCTGCTTTGCACTTAGCGATATAATTCCACTGTCCCCGTATACACTCCATGTCTAGCACGATGTCCGTTTGCGAGGAATACTCGGGGCTCCGGCATGTGGGGCTCACCAGCGTACCCGGGGCTAAATACCCCTCGCACATTCTGAAGCCTGCGTCCGGTATATGGCAACGGTACTCCACACTCGGATCTGAATCGAGTTTGCAGAATCCTGGAAAAATTAAACGGAATGGAGAAATTAATAATCTCTTTCCTGAGATCTTGCCTTCAGCTTAACATCCAGACTCTCGATTCCACTAAAGTTAAACCATTGAAGTTAAACGCATTTGATTTCGTAGATCATAGAATACTAATCAACAAATGTGAAAGATATGGGCTTCGGGGCAAGGCTCTCGAATGGATAAGTAGCTATCTTCAAAATCGTACACAATGTATAGAGATAGACCGGGTTGACAGTAAACGATGCTTACAATCCTTCAGATCGCAGTTTGCACCAAATACATTGGGCGTACCCCAGGGCAGTGTACTGGGCCCTCTGCTCTTTCTTCTATATATTAATGATATCCCTAAAGTTACAAAAAATCATTGTACTTTATTCGCAGATGACATATCAGTCGTAGTGGCCGACGATAGGGGTGAACTACAGCACGCTTCAAATGTAAATACCGTAATAAATGGCGTAATGAATTGGTTAGGTAAGAACAACCTAACTGCAAATATAGCTAAAACCAAAATTGTACAGTTTAAAAATTATAAATCAAATAACCAACCACTAAAGATTACCTATCAGGGTACAGATATAGAGACATCTGTTGATACTAAGTTCTTAGGTATAACATTAGATAAACACTGTAATTGGCACTTGCATATAAATGGCTTATGTACCAAGATAAATCGCTTCGTTTTTGCTATAAGACGCTTACGCAGAACAGTGAACTTAAAAACTGCAATGACTGCTTACCACGGCTATGTACAGTCAATCTTACGATACGGTCTATTGTTATGGGGTAACTCAAATCATATCTCAAAGGTATTTATATGTCAAAAAAAATGTATTCGAGCTATGGCAAACATTGGACCACTAGAATCGTGTAGACCAGCCTTTAAAAGTCTAAAGCTGCTGACGCTGACATCACTATATGTCTTAGAGATCGGTATATTTGTAAGGAAGCATCCGGAGTTATTTAGTAAGGTCAGTGAGGATAGGCTGTATAATATCTAGAGATAGCACAAAACTTTTACTGCCTAGATGTAAAACGTCTCTCCATCAAAATAACTCATATTATATGACAGTCAAAATTTACAACCACATACCCAGACCCATTAGAGAGCTAACCTTACCTTACCTTACCTGGCTAATTGAGAAGTGTTTTTATACTGTTAAGGAATTTCTTGAGGATAAATAACGAATATCCTTGATTATATCGGGTGTAATGGAATTGTATCTGGTTTGAAGACTATATTATTAATGATTATTCCAGTGTTAATGACATTCAGAGTGTAAATTCGAATTATGGTTGTAATTATTATATGACATGACTAGCTGTGCCCGCGACTTCGTCCGCGTGGAATGTACTTAATAAAAAAAATCAGTTAATTTTTTTTTGTTTTTGGCATTTTTTTTTTAGCCTAAGTTACTCCTTATTACATAAGCTATCTGCCAGTGAAAGTCCCGTCCAAATCGGTCCAGCCGTTCCAGAGATTAGCTAAAACAAACAGACAGACAGACAGACAGACAGACAGACAGACAAAAAATTTAAAAATATATATTTTGGTATGTGTACCGTATATACATTCATATGCATGTAGTAGAAAGCGGTTATTTTAATATTACAAACAGACACTCCAATTTTATTTATTTGTATAGATGTATAGATTAATTGTATCATTATTTCTTATATTGTATTATTTTTATTGAAACTTTATTATTGCCTGCGTAAATGACACAAAAATTGACATTATTGTATTAAAATTTTCAAACGGTATAAAATATTACAATTCTCAAATATTATACCTATGAGTCCATTATTAAATAACTAACGTTGCATGCAGAGAATCTGCGAAACATGTCGGACTTTGATTAATTAAATGGACACCATTGTAACATACCGTGTTTCGAGCAATAAATGATTTCTTTCTTTTTCTTTTCTTTCTTTTTTCATTGTGGTGCTTTAAATTTTAGACTTTATTTCTATACAACTAAAGTCCAAAATGAAATGAAAATAGTTTTACTACACTTTTTAAATTACTTTGCAAAAAGTCATTTAATTTTTAACTTTAAATGTATCGCTTTAAAGTCTATTATTTAATGCCGTTTTTTGCAGTGGCGGTGGCATCACAATGGTTTGGCTTTAGCAGAATTGAGCAACTCAGATTGGCATGTCCATTAAACAAGAAGGTACGAGTCGGACTCGCGCACCGAGAGCTCCGTAAGGGCCGGCGCCCAGTGCCGGCATCGGCAAGCATGAGGATTTGTATTTGTCATGTAACAATAGATCTTATTCTTATAGAAATAAGATTGAACTTTAATTGGTAACCATACCGCTGCAGAAAGCCGATCGATGCCGACGATAGTCGACGATCGTCATTGAAATTTTAATTTTATGTTGAAAGTGATAAGATCTAGTAATTAAGTAGTAGTGAAAGTAATTTTAATAATATTATTTGTAATGTGTACACTGTGTGGACCGAAAATTAAATATTTTTCTTTCTTTTCTTTCTTTCTTTCTATCTATTACGCTTGGCAAAAAAAAACATGAAGCTCGCCGATGCCGATAATGGGCGCCGGCCAGCTACATAAATCACAAAATATTTTGATTGCGTTGACTTAGAAGATTGATTTTTTTCTTTCTTTTTTTAATTAACACGCTTTTATTAGCTTCACTTGTAACTATGTATGTAAAAAAATCTTGGAACACTATTTGACCCACTTCTCGTTCTTCGATCAGGATGAAATTTTGCACACGCTCTGTGTTCGGATGACAATACATGACTAGCTAAGAAACGTCATCACAAATCCAATATGGTGGCCTCCCCAAGATGGCGGACTGGCTGTTTGAAATCCACCCCCATGATATGGGTATTAAATGAAAGGCTTTGCTGTCAGAAATACGAAAAAATAGTCACGTGACTTAAATCCAATATGGCGTACGTTCAAGATGGCGGACAGGCTATTTGAAATGTACCCTCATGATATGGGTAAGTATCAAATCTTTGTAATTTTTAGTGCGTGCTATTATTCTTACACAGCTTCAAAACGTTAGACCTGAGTATGTGGTAGCTATGATATGACTTTCAACTTGATACTTCCAGGCATTCCGGAGAAAAAGGTCTTAACGAACAGACAGACAGACGGAAAACAAGATGATTCTATGATTTAAAGATACGGAACCCTGATAAGCAGGTAAATAATATTTAAAGGTACTTACGAACGCATTTAGGGATAGTCTGGTACCAAACTCCTTGGTCACAGAGAACCAAAGAGCTGTTCCCATATGGAGTGGCTGAGGATTCCATCCCGTACCCTTGCTGACAGCTCGCTGACAGCAGCAGGGTGCTGTAGGAATGACCAGGCTGTGCATCGTTCACGTTCAAAACGTCATATGTGCCGTGGTCAGGGTACGGGGGGAGGATACATGTTGTGGCTCTTTTGGATCTGAAAACGACAAACGATATTATGAAATATGTATGCATTATTGCATAATTTCGCTCAGGCGCCAGGGGTGTGCTTATCAAACCGTCTATTTCGCATTTTGACTACTTTTCTTGGAGGGTGTTTTTCGTGCGGATATCCGCTCGGATACCTCCCCAGCCGGAACGGGAAGGGGAGATTATGTAGGACTCGAACCGACTAAAACCTCACGCTGACTAAGGGGCGTGGTGCTAGGCCGGAGGTGAAGTTATCTTCGATACATCCCTCGTACCCCGGCTGACCCGGGGCCATCCTTACGGTCTGGCCCCCCTCGGGAGGGGAAAACTTTCCTACTTAGCAATAACCCTATTTTGCATTCTTTCTACTTTTCAATTAAACTACTTCGACTACTGCTTCTACTACTCTCGACTACATAGACTGACAATTTTTTCTGTAATGTCATAATGTCATCTAGAAAATTCTAATAATTTCCATCATTATTTTTTTACTGCTGGTACAATGGTGTGTTTATTCAAATGAATGTTCGAAATGAAGAGTACAGTGCTATACCTCGTGTCAAATGGATTAGTAATAAAGTTTGTTGACCTTGCATTTTGGGCCGGTTAATTAGGGGTTGTAAACATTTTTCACACTGTAGCAAAACCGACTACAGCGCTGCGTGGCGCCCGCGTGAACCTTTATTTTTGTTACACAAAAATCACTACTTAATACTTATAATACGATATTTACTGCAAACTTTATTCTCAATGTCTGGCACGGCCTATAGATTCGCACCAAATCATCTACCCACGTTACGAGAAATACGGTATGCACATTGAGGTATGAAAGGAACTTCATTCCATGCACGAGCAAGCTGTGGAATGAACCCCCTGCTGTTATTTGAAAAGCGACTATTCTCTAATATGGGGTTTATTTTATTTTATTTATTTATTTATTATAAGAAACTCTACAGCTTATTTTTAGTGGTCTTTTTTTTTACATTTTCATATTACTTAAGCTAACAATGAGTTTCATGACATTCATAATGATGCATAAACTAGATGTAGTTAGTTGTACCTAGAACTAAAAATTAAATAAAAGAAAATTGTACAATGAAGGTAAAAGAGAACATACATATTACAAATAGTCATCAATAAGGGCATTAGAAAGAAAGAAAGAAAGATAGAAAGGTCGGCAGCGCGAGTGTGACCCGCTTGATTATGCAATATCATATATATATATATATCCCATATATATTACGGCATATCATATATCCCATCCATTTAACTACTTTCCATCCGAATAGACTGAATACTGCAGGACTTCGATGTCGCCACTTGCTCAAGCTCAAACTGTGGAATGAACTCCCTGCCGTGGTTTTCCCAAGCAAATTAAGATATACGGATGAACACTGTATCAAGATTGCGATTCGATCCCCGCTCAATGCAAATATTTGTATGGATTGGTCTGGTCGTGCCCCAGAGAGCAGTTGCCTGGGGACTGCTCTTCCAACTGAGCTATTGAGCGACACTTGAATCATTCCAATTGAATGATTCGGGCAATACAGTCTTCTTCGAAAAACATTGGAAAAAATGAAATGCTCAAGTGAGACTCGAACTCACGACCTTTCCCTTACAGGGGGACTGCTCTTCCAACTGAGCTATTGAGCGACACTTGAATCATTCCAATTGAATGATTCGGGCAATACAGTCTTCTTCGAAAAACATTGGAAAAAATGAAATGCTCAAGTGAGACTCGAACTCACGACCTTTCCCTTACAGGGGGACTGCTCTTCCAACTGAGCTATTGAGCGACACTTGAATCATTCCAATTGAATGATTCGGGCAATACAGTCTTCTTCGAAAAACATTGGAAAAAATGAAATGCTCAAGTGAGACTCGAACTCACGACCTTTCCCTTACAGGGGGACTGCTCTTCCAACTGAGCTATTGAGCGACACTTGAATCATTCCAATTGAATGATTCGGGCAATACAGTCTTCTTCGAAAAACATTGGAAAAAATGAAATGCTCAAGTGAGACTCGAACTCACGACCTTTCCCTTACAGGGGGACTGCTCTTCCAACTGAGCTATTGAGCGACACTTGAATCATTCCAATTGAATGATTCGGGCAATACAGTCTTCTTCGAAAAACATTGGAAAAAATGAAATGCTCAAGTGAGACTCGAACTCACGACCTTTCCCTTACAGGGGGACTGCTCTTCCAACTGAGCTATTGAGCGACACTTGAATCATTCCAATTGAATGATTTGGGCAATACAGTCTTCTTCGAAAAACATTGGAAAAAATGAAATGCTCAAGTGAGACTCGAACTCACGACCTTTCCCTTACAGGGGGACTGCTCTTCCAACTGAGCTATTGAGCGACACTTGAATCATTCCAATTGAATGATTCAAGTGTCGCTCCAATGTTTTTCGAAGAAGACTGTATTGCCCAAATTCGTGACAATATTCCATACATTCATAATTCTATTCTACAATGCCAACGAATTGGGTATTCTACTGACTAGTCAAATAAGTTACTTTTTACTAAACGTCAAAACTAGAAGTTATAAGGTAACTTGTATGAAAAAAGATTTAGTGACGTCATAAAATTTTAAAGTCAAATCAGTTACTACTATAGGTTGGGTGGATGATTAAATATAAATAAAACTATAAAATTAGAATCAACGCAATTTTTACCGCTCTTTTACGATTCTTTATTTGGGTGAATTTCTCAAACGTAAAATTTTCGCGGCGTGACTGAAAATCATACCTTAAAGTTAATATATAGTAATGATTATTTTTTGTAAGAAAGATATCGTTTTTCTCTATATGCACGTATAAATTATATTATTGAAACTATTTTTGTGAGTGTGTAAAAAATGTCTTTTCACCTAAATTCTAAGCTTGGTGGCGCGTCCACAACCTGTTTTCTTGGGAATGATCACAGTTTAATCAAAACTTCATTAGTTTACTGAGTATACTTAATAATAATTCGATTCGGCATTATTTTAGCTATCTTCGATACTGTCATACGTAGTATTTAGTACTATACTTTATCTTAAAAATAATTTATAAGATGCGTCCGCGGCAAATGTAAAATTTTGGTGGGATTTATAAAATCATCGAAGGAGTCGTATTGAAAGTACCTATAAGGACGACACTATCATCATTGGAAACGTTCAGTTGGGTGTTAATGAGCACCAGTGCCAGTTGTCCCCAGTCCCGTTTCGTTTTTCTGCCAAACACGTAAGTAGTTCGCTTCATAAGCCTCGGACAAAAATATTGTAATTTTTGTGTTGATTATTTAAAACGGTTTATTCTCATTGTATGTTTTAATATTTAAGTATAGTGTACAGGTTCAGTATGTGTATTAAATTTTGGTAATGTAACCACTATATTCTAAATAATATTTTTATAAATAATTTTTTAAGCGGTGAAACTAATTTTGGTGGAGCAATTTTGGTGAATTTGGTGGGGTTTTACTAATCATCAAAATTGTATATTTACACCAAAATTTGTTTTCATAGTTATTTGATTAAGCTCCTACGTAGTCCGACGGGCTACTAGGTCAGGTGACCTCTACGTGGTATACCCTGGGCAATGGAGAAAGCACCGCCTCTCTCCCTAGGTTGGAAAGAGGTTGTTGGCTGTTGAGGGTTGTTCGGAAGCTTTCCTAATTTTCTCTCAGATTAACCATTAGCATATGAACTACCCATACAAAAGACGGGCGAGTAGTTGGGTGAAGTCAGCTGATGCCGCAGTAGGGACAGGCCGGTGTGGTGGAGCATCGTGCGCTCTTTCCGTCACCTGCTTCTACTGGCGAGAAAGACGGCCTCACTCTTTACTACTAAGCCTACGCCGTTAAAACCTGCCCACCCTTCTTCCCTCCTCTCCACTGTCAACATCATTTGGCTTTTCTTCCTCTGCTTTCTCACTTACATGAAAACTACCGTGGATGCAAGAGTGCCTCATACAATCTTTTGCACGTGACTCCACGCAACAAAGCGATGAAGTCGAAGATGTAGGTGACACGCAACTCCTGCTTATCTTGCTCCAGCAGCTAGCACTTTGCTATCGTGTAAAAGGTACTCAATCTTCTCCACAGAAGGCTTCTGACCTCTACCGTCCTCAAGCTCCTACATCCACATCCTCACATGTTGCACCAATCTATCGGCGTCCACCACCGATATTAACAGCATACATGGGCAGTTATGGAGTGATTGTCTGATGCTATCCGACCAAAATACCACGCTGATTGGGAATGGACTAAGGACAGATCACAGATCACAGAGACAGTGATAAGGAAGATTCTCATATTGCCAACAGCGGTTCGAACAACGGAATCAGAATCGTGGTACATGTCTCGGATGGTGAAAACCTCTGGAACCCTTTTGAACCGCAATGCCCATCAGCTCACCGCGTGAGAAACTTAGTTGAAGGACTCCTGTAAGTTCAGAAATAGACATCACACTACCAACTTGTCTTGACACTACCAAGTGTCCATGGCATATCTTCCGTCCACCCTTAGGCATACCGAGTACCACCTCTCCCACTTTGAGAATAACTGCCTAAATCTTTTCCCAGCAATCTTGAATAAGTTCGTCGATAATATTGGCGCCATCAGAGTACAATATAATCCTTGCTAGAAGCAAGGATAGATAGAACAATCAAATTTTTTGCTTTTATACTGATACTACTAACAACTAAAGTGGTTTTGCCATATAAAAATGAAGTTGGTGATAAAAGGGTAAAAATTAAGGGTTATATGTAACTATTAAGTGCCAAATTCTAGAAAAAAAAACAAAAAAATAGTATAAATGTATAAAAATGGTTGAAAAATCATTCATTGTTTCCAACAGTTCGTAAGAATGTTGGTAGATGGCTGCACCGTCGCCCTTATAGACGGATATAAAGAGAAGGAAAATTTGGAATGATTCAAGTGGTGCTCAATAGCTCAGTTGGCAGAGCAGTCGCCCTGTAAGCGAAAGGTCGTGAGTTCGAGTTTCACTTGAGCATTTCATTTTTTCCAATGTTTTTCGAAAATAGTATAAGTAATAATAAATAAAAAATAAAAATAAGTTGATATGCAATTTTGGTGTTAGACACCAATTTCGGTGTATTGAAAATTCAGGTGTATAAAATAAACAAGTAATTCCCAGGGCTAATTAGACTATTCAAACATAATAGGCATAAAATATGTATTTCTATCTAAATATTGAAAGAGATTACCTAAATACCTAGAAATAAAAAAAATCACCAAAATTAGCTAAAAATTCATAGATGTTGAAATTCACCCATTTAATAAGCTCGGTTAGATAATTTATTTTAACTATAGGATAATACCCAACTGCCACACACAGGGAGGCGCTATAATCTTCTAATACATAAAATTCTCGTGTCACAGTTTTCGTTGCCATACTCCTCCGAAACGGCTTGACCGATTTTGATAATTTTTTTTGTGCTTAACCGGTATCTATGAGAATCGGCCAACATCTATTTTTCATCCCCCTAAATGGTGCAGCGGGAACGGGATCTGACGCCACGGGTGCAGGGAAAAATTGGCGGTACGAAGTTCGCCGGGACAGCTAGTAAAAAGTATAAAGCTGAGCATAACGTACCTACCTATAACTATACCTGTCGAAAGCGCTGCCATTATGAATCACTACTCTCATGGCAGGTGACGATTCTGAAACATAAAGGTAAACAGTTTACAATGGTTCGGGACTTCACACGAGAAATTATGGAAAACTTACTTTTGCCGACGTTTCGGGTGTGTAAGTAAGCAAAAGTTGCAAAAGTAAGTTTTCCAGAATTTATCGCGTAAAGTCCCGAACTGTTGTAAACTATGTATACTATTATACACTATACTGTTGTTTAAAATAACATATACGTCAAGAAAGGATCGGTTAACAGTGTAGGACTCTGTTAAAAAAAGTAGGTACTCTCGCACGCTCAAGATGTGCAATGATCTCACTGCCGCGGTTTTTCCAAGCGGTGCCGGCAGCGGTGTCGGGCGTCGGCAGCTCGAGTGTAAAGCCCCTGGTGTTGCATACCAGCATACGTCCATAGGCAACGGTAAACCACTTTCCTGCCTGCCACCTAAGTTGTATTTACCCGACCACGGCGAAGCCAAAAGGAGGGTTATGATTTTGACAGGCTATGTATGTATGTATGTTCATTTGTTCCCTCATAGCTCCGCAGCTACTTATTAGAACTGGACAAATAAGGTATCGTAACAAGCGGCTTGATCGTCCGATGGTTATAAATAGGTTATATCTCTAGCGCTCATAAACTACTGTGTTAAAAAATAAATTTGAGATAAATATGCCGTGTTTGGTATCAAATGAAAGGGCTTGATAAGCACATTTCAAATATGTATAAATTATTGGCTTTACCTTGCCCCTAAATAATATAAATAAAAAATAAAGCTTAAAACTAAAACCCGACTACCGAAAAATCACGCTCTAAAAGTAACAAACAAGAAAATATCAAGGATAGCCGTGGTCGTATGCCACTTACTGTACAAATACAAATGGGTGAATTTCTCAAACGTAAAATTTTCGCGGCGTGACTGAAAATCATACCTTAAAGTTAACATATAGTAATGATTATTTTTTGTAAGAAAGATATCGTTTTGCTCTATATGAACGTATAAATTATATTATTGAAACTATTTTTGTGAGTGTGTAAAAAATGTATTTTCACCTAAATTCTAAGCTTGGTGGCGCGTCCACAACCTGTTTTCTTGGGAATGATCACAGTTTAATCAAAACTTCATTAGTTTACTGAGTAGGTATACTTAATAATAATCCGATTCGGCATTATTTTAGCTATCTTCGATAATGTCATTCGTAGTATTTAGTACTATACTTTATCTTAAAAATAATTTATAAGATGCGTCCGCGGCAAATGTAAAATTTTGGTGGGATTTATAAAAACATCGAAGGAGTCGTATTGAAAGTACCTATAAGGACGACACTATCATCATTGGAAACGTTCAGTTGGGTGTTAATGAGCACCAGTGCCAGTTGTCCCCAGTCTCGTTTCGTTTTTCTGCCAAACACGTAAGTAGGTCGTTTCATAAGCCTCTGACAAAAATATTGTAATTTTTGTGTTGATTATTTAAACCGTTTTATTCTCATTGTATGTTTTAATATTTAAGTATAGTGTACAGGTTCAGTATGTGTATTAAATTTTGGTAATGTAACCACTATATTCTAAATAGTATTTTTATAAATAATTTTTTTAGACGTGAAACTAATTTTGGTGGAGCAATTTTGGTGAAATTGGTGGGATTTTACTAATCATCAAAATTGTATATTTACACCAAAATTTGTTTTCATAGTTATTTGATTAAGCTCCTACGTAGTCCGACGGGCTACTAGGTCAGGTGGCCTCTACGTGGTATACCCTGGGCAATGGAGAAAGCACCGCCTCTCTCCCTAGGTGGGAAAGAGGTTGTTGGCTGTTGAGGGTTGTTCGGAAGCTTTCCTAATTTTCTCTCAGATTAACCATTAGCATATGAACTACCCATACAGCAGAGTAGTTGGGTGAAGTCAGCTGATGACGCAGTAGGGACAGGCCGGTGCGGTGGAGCATCGTGCGCTCTTTCCGTCACCTGCTTCTACTGGCGTGAAAGGCGGCCTCACTCTTTACTACCAAGCCTACACCGTTAAAACCTGCCCGCCCTTCTTCCCTCCTCTCCACTGTCAACATCATTTGGCTTTTCTTCCTCTGCTTTCTCACTTACATGAAAGCTACCGTGGATGCAAGAGTGCCTCATGCAATCTTTTGCACGAGACTCCACGCAATAAAGCGACGACGTCGAAGATGTAGGGGACACTCAACTCCTGCTTATGTTGCTCCAGCAGCTAGCACTTTGCTATCGTGTAAAAGGTACTCAATCTTCTCCACAGAAGGCTTCTGACCTCTACCGTCCTCAAGCTCCTCACATGTTGCACCAATCTATCGGCGTCCACCACCGATATTAATAGCATACATGGGCAGTTATGGAGTGATTGTCTGATGCTATCCGACCAAAATACCACGCTGCGCTGATTGGGAATGGACTAAGGACCGATCCTAGATGTACCCCGACAGTGATAAGGAAATTCTGATATTGCCAACAGCGAACAACGGAATCAGAATCGTGGTACAGGTCCCGGTTGGTGTAAACCTCAGGAACCCTTTTGAACCGCAATGCCCATCAGCTCACCGCGTGAGAAACTTAGTTGAAGGACTCTTGTAAGTTCAGAAATAGACATCACACTACCAACTAGTCTTGTCACTACCAAGTGTCCATGGCCTATCTTCCGTCCACCCTTAGGCATACCGAGTACCACCTCTCCCACTTTGAGAATAAATATTGAAAGAGATTACCTAAATACCTAGAAATAAAAAAAAACACCAAAATTAGCTAAAAATTCATAGATGTTGAAATTCACCCAAATACAAATCATTTATTTGCATAATACATGTGAGAATCAGATGGTCATAAAAACATAGCAGTGGTACATTGTATTATCACCAGTCATGGCATGCAAAATTTATTATTTGGGATTAGTACATAAATATAGATAATTCAAATGTTAAAAATTCGAGAATGTGCAAATTCAACTATTAATAACAATAATATAATTTATCTGAGATTCATCGGCAATAGATCATTTCATGTCAATATTAGCAGGTAGATAATGTCATAATGTCAAAATATATAGGTAATGTCAAATACACACTGTCCAGCCAACAGCAATGTCCAGAGAAACAGACTCCACAATCAATCATCTAAGGTTTTGTCATTTAAAAATTCAGATATAGAATAATAGCATTTCCGTATAAGCATCTCCTGTAGGCTCTTCTTGAACAGACGCACATTTTTTGCATATTTTATATGTTTAGGCAATTTATTATATATATGAGGCGCCATGCAGAGTATACTTTGGTGCTTCAAGGCCGTTTTACTGGGAACCAAACACAGCTTATCAGCGTGACGAGCTCTTTGTTTTTTGCGAAACAGTTGCATATTCTGTTCGACAAACATGGCACACTCCTGTATGTAAATGCAGGGCAAAGTCATTAATTTATTGACTATGAAGTATGGTTTACAAGTGTCCATTTGTTTAATATTGAACATGGCTCTAATGCACCGTTTCTGTGCTATAAATGCACGAGACCAGTCAGTAGAATTGCCCCAAAAAATTATCCCATAGCGCAATATAGATGTAACCATACCATGATATGCTGTAATAACAGTGCTTAAATTTGCTGTATTTCGTAGTTTATACAGTCCATATGCATGCTGGGACACCTTGGTGCAAACATGTTCTATATGTTCTTTCCAATTAAGTTTGCTGTCTATAGTGAGCCCTAAAAATTTTGTGGTTACAACTTCTTCGATTTGTTGCCCTTGGAAATTAACATTCAAGCTTCTAGAATTATTATTTTGTCTTTGTTGAAAGTGTACTAATTTTGTTTTCGCAAGGTTCATTATTAAATTATTATTCTGTAGCCAAGATATGATGGTGGTTAAAGAGTTGTTAATATTGGATTCCAGTGAGGTTAAATCTTTATTCATATGTAACACAGTGCTGTCATCAGCGAACAGTGTCATATTATATTTTGTGGTCAAAGGTAAGTCATTAATGTACACTATAAACAGAAGAGGGCCCAGCACACTACCCTGAGGAACGCCAAACTTAACTGTTCTAGTCTCAGAATGATGCAGAACCTCCCTCTTCGTCTGCAAACATACGTTAGATATTTCTGTTACTTGTGTTCTATCAGATAGGTAAGATTTTATAAGATCATTTGGAGTGCCCCTAATACCATAACGGTATAATTTATCCAGAAGAATGTCATGTCTAACGCGGTCAAATGCCTTTGACATATCCATAAATACTCCCACAGTTGGTTGACTTTTGTCCATTCCTTCAATTACAAGATTCAGGAAATTGTAAATGGCCATGTTAATATTTTTAAATCTTCTGAAACCGTATTGTTCAGGTGCTAATATGTTTTCTTTTTCCAAAAAAATATATATACTATTAAAAATTACCCTCTCAAATATTTTTGAGAAAATTGGAAGTAGGGCTACGGGTCTATAGTTTTCTATTTCTTGTCTGTCACCCTTTTTATAAAGGGGTTTCACTACAGAGTTTTTTAATTTATCCGGATATATTCCCCGCTCGATACAGAGATTCACTACAAAACTTAAGACTGAAGAAATTTCATTGCCCACATGTTTAATCACAGACGTCACAATCCCCTCGTAGCCTGCACTATTCGTGTTCTTTAATGTTTTTATGATGCCGAGGATTTCAGAGGGGGTCACTGGTTTCATAAAAAGTGTATTTTTATGTTGTTCCGGTAACACTTTACATGGCTCTTGCAATTGGTTATTAGCCATATCAACATAGTAATGATTAAATTCATTACATATACTTTTATGATCATTAAAAATTTCGTCTTTTACCTTAATACTAGAAATATCTACTTTAGGTACCCTTACTTTCGATCCGTTTATAATGCGCCAAGTAGCTTGTGTTTTATTAGTAGATGATTCAATGAAATGGTCATTTCTACTTTTTTGTGTTAGTCTTATTATTTTTTTAAGTCTGTGAGCGTAAGTTTTATACCTAATTTCGTTACTTACGCTTGGACACTTTCTATACTGCCAAAGCATTTTGCGCTTTCTTAAGCTGCACAATTTAAGCCCCCTGGTAATCCAGTTAGCTTTTTTTTTTTTATAAAAGACTTTGGTGCTTCTGATTGGAAAGCATAAATCATATGTCATTTTAAAGAAGTCGTAAAATTGATTGAAGGCCTCATTTGGGTCAGTTTGTTCGTATACACTAGCAAAAGTGAAGTTTGTCAGATACCTTTTGAATACATTCATATTAACAGAGGAAAAATCTCTTCTTTCCTTATACCAAAACGTTAATTTACATTTTTCTCGCACTGGACACATTAAGATTTGTGCAGTATGATCAGATATGGAGAAATTAATAACTCTGCCCTTGCATCCCCTAATATTATGTATGATATTGTCAATACATGTCCCACTTATAAACCTAGTGACCTCTTTAATTTCCGGTTTTATGTTGTAAGACATTAGTATATGTAAAAAATCTGAAGCTAATTTTGTTTTTTGCAATAAATTTATATTGAAGTCACCACAAAGTATTATTTTCTTTTTCGTGTCAAGTTTTGTTAGAAGCATATTCAGTCGCTCGCAAAACATATCCACAGAGAACCTATCATATTTTGGTGATCTGTAAATACACACCACATATATACTATGTTGTGTTAGTTCAATTACCGAGCATTCAAATATATTACCAATTGATAGTTTGTTCATTTCATCTAGAACCCTATATGAATGTGTATTTTTTACCAATATGCATGAGCCTCCGTATCTACTTTTCCTCATGTACGAGGTCGCTAATATAAAGTTCGGTACGTGTAAATAATGTTCGTCTCCTCTTATCATTCTATGCTCAGTTATACATAAAACATCAACGGAATCCTTTAGTTCATTCATGTGTACACTTATTAAGTCTGCCTTACTCAACAATCCATTGATATTTTGGTGAAGTATATACATACAATTGTCATGCACGAAATAAATCATTTGAAGAGTCCCTAAATTTATCCAACTCTGGTAAGATATTAAAAGGAGTCTTGTTAAGTGTTAAATCGTGGCTAGAATCACAATGCTGTTGGTTTGCAAGGTTAGGAACAATATCTATTAAATTATGAAAAATATTCCTCATGCCATTATTATTAAGTTGACCGTTACGCTTAAAAACAGTATAGTCACACGGTAAGTTCAAATTTGAGTCATATATTATGGCATAGTTATAAGAGTAATTGTCAAGACAGAGCAAGTTATTAAAAATTTCAACTCTTCCATTATACATTTCAGCATATTCACTATATTTATACGTTGGCAAACACAGAATAATATTTGTGTGTTGTATGGTTTGAATTACATTCCTTAAATACAATACTAGGTCAAAATAATTGTTAGTTTTTCGAAAGTCTTCCTCTCCTATTAATATTATACAATAGTCGCGCATAGAGTAATTAACAAGCTTAAGATTTAAATCAGCAATCAGGTGCTTGATTCCGCATCGAGGTGATAAATAATGACACATTTGACAATTTGTAAAGGTATCTTTTGCAATAGATACAATGTTGTTCATCTTGTTGCTACTAATAATGCAAATCTTATTAGTGTTCGCTTTTTGATAGCAGGATTCTTCCTTACGTACAAACATTGACGTTGACGGCTGACTTAATTTTGTATTCTGTGTAGGCGTAGTTTGCGATAATGCTGTCGGTGGTGGCCTAGACTGCACTTGTTTGCCTGTTTTTTGTCCCTTTTTTCTTGGTATCGTTTTACATTCTTGATTCGTTTGCTTCAATTTGTCTTTTTCACGGGAAAGAATCTCAACTTCTTGACGAGATCTACTTAATTCAAATTCTAACAGTTCAACTTTATTCTTCAAATCAATAATTGTTTCTTGTTGTTGTAATTTAGTGAGATCGGGTAGACTGATATCAAGGCTACCATTATATTCCGTTTCATCCTCAAAACTTGCATCAAAGCACACGTCGGAAGCTCTCGACAAAATGTATGAAAAATTTGAATTGTAATTACTACATTCATAGATCGTGCACATGCACGGTAGTGTTGATGTGTGGGAGACTTCAAAATGTTAGGGTTGGCATTATTTGAAATTGTAACCAATATTTGAGCGAGCTAGCATGATTTTTCTCGCTCTATCCCTTAATGTCATGACTTACGTCACATCCGACAACGGTGCCAATCCTGTTGTTACAAACGTATTCCATCTTTGTCTTCGTTTCGAAAAAAAAATTGATGGCGATACATTTTAGTCCCCTCAAACCACAGAATCAGCACCGATAACAAAACACTACTACAACGATATCTTTATAGAGTAGTTAAAACCGATTGTGTCCATGAAAGACTAACTATTGCTCGCGACTTCAGATGCATAAAATTTTCATCGGACTGAGATCTGATCTTATGACCCACAATCCTATTTCTGGGATAACACATAGCCTATGCTATGTTATATCAGGGGCACTATTCACTATACACTAAAAAATATATACAATGTTGTAATTCGATGGCAGAAAACGTAATTTCTCTTAGTAGCCAAAATGGGTTTAAAATACCATTAGAATCAGAAAAAAAATACTGCGTCAAATGTGGGTCTCATTTCGATATCTTAAAAAAATACTTACGTCGCGTTGTCACTTTTAAGACCATTACCCCTGTCCATCTGCCGTAAGCATGCAATAGTCTCATCTGGACTTCTTTTTCTACCTCATAAACTGATAGCATTTAATATTCTGTTTCTTGTATTTAATAACGTAAAACCATCGATTTTGGCCTCGCCTTACACCTGTTCACAGCCTATGACATTTTTACGTTCCGAAAATAAAAACTGAATTGCTATATGTGCCCAATATCCTGTTAATAGCAACTTTAGCAATTATTTGATAATTCCATTTGAAGGATAAGAATAATTCCATCATCTACCTGCGATTTATAGTTAATGAGTAATGATTTTTTTTAGATTTTTTAAAAGATTTTCCGCTCTTCTGAAAAGTTTGACATCTCGTACTTAAAACAATTACGTTTTCTGCTATAGAATCATAATTCAAAAGTTTTATATAAATTTAATTATTAAAAAATAAAAACACAACTGCCGAGTGAAACAATTTTGATAGCGCAGGCGGTAGTCATTTTTTTTCATTCAGTTCATAAGAGGTATTTACATGTACATGTTCCTATTAGCTACCATCATTTTCAACCGCAGCGCAGTCGGGATTTTATTTTTTTATAATTTTATTTTCACATTTTATGTACGTTCTTAGATACATTTTTTTATTATTATTGCATGGATGAAAATAACTTGTGCGATGAATACCTTTAAATTGAGACATCGATAATTCGAAAAACATCGGAATAGATGAAACGCTCAAGTGAGACTCACGACCTTTCCCTTACAGGGGGAAAGCTCTTCCAACTGAGCTGTTGAGCCACACCAGAATCATTTCAAATTTTCCTTCTTCCTTTTTATATCCGTCTTACGGTGGATTTTTCCGATGGTATCTGAACTTAAAAGTTAGCATAATAAATGCTATAAAAAATTCATTCAAACATCAATAATTGAAATCCGTAAAATGGTTCTGAAGATAATATGGTAATAAGGAATACTACAAACATACCTATATACATGCATACACACAAGTTGCACGCGAAAAACAAAACCCTTCTTGACTGTGGGATAATGTGCTACATTCTAAAACCGTATTTTTATTTAAAAAATTTATTGATACAAACGGTTTTAACTACTCTATACCTTGCAAAACTCACGTCTATAAAGTTTCGTATTTATTATGGCACAAATGTATTACAGATAATGTCGTACTTTATTGACGGGTAATATAACCCTTCAATGCACACTCATTTACTGACGTGGAATTGCAGTAGGTATTTATTTATAAATGTTAACGAAACGGAACTATATATTATAATTTTTAATGAATTTTCATTATTCGTGCACTATTTGAATTATATTTTCTTCCAATGTGGGTGCTTCATAAAATTAAAAAAAAAATACCTACATAAAGTAGAAATACGTCTTGTTGGTTAGCCCAGCAACTTTGATAAAAATACTTCGTAATATTTTGAGCCAAGAGTCGCCGTGTCGGGGGACATTTGGCTCCTTGTTTACATCAAGGAGTTAAATATCCAATGTCAAATGAACGTATGTATGTTGCAACTTTTTTACGTTTTGTAAAATGTTTTTAATGGTATAGGTATATAATAAATGATTTTTGACGTTGACTTTAAATACAATCAAAGCGGGCGAAGTCGCTGGCAGAAGCTACAATAATTCACTAAACACTCACCCATCAAAATATTTTTGCAAAAACCATTATTGTGCCTACATGTTTGTGATTTCAATAACAAATAGTAAGATTGAATTGTGATATTGTGTTATAATTTATCTATTTTAGAATTCATTAAAATCTACATCTGCACATAAGATATATTATCCCAGAAATAGACACACACAGGTAATATTTTCTATTTTTTTAAATTTTCTGATTCATGAACATGTAGTCTCCCAATGTGCGCTATTTCTCCCGAACCTCCGCCTTTTGCATCCAGTCAATATGTTACAGTGAATGTCCGAAATGCAGCGTATGTTAAGATAAATAATTGTCTTTTGACTTTCTTATTGTATTTTTTGATGTAAACGAAGGGTAATTGGTAATGCACTCCGACTTGATCATCTCTCAATTCACGACTCACACTGCAATCAGTTTTGTAGGACTTTTAACGAATTTAATCCCCGACTAAACCGGTACACGGGCTGCGGTAATTATTTAAATAAAAATCATGCATTTCAGGGTTAAATCAAACTGTGGGTTGTGCGATAGAGAGGAAACTTTACAAAATCGAAGTAAGCCGATCTTCTCACTCTTCTCGACGTATCGTACTATGCACCTTTGAAAGGCACATCCCTTGTATTATGTGCCTTTAATCGTACCTCTGATTCGAACGTGCGGGGTGAGGCAATGAAATCTGCGCGGGGGTGGGTGCTTCCATTCTGTACGCTAGTACTATTATCTATTCTGTGATCAAAGACTGATATGTCATTTATTTCTTGGTTGGAGTATGTGCGTCTCCGTCGAAAAGTAATATTTTCTTGGACATTCATTTTGATATAGTTTGAGATGTGAACTTCAATTTGTCAATAAATCTAATAATTTCCAAAAACAATTAATCCTCTCCAGCGAGGTTTGAACTTGCGTTGCGCCGTCTGCACACGAGTACCGCGCTGTCTATACCGTTGCGCCACGGTACCAGTAGTAGGATTAGGTGAATTTTTGCTTCACTATATACGTAATGCGTTTTTTTAAATCAGCTAATGATTCATCGATATGGAATTTTTTCTCAAATACCAGTGTTCATGTACTCACGTTCACTTATTTGTACAAAATATCGTTACACAAATATGTTTTTGCACTTTATTTACACTGTTTGTGGATAGCTATTTATGACGATTACTCTTTTTATAGTTTAGGAACTTGCACGGCTTAGTTGAGTTTTGTTTATTATTTTATTTTAACTTATGTTTATGTATGAATGAATTTTTTATAGCATTTATTATGCTAACTGTTAAGTTCGAAAAACATTGGAAAAAATGAAATGCTCAAGTGAGACTCGAACCCACGACCTTTCGCTTACAAGGCGACTGCTCTGCCAATTATGTTTATGTAGGCAATTGCTCTTCAGTCTTTTTGTATATCTTAAACACTTTATAATTACTGTTTAGTATATTTTGCACATTATATTTATAGTAGTTTACAAGTTCTGCACTGATTTATTCTGGTAAGATTATTTATTGAGATGTTTTTTTTTTATATTCACCTAATACTTAGTATCACTGTTTTGATTGTTTTACTAACACTTGCACCGCTTTATTACACTATTATTTACTTATTTCAACCACTTACAACTAATTACGAGTTTTGGAAATAATTTTAAATTAAAAACTAGACTGGAGCTATTTAAATGTACGTCTTGGTCAGGACAATAGGTATATTCTAGGTCTAGGAAAAAGTGGCATACGACTACGGCTATCATTGATATTTTCTTGTTTGTTACTTTTAGAGCGTGATTTTTCAGTAGTCGGGTTTTAGTTTTAAACTTTATTTTTTAAGGAACAGTGACATACAGTGATGCTATTTCTGTGTTGTCAATACTAATTAAAATCCCTAAAATTGTATTATTTACGCAGATTATAGTCTTTTCGTAAAAAAAGATTCCGTACACAGTTTCGATAGCAAAATCTAAAATAGGTGGCATGTTATGTGGGACTCGAACCGACTACAAGGTCTACTAAGAACAGAAAAACGATTTTCGACCTTTATGACATTTTCTTAATTACTCATTTCGCATAAATAGATGCCGCTGAAATTCTCTGTGATGTTAATAAGGTCGAAAATGGCTTGCACTAGTCGACCGGTCTGCCGACATTTCAATGAAACATACATACATTTAATCACGCCATTATCCCCGAAGAATTAGGCACAGGTGAATCAAAACCCACATTGCACTAATCATTGTATTCGGTCCCCCTATTGCCGTATTCCGGACATTATTGCTGGCTCGAGCCATGCATCTGAGGCTGAGTCTGGGCTGCATTATATATCTGACAGATGTTAAACAGCCCTATCCCTCAGTCGCCTTGTACGACACCGCATGGGCGAACAGACGGGGTGACCTAAGCACAAATTCAGCCCTGCCGGGAACCAATGAAACATAAAGATTTTTAATCGTAACCCAAAAACAGCGTTTTAGTGCTGAATGGCAATGGCCAGCCTTTCACCGGGAGCGTTAAGGAACTAGAGTAACTGGTCCTCTGTCCAATTTCCTTAAAAAGGTGACGATAAATTCACGTTCGAAATATATCGGGAAAAAGATGAACACAAGTGGGACTTGAACCCACGACCTTTCCCTTACAGGGGGAATGCTCTTCCAACTGAGCTATTGAGTAACACCTGAATCAATTCAAATTTCCCTTCTGTTTATATCCGTCTCTAAGGGCGACAGTGGATCCATCTACCAACTATCTTACGAAGTGTTGGAAGCAATGAATAATTTTTCAACTATTTATAAACATTGATTTTTGATGACTCCGCCCAAAAATTTGAATGAAATTTTTATACCATTTATTATGCTAACTTTCAAATTCGAAATACATCGGGAAAAACAAGAACTCAAGTGGGACTTGAACCCACTACCTTTCCCTTACAGGGGGAATGCTCTTCCAACTGAGCTTTTGAGTCACACCTAAACAAGTTTATTCAAATAAATTCACGTATCAAATATAAAAATATACATGCTTCATGTAATAGGTACACAGTTCCAAAAAATTATTATCACAAGACGAGACAACGATGAATTCCCCTTTCAAACTAAAATACAATAGGTTCATGGTTCATCCGTTTGGGCAAGTCAAACACCTTACAGTTTTTGCGTCGGGGATAAAAAATTACAAAGTTTCAATGACTGAAGTCTCTCACCTTCAGGCCACACCACGCTCTGATTTGATAAATAAATAATGCCGAACACTATTGTTAACGAAAAACTAAACATTTTTAGATAGAAATCACTTCAACACCCAATTTCCTCAAGGATAACAATCACACTAAATGAAGTTCTAATAAATTTGTTTGTAGGTTACAAAACAGGTTACACGAAGACGAATACTTGAGACAGTCTGGGGAAACCGGTCTGAGTCATTAGATGTTTGCTTAACAAATAAAAAGTATATAGGTATATTCGCATATTTTATTAAGGAAAAACAGATATATCCGGCTCATCTATACTTAAGGGTAGGCCATACTGTCAGCTGACGGACGTAGCGGACGGAGCGGGGGGCAATATTGGCGAGCCAAACTAACTGAAGGTTCACACTGAGAACTGGCTGGCTGAGCGGTCGAGGCGGGCGAAGCGAACGGAGAGAATACTACACTGCCATTCGAAAGCCAAACTTCGACTAGTCCGAATGCTCGAAACGGGGAGGACGGGCGAAGGAACTGGGCGAGCTAAGCTAGCGAAGCGGGCGGGCGAGCGAAGCTAGCGAAGCACGCGAAACGAGGTGAACGAGGAGCTTCACTGGACTTTCTTTGGCTTCGTTCACGTGGCTCGCATCGCTGACGTAGCTTAGCTTGTTAGTTGGCAATGTGAACCCAAGTATGAAAAGAGGTGGAACGATGTCGTCCGCTCCGCCCGCTCCGTCCGTGAGCTTGCAGTGTAACCCGCCCTTAAAGCTGAAGAATTGGTTCAGTTGAACGAGCTAATCGCCTAATATCAGGAAATATTCGATGCTCTGTTCGAATTCGAAATAGTCTTTTTATCGAGGAAGCTGCTATATTATCATATCATTACTATCATCACGCTACTATCCACAGGAGCGGCGCAGTGAACATAAATGTCAACAAATCCGGTAAGTTTTTCTTTAACAGTAGGTAGGTGAGTACGTTATTTGAAAATTACTGAATTGAGGGCACGGGCACGGCTTTACGATCGAGTGGTACTGGGTTCGAATCCTGGCCAATACACTACAGACATGAACCCACCCCTAGCACGAGCAATTTAGCTTAGATGGAGGGGTTAGAAAGAATATGAATAACTAGCTTTTACCCGGGTGGATGTCGGTTATCGCGATTAAACATAAAATCTAATATACGCCTATAGATACCAAATCGGTTCAGTGGTTTAAGCGTGACAGCGTAACATACAGGCCCAGCGCACACCGCTGGAAGCGCGGCGAAGAGCAATTTAGGACCAAAATTTAATATAAAACCTTAAAAACCTTGACATACGGTCAATAATTGTATATCAAGAATAAATTCGCACGCGGCACACGGAGCGTACTCACGAGTCGCCGGCGCTGCCATGCGCCCCGCCGCGCTACGCCGCACCCAAGCGGCGCACGCGACTGGCTGTCAGATGCCCGGAGCCAGATTTCATTTCAATTGTTCTTCTTCTTCTTCTGCAAGCGCAGCAATAATAATCATGTCCCAGTCCATTACGAACGAGAGCGAGTTGTCTGTATAAAGTATTGATCAGCACTAAAACATGGGGCGCTCTCGGAGTAGCTGCGCGCCGCCGCGCAACGCTGCGCGCCGCCGCGCATCGCCGCGCGTCTCTCCACTCAACGACTCTTGACGCCGCTCGAATCAAAGAATCAAAGAATCAAAGAATCAAAGAATCAAAGAATCAAAGAATCAAAGAATCAAAGAATCAAAGAATCAAAGAATCAAAGAATCAAAGAATCAAAGAATCAAAGAATCAAAGAATCAAAGAATCAAAGAATCAAAGAATCAAAGAATCAAAGAATCAAAGAATCAAAGAATCAAAGAATCAAAGAATCAAAGAATCAAAGAATCAAAGAATCAAAGAATCAAAGAATCAAAGAATCAAAAAATCAAAGAATCAAAGAATCAAAGAATCAAAGAATCAAAGAATCAAAGAATCAATTTCATTTATTCAGTTTAGGCACATAAAGAGCACATATGAACGTCAGAATTTTTACAAGTAATGTCCATCACAGAAAAAATAAATAAAATAAATCATTGGAAAATGATTCCTTCGCTGGTTCTACTGAGAAGAGACCAGCAAAAAACTCAGTGAACTCGATTATCCTTCTTTTTTTTTAATATGGTTTTATTTATAGCAATTTTTTACAGTGCGAGCAAGACATGAGATTAGGATGACCATGCATCTTTATCATTTAAGTAATCGTCTAATTTATAATAGCCTTTTTTTATTAAGCAATTTTTCACTTGAATTTTAAATTTATTAAGTGGCATGTCTATCATCCTGAGGCATTTTATTAAACAATTTTATACAACGCCTGAACCGCGGGCGCGCGTTTCAAGGAAATGCGCTTCGCCGCGCTTCCAGCGGTGTGCGCTGGGCCACAGACTGACAGACAGATAGATAGACAAACAGACAGATAGACAGACAGAGTTAGGTACTTTCGCATTTATAATATTTAGTATGGATTTCGGTTATTATTACTGTTTAAACAAGACTTAACCGGTCGTACGTGGTTTTTAAGTATGCCAAGGGGAGTTTTATATTTTTTTTTTATCTAGGACACGTCAATTTGACTTCATCTCGCCTGAAGTTAAGCTAAAGGCAAAGTCTCGGAGAGAGGGTCACCATCGTAAACATGTACCATATTAACAGTGGTGGCACTCAGCTTGACTGCCTCATTAGATGCCTTTTCACGCCCCGCTTAAAGGACCCGGGACTAGCTGTAAAACTAGCTGACCCGGGAACTTCATTCCGCCAATTTTTTTCCCCTTCCCGCTGTACCCTTTACTATATTAAGCATGTATTATACATATAAACCTTCCTCTTGAATTACTCTATCTATTAAAAAACCACATTGAAATCCGTAGCGTAGTTTCAAAGAGTTAGGCATACATAGGGACGGAAAGCGACTTTGCTTATAATGCAGTGATACCTACGTATATGTGCCAGTGAATTCGCCTTCTGATTTAAAACTAGCCAAAGAAATCATCTCAAATGTTATATCGGACTCGAAAAGACTAAAACCGCTCGATGTCTCGGGATTTATGAACTGCCGAGAGTGAGATTGCCTCCAATATATATATTCTTCACGCCCCTCGGATACGCCCCCTGCCGGAGCCAGAAGGGGAGGTTATGTCGGGCTCGAACCGATTAAAACCGCCCGCCGACTGTAGGTCGTGGTGCTAGGTCGGAGGTGAGGTTGTCATCGACATATCCCTCGCACCCTGGCTGACCCAGGGCCATGCCTACGGTCTAGCCCTCCTCGGGTTTCTTTACGCCCCGACATGGCCGGCTGTCTCTACTATAGGCCGTTCCCTTAATTTTTTATGTCCTCTGTGACCGTGCCAGAACAATTGAGAATAAAGTTCGCAGTAATTATCGTTTTATAAGTAGTGATTTTTCTTGAAATAAAACCATTTTTTACGGATTCTATCACGATATATTTGTTATTATTTACTTTTAAACCGACGTTTCGGCTGCTTTTCAGCAGCGATGATCGCGGTGTGACTCATGATGGTAGTTGTCACATAGTTTGAGGTATAAGTTATCTCAAAATACCCGAATCATGGTGAATTATTGGTGTTACTATTTACGCAGAATGAGCTCACTGTGTCGTTAAGTCTTGCTGGATTTTAGTGCTTACTGGACTTGATTAAGTGGATGACTGGGTCCCAAGCTGGTGGTACGTTCCATCCATCCTCTCTATTAAAATTTGGGTGTTTTTTAATTTCAATTAAAAAATAAAGGTTCACGCGGACGCCACGTGGCGCTGCAGTCGGTTTCTAAACAGTGTGAAAAATGTTTACAACCCCTAAGTAACCGGTCCAAACTAGTCGCAAGGTCAACGAACTTTATTCTCAATCCGTTTGGCACGAGGTATAAACGACCGCCGTTCCAAATAACATACTTACAGTTAAAGATAGATCGCATCTACGGATAAATTGCTTGGCTGTTGAAATTCAAAACATAGTAACTCCTATTTCAAACCAATTTCGGAAAATTAAATTATACCGCGATGCGCTCTCCCGCAAAAAAATCAGTTACCAATTTGGCGTGTCGGCTGTTTAAATTCAAAAGAATTTAAACAGCCGACACGCCAAATTTGACTGCTGCGATCTATCTATAACTGTAAGGATGTTATTGGGGGGTTATTAGGACAATGACTGTTTCGTTAAATGGCTACTCATTACGAACGATGACATCGCAAAATTTTCAGATCGCTTATAGTCTAGACCGCATATTGCTTAAAACGCAAAACGTCTACACCAGCAAAATGTCTAAACCGCATGTTGCCTAAAACGCAAAACGTCTACACCAGCAAAATGACTAAATTAGTATAATTCCTTGATCGCTCGTTGCCTGCAACTCAGAACATAACCGCAAACTAATCGCAAAATGACTACTACCTCACTGCGCCTGATGTTAAACTTGGGGTCCAATACACATTAAGTTGGGATTTCCTACTACTCTTGGTCGCGTACGTATGCCACGCACGTATTAAACATAAAAAGCTAATATAAAAATAAGTTATTAGTTGTAAGTTTGTGGTATAAGTAGATATAGATATGTAGTTACAGATACTTTCATGGGTGTTAGTCCATTGTGCTGGCGGATAGTGGCTCTTGACGTAGGCGGGGAAGTGTCCTTACTGCCAACAATAACAGTTCTGCGGTAGCCTAGTGGTATGGGTGATGGACTGCTGAGACGAGGTCTCGGGTTCGATCCCAGGTTTACCATGGCACACACCAATTACTTTTCGATGCTTTTCGAAGTTATGTGTGTATTTATCGCAGGTTTATAAGTGCCCGGTTAATGGCAATAGACCTAAACATAAGAGGGGACCTAAACATAAACTGGTTAAACGTGGGTGCTAGCACCTCTGCCTACCCCTTCGGGGAATATAGGCGTGAGTTTATGTTATGTTATGTAAATTATCTAACCGAGCTTAGTGGTTAAGGAGTCGGCCTTACGATCGAGAGGTCCTAGGTTCGAATCCTCCTACTCCTATCACAGGCAATTTAGCTTAGTTGGAGGGGTTAGAAGGAATATTAGTAATTTCGGTTCTAATATTCTTTATGAAAAAAAAAATGGTAAAAGAGCGTTAAAAATTGCGTCGATTCTGATTTTACAAATAGTTTTTATTTAATTTTAATCATCCACCCAACCTATAATAGTAACTGATTTGATTGTTAAATTTTATGACGTCATTGTAACTGATGGTTTTGACGTTTAGTAATAAGTTACTAATTTGACTAGTCAGCAGAATACGCAGAATACCCAATTAGTCTACACTAATATTAAAATGCTGAAGTTTGTTTGATGGATTGATTGATTGAGTGAATGATTGATAGCATAATTAATTGATTGACTGAAGGATTGATTGTATTCCTGAGACCATGATTTTGATTGATTGATTGACTGACTGATAGCATGATTAATTGATTGATTGATTGACTGACTGATAGCATGATTAATTGATTGATTGATTGACTGACTGATAGCATGATTAATTGATTGATTGATTGACTGACTGATAGGAAGATTAATTGATTGACTGACTGATAGCATGATTAATTGATTGATTGACTGACTGATAGCATGATTAATTGATTGATTGACTGACTGATAGCATGATTAATTGATTGATTGACTGACTGATAGCATGATTAGGATTCAATTATATTAAATTCCTGTAATCAACTAGAGATAAATTTATTACAAACATGGGTTAGTAGCATAGGCCTATCCCAGGTTATTTGTGACTTAATCGCTTCAGTGGATAGGGCAAAGCACCTGTATGAAACTCTCGAACTGCGTAAGTAGTACCACGTTTATAAGTTACGCCGATGTACCTGCACAGAAGTCTCATATTTGAAACGCGCCAAAAAATCTTAACCAATCACAACGCTCCGCCAAACATGGCCCTTTATTATTGGTTGCCGCCTGCGCGCCATGTTCGTGACAATGAACAATGAGCGAGAAAGCACCACTCTCTGGATTTATTGCATTTTCAATCTTAACGCAACGCAACAAAGTTGGTGTTTCAATAGCGTTGGCAAACGTAATTAATCGGCGTTAGCTTACTCTTCTGAGCAGGCGAACTTTATCGATGCGACATATATAAATGTGGTTCACCTGTACTAAGTGTGACGGGTTTGTGCAGCGACAATATGACAGATTCCATAAAATTAACACAGATGGCTCCAAAAGTGGACAGTCCGGTGCACAGTGTTTTATGGAACCAAAAAAAATTCCCTCTGCTGATTAGAGCATTAATCGATTAAGGTATGCATTTCAAATGCAAGAGTAGAACACCCACGTGTCAAAATCAAATACTTTTTTTTATAAAAAATAATCAAGTTTACGTGACCTTAGAGTTCAAAAATTTTAAATTAATTCTGGAAAATGAACTGTCTAAGATATTTATTTTTGATAAATGTAGCCTGATAAAGCATACTTGGGTGCATGTTTTCGAGTTTTTATTTTTATAAAATCACCACAGGATACGGTGTTATTAATTATTTTCAGATTTTCGTTTTTATTTTTTTTCTCTAAAAACTCAAAAGTGGGACTTGTAACTACCACCGAAATATAGTACATAAGAAGGCCTATCAGTAATAAAAAAAGCAAGTTCCACTATGGCGGCCTTTGAGAGAAATTGAATTTTAAAAAATAGTGTTAGGGTTGTCACTCTACTTGACCTTAAATAATTTTATAATGAATAATTTTAGTTTGATTTCAACTATTGAATATAATATTATATTTTAAAGAATTATTATTAATTAACAAAATATTAGCAGTTTTGGTAAGCCCTTCAGCCAAGCTAACAATGTTCTTACGCTAGGAGTGGGTTTACGTTTATAATGTAATTATTGCAATTTGATCCTTAGACCTCACGATCATATTAGGTAATTTAACATAAGCTGGGAGTACCTCCACGCGGTGAAGGCGGTAACAGAAAAAAAAAGGTCGAGCTGTTTCATCATGCATTAGAATCATCTGATCCATTCATCTCTATGGTACATATTAATCAACGTCGAAGATTCTCTAAGCAACTACGTTTGCCAGAAGCTGTACGTAATCTCTTAAAAGCAGATTGTGATGAAAGCGGTGGCTGATGAAGATCCAGACGAAAATATAACAAATGACGATGATGACTCTACGTTAACACTAAGAAACGATAAATTAAAAATTTAAAAAACCCCCGTCACAAAAAACACCTCCAAAAGGTTAAAAATAAATGAATAAATTTTGATTCAACGGTTGCCATGTCGGGGGACCCTAACTGGTTAAGCATTCCGTTATAATTATCGGAACAATTCAAGGTCCCCCGACATGGCAACCGTTGAATCAAAATTTATTCATTTATTTTTAACCTTTTGGAGGTGTTTTTTGTGACGGGGGTTTTTTAAATTTTTATTTTATACTTTTTAAATTGATCTACTAGTCAAGCTCTTTCATTTGATACCCATATTGAGGGAGTTATGAAGAAATATGAACTCCGACATGTTGTGGCGGCGGCCATCTTGGACCGATTTTTTTCAAACATAGCTAAGAACACTCCCGACTAATATACCTTTCAAACAAAAAAAAACTAAATCCAAATCGGTTCATCCGTTTGGGCGCTACGATGCCACAGACAGACACACACACACACACACACACACACACACAGACACGTCAAACTTATAACACCCCGTCGTTTTTGCGTCGGGGGTTTAAAACGATTTATATGAATAAACTTAGTGTTGATCCACAACTTTATTCATGTAGCATCATTCTATTTTTTTGAAAATTAATATTATTTTACACATTATATATGTATATAATAATAATAAATAAGTTACTTTTGTGTTAATATATATATATATATATATATATATTATCACTAACAAGAAATTATTTATTTATATTTTTTTTACCTTAAAAATAAATATTGTGACCTTTTGTGTCAACCCTATGTTACATAATTTGACCTTAGAACAAAATAATCTATATCTTCCAAAGGCCGCGATAGTGGAACTTGCTTTTTTTATTACTGGTAGGACTTCTTATGTACTATTTTTCGGTGGTAGTCACAAGTCCCACTTTTGAGTTTTTAGAGAGAAAAAAAATAAAAACGAAAATCTGAAAATAATTAATAACACCGTATCCTGTGGTGATTTTATAAAAATAAAAACTCGAAAACATGCACCCAAGTATGCTTTATCAGGCTACATCTATCAAAAATAAATATCTTAGACAGTTAATTTTCCAGAATTAATTTAAAATTTTTGAACTCTAAGGTCACGTAAACTTCATTATTTTTTATAAAAAAAAGTATTTGATTTTGACACGTGGGTGTTCTACTCTTGCATTTGAAATGCATACCTTAATCGATTAATGCTCTAATCAGCAGAGGGATTTTTTTTTGGTTCCATAAAACACTGTGCATGAGTCGAAGCTAAAAATGCTGGCAAACTAACTTCAGAAATTTTACGAACACCGAGCCCACCCCTGCGAACCGGGAGAGATGCTTGGAGCCAGGCTCGGTCGTTCAAATCTGCATTCAAAATTTTGCATAGGTAAAAGTTCCAAATGATTAAAAAATTGTGATGATCGTAGAGCATGGGTGAATTTGGGGAGTGAGTGAGTGAGTTTTTATTTAATTTTAATCATCCACCCAACCTATAATAGTAACTGATTTGATTATTAAATTTTATGACGTCATTGTAACTGATGGTTTTGACGTTTAGTAAAAAGTTACTAATTTTACTAGTCAGCAGAATACGCAGAATACCCAATTAGTCTACACTAATATTAAAATGCTGAAGTTTGTTTGATGGATTGATGGATTGATTGATTGAGTGAATGATTGATTGAATTCCTGAGACCATGATTTTGATTGATTGATTGACTGACTGATAGCATGATTAATTGATTGATTGATTGACTGACTGATAGCATGATTAATTGATTGATTGATTGACTGACTGATAGCATGATTAATTGATTGATTGATTGACTGACTGATAACAAGATTAATTGATTGATTGATTGACTGACTGATAGAAAGATTAATTGATTGACTGACTGATAGCATGATTATTTGATTGATTGATTGACTGATAGCATGATTAGGATTCAATTACATTACATTCCTATAATCAACTAGAGATAAATTCATTACAATCATGGGTTAGTAGCATAGGCCTATCCCAGGTTATTTGTGACTTAATCGCTTCAGTGGATAGGGCAAAGCACCAGTATGAAACTCTCGAACTGCGTAAGTAGTACCACGTTTATAAGTTACGCCGATGTATAATAATGTCTTAACGCAACGCAATAAAGTTGGTGTTTCAATAGCGTTGGCAAACGAAATTAATCGGCGTTAGCTTACTCTTCTGAGCAGGCGAACTTTGTCGATGCGACATATATAAATGTGGTTCACCTGTACTAAGTGTGACGGGTGTCCGGTCCGAAAAATGGGGAGTCCGGTGGTGCTTCATTTCTAGACCCTTTTCACAACTGTAGCGTAAAATTGAGGATTGATTCTGATATTTCTATTATGCACATTGAGTTAATTGCTATAGCAGAAGCCCTATCATATGCTAAGTCAATTGACTACAATAGGATCGTAATTTTAACTGACTCTAAGAGTTCGTTACTACACCTGGCTCGATGTACCTCGCTCGGGCGAGGTAATCCGATAGCCTACAAAATATTAGAATACATCCACAATTTCCAGAGAAGGGATCAAAAGATCGTACTCCAGTGGATTCCCTCACATATAGGCATCGAAGAGAATGATATGGTTGACCGTCTAGCAAGTGAAGCCTGTTCGGATGGCATCCCATTAAATATTTTTGCCTTTATATTCGGACCATATTAGACGGAAAAAGGAACAGTGTAGGAAGTGTTGGCAAGAATATTTTGCCGAGAGATCGAGGGAGAATGGCATTTGGTATCATACTAAGGTAGGACTGGATAGAAGATCGGTAGTGACGACCCTCAGGCTGCGAACAGGTCATATAGCATCCAAGAAGTTCGCATATTTAATGGGCAAGGTTGCCCAACTGCGAAGACTGCGGCGTTCTCGAGGATGTGTTACACATTCTCCGCGATTGTGTGCGGAATTAGCGGAATAGGTATTATAGAGATGTGCATTTTGGCGTCAGGAGAGATAAAAGTGTCGGCCTGTGCCCAATAGCCTCTTAGCCATCCCTACGTCGGCAGAGGCTCAGACATTGATAGAGGCGCTAAGGCCCATCATGGGGGAATGGCTAGAGAGGCCACATGGCAGCCTCTCGTATCGACTGACGCAGATTATTACCGGGCACGGTAGCTTCGGACGGTATCTGCGTCAGATCGATAAGGAGCCAACGTCCGAGTGCCATCATTGCAACGCGAGCGAGGACACAGGGCTGCACACGCTCATCGAGCGTCCGGCATGGGCCGGACCGAGGCGGGAGCTAGTGACAGCTCTGGGAGTGAGAGTTCTCACCCTCGCCACCCTGCTCACAACAATGGTACGCTGTGAGGACGCGTGGGCGGCCTTTCAGCGAGCAGGTAATGGTCGTGAAGGAGACGGCGGAACGGGAGCGGTGGAGCGAGCGAGCGAGACTCGCGGATCGCGCCGCCCGCGCGCGCAGGCAACTCGGGCGTCGAAGGGCACTGACTGACCTCCGTCCCCCATGAGCGCGGGCCTGGGGGTGACGGTTGCAGCCGCCTGTCACCCCAGCAGAAGCAGGCCACGGTGGCGCTCAGTAGCGCGTCTCCCCATTCTGGGGGCGAGTCGGGGACACCGTTGTCCCCCCTCCTGGGGAGGGCCTGACCGTAAAGGATGGCCCTGGGTCATCTGGGGTGCGAGGGATATGTCGATGACAACCTCACCTCCGGCCTAGCAGCACGACCCACAGTCGGCGTGTGGTTTTAGTCGGTTCGAGTCCGACATAACCTCCCCTTGCGGCTCCGGCAGGGGGGTGTCCGAGGGTATTTTCGCACTATAAAAAAAAAGGCTCAGACATTGTATAGATTTGCTGAATTAGGTTTAGAGTAGATCTGTGTGTACTGTAAACTGATTTTGTGTATATTATGTGTGTCTTCACGGGGCGATATGGTAGCGATGCGACAAAGCCCTCAATAAATAAATATTACAAAAAATCTCACACTTGTATTTATAGACCTCACATTATGCCACAATTTCATTAAATAAATAAATATTCCACAACATTCTACACAACGCTATCTAGACCCATGGTAAGCTTAATTAGCTTGTATTATGGAATCTAGAATGCGGATAAACATACTTAGACACTTTTTTTGTAAATACATACATATTATACATAGAAACACCCAGACCGATGCAAATAGCCATATTCATGCATACAAATATTTGCACTGAGCGGGAATCGAACCCGTGCCTCCTGCGTAGCAGTCGCGTTCACTACCGCCACGCCACAGAGGCTACTGCTTTATCTACTACTTTTCTTCGTCTCTATACAGTAAAGTCCAAAATTAAATCAAAACAGCTACATTACACTTGAAGGAATTTTTACAGCATTAAGTATGCTAACTATACAAATCAAATACATAGTTGTTTGGGCGCAGATAGTTCATTGATTCCGATAGTTCGTAAGAAAATCGGTAGATGACGCCACGTCGCCTTAAAGACGTATAAGATGGGAATTTGAATCATATTGGGCGTGTCTCGGTAGCCGAATTGGTCAGGCATTCCCCCAGTAAGGGAAAGACTGCGGGTTCGAGTCCCGCCCGAGAAGATTCTTTTTCCCTATGTATTTGATACATTACACTTATTCATTGACTCTGCAAAAAGCCATTTAATTTTGAACTTTAACCGCGTTGCTTATAAGTCTGAAATTTAATACCATTTTTTGCAGTGGCTGTGATATGACAAAGGTTTTGCTTTCGCAAATTCGAGGCGTTATGTGTTAAGCTGACTATTGAATGGAATTTCAAAGCATTTAGTAATAACTATTCAAATCGAATAAACTCCATTTCTTTCTGTGGTTGTCGTAGAAGCCCACAAATTGCATCCGAATACGGTGCGTACCGTGCGGTATGAAAGGAACTTCATCCCACGTACGCTCAAGCTGTGGAATGAACTCCCTGCCATGGTTTTCCCAAGCGACTACAATATGGAGTTCTTCAAGAGGGGCATTAGAAGGTTTCTTCAGGGTAGGCAGCGCGAGTGTAACGCCCCTGGTGTTGCATACGTCCATAGGCCGCGGTAACCACTTTCCATCAGGTGCGCCGTGTGCTTGTCTGCCACCTAAGTGGAATAAAAAAAAAAGAAGGCGATTAAGGGATAGGGCTGTTCTCCATCCGACAGTAAACTTACAGCCCGATAAAAAGGGCCCGCTAGACGGTAATGGCTCGCCCCTATTACGTGAGAGCAAAGATCTTAGTTGGTGAAATGTGGATGTTAATACACCTCTGCTTAACCCTTCGTGGATTTTACAGGCGTGAGTATGTTTATGTATTTTTATGACGGGTCAGTAAAGGCAGGTATAGTAAGCCTCAGAAAAATCATATCTATGAAGTCTCAAAATGGTTTTAAAACCAATGTATTAACAGCAAATCAAACTGTTTTACATACATACATACATACATACAATATCGACTATACAGGGTGTATTTTTGAAACGGGGCAGTAAGGACAAGTACCTTAACCGTTGCAGTTACAGCAAAACGTTCTTAAAAGACCTTCCCTAACTTTTTGGGACATTTTGAACTGCATTCACAGATTTTGTAAAAAACTTACAGTTAGCAAAAAAAATGTAAAAAGTTCAAATTTTTTTTTATGCCAATCGATTCTATTTCATGTGGGGATCAAAAAACTCTGTGGGACCATTTTAGCTTTCAGTACTAGAAAAGACAGAAATCGCCAAAAACGTTTCCCATACATTTCGTACGGAAATATGATAAATCAACTCGAAACTCATAGGTCAGGTAAAATTTTGAAGTTTTTAAATAAAAAAAATCATTTAAACATTTAAGAAATTGGTTTATGAAATAAATTGCTCAAAATGATTTCCATTTTCACGAATACATAAGTCTATCCTTTTTTGCACTGAACGAATGGCGGCTAATAATGTTCTGGGATGAATATTACGTAAAATGGTCATTAATGCATCCTTGAGCTCTTGAACACTAGCGTACGTCGTCTTATACACCTCGTTTTTCACGAAGCCCCATAAAAAAAATCAAGTGGTGTTAGATCGGGGCTACGAGGTGGCCACTGTGTTGGACCATGTGTACCTATCCACTGTGTACCGAATAGGCGGCTCAAATTGGAACGTGAAAGGTGACTGTTATGTGGCGGAGCACCATCTTGTTGAAAATGAACTTTTCGCAATTCCGATAGGGGCCATTCGTCCATCTCGTTTTCAAGATGGTGTAAAATGACTTCATTATACATGGCAGAATTCAGTTTCCCTTCATAAAATTCCACCATTATGACTCGATTGGACATTATACCACACCAACAGTTGAATGAGAAGCGAACCTGATTATGACTTGCCGTAACTCTTAGTGGATTTTCTTTGGACCAATAGTGGTGATTTTTTATGTTGTACATACCGTTATTGGAAAAATTCGTTTCGTCTGACCACAGTATGTAATTTAAAAATTCATGAGCTCTGCTTATTTTTCCTCTTAGCCATCTGCAAAAAGTAAGCCTTCGAACATCATCACCCGGATGTAACACTTGAACTATGCGCCCATATCGATAGCACTTGTAGCCGTATTCCTCCATATCTTTATCACAAGGGAGTGGGATACACCTACTTCAAGGGCGACTTGCCTGGACGATACCTCTGGATATGCTTCGACATAAGTCAGAACCGCAATCTCCGTGTCCATGTCCACACGAGGCTGCCGCTTTCTTTTGAAAGAACCCTGCAATTCCAGGTTTTTCAAAAGATTTGTAATAACCTTTCTTGTTGGCACATGCTGCAACGGATACTTATTGCGGTACCACACTAATGCAGCTCCCGCATTTCGATTATTGACAAAATACGCTTCTAATAAGTCAATTTTTTCACGATTAGAAGACATTTTAGCGAAAATCCTTAATTAATAACTCATACGAAGTTTCTCAGCTGAAACTAAGTATAACACACAGATTTTCGAATCTTTGAAATTTGAGGGTAAAAATTCTTTTTATTTACTTTACAGTCAATTCTACCCACTTCCTGGCCATAACAAAAAGTTAGACCATCGTAGAAATTTGTTTCTGTTGCCGAAATGTATGGGAAACGTTTTTGGCGATTTCTGTCTTTTCTAGTACTGAAAGCTAAAATGGTCCCATAGAGTTTTTTGATCCCCACATGAAATAGAATCGACTGGCATAAAAAAAAATTTGAACTTTTTGCATTTTTTTTTTTGCTAACTAAGTATTTTACAAAATCTGTGAATGCAGTTCAAAATGTCCTAAAAAGTTAGGGAAGGTCTTTTAAGAACGTTTTGCTGTAACTGCAACGGTTAAGGTACTTGCCCTTACTGCCCCGTTTCAAAAATACACCCTGTATAAAAATAAAAATGAATTATTAGAACCTAAATTACTAATATTCCTTCGAACCCCTCCAGCTAAGCTAAATTGCATCGCCCCTGCCCCCCCCCCCCCTCCCCCCTCGGGCCGCGCATGGAAACTATAGACTGCTGGACAGCTCTATTTCTATCCCACAATTCTCGACAAGAGCAGGATGCAATACGTAAGAATTACTTTTGAAAGAAAGGGACAAAGTCAAACTATTGCCAATATTGCCATCCCTCAGTGCGTGCCAGTTTTTTCAAGGTCGGCACAGTGAGTGTGCAAAACAATTTTGCCATTTTTGACAGATGAATCACCTGATTTCTGCTCAGCGTATAATTTAGTTAAAAAGTGCACCATTCCAAGCTTTATTTAATGTAAACAATTAGAACATTGTCATTTATTGAAAACGCACAATGCGTTGCAGTGTTTTGGGGTGCAAAAGTGACAGTGAAAGCAAAATGCCGGACTTGTCGTTTCATTCGTAAGTATGCCACGTTAATGCCAAGTATTAACCTTTAAATATAATAATTGAGTGCCTAAATTATCTAGCATCACGTTCAGTATAAAATTATAGATAGATATTGCAAAATATTAAAATAAATAATTCCTAACCTCAACATTTGAGTGTTGCCAACTTTTTCTTTTTATTCTCCACAATATGTGGTAGTGACATTTTATTTTGATATACTTGATACGTCTGAAATTCGAACATCATTAAAGTTTTTATATATTGAGATTTTCTTTCAAAAAGAGCGGCATTTCAGTATTTAAGTAATAAACAAATAATAATATATATTATGTCTCAAGTTGACCACAGACTAACAATACAGGTGTGGGAAATTTCATAATCTCCATCCGCATAATTTTCGTAAAAAGAGTACAAAGAGTTAACCCTGCTTCACCTATTAATTTATCAATAATAATATTAAGTTACAAACTCCTTACAATCTATTTTTTTGCGATAATCCCAGACTCTTCCAAAGCTATGAGCTTGGAGTCTGGGGTCCGCCTTACCAGTGTAACTGCGGATTTGGCTGAACGTAAATATTTTCTGTGAAGTGACTGGCCATCTGACCTTCACAGCCCAAATACGATGTGGAAGCATTGCCGTTAGACCAGCATTTGGATTCTGAGGGCTCCAACTACCCGTAACGAATGCCATAGATGTTGATATAGTAACCAGGACCAACGACGGCTTATCGTGCTCTCCGTGGCACGACCAGATCAATGCAAACAATTTTTTGCACTGAGCGGGTAGACTCACTATTCAACAATTAGCGCCTTTACACTAACAGTCTATCTCGAGGGAATAGGGTAAGGGTGTGTGACAGGTACAATTCTGCCGAGCCAGCTTGAACTCTACAAGATCGCGCTAGGTCTTTAGACGCGCACTGTTACAGGTTACTGCGTAGAGGTCATATCCTACAAACTGAATTAGTAAGCATTGAATCCTCCCGAGTCTTTGGGGAAAATCTTATTTTATAGCAACACTGCAATCTTTGGCTATTGACCTTAGATAATAATCTTCTATCTCATTCGCCGGCGCCGTCCATTTCTCAATAGTATTCTTCCTCTAAGATTTTTATAATAAAAAAACTTGACTTGACAATAGTTCTAATGACAAGGCAGCATGTTGATAGCACCTTAGCCTGTTCCGAAAGGAATAAAAGAAAAAAATAGACTTGACAGACACTGACAGATGTTTTTGCATGTTGTTGTTGTTGTTTGCGTGTTTAGAAAAAGTAAGTGATAATAAACTTGAAAAATATTGGCAATTTTGTTTTATATCAGTTCTTTAATAGATACAAACACAATTGAAGGAAACATGGGACGGTGTAGTGTTTTGCATTGTAGAAGTGATAGTGACAGAAAGCTGCCAGACATATCATTTCACTCGTAAGTTAAATATGTTTTTAAAGATAGTAGCCATTTCATACACATGCCAGATAGTATTATAAATAATGTTATTTCATATGAAGTATATCTGTATATAATTCTATTGATAAAATAGTCCAAAATAGCAAGTAATATTAATCTTATCCTACAAGTTCGAAAAATATCGGAAAAATAGAAATGCTTAAGTGAGACTTGAACTCACGACCTTTCCCTTACAGGGAGAATGCTCTTCTAACTGAGGTATTGAGCCACACCTGAATCATTTCAGATTTTCCTTCTCTTTATATCCGTCTTTAAGGGCGACGGTGGAGCCATCTGCTAACATGATTACGAACTGTTGGAAACAATGAATGATTTTACAACCATTTTTAAACATTGAATTTTGATGATTCTGCCCAAATATTTGAATGAATTTTTTATAGCATTCATTATGCTAACTTTTAAGTTCGAAAACCATGGGAAAAATAGAAATGCTCAAGTGAGACGTATCCGTCTTTAAAGACGGATATAAAGAGAAGGAAAATTTGAAATGATTCAGGTGTGGCTCAATAGCTCAGTTGGAAGAGCATTCCCCCTGTAAGGGAAAGGTCGTGAGTTCAAGTCTCACTTAAGCATTTCTGTTTTTCCAATGTTTTTCGAACTTAAAAGTTAGCATAATAAATGCTGTAAAAAATTCTTATCCTACGATTTTATTAATGTTTTTATTTGGCTTGGTTACAAGACCTAAAAAAAGCTTAAAGTCATATCTTAATTTTGTGTGATTATTATCTACATCTGTTCTGTTGATGATAGATAAATGATGACGGCAGTTAATTAAAGGTGTGGAGAATTTAGTAAAAGCTCCCCGGGGAGATTTGGAACCAATACGTAAAATTATAATTCACTGTTTTATGCTACTTGCCAACACTTGCGTGAGTTGTCCAGTCCAGTACTGGACTGGATTGTAGTGTGCACATTAGTCCAATGTTTTAAACGCACTTGAATAATCTGCTGGACTGAAATAACTCACTGGAATGGGCACATTCCAGTGACGGTTAAAATTCATTTTAAAATTTATTCATAACATAAACTCACGCCTGTATTCCCCGAAGGGGTAGGCAGAGCTGCTAGCACCCACATTTTGCCAGTTTATGTTTGGGTCCCAATGTAATAGGTGGCGAGCCTATTGCCATTAACAGGGCACTTATAAACCTGCGATAAATGCATACATATCTTCGAAAAGTCATTGGTGTGTGCCATGGCAAACCTGAGATCGAACCCGAGACCTCGTCTCAGCAGTCCATTACCCATACCACTAGGCACTTGAATAATCCGCTGGACTGAAATAACTCACTGGAATGGGCACATTCCAGTGACGGTTAAAATTCATTCAGTGACGGTTAAAATTAATTTTAAAATTTATTCTTCTTCTGTCGAATCGAAGGCGCCTCAACACTCAAATTCTGTTTTTTTTTTTTATTATTTTTTTTTTTTATGGATTAGGGAGGCAAACGAGCAGACGGATCGCCTGATGGTAAGCGATTACCGCCGCCCATGGACACCCGCAACACCAAAGGAGTCACAAGTGCGTTGCCTTCCTTTTAAAAGAGAGTACGCTCTTTTCTTGAAGGTTTGAAGGTCGTAATGGTTCGGAAATACCGCTGGTGGCAGTTCATTCCACAGTTTAGTTGTGCGAGGCAGAAAGTTTCTCGAAAAACGCACAGTTGTGGACCGCCAGCTGTCCAGATGGTGAGTGTGGAACTGCTGTCGCGTGGAACGATGGCGGAAAGAGGCGGCGGGGATCAATCCGAAGATCTGTGTTCCCAGTGTGCCACCACCTGGATTGCATTTTTGGAGGCGGTCATAAGTTCCTCCGCTGTACAAGTGGACGGGCATGCAGCACATGTCAGCAGAAACATGGGACATGGTCTGTGGAGTAACTCCACACTCACACCGCAGGACGCGCCGTCCGAGAAACCCCATCTTGATCGATTCTCCTTGCTTCGACCGACTTGTGTCCGATGTCTATTTAGGGACTTCCACCTGATTCAGGAGAGGTCGTGCCCAGGTGGCAAACTCTCCGACAGCGGAACGAATGGGGTTGGTGGTGAGCTCCGCGCTCTCCATAGGTCCACCCTGGCCGGGGAGGGATCGCCATCGGTGGCTGCAACGCACGCCCAAAAACTCTTTCGGCTTTTCAGCCTTTTTGGCACGTGATGGTGGCCGTGCATGGGGTGTCGCTGATCCCGTTCCAGCTTGCCCCTCTCCATGGATGACGCCACGTCTCTGCGTACGCTGGGAGGTGCTATACCGGCTAGTGGATACAGCATCTGTACCGGAGTTGGTTTGAGACAACCTGTTATTATGCGGCAGGTCTCATTTAGTGCTACATCCACTAGCCTAGCATGTGCAGAACGGCCCCATGTTGGACACGCATATTCACCCGCAGATTCTAGCCCCGTCGTTCGCAGCACCGGCGGTGCGGCCCCCCAGGCTGTGCTCGTCAGCCTTTTTAAAAGGTTGTTGCGTGCCGAGACCTTGTGTTTAAGGATCTCGCAGTTCTTTTTAAAGGTAAGGGACCTGTCCAGGGTAACTTCCAGGTATTTGGGGTGTGAGCAGTGTGAAATTTCGATATCGCGCCACCGGATTTTCAGCTCTCGCTTTGCCTGCCCGTTACTGAGGTGGAAGGCGCACGACTGCGTTTTTGCTGGGTTGGGCTTCAGGGCGTTACTGTCGTAGTAGCGGCTCAGCTCCTCGATTGCGTCATTCAGGTTTTCCTCTACCTCCTCAAAGGATCCCTGTGACGTGATTAAAATTTATTCACTTTAGTAAACTAACATTCCAGCACTGGATTCACTCTCTGGACTTGGATGCTATTGGAATAATGTGAACCGAGCATAAAAATAAATAAACAAATATTGCACAACATTCTACACAACGCTATCTAGACCCATGGTAAGCTTAACTAGCTTGTGTTACAGAGGTTGTCACCATTATCATAACCATGACAGCCTCCGTGGCGTGGTGGTAGTGCAGGCGCAGGTTCGAAGTTCGGGTATGCATGAATATGGCTATTTACATTGGTCTGGGTGTTTCTATGTATAGTATGTATGTATATGAAAAAGGTATCTAAGTATGTTTATCGGCATTCTAGATTCCATAACACAAGCTAGTTAAGCTATGCTTACCATGGGTCTAGACAGCGTTGTGTACAATGCTGTGGAATATTTATTTATTTATTTATTTATATACATAAAATTAAATAGGTACACCATGTTATATACATAAAAAACTTGAATTCACACCATTTATTATTTAATTTTAGTGTAAATCGAATACATAGGGAAAAAGAATCTTCTCGGGCGGGACTCGAACCCGCAGCCTTTCCCTCACCAATGCCTGACCAATTCGGCTACCGAGACACGCCCGATGTGATTCAAATTTCCCATCTTATACGTATTTAAGGCGACGGTGGAGTCATCTACCAATTTTCTTACGAACTATCGGAATCAATGAATGATGTTACAATCATTTTTAAACATTGATTTGTATGTAATTGTATATAGGTTCATTCCTTAATCAATTTACAAAAAAGTAATACTATCATGATCGATTACAGTTTCCCGGAAGATCCATATTTACGTCAGAAGTGGATTGACTCAATAGGAAGAAAAAATTGGACACCTAGAAAGTCTTCAAGAATTTGTAGCAGACATTTCGACCATCATGAGTTAATTAAAAAGAAGAAAATAACTCTTCTGTTGCCAAATTCTGTGCCATCACAGGTAAATGAATAATTGGTTGAAGTGTAGAAAATGTAGCACTATGTAAAAAATTAAAAAATTTCAATCAAAAATCTTCGAGGCTTGGGTCCGCTTTTACCAGTGTAACTGCGGGATTGGCTGGACTTCGATATTTTCCGTGAAGCGATTACGACTGACCTCCACAACCCAAAGGCATTGCATTTAGACCAGTTGTTGAACTTTTGAGGGCTCCAACTACCCGTAACGACTGCCATGGAGGGTCGTATGGCAACCGGGACCGACGGCTTAACGTGCTCTGCAAAGCACGACCAGACCTATGCGAATACCCATATTCATGCATACAAATACGCATGTACGGGGATCGAACCTGCGCCTCCTCGGCGAACTGCCACGCCACAGAGGCTGCCCATCCTGATACTTGGAATCAGGCACAAATGATTTTGCATTGTCATTATTCGTGCGATAAATCCCCATGGATACCACCCCCACGGAGCCGGTGAAGGTGGTTATGTCGGACTCGAACCGACTAAAGGCACGCCCGTCTTGGGTCCTTGGTTGCCGGAGGTGAGATTGCCAAAAGCATAGATAATAAAAAAAAAAGAAAAAACCGTATACGGATGGCATCTTAGCCCTGCACGTGTCGGCCTGTGAAGGAAAAATGGAACTAATTGGAAAAGCTTATCAGAACATTCACCATGGTAGAGACTCGTACTTATACCTTTTTTGTTCGCCGTTTTTTAGGTTCGTGCCGACAGTCCAGTGCGCCAAGACCATGACTACCATCTGCCCATCTTTACATCCCACCAGGCAACTGTACCCGCTCCAAGCGTGGGACCCATGGAGCAATATGACAGGCTAACGCAGGTGTTGCCAGAGGTAAAATATTTTAGCCTAACTTTTGCCCGCGATCCTGATCATCATCATCCACATCGTTCATCCTGATTGCATCCGAGGTCACAGTGCTCCGGAGCTCAGGGTCCGCCTTCCGGCTCTTCCTCCTCCACTTCGCACGATCGTGGGAAGCAAGGAGAACCACGCATATCACCCTCCACGACGCTGTGCCAGCACTTCTTGGGCCTACCCCTTCTACCTGGACCCGGTGAGGGTGCCATTGCCAGGCATTTGTTATTCATGTAGCTGGGCAGTTGTCTCAAGACCCAGATAAAGTTCCTTAAAGTTTCTGTGAGGCTGGTACTTCATGCAAATGTTGCAGGGTCATAGAAATACTGATTCCATGACCGCGACCTACAGGAACCCGAGATAAAATAAAGGTTCGAACGGAGTGAAAAGCATCTTATGTCCGTCTCGTCGTAGTAGAACAACAGCTAGTCTATAATAAACAATATTTCTTCCCCACAGAGCAAGGACATAATATTCAATGTATACCACTTCCTCCACAACGAGTACCAACGTCTGAAGCAGCTCACCGGTGACAGCTGTGACCTCAGTTCCCTGGCGCACACCCTGGGGAGGACTGCCGAGGCCACTGGCGTCAGTCAACAGACCGTTTTCAGAATCCTGAGGGACAGGAAACTCTCCAGAGATGGGACTGGAGATGGTGGGGAGACAAAACGTGTGAGATTGAGTGAGAACGAGAGTGTTCCTAGGTGAGTTGGATATTTTGTTACCCGGCTGGAAAATCCAAAAGAGGGGTTTTTTTTATAAAGGATACGTCAGTTTGACCTCACTTCGCCTGCTAAGCTAATTCGCAAAGTCTCGGAAGGAAGGTCACCATCGTAAACATGTACCATGTTAACAGTGGTGGCACTCAGCTTGACGGCCTTATCAGATGTCTTATCACGCCTAAAGGACCCGGGACTGTAGGAAGAAGGAAACACGTGAGCTGGCAGGGAGTTCCAGGTCTTAGTGGTGCGGCATAGGAATGAATCACTGGAACGCTTGGTTATAGAAGTTATATTCTGCACCGTATGTTATGCTTCTGTCGGGCTATGTATGTTCATCTGTTCGTCATAGCTCCTCAACTGTTTTTTCAATCAATACATTACCCTATTGCAGTCCACTGCTGGACATAGGACTCTCCCTTTTTTTTTTATTTATTTATTTATTTAACATTTATGCACACACAAAGCGAATACAAAATATACAATGGATGTTGAAAATTGGTACATTGGTACTGCTTATTTCTATAAGAAATTTCTCCCAGCAGACCAGCGAGAGGAGACCGTGACACATAAGAAAATATGTGTAATTGTGTGTACAGTAATTGGAGAGGAAAAGTAACGTACACACACGCGCTTAACATTATAAAATGTACAGTAGTACTTAATATCTAAATAAACATACTATACCATGTATCATATATATTAACTAACTAAAAATAATAATATATATATACTAACTAAAAATGATATACTAAACATATTCTACATAAACCTAAATAATATCAAATACTTATACATAAACTAAGTACAATAAATAAGCAAACATTTATGCACAAATAGGAAAATCAATTTTTTCGTGCGGAAATCCCCTCGGATACCTCCCCTACCGGAGCCGGAAGGGGAGGTTATGTCGGACTCGAACCGACCTAAACTGCACGCCGACTGTGGGTCGTGGTGCTAGACCGGAGGTGAGGTTGTCATCGACATATCCTTCGCACCCCGGCTGACCCAGGGCCATTCCTTACGGTCTGGCCCTCCTCGGGAGGGGGGACAGCGGTGTCCCCGACTCGCCCCTGAATGGGGAGGCACCGCCGTGGCCTGCTTCTGCTGGGGTGACAGGCGGCTCCACCCGTCACCCCCAGGCCCGGGACATAGGACTCTCCCAATGTTGGAAAGCTTTTGCCTACTATTTCTTGCGCTGACCAGACGAGTTGGTACAGAGTTTATCTTCTCTCGCAGTGATATCGTCTGCGTATTTCTCCGTTACTCGCCACGTACGCCCTTCGGATGAAAAGGGGTGGTGATACATGTATTTTTTCTCTCTTGATGTGGTGACATTGATAACACGGATAACATGTCCAAATGATGTATTGTCAGAAATATCTTGACTACTAAAGCCAACGAAGCGAGAGAAAAAAGGTAAACAAAGTTTCAGCGGTTCCAAACATTTATCACTTCAAGCGCATTCCAGACAGGAATGAAATTGCTCATAATATGGCGGATCTGACAGTTTACGTTGTGCTGACAGCTTTCCTGTACCACGAAACACGCAACGACAGCTGTCACTTGGTCATTGTCGCGTACGTGTGAAATGTGCGACAAGGACAGAGAAAATAATCGCTAGTTATCGCAACGTAACTCAGTAATGGTCGCTTTGTTTACCTTTTTTCTCTCATCTCGTTGGCTTTACATTAAGTCTCAAAATGATTTTATAACTAAGGTACTAAGAGCAAATCAAACTGTTTTATTTATTTAAATTGTATTATTGTCCGAACTATAATATGTGTGTACCAAATATCACAACAATTCGTCCACAGGTTGGGGGGAAATGCAACACACAGTCCGATCGAGGATGATTCAAGTTCTTGCACAGACAGTGCAGACGAAATCGGGTGAGTATTATCTAAGCATCCATACTAATTCATACTTCCATACTTAATATTATAAATGCGAAAGTAACTCTGTCTGTATGTTACGCTTTCACGCCTAAACCACTGAACCGATTTTGATGAAATTTGGTATGAGAAAGGATCTACCGATTAGACCTTGAGAAAGAATATAGGCTATGTTTGGTCGCGATAACCGACATCCAAGCGGACGGATTCGCGGGCAAAAGCTAGCAACAAATAAAAAAAAACCGACTACAAGAAGCAAAAGAGTACGTAGTACTGGAAATAAAATTAATAACGGAAGTTACAGATTTACTGATCTTTTTTTTTTAATGCATTTTATAGCATTATGTATGCTAACTATACAAATCGAATACATAGGGAAAATGAAACTTCTCGGGCGGGACTCGAACCGGAATCAAAATCAAAAATAGTTTATTCTGCATAGGCCATTAAATCGGCACTTACAAAACGTAAACATAAAGTAAATATTAAATACTAACTAATACTACAAGGCTAGAACACGAACAACTCTGCCACTACGACAACCTGGACCCATACAATTTAACGACTCTAATTACCAGCAACGCCGCCATTCACACTTTTATGACTCACATCACCCACATAGTTACCACAATCAAGAAATTCAACAACACATAACACTCATATAATCCAACAAAACATCATAATAATAATTTATTGTTCATAAACAAAATGTAACAAAAAGTTTTTCTGTATCAAATAGCAGAATGAGACCTTAAGGTAATAAACTCCCCCTCACGGTGGATTAACCTTGAGGGGAAACAAAAATACTAGCTAATGGACCACCGGTTCGAAACGCGGCCCAGACCTGAGAAGACTCCGGCAAGAAACTCAGCGGGCATTATTTTTTAGGTCTATTTACAAAATATTTACTTATCCTAAAACTTATGGTCTAGATACAATGCTTTGCTTGAGTAGCATAGCTGAGCGAACAGCTCATTTCCAAGCTTGTTTATCGTTTAAATATTCTTGGATTTTATAATAGCCTTTCTGGCACAGTTTGCTCTTAACTGTATTTTTAAATTTATTAACAGGTAAATCTCTGATTTGATTAGGAAGTTTGTTAAAAAAGCGTATACAGTTGCCCTGACCCGCGATCTTTCCCTTACAGGGGGAATTCCTTGATCATCTAGGCTACCGAGACATGCCCAATGTGATTCAAATTTCCGTTCTATTTTTATCCGTCTTAACTGTTCTGTTAAGTCTGTGCTTTAGCTCGAGAGGCTATATTTCCATTGATTGCATTTTAGTATTTCAGGCAAAGCAAACAAAGTAGGCATTAATTAATACGTTTGTGCTGTAAAATATCATTATTAATTTGACTGAATTTTTGGCTAACTTTTAAGTTCGAAAAACATCGGAAAAAATGAAACACTCAAGTGAGACTTGAACTCACGACCTTTCCCTTACAGGTGGAATGCTCTTCCAACTGAGTTATTGAGCCACACCTGATTCATTTCAAATTTTCCTTCTCTTTATATCCGTCTTTAAGGGCGACGGTGGTGCCATCTACCAACATTCTTACGAACTGTTGGAAACAATGAATGATTTTTCAACCATTTTTAAACATTCGTATCGTGTGGCTCAATAACTTAGTTTGAAGAACATCCCCCCTGTAAGGGAAAGGTCGTGAGTTCAAGTCTCACTAGAGCGTTTCATATCATTATCGAGGGCCTGGACCTCTTCTTTAGCGACTTGGATCAAAATATATGCCGAGATACTATATTATGACCGTGTATGATTTACTTCCAGAGACACAATTGAAGATGAAGACAACATAGGAACATTGAATTTAAAGTTTGAAGTGGACGAGGAGTACACGGACGCCGGCAGGAAGAGACTTGTGATGACGATCGACCCTTTGGCCGCACAGTGAGTCATTTGTACATACATACATAAAGTAAAGCCAACGAAGCGAGAGAAAAAAGGTAAACAACATTTTCAGCGGTTCCAAACATTTATCACTTCAAGCGCATTTCAAACAGGAATGAAATTGCTCATAAGATGGCTGATCTGACAGTTCAGAACCGCTGTGCTGACAGCTTTCCTGTACTAAGAAACATACAACGACAGCTGTCGCTCGGCCATTGTCGCGTACGTGTGACATGTATGACAAGGACGAGACAATAATCGCTAGTTATCGCAACGTAACTCAGTAATGGTCGTTTTGTTTACCTTTTTTCTCTCGTCTCGTTGGCTTTACTTTACATACATACATTTATCATGCTTTTATCCCCGGAAGGTTAGGCAGAGGTAAATAACCACCCACATTTCAACAATCATTGTATTCGGTCCCACGTAATATAGGTCCCTATTACCGTATTCCGGACCCCCGAGGAGGGCTAGACCGTAAGGGATGGCCCTGGGTCAGCCGGGGTGCGAGGGATATGTCGATGACAACCTCACCTCCGGCCTAGCACCACGACCCACAGTCGGCGTGCGGTTTTAGTCGGTTCGAGTCCGACATAACCTCCCCTTCCGGCTCCGGCAGGGGGGTATCCGAGGGAATTTCCGCACGAAAAAAAAACCGTATTCCAGATAGCTTTCGCACCGTAGCTGTAAAGAAAGCGGCCACTACGCAGGAGGCGCGGGTTCGATCCCCGTTCAGTGCAAATATTTGTATGCATGAATATAGCTATTTGCATTGGTCTGGCCGTGCCTCGGAGAGCACGTTAAGCCGTCGGTCCCGGTTGCCATACGAACATCTATGGCAGTCGTTACGGGTAGTTGGCGCCCTCAAAAGTTCACATTACACAGTACATTCTGTCATCGCACCGCTCGCCATAGGCAGGGAATTCATCCCCACACATTGCATCCGAATACGGTGCGTACCGTGCGGTATGAAAGAAACTTCATCCCACGTACGCTCAAGCTGTGGAATGAACTCCCTGCCATGGTTTTCCCAAGCGACTACAGGGGTTCTTCAAGAACGGTATTAGAAGGTTTCTTCAGGGTAGGCAGCGCGAGTGTAACGCCCGCGGTAACCACTTTCCATCAGGTGGGCCGTGTGCTTGTCTGCCACCTAAGTGGTATAAAAAATAGTCAAATAACTGGTCTAACTGCTTCGATATCGCCTTTGGGCTGTGGAGGTCATATGACAATCGCTCCACAGAAAGACCCCAGACTTCAGAAAGCTGGGATTAACGCTCAGAGGATATAAAGATAGTCGTATTCCGGGCACTATTGTTGACTCGAGCCTATATCTGAGGCTGAGTCTGGGCTGTATATATCTATCTGATGTTAAACAGCGCTATCCCTTAGTCGCCTTGTACGACACCGAATGAGAAGAGTTGGGGTGACCCAAATTCTACTCTGCCGGGTACCACAATGATTTGTTCTAAAGAAAAACCGAACGAAGCGAGAGAAAAAGGTAAACATAGTTTGAGTCCTGGTCATGTTGCCTAAAAATCAAATTGACTACGAAGCAAAATGCCTAAAAGTCAAGTCTAAAAAGCTAAATCCCTATACAGCAAATTACCTTAAACTCAGTATGCACAAACAGCAAGTTGGCTAAAAATAATGAAGCCTATAAAGGCTTACGAAGCAAATTACCTAAAATTAATCATGTCTAAACATGTCTAAGAAACAGAAAGCCTACCGAGAAAAATGCCTAAAATAATAACAAAGTCGGGTTTTGACTATGGGATATATGTATATTACATCTTGAGTCATACATTTAAAAAAGTGACAATATTTTATCGCCCGTCATACATTTAAAAAAGTGGTCATTTTACGTTTAAGTCATTTTATAACGTAAGTAGTCATTTCAAGTTTTAGTATTTCTAGTAGGCTAGTCAATTTACTCTAACGGCATTCTGAAAATAAGTCGTTTAGCGATTTAGGCAAAATTGCTTCATACATAGGCGAATTAAAAATTAGTCACTCTTTCTTGGTGGCAATTAGCATTTTAGGTAATATATTATCAGGAAAGCATAGTTTCAGCGGTTCCAAACATTTTTATTTGAAAATTATTACGTATCACTCAAACGCATTCCAGACAGGAATGAAATTGCTCATAAGATGGCGGATCTGACAGTTTAGAACCGCTGTGCTGACAGCTTTCCTGTACTATGAAACACGTAACGACAGCTGTCACTCGGCCATTGTCGCGTACGTGTGACATGTGCGACAAGGACAGAGAAAATAATCGCTAGTTATCGCAACGTAACGCAGTAATGGTCGTTTTGTTTACCTTTTTTCTCTCGTCTCGTTGGCTTCACTTTAGATGATAGTATCTCAATTATTTTACTATATCGCAGGCCCAACACCGTATCATCTCCAGAATATATGAAAATGGAGGAAGAATTTGAGCTCAAAATGGAACCTGAAGATATGGAGTATATACAGTGAGTATATTTGTTATTTCCGATGTTTTTCGAACTTAAAAGTTAGCATAATAAATGCTATAAAAAATTCATTCAAATATATGGGCGGATTCATCAAAATTCAATGTTTAAAAATGGTTGAAAAATCATTCATCGTTTCCAACAGTTCGTAAAATGTTTGTAGATGGCAACACCGTCGCCCTTAAAGACGGATATAAAGAGAAGGAAAATTTGAAGTGATTCAGGTGTGTCTATGGTGTAGCTCAGTTGGAAAACCATTCCCCTTGTAAGGGAAAGGTCGTGAGTTCAAGTCTCACTTTCAGAGCGTTTCATTTTTTCCGATGTTTTTCGAACTGAAGGGGCCAGATCGTGAAAATCACCGAAAAGAGTGTTACAATTTTTCATATTTAACCTATTTAGATATGATTGATATCAATGATACTTTGTATATATTACAATCAAAGACCAAAAATTATGGTATGCTTATATTAAACTCTTAAAACCTAATAGTTATTATACAATAAACGTCAACAAACGCACAAAATTGAGAAAAAATGCAAAAACATGCCTTCGAATTTTTCAGATTTAACCCAATAAATCAACACAAATTGATAAAAAGAAACACTTTTTGAACACTGAAGAAACCAATAAAATATAGCGTGTACGTTTTTTGTACCTTTACAAACAAGAACTTCCTCTTTTAAAGCCCTAAAATCTAGATATGTTTTACGTAAATTCTCCATACAGGCTAAGTGAAATAGGCTCCAGTTTTTGAGTAAATTCATATTGAAAATGAGTGATTTTAGCAATGAACCGGTAAACATTTGAAAGTCAAAGACTTCTTGATAGGGAAGACAAAACTTATTTGATGATACATTTAGTAATCAATCTAAAAAATCAATTCAAAGTTACTGAAAAACGCGTAAAATAGTGTCTTTTTTCTGCCATATTTTTTCTCATCGCCCATCAGTCGCCCACGGGCCTTCGAAGCAGGACCACGTCTCTTTGGCGCGTGATGACAGTTCATGCATACACAAATAGGCCTACCAAGAAATATATGAAATGAAAAATGGCGCCACCGTCTTCATAATCATTTGGACGGCAATAAAATAGTATGCATTTTACAGTGACAACCATAGTTCCGATTTTAGCCATTTCACACTTTCGTTGGTAAATTTATAGCATAATGTTTCAGATTTTGACATACTTGCTTTAAGGTTTGAACTGTAAAGTTGGGGATATACCTAGTTAAAATATTTTTTGTAGAAACAATATTTTTAGGTTCTGTTGTAATGAAATTATAATTAGATACTAACTTCATGGTCTATTTTATATGATTGTATAGGTAAGTAGGTATATATGTATATTGTAAAGTAGCTGTTTCCGTACATATTAGTAATAAAAAAAGTTTCGTTGGCTTATGTTATATTAAAGATACTGATTCATATTTAGCAGCATCACTAGAGTCGCAGGAGTCGCGGGTATCAGTTAGTGCGACCACCAGTAGACCTGGTGCACTGGATTAGAAGCCTTATGTATCGCAATGTCGCAGTTACGCAAGAGAGCCGCCTTCGTTGGTACGATCACGTCAATCTGCGTCTGATCGATAAAGAGCGAACGTCCGAGTGCCATCATTGCGACGCGAGCGACGTCACGGGACTGCACACGCTCACCGAGTGGCCGGCCAGGTGGGAGCTCGTGGCGGCCCTGGGAGTGAGAGTTCTCATCCTCGCCACCTTGCTCACGGTGATGGTCCGCTGTGCGGACGCGTGGGTGGCCACCGTCTCCTTCTGCGTCCTCCTTTTTTTCTTTCTAATGGTCGTGAAGGAGACGGCGGAACGGGAGTGGCGGCGTGAGAGAGAGAGACTTACAGATCACATCACCCGCGTGCGCAGGCAACTCGGGCGTCGGAGGGCACAGACTAACCTCCGTCCCTCATGAGCACGGGCCTGGGGCTGACGGATAGAGCCGCCTGTCACCCCAGCAGAAGCAGGCCACGGCGGCGGCGTGCTAAGAAGCGCGCCTCCCCACTCTAGGGTGAGTCCTGGTTTTCCTCCTCCCGAAGAGGGCCAGACCGCAAGGGATGGCCCTGATGGTTAGCCGGGGTGCGAGGGATATGCCAAAGACAACCTCACCTCCGGCCTAGCACCACGACCCTCAATCGGCGTGCGGTTTTAGTCGGTTCAAGTCCGACATAACCTCCCCACCCGGTTCCAGCCGGGGAGGAAATGTAGGAAGAAGAGCTGCAAGACGGACCCTGAAACTGTGCAATTGGGTTGCTAGGTGCCTGCAGGAGCGCCGTATTCGTGTCCTCTCTCCCCATCACTCTCTTTCTTCAGCTTTCTTTGCTATGCAGATGATAGCACCTTACACGAGAGTTATCACGGAAATCCTGCGGCTACACAGTCTGATATCGATGAAAAAGGGTAGCTTCTTGTCACTGAGATTGTCCGGATCGTGGATCACATTTTGCAATGGCGCTCTGAGAACTTGGTGGAGTTCAATGCTAAGAAGACGCAGGCACAGCAAAGGTTAATGCTGGCGTGCCGCAGGGTTCCGTCTTATCTCCCACTCTCTTTCTTCTGCATATCAATGACATGCTCTGTAACGGAAACATTCACTGCTATGCAGACGACAGCACCTTACACGGGAGTTATTACGCACATCCTGCGGTCAAGCAGTCTGATATCGCGGAAAAAAGGCAGCTTCTTGTCACTGAGCTGGACCGGATCCTGGACCACATTTCTCAATGGGGCGCTAGGAACCTGGTCGAGTTCAATGCCAAGAAGACCCAGGCATGTGAGTTTACAGCAAAGGTATCTCCTTGAGTATCATCAAATCAGCCTCGCGTAAACTCGGAGTCCTGAACAGAGTGAGACGTTTTTTCACGGAGCAGCGGTGTCTTCTATACAAGACCCAAATTCGTTCCTGCGTGGAATACTGCTCACATCTCTGGGACGGCTTCGCAAAGTACTTATTAGATGCTCTCCACAGGTTGCAGCGACGTGCGGTCCGCATTATTGGGAATCCTGAGGTCACGAACACCCTCGAGCCTTTGCAGATGCGTAGAGATGTTGCGTCTTTGGCAGTTTTCTACCGTCTCTACCATGTTCTGACGAGCTCTTCCAATTAGTCCCACCCTCCCCTTTCCTTCACAGGACGACACGTGCAGGGCTAAGATGCCATCCATTTACGGTGCAGAGTATACCTGCTAGAACCAAGCGTTTCAGTGATTCATTCCTCTGCCGCACCACTAAGACCTGGAATTCCCTGCCAGCTCACGTGTTTCCTTCTTCCTACAGTCCCGGGTCCTTTAAGCGGGGCGTGAAAAGGCATCTAATGAGGCCGTCAAGCTGAGTGCCACCACTGTTAACATGGTAAATGTTTACGATGGTGACCCTCTTTCCGAGACTTTGCCTTTTGCTTAACATCAGGCGAGGTGAAGTCAAATTGACGTGTCCTGTATAAAAAAAAGCTATTTTCTTTTCTTACACCATTCCACTCTTCAGAGCACGCCACTACCACTAAACGACAATCGGATCGGCATCTAGTAAGGTCGTCAAGCTGAGTGCCACCATTGTTAACTAAGTACGTGTTTGTAATGGTGGCCCTTTCTTAACACTTTGCCTTTATCTTACCGTCAGGCGACGAGAAGTCAAATTGTCGTGCTCGGCTCCTATACATTTAGATTAATATGCGCGCTCTATACATAAAATATAAACTAATGTGATCTTCGGTATCTCGTAGTTTGATATTTCGTACAGGTTTGAACTTCGGAATTTTGTAATTCGGGCTTTTAAATATCGTTTCTATTGTACGTAACTGGCAGGTATGGTCTGTCTACGCGGTGGGCATTTTAATTTTATGAGTATTTTCAGTATCCTCAGATATCAACAATTAGGTTTAGGTATGTCCCCAGCCCTATTTTGTTCGAAATCTCATAATCTCTGCGAAAAGTTGAACATGCTATGTATGACACTGAAACAAAAGACATGCCAATGACGTCACGTAACATAATATGACAGGGATGAATGTATAAGAAGAAAAGAGATACGAAATGTAATTGACAGACGTAATACGTCACAATAAATCATATTACTCAAAAATGCACTCTAACCACAAGGCTTTAAATAGTTTTTTCATCATTGGTAAGACAATTTTCACCATTATTTTGACTGGTAAAGAGCGTCTTGCAGCCCACTGTGCATCTCGGTGATGTGTGCGTGCACGGCTGCGTCTGTATTTTGACAGATTTTGAGTCGTGCGCTCCGCGGACCCGGTCCTTAAAAGTTAGCATAATAAATGCTATAAAAAAATATTAAGTATAATATTTGTATATTTCTTTTTACCCGAGTGCCGAAAGAAGGAGGGTAATGTTTTTCGAGACTATGTATGTATGTATGTCCATTTATTTGGCACGGATTTGGACATGTGAGGTGTCATTTGATTCGTCGTGATTGTGTGAGTGACACTAGGTATATTAAAATTTCGAGAAAATCAAAATGGCGGATTTTTGGCGCCAAAACGTATGTTGTCAAAAATATTTTTGACTCAAACTTATCGAGTAGGGTATCAAAATGAAGGAAATTAGAAGGAGATTTCACAAAAAGATCATTTGTTTTTATTGAATTGAGATATACCTTTGGCACGATAAATATTTTTCATATAACATTTTACATTAACATAACATAAACTCACGCCTGTATTCCCCGAAGGGGTAGGCAGAGGTGCTAGCACCCACATTTCGCCAGTTTATGTTTAGGTCCGAATGTAATAGGTGGCGAGCCTATTGCCATTAACCGGGCACTTATAAACCTGCGATAAATACACACATAACTTCGAAAAGCATCGAAACGTCATTGGTGTCTGCCATGGTAAACCTGGGATCGAACCCGAGACCTCGTCTCAGCAGTCCATTACCAATACCACTAGGCTACCGCAGATTCAACATTTATAGATGTTGGGTGAACTAATATTTCATGGAGCTCACGTCATTGTACAGTATGCCGCACCATTAAGACCAGGAACTCCCTGCCAGCTCACGTGTTTCCTTCTTCCTACAGTCCCGGGTCCTTTAGGCCTTTAGGTCTGATGAGGCCGTCAAGCTGAGTGCCACCACTGTTAACATGGTACATGTTTCCGATGGTGACCCTCTTTCCGAGACTTTACCTTTAGTTCACGTGTACTTTATAAAAAAAACCAGTACATATCGTCATGTTGACATCACGGCGATATCCATACTTAATATTATAAATGCGAAAGTAACTCTGTCTGTCTATCTGTATGTTACGCTTTCACGCCTAAACCACTGAACCGATTTTGATGAAATTTGGTATAGGGGTAGATTAGACCATGAGAAAGGACATAGGCTGTTTGGTCGCGATTTTTTTATATTTTTATCATTTGTTTTATTTTTTTAATTTGACAAGCTAATAAATATATATTTCTCCCTCTTCAGATCTACGTCATCTGTTCGCGAGCTGTCTCCAACGCACCCAGAAGTCAAGCTCGAGCCCAGCGACACTCAGTATCAACAGTGAGTACCTTGTTCTTGCTCTGTCCCAACCTATCGTAGTCCACTGCTGGACACAGGCCTCGCCCAATGTTGGGAGGCTCTGGCCTACTGTTTCTAGTCAGACGGGTTGGTACAGGGTTTTAAGTGTTCCTACGCTCGCAGTGATATCGTCTGCGTATTGTTCCGTCAGTCGCCTCACGATACCCTTCGGATGAGATGTGGTGGTGATACTTGTATGCTTTCTCCGTCACCACGCGGATGTCTCATCCATTCGTTCAGTAGATACTTAACTGTAGTACTTCCTCCCTCTCAGGTCCACGTCACCGGCACATCACGAGCTGTCTCCAACACACCCTGGAGTGAAGCTCGAGCCCAGCGATGTGCAGTCTATACAGTGAGTAGAGGATATCTGAACACTAACGACGCCCCCCACCTCCCTCCCACAAGCACATTGACTAAAGTAAAGCCAACGAAGCGAGAGAAAAAAGGTAAACAAAGTTTCAGCGGTTCCAAACATTTATCACTTCAAGCGCATTCCAGACAGGAATGAAATTGCTCATAAGATGGCGGATCTGACAGTTTAGAGCCGCTGTGCTGACAGCTTTCCTGTACTATGGAACACGTAACGACAGCTGTCGCTCGGCCATTGTCGCGTACGTGTGACATGTGCGACAAGGACAGAAACAATAATCGCTAGTTATCGCAACGTAACTCAGTAATGGTCGCTTCGTTTACCTTTTTTCTCTCGTCTCGTTGGCTTTACTTTAGACATAACGTGACAGGACGTGTTGTTCTATACAATATGTAGCGCGAGTCACACACGGAGCGTGCTCGGATCTATCGCGCGACTAGTCACTGTCAGGTTCACAGACATGTCTTGGTTCACGAAACAAAAACCAAAAAAATTTAACGATTCAGACGGGACTTGAACCCGGAATGCTCTAACCACTGAGCTACCGAGCCTCGTCTGAAGTGTTTCAAACTCTCCTATACAAGTTCTTCTATAAGCGAGTAGTCGTGGGTTTCCGATGTTAATAGAACTAATGGATTTATGGGTTCGATCCCCGCTCAGTGCAAATACTTGTATGCATGAATATGACTATTTGCATTGGTCTGGATGTTTCTATGTATAATATATGTATGTATTTACAAAAAAAGTATCTAAGTATGTTTATCCGCAGTTAAGCTTACCATGGGTCTAGATAGCGTTGTGTAGAATGTTGTGGAATATTTATTACTAGCTTTTGCCCGTGACTCCGCCCGCGTGGACGTCCGTTATCGCGACCAAACATAGCCAAGCTTTCTCAAGGTCTCATCTACCCCTATATCAAATTTCAACAAATCGGTTCAGTGGCGTGAAAGCGTAACATACAGACAGACAGAGTTACTTTCGCATTTATAATATTAGTATGGATTTATTATTCGAATACATAGGGAAAAAAAGAAGAATCATCTCGGGCGGGACTCGAACCCGCAGTCTTTTCCTTACAGAGGGAATGCCGTGACCAATTCGGCTACCGAGACACGCCCGATGTGATTCAAATTTCCCATCTTATACGACTTTAAGGCGACGGTGGAGTCATCTACCGATTGTATATTACTGCTGATTATATGGTTGTATAGTTAGCATACTTAATGCTGTAAAATTCATTCAATATGGATTTATTGTTCGCAGTGAGCATCCAAGTTGGAGGCTGGACAACTCTCCCGTCTATGGAGAAGGCGACCCCTTGTCTGGAGGGACGGTTCTCACAATATCAAACCATCGCAGGAAGAAATCATAGAATTAAGATTAAAATTGACTGAAAAGAAAACTCCAAAATACATCGGGAAAAAGAAGCACTCAAGTGGGACTTGAACCCACGACCTTTCCCTTACAGGGGGAATGCTCTTCCAACTGAGCTATTGGGCCACACCTGAATCACTTCGAATTTCCCTTCTCTTTATATCCGTCTTTAAGGGCGACGGTGGAGCCATCTACCAACTTTTTTTACGAACTGTTGGAACCAATGAATGATTTTTCAACTATTTTTAAACATTTTGATGACTGCGCCCAAATATTTGAATGAAATTATTATAGCATTTATTATGCTAATTTTTAAATTCGAAAAACATCGGGAAAAAGAAGCGCTCAAGTGGGACTTGAACCTACGACCTTTCCCTTACAGGGGGTATGAAAAGAGAAGCTCAGAGGAAAGAATGGTTGATAAGGATTTCAAAAATCTCTGAATCGAATGAACTGAATAGCATTTATTATGAAAAAATAATAATAGATTATGTACTATAATTTTACATAACATAACATAAACTCACGCTTGTATTCCCCGAAGGGGTGGCAGAGGTGCTAGCACCCACATTTCGCCAGTTTATGTTTAGGTTCAATGTAATAGGTGGCGAGCCTATTGCCATTAACCGGGCACTTATAAACCTGCGATAAATACACACATAACTTCGAAAAGCATCGAAAAGTCATTGGTGTGTGCCATGGTAAACCTGGGATCGAACCCGAGACCTCGTCTCAGCAGTCCATTACCCATACCACTAGGCTACCGCACTACAATTTAAATTGTGTTTTATTGAAAATCAAATTAAAATATTCAATGAAATCTCTGCTGTCTTGTTTTTTTTACCAGTGTTTTAGGAAATAAAATAAAACACGTACATTCGGTACATTACATATTATTAGTCTTGTAAATTTACACATAAAAGGTAATAATATCAAATTCATGGGGAAAAGTGAATAATTTCGGGCGGGATTTGGACCCGCGATCTTTCCCTTACAGGGGGAATGCCTTGACCAACTCGGCTACCGAGACACGCCCAATGTGATTCAAATTTCCCATTTTCTGCCACGTTATGTAATTGACGAGCTAGTCTTAGACGGCCGGGGTGCGAGGGATATGTCGATGACAACCTCACCTCCGGCCTAGCACCACGACCCACAGTTGGCGTGCGGTTTTAGTCGGTTCGAGTCCGACATAACCTCCCCTTCCGGCTCCGGCAGGGGGGGTATCCGAGGGGATTTCCGTACGAATAAACGAAAAAAGCTAGTCTTAGAACATGAGCACAAAGCCTTGGCGCCCTCATTTGCTCGCGCACTTTTTAAGTGTTAGTTGAATGACAGCCTCCATGGCGTGGCGGTAGTGCACGCGACTGCCACGCAGGAGGCGCGGGTTCGATTCCCGGTCAGTGCAAATATTTGTATGCATGAATATGGCTATTTGCATTGGTTTGGGTGTTTCTATGTATAATATGTATGTATTTACAAAAAAAAAGTATATAAGTATGTTTATCCGCATTCTAGATTCCATAACACAAGCTATAAAAGCTTACCATGGGTCTAGATAGCGTTGTGTAGAATGTTGTGGAATATTTATAACCTTATGTATGTATAATACATCTACTCTAGCATCAGGAGGAATGAAATAAATATTGTACCCAAGCAGCACACGAGGCTGTTTAATAGCCGAATAACGGATTTCCAAAACGCTTAAAGCCGAATAAGGAAGCTGCATTAAGTCTGTATACGACCTTATACAGCTCTTATAACTCTTAAATGGGCACAAATTATTCAGCCTTGGGTTCACATAGCTGCTTAAGAGCTGTGTAGCAGCAACTTAACAGTGTTATCAAGGGTAACAGCACAAATTATTTAGCCTCAAGTTCACATAGCTGCTTATGAGCTGTGTAGCAGAAATGTAACAGTGTTATAAGGTAATAAGGGTATCGACAGTACTTTGCACTGAAATCCGACTGACTAAGAGATCACAAGTTACTCTTTATTCAGAAAATATGTCTGTAATGCGCGCTCTATACATAATATTGTAAACCGCGAAACGCTACTTAATTGCGGCCTGTGTAAAATTAATGAACATGCAATACTGGGTTTAAGCAATTTACCGGTGCTTCTAGCTGCCTTGATGGACATTGCATTTTGTTACGTGAAGCGAATATTGGAAACGAAATTAATGGTGGATAATATATTCATATCCAATTAGTCCCACCCTCCCCTTTCCTTCACAGGACGACACGTGCAGGGCTAAGATGTCATCCATTTACGGTGCAGAGTATACCTGCTAGAACCAAGCGTTTCAGTGATTCATTCCTATGCCGCACCACTAAGGCCTGGAATTCCCTGCCAGTTCACGTGTTTCCTTCTTCCTACAGTCCTGGGTCCTTTAAGCGGGGCGTGAAAAGGCATCTAATGAGGCCGTCAAGCTGAGTGCCACCACTGTTAACATGGTAAATGTTTACGATGGTGACCCTCTTTCCGAGACTTTGCCTTTAGCTTAACATCAGGCGAGGTGAAGTCAAATTGACGTGTCCAGTATAAAAAAAAAAAAAAAAAAAAAAAAAAAGTAGGTACATTGTTTTACATAGTAATAAAGGAAAAATTATTGGGAATTTAATTTTACTGACATTATACATATATATTATCTAAGAAAATTTTAGTGCGCCATGAACATATTTTGTTTTTAATTATAGCTCGTGCGAGTTAACATGGCACCTGCCTCGAAGACACCCTCCTCCCGCTTCCCCGCGCGCAACCCCGCTCTCGCCGTGCGAGGCTAGTAGCGTCAGCATACACGCCTCCCGCTCCCCCGCGCAAAGCCCCGAGCCAGGTGCCATGTTAACTCGCACGAGTTGTAGTTTTGTGATATAAATAAGCTGTGATGTAAACTATGACTAAATAATTTGTAGTGCTTTGAAAATAATTATAAGATAAAAAGTTATTATTATGATATTAGGAAGTAAAAACTAATGCAATAATACATTTTATTTCTTGCACAAAACATCGTAAAGGTTGAAAAATCAGTCAGAATATGTTTAGGTTATAAAATAAAATGGTGGATTTATGTTAAACAGTAACGTGAATAGTTAAAACTCTTATATTCTACAACAGGCTGTCTAATAGTTCACTAGTGCGCTGTTATTCTACAAAAAAAAGAATAATATTACACATGTGAACTGTATACAGCTATTAGCTGTTTTCTTTACTTTTTATTGTTCACAAGCGCTACCTTTAGCCATGATGTGAACAATTAAACAGTTACTATACCGACTCTTTAGGGATCCCTAGTATTAAATCTAAAACCACCGCATGGACTTCCATTACAAAATTGTCAAAGCGGTATTATTTAGAACACTATTTTACGCGTGTGCGAACCTTTCAAGTTGGATAGTAAGATATAATAATATATAATTAATATATTTATTATTTTTATTGTAAAATTAAATTGTACAACAACATAAACGCAATATTTCACCCTAAACATCATCTTCTGAGTTATTCATATTTTGTACGGAACCATCCTGTTTCAAACTATTTGTCAAGCTTTGCGTTACGTCCCGACTTGAAGGTTTTATTTCTTCTACCTTTATAATTCTTTGATACTCTTTCGATAATTTTCTTCTAATGCCTCCTGTTCTTGCTTTCAATTTCCACGAATTACGCGAATTCATTTTAATATATAGCTAATAAAAATACGTTGGATATGCTCTGAACTTAGTTCCACTGGCTGATTACAGTACCACATATGTTACTTTTATTCAGATAACGTCGGATTTAAGTTACTTATGTGAACCATTATAAAGTAGAAGCCGTTAATTCTATACACTAGTGAGTCTCTAAGCAGCTGCGAGGCATCTAGTGAATGTTTAAATAGCCGCTATGCAGATACTATCAATTGCAGTATAAAGGCTGATTAGCGGTAGACATATTCAGGTATAAGCTGTAATATGGGCCACATATCGTCCATTATACAGCTATTCACTTCAAAATAGTTCACACGTGCCCCTTTAATAAGTCAGTGTAATAGGAGTTCACAAATATCTTCTTAAACAGCATTTGGCGTAATTTTATGCACTAAACAGGCCTTACTACAGTTTAGGCAATAGAAAAGGTTAGAAGCTGAATAGAGTAATTAAAAACATACCTTTATAGCACTCTTAGCGTATAAATGGTGGTTTTGTTGGTCTTAATCAGCCTTAATACAACTTTTAATTAGCTAAAGCTGTTTAAATATCACTGACCGCTATTATACAACTGTAGCATCACCAGCGTACTCTTAGAAGCGTCTTAATACGCACAGAGTTTCAAATAAGTCTTAAAGTGAGTAGTTATACAGCTATCTGTGCTACTTGGGTAGGTTGTAGGACAATCTACACAACGCTATCTAGACCCAATGTAAGCATAACGTAACTTGCTCGTATTATTGGTTCTAGAATGCCTATAAACATACCTCACACATTTTTTTTGTAAATACATATACATACAATTATACAACCGCGTTTCCCGCGGCTCCGCCCTCGTGGAAGTCTGATTCCGTTCATTTCTGATAATAATATAGCCTATGTGTTATTTTGATGTATAAGTATTAATGTAGTTTCCTTTAAATCCATTCAGTAGTTTTTACGTGAAAGAGTAATAAACATCCTCACATACTTACAAACTATCGCCTTTATAATATTAGATATTAGTAGGATAGAAACACCCAGACCAATGCAAATATTCATATTCATGCATACAAATACATATTTGCACCGAGCGGGGATCGAACCCGTTCGTAGCGGTCGCGTTCACTACCGCTACAGCACAGAGCCAGTCAAACAGAATGTGGCATGTCGCATCGCGCCGCGGTATGCCCGTAGTACGTCGTGGCATGCCGCGGCATGCGCATTGTTTGACGAAATAAAGTAAAATGAATTCTAAAGTCACTGGAATAAGATTCAAAATAACTTGATTAGTAAAAAAATCCTTTGCCATGCTATGCCGTGCCGTGCCGGCAGTGGGCGCCGGCCCTTACATTGCATTCAAATTAAAGACCCACATCATATACCTACCTATTTATTTATTTTTATATACCTACTGGCAACTGGCCAAAGCCGTGCAAGCCAACTTCTGCCAGCCCTCGCTGCCCCCGCTGAGCAATCCCGATGGATCTCTGGCCCATGAGCCGCAAGAGAAAGCAAATTTGCTGGTCAATCTCTTCGCGGCCAACTCCCGAGTCGATGATTGTGGTATGCAACCACGGACAATGCCCACTGGTGACCACGCAATGCCTGATATACGTATCAGGCAACGCGATGTCCGTGCAGTACTGCAATCACTCGATGTCCGGAAAGCCAGTGGTCCTGATGGTATTCCAGCGGTTGTACTTAAAAAATGTGCAGCGGAGTTATCTCCTATGCTAACGCGGCTGTACCGACTGTCCTACAGTTCGGGTACAGTGCCCTCGGCTTGGTAGGAGGCGAATGTCCAGCCGATCCGCAAGAAGGGGGATCGCTCGGACCCAGCCAACTATCGACCCATAGCCGTCACTTCAGTGCTGTGCAAGGTGTTCGAGCACATAATTAACACACAGCTCATGCGCCACCTAGAGGATCACTCCTTGCTTAGTGACCGGCAATACGGTTTCAGACCGAAACGGTCAACGGGTGATCTTCTGGCGTACATGGCCCACCTTTGGGGTGAGGCTATGGAGAAGCACGATGAGTCACTGGCAATTAGTCTTGACATCGCCAAAGCTTTCGATAGGGTATGGCACAAATCGCTTCTTTCCAAGCTACCAGCCTTCGGCCTGCCTCCTAGACTGTGTAACTGGGTTGCAAGCTTCCTGCAGGGGCGCCGTATTCGCGTCCTTTGTGATGGACGAGCTTCGGAGTTCTTGCAGGTAAATGCTGGCGTGCCGCAGGGTTCCGTTTTATCTCCCACTCTCTTTCTTCTGCATATCAATGACATGCTCTGTAACGGAAACATTCACTGCTATGCAGACGACAGCACCTTACACGGGAGTTATTACGCACATCCTGCGGCCAAGCAGTCTGATATCGCGGAAAAAAGGCAGCTTCTTGTCACTGAGCTGGACCGGATCCTGGACCACATTTCTCAATGGGGCGCTAGGAACCTGGTCGAGTTCAATGCCAAGAAGACCCAGGCATGTGCGTTTACAGCAAAGGTATCTCCTTTCCTTCCCCTTCCCACTCTTCAGAGCACACCACTGCCACTGCAGGATCACCTCACTATCCTCGGTATGGATGTTCGCTGCAAACTGAATAACAAAAACTATATCGAGAGTATCATCAAATCAGCCTCGCGTAAACTCGGAGTCCTGAACAGAGTGAGACGTTTTTTCACGCCGGAGCAGCGGTGTCTTCTATACAAGACCCAAATTCGTTCCTGCGTGGAATACTGCTCACATCTCTGGGACGGCTCCGCAAAGTACTTATTAGATGCTCTCGACAGGTTGCAGCGACGTGCGGTCCGCATTATTGGGGATCCTGAGGTCACGAACACCCTCGAGCCTTTGCAGATGCGTAGAGATGTTGCGTCTTTGGCAGTTTTCTACCGTCTCTACCATGGTGAATGTTCTGACGAGCTCTTCCAATTAGTCCCACCCTCCCCTTTCCTTCACAGGACGACACGTGCAGGGCTAAGATGCCATCCATTTACGGTGCAGAGTATACCTGCTAGAACCAAGCGTTTCAGTGATTCATTCCTATGCCGCACCACTAAGACCTGGAATTCCCTGCCAGCTCACGTGTTTCCTTCTTCCTACAGTCCCGGGTCCTTTAAGCGGGGCGTGAAAAGGCATCTAATGAGGCCGTCAAGCTGAGTGCCACCACTGTTAACATGGTAAATGTCTACGATGGTGACCCTCTTTCCGAGACTTTGCCTTTAGCTTAACATCAGGCGAGGTGAAGTCAAATTGACGTGTCCTATGTAAAAAAAAAAAAAACCTATAAACTAATTAAGAGAATTCGATTAAGAGAACTAGATGACTAATGATTATTATGTTGAATTGATTATGAAGAAAAATAAATAAAATTTAAAAAAAATGTGTGATAAATCCGTACTCAGTTTTATAAACACCTACTTAGTTTTTATTCATACGGTATTGGGTAACATCAGGTAATGTTCATAAAAATAAAAGGATTTACTGATACGCCACCTTCCTACTTGTGTGCGTTGTGCAAGATGATATGTCTAAAAAGCCACTAGTTTTTTATATAAAAATGTAGCTTGACGCTCATTTGTGACAAAGCTGGATGAAAAAAAAACAACAGTTATGTACAACATTAGTTTTTTTATTCATTGTGATCTTACAAAACAAATAAACAAATCTCCCAACACTAGCAGCTTCATCGTGCCTGGGTGGATACTTCGACTCTCGAGAGAGACACAAGTTTCAATCGATTGTGTGACTTCATAATCGATCACGTAATGCGAATGAAATGTCATTCGTATTCTCTGCCCTAGTTAAATGTCAAGTTTGACATTTTGATGCGGTCATCTTGACAGATATTCAAATATTGATATTTATTTTTATGTACAGTGGTACCACGTTTATAAGTTACGCCGATGTACCTGCGCAGAAGTCTCATATTTGAAACGCGCCAAAAACTCTTAACCAATCACAACGCTCCGCCAAACATGGCCCTTTATTATTGGTTGCCGCCTGCGCGCCATGTTCGAAACAATGAACAAAGAGCGAGAAAGCACTACTCTCTGGATTTATTGCATTTTCAATCTTAACGCAACGCAATAAAGTTGGTGTTTCAATAGCGTTGGCAATCGTAATTAATCGGCGTTAGCTTACTCTTCTGAGCAGGCGAACTTTGCCGATGCGACTTATAAATGTGGTTCACCTGTACATATATAACAATTTCCATTTATATTCTATCTCAATTCTATGATTTCTTCCTGCGATGGTTTGATATTGTGAGAACCGTCCCTCCAGACGAGGGGTCGCCTTCTCCGTAGACGGGAGTGTTGTCCAGCCTCCAACTTGGATGCTCACTGCGAACAATAAATAACAAATAATTCCACAACATTCTACACAACGCTATCTAGACCCATGATTTTGGGTGACCGGTTGAGCCGCCTGTCGCCCTAGCAGAAGCAGGCCCCGTGCCCGGGGCTAGTCTGGGACACCGTGGACCCCACAACCCGAAGGGGACCATCTCCAAAGAGATGGTACTGGGTCTGCCGGGGTGCGTGAGAAATGCCTTCGGCAATCTCACCTCCGGCAACCAAGGACCCAAGACGGCGTGCGTTTTAGTCGGTTCGAGTCCGACATAACCACCTCCACCGGCTCCGTGGGGGTGGTAACCGTGGGGATTTATAGCACGATCAAAAAAAAATGAGCCATGGTAAGCTTTTATAGCTTGTGTTATGGAATCTAGAATGCGGATAAACATACTTAGATACTTTTTTTTGTAAATACATACATACTATACATAGAAACACCCAGACCAATGCAAATAGCCATATTCATGCATACAAATATTTGCACTGAGCAGGGATCGAACCCATAAATCCATTAGTTCTATTAACATTGTAAAAAGTGAAACGATTCAGGCGGGACTTAAACCCACGTCCACTCGCTTATGGAAGAACTTGTATAGGAGAGTTTGGAACACTTCAGACGAGGCTCGGTAGCTCATTTTTTTCCTTTTATGAAGGACACATCAATTTGATCCCGTCTGAATCGTTTCACTTTTTCGGTTTTTGTTTCGTGAACTACGACATGTCTGTGAACCTGACAGTCGACTAGTCGCGCGATAGATCCGAGCACGCTCCGTGTGTGACTCGCGCTACATATTGTATAGAACAACATGTCTGTGTCACGGTATGTCTAAAGTAAAGCCAACGAGACGAGAGAATAAAGGTAAACAAAGCGACCATTACTGAGTTACGTTGTCGCACATGTCACACGTACGCGACAATGGCCGAGCGACAGCTGTCGTTACGTGTTCCATAGTACAGGAAAGCTGTCAGCACAGCGGCTCTAAGCTGTCAGATCCGCCATCTTATGAGCAATTTCATTCCTGTCTGGAATGCGCTTGAAGTGATAAATGTTTGGAACCGTTGAAACTTTGTTTACCTTTTTTCTCTCGCTTCGTTGGTTATACTTTAGTCAATGTGCTTGTGGGAGGGAGGTGGGGGGGGGCGTCGTTAGTGTTCAGATATCCTCTACTCACTGTAGAGACTGCACATCGCTGGGCTCGAGCTTCACTCCAGGGTGTGTTGGAGACAGCTCGTGATGTGCCGGTGACGTGGACCTGAGGGGGAGGAAGTACTACAGTTAAGTATCTACTGAATGAATGGATGAGACACCCGCGTGGTGACGGAGAGCATACAAGTATCACCACCACATCTCATCCGAAGGGTATCGTGAGGCGACTGACGGAACAATACGCAGACGATATCACTGCGAGAGAAGGAACACTTAAAACCCTGTACCAACCCGTCTGGCTACAAACAGTTGGCCAGAGCCTCCCAACATTGGGAGAGGCCTGTGTCCAGCAGTGGACTGCGATAGGTTGGGACAGAGGAAGAACAAGGTACTCACTGTTGATACTGAGTGTCGCTGGGCTCGAGCTTGACTTCAGGGTGCGTTGGAGACAGCTCATGATGTACAGGTGACGTTGACCTGAGGAGGAGAAACATTCATGGTTAATCCCAGTCGCATTCAAAGCTGGGGTCCACTTTATCCAGTCTAACTGCGGTTTTGGCTAATCTTCGATATAGATGCTAATTCTGTTGTATCAAAACCTACCTAACCAAGCGTTTCAGTGACTCATTCCTATGCCGCACAATTAAGACCTGGAACTCCCTGCCAGCTCACGTGTTTCTTCTTCCTACAGTACCCGGGTCCTTTAAGCGGGGCGTGAAAAGGCATCTAATGAGGCCGTCAAGCTGAGTGCCACCACTGTTAACGTGGTACATGTTTACGATGGTGACCCTTTTAAAGCTTACCGTCACGAGGTGAAGTCAAATTGACGTGTTTTAAAAAATAAACCATTCGGTAATGGTTATAAATCAAACCGACTAAAAGCGCACGCCGTCTTGGCCCTGCCCGCCGAACTCAATTTTAAAAGGAATATTTTTACTTTTAGTTTTCATTTCAATAATAAGAAAAATACAAAATAAATATACTCACTGTATATACTCCATATCTTCAGGTTCCATTTTGAGCTCAAATTCTTCATCCATTTTCATATATTCTGGAGATAGTGTACGGTAACCAGTGGAGATAGGCCTGATGGATGACGAATTAATTAGGATACCGGCAATTATCTTGAACAGAGGTCGAAGAGTGCAAGTGAGAGAGGGCCAGACCGTTAGAGATGGCCCTGGGTCAGCCAGGGTGCGAGGGATATGTTGACGACAACCTCACCTCCGGCCTAGCACCACGACCCTCAGTCGACGTGCGGTTTTGGTCAGTTCGAGTCCGACATAACCTCCCTCCCCCTAAGCGAGCCTATTGCCATTAACCCGGGCACTTATAAACCTGCGATAAAAACACACATAACTTCGAAAAGTCATTTGTGCGTGCCATGGTAAACCTGGGATCGAACCCGAGACCTCGTCTCAGCAGTCCATTATCCATACCACTAGGCTACCGCCGATATTTTATTTTGTATGTATGTATGTACAAATGACTCACTGTGCGGCCAAAGGGTCGATCGTCATCACAAGTCTCTTCCTGCCGGCGTCCGTGTACTCCTCGTCCACTTCAAACTTTAAATTCAATGTTCCTATGTTGTCTTCATCTTCATTTGTGTCTCTGAAAAAAAACAAAATATTAGTTGTGGCGTCAGTAGACTAGTGGTTAACGGGACGGTCTTAAGATCGAAAGGGTTCCGGATTCGAATCCGGCCATTACATAATAAATAAATCCATATCCATACTTATCCATACTAATATCACAGTCTAACGATTCATAATCTCTCGTTATACTGTGCTAATATTATAAATGCGAAAGTAACTCTGTCTGTCTGTCTGTCTGTCTGTATGTTACGCTTTCACGCCTAATCCACTGAGCCGATTTTGATGAAATTTGGGACAGAGGTAGATTAGACCTTGAGAAAGGACATAAGCTATGTTTGGTCGCGATACCGACTTCCACGCGGGCGGAGCCGCGGGCAAAAGCTAGTAAATAATAAATATTCCACAACATTCTACACAACGCTATCTAGACCCATGGTAAGCTTAACTAGCTTGTGTTATGGAATCTAGAATGCGGATAAACATACTACTATTTTTAGTAAATAAATACATTATTATACATAGAAACAAATTGTGCATACAAATATTTGCACTGAGCGGGGATCGAACCCGCGCCTCCTGCGTGTACTACCGCCACGCCAGAGAGGCTTTCAATAGAATGACGTTTGTAAATAGACCAAAAAAATGCCCGCTGAGTTTCTCACCGGAGTCTTCTCAAGTCTGCGACGCGTTTCGAACCGGTGGTTTTTTTCGAGTACTGCGATAGCCTAATGGTATGGGAAATGGACTGCTGAGACGAGGTCTCGGGTTCGATCCCAGGTTTACCATGGCACACACCAATGACTTTTCGATTCTTTTCAAAGTTATGTGTGTATTTATCGCAGGTTTATAAGTGCCCGGTTAATGGCAATAGGCCCGCCACCTATTACATTGGGACCTAAACATAAACTGGCAAAATGTGGGTGCTAGCACCTCTGCCCTTCGGGGAATATAGGCGTGAGTTTATGTTATGTTAAGGTTTTTTTCGTTGTAAATACATACATGTCATACATAGAAACATATAATACTCACCCGATTTCATCCGTATTGGGATCATTGTCTGTGTCTGTAGAACTGGAATCTTCCTCGGTCGGACTGTGCAGAGAAAATAGAAACATATGAGTTGACATTACAATTATCTAAATATATATATAAAGAAAATTTCCATGTCACAATGTTAGTTACCGTACTCAAAATCAAAATCAAAAATAGTTTATTCTGCATAGACCATAAAATCGGCACTTACAAAACGTCAACATAAAGTAAATATTAAATACTAACTAATACTAGCAAATGGACCACCGGTTCGAAACGCGGCCCAGACCTGAGAAGACTCCGGCAAGAAACTCAGCGGGCATTTTTTTTTTGTCTATTTACAAAACATTTACTTAGCCTAAAACGTATGGTCTAGATACAATGTTTTGCTTGAGTAGCATAGCTGAGCGAACAGCTCATTTCCAAGCTTGTTTATCATTTACATACTCTTGGATTTTATAATAGCCTTTATGGCACAGTTTGCTCTTTACTGTATTTTTAAATTTATAAACAGGTAAATCTCTTGTCGGTCTATGGCCTCCGCCTAACCGGACTATGGCTCAGCTGACTACTGACCGAGTTTCAGCCCAGCTGATTTGGGGTCAGCTGTTAGTGGGGTCACTGACCCGTGAGGTAGGTACTGCCCTAATATCTGTGCCAGCTGGCTGATGCCCCTAGACCGGCCAGGTTCACTGCTGAACCTTTGTACCGTCGCTAGGGTGCTCTGACTACTTGGACCGGAGGGTTACCGTAGCCAAGGAAGAAAAGACAGAGCGAAGAGGAACTGTATTTATTTCAGAAAATGGGGCTAGTTATATTGCCAAATTTGTCGTTAACCCGACATTATTTCATCGAGCTTATAAACTATGCTACACCAATCAGAAGAGGTTATTTATTTACATAAGAAATCCTTAAAGCTATTATATACAATATAGTTACAAATTCTGCCGTGTGGCGCTTGTGTCGCGGGTATATAACTGACACATACGTAAAAGGCGGCGGCTCGCGCGGGTGTGTCGCATTGATGGAAATTGTTCGCCGCGTGCAGACGTGTTTGCGGGGTCCCGCGCTGCTGTTGTATGTATTATGTCCCTACAGGTACCCCCCTCTAAGAGAAACGTACGTTTGGTTTTACCTTTCTTCCCGTACGAGTCATGTAAGGGTCTTGTTTGTTGTTGCTGGCAGAGCTGGCACTTGTAGTTTTCTCGGAATTTGTAGTCGTAGAGTATTTGGAATTGGGTGGACTCGATGACGTAGTAGGTTCGCGAAGTATATTTGTTGCTGGCCCCGTGCTCCGAGATTGCGGTTCGTCTGTTTCAGGGGTCTCGTTATATACATACGCTGGCTTCAGTCTGTCTATTGATACACATGTCTGACGATTTGGTAGTTGAATGGTGAAAAACTTGCCATTTTGACTTCGTTGGATAATCTTGTAAGGGCCGTCATATGGTGGGGTCAAAGGTTTTCGCACCGTGTCATTTCTCAGGAACACATGAGTACAAGTTTCGAGTTCTTTGTATACGAAGGGATGTTTTGATGAATGTACCTTTTGCTTTGGTAATAGTGACGTCATTGTTTCGGTGAGCTGGCGGACGAATTCTGCGTCATCAATGTTTGGCTTAGTAGGCACAAAGAAATCCGACGGAATTCGTAGTGTAGATCCGTAAGTCATAAGTGCGGGACTTACAGATGTATCTTTACATAGTGCGGTGCGTAGTCCTAGTAGTACTGTAGGTAGCTCTTCACTCCATTTGGTACCTGCACATCTGGCCATTAATGAAGCTTTCAAACACCGATGTCTTCTTTCTATGAATCCATTTGCTTGAGGATGGAACGGAGTCGTACGTATTCGATTAATACCAAGTCTCTGCATTAGTGTGCGAAATAGTGATGATTCGAACTGTCTACCTTGGTCTGTTGTGATTCGTAGGGGACATCCAAATCGTGATATCCACCCGTCGTAAACTGCCTTTGTTACTGTTTCAGCGGTGATGTCACGTGTAGGTACAGCTTCAATCCATTTTGTGCATCGATCTATCATAGTGACTATGTATCGATATTCGTTCGATGTGCATAGAGGTCCGACGATGTCCAGATGTACGTGTTCGAAACGCGATGACTCTTGAAACTCGCCGAGGGGACTGATAACGTGTCTTAGAATTTTTGCGCGCTGACAGCCGATGCATGATTTTGCCCATGTAGTTACGTCCTTATTCATAGACGGCCAGAAGAATTTGGATGTTATGAGTTTTCTAGTAGTGCGAATGCCCGGATGACTTAGATCGTGCTGTGCTTTGAAAGCTGCTTGCCGATAAGTCATTGGTAGGTATGGTCGAATGTTTGTAGTTGATACTTCGCACCATATGGGTAGGGGTTGATGACCGGGTAGACTCACACGGGCGAATTTGAGGTTTGACTGTTGTTTACATGTTTCTAATTCTGTGTCTTTCTCTTGATCTATGGATAATTTCTTGTAGTCGATAGTGTTGTTTAGTATCTCAATCTCGGTAATTCGTGATAAGGCGTCAGCAGCTGTGTTGTATTCACCTTGAATGAACTTGATACTCGTACAGAACTGACTTATGTAGTGAAGTTGTCTTTCTCTTCTCGGCGTGTCACTGTTGTTGGCTGATCTTGTGAGTGCGAAGGTCAGAGGTTTGTGATCGGTATATATAGTGAGTTCATTGCCCTCTATCAGCCGTCGTAAGCTCTTAACAGCGGTATACATAGCTAGTAATTCGCGATCGTATACACTGTATCTTCGTTGTGTGTCGTTCATGTTTTTCGAATAGAATGCGAGTGGTTTCCATATGCCGTCGACCTTCTGTTGTAGCACAGCGCCTATGCCAGTGTCTGAAGCGTCAGTGAGTAGGCACAATGGAGCGTTCGGTATCGGATGAGTTAATGTAGTTGCATCGAGAATACTTTGTTGACATTGTTGAAATGCTTTTTCGGCTTCGAGTGTCCATTGGATAGGTGATTTATCATTCTTCTTGGCGTTGTGTAGGTACCTATTGAGTAGGTACTGATGATTGGCTTGATTGGGTAGGCAGCTTCGATAGAAGTTGATCATACCCAAAAATCTTCGTAATTCTTGTACTGTACTTGGTTTGGGATATGTTAGTATGGCTTGAATGCGTTCGTCTGTGGGTTTGATTCCGTCTGATGAAACTTCGTAACCGAGGAATTGGATTTTTTTCTTGCCGAACTCGCACTTTTCGATGTTGAGTGTTACGCCATAGTGGTTTAAGCGTTCTAGAACTTTCTTTACGTTGTTTTTGTGTTCTTCTTCGTTTTCTCCCGAGAAAATGAGTAGGTCGTCGATGAAGCAGAAACAGATGTCGTCAAGGCCGCGTAGTACTTCGTGCATGAATCTTTGAAATGAAGACGAACTATTCATTAGGCCAAACGTCATGACCTTGAAAAAAAATGCACCGAAGGGAGTGGTGATAGTTGTTTTTGCGGCGTCTTCTTTTTCGATAGGTATACTGTAGTATGCCATTTTCATATCGAGCTTCGAGAATAGTACTTTACCATGTAGTTGGTAGGTAAAATCTTGTATTCTGGGTATCGGATATCTGTCGGGAATTGTGACAGCATTTAGTCTTCTTTAGTCACCACATACACGTAAAGAACCATCTTTTTTCTTTACCACGTGCAGTGGACTGGCCCATGGGCTGTTAGCTGGTTCGCAGATGCCCATTTCCATTAGTTTTGCGAATTCTAACTTGGCAGCTTTGTACTTATCTGGTGGAAGTGGGCGTGGTCGGGAGTATATGGGCGGTCCTTTTGTTTCTATACGGTGAGTGACGTTGTGTTTTACTGTTGATTTGATTGTCATGGGTCGTAAAATGTCTGGGAATTGCTTCAGAATGTCGTGATATGCGTGATTTTGGTTGATAATATAGACTGATTCTTCTGTATTATGTATGCTAATAGTGTTCACGGTGAGATCTGTGACACTATCGATGAGTTTCTTTTGATGCAAGTCAACTAATAGCTTGTGTTTTGCTAGGAAATCTGCGCCTAATATTGAAGTCTTGACATCGGCAACAGTGAATGTCCACTTGTAGCTTCTACGTAAACCTAAGTTGAGTTCAAGTGTGCGCTCGCCATAGGTACGAATGTGGGTTCCGTTTGCAGCAAATAATTTGTAATTGCTTTCAGTAGACTGTGAATACTTTTTGTTTCTTGCGGCTAACACTGAAATATCAGCTCCAGTGTCGATGAGGAATTTTTCTTTATTGTTTCTGTCTATTATACATAGGCGGTGGCTTTGATTACCATCGACACCCGCCACTGTCGATGTCTTATTTAGTTTTCCTGTTGCTTATTTGTGTTCGGTTTCGTATTGGAATTACTTTTGGCACATGGCTCTGCACATTTACGAGCATTATTGCCAAATCGTAGATGATAATAACATAACCAGTCTGGGTCGCCCGGCTGCCGACGCGTGCGCGAACGTGAACGCGGCTGATAGCTTCGTCTGTCGTCAAAGCGCTCGTTGCCGCGTGGTTGGCGGTAGGCGCTTCGCGTCGTCGGTCGAAATTGATTCGAACGTAGGTCTGCTACTTCGAGGGATAATTTCTCTATTTGTTTCGTAATTAAGTCGAGTTGTAGTTTTTCGACCGTAGATGTAGCAACTGTTTCGTTTTGTCTTTGTGATGGGTTTGACATGGATATCGATGTAGTTATGGCTGCGGCTGTGATGGGTTCGAAATGTTCTATCATTTTATCAGCCATGGCGGCTAGGGTTTCAAGTGATGATTCTGTATTTACTGATAATATGCCGCGTATTTGAGTCGGTAAATGGTTCAGCCATATGACGCGTAGTGCTTCATCTGTTAGTAATTTTCCACTTAGTTCTCGCATTTTACGTAGCAGCTGACTCGGTTTCGAATCGCCTAGTTCAAGACCACTAAGTAATTTTTGCAGCTGGCGATGATCAGATTCCTGATACGTTGATATGAGCCTTTCTTTTAGCACGGTGTACTTGCCGGTAGCAGGTGGGTTGAGAATTATGTCTGCAATCTGTTCTAAGTCGTTGCAACCCAGTAGTGGCATTACTAGATTGAATTTCTGCTCTTCCCCTATTTTGCTCGCCGCGATGGCCGCTTCGAATTGAGCAAACCATAATCGCGGGTTTTGCCGCCAGAAAGGTGGTAGGCGCGCCGGTAGTGATATCATAGCGACGTTGCTGTTGTTGCCAGGTGTGTTACTACCAGGTGTGATTTCTTCTGTAGACATGATGTACGTAGGTTGTTGCACTCGGTATTGCAATCAGCTGATGCCTGCGTGCAAAAGTGCGTACAATGCCGTAGGTACGTCGTCGGTATCAGCTGTTCGGGTTCGTCAGGGGTCACCAATGTCGGTCTATGGCCTCCGCCTAACCGGACTATGGCTCAGCTGACTACTGACCGAGTTTCAGCCCAGCTGATTTGGGGTCAGCTGTTAGTGGGGTCACTGACCCGTGAGGTAGGTACTGCCCTAATATCTGTGCCAGCTGGCTGATGCCCCTAGACCGGCCAGGTTCACTGCTGAACCTTTGTACCGTCGCTAGGGTGCTCTGACTACTTGGACCGGAGGGTTACCGTAGCCAAGGAAGAAAAGACAGAGCGAAGAGGAACTGTATTTATTTCAGAAAATGGGGCTAGTTATATTGCCAAATTTGTCGTTAACCCGACATTATTTCATCGAGCTTATAAACTATGCTACACCAATCAGAAGAGGTTATTTATTTACATAAGAAATCCTTAAAGCTATTATATACAATATAGTTACAAATTCTGCCGTGTGGCGCTTGTGTCGCGGGTATATAACTGACACATACGTAAAAGGCGGCGGCTCGCGCGGGTGTGTCGCATTGATGGAAATTGTTCGCCGCGTGCAGACGTGTTTGCGGGGTCCCGCGCTGCTGTTGTATGTATTATGTCCCTACACTCTGATTTCATTAGGAAGCTTGTTAAAAAAGCGTATACAGTTGCCCTGGAAAGAATTACTTATTTTATGGAGTCTGTTATGACAAACTACAAGATTGTTTTTATTTCTGGTGTTTATATTGTGCCTGTCACAAAATTTTGCAATATTTTTAAAACTCCTCCGAAACGGCTTGTCCGATTCTCATGAAATTTTGTGTGCATATTGGGTAGGTCTGAGAATCGGACAACATCTATTTTTCATCCCCCTAAATGGTGCAGCGGGAACGGGATCTGATGCCACGAGGGCAGGAAAAAATTGGCGGTACAGCTAGTACATATATAAATCAATTATTGATGTTCGTTAGTCTCGCAAAAACGCGAGAACGGCTGAACGGATTTATCTTATCTTGGAATGTTCGTGGAGGTCTAGGGAAGGTTTAAAAGGTGAGTAAAATTAGAATAATTTCCGGGAAAACCCTAAAACAGCCCTTTTCTTTTTCCAATATAAACGTTTTCAGTGTTTCTGTGACCCTGGTACATTGGCATGAGGTACCAGGCTCGCAAAAATTTTAAGGAACCTTATCTGGGTCGCGGGAGCAGTTTGTTCTAAACCTTTCTATTCCAAACTTAACGCGGACGAAGTCGCAGTACGAAGAGAACGCGAGAAACTGGCGGTACGAAGTTCGCCGTGTTAGCTAGTAAAATACAGGGTGGAAGATTTTTATGTCCCCTGGACGGGAAGTTGAATGAATTACTTGACATGATGCCCACAGCTACATTCTACCATCGCACCGCTCGCCATAGGCAGGGAATTCATCCCCACACATTGCATCCGAATACGGTGCGCACCGTGCGGTATGAAAGGAACTTCATCCCACGCACGCTCTTGAGCGTGCTGTGGAATGAACTCCCCTGCCATGGTTTTCCCAAGCGACTACAATATGGGGTTCTTCAAGAGGGGCATTAGAAGGTTTCTTCAGGGTAGGCAGCGCGAGTGTAACGCCCCTGGTGTTGCATACGTCCATAGACCGCGGTAACCACTTTCCATCAGGTGGGCCGTGTGATTGTCTGCCACCTAAGTCGTATAAAAAAAAAGTACTCCAAATACTAGAGATAAAGAATTTCACTCACCCTACTAGTATATAAAAAAATTCATCAATGTCCTAGTGTTTTTTTTTTGTTGTAGTTACCGTTGAAAAATTAGGCATTTTGCTACTATGTCACTAAGCATACATAACATAAAATAACATAAACTCACGCCTATATTCCCCGAAGGGGTAGGCAGAGGTGCTAGCACCCACATTATGCCAGTTTATGTTTAGATCCCAATGTAACAGGTGCCGAGCCTATTGCCATTAACTGGGCACTTATAAACCTGTGATAAATACACATATAACTTCGAAAAGCATCGAAAAGTCATTGGTGTGTGCCATGGTAAACCTGGGATCGAACCCGAGACCTCGTCTCAGCAGTCCATTACCCATACCACTAGGCTACCGCAGAATTACTGCAAAAAATTATATTCTGTATTTTTATTGCTTCAACCGATAGTGGCAATCATAAGAATCAAATTTCTCTAATAAACATAGTAAATTAAATGAAAGTAAATCACTGAAAGCCTGTCTCAAAATCATAACCCTCTTTTGGTTTAACCAGTCGAGTAACAAAATATCCAACTCACCTAGGAACACTCTCGTTCTCACTCAATCTCACACGTTTCATCTCCCCACCGTCTCCCTTCTCATCTCTGGAGCGTTTCCTGTCCCTCAGGATCCTGGAGACGGTCTGTTCGCTGACGCCAGTGGCCTCGGCAGTCCTCCCCAGGGTGTGGGCCAGGGAACTGAGGTCACAAGTGTCGCCGGTGAGCTGCTTCAGACGTTGGTACTCGTTGTGGAGAAAGTGGTATACGTTGAAGATTATGTCCTTGCTCTGTGGAAGAGAAACATTGTTTTTTATGGACTTGATGGGAATAAGCACGATCATGCATTTTACCCTGAGAGTTATTGCATGCAAGTTTTTTTTATATTAAAGCATCTAAAGTTTATTAGTATTATTATCTAAGATAATCCAATGTTAGTCCTTTTGATAATTAGGCATTCTGCTAATTAGTCCTTTTGAGAATTTGTCCTTTCGCGAATAAGTCCCTTGTTGTTTCCTCTGTATATGTTCTATTTTTGGTGTGCAATAAAGAGTATTCTATTCTATTCCTTTTGAGACACGGTAGGCATTTTGCGAATTGGGCATCATGCGACTAAACGATTCTTTAATGACCCATGTCCTTTCTCAAGGTCTCCTCTAACCGAATATCAAGTTTCATCTTCTTATTCTATCGAGTCAACGGTGTATCCTCAATAGCGTTCTCAGAAGCAGTCATGAGTTCATCCGGTGTGCACGTGTTTGGGCAAGTAGCCCATGTCAATGGGTCATAGTCTGCGGTGTAGCTCCACATTTACACCGTGGGGGTGGGTCCATCTCTTCTGAGAAACTCCACCTAGTCCGGTTTTCATTGCATCGGCCGACCTTCGTCCGGAGTCTGTTTAAAGACTTCCAGGTGGTCCAGAGGAGGTCAAATTTCATGTAAATAAGTTCAGTGGTTTAGGCGTGAAAGCGTAAAAGACAGAGTTACTTACGCATTTATATCTAATAAGTATGGATATACGTCCATAGCATTCTACGCTCAAATATTTGTATGAATGAATATGGGTATTTGCATTGGTCTGGTCGTGCCTCGGAGAGCACGTTAAGCCGTCAGTCCCGGTTGCCATACGAACATCTAGCAGTCGTTACGGGTAGTTGGAGCCCAAAAGTCCGACTAGTTTAACTCCAGAACTTCGATATCATAATCGGTTGAGGAGGTCAGATGGCAGTCGCTTCACGGAAATTATCAAAGATCAGCCGCATCACATAGTTAGGCTGGAGAACCGACCTTACATGAATTGGAAAAAGGTTCAAAGAATGATGAATTCGTCTGTAGCATACTACGAAAACCCTGCGAGAGATATGCTTTTGGCAATCTCACCTCCGGCAACTAAAGACCCAAGACGGCGTGCGTTTTAGTCGGTTCGAGTCCGACATAACCACCTCCACCGGCTCTGTGGGGGTGGTATCCGTGGGGATTTATCGCGCGATAAAAAAGAAAAAAAAAGTACTACGAAAACCCGTGTCACCATTTTAAACCATATCGGTATGTCTAATCAAATAATAAGAATATATTTTTACCTCTGGCAACTCCTCCCTCAGCGTGTCACATTGTTCCATGGGTCCCGCGCTTGTAGAGGGTATCCTTGGAGGGGACAAGATGGGCTGATCATAGTCATGGTCTTGCTGCACTGCCTTTGAGTTCCCGGCAGTGACGCGTGCCTGAAAAACGATAGTATTTATACACATACCGATACATTTATATATACAGACGAACGGCCGCCCACGTAATACCGGTGATTGGAGATTGATGGTTAGATTAGATCAGCTTTTTCTTGTTGGTCAGATCGATAGTTAGATTTTTCAGTCCAGTGGGAAATTTTTGTCTGTCCAGATCAGCTTGTGATGTAGGTGTATGAAAGTACAAACCATCATAAAGCAACATAATGTCACATTAGACATAAATACTATTTAATATTAATATGGCTAGCCCTTTTTATATTCAATGATACTTTCATTCACCTACATCACAAGCTGATCTGGACAATGGGACAAAATTTCCCAGACAGACTAATCTACCATCCGAACAATGGGAAAAACCACGTAATACTGGACTGCGAGGCAGTGGCCAATCAGTGATCCCAAATCCTCGGCACAGTGAGGTCACTCCGCGAAGCCTGTGAAGCCCCCAGTAAGCTTCTGCGCTTCTGGGCGGAGTTAGGATGGCTGCTCTAGCCAGTACTCTTCACTTACAATGGCCCAAGTAAAGAGGCTAAGTGCGGGTAAAAGAGTTCCCTATCCTAGGTTGCAGACACACAGAAATATTATTAGCATAGAACGGCCATGTGAGCGGGTAACGCGTGCTAACTTTTAACACAATTCCTGTCCTATGAGACAGGAACTTTCGAACGCTTACTCAGTACTTGTAAGACCACCTTGTAATAACATCGTTAAAAATAATTAGAAAATTGGTTTACTGACGGTACGAGTAGTTGAACGTGACAACGTCATAAGAAAATACTTTAGCAAGTAATGATTAAAAAGTCTGTTTACTGACGATAGTTGAACGTGACAACGTCATAAGAAAATACTTTAGCAAGTGTTGTAAAGCAGTTTATATTCTTCTCTGCTCAGTTGTCGATTTTCATTGATAAACCAATCCGAAATTACCTTCAGCTGTGCTGCAGTGATGGGTTTAAGGTCGTTTCTTAACCAAAGTCTATCGCAGACCGAGCAAGCGTAGCCAAAATCATTGTCCAAAAAAGTAGATTGGAATTTCATGATTGATGATGCCCATTTAGTGTTCCAAGTAGATTGTGCTTGAATTTCAATTTGATCTGAAGAAGTACTTGGTTGTACAGTAGTCTCTGCTGGTTCTGTTGCTAAAGTTTGACGTTGTTGGTCGGTAAATTGTCGTCGAGTATCAATATGGACGGTGTTTAACGTTTGCTCCGAACGAGATGAGGATGAAGTTGTCGCTTGTAAAGAACCACTGGCAATAGCCAAGTTAGCAGCTTGGCATAATCTGTTGGTTCGATCTCTTACATTACGTGCTTCTCTTGCAGCTGCTGCCTGTGCAGGAGTTATGGATGCAGCAACCCGCTGTCTGTACTCACGTTGTATTTGTGCCCTTGTTTTTGGAGCAGCAGTTATTGGTGCTGCAAATCGTGTTTGGCGTAATCTGTACTTGCGTTGTCTTTCGTTTATTGATTTTCTCGCAGCAGCCGCCTGAGCAGGAGTTCTAGATGCTGCAATACGCTGTCTGTATTCACTTTGCTTTTGTGCTTTCGATTTAAAAGCAGCGATTATTGGATGAGCGAATGGCGTTGCTAAAGTAGATGCTACAGCATCTTTAACCTCCATGGGTTCACTCATCGAAGGTAGTGGCTCGTTCGTGAAATCCTCTGGTTCATCAGGTTCTGCAAAATGAAGCGTCGTTCGAAACAAATAAGAAATTTTTTTCATAAAATTCTTCATTCAGAAAATCATTTTAAATTTACTAAATACTTGAATAAAATTTATTGTTTAAATTTCTACTCAACTGTTAAAATTTAATTTTTGATTTTATTATTTTATAATAATATATTTTTATTGACATTATTTCTTTCAGCAAGTAAACTGAATAAAAGTTGTTGTTCAATTAGTTACTTAATTATTTTTGCAAATTTAATAGTAATTTGTTGTAAAAAAGTAATAATTTTGAATAATTCAAGCGGTTAAAAGACTAAACAGACTGTGATTAAATTATTGTTCTTAAATATTTCTGCGGTAGCCTAGTGGTATGGGTAATGGACTGCTGAGACGAGGTCTCGGGTTCGATCCCAGGTTTACCATGGTACACACCAATGACTTTTCGATGCTTTTCGAAGTTATGTGTGTATTTATCGCAGGTTTATAAGTGTCCGGTTAGTGGCAATAGGCTCGCCACCTATTACATTAGGACTCAAACATAACTGGCGAAATGTGGGTGCTAGCACCTCTGCCTACCCCTTCGGGGAACAAAGGCGTGAGTTTATGTTTATGTTATGTTATGTCTTAAATGAGTCATATCCAAAAAAAACGTAGGTACGTCAGGAAATCGTTAAGAAATTGTTTCGTCAAGAAATGTTAGGAAATGGTAATGTTAAGGGTAAGTACTCATTAATAAAAATACTGGTATTTTATCTGTCTGTCTTTTCTTTCTATTTGCCTCGCGCCATTTCTTTCTTTGAATATTTTTTTCTTCTTCTGATAAATTAGCTATTTTCTTTTGTTTGTGTTTTACGTGTTCAAGATGTTTCTTTCGCCTTTCTTCGAATTTTTCAGGATTTTCTGCTTTTAAGCGTTCCATGTAGCGTTTCTGGCGTTCTGCACCAGTTAGCGGCATCTAGGAATTAAAAAATGAACTTCATGCACGTACTTTTTAAACATAGAAGGGTTAGCCTGTATGCATTTAGCGAGTGCGAATAAGATTTAGAATTCGGTGAAGTACAAGCAGTGTGCAGGTCTAATAAAACTTCATGCGTAGGGTGGGTTCAGTAGGTATCACACATTTCCTGACAGACCATTGCTAACAATACATATGACCCCAGAAGCAGACCCCATGACGGCAGCGTGACGTGACGGACTCCCCCCCCCCCCCCCCCTCCTATAAAGCGGGATGATACACGAAAACCCCCCATAGACGCGGGATAGCACCCGAACCACCTTCTAGACGAGGCCGCATTGAAGCCGTGGGTCTGTTGGGAGCCCTGGGCATCCTTCCGAGGGCTTACCCGGGGCTCCCAACTATAGGCTGCTGGGCGATACCGTGGGGGTTTTAGTCGGTAGGAGTCCGGCATAACATCCATGAAGGATTTCTCCCATGGTAAAAAAAAAAAAACATAATGACCAAGAATGTTTCAATACTTTCACTTATATAATAAAATTTATACCGAGACAAAAAAAGATTCAATAATATTACTTAATGTGCTGACAGCAGTCAACTACCGCCAATAAAACGCAAAAAGTGAAGCGTCGGTAGCTCAGTGGTCAAGGAGTCGGCCTTACGATCGAGAGGTCCCGGGTTTGAATGCTGGCCATTACACTACCGACGTGAACCCACTCCTAGCACAAGCATTTTAGCTTAGTTGGAGGGGTTAGAGGGAATATTTGTAATTTTGGTTCTAATGCTCTTTTTCAAAAACTACCGAAACGCACACTCTAAAAGTAACAAACAAGAAAATATCAAGGATAGCCGTAGTCGTATGCCACTTACTCGACGACTTGAGCAACGACGCGCAGGGCATGCCGTCATAGAGGCGGTAAGGCCCATCATGGGGGAATGGCTCGAGAGGCCACATGGCAGCCTCTCGTATCGACTGACGCAGATTATCACCGGGCACGGGTGCTTCGGGAGATATCTGTATCGGATCGAAAAGGAGCCAACGTCCGAGTGCCATCACTGCGACGCGAGCGAGGACACGGGGCTGCACACGCTCACCGAGTGTCCGGCATGGGCCGGACCGAGGCGGGAGCTAGTGGCGGCCCTGGGAGTGAGAGTTCTCACCCTCGCCACCCTGCTCACAGCAATGGTCCGCTGCGCGGACGCGTGGGCGGCCGGCGTCTCCTTCAGCGAGCAGGTAATGGTCGTGAAGGAGACGGCGGAGCGGGAGAGGCGGCGCCGGCCGCCCACGCGTCCACGCGTCCGCGCAGCGGACCATTGCTGTGAGAGGGAAAAGTGGCATACGACCACGGCTATCCCTGATATTTTCTTGTTTGTTACTTTTAGAGTGTGATTTTCGGTAGTCGGGTTTTAGTTTTAAACTTTACTTTTATTTATATTATTTTGGGGCAAGGTAAAGCTAATAATGTATTGGTACATATTTGAAATGTGCTTATTAAGCCCTGTCATTTGATGCCAAACACGGCATATTTTTCACAAATTTATTTCTTAACACAGTACTTTAAGAGCGCTAGAGGGCGCCAGACAAGATTGAGTGACACGTTATATAGCCTATAACCATCGGACGATAAAGCCGTTTGTAACGATACCTCATTTGTCCAGTTCTAATAAGTAGTTGAGGAGCTATGAAGGAACAAATGAACATACATACATACATAGCCTATCAAAATCATAACCCTTCTTTTGGCTTCGCCGTAGTCATGTAAAAATTGATTTAATTTTACAACATCTAAGTAACACCACTTAAAAACCGTGATACATTCATAAAATAACAATTACTTCACATTGATGAATGACTTCGCTTCTTTTAATTCTGTCTGTATTTTAGTGTATCGCTGTTTCGGTATTTTAAACGTTAAAAAACGCAATAAATAAATTAAGTTATAATTTATTTTTTCCACTTTTTTTATCAAACTATTGAAATAACATAACATAACATAAACTCACGCCTGTATTCCCCGAAGGGGTAGGCAGAGGTGCTAGCACCCACATTTCGCCAGTTTATGTTTAGGTCCCAATGTAATAGGTGGCGAGCCTATTGCCATACACACATAACTTCGAAAAGCATCGAAAAGTCATTGGTGTGTGCTATGGTAAACCTGGGATCGAACCCGAGACCTCGGCTCAGCAGTCCATTACCTTTACCACTAGGCTACTGCAGATTATGGTTATTGAAATAACAGCACTTAATAAATTGGCAGATTGGCCCTGTTTCTAGTATTGTAAGATTTGTATTAAGCGAATGACTGCGATGGTTGAAACCCCCACTTCATCTGGTAGCAAGTCTCCGTGGCGTGGCGGTAGTGCACGCGACTGCCACGAAGGAGGCGCGGGTCCCATTCCCGCTCTGCAAATATTTGTATGCATGAATATGGCTATTTGCATTGGTCTGGGTGTTTCTATGTATAATATGTATGTATTTACAAAAAAAAAGTATATAAGTATGTTTATCCCACGGAGGAGAGAAGTAAAATATTTTGACTTCCTTCACACACATGCCCATGCGCGAGAATTTATAAATTTATCTGGCAGTGTTACAGGTACCCCTCAACATTTTTATACAAGGGCAACGTTTTGGAATCATCAGTTGGGTGTCAACAAGGTGACCCTCTTGGGCCACTCATTTTCAGCCTGGCAATACATCCTGTAATTCGGCAGCTAAATTCTAAATTTAACATATGGTATCTGGATGACGGGACTATAGGAGGAGATGTTAATACAGTTTTAAAAGACTTGGCTTTTATAAAAGATGAATTTAGATCTATCGGCTTACAATTAAATCCTACTAAATGTGAAATCTTCCTTAAAGATAACATTGACAGGATTTCAACTCTATCAAAATTCAACGTTTTGGCCCCAAATTTAAAAGTTATTCAAAAAGATTCTCTCCGCCTTCTTGGGTCCCCCATCCTAGAGGAAGCATAATTATGACTTTTTCGTGGAAGAAAAGATAAAAAAGTTTTGTGAAGTTCCGGACCGGATGCAACAAATTAATATCCATTCTGCTTTCACTATAATCCAATATTGTCTTTTTGTTCCAAAATTTACACATGCCCTCCGTTCAACTCAACTTTTTAATTATTTGGCTCTTTTAGGCAAAATAGATGGCGTGATTCAAAACACACTTTGTAAAATTCTAAATGTGGATATGAACGACCGAGTCTGGCTTCAGGCGTCCATGCCTGTGCGTCTAGGCGAGCTCGGCGTTCGCAAAATCACCGACGTAAGTCTACCAGCATTTTTGTCTTCGGTGCATGGCATGGATGAATTAGTTAGGAAAATCCTAACTCCTAGCCTAACTAATTCGGAAGTGCCAGGCAAAGCCGAAGCCTAAATACTTGGAAAATGTTTTGCCCAAATACTAATTTGCCAGCCAACCCATTTTCCCAGAGGCAATGGGACATGCCGCTCTGCAACATGGTAAGAAAACATCTCATTTCTACTTCCACCAATGATGCGGAGCGTGCTCGCCTGTTGGCTGTGGGGGAATGGGAATCTGGTGTTTGGCTTCAAGCACTACCATCGCCCAACATTGGTACAAGGTTGCACGTCTATTACACAGAGAAATATCTAAACGTTTAATAGACACTACCCGTGACCAAAGGGCTGGTTTATTCCTTGCGCAAAGGATTGGCATTGCCATTCAACGTGGCAATGCCGCCAGCCTACTGGCCACCCTCCCGGTTGACGTCGATGGAGAGGAATTTTTTGACGCCTACAGTTTTGCACATACCTTGCCTTATTTTTTTTTTAATAATAATTATTATATTACTTAATAAATAATAATAAATGAATCTTATTTTTGTATTTTTTTTAAATATATTCAAATAAAAATACCTACCTATTGTAATATGTTGTGAACTTGGCCTTAAAGAGTTACCAATTACTGACGTCAGGAAAGTGATGAAATTGTATCAGGAAATTGAGTCACCATAACCTTACTTTACTCTTATTTTTGCAAATTATTGTATATAAGCACTTTTACTCATTTTTATCTCAAAACTATTGTATGCTAAAGACTTGCAATGTAAAACATGTTTATAACTCACCTTTTTTTTCAGTGAAACACCGTCAGTAAGCAGGTTGTTTTTTTTTCAGCGCACACTAACAAAACAATTACAATCGATGACCACTGACACGAAAACAAGATGGAACAGATTTTTATCTGGGATGAAGAATTAACTAATGAACTTTAAATTAATTAATTTAATTCCTCATCCTAGGATTTTTATAGTGTATAAGAGTATGACAAGCATCAGTGTTGCCATAATCTATTTCCATAAAGCTACTAGTCTCCGTGAGTTGTAGAAGTAAAAATCTGCGTCATTAAGTTGTATCAGTAAATAGTACACATACTTTTTATAAGTTTTTATAGATATTTACATAGTTTACTAAATATAAACCATGTAATTATGACTCTGTTTATTTATTATTGGTATGTTTTAGCTTAAAAAGGTCAAACAGTAGCACATCATACGCTGAATTTCACTATTCATAGGGGACAGGGCAAGGAGGACATTTAAAAAATATTAATTTCTTGTTCAGTTTGATGTAAAATACCTCTGTTTTTATTCACATTGATTAGTTTAAGACTAACTTACACTGTTATAAATATCATTTGCGATTGTTCCTGTAAAAAACATGGCGTTATCTCCTTGTGACACTTTAGGACAAGGACACCACTTTTACGAAAAATGTACAACTTTTTTGGATATGACTCAAATATTAAATTTACGTATATTGATTACCTAACAAATTCATTCAATATGTGTAGCAGATTCCATCAAGCGCCATCAATCTCCAGTATAAAAAAAAAACTATTTAAAGGAGGACGGCCAGAGTGGGCTTTCTGCTGTGCAGCTATTTCGTAGCAAAATGAAAAGGGTTATAGTCTTCTTTTATTGTAAATTAATATTAGGCACAATATTGTAGTATCAAGAGAACCCATATTGAAAAAGTATTCGGAAGTATTTAATATGATTAAGCACAATAAATGGATACATCCATTATCAAAAAGGCAGCTAATGTTGCACACATAAAAAAATGTGGAAAAAATAAAATAAAACCACTGACTAATAAATAAAAATATAATTATCAAGATATTGTCGTAGACTGTAACGCTCATAAGTTATGATTATTTTTCATTTACTATCAAAATATTTTTTATTTGAGTCCAAAATGTATGGCTTAAAATAAATTAAATTGATAAATGATAAAGCGCATGGGTATTTTAATTTCTTACTCTATTAACACTCGACTAATGTCATGTCATTCGCTTGACGTGTACGGATGCTGTCATTTCTCGCAGTCTCGTTATTATTTGAATAATTTGATACAAAATGGATTGCGATAACTCTTACGACGACCCTGGATTGCTATTGGACCCTGTATCTTCTTTAAACGTTGACCCTGGCAATTCTTTGGATACTGCACCCGCTCACACGAAGACTTACGCTTGAACATGGATAACCCGATTCTTCATGTGGCATTTAAATTAAGTTGGTACTAAACTATTTAAATTATTGATATATATTAGCTTAAGCTACCAAATAGCAGTATTTTGATTTATATAAAAAAATGACACGCCTGAGCCGAGGCTCCGTACAACGCGACCGTCCTCCTTTGGAAACATCATTAAAATTTTTGTAACTCTAGCTTTTAAAAAGCCCGCCTCAATATGTTCGCTATAGGAGAAAATTGTTCCCTTTGTAGGCTGGCTGGTCCAACCTGTCAATTCAGAAATTCGGACAAGTTATGTTAATATGTGGAAGATTTAACATTTATGTTTTAATTTTTTTTAATCATAGCTACACTCAATAATTACTTCGATCGAATAGTAAAGCAATTGATTTTTTACTCATCGTGAAATAGTTCTGTTAACTTATTGTTATTGTTTTACAATCGTTGCACTAGCGGACCGATGCTATTTATTTTAATGATGAAAGCACGAATATTCGACAATATATCACTGAACATTATATTTAATATCCAAAGAATCATTACCTTTATCGCCTCATTTATCGTTGCTTTACAATTATCACCACATTCACTTTTCACTACACTTCATACTTGCTTGGCGAAAACATGTAAACAATAAAATGTACTAAACGAAACCCGAACGCTGCCGAACGCGGAGTCCGATTGTGCCTCTTTGTCGCTCGTTCCGCGCTCTCGCTTGCACTTCAAGCCATAAATGGAACGCCTCAAGAGCGAGGCAACGCCGCATTCAAGGCCGCATTCTAAGCATAGCTCTATTATGTAATCTGTGGCATGAGTCCAGAGTCATGTTTTTTCGTGCGTGCAGCCGGCTCCAGCCGGCTCCATCGAATTTTAAGACGTTGACGATCACGTCAAAAATAAAAAAAAACCCCACTGCCACTGACAAGAACGAAATAAGTTTGATAGCATGCGGTACCCATTTGCCAATCATAAACCGAAAAAAATGAATGGGTACCGCCTGCTATCAAACTTATTTCGATCTTTTCAGAGGCGGTCGGGTTTTTTTATTATTAAATCATTTCTATTATTTTATACTTTTTAGTTATGATATACCTATACATGTATATATTTTTGTAATCTCCTTCTAATTCCTTCATTTTGATACACTACTCAATAAGTCTGAGTCAAAAATATTTTTAACAAAAACCCGACATTTTGATTTTCTCGAAATTTTTATATACCTGGTGTCACTAACACAATCACGGCGAATCTAATGACACCTCACATGTCCAAATCCGTCATGCCGTTCAGGCTGTAGGCCGTGCCAAATAAATGGACATACATACATACATAGTCCCGAAAAACATTACCCTCCTTCCTTCGGCAGTCGGGTAAAAAAGGCAGCACGTGTAACATGTAGGTGAACACTGCTTATGGCCGTTCTCTCCTATATTTCTGTGGTCCACCGTTTTTTTTTTTCGTACGGAAATCCCCTTGGATATCCCCCCTGCCGGAGCCGGAAGGGGAGATTATGTCGGACTCGAACCGACTAAAACCGCACGCCGACTGTGGGTCGTGGTGCTAGGCCGAAGGTGAGGTTGTCATCCACATATCCCTCGCACCCCGGCTGACCCAGGGCCATCCCTTACGATCTAGCCCTCCTCGGGAGGAGGGACAACGGTGTCCCCGACTCGTCCCCGGAATGGGAAGCTTCTGCTGGGGTGACAGGCGGCTCCACCCGTCACCCCCAGGCCCACGCGCATGGGGGACGGAGGTCAGTCAGTGCCCTCCGACGCCCGAGTTGCCTGCGCGCGCGGTCGGCGCGATTCGTGAGTCTCGCTCGCTCGCGCCGCCTCTCCCGTTCCACCGTCTCCTTCTCGACCATTACCTGCACGCTGAAATGGTTACCGTGGCCTATAACCGACTCACGCTCGCGCTGCCGACCCTGTAAGAACTTTCTAATGAACTTCTTGAAGAACCCCATTTTGTAGTTCGTTGGAAAACCTCACAGTATGCTTATGACTGGCCTGCCTGGGGGTGACAGGAGGCACCTGTCACTCTAGCAAAAGCAGTCCCCATCCATGAAAAAAAAACGCGAAATAAAATGGTACTTGCATAAATTCAGTGGGAAGGCCAAAGGCTTTGTCTAGCTTTGTCTTCTGCAATGATGGCACATAAGCTCTCTGTGCTTACAGGGTCAGCAGCACGAATGTGACTCCCTTCGTGTTGTGTCTATAGGCAACGGTAAACACTTTCCATCAGGTGGGCCTTGTGCTTGCCTACCATATAAGTTGTATAAAAAAGTATATGTAATAATATAGATAGATTACCCCATGGCGAGTATGATTGTGTGTAGGCCTAGGGGTCCGAGATGCAACCTTTGTCCCCCTGGGGTGCGACAGCGACGATTCATTGGGCTGCTGTAGTTCCTTCGCTCGCTGTAACGTGTTCGAGTCCTTGGCGACGAATTCTGCCTGGAAGACAAACATACAGAATATATTCACGCCCTTAAATCAGCGAAGTCTAGGTCCCATAGTTAGATCGTAGATCTACATAGTTAGATCTTAGTCTACATTGTTAGATCTAAGATCTACATAGTTAGATCGTAGGTTTACATAGTTAGTTAGATCTCAGATCTACACACAAGATACAAAGTTATATTGCCAGTGAATGCTTCCTTCGTTACCCGTGTTTACTAGACTGCTAGTAACACGGATAATGATAATGAATGCTTAAGTATGTCATGCCTGAAAAAAATACTCCTAAAAGAACAAAATCTATAGCGATATAATATAAGAATAATTATATCGATATAATAACATCAACAAATGATTGGGAATGTAAATAAATAAAAGAAAATTATGTATGTAATGAAAATTATATATTTATTTACTATAGGGCTATAACAACAAGAACCCTACGGTTTTTTAAGTACAGAAATCACTATGATACCAGGATAAGTTAAAGGAAAAAAGGTTTTTGAAAAGATGAGTATCTTAATTTATTTGTTATGAATTATGAATGTCGCGAATCCAGACGCGGAACCAGGTTGTGGGCAGAGGTACCCGAAAATCGGCCATGTCACGAGGGGTTTGTTTATATAGTAAGCAAACAGTTCAGTTGCATCCGAAGCCTGGAAAAGTAGTTTCCCGGTGTCTTCGCCACTGTCTACCGCTGTCTACCGAAGCTACCGTGCCCGGTAAGCATCTGTGACAACCGGTAGGAGAGAGCACCATGTCTCCTCTCCAGCCACTCGTCCATGACCGGTCTGACGGCCGCGATTGTGGCGTATCCCCCCTTTGGTTGCTCAAGTCGCACCTTCCATGTCTCCACGGTTTCCTGGTAGAGCTGGGACCGCTGGGCCTCGAATTCTCGAGACGCAGGCCATTGGCCCCGCTCCAGCGCCTCTTTGCACCATTTAAATAGAAACGCAAGGCCTCTCGCTTCCAGGTCCCATGGAATGGTCCCGGCTAGGAGACATGTCGCCTTACCTGAGATCGTGCGGTATCCCCTTATCACCCTGACGGCCATCGCCCTCTGTGGGCTCAGCAATCTAGCCACATTACTGGCCGTCAGGGTCTCCACCCATACGGGGGTACCGTATAGGGCCATACTTCGCACGATCTCCAGGTACAGTCTCCTGCAGGGAGCGTTGGGTCCCCTGATGTTGGGCATCAGCCGTGCGAGTGCAGCTGACACCCCCTAGATTGTTTGGTTTAAATCAATCCCTGTGCCAAACGGTATCATATTTTTGTATACCTACGTTTTATTAACAAACATGTAATTATCTAAAGTATAGATAATATTCTCAAAATAAAGAGCTTTCTTCTTGCTGCAATAAATTGAACCTAATAAGAACCATTTTGTGTCACATTCTACGAAAACACCAATAAAGTACGGAGTGTGAACTATTGGTAGGTTTTACCTGTGAAAATGTCTCTTTGTTTGGGCTAATGATAAGGTCACAATTTGGTACACAACAATTAACCATTATTTTAATATTTATATTATTCCGTTTTATTGTAATAAAATTGCGACGAATGAAATATTATATATTGATGTTTTTATGACAGTAGCTTATACTTCTGTCAATCTGTTTATAAAATTTAAAAAAAAATGTCTTACGCAGCGTAGCAATGTGTGGGGAATTTCCCAAACTGTAGGGATTTTCAACCCAATTGGAGAATTTGTGGGGATTGGGCTTATGTGGGGAAAATGCGAGAAATTTAGACATTTTACTCTAGACCAACTTTAACCTTTAAAAGTAAGGGTTATAACGCAATCAAAATATATTTGTGATTATGTGGGGAAAATGCGAGAAATTTAGACATTTTACTCTAGACCAACTTTAACCTTTTAAAGTAAGGGTTATAACGCAATCAAAATATATTTGTGATTATGTGGGTTAAGTTTAAGTTCCGGAACCCTCTGTGCGCGAGTCCGACTCGCACTTGACCTTGATATTACTGGCACGCATTGAGAGATGTCAATAGTGTTACGAATGTGACGTAACATGTCAAAGCATCGGAACGATAAATTCGAACTTATTGTCAATAGCAGCTGTGACTGAGCGGTTTAGACAACGCCTGCCAAAACGAAGGTCGACGGACGGTTCGAATCCGGGTGTCACGATATGTGGTTTTTGTGTTTTTCTAATTTATTTAAATCTTAAGTAATATAATAATTATTATAAATAAAAATATAAAGGTATGTGCAAAACTGTAGGTTCAGGCGTCAAAGAAATCCTCCCCATCGACGTCAACCGGGAGGGTGGCCAGTAGGCTGGCGGCATTGCCACGTTGAATGGCAATGCCAATCCTTTGCGCAAGGAATAAACCAGCCCTCTGGTCACGGGTAGTGTCTATTAAACGTTTAGATATTTCTTTGTATAATAGACGTGCACTTGGACCCCATGATCCCAGCGTCTCGACCCCAAACGGCTCAAATATGTAATTATCACTTAAACTACTATATTTACGCCGTTTGAGGGTCTCTGCCGAGGCAGCAGCAGCGCAGGCACAGTCCGCAGTACCTGAAAGATGAGAAGGTGCAAGGGTGTCAACACATGTTGCATCCCACACCAAATGCCTTCCCATCTTCCAAGGCACCAATGACATTCCATCTGGTCTCTTGCCATCGTCGCGCACCAAACCAGAAGGCTCTAATACGGATGGAACGCCGGCGGTGACAAGAGCCCGACGGATTATGTCATTAATGTACGCGTGCCGCGAAAGCCGACCCGCGCTCCTGCTGCATGAGAGACCATGATGTCCAAGGCTACCAACTTCTTCTCCACAGCGACAACGATGTGGAGAAACGCAAGGAGCACCTAAACGAAGGCAAGCAGCGATACGGAAGGTGTTGTCGTCCAACATGGTACCAATGTTGGGCGATGGTAGTGCTTGAAGCCAAACACCAGATTCCCATTCCCCCACAGCCAAAAGGCGAGCATGCTCCGCATCATTGGTGGAAGTAGAAATGAGATGTTTTCTTACCATGTTGCAGAGCGGCACGTCCCATTGTCTCTGGGAAAATGGGTTGGCTGGCAAATTAATGTTTGGGCAAAACATTTTCCAAGCATTTAAGGCTTCGGCTTTGCCTGGCACTTCCGAATTAGTTAGGCTAGGAGTTAGGATTTTTCTAACTAATTCATCCGTGCCATGCACCGAAGACAAAAAAGCTGGTAGACTTACGTCGGTAATTTTGCGAACGCCGAGCCCGCCTAGACGCACAGGCATGGACGCCTGAAGCCAGACTCGGTCGTTCATATCCACATTTAGAATTTTACAAAGTGTGTTTTGAATCACACTATCCATTTTGCCTAAAAGAGCCAAATAATTAAAAAGTTGAGTTGAACGGAGGACATGTGTAAATTTAGGAACAAAAAGACAATATCGGATTATAGTGAAAGCAGAATGGATATTAATTTGTTGCAACCGGTCCGAAACTTCACAAAAATATTTAATATTTTCTTCCACGAAAGAGTCATATGCTTCCTCTAGGATTGGGGACCCAAGAAGGCGGAGAGAATCTTTTTGAATAAGTTTTAAATTTGGGGCCAAAACGTTGAATTTTGATAGAGTTGAAATACTGTCAATGTTATCTTTAAGGAAGATTTCACATTTAGTAGGATTTAATTGTAAGCCGATAGATCTAAATTCATCTTTTATAAAAGCCAAGTCTTTTAAAACTGTATTAACGTCTCCTCCTATAGTCCCGTCATCCAGATACCATATGTTAAATTTAGAATTTAGCTGCCGAATTACGGGATGTATTGCCAGGCTGAAAATGAGTGGCCCAAGAGGGTCACCTTGTTGACACCCAACTGATGATTCCAAAACGTTGTCCTTGTATAATAATTTTGAGGGGTACCTGTAACACTGCCAGAGAAATTTATAAATTTTCGGGGTTTCTAATTTCACTTGTGTCAACAATGTGTCCCTATTCACTGAGTTGAAGGCATTCTTCAAGTCAACTTTAAGAATGACCTCTCCTCCACTGCAGCCAAGGTACGTAGACAGGGCATGTATAGCAGCCTCGCAGCCCCCTTTAGAGCCGAAGCCAAGTTGCAGGGGCTGGAATTGGTTGGTTGCTATTTCACTATATGCTCTACAGCATAATTTGGCTGCTATACGCCTGTATGTGCACCCTACGGCAATGGGACGAATACCACCGTCTTTCTTACGCAAGGCGCATAAGTTCGCGCCATAAAGTAGGTCAACGATGGCATCGCACACATTGCCGGATAACATGAGGTTGATTAAGGCCGTTAGCTCCTTCAAGAGTGCATCGCCAGCTTCCCCAGGACTCAATAAATCTTTTAAGTGTTGCGGGGTCAAACCATCTAAGCCGCCAGCAGATCCACTCTTGAATGAACCAACGGCAGCTAAAACGTCCTTGGCTGAAACAGAGAGAAAATCATCGTCATCATTGGGAGGATCGGGGAAGGAAAGGTCAGCAGCTGGTGCTGGATGCTTGCTCTTCAGTTCTGCAAGAGTATCTGGAGAGCAAGCAGCCACCACATCATTGCTAAACAACAGTCTTGATGCGCCCCTTATGTCACCTTCCCTTAGCTTGGATTCAACATAATGATAAATGGAATTTTTTCGGAAGGTCGAGAATTTAGGGTCAAAAATATGGGTTGAGAGGCAATTTTCTTTAATTTGTAATGTCAGAGTTTTTTTTGGGGTCGAGACATGTGATATGTGTAGAATTCTGTAAGGGAAAGTGAGAAGCTGTTCCCAAGCTCTCTGAGAGTTCTCCCGGACTACCTGGGAAATGCATGATGCCAGATTTTGTGCGACTGACGGCCTGGCTCCACGGGGAACTCTCTTTAAAATCGGAACCGAATTTTTAAATTTGCTGAGTGTTTGCCAAAATGGAATTTGGGAGTTAGTGTGGGATTGTGATGCTGGACTTTGGTTTGAAAGTACATTTTGGGATTTGTGTACTTTTCCCAAATGTACTTTCAAACCCCGCTTACCTTTAAAAAAGCGAGCTTGGACACAGTGGGGGCATCGAACGAGCGTGGACGGTTGACTTGAAGGCAAATCCGTGTCACTGCGAGTACCACTACAGCTTTGCATGAAATTAATTCACTTAAACTTAAAGGAACCTATTTACAAATATTGATATGAAAATAAATTACACGAAAAAAACGTCAAAACACTCGTAAATGTCACACTGTCGCATCTGCACTATGGCAACGGCGGCGCACTTTGCATGCTGCGCAGGCCCGCGTGGTCATTTTATTGTTTATATTACCCAGCGGGGATAGTTATTGATGGTTTCAGCGTATACTTGTACGTCCTGAGTTCTTCAGCGGTGGGTGAAAAAATAAAATCTGTCGAAGCGGCCGTCAAAGATATTTATAAGTCACCATACGGCAGAACAATACCCAGCAATACTATATGTTCTAGTTAATAAAGAATTTGAAGTCAAACGATCTTCAAGCGCATTTTCTCGTAGTGTTCACACTTTTTTTAAATCTTTATTTGGTAAAGGTAACAGAAGATTCTATATTTAAATTCTTCTAGTTATTAGCAGAACATTCTGGAAGAACATTCTGGAAGAATGAAAATGAGAAACGAAATGAAGATCAAAAATATAGTTTAGCTCTTCTAGGAGAGCATAGAAAATTCTAGAGAAATAATAAAATGAATATCGAAAAGACGATCGAAATTAAGGGTATAAAAGGTCGGAGCCGTGAAAGGACAGTTAAGTTTGGGAGTTCAAAGTGAGCAGAAGAAGAAGAAGGAAAATAGTGAAAAGTGCAAGTAAAGTGCAGTAATTGTGCAGTCGCGCTGTGAGTGTCGTGAAAGTGCAGTGACCGTGCAGTACAGTCGCGCTGTGAGTGTAGCGAATAAGACTGATGCAGTAGTGCATCGTGTGGTACAGTCGCGTCGTGAAGTGTCGCGTTCAAGGTTTGGCTGTTGGGGTGAAAATAAAGCGGTCTCACATACGAAGCTGTTTGTTTCCAATCCCGTTACCCGTCTCCCGTAACAATAGTATGACTTTGTCTCGTTTCAAACCTAGGCGTGAGAAAGAGACAGATACATATGGTAGCGATTTTATAAACTCTCTGACACTGTTTCTTGTAGAAGTTCAATTTTCGACCACTTTTTCGGGCAACTGAGAGAAGTAAAAGCACCCCATATTTGGCATATTTTTTTAAGAAATTACAAGATATCGTAATATTTAAAAAATTTTCGGTCGAGCCGTTCTAGAGTTTTGCGGTTTGCAATATTCATCTTTTATCGGTCCATAAACTGTCTACCAGATATTTTTTCTATCTTTTACGTAACCAAAAATTATATCACCGCGGCCACAATAGTTAAATATCAACCTTATGACTGTACAATACAATTCAAAATTGAATATACGTCTAGAATGTCTAGATTATATGTTAGTCTATGCTAGCGGCATGCAGCTTCAATTAAATTTGCAATGTAATAACATAACATAACATAACATAAACTCACGCCTATATTCAGGGGTAGGCAGAGGTGCTAGCACCCACATTTCGCCAGTTTATGTTTAGGTCCCAAATAATAGGTGGCGAGCCTATTGCCATTAACCGGGCACTTATAAACCTACGATAAATACACACATAACTTCGAAAAGCATCGAAAAGTCATTGGTGTGTGCCATGGTAAACCTGGGCTCGAACCCGAGACCTCGTCTCAGCAATCCATTACCCATACCACTAGGCTACCGCAGAACATATACATACATAAGGTTGATATTTAACTAATACTGTATAGGTACGAGCTATTTCTTTATCTTTTTCGTACTTTTTCATTTTCTTTTTAACGTCCTTGGTGTAAATTGGGACGAGTTTTCCTATAATATATTTCCTATAAACAGTTTTTGTTTATTACGAAAAGTCATAAGCACACGGTTTCATATAATGTAACTATTGTAAGAAATAAGTGTATGTTTTGCTGAATAAAAATTATTTCGTTAACCAGAAACTCTGACAAAGACAAATAATATAGTTTTTGTCCTTTTCATTCCTTACAGTTTTTGTATGTTGTGTCTCGTTTATACGCGATATTATTATTTCCGTAGCGATTCCAGAGTATACTTGATCCTATCGGCCTAGCCAATATCGGAACTAACATATTATATTCATTGACTTCGAACAATATTTACAAGTTAAACATCAAGTACGCCAGCGCCACTCTTGAACACAGGATAGTGGCGCTGTGCATCTGATAATAAAGGTAAACCAACGTAAACTTACTATAAAAAGTCCTACCCGGGGCTGGCAGTGCCAGCTGGTTAGAAATTAAATCCGTTCGCCAAGGTGTGATGATTTTACGGATGAGTGGTCATTCATACATTTTTTAGTTACTATGTTACAACTAGATGGCGCTGCTCGATTTAAATTCAAGCTATCATTTGTTTACTGCTCAACTATAAGTAAAACTCTAGGCTGACCGTCTATACAATCAAAGATAATTAGTGTAGTTGGTGCTGAATATTGGGAACTGCTATTATTCCAACTCAATTTTTACATGTGTCTCCTTTAGAGACATTGTAATTGTAAATGTAATCAGAGTTAGAACCCGGTATGTCCCGGTTCTCGCATTCCCAGAATGTTGGACCTTCTCTTCTATCTACTCCGTCCCGGTTCTGGCCACTATCCGGGCTTCTTGGAGTTTTGGGAGTAAAATGCGAGTCCCAAAAATTTACGGGATTGCATCACATTAATTTCAAAGATTATACTTTATTGGCGGTCTTTACTTTTTGTTTCTTTTGTTCCTTTCAGGAAAGCCTACTGCTGGCTAATTAGAAAATGAGCAGTTAGTAAAATTATGATTACTTACCGGTTTTTAATAGCATAGTTTTGTTTATTAAAAACGTTCAAGTTGAAATTTTATCTATCTAAATACGAAGTTGCATGAAATGGGCTGGCAATGAATTTATTAGTACCACATATTGAACTCGATCGTTTTTATATCGAAATCTTTCTCAAAACAAAGCAAATCAACCAATAAAATTTATAAAAACCATTACCCACATTCAAAGTGTAAATAATAAATGAAAAAGCTACAGTTTATTACAGGTGTTATTATATGATTGCGGTGAAATTAGAGTCACTTTTAATGTTTATTTTTATTTTTAACCCCCGACGCAAAAACGACGGGTTGTTATAAGTTTGACGTGTCTGTGTGTGTGTGTGTGTGTGTGTGTGTGTCTGTCTGTGGTATCGTAGCACCCAAACGGATGAACCGATTTGGATTTAGTTTTTTTTTGTTTGAAAGGTATATTAGTCGGGAGTGTTCTTAGCTATGTTTGAAAAAAATCGGTCCAAGATGGCCGCCGCCACAACATGTCGGAATACATATTTCTTCATATCTCCCTCAATATGGGTATCAAATGAAAGAGTGACTAGTAGATCAATTTAAAAAGTATAAAAAAAAATTAAATTAAAAATTTAAAAAACCCCCGTCACAAAAAACACCTCCAAAAAGTTGAAAATAAAATGAATAAATTTTGATTCAACGGTTGCCATGTCGGGGGACTTTGAATTGTTCCGATAATATAACGGAATTCTTAACCAGTTAGGGTCCCCCGACCTGGGGGCCTACCACAACCGTTTATAAAACAGTCTTATTGCAGGAGAGTTTTGTGTCAAGCTTAAAGTAATCTTGCTTATATTCGTACCACAACCGTACATTGTGCATGTCATGTATTCCTGCTTAGTGCTTTTGTGACGTCAAATTAATTTTAGTTCATTCAATTCGTACCATGACGAGATTTTAGAGCAGTATTGTATTTAACATTATTGTTTTTATGTCAAATTTAGCCGTTTTAAAAAAGTTGCTAGGTAGCAACTTTTTTATTATTGTTTTGCAAAATACTGCTCAAAAAATCATTTTCGTAACCCAAAAAGCAAGTAAACCGTATTTATATACATTAACTTAAACAAGAAATGGTCAAGCTGACTATTATAGCGGTTTAAAAGTACTTTTTATTGTGTTACACGGATACCTCCCTGTTTGGCCCACACGGCCATTAATCTAACTCAAACCGACTAAAACCGCACGCAGTTTCAATTAGGTGGATCAATAAGGCATTTTCGTCACCCACGCTCAGTCTTCTCCGGTTTTTACCTAGCATGGTGCCCAGTGAGAAGACTCGCATCCCGGGAAACGCCTATAATTACAAGTATAAATTGTATAGAAGAATGCATAGAAATTGCTTAGATATTAAGCAAACAAATACAATTCTAAAAATTACAAGTATTTTACTTCAAAGTAAAAACTTCTTTTTAAAAATCCTTTTTGAATAAAAGAACTCTATGGTCTCTAAAAAAGAAATCACTGACAGTAGGCTTGACTCCAGGGAAGATTTCAGTATCCGGTGATTTTTCTCTAGGTTTAATAAATCTTCGAAAAGCCTCCGGACATTCTTCGATTACGCGGAAGTATATTTAGTCAGTTTCGTAATTTTTTTAAGTACCTACCCATTTGAGTCATTGTATTACTATTATTATCATAATCCTCTTATTAAAACATTATGAAAACGTCCAATTTGTAGACTAATGAAATCAACTTATTACCAAATTTGTGACCGGAATACGGCAATAGGTGGACCGACCGAATGCAATGATGGATGAAATGTGGGTGTTGATGTTAATTCGCCTCTGCCAAAACACTCCGGGGATATAGGCGTGATTATATGTATATATTACCAACTTTTTAATAAATGCACGAACATCTATACCTACATCATATACTTCGATAAAATCGTATCGCTATGGAATCTAATCATATAATCAAAAATATATAGTATAATAGTGTTCATGAAAAAAGGCGAATATTTAACTCTATATAAAATCTCCGAAGTTTTTGAGAAAGATAACCGGTTGTTCGCAAAAATCTCCAGAGGTGCTCCGGTCTTTTTGTCTCCGGAGTACAGCCCTAATGCGAATGAATTATTGCAAGGAATACATAACTCTTTCTAAATAGTTCATTCATTTCCGTCAATAAGCAGGAATAAAATAAAACATTATTGTACGCTCATGGTACGAATTTGAGTAAGGTTATTTTTGTGCCTGCAACAAGCCTGCAAACAAGGAAAAGAGAGATCGCTGTACGTTCTGTCATACTGTGTAGCGCCATCTCTTTCTCAAACAAAACGGAACAACATTCACGTAATTTGTAAAACGTTTTTGTTATAAATACTCTTTTATGTAACTGGCAGGATATTGAAAGAAAAAAAAAGAAAACTATCTGTCATCTGACATTAAAATAATTTTATTATGACATTTTATTTTACACCTACACCGCAAATAATATGTAAAGCCTTGTAAAGCCATTAATAATTTTATAGTTTAAATTGCCTGGGCATTTTGATCAAATCATGCAAATATTATCTATTTATATTTTATATGTACTATTTAAAGTGGTAGTAGAGCGGAGTTGTAACTTGTAAGCTGGGAGTCCGAAGCAACGAGCATCTACTATGTTAACTGCTTATGCTGAATGAAGAATATAATTATTATTATATCGCTATCCGAAGCTGTGAAAGAGCTCTCCGTCTAAGGCTACTGCTGAAAGACGCCAGTGTTCGATGAATGTGAATGATTTTCAGTGATAACCAAGTGGCATTGAAGCTATGTGAAAATGCTCTACCCTAAGTAGCAAATTAAAACACATCGACCTAAGAAAGCATTTCTTTGTTATACAACGTGGAATAATTAGTGTGCGATACAAAGAATCTTCAAATGCCTCAACATCTAAACCTAAGTAAACGCAGTATTAGTGTTGTTTTGAACCCTCTTTGTGACAAGCATGCAAACTTAAGAACAAAATACAATTCATTCATATTCAATGTCTTCATAACAATCGTGAATTTTGTATTGTAGGAACCTACTTATGTAAAATTTTATTTTCTACCGCAAATATAAAGCCGTAATAATTTTATATGTTTGTAATTGTCTGGGCATTCATGATCACATCATACCGTGCAGGTCATAACAGGTGCAAGGGGTGCGAGGCAACGGGTCCTAGGGTCAAGTTTTATTTCAGCACATCGATAGCACCGTTTCGAGTGCGATACGTATGACGGAGTGGCACCCGAATTAATAATACTGCTTGAACTTGACGACATTCAAGGCTCTCGAGTCCCAAGGTTAGATAGAGCTTCTTAGTGCATTCCACAATGGGACAGATTTTCATTATCTACCCATTTATTTTGGTTATACCTATTCAGTAGGTAGGTATTCTTAGGACAAGGTTTGTGTGAAAGATTTGTATCTAAAAGTATATGGGTAATTCATAGCACCGGGGTGAAGCCAAGGCGTGCAGCTATGTTGTTATTATATTAAGATCGTTGCTGTGAGAACCGAACCGATGTCACTTGATGACATTAAAATGGACATGCGCACTGATGCTCTGTCACAACAAAGTGCCCAAAGGCGCAAAGTGCCCTCCCCGTATCCGGGGCTAGATGGGGACACTAGGGTCCCCACAACTCGAAGGGGGCCATCTCGAAAGAAGGATAAATGGTCCTGGGTCTGCCGGGGTGCGAGAGATATGCTTTTGGCAATCTCACCTCCGGCAATCAAGGACCCAAGACGGCGTGCGTTTTGGTCGGTTCGAGTCCGACATAACCGGCTCCACCGGCTCCGTGGGAGTGGAATCCGTGGGGATTTTCCACACTATAAAAAAAGGCTTTGTCACAACAAAGAGTACATTTTTGTAAAATGCACACTGCACATCCTTTTGTCTTTTAGTTGGCTTCTATTATCTAGATCTCCGCGCCACCCGCTCTAATAGCTCAAATTCTAATTAAATAATGCTTGATACTCGCAGCTTGATAGATATTTACACTTAACGGTCATCACCTCATCGACATCATTACAATCGACTCTCGCTCCGGATCGTTCTTGGTGCTGAGGCTGGCCATCGCAACCCAGCTTGGAAACGCGGCAAGAGTGATGGTGGAAGCAAGCGTACAAAGATGGTTATTCGATTAATATAGACACCATATTATTTATTTAGTAGGTATTACATGGAATAATTTATAAAAGTAATTATATTTGTAAAATAGTATTATTATAACTGGATCTTAATGCGGCCTTTCGAGCAACCGTTGAACTCTTGAAATAGCCATCATGCATGTTATTATTTGTGCGTGGTTGTTCACTCAGCTTATGCTATGGCTCTCGCATCAGTTGCCTATAAAATGGTAATGCAATGAACACCTAGAACAAAACAACTATGTTAAGAACATGACATATTTACGAAACTAATAGCGGTCAATCACACATTACAATACATTAGCGTGTACTTAATTCAATATAAATATAGGCTTACCTTAGTCTTTACAGAGAACTCTGTAGATAGGGATTTTCAACAGTGTGGACTCTATTCATCACTCTGTGGGAGTCTCTTTCGCTTATTGAACCAATTTCATATAGGTAATGGAAAGGGTCTCATTTTAATCGCGACTGCATTCGATGACGATTTCGTGAATAAGCAATATTAGCATAGCTTTTAGAAGCTGATAAACTCCTCGAATATTGTTTTTTCAATCGTTGTTTGTAACTATTGACTTTATTAAGGATGTCATATTTGACGCTGAACGAACAAAAGGAACGAAAACTATGGGTGACGTCCCAAAACTGCTAATTTAAACAACATTATTGTAATATTGCTTTAAGAGGTCATGGTATCAAAACACGAAGTAAGATTGAAATAATACTGCTTTAAGAGGTTGTGGTTGGCCCCCTGGCAACCGTTAAATCAAAATTTATTCATTTATTTTCAACTTTTTGGAGGTGTTTTTTGTGACGGGGGTTTTTTATAGCATTTAATATGCTAACTTAAAAAACATCGGTAAAATGAAATGCTCAAGTGGGACTAGAACCCACGACCGTTCCCTTACAGGGGGAATGCTCTTCCAACTGTTATTCGAATTTTAATGTTAGCTTATTAAATGCTATAACAAATAAATAAAAAACGTTCAAATTATACGCTTCTCCACTAAATTACTAAAGCAGTGCGAATGCGAACTAGGCTTGAGGGATGGCAATAGTAGATGAGATGGCAACACAAAACAACATTATTTTTTTAATGAATATTTTTGGCACGGTTACAAAACCTTTAAGCCATGTCATATTTTGATGATGATGATGATGACGGTGATGAATGATGATTACTGCCTCAAAGACTGACATAGTGATATATCAAAGCATAGCCCAAACCACTGGACGGATCGGGCTGAAATTTGGCATGTAGGTAGATGTTATGACGTAGGCATCCGCTAAGAAAGGATTTTTGGAAATTCTGCTACTAAAGGGGTAAAATAAGGGATGGAAGTTTGTATTAAAGTCCGTCATTTCTAGAGCTAGGTGAACTAAATTTCATAAACCTGTGTCTTTTAAGAAATAAATGAACACGTCTATCAGCCTTTTTCAAAATTTTACTACTAAGAGGATAAAATAGGTAATAAAGTTTTGTATGGAAATTTCGTCATTTTCCAAGTTAGAAGCATGAAACTTCGTACACCTACGTAAAGCTAGTTTGATATAGGTATAAATGACGAATGTACGTTATGAATGTACGTTATATGTTATGGTATGTTACGCGCAATTTTTCATTGATGGTATCTTTAAAAAAAACGATCTGTATATGCTGTTATTTGCGGCCACATTAAAGTGGGCTGCCGCACATCTTAATAAACAGAAAAAAAATGGCTTTCATTTGATCTATAACTTAAGAAGGAACATAACATAACAAAACATAAACTCACGCCTGTATTCCCCGAAGGGGTAGACAGAGGTGCTAGCACCAACATTTCGCCAGTTTATGTTTCGGTCCCAATGTAATAGGTGACGAGCCTATTGCCATTAATCGGGCACTTATAAACCTGCGATAAATACACACATAACTTCGAAAAGCATCGAAAAGTCATTGGTGTGTGCCATGGAAAACCTGGGACCGAACCCGAAACCTCGTCTCAGCAGTCCATTGCCCATACCACTAGGCTACCGCGGATTATGAAGGAAAATAAGCTGAATTATAGTATTACATATTACATATTCGGGATATTAAAATACAGATACAATAATTAATTAATTACCAATAATGGCACAGCATTCGGAAGAAGAAAAGTTTGTTTGTTCTTTTTAACTACAACATTTTGCTCAAAATGCCGGCTACAAATTCTTGATGTCTTTTTCGCAGTCCAATTCGTTCGTCCCGTTGCTTTTATCCATTTTCGCAATATTATGTCGTCATCCGGAAAACTGAAACGAAATATACTCTTAAATTCCCCACACGTATCAATTATACACAAATAAAATGCCATTACCACAATTAGTGGAGAATAAAAATGAAAAAGCTTGCAACACTCAAATGTTGAGGATGAATTGTTTATTTTAATATTTTTCAATAATTTCAATATCTATCTAATCTATAAATTTATACTTAACATGATGCCAGATAATTAAGGCACTCAATTATTATATTTAAATGTAAATAATTAGCATTTAACATGGCGTACTTACGAATGAAAGGACACGTTTGGTAATTTTCTTTCACTATCACTTTTGCACCCCAAAACACTACAACGCATGGTGCGTTTTCTTATAATAACAATAATAAACAATTGGAATTGTGCACTAATAAATTAAGACCAAATTACACGCTGAGCAGAAATCAAATCAGGTGACTCTTTGTCAAAAATGGCAATATTGTTTCCATAGATTATATTGATTAAATAAATAAGTTTACTATAGTGCGTCAAGAAAGTCGTGAAATTAATGTTGGAGGAACTAATATTTTTCATTGTATTTGCAACACTCAATAACTGTCAAACCATAGACATAAATATACAGACGTGAAGCTACTACGAAATTCATTCATAAAATCATATTAGGAAAACGCCAATTCTCCATCTTGCTTTCCAACGTAGTGGGGATGTAGTAGCACCTGATTGGTCAAATAAAATTGCTAGTGATGCGGTGATAGAATTTTAATTATCGATATTTTCCCAAATATTTAAAGAACGAAGACCACTTTCCATACATAGTGAATGACTTTTGAAATGCCGTTGACTTTTTATTATTCTATCGCATAATGGTACTGGTATTACTGATGAATAGATACTAAAACATTTTTTACAAAAAAAAAAAACAAAAATATTAAATAAAAATTAGATTTTTTTTTTGTCCAAATCGATTTTATTTTTGTGCCAATGTGTTATGTACCTGGAGTACTACTAAATATATATATATATAATATATATAATATATCGTTACTCAAAGACTGTAAAGAATCTTTGTAGATTCTACGTCCCTCTGGGCGAATTATTCGAAACTCCGGCTATCACAAGGAAAGTCTGACAGAAAGCCATAAGCACACTGCAACCTGAGAATACAAATAATCGGCATCCACTTAAGCTAATCACTTAATTTTTTCTTTGAAATGTATAAATTTTTAGTCTGTGCCCTTTTTATATCGATAAGCAGTTATCGACAGTTTACTGGATTCCCTACTAGGCCGCCATACTGCTTTCCATTCATTCATAAAATCCAAGTTTAGGTAGGCAGTTTTTTTTCGTAGGTATGGCACCTCTTGATATACTCTAAGTGTCAAACTGAGTTTTCAGCTGTCATTCCTTGTTTTGTTGTGGCTATGTTTCCTATATCTTTTGCGTTCATTTAATTTATTTACGACTAGTAACAATATAAAGTTTAGAAATTAATTGCAATGTGTGTATTAATTGTGAGAGAGATGTCGTATTCAAAGTATTTCAGGGATATAGTATGATATACGGCGGGCTTTCAAGCCGGCAAGTTGCTTTCTGATTTGGAGGATATTTATGGCCAAACAGCTAAATTAGCCGGTACGTACATATATTTTAATGTTAAACACGGTATGGGAAGCGTAATCTATTAAAAATTATGTGTATTAAGTGAACATTTTATTTTTCAAAGCATTGTTTTCATTTGTCGTCGTTGTGTCATTAACCTACGATTATAAGAAATCGTAGTACGACACTTTGACGTTTTTGAACAGTCTTGATCCATTTTGTATTAACCACTGAAGCCCTCAGGACTAATAAAGAATTACACGGTATATACAGCCGTATTTATCCAGTACCGTACGTTTTTATTTGTTTCAGGTTTTCAAAAGCACATTTCAAGACATATCATTTCAGTATGTGATGATATATCCAGTGAGTCAGAAACTATCCAAGATAAATTACGCAGAAGTTTCAAACAGCATTTTGGGTGTTAAATACTCATACCAATAAGTTAATGTTTTAAAAGATTATAATTATATTATATTATAATACGTACTGTACATCTTTTGTTTTCATTGTTTAATACTTTACAACGTCTGTAAAAAATTCGACTGTGTAGCTATCACGGTTCATGAGACAGGCAGGTGTGCTTTGGGAAAGGTATTGCTCGGGACATGTATTTTGGACTTAAAATATGGTCAAAACACATTTCACAACCATGGTACCCCTGGCCATACACCTGGTGGTACCGTGGGTCTAATAAAGTTAAAGTGTACCACTGAGTAAGCGATTCTATGTGACCAGAGCGGTGGTGGACGAGCTCAAAGTCACGAAGCATAGATTATTACAAAACAATCTGCGCGCGCCAGGGTCTCGTTTATCTCGCAGCTTAGATTCAAGATACGTGTCCCAAGGCATATCCTAAAAACGGCCGACACGCCGTGTCGTCGTATATGAGGCCTTATACTCATTTATCGGGGTGTAAGGTTAACGGCATTTCCCTCACACCCCAGTTAACTTTGAGCCATATACGGTTTTAAGATGTTTTTTGATTAGTATGTAGTCAACTTCAGACATGATATAGTTATTATTTGTCTATAGTCTTATATACTGATATACCGCTCTTTTTGAAAAAAATCTCTATATGTATATAAACGTTAATAATGTTAAAACTTTTAATTTTTAATTATTTATGGTCGAATTTCGACCACCGGGCGACCACTAGTTATATATAACTAGCAGTCCCAGCGAACTTCGTACCGCCAATTTTTTCCCGCCCCGCGATCCGCGTCAGATCCCGTTCCCGCTGCACCATTTAGGGGGATGAAAAATAGATATTGGCCGATTCTCATAGATACCGGATAAGCACAAAAAATTTCATCAAAATCGGTCAAGCCGTTTCGGAGGAGTATGGCAACGAAAACTGAGACACGAGAATTTTATATATTAGATTTTCTAGATTGAAGTTTGATTTATCTAGAAAGTGTGTGCCATTAGTTCCTAAATAAAAGTGAATGAAATAATATAGTTTTATTTACCTATCTATCGTAATGAAATCATACCATAAAAAGCAACAGATCAAGTCTGTTTAGTTATAGTATGACAGGGATACCAGATTAAGCGCAGCAGCGCCACCCTCAATTTTCACGACTTTCTTGACGGGCTATATATAGGTATATAAAGCCCGACCAATAAAATAAAATACCTCGCCATATTGCGGAAAACTATTGGAACTAATTTCTTCATATGGCAACAATCTATGAGATGTCATTATGATTATCTGTCAATGTGGTGTCAATTGTGCGTGTTAATTAATGTGAATTTGATTGCGCTAGTCCAACAGTCAAGTTGTCAACTAAATAATTCTTGTTAAATAAAACACACGAATCTCCAGCGCACGACTGACATTGGCAGAATTGTCGACATCGACATCGCTCGCCATATTAAAAAATAGAATAGAATAGAATTGATTGCGCTATATAAATGCCGAAAACTATTAAAAATATTTACAATATAACTAGGTAAGTATTTGTCGGATAAAAATTCGGAAGAATCTAAATAACATCACGAACATTGTTGTCAACATGACAGGTAGGTACATCATAGAGTACTCGCAATGGAAATTGGCCAATTTTCTAATTTTACCAACTGTAACTAATTAGGTATTTAGATTTTGAGTTTGATGATTAATAAATATTTACTTAATAATAAAATTGTTTATTTTCTATTTTAACCGGAATAGCGCCAAGCGCGAGCTTCTTTGTAATGGTGTTTTTTTATGAAATTACTTTTTCATTTAGTTTTACTAACACGTTAAAGAGTAAATATTGCAAAACAAAAAAAAATTCAAAAAAAAAATTGGAAATTTATTTTGGTCCAAATCGATTTTATTTTTATGCCAATGTGCTATGTACCTGGAGTACTACTAGGGGTTTTCGGCTTCGGGAGCGTTCCCCTTACACCCGGTATATCCATACTTATATTGTAATGGGAAAGCAACTCTCATCTGTCTGTATGTTAAGCTTTCACGCCTAAACCCCTGAACCGATCTTGATGAAATTTAATATAGAGATTTTGAGAGTTTGGGAACGGAAATAGGCGGTACCTTTTATTGCGAACAAGGGCGTTAAAGGGAGAGAAATGGGGATGACAGTTTGTATGGAAGTACGTTATTTTTATCGATTATTGACATCCACGCGGGCGGAGCCGCGCGCAACAGGTAGTATTATATAAAAGCCATACTCCTGTGTATGTCTCCTTTCTACAGTTTCATAAACTAAGATATTTGTACACTAGCCATTTCACATGTGTATCACTATACTTGGTGTTGTCATAATCATAGACGTTTATAGCGCCCCCGGTACAAGTTTTTTATTTTATTGGTCGGGCTTTACTTTTAGTCATATTGAGAACCTGACCGGTTTCGCCTAACGGCATTCTCAAATGTTTACATTTAGCAAAGGTTTTGTATGTTCTAATTGCTAAAAACTATGATATTTAACATTTTTCACAGGTGGGTAGTTATAAAATTTAGTATACCAGTAACAATTTTTTTCCCCAAAATGTGGGACATCCCAACCAACAACCAAGTGCCATCAATCAGCAGTATAAATAGTATATACTTTTATGTACTTCATATAGAATAATATTCACGAAGCATAAACGTAGCTTGTGGTATTGAGATAGGTAGAACAGGTATTTGTATCGAGTATTTTTAAATATTCGGACTAGGTACACCTAGTATCTATTTTACCCATCTCTTTGGTTCTAGGTATTTATTTTTTTAGATTTTTATGACATGATAACTGGGACCTTTAACCTCCTGAGGCCCAGGCAATTTTTTTGTGAGAAATTCAAATAAAAATTATCCTAAATTACTAAATAAGGTACCGAATGACTGAAAATAAAATAAAAATTTTCACTCGGAAAATCTAGATTTTCTCAATATCATAAAAATATATGGCAAGAGTTCTCTACTTGAACGGTATATTGTGTCATATATATATGACACACATATAGGTGGCTAGGTCCTTATAGCCTAACTTAAGTTAATAAAGCACTTATATTACTGTACTGTACCAGTGTTGTTAGTTCCTACCAAATTTTACCCCACTACTTTTTTTTAAATCCGTTAGGTATATGAATTAATGTTTTCTGGCATTATATCCGTTAAAAAACTCGAATACGAAACAATAGGTTAAATAATACACATATTAATCAATAGGTGGTAGGTTTCCTATACTGGGAGCACTGCATCTGATAAGTGCAGACGTGAGGCTTACCATCAGGAGCGCGATCTACTCTTCCCATTACGAAGTACGTAGTTAAAAAAAAACAAGATTAGGTACCATTAATACAAAAAAATAGTAACTAACCTGTTCGACGATATGAAGTGTAGGGATCGAGAACTCTTTTAGGTATGTCATATTGCCTTTAGTTTTCCTAAAACAACTTTGTTCAAAATGTCTCGAACATATTCGAGCATATTCGGTCGGTTGCCAGTTCAGTCGCCCTGTGGCAAGAATCCATAATTGACGGATTGCAGTGTCCGTTGGAAATCTGCAACAACAGTTACATTACTGTCTGTGAAGTTTTAAGAATAAATAAAAATATATATTACCTTTATTATAGTTTTAAAATAACTTAATGAAATGTATTGCGCAAATAAGGTCTGAATTAAATTGTATTCATATTAAAAGAATAAATAAATAATATCCCCTCATTATGTGTAATTTACCAGTACCTCAACTGGTATCCCTAAAAAATCTAAAACCTGGACGAATTAAAAAGTAGATAAAAATGGCGGACAAGTCTGATTTTTGTTTCGAGTTCGTTCGTTGTTGTAATTTGGTTGGTTAATACACTTAATAAGGTGATAATAAATCAATATTTTGAGCCATTATTTCTACTTTAAAGAACTTGTTAATATGCTAAGACTCATAATCTGTTAATAAATTTACAAAGAAAGGGATATTTTATCTAAAAATCGTACTTACGTGTGATAGGTTACGTCTTGTAATTGCCGCTCAGTACTGCTTTTGCAGCCTAATATTCTACATGCCACCATGTTCAATATGTCAAATAAAAGCAATAATTTATCAGTCTCTTGGTTTCACCATATAAATTACAGTCAATTATGAAGAATCCTCGCCACTATTTATTAACGATCACAACAGACTTGTTGTGCACAACCTCCACCAACCTCCACTTGTGCACCAGTGTGACCAGATTTAATTTGACGAATCTACTGCTTGTGGAGGTTAAAATCTACTGAATTCTACCAAGAGAGAACGAGAATAATTATACTAAATATCAATTTATTTTTGGTTGTCGTGTTAACAACGAGAAAACAGGAATGTTTACTTGGTTAAATGATTAAATAATAAAAATAACAAAGAAAATATTCTTTAGTTAAAGGTAGTATTATCTCATCGTTTGCTTTACAAATCGGGAGATATTGACATACTTTGGTATGATATTCGTATCACAGATTGGGCTGACTTGACTCCAAAAATTATCCACCATAAAAGTTTGGTGACTGCCCCTTGGCACTACACAATGGCACTACTGGTAGTGTCAAGGGTAAGATTATTTCCCCATGGCACTACCAGTAGTGTCAAAGGGCCGATTTTCGTAGTTGTGAAGTATTGCGTAGTTATGAGAGAATGAAAGAGAGAGAGAGATTACTAGAGATAGAAAGCGTCAAATTTTTCTTTATTGTTAATAATACACTACAACAAAGCATAGCTAGGCATTAATTCGTAAATTCGCTAATTTTATCTAAAAATCGTTCTTACGTATGATAGGTTTTGTCTTGTGATTTCCGCTCACTACGGCTTTTGCAGCCTAATATATAACATATCACCATGTTGAATAGGTGAGATAAAAACAACAATTATCTGCCTCTAAAATTAATGTCAATCACGAGGAATCTGCCCCTTGGCACTACACAATGGCACTACTGGTAGTGTCAAGGGTAAGATTATTTCCCCATGGCACTACCGGTAGTGTCAAAGGGCCGATTTTCGTAGTTGTGAAGTATTGCGTAGTTATGAGAGAATGAAAGAGAGAGAGAGATTACTAGAGATAGAAAGCGTCAAATTTTTCTTTATTGTTAATAATACACTACAACAAAGCATAGCTAGGCATTAATTCGTAAATTCGCTAATATATAATTATCTAAAAATCGTTCTTACGTATGATAGGTTATGTCTTGTGATTTCCGCTCACTACGGCTTTTGCAGCCTAATATATAACATATCACCATGTTGAATAGGTGAGATAAAAACAACAATTATCTGCCTCTAAAATTAATGTCAATCACGAGGAATCATAGCAACACTTAACGTACTAACGATCACAAGTAATCACAACAGACTTGTTGGTCACAACCTCCACTTATGACCGACAAAAAAACACTTAAAACACAGAAACTAGATGGCAACACAAGACAACATTACTTTTTTTAATGAATATTTTTGGCACGGTTACAAGACCTTTAAGCCATGCCTTATTTTGTTGATGATGATGATGATGACGGCAATGAATGATGATTGCTGCCTCAATAAAGTTGTGGGGACTTTACTGCTAATTACTAGGGAGATTTGCAACTGACAAGAAAAGTCATAACTCACTGCAATATGCCACTTTTCTACTCTTATGCACTCTTATGTGCGTTGTCTAAGACGTTATGTTCGAAAATCCACCATTTTACAAAACCCAAATTCAGACCAATTATTTTTAGTGAACATTTCAATTATATATACTAAAAAGTAATAAAACTAACATGGGTAATTTACTGGTAACTGGTATCCCTAAAAAATCTATAATCTGGACAAATTAAAAAGTAGATAAAAATGGCGGACAGTCTGACTTTTGTGTCGAGTTCGATAATTTTAACTTACCACTTTATTTGGTTGGTTAATACACTTATTATGGTGATAATAAATCAATAATTTGAGCCATTATTTCTACTTTATAGAACTTGTTAATATGCTAAGACTCATAATCTGTTAATATCTTTACAAAGAAAGGGATATTTTATGTAAAAATCGTACTTACCTATGATAGGTTACGTCTTGTAATTTCCGCTCACTACTGCTTTTGCAGCCTAATATTCTGCATACCACCATGTTCAATAATCAGATCAAAGTAATAATTTATCAGTTATTCTCACCACTTCGATTACTCTCAAATAAGAAGAATCCTCACAACAATTCACGCTCACAACAGACTTGTTGTTCACCACGTCCACTGATGAACAACAAAAAAAAACAGAAACTCTGACAAGGACATAGAATATAGTTCTTGTCCCTTTCATTCCTTACAGATTTGTATGTTGTGTCTCGTTCATACGCGGTATTATTATTTGCGGAGCAAATCCATTAATTCTTCATCCTAGGATTCCTTGGGATTTGTATGTAACATTTCGTTACTGAGTACTTGAAGGCGAATACGAACCGTTACTCAGTACCGAATACATACGGTTTGTTACAGTACTAATTGCTTCCACCAATACGACACCGGACCACGCCCGGACTAATCCTGTTTTAGCTGTTATTTATATGGAAACTTGCGGGCGATAGGTAACCTAAAAGTAGTCTAAATAACCCACACTATTATCTTCCTCCCTGAATTAGTAGCATAAACGTTACCCGGAATAACTTCAGCTACCTATCTACTAGTGAAATTTCCGTCAAAATCAGTCCAGCGGATTCAGAGATTAGCTGTTACAAACGGAAGGCAGAGAAATCACGAATAAAAAATGCATTTTGTTATAATTTGTTATCGACAAACTTCCATATTTATTCAGTAAAAAAAATTATCTTGATATTACAAAACACACTTTGGTACAGCCTGCTGCGTAAATCCGGAGCAGTTCGCCACGCAGTCCGTCTCTACACTGCTTCAGGCTGGAGACCAGGTTATGTGCCATATTTCCTTGTTTTTTTTAGACTCACAATTTGCCAAAGATAAGACCTAGTAAACGTTCTGAGCGAGCGCAAAATAACAGGACAAACCATGGTTTTCTCTGAAGAACTTTTAATGACTTTTGCTTGTGTGATTGTATAGTTTTAATGGGATTATATAATTTTATGTGTTTATGATTTATCTGTTTATAGCCTTTATGTATTAATTTGTATAATTCTTAGTTTGTGTTTCATTGAAGGCGTTCCCAGAACTGCACACACTTGATCTCTTTGTGAAAGGCGTCCTGGGATATTACGACTAATTTGCAATTATATAATCTATCCAAAAGTGTAGATGTGTAAAAATCTTTGAATAAATATCATAAAAAAGGTTCAGGAAACACTAATAGATCATTTTAACTTTGGCATTGATCAGTATTACACTATTTGACTGAATTTTTTATAGCATATTTAATGCTAACTTTAAACTTCGAAAAACATCGGAAAAAATGAAACGCTCAAGTGAGAAGAGCAATCCCCCTGTAAGAGAAAAATCGTGAGTTCAAGTCTCACTTGAGCGTTTCATTTATTCCGATGTTTTTCGAAGTATTACACTAGTTTTATCAGTTTCGCCGCTGGGTGAGCCGGTGAGGTGACCTTCCCGCGAATAAAGGTTATCAATGTTATTTATTTGTATGCAAGTAGGTACCTATATTAATTATAGAAAATTATATCCAGTGAAAGATTTTATAATAACCATTTCCATTGATAATGTCCAATAGGATATGAGAATGGACCCTATACCTATGTTTTTTTTTTATTATTTGTAAAAAGTATATTTAAACCGTAGTTACAATGATATTTTATACAAGATATGTTACGTTCATAGTAACTGACTTCTCAAATCTGATCCAGCAGTCTGTCAGTGCACAATAGTTGACAATTAGCGTTAAAGTAGTACGAAAGATGGGATAAGCACATGAGTAAAAAAGATAGCTATAATTCGGAATGATTCGGACGATTGCGCTTCGAAGCATAGATTATGATTTTGTTGAACAGAAGGGGTATTTCGTTGGTAGGCAAGAAATGAAATTCGATGAAAAAATAATACGTCATTATTTATTTCGGAAAATGATAATAATTCAAAAAGATAATTAGGGAACTTCTCGAAAATAAAACCATAGTGCCGTACTGACGTTATAATCAAAAATTAAACTCCTTCAAATAAATTTAATTTATTTCTTTTCTGCCTCTTAGAAAGTTTTTTATTTTGGGATTATTTTTATGAGCAGAATGAAGCCGAACAGTGGTATATTTGTCAGTTATTTATATTCTTCCTGAGCAATGTTCCTTTTACCGAAGTATATCTCTCAGTGGCTTCAAAATTATTGCTACAAATTCTGCTGCTTTTTGAAGGTGTCCAGTCAAACTCATTTCGTTGTTCTTTAACAATTGCAATCCACTCTTGAAGTCGAACTTCATTAGTCGGAAACCTTGAAAAAAAAATTAGGTTATTACAATTATTTAAAGGACAACAAATTAATAAAACAAAAATTATGTTACTGAATTTTGAATAACAAATAAAACTGAACAGCAGGTCAAAATTATTACTTTAGTAGGCAGTAAACTGAAAATTACCCTATGTCGCATCTGTACTGATAATCTATGCAAGCAGTGTTGATGTGTCCTTGTCGTGCTCATATCAAAAAGTATTTCTGTCCTTTTTCTTTGCCGCCATTATTTTAAAAATATTAATAAACTAATTTTAATGAAATACACTAAAAAATCGGTAATATTGTATGTACTTACATGTGATAGAAGGTCCTTCGTGTTTTATTGATTTTAGTGTCGTAATTTGTACATTTTTTAAAATACACCATGGCATTTTTATTGCCATTTTATTATGCGCTTACATACGTGACAACTCGGCGTTTGCCAGACATATACTAAATGCGATACGTCCCAATTGGGACGTTTTCGCGTCTTCACCAGGCGCAGTCTAATAACATATCTGCCTCTTTTTTGTATGTAATATCATTGCGTAGTTACTAATATTCCCTCTAACCCCTCCAACTAAGCTAAATTGCTTGAGCTAGGAGTGGGTGCACGTCGGTAGTATAATGGCCAGGATCGTACCTGAATGGGGCGGATGAAACTAATTATGTGCCATTGACCACCGGGGTGGTAAACGACACCTAATTAGTGCCAAACACCACCTCGGTGGCAACCCTAGGGGTGGCAGATAGGAATAAAGTGTCCCCTCGCGCCTGATCGTGCATAGCAGGTGATGACAGTAGATACCGCCACGCGCCATACGGACGCCACAGAGGCTGTTTTTTTTTGACCATTCAATATCAGTTCAGTGACTCATTCCTATGCCGCACCATTAAGACCTGGAACTCCCTGCCAGCTCACGTGTTTCCTTCTTCCTACAGTCCCGGGCCCTTTAAGCGGGGCGTGGAAAGGCATCTAATGAGGCCGTCAAGCTGAGTGCCACCACTATTAACATGGTACATGTTTCCGATGGTGACCCTCTTTCCGAGACTTTGCCTTTGCTTAACATAAGGCGAGGTGAAGTCAAATTGACGTGTCCTATATAAAAAAAAATATCTCTTTTTAAATCTTTTCTAGGTATGTCCTATTCATCTATTTAAGATTACATATTGGGCATATCTACAGAAGCTCGACATAAAGGGAATAGAAATGGGACAGAAAACGTAGACTCGACATAGAGGTAATAGAAGCGAGATAAGGTTTTTGGCTCGACATAACGGGAATCGACATAAAGGGAATATATCAATGATATTTTATACAAGATATGTTACGTTCATAGTAACTGAGTTCTCAAATCTGATCCAGCAGTCTGTCAGTGCACAATAGTTGACAATTAGCGTTAAAGTAGTACGAAAGATGGGATAAGCACGTGAGTAAAAAAGATAGCTATAATTCGGAATGATTCGGACTGCAATCGTCTCGTTCGTTCTAAGATGGCTTTTTAGCATAGATTATGATTTTGTTGAACAGAAGGGGTATTTCTTTGGTAGGCAAGAAATGAAATTTGATGAAAAAATAATACGTCATTATTTATTTCGGAAAATGATAATAATTCAAAAAGATAATTAGGAAACTTCTCGAAAATAAAACCATAGTGCCGTACTGACGTTATAATCAAAAATTAAACTCCTTCAAATAAATTTAATTTATTTCTTTTCTGCCTCTTAGAAAGTTTTTTATTTTGGGATTATTTTTATGAGCAGAATGAAGCCGAACAGTGGTATATTTGTCAGTTATTTATATTCTTCCTGAGCAATGTTCCTTTTTTCGAAGTATATCTCTCAGTGGCTTCAAAATTATTGCTACAAATTCTGCTGCTTTTTGAGGGTCAAACTCATTTCGTTGTTCTTTAACAATTGCAATCCACTTTTGAAGTCGAACTTCATTAGTCGGAAAGCTTGAAAAAAAAATTAGGTTATTACAATTATTTAAAGGACAACAAATAAATAAAACAAAAATTATGTTACTCAATTTTAAATAACAAATAAAACTGAACAGCAGGTCAAAATTATTACTTTAGTAGGCAGTAAACTGAAAATTACCCTATGTCGCATCTGTTCTGATAATCTATGCAAGCCGTGTTGTTGTGTCCTTGTCGTGCTCATATCAAAAAGTATTTCGGTCCTTTTTCTTTGCCGCCATTATTTTAAAAATATTATTAAACTAATTTTAATGAAATACACTAAAAAATCGGTAATATTGTATGTACTTACATGTGATAGAAGGTTCTTCGTGTTTCATTGATTTTAGTGTCGTAATTTGTACATTTAAAAAAATACACGGTGGCATTTTTATTGCCATTTTATTATGCGCTTACATACGTGACAACTCGGCGTTTGCCAGACATATACTAAATGCGATACGTCCCAATTGGGACGTTTTCGCGTCTTCACCAGGCGCAGTCTAATAACATATCTGCCTCTTTTTTGTATGTAATATCATTGGAATATATCATCTAAGTAATAATAAAATTACGTTTAAATAGTAAATTACTTACTTTTATTTACTTAGTGTACCTATTAGTTTGTTCCTGGGTTGAGAAAATGTTATTTGACTATTTTCAATGCTTATATATTATATATTATCATACATAAACAGTAGGACAGTATTCTAAGAACAGTGGCGGAGAGTATCGATTCTCCAATCGTAAAATTCCTTGTGCGGAGGACCATCAGTTAGGAACACAGTTCTGGCTGGGAGTTAATAGAAATTTAAAAAAAAAATGTGCAACTAACCCTAATATAAGTCAGTGCTAACAATGGATCTATGTTATCTGAAAAAATAAAATAATTTGAATTGAATAACGCATAGTCGGTCATCTTCAGAAATATCTTGGCGACGAAATCTCAAAATGATATTAAAACTCTCGTATTAAGAGCAAATCAAACTGCTTTATTGATTTATATAGTATTCTTTTCCGAACCAAAGGTGTGTATCAAATATCAAAACAATAAGTCATCTGGAAGGGGGTGAAAATTAAAATAAGATCATTTTGAGTACTTTGTTCTTTCTGATGTGGAATGTGGCACCAGTCCGCACGTACTTCGTATGTATACCTTCGTGATTCAACTTCTTCAGAAAACTAGCATTATATAAAATAAAACAGCAGGCTCGGCATACATTTTCCTACTCACAAATTTAGTGCACAGCACATAATCTAAAGGTCATAGCTCATTAGAACCACCCGGCACCAAGTCCGCACCGCCTAGCCTCGTGCGGTTAGTATTCTTTATATGAACTTGTATGGGTATGCGCTCACTACAACAACTCCGTAGCATGTCCGCATCGCCTTAGTCGCATGCCCTCCACGTGGCTCCCTCCCGTCTTGGCTTTTCCTTCATTGGGCCTTGTCTCTTCTGGTTTGATGGATTTCTCAACCATATGAACGAGCATGTGCAATACTTTAAAATAATGGCTTGCTGAGCGGCATGTTATGCTCCGCTGGCTGAGGTGAACCTTCACACACACGCCGAGGGATGCCGTGAGCTTTCGTTTATTTTTTAATTAAAATTTAACTTTAAAACTTTAAAAAATTGCATTGGTGACATAGTGACATATGAAATTTAGTTCTTAAATTTAAACTTTAAAGTAGTTAATTTTAAACTAGCATAAAGTTCTTACTATAATAAGCACACTGGAACGCTCGAGAATAAAACCTTAAACCTCAGTGCGGTGGTTTTATTTAGCTTACCTCCGGCAGATTAAAAGTCTTCAACCTACTTGATTGACTATCTTAGGCATGTGCTTCTCCAAGGCGCCCGAATCTTTAAGGTAATGTACCTATCTATATTGTTAACTTACAGGAGAACACACTAACTAGTTAACTTTATCTCAAACAACAAACACATTTTTTATTTTTTTATTATTACAATTGGCGGGTGGACCACTCGGTGAAAACATGCTGCTCGCACGCTACAGTACGTGAGAACAGTACGTGCCAATCGTTAACAGACTACACGAAAATTCCTGGACTAACCGGTCTCCAGTCGTAGACCACGCGGCGTCCACTGGTTGACGAAGCGAGGTCCACTGGTTGACCGAGGACGTTTATTGGTGATAACACGTTGTCCACCCGTGGACCATCTGTCGACAACGAGTGGACGTCGTGCGACGAGGCGATGCAGGGTGGGTGCCGGGTGGCTCTAATGAGCTATGACCTTAAATCGACTCAGCCATTTCGGATAAGTTACAAATATACTTAAAAAATAATTATAGGTTTTAAGATTAATTCCTTTGTGGTGCTCTAGAGACAAAATGGGCGACTTATGACGTCACCAAATGCGCGCGCAATCGTGTTTTTTGTTTCGCGTGGTCTAATACCGCACGAATTATGTTGTTAACTTTGAACTTCAAAAGATATGACCATATAAAGAAAGAATGATTGCATGACCATATAAAGACCGCTATTGATTATCAGACATGATTTTCTTACATTAAAAGATGACTATTATTCAATCTTGAATACCCATTTTTTCCATCGCAGCTTGACGCTTCCACGCAGCTTTGAGCTTCGCCCGTTGCTTCAAAGCCGCTTCGCGCTTAAGATGACGTATTCTTCTTTTCTCTTTCTTTTTCTTAGCTATTAATGCCTTCACTTCTTTCGTATAGTGCTTCCTGACTTTGTACTTACCTTTAGCCCTTTCTCGAGCCTTTCGTTCAGCTATTATCATCTTCCTCATCATCTTCTTCCTGTAAATCTTAAGTAACTGTTTCCTTGTCTTCACCTTTCCTTGTGGTTTCTGTGGGACCAGATTTGCTAGTTGGGCTGGTCGACGTTGTTCGTTTCCATCGTCATATATTTGATCACCTAGCAGGTTTCTTGTTGCGTGGAGGGGGCACACGGCCACGCATGTACAGTCGGGTTCAGGCTGTGTGTGTTCATAGCTAAAGATACAGACACGTAACTTCGTGGACTGATAGTCAAGCAAAGCATCTCTGATTTCTACATCCGTAGGGACGCTCACAAATAGTCGTTCACCTAAAGGGAGTCTTGTCTTTCGCATCAAGGTCCATTCAGCAAGTTTCAAATCCTCCCTAGTATTTTGAGTTTTTATATATTTAAGGGGATCCAGAGGAAGATACCCTATGCTCTGTGGGAGCCAGATAGTAGTCACTAGGCCAACCAGTTTCTTAGCCTTCAAGGGAACGCCACGCCAATCACCGAAATCACGCCCGAGCAACCATTTCATTACCTCTTCGGAGCTTGGTCGCACAAGAAAGAATCCTGCTCCCACTAAGCCAGAGGCCGTAAAAGTCAAATTGCCACTGTATTTTCTGTCCTGTAAGGCCTCTAATATTTGACCCGAAAGTTTTTCGTTTATTTCGGCAGCGGCAGCTTTATCTAACGCCACTCCATCCACGCGTTGGATCATTACAGAGTATTCACTTGGGCTAATGCCAGGTCTTCGCAAACCCTCATAAGGTGAAGGCTGTTGCGTCTGTTTTAAAGCTATAGAAGCGGTCGAATCTACCCCTTCATCTATATCTGTTGCTTTAGAATGATTTGCACCTTCAATCTGTTCATCTATCAGTGCGTTTTTAGGTGTATGGATTTGACACACGGCTTTGCATTCACATTTGATTATAGGCCGTGTCTGTTCACTGTCAAAGATCCGGACATGTATCTTCATGGCCTGATAATAAAGCCAAACATCTCCTGTTGCCACTTCCGAAGGTACGCTCATCAGCAATCGCTGGCCCTGGGGTAGTGTATCCTTGCGGATGAGTGTCCACTCAGGAAGTTTCAGTTCTTTTATATGAGTATTATGGGCAATGATACATTTCATGGAGTGGAATGGGTCATATCCAGAGTTGTTCGGAAGCCATATAGTCGCTCTGTGTCTATCAAGCTTCTTAGTAACCAAAGCAACGCCATTGCTGGTTCCGAAGTCACAACCAAGCAACCATGTTAACGCCTCTTCGGTGCTCGGTCGCAGAAGAAAATATCCTTCTTCCACCAAGCCAGTGGCTGTGAATGCCAGGCTAGGACCGCGTGCACTTTCTAATACAGCCGCGAATAATTTGGCGGCCAATTTTTTACTTATATCAGCAGCCGTAGCGTCGTCCACAGCTACGCCGTCGTCTCGTCGAACCATTACAGAGAGATCGGATTTAGCTGTAGCTGGGCTCTTCTTATCCTGAATAGCCTCCTGAGTTACGGGGAATTTCGGTGGAGGCTTCTGCGTCTGGCTCGTGGAGGGTCCTGCGATCGCTGAATCTATGTCTCCCTTTGATTTCATTATTGCCGTTTTGACTGACAATGGTCCATTGGGATTGGTCTTCTCGGGGTTCATTTTCTGTATCTTAACTAGGGTAGTCGAATCTACCCCTTTGTTTGATTGCATTGCTGCCGTCCCACCTGGTTTAGGCTTCTGCGTCTGGCTCGTGGAAGGTCCTGCGATCGCTGAATCTATGGCTCCCTTTGATTTCATTGTTGCCGTTTTGACTGACGATGGTCCATTGGGATTGGTCTCCTTGGGGTTCATTTTCTGTATCTTAACTAGGGTAGTCGAATCTACCCCTTTGTTTGATTGCATTGCTGCCGTCCCACCTGGTTTATTAAGATTGGACTCAGTTTTCGAAGCGACCTTTCCCTTTGATTTCACTGTTGCCATTCTGGCTGATATCATATGATTATTTGGACTTGCAGCGCTTTGGAATCTCTCATGTTGGGTCGCCTGGTGTGCGTTGAGGCTTTTCAGTGCAGGCTGTTGCGTCTGCTCAGCGTCAGCTCTCTGTCTCTTAGCTACTTGAGCCGTTTTGTCTACTTCTCCTTTTCTGGAGGATGTTTCACCGGGATCCACTTGTTTACTGGGGTTCTTGTTAATGCTGGGAGATCTACCAGGAAGCATTCGACTGGAGTTCCGGTTAACGCTGAGAAATTCACCGGGATCCACCTGTCTACTAAGGTTCCTGTCAATATTGAGGGATCTATCAGAATGCACCTCTTCGCGAGGGCTCCTGTTAATGCTGGGAGACCCACCAGGATGCGCCTGGCTATAGGAGTTCCTGTAAAAATTGGGAGCCAGTTGTTGTTTGGGGTTCTGGTCAATTTTGTCAAATCCGCCGGAAAGCGCCTGTCTATGGGAGTTCTTATCAGATTTGAGAGATTTATCGTGATGCATCTGTTCACGTGGGTTTCTGTCAATGTTGAGAGATTCACCGGGATCCATCGGTCCACAGGGGCTAATGGAAATATTGGGAGACCCACCAGGATGCATCTGTCTTCTGGGGTTCCTGTCAATGTTGGAAGATTCACCGGGATGCACCTGTCTGGTGGGGTTCCTATCAATGTTGACCGATCTAGCGGAATGCACTTGTTGATGACAGTTTCTGTCAATATTGAGAGATCTAACGGGATCTACCTGTCCACTAGGGTGCCTGTCAATGCTGTAAGACCCACCGGCATGCACCCTTTCACGGCGGTTCCTGTCAAGGCTGGGTGACACAGCGGGAAGTTCGCGTCCACTGAGGTTCCTTTCAACACCCTGAGATCCACTAGGATGAACCTGTCTGCTGGGGTTCCTTTCAAGGTTGAGAGATCTAGACGGTTGCACCTGTTCATGTGGGTCTAAGTCAATGCTGTGAGATCCACCATAATGCGACTGTCCATAGGGGTTCTGGTCACTGCTGTAAGATCCACCATGATGCGCCTGTCCATAGGGGTTCTGGTCAGTGCTGTGAGATCCACCATAATGCGACTGTCCATAGGGGTTCTGGTCACTGCTGTGAGATCCACCATGATGCACCTGTCCATAGGGGTTTTGTTCAGTGCTGTGAGATTCACCATGATGCGCCAGTCCATAGGGGTTCTGGTCAGTGCTGTGAGATCCACCATAATACGCCTGTCCGTAGGGGTTCTCGTCAGTGCTGTGAGATCCACCATAATGCGGCTGTCCATAGGGCTTCTGGTCACTGCTGTGAGGTCTACCTTGATGCGCCTGTCCATAGGGGTTCTGGTCAGTGCTGTGAGATTCACCATGATGCGCCTGTCCATAGGGGTTCTGATCAGTGCTGTAAGATCCACCATGATGCGCCTGTCTACTGGGAATCCTTTCAAGGTTGAGAGATCTAGCGGGTTGCACCTGTTCATGTGGGTCTATGTCACTGCTGTGAGATCCACCATGTTGCGCCTGTCCATAGGGGTTCTGGTCAGTGCTGTGAGATCCACCATGATGCTCCTGTCCATAGGTGTTCTGGTCATTGCTGTGAGATCCACCATGATGCGCCTGTCTATAGGGGGTCCTTTCAACACCCTGAGATTCACAAGGATGCACCTGTCTGCTGGGGTTCCTTTCAACGTTGAGAGATCTAGCGGGTTGCACCTGTTCATGCGGGTCTGAGTCAATGCTGTGAGATCCACCATAATGCACCTGTCTATAGAGGTTCTGGTCACTGCTGTGTGATCCACCATCATGCTCCTGTCTATAGGGGTTCTGGTCACTGCTGTGAGATCCACCATGATGCGCCTGTCTATAGGGGTTCTGGTCACTGCTATGAGATCCACCATGATGCGCCTGTCTATAGGGGTTCTGGTCACTGCTGTGAGATCCACCATGATGCGCCTGTCTATAGGGGTTCTGGTCACTGCTATGAGATCCACCATGATGCGCCTCTCTATAGGGGTTCTGCTCACTGCTGTGAGATCCACCATGATGCGCCTGTCTATAGGGGTTCTGGGCACTGCTATGAGATCCACCATGATGCACCTGTCTATAGGGGTTCTGGTCACTGCTGTGAGATCCACCATGATGCGCCTGTCTATAGGGTTTCTGGTCACTGCTATGAGATCCACCAAGATGCCCCTGTCTATAATAATTTCTGTCATTATTGAGTGATCTTTCAGGATTGACTTGTTCATGGGGGTTATTATCAACACTGTTATTTATATGTGGTGTTAATGTATCTCCCCATGAGTTTGTGGGATGTTTTAACTTACTAGTTGTATCAGACCAACGCCAGTCAGAGAATCTGTCTTTTTCAGTATGGTCCTGACGAAAATACTGCTTACCAGTGCCATCCATTTTGTCTGATGTTCAAATTTATTTTACTTCACTTCTATTTTAGCTATATCTCGATAGTGGTTGTGTTGCAGTGAGTAAGGTCATTCCAATGGTTATTGGAGGAACATAGGTCTAAACCTCGTCTTGCGTAGAAGGTTTGCTTGTGAAGAAAATAGAGTCCCCTTTACCTAAAACAATAAAAATTAAACGGTTGTATTTATATGTAGTACAGTGAAGACAGTTTCAAACAAGTTCATTCCTTCTTAGTGCAAATAGGTGTTTGTATGCATGAATATGAAAACATAGTGGTGAAATCGTGGAACTCGCTACCAGAAACAGTAATAAGTGCTCCTAACATAAACATTTAAAAATAGACTGGACAATCATTTGAAAAATTAAACAAAAGTGCAGTGATGTACACGCATCAGCTCTAAGCTGCTAGTGTATCGAACATTAATAATAATACATAATATGAAAATGTTTAAATTTTCTTACTATCACAGGGTTTGTACGAATCGACGAGGCCAAAGGGCGGCCAAACACGGACTGCTCGAGCAGTTAACGGCTGAACGACGTACATGTACTGCCCGAGCGGTGGACGGCAGTATGGAATTTCGTCATGCAGTTGACGGCTTGAAGCGGTTACGACTGCTCAGGCAGTCATTTGTACAGGAGCGAATGAATGGCTATAGTTCATCATCGCGCGGTCGCGGCTTCAAGCAGTCAGCCTCAACTGTTTGAAGCAGTCCGTATACTGCTGTGGCTGCCCTTAATGCTTCGATTTTTTGATAATTTTTTTTTTATTCCACACAACGCTATCTAGACCCATGTTATTTGTTGTTAGAAAGGGTGATTACACGAATCCCAAAGCACATCGACCAATCAGTCTGACCTCCTTCATGCTAAAAACCATGGAGCGCTTATGCGAGAGGGAGCTGAGAGATGGTGCACTAAAACAAATACCCCTACACGCAAACCAGCACGCATACAGCTCCGGTAAGTCAACGGAATCGGCCCTCCACCTGGTAGTCAGCCGGATAGAGGAAGCGATAGAACAAAAAGGCATCTGCCTAGGAACGTTCATCGACATCGAAGGAGCTTTCGACAAAACCAGCTTCACCAGTATTAAGACCGCCCTGTCAAAACATGGAGCGGAACCGGTACTAACAGACTGGATAACAAACATGCTCAGTAAAAGAGTGGTTCGCCTTGAGAAAGAAGACCAGACAGCCCTGATAGCCAAAGGCTGCCCACAAGGTGGTGTAATCTCCCCCCTCCTGTGGAATCTAGTGATAGACGACCTAATCACAAGGCTGAACAAAAACCTGTGTAGTCTCGGTTTTTGTTCAGCCTTGTGATTAGGTCGTCTATCACTAGATTCCAAAGGAGGGCTATGCTATAGGCTATGCTGATGACCTAACAATCCTTATCTCAGGTAAGGTAGCGGGTACGATCTGTAACCTAACTCAACAAGCCCTGCGCATTGTAGAAAAATGATGCAGGGAATTCGAACTATCAGTGAACCCGAACAAAACCGAATTAGTTATGTTCACAAACAAAAGGGTACTAGGCGAATACCGATTACCAAAACTCTTCGAAACGGAACTCCAACTGTCAAAAGAGGTTAAATACCTAGGCGTCATTCTCGACAGCAAGTTGACATGGAATAGCCACCTAGAAAACAAATTAGTAAAGGCCGGGATTACCTTCTGGCAATGCAGAAGAATGATTGGCAAAAAATGGGGGCTAACGCCGAAAATCATCCTGTGGCTTTACGAAACAGTGATCCGTCCCATGATAGCCTATGGCGCCATTGTCTGGTGGCCGAGGACCGAAAACAGCACAATATCGGCTAAACTACAAAAGACCCAAAGATTAGCCTGCATGGCAACCACTGGCTGCATGAAAACCACCCCCACCGCGGCAATGGAAGCCATGCTTGGACTACCACCCTTGGATCTGTTCATCCGCCAGGAAGCAACAGCTGCGGCTATACGCCTGAGGGCACTCAGCCTATGGAGCGAGAGAAATACACGACACACTTCATTGCTCACTGAGCTCACAAAGGAGATACCTATGATACGAGCAGTCAATGACCGTGTACCTAAACAACACCTTTTCGACAAAAAATACAAGATCCAGCTTCACGAGGACCACCGCTGTGAGGCCTTATGCTCAACGGAATTGCGTATCTTCACAGATGGATCCAAAACAGGTACTGGCACCGGGGCCGGCATCTTCTCGGAGGACCTCAATATATCAATTTCGACACCGCTGGGGACCCATAACACAGTATTCCAAGCGGAATGTATGGGATTACTCTGGCTGCCTCAGCGGTAATGGCCCGGAAAGTGATAGGTCACTCAATACGCATACTGTCAGACAGCATGGCCGTGCTACAAGCATTAAACTGCCATACTATTAATTCAGGATTAATACTGGAGTGCCATCTTAAATTAAATCAAATAGGTCACACCAACAACATAACTCTACAATGGATCAAAGGCCACAGCGGCTCGCGAGGTAATGAAGCCGCGGACGAGCTTGCTAGGAGAGGATCAGACATGGTTGCAATGGGACCTGAACCCCTAATACCGATCCCCTTTGCATACCTACGAACCATAGTGAACCAACGAACGAGAGACCAACACAACAGAGAATGGATAAACCTGGAAGTATGCAGACAGGCCAGGGAGGCAATCCCTGTGCTTGATAATAGACTGACCAGGCGTCTTCGACAACTGAACAAACGGCAACTACGCACGACTACGGCTGCCATCACGGGGCATGGTTCCTTCAATAAACACCTTTATATTTTAGGTATCACCGACAGCCCTCTCTGCAGAGCCTGCATGAACGAGGACGAAACTGCGGCACACGTGCTCCTACACCGTCCTGAAACACCACAGGGCTAAGTACTTCAGAAACACAGGTACGCTCCGGGAGATCACCAGCAGTGTGAATAACCTGCTGGGGTTCTTCCAACGAGTTGGGGTGGATCGAATAAAATCCCACCCTCACGCAAAAACCGCGCCTTGTAGTGGAGTTGCGGATAACAGCCCGTGATACCATACCATACCCATGTTATTTTTATGTTATGTTATGTTACATACATACTATGTAAAGAAACACCCAGACCAATGCAAATAGCCATATTCATTAGCATACAAATATTTGCACTGAGCGGGAATCTAGCGTAGCAGTCGCGTTCACTACCGCCACGCCACAGAGGCTGTCATGTCATGTAAGGCAATTTATATTGTTACTGGCATTGTAACGTCGCGTTTGTGAATCTCGTTACATCGGTGGTCTTTAACGGTTTTTAGTCGAAATTTCGCTAATTTCCGAACATTGGAGGCGACTGGCAACACTGCGTTGGCCAGCACGTCACCTTTCTTCCTTACGATCGAGCAAGATGGTCGATATTATGTTATAATTTTAATAATCGTAATCCATTGTAATGGATTGAAGTTATTCTTGTCCGGATGACATTATAAAATGTCCCCGCTATGATATTAATATAGAATTGTTCCATATTTCTGTATTTGTTTCAAAAATACAATGATTTATCGTGTGTTTGGCATTTAACCAACTAATTATGGCGGTCTCCATTGGAGCCGCCTTTTTCCTTCTTTGTTTAACTTTAGCTTTTCTTGTACTTCAACTTTTGGCCTTTCTTGGAACTTGTCTCTGATGGTTTGAGGGATTTTTCAACCATACGAACGAGCATGTACAATATCTTGAAATAATGGCTTGTTGAGCGGAATGTTAAGCTTCGCTGGTTGAGGTGAACCTTCACACACTCGCCGAGGGATGCCGTGAGCTTTTGTTTACTTTTAATTAAAATTTAACTTTAAAAACCTTAAAAAATTGCATTGGTGACAAGAGTAATATGTCATGTAGTTCTTAAATTTAATCTACTAGCATAAAATTCTTACTATAATAAGCACACTGGAGCGCTAGAGAATAAAACCTTAAACCTCAGTGCGGTGGTTTTATTTAGCTTACCTCCGGCAGATTAAAAGTCTTCAACCTACTTGATTGACTATCTTAGGCATGTGCTTCTCCAAGGCGCCCGAATCTTTAAGGTAATGTACCTATTTATATTGTTAATTTACAGGAGAACACACTTGTTAACTTTATTTCAAACAACAAAACACACATGTGTTTATATATTTTATTATTACAGCATGTAAGGTTTAACGCGAGGAAGCTTATAAAATGTGGAGTAAATTTATATTTCTGTTTACAGTATAATTGAATTAGAATACATCGGGAGAAATGAAATGCTCAAGTGGGACTTAACCCACGACCTTTCTCTTACAGGGGGAATGCTCTTTAAACTGAGCTAAAGAATCATCATGCATCACTTCAAATTTCCTTTATTCCCAAATTTGCAAAATTTATTCAAGTATAAATGAAGTCACGTCCACTGTTTACTAAGATTGTTTAATACAACTCAATAAATTTTATACAGTTTTCAGCAAGAGTTAGCTATTCGAGAAAGGTTTATACCTGTTGTTACCGAAATCAGTACTGGTACCCAACCCGGTAATTTTCAATATTTCTTTTTTAAAGAATATTACAACCGAAGTTACTAATATTCCCTCTAACCCCTCCAACTAAGCTAAATTGCTTGTGCTAGGAGTGGGTTCACATCGGTAGTGTAATGGCCAGGGTCGAACCTGGGACCTCTCGATCGTAAGGCCAACTCCTTAACCACTAAGCTACCAACGCTTCAAATTATGGGCGAACCATGTATCTTGGACCTAAATCGCGAAATATAAGATGCCCTTGCGCTGGCAGCTTGTTTCCTAGTTATCTAAAATTGGTGAATTTAGCGTCCACTGCAGTAGCACCCTGTGCTATTTTCAATTTAAATTTTATACCAGTTCAATCCTTCAATCTACACCATACATTTAATCACGCCTTTATTCCTGGAGGGTTCGGTATCATCAACATAAGTCCTAAGCCGGGGTGGGAGAGATATGCTTTAGTTGGCAATCTCACCTCCGGCAACCAAGGACCCAAGACGGTGTGCGTTTTAGTTGGTTCGAGTCCGACATAACCACCTCCACCAGCTCCATGGGGGTGGTACCCGTGGGGATCTATCGCACGATAAAAAAAAAACAAGTCCTAAGAGGTTGTAAGGATGTTTTTGTGATAAGAGTTATAAATAACAAAGAGTTATAATAACTAGGAGGTCGTACAAATCCTTAGACCAAGGTCTATTGGCCTCAGGAGCAGTTCACCAGATTCTCGATTCAGGAGATTTGCAACTTGCCAGTTTCTCAACTCACCAGATTCGCAGTTAACCAGAAGTATAACCAAAAGGTATATTAACAACAGGAAATTCTAAAAATTATAAAAAAAAGTATTTTTCTTCGGTTATACAGATAATTTTTTAATAAGAAAAGTAATTGATTTTTATTTAATGAGACTTTCACTGTAATATAATTAATGTTACAAGGAACTAGGATACTTCTAGTTTTAAACCGCTTTAAGATTCCGCATAAAACCAATAAAACATGCAGAACAGTAAAATGTGCAGTGCATATTATATGTTCGTCATACTAATACGCATTTTCTATTTGATAGTAATATCTGGTTTACTGCGAATCTGGTGTTTTGAGAGTCTGTTAAATTGCAAATCTGGTGAATCGGAAATCTGGTGAACTGCTTCTGAGGGGTCTATTGCATAAAAATCGCTTCAATTTGAAATAATACTCAGACAAAATACAGGTACTTATTGTGAAGTTCACAATCTAATGCTAAATAAGTAAATAATACTTACCAGTCTAATTAACTACTCAAACAGTCGGATACTTTTTCTAATAATTAATTATTTTGCATATGTACAGAGCATTTAATCGGTGTTTTTTACAATAAAATCAATAAATATTGCCTCTATGAAGCATTTTTTACCGTGTGTTTAGTGTCACATTGACAGCTGACACTATTGAGTGTTGACACTGTTGACAGAATAAGACAAAACAAATGTAGCCAATATAAATTTTGCAAATTCCTTGAAATCGAGGATAAGGATGAGGAGGACACCACTTAGGTGGCAGACAAGCAAACGGCTTACCAAATCGGAAGTGTTTGCCGTGGTCTATGGACGTGTGCATCGCCTGGTATAACACTCGTGCTGCCCATCCTGTAAGAACCTTTCTTCCCTGCTTGAAGAATCATATATTTTATTCGCTTGAAAAAACCACAGCAGGGAGATCATTCCAGCAATCATTTGAAACATGATAGATCTTCGGCACCCAAGTTACCCTTAGCTGATAATTGATGGAAGAGACAGACTTTGCTCTCGGAGTATCAGACGATGTTTTCCAATAAATCATAAAAGCCCAATAAGAGGAGTATTGCTCAAGTCATATATCGTGGACCTAAAATGAGCTCTATACGCGAAATACACGTTTCTTGGGTGTATTTTGAAGATAGTACTGGGTGCTTCGGCATTGGACGAGCTCATATTGACCAAGCATAGATTATCACAAAAAAATCCAAGCGCGTCAGGATCTTTTATAATTCGTGATTTCGGTCTAAGATTATAATAGGTAGGGTAAGGTGGGGCACAATGTTACACGGGGTTCAATGTTACAATGCACATATCTCCGTCCCTGTCTTTTAGTTTTATGATGCTGGTATACACGTTTGTCAAGCTCACAAGTAGCCATCTTTAAACAGTTGTTGTCGCCACAGTTTGTACCGCGCTTGAAAAATAACAAACAAAAAAGGGTTTTATCTGATTAAACGACGAAAAAATAGTTCCAAATATTTTAATTTCTTTCCGGACGTATTGTATTAAGGTAAGTGACGGTATTTTTCCTTTATTGAATGATTATTTAGCTACATATTAACGTTAAATAGTTTGTAGTAAACATAACCTAAAATACTCATTCGATTTTTTTAAATTGGTTTGCCTCTCCGGGGCACTGTGTTACGGGGCACTGTGTGACACTGTAACAGTCATCCCCAATTTACATATTTTTGTATTATTTGAAGGTATTAAAAGATAATGGTGCGAAATCGTAAAAGGAAGACGGATTATGGTCTCCATAGTGAAAAAGATATGGCGGAAGCGATTTTGATGGTTGAAAGTGGTGTTAGTCTTCGAAAAGCTGCAACGTCAACTTCAAACGTCAAACAGATGTCTATACTATCCCAAAGAATATTTTAAAGAAGTCTAATATTTATTAGAAGTTAAAAACTTTTTCTCCCTTTCTTAGTTTTATATTATTTTATGTAGTAACATTGTGCCCCTTACTCTGTAACAGACTACCCCAGATATGGGGCTCAGTGTTACAATCGACTGATTTAATTAAAGTGCAATTTAAATTAGGTAGTTCCTAATAAAGTTAATATTTGAGCTATGTCAATTGAAGAGAGATTGTTAAAGTTTATTTCTATGCCAAAAAGTAGCTGATTAAAACAATATTTTTGTCATTACATTCTAGTATATTTTTTTTGTAACATTGTACCCCACCTTACCCTATATGGTTTGAGCAATATGTCTGGATTATTGCAAGTGTAAAATAAGATATGATAATGTAGACGTGAGTGACTGTATATCAGTAGGCTCTGGCTAACGAAAGATAGCGCAAAATTTGACACTGACTCGGTTCTGTCTGGCCATGTGCAGTCAACTACAAAAGTAGCTTACCAAATTCTAATTTAATGAACACTGTGGCCCCTAAACCTTACATAAAATTGTGAAAAAAAAAACATTGAATATGTAAATTAAGTTTGTCTTCTGACACTACATTTACTATAGACAGATGCATTCCATTATAAGAAAGATTTGTAAAATATTTTAGTGTTAATCAACTTATGGCGTTGACTGTACCATATTAAGCTAGTTTTCATGCATGCCTAATAGGAAAAAGATTCCAGTATCGACTCCGTTATTTCGGTGTATATTCAGTGTTGCAATGTTGATTTTTTTTTGTTTGGCGCCAACTTTTTGCACCATCTTTCGTTGGCCAGTCTATAAACACCAAAATCACATAAACTCACGCCTGTATTCCCCGAAGGGGTAGGCAGAGGTGCTAGCACGCACATTTCGCCAGTTTATGTTTACGTCCCAATGTAATAGGTGGCGAGCCTATTGTCATTAACCGGGCACTTATAAACCCGCGATAAATACACACATAACTTCGAAAAGCGTCGAAAAGTCATTGGTGTGTGCTATGGTAAACCTGGGATCGAACCCGAGACCTCGTCTCAGCAGTCCATTACCCATATCACTAGGCACCAACATCCTAGGGTTAATTTCGTACGCATCCAACGCCCTCACCTGAAGAGTCTGTGGTCCGCTTTTTCTTGAGTCACTGTTGAAACCGTCGAACTTCGATATTTTCCGCATAGCGATTGTCATCTGAACTCTACGACCATGGATCTGGACGAATTTGTCAATATGTAACTACCTTCTTCCCCTAGTTTAATCTGACGCGATCGAGTTACTACCCTATTTCCTTATACGCGTGCCCTACTACAATAAAACACTACTATATCCGGAATTTGGATTGGGCACACCCATGGAGAAGGAAATGATGGCGGAGTTGTTGCAAGGCAATCGAGTCGCGTGCCATGCAAACGTCAAATGGACTCATTCGGTAGGAACGTTATACCTATGAAGTCCTTCGACTTTTGACACCCCACGCGTCTCTCTTCCCACCCGCATTCGGCGCGCGTTTTTATTAGGAGAAATATCAATGGGGCATCTCCGTTACTTAATCATTTTCTGTCCTCCGTGGGCACACCTCATAGGATAATCAAAGACATTAATTTACATATATGTAGTTAGATTTATTGTAAAATCTTTATTTAAATTTTATTCTACTGACTAAAACAATTCAGGAGATGCCAAGTGTCAGCTACACAGTAGCTATATTACACTTTTTTAGACTATAACTTACTTACTAACTTCTCTTGATAAAAAAAAAATTGAATTACTTTTGCCGACTTTTCGGATGCGATAGTGCACCCGTGGCCACGACTTGACCACGAAACCGAAACGTCGGCAAAAGTAAGATAATATTTTTTTATAGCGTGAGGTCCCGAATACTTATAAAAAAACATACCGGGTGTAAAGGGAACGGTCCCGAAGCCGAAAACCCCAGGATAAACACATTGGCATAAAAAAACGATTTGGTCACCGCACTAGACTATAGGTTATTCATCAATCACGGCCGTGATTGTGGTGAAACTGACAGCAAACCATTCCGTGTAATAGACGCATATAGTGTAGTTTTCTATTTTAATGCTATTTACCCATCGTTCTTCCTGATTCTGTGTTTTTTTTTTTCATTCTTCTATTCGTGAGACAACTCCACAGGTCAATGAACTTTATTCTCAGTCCATTTGACATGAATATAGCCCAGGAGATAGTGGACTTTTCAAAATATAAAATTACTAGCTTTTGCCCGCGGCTCCGCCCGCGTGGATGTCGGTTATCGCAACGAAACATAGCCTATGTCCTTTCTCATGGTCTAATCTACCCCTATTCCAAATATCATCAAATCGGTTCAGTGGTTTAGGCGTGAAAGCGTAACATACAGACAGACAGACAGAGTTACTTTCGCATTTATAATATTAAGTATGGATTAGTATGGATTTTTTACCATTCACTCTTACGAACTAACAGAAGTATATAAGTACATAATACCATGCGTGGCTCGAGGGGGTAGGGGGTTGAGGGTTGGGACACAGGGGTCATGACCCTCCTCGGTCTCTAGTCGCGCCTTTAAAAGCGCCAGAACACCACCATGGGACATGGGAGTACCTACTTCCTTTAGGGGATGGGGCAGAAAGGTCCCAACCCCAGGTATTTTACTCTTAAAATCGCCCCAAGAGCCAAGACCCAGTCCTTCTTTCCCCATGACACCACCAAATAATACCCCCAGAGGTGTCATGGGGAATAGATTAGACCCCATGACACCTCTGGGGGTGTCAGGAGGAATCATCTTAATCCCCATGACACCCCCAGTGGTGTCAGCAGGAATAATCTTGGTCCCCATGACACCATCGAGTATTAGAGCTACCACTTTACGTACTCTTAATGTATTAAATAAATATATTGGATTGGAATCGTTAAGTTATGGGGAATATGTAATTCCCCATGACACCACTAGGAGTATCATTTGGTGGTGTCATGGGGAAAGAACGGACCCAGTCGAGGTGTCCCCCTAAAATTTGCGGATACAACAGCGCTTGCATAATACACTAACTCAAGGGATCTGGGTCTCTGTCTAACAGTGTCTGTAGGATCCCTGCTGCAGAATTCGCCTCCAGCCGCTCCAGTTCCTCAGGGTCTGTTACCAACGGTACATACACCTCAGGTTCATCACATTCATTTTCAGTTGGTTGTGATGGCCCAACAGGTGGTTTGTCAGCAGGAGGATGAGACCTGTAAGTGGAAAGACCTTAGGATGAATATTTATAAAAAAAGCTGGAACCGAAATTACTAATAAAAAAAAATAAACAAATACTTTGACTTGACCAACAAGTTAACTAAAAATGGCTATGTGGTTAAACTCTACGCCGTAGAAGTAGGAGCAAGGGGAATTTCAGCTAAATCCCTGTATAACTTATTTAAAGACCTCGGATTGCCAAGAGCTTCAGTAAGCTCTTTACTCAAACGAATATCTAAAACGGCGTTGATAGGATCTTACCAAATTTGGATAGGTAGAGGGGGGAACACTTGTGACGGTGGAGGTGAGCGCTGATGCCTCACAAGTTGGTCACCCTAAACCTACACCTGGGTCGCAAGTCCCAGGCGCCGTCACAGTGTTCCTCTCTGTACCACGCCATGGACCCGGCGACCGCACGGTGAATCCATGGAATGCTAAGAACCGGATCTCTCTAACTCCTACAGCTAAGCTAATTGCTTGTGTTAGGAGTGAGTTCACGTCGTGTAATGGCCAGGATTAGAATCTGGGACCTTTCGATCGTAAGGCCGACTCCTTAACCACTAAGCTACCGACGCTTGTTCACCAAGGGTCCCGTTACATAAGCTACATAAGCTACAATCATATTTTGATTTCATTGACTTTCAAGTTTGATTTTTGCACAGCTTCAAGATGTTATGGGCTCAGGCCCATACCTACTGGGTGTAAGGGGAACGCTCCCGAAGCTGAAAACCCCTAGTAGTACTCCAGGTACATAACACATTGGCAAAAAAATTAAATTGAAATAAAACCACTTTTTACGGATTCTATCGCGATATATTTGTTATTATTACTTTTAAACCCGACGTTTCGGCTGCTTTGCAGCAGCCATTTTCGCGGTGTGACTCACGATGGTAGTTGTCACATAGTCTGAAGTTTAAGTTATCTCAAAATACCCGAATCATGGTGAATTATTGGTGTTCATATTTACGCAGAATGAAGATTAAGAGGAATCAAACCCAGTAAACAGCAAAATCCAGCAAGACTTAACAACACAGTGAGCTCATTCTGCGTAAATATGAACACCAATAATTCACCATGATTCGGGTATTTTGAGATAACTTAAACTTCAAACTATGTGACAACTACCATCGTGAGTCACACCGCGAAAATGGCTGCTGCAAAGCAGCCGAAACGTCGGGTTTAAAAGTAATAATAACAAATATATCGCGATAGAATCCGTAAAAAGTGGTTTTATTTCAATGAGTGACATTCGCGTAAACTTCAGAAAATATCAAAAAAAATTAAATCGATTTGGACAAAAAACTGTGTACAAAAACTCGGGGTGTATAAATAACGACTGCCGTAGGTTGTATGACAACCACGTCAGACATGTTCTCCGAGGTAAGGGTAGACATTCATGCATACAAATATTTGCACTCAGCGGGTATCAAACCCCTCCTGCGTAACCACTACTACTGCCACGCAACAGAGGCTGATTGAGTATCCTGCTATTTTTTTTTATATCGCCCTTAAAGACGGATATAAAGAGAAGGAACTTCATCCCATGTACGCTCAAGCTGTGGAATGAACTCCCTGCCATGGTTTTCTCAAGCGACTACAATATGGGGTTCTTCAAGAGGGGCATTAGAAGGTTTCTTCAGGGTAGGCAGCGCGAGTGTAACGCCCCTGGTGTTGCATACGTCCATAGGCCGCGGTAACCACTTTCCATCAGGTGGGCCGTGTGCTTGTCTGCCACCTAAGTGGTATAAAAAAAAAAGAAAAAAAAGAAGAAGGGAAATTTGAAGTGATTCAGGTGTGGCTCAATAGCTTAGTTGGAAGAGCATTCCGCCTGTAAGGGAAAGGTCGTGGGTTTAAGTCCCACTTGGGCGCTTTTTCCCGATATTTATCCTACTACTAATATTATAAACGCGAGAGTATGGATGGAGACTATTTCACGTCTAAACGGCCGGAGCTATTTCAATAAAATTTGGTATGGAGCCAGCTGACACCCTGGATTAACACATAGGCCATGTTTGGTCGCGATATCCACGCAGGCGGAGTCACGGGCGAAAGCTAGTCTAAAATAATATTAGTAGGATTGAAGTGATTTTTCTTAGTAACCGGGTAGTTCACAATTGGAATAGACTACCCGAGGATGTTGTGACTGCCACTTCAGTGAACAACTTCAAAAACAGACTGGACCACTGGTTACAAACAAACAAACTTACCTAATATCTATGGGCACAATCAAGTGTAGTGAATAAATTGAACTGTTCTTCAATAAGTGTGAACTGTGACATATTGCTTAAGACAGGTAAATCTTGGCCCTATAATGTGCTCTATTCGCGCATTACACAGGCCCGGGCAGCCCGCGAAACGCGAAGCGTTCAGGGGCAAAATGTTCAATTCTCAAAATGTCCAACGGTGTCAAAATGTCCAAATCCCGAAATGTCCAATAGATACATCAGCTCAATGCTGCTCGTCTAAATATATAAATAAATATTTTTAACTCACCTAGCTGTAATCTCAATAGCAGGTTTACGTGACTGCTGAATGCCAGTTATAGGCTTGTCTTCATACTCTTCATCGAAATCCTCAGTTTTCACTATAACCGACAATGAGTCGCTATAAATATTTGCATCCATGTCACTGTTACCTTCACTGTTAACATTACCAGTATTACGACTACTCACTAACGTGTCACTTTTTATACCAGTAGCCAAGTCACTGGCAGTTTCACTGTTAACTTTAGTCATTTCACTGTTAGATTTTTTTATTCCTTTTTTATTTTTCTTTCGTTTAACGGACGCTTGTTTTTCAAATTCACGTTGTAATCTTCTTTCTTTCCGTTCTTCTGCCTTATGTTGGAGTTCTGCTGCTTCTCTTAGTTTCTGTCTTCGGACCTCCTCGGCTTCGAGAATGTTCTTCACCATCGGTTCTGAGAAGCCGGTGGCATCAGAAGTTCTCTTGAGGACATTTGCTAGGATGCTCAGGTCACAGCTTTTGTCCAAGTTAGTTTTTATGAATTCATACTCTCTTTCGAGGTAGTGGTAAACTCGGGCGATTATACGGCAAGCCTGTAATAGATATATACTCATATTTAATAAACCCAAAATTAATCGATCAACAATTACCCACGATGGAACGGAGACGGTATATGCGTTTGGGGTGAGAGGATCTTTGTGTGTTTGTTTGTGCGCTTGTTTGTTTGTTTGTGCGTTTGTTTGTTTGTTTGTGCAAATCCATGTTGCCATTTTCTCCGAAACTACCAATCCAATTTTGATGCAGTTTTCAGTTTTGGGTTCGGCTTTAATTGGAGCATGTTTTTAGGTAGGTGTTATAATGACAATTCAATAGGGGGCAGCAAGAATTTTTAATGCAAATCAATGTTGCCAATTTTCTCGAAAAATACTAGTCCGATTTTGGTGCAGTTCTCAATAATTGATTTGGTTTTGATTGGTGTATGTTCTTAGACAGGTGTTACGGGGACAATCCACTAGGGGGCGCTGCAGTGAACATTTTTTTAATTATTTTTTATAAGTCGTGGGTTTTCTCAAAAAATTTAATTCAGCTCTATGTAATAGGGGGGGCGAGCCTATTGTCGCTAACCGGGCACTTAGTCATGAGCTATATTTGAATGAATTTTTACAGCATTAAGTATGCTAACTATACAAATCGAATACATATGGAAAAAGAAGAATCATCTCGGGCGAGACTCGAACCCGCAGTCTTTCCCTTGCAGGGGGAATGCCTTGACCAATTCGGCTACCGAGACACGCCCGATGTGATTCAAATTTCCCATCTTATACGTCTTTAGGGCGACAGTGGAGTCATCTACCGATTTTCTTACGTACGTATTCGACATGAGCTGTATGTTTACTGTCGGCTGGAGAACAGCCCTATCCTTTAGTCGACTTCTACGACACCACAGGCAGGGTCGGAGTGGCCCTATTCTCGTCCTCCGGGAACCGACAGGGCAGTTAGATTTAATAACTATATAATCACCTGGTTTGGTTTCTTCATTTGAAATATCTTCTCCTTTGGCACCGTGCCAGCAGGCTGTAAAATAAAAAAAAATTGTTTATACTGGAGATTGATGGCGCTTGGTGGAATCTGCTACACATATTGAATAACACACTTGTACCTTTCCACTGACTTTATTTCTAGACCTGACCGGTTTCGCCTTACGGCATTCTCAAAGGTTCACATTGATGTTTCAAAAATTATAATTTTGAAGATGATTATTATTCATGATATAATTTTGAGAAACCGGTCAGGTCTAGAAATAAAGTCAGTGGAAAAGTACAAGTGTGTTATTCAATATAAAAAAAAATACAAAATAATTTATTTAAAAGAATTTGGGGTCCTTATAATTTTGAGGTTATCAAAAATTTTTTGCGACAACATGCACCAAAATTTTTACATACATACATATAATTACACCTTTATCCCTGGAGGGTTAGGCAGAGGTGAATTAACACCCTATTGCCGTATTCCGGGCACTATTGTTCTGGACCCTATTGCCGCATTCCGGGCACTATTGTTGACTCGAGCCTATATCTGAGGCTGAGTCTGGGCTGTATATATCTGTCTGATGTTAAACAGCCCTATCCCCTAGTCGCCTTGTACGACACCGCATGGGAGGAGTTGGGGTGGCCCGAATTTTACTCTACCGGGAACCGGGCTTTACAAAAAAAATTATAAATTGCTTTTGCAGATGTAGAGGAACGAGGTGTGATGTTCCTCCAACACAAAGGGAGGATCCTCCGACCAGGCAAGGTGATCACGCCTGGCGGGCCGCCAACCAACGATTGTCGTTGGGATGTTGTAAATATATTGTACCAGCGCGAGAACTTCACTTTCGCGATGCAGGATTCATAGTGACGTAGTAGTTCGGCTTGATGTCGCTAGATGGCGCTGGGTACATGTGGTATCGCCATACAGACAAACACGAGAATCCATACTAATATTATAAATGCGAAAGTTCCGCCTGTCTGTCTGTCTGTGTGTTACGCTTTCACACCTTACCCACTGAACCGATATTGATGAAATTTGGTATAGGGGTAAATTAGACCATAAGAAAGGACATAGGCTATGTTTGGTCGCGAAAACCGACATCCACGCGGGATGAGCCAACACACAATTAGATTACAAAGTTAAAGAGGAAAAAGTTCTCAAGAACTACTGGTTCAAGTTGAAATAGGTCGTGCCAGATCATTAAGAATAGTTTGCAGTTAATATCGTATTATATGTAGTTATTTTTGTGTAACAAAAATATAGGTTCACGCGGGCGCCACGTGGCGCTGCAGTCGGTTTAACAACAGTGTGAAAAATGTTTACAACCCCTAAGTAACCGGTCCAAACTGGTCGCAACCTTTATTCTCAATCCATTTGGTACGAGGTATAGTAGATTTGACATTGAATTACTATTTTTTTTCTTTTTTATAAACATATTTCATAATCTGCGGTAGCTTAGTGGTATGCGTAATGGACGGCTGAGACGAGGTCTCGGGTTCGATTCCAGTTTTACAATGGCACACACCAATGACTTTTCGATGCTTTTCGAAGTTATGTGTGTATTTATCGCAGGTTTATAAGTGCCCGGTTAATGGCAATAGGCTCGCCACCTATTACATTGGGACCTAAAAACTTAAACTGGCGAAATGTGGGTGCTAGCACCTTTACCTACCCCTTCGGGGAATACGGGCGTGAGTTTATGTTATGTTATGTTTCATAATTATAGTAGTAATTTGTGACAAAGCTATTTTGATTTTCTGTTTAATTCTTATATTTGTAACTTGTGTAATGTATACTTGCTTTAATATTGCATGCCGAAATTGGTAGTACATGTATTTCTCTAACATCATAGACACCATAGATGTATAATTAATATATTACATGTTCAGCAATAAAATTATTTGATTTATTTGAATGAATTTTTTATAGCATTTATTATGCTAACTTTTAAATTCGAAAAACATCGGAAAAAATGAAATGCTCAAGTGAGACTTGAACTCACGACTTTTCCCTTACAGGGGGAATGCTCTTCCAACTGAGCTATTGAGCCACACTTGAATCATTTCAAATTTTCCTTCTCTTTATATCCGTCTTTAAGGGCGACGGTAGAGCCATCTATGATTTAATTTGAAAATAGATATGAAATTACCTTTACTTTCTTAGAACTTTTAGGCGGTCTACGTTTCTTCTTTTTCGCCACTGAACCATCAGGATCAACTTGAGAGGCCTGAAAACAGTCAGATGGTAATTATTAGACAACATTCTCAGTGAGAAGATTATTGTTTCACATGTCTATCTATAAAATAAATAAAAATATTCCACAACATTCTACACAACGCTATCTAGACCCATGGTAAGCCTAACTAGCTTGTGTTATCTACTATATAAAAATAAGTCGGGTTTTCCTTCCTGACGCTATAACTCCAGAACGCACGAACCGATTTGGCTAATTTTGGTATTGAATTATTTTTGGAAGTCCAGGGAAGGTTTGTACGTTGAGAAAAATTCGAATAATTGCCGGGAACCGACATCCACGCGAGCGGAGCCGCGGGCAAAAGCTAGTATCATCTAGAATGCGGATAAACATACTTCTTTTTGTAAATACATACATATTATACATAGAAACATAAAGCGATTTGTGAATTGAATCCCGCGTTGACATTGGCGGAAACTTAGGAATCGCCAGAAGAGGGGGAAAAAAAACACCCAGACTATTGCAATAGCCATATTCATGCATACAAATATCGAACCCGCGCCTCCTGCGTAGCGGCCGCGGTCACTACCACCACGCCACAGAGGCTGTCTATAGGCCACGGCATGGGTGTACATTTCTTTTATTGTGGGTAAAATCCCCACGAATACCCCAACCGGGGAGTTGGTTCAACCGACTAAAACGCACGGCGTTTGAGGGCCCATCGTTGCTAGCATGGCGTACCGAACTGTCTTTAAAGGATGGGGCAAATGTCATAAAAATCATCGCCTTAAAGACGGATGATTATGAACACGTCCAATATGAATTTCAATCACATTGGACGTGTTTCGGATGCTAAGGCATTCCCCCTTGGTTAAGGTATTTCCCCTTGTAAGGGAAAGATCGAGTCCCGCCAGAGTGATAATTTTTTCCAGCTGTATTCAATTTGTATAGTTAGCATACTTAGGCCCGAATTCTAAAATGACACTCAGCCTGAATTGCGATTTATATTCATAGGCAATAATATCATACAAAAGGAAGCTCCATCTACCGTAGAAAGAACAAACCTTATAGATACTTAATGATATTGTTTGTTGTTAATAAAACTAAATTGGGATAGATGTCGCTGTTTAACTCCTCATAAACGGCTGAACCGATTTTGATGAAAGTTTGTGTGTATTTGTGTGGGTCCTTGGACGGTTTAGATTCACAAATGCCTACTAGCTTTATTTACAACAATTATAATTTACATATTATATTTATGTTTTTTGCCTTTGACATTTTGATATTTAGCTGACGTAAGAAAGAGACATTTTGAGAAAGGGACATTTCGGGAAGGGAGCATTTTGGGAAAGGGACGTTTCGGGAAAGGGATATTCTGGAAAATGGACATTGTGGGAAAGGGACATTTCAGGAAAGGGACTATTTGAAACCTAGGGACATTTTGGGAAAGGGACATTCTGAGCCTGAGCCATTTATCTGAGGACAGAGTGTATAGACATATTGATAGTTTGACATAATTGTCAATACAGTTCTCACTGTACTGTCCACAGATAAATCGTGATTCAGGCTGAGTGTCATTTTGAAATATGGGGCTTAATGTTTAAAAAAAAAATCATGCAAACCTTCTTACCTTTCGCGGCCGTCCAGTTATCTTTTCGCATGGTATAACTTCAGCGCCCTGACTCTGACCGTTCTGAAAGAAGAAAAAAAAAACGATATGAAAATCCTTTGTAAATCACAAACACACACATTCTTTATGTAGCAGATATGCGTGTCAGTAAGCGTGGCATAGCAGAAGCCGGCGGGGGTTCGATTCCAGATTAGCCGGATATTTATGCATAAATATATATATATATGTCGGAGGGAGTGCGTCGCACTCAAGTTTATAACAGAAGAGACGAAACTACGGACTTGAAGACCTTTAATGATAATTTAATCTAATATGATTTCTTAAAATGTATCTAGTCCAAATGCAAGGTTCCTAATTATTATCATAAAATAACAATTGGTTTGTATAACTAAACGAATCTAACCAATCGCAGTTATAAAATTACTTCGTTTTGGTGTTACTGATTGTGGTGTTGTGGTGTTAAAGAGTGCATAATGTCGATTAACTCAAATGCTGTTGGTGATGACTGTATAAGCCGAAACATGATTTTGCCTATCCTTGTACAAATCCTCCCCATAATATGCCATGTTTTAAATCACTCACTCAATAAAAGCGTATTCCCTGACGCCTGGAAACAGGCTCAAATTATTCCATTACCTAAAAAATCCAATCCTTCATCTCCCTCCGAATATCGCCCTATTTCCATATTACCTTTTCTATCAAAGGTCCTAGAAAAACTCGTACACAAACAGCTAGGCAGATCCTTACCCAGAATAGCCTTCTAAATCCGTATCAGTCAGGTTTTCGACCTGGACACAGCACAGTTAGCGCACTAATAAAAGTCACCGACGATATCAGGTTTGGTATGGAGAATGGAAATCTTACAGTACTATCACTTCTTGATTTCAGTAACGCGTTCAATACTGTGGATTTCCATATCCTGCTCGGCATTTTACGCTCTATTAACATATCTCCAACAGTAATTGATTGGTTTCATAGTTACCTGTTCGGGCGCCGACAGCGTATACGTGTTGAAGATTCCTTCTCTTCATGGTGTAGTACAACTGCCGGTGTGCCGCAGGGTGGCGTGCTATCTCCTTTACTTTTCTCAATTTTTATAAATTCCATCTCAAAGTTATTACGTTCTTCCTATCACCTTTACGCAGATGATCTTCTAATCTACACGCAAGCCTCTTTGCAAGAATTACCGACAGCTATCAGTACCATAAATGCCGATCTGACGCAAGTATGTGAGTGGAGTAAACAGTATGGGCTCGAAGTGAACCCCTCTAAGACTCAGGCTATTGTTGTGGGCAGCTCCGGGATGATGAATCGTATAGATTGGTCGCAACTACCAGATGTTGTTTTTAACGGTGTTGCAATTCAATTAAGTGGTGAGGTAAAAAATTTAGGTATATGGATAGACAGGACACTATCCTGGGGTCCTCAAATACGAGAAGTCAGCCGCAAATTGTTTGCGTCTGCGGGTTCCATGCGTAGACTGCGAAACTTTCTACCAACAGCCACTAAAATTGCACTTGCAGAATCACTTCTTCTTCCACAACTTGACTATGCTGATGCCAGCTATCTTGATCTCACCGAGGAGCAACTTGATAAGCTTGAGCGCCTTCAAAATTTCTGTATTAGATTTATATTTGGTCTTCGCAAATATGATCACGTATCACAATTCCGCAACCTGCTCAAGTGGCTCCCAATTCGACTTCGACGGAATGCTCATATTCTTTCCATACTTTACAGTATTCTCTTCAATCCCCGTACTCCTATTTACTTAAAAGAACGTTTTGTGTTCCTCAATGACACACATTCGAGATCCTTGAGGTCGTCAGTAACATTACAACTGTCCACGCCCTCTCATTCCACAACATTTTATGACAAGTCGTTTAATGTCCAGGCTGTAAGGTTGTGGAATGCGCTGCCTGTATCCATTAGATGTGCAAAATCCCTGGCCATTTTCAAAAAAATGGTAAAAGAACACTATCTGGGTTCTTAGTTACCTTATCATGTGATTTTGAGTGGGTATGTGCTCGCTGTATATATAAGTAGATATTTATCTTGTTTAATGAATATATATATGCGTGTACCTAATGTAGATATGTGTGTTTGTGTAAATATGATAGACATTCAATGTATGTACTTAGGTTTATTTGGTGGAGTATTTAATAATGTATATTGTGTATGTATGTGTGTGTGTGTGTGTGTGTGTGTGTGTGTGTGTGTGTGTGTGTGTGTGTGTGTGTGTAATGTATATATTTGTGATATATGTGTATATGTGTGTATGTGTTTATGACTACACTAATAACTACCCATAGTTATTACTGTTAATATTTAAAACATGTCCATCCAAAGGTTGCCTGTAAGAGATCGCTCTTAGCGATAAGGCCGCCATTTGTACATAATGTCATGTATTGTCCATACATTTACTGTATTACTGGTGTACAATAAAGATTTATCTATCTATCTATCTATCTAATTAACAATGAAAAGGTATTGTAAAATCATTATTCACTTTAAATTCATTTATCACATTTGAACATCACATCAAATTGTTTATCATAATTAAAACGTAACTATATTGAGCCGAGAGAATACCTCCGGAGTGAGCTCGTGGACGCCATGTTAGAATTGCGTACTGAAAAGACCGGACAGAGAAAAATGAGAGATCGAAGAAGAATCGATCAATGAATGTGAGGATAAATCCTTTTCGATGGAGACAACGAATAAGTTTGAGTAGATGAGGTGTGGTGGTAATTTTTGTGGAGTGCGCGAACTCACTACTCAAGATACGTTATGTTTAGTTTCATAAAAAACTCTGCGGTAGCCTAGTGGTATGGGTAATGGACTGCTGAGACGAGGTTTCGGGTTCGACCCCAGGTTTACCATGGCACACACTAATGACTTTTCGATGCTTTTCGAAGTCATGTGTGTATTTATCGCAGGTTTATAAGTGCCCGGTTAATGGCAATAGGCTCGCCACCTATTACATTGGGACCCAAACATAAACTGGCGAAATGTGGTTGCTAGCACCTCTGCCTACCCCTTCGGGGAATACAGGCGTGAGTTTATGTTATGTTATTTACATTCATGTTATGTTATTTAAATAAATATTTGTATTCATGATTATGTGTATTTGCATTGGTTTGATCGTGCCTCGGAGAGCACGTAAAGCAGTGGGTTCTGGTTATCACGCAAACATCTATGGCAGTCTTTATATAGGGGAATGGGTGAAATGCCTTACACAAAAGCGCTGATCACACGCCGAAGCTGTCAAAAGTGAGTAAATGATTAAAAAATAAAAAATCCGACTGCCACTGAAAAGACCGAAATAAGTTTGATAGCAGGCGGTACCCATTAATTTTCTTTCGGTTTATGATTGACAAATGGGTACCGCCTGCTATCAAACTTATTTCGGTCTTTTCAGTGGCAGTCGGGTTTTTTTTAATTTTTAATCAATTGTTTTATTTTATACTTTTTTTTTAGTTATGATATGACATATATATCTTTTTGTAATTTGCATATCATTTATACTTGAAATAAAACTTAAATCAATAAGTAAGAACATTAGCGAGAATGATTGTTTTGTTAAACAACTTTAAATCGTTATGTATCCTAAACTATTATTTAAAATGAAAAATGATAAAAGGAACCTAAATATGATTTTAAAATACCTATTCAACGACATCCCACTTGACGTTAATCGACTTTTATTTTTTTCATTTTGACAATATGGCGTCTGGTTGTCGCTGTGGTGGATTTTGATTACTGTCATGTCTTTAGTGACACTCGCAAGGTTAAGACGAATCGGTTGACGTATGAATTATCAAAATCGGCCCATGCATTTGGTCTCTAGAACGCCACATAGAAACAAACATACATACATACATAGACTGATAAACACTTTACCCTCCTTTGCGTCGCGCAGTCGGGTAAAAAACAATAACATACCTCTGTATCATCTGTTTGGTGCAAAGCATTCCCTTCCTCAATGCCTGAAGTGGCATCAGCATTATCGCCGGTCTCCCGAAGACGTTTTGGCAGATTGCGGTTCTTATTTTGTTCACTACCATCATCAGAATATGGTTCTCCATCAGATTTCAACTGGAAAATGTAAATTTTATTTATTAGACTTGTTTAGTAAAGACACAGCATCGGTTCGAAACGCGACGGTCTGTTTGTTCGCGATATACGCAATAACTACTGAATGGATTTTGAACCGTTGTTCCACACCTCAAGAGGAAAAAAACACTGAAGTGTTTTTTGTGACGGGGGTTTTTTAAATTATTTTATTTTATACTTTTTAAGTGATCTACTAGTCAAGCTCTTTCATTTGATACCCATATTGAGGAAGTTATGAAGAAATTCGTATTCCGAAATGTTGTGGCGGCGGCCATCTTGGACCGATTTTTTCCAAACATAGCTAAGAACACTCCCGACTAATATACCTTTCAAATAAAAAAAATTACATCCAAATCGGTTCATCCGTTTGGGTGCTACGATGCCACAGACAGACACAGACACATACACACACACAGACACGTCAAACTTATAACACCCCGTCGTTTTTGCGTCGGGGGTTAAAAATAAAAATAAACCAAATACATAGGGAAAAAAGAATCTTCTCGGGCGGGACTCGAACCCGCAGTCTTTCCCTTACAGGGGGAATGCCTGACCAATTCGGCTACCGAGACACGCCCGATATGAATCAAATTTCCCATCTTATACGTCTTTAAGGCGACGTGGCGTCATCTACCGATTTTCTTTCGAACTATCGGAATCAATGAATGATGTTACAATCATTTTTAAACATTGATTTTTGATAACTGCGCCCAAACAATTGAAGGAATTTTTTACAGCATTAAGTATGCTATTTTTGTTTATTTGTTTTATATTTTTTTTTATAGTTTTATAGTATATTTATAGTATATAAGTTGATTTGTATAGTTAGCATACTTAATGCTGTAAAAATTCCTTCAATAAAAATAAACATTAAAAAAAGTGACTCTAATTTCACCGCAATCATATAATGACACCTGTAATAAACTGTAGCTTTTTCATTTATTATTTACACTTTGAATGTGGGTAATAGTTTTTATAAATTTTATTGGTTGATTTGCTTTGTTTTGAGAAAGATTTCGATATAAAAACGATCGAGTTCAATATGTGGTACTAATAAATTCATTGCCAGCCCATTTCATTCAACTTCGTATTTAGATAGATAAAATTTCAACTTGAACGTGTTTAATAAACAAAACTATGCTATTAAAAACCGGTAAGTAATCATAATTTTACTAACTGCTCATTTTCTAATTAGCCAGCAGTAGGCTTTCCTGAAAGGAACAAAAGAAACAAAAAGTAAAGACCGCCAATAAAGTATAATCTTTGAAATTAATGTGATGCAATCCCGTAAATTTTTGGGACTCGCATTTTACTCCCAAAACTCCAAGAACCCCGGGAAGTGGCCAGAACCGGGACGGACTAGAAGAGAAGGTCCAACATTCTGGGAATGCGAGACCCGGGACATACCGGGTTCTATCTAACTGATTACAATTACAATGTCTCGAAAGGAGACACATGTAAAAATTGAGTTGGAATAATAGCAGTTCCCAATATTCAGCACCAACTACACTAATTATCTTTGATTGTATAGATGGTCAGCCTAGAGTTTTACTTATAGTTGAGCAGTAAACAAATGATAGCTTGAATTTAAATCGAGCAGCGCCATCTAGTTGTAACATAGTAACTAAAAAATGTATGACCACTCGTCCGTAAAATCATCACACCTTGGCGAACGGATTTAATTTCTAACCAGCTGGCACTGCCAGCCCCGGGTAGGACTTTTTATAGTAAGTTTACGTTGGTTTACACCTTTATTATCAGATGCGCAGCGCCATTATCCTGTGTTAAAGAGTGGCGCTGGCGTACTTGATGTTTAACTTGTAAATATTGTTCGAAGTCAATGAATATAATATGTTAGTTCCGATATTGGCTAGGATCAAGTATACTCTGGAATCGCTACGCAAATAATAATATCGCGTATAAACGAGACACAACATACAAAAACTGTAAGGAATTAAAAGGACAAAAACTATATTATTTGTCTTTGTCAGAGTTTCTGGTTAACGAAATAATTTTTGTTCAGCAAAACATACACTTATTTCTTACAATTATATGAAACCGTGTGCTTATGACTTTTCGTAATAAACAAAAACTGTTTATAGGAAGTATATAGGAAAACTCGTCCCAATTTACGCCAAGGACGTTAAAAAGAAAATGAAAAAGTACGAAAAAGATAAAGAAATAGCTCGTACCTATACAGTATTAGTTAAATATCAACCTTATGTATGTATATGTTCTGCGGTAGCCTAGTGGTATGGGTAATGGATTGCTGAGACGAGGTCTCGGGTTCGATCCCAGGTTTACCATGGCACACACTAATGACTTTTCGATGCTCTTCGAAGTTATGTGTGTATTTATCGCAGGTTATAAGTGCCCGATTAATGGCAATAGGCTCGCCACCTATTACATTGGGACCTAAACATAAACTGGCGAAAAGTGGGTGCTAGCACCTCTGCCTACCCCTTCGGGGAATACAGGCGTGAGTTTATGTTATGTTATGTTATGTTAAGTTACGGAACACTCGGTGCGCGGGTCCGACTCGCCCTTGGTTGGCTTTTTTGTTTGAAAGGTCTTATTCAGACTTAAAATCTTACGTTTGTTTGATCGCAATTAGTTGAGGAGAACCGCAGATATATGTTCATATACAAACGCCTGTCCCGCAGGAATCGGTCCTGGGACCGCTACTGTGGAACATCGGTTACGACTGGGTGCTTCGCGGTGAGCGCGCGGACGGTGCCGCCGTCACGTGTTATGCGGACGACACGCTGGTGACGGCGTGCGGGGCTACATACCGCGAAGCGACCCTGAAGGCCACGACCGCGGTTGCCCAAGTCGTGGAGCGGATCCAGCGGCTGGGTCTCGAGGTGGCTCTGCATAAAACCGAGGCCATGTTCTTTCATGGGCCTCGGCGCGTGCCACCGGAGGATTCCAGCCTCATAGTGGGAGACATTTCCATCGGCATCAAGCCCCAGATGAAATATCTGGGGCTCGTGCTCGACGGCCGGTGGAACTTCGGGGAGCATCTCCGAAGACTGGCTCCTAAATTGAAGGACACAGCTGCCGCTTTGGGGCAGCTGCTGCCTAACATGAGGGGGTCGGATGACTCTTGCAGGAGACTCTACGCGGGAGGCGTACGGTCCATGGCCCTATATGGGTGCCCAATATGGGCGGACACTCTGACGGTCCACAATGCGCGTCTGCTGCGTGGGCCGCAGCGTGCAATGGCCAGCAGGGCCATTAGGGGGTACCGCACGATATCTCTGGAGGCGGCGAGTCTCTTTCGATGCTATATCGGTATCGAAAAGAGGCGCGGGAGCAGGGACGGGAACCCGAGCCTGATGAAATTCGGGCCGTGAGGTCTCAGCTCCACAATGACATGGTAGCGGAATGGGAGCTACGACTTGTGCGACCAAGCGCAGGGCACGCCGTAATAGCGGCGGTAAGACCCATCATGGAGGAATGGCTAGAGAGGCCACACGGCAGCCTCTCCTACCGGCTGACGCAGGTGATTACCGGACACGGGTGTTTCGGGAGTTACCTGTGTCGGATCCGGAAGGAGCCAACGTCCGAGTGCCATCACTGTGATGCGAGCGAGGACACAGAGCTGCACACGCTGACCGAGTGCCCTAGCGAGGCGGGTCCTAGTGGCGGCTCTGGGGGTGGGAGTCCTCACACTCGCCACGTTGCTCACAGCGATAGTACGATGTGCGAACGCTTGGGGTGCGGCCGCCTCCTTCTGCGAGCAAGTAATGCTCGAGAAGGAGGCGGCCGGTCGGGTCCGGCCCCGGGAAGCCCGCGCAGAGCGAAGGCGAACCGGACGTCGGAGGTCGCAGAACGACCTCCATCCTCCATGAGCGCTGGCCTGGGGGTGACCGGTGGAGCCGCCTGTCACCCTAGCAGAAGCAGGCCGCGGCGGCGGCGCCAAATGCGCCTCCCCGTAACCGGGGCTAGATGGGGACACTGTGGTCCCCACAACCCGAAGGGGGCCATCTCGAAAGAGATGGTCCTGGGTCTGCCGGGGTGCGTGAGATATGCTTTTGGCAATCTCACCTCCGGCAACCAAGGACCCAAGACGGCGTGCGTTTTAGTCGGTTCGAGTCCGACATAACCGCCTCCACAGGCTCCGTGGGGATTTTTAGCAAGAAAAAAAAAAAAGAGCTGTCTTCACACCCACTTTTCGCCAACTATGATTTTCTGCCCCACGTAATAGGGGGCGAGCCTATTACCGACAAGCGGGCACTTACTCATGGTCATTTACTGTCGGAAGGAAAACAGCCCTAACCCTTAATCGCCTTCTCCGACACCCACATGAAGAGATGGGGTGTTCCTATTCTACTCCACAGGGAACCATGAGTACCTATGACCAAAAGTTGCGTCAACCGACATCCACGCGGGCGGAATCGCGGGCACCAGCTATACCTCGTGCCAAATGGATTGAGAATAAAGTTCGTTGACCTTGCGACCATTTTGGAACGGTTACTTAGGGGTTGTAAACATTTTTCACACTGTAGCTAAACCGACTGCAGCGCCACGTGGCGCCCGCGTGAACCTATATTTTATCACACAAGAATCACTACTTATTATACGAGTTATACATTTACTGCAAACTTTATTCTCAACTAGCTTTTGCCCGCGGCTCCGCCCGCGTGGATGTCGGTTATCGCGACCAAACATAGCCTATGTCCTTTCTCATGGTCTAATCTACCCCTATACCAAATTTCATCAAAATCGGTTCAGTGGTTGAGGCGTGAAAGCGTAACATACAGACAGACAGACAGACAAAGTTACTTTCGCATTTATAATATTAGTATGGATCAATCTGGCATTGTCTATAGTAAAATTGTAGTCAATACTTACCCGTTTCGCTGGTCTAACTCTCAGCGCCCTCGACTCCAAACTTCCCTGAAAGAACATACATATCTAGTTTAGTTACGTGACCACAGTAGCACGAACAACTATCGTAATCATATAGTAAGTAAGCCAACGAAGCGAGAGAATAAAGGTAAACAAAATTTCAGCGGTTCCAAACATTTTTGTTTGAAAATTGTTACGTATCACTTCAAACTCATTCCAGATACGAACGAAATTGCTCATAAGATGGCGGAGCTGACAGTTTAGAACCGCTGTGCTGACAGCTTCCCTCTACTACGAAACAGGCAACGACAGCTGTCGCTCGGCCATTATCGCGTACGTGTGAGATGTGCGACAAGGACAGAAAAAATAATCGCTAGTTATCGCAACATAACTAAGTAATGGTCGCTTTGTTTACCTTTTATCTCTCGTCTCGTTGGCTTTACTTTAAATGAGACAGACAGAACATTGCGATTGGTCGCCTGCATACTGTGAACCTGTATGTGTGTCGTGCCGTCCAATGTACGGAGGTATTTTTGAAGTTGAATGCTTCTTTTTACCTTTCCATCGATAATTTACATAATGGTACAATTAAGAATTCTAATTTGAGTATTCGTAGTAGTTTCATCATGGAACTAAGAACTAAGGCGAACGAAGGAATCGCAATACTCCGTTCTCTCAATACACTATATGCTTATATATAGATCATAGCATCGTGACTACAGGCAACGAATTCATCTTCACACCTGCAAGCGGGAACGGTGAGCAATGTGCGGTATGAAAGGTGACTTCATCCCACGCCCGCTTAAGCTGTGGAATGAACTGATGCCATTGGTTTTCCCAAGCGACTACAAATAAATATCAAAAGCGGCATTGATAAGATCTTATCAAATTTGGATAGGTAGAGGGGGGGAACGCGACTGACGGTGGAGGTGAGCGCTGATGCATCACAAGTTGGTCACCCTAAACCTACACCTGGGTCGCAAGTCCCAGGCGCCGTCGCAGTGTTCCTCTCTGTACCACGCCATGGACCCGGCGACCGCATGGTGAATCCATGGAATGCTGAGAACCGGATCTCTGGGGTTTTTCAAGGGTATTAGAAAGTTCTTACAGGCTCGGCAGCGCAAGTGTAACCACTTTCCATTAGGTGGGCCAAGTTTGCCTGACGTCCAACAGTTTTTAATCAAACCAATTGCGAACTCACCACTATGTCGATAGTATCAAGATGAAGTTTCCTTTTCAATGCAAGCTTTTCCTTTTCTAGCGCCAACTGTAAAAAAAATTGTTAAAAATGTATTGTACAATTTCTTTTTTTTTGCATTATTGTGCAATATTCAGATTATTCCAGAAATCCCCACCAGTGGAGATAGTTATTTTTTTTCCAGTGATCCCCACCATTTATATAAACTCAGATTAGTGGGCACTTTTGGAAAAATAAGTGTCCAACGATGTAGTCCAATACCCGAGGAGTCCTTCTATGGCCATGGGTTAGACAGGTTCTGAGTATTTCAGCCTGTAAAGCCTATGGACAGTATAATATACATTACAATCGAACATACCTGTGCTAGCTCTTCTTCCGTTGGCTCCCGTGGAGGTGATGGAGGTGGTCGAGGTTCTTTAACTCTGGTCACCCTGTAACAAAGGAAATCAAATTTAAATAAAAAAAAAAAGGTAAATAAATCAAATAAAAACCTATTTTATTGGCCCATTTTATCAGTTCTTATTCTTCACCTAAAAGAAAATTATTTGTATTTTTTTTATACCAGACACATCAATTTGACTTCACCTCGCCTGATGTTAAGCTAAAGGCAAACTCCGGTTGACAGCCTCATTAGATGCCTTTTCACACCCCACTTAAAGGACCCGGGACTGTAGGAAGAAGGAAACCCGTGAGCTGGCAGGGAGTTCCAGGTATTAAGGCTTCTACAATGATCAGTGACCTTGACGATTGGGACTTTGTTTAAATTTAGCGAGATCTACCAAAAGACAGACGTACTAAAATGGCACTACGTAAATAGTAAACAAAGATTACCGATGTATAGATAGGACATGACAACTTATTTGTATAACATATTTTTATTCGACCTCAGAGTAGTAGTGAATTGACTTATTTTTTACTTTAGATACAAACATGATGGTTTTATGTGGTGCCGTCACTGAGATCCCGTACCCACCTTCGGACTACTTCGGAGTGTGGCATCAGGTAGGTAAGTTAAATCATCACGAACAGCTAGATAACTGCGAGCCCTTTCAAATGAGTATATACACGATGGTTCAGCGTGGTTCCGTCACTGAGATCCAGTACCCACCTTCGGAGTGCAGAACTGTAGCATCAGACCAGCCAAAAGTGGTCATGTTCATAATACTTTATATTTTGTCAATAGACGTTTTTGTAGTACTAAGCTTATTTGCGGCTCAAGAAATTCCCCGCCTATACAATAGAAGTGAACACGACAGTTTTAGGAACGCTGCCATACCCTTTATATGTATTTATTTACGCCAAAGAAAATAAATAATAAATATTTACCAATAATTTTGAAGAGCTTGGCCACGCTTGACTTTGGACTTGCTTTTGTATTTCGGCATTGTCAAGCTTATCTATTCTATGATATGATTATATTCAAAACTAAAACTAAAAACAATTTTATTTACATAGATCAACTTAATTCATAATTTCTTATCAACTATTATTAATGTACGTTTTATTTACAACAAATCTGATTTTAGAATTTTTTTATATTGCGAACTTTTTAATATTTTTTTCTGAAAATAACGCGCGCACAGTCCACCTGTCGCAAGAGAGATTCATAGCAGGGGAGATTCGAGGGGCGAAAAGGGGCCGAATTATGTTTTACTATATTTTAAGAAATATATTTAACAAAAATACAATAAAAACAATACATTTTTTTATGACTTAAGAGTCCGTACTACTCCAGCTCGAATTCAAATTTTACCCCCGCGCACTTCAACAACGCGTCATACAACACGCGCGCTGACACTACTCGCGCGCAGATGCATCTATCTCACTCCCACGATGACCCCGTGCCGGGAGTTCACGCGTGTATCAATCGATAGGGTAAAGTAGCTAGTAATTAGCCATCAAGAAAATTATAGCAATAAACAAACTTTTGAGAAAAGTGTGCATATTGTAATGATAATTTGCATAAAACTTATAATATATTTATACTTATCCTATTAATATTATAAATGCGAAAGTTTGTGAGTATGTATCGCTGTATGTATGGATGTTTGTTACTCTTTCACGCAAAAACTACTGAATGGATCTGGCTGAAATTTGGTACAGGGGTAGATTAGAACCTGGAATAACACATAGGTTGCTTTTTACCCCGGGAAAAGGTTCCCATGGGTTGCGGGAACGGGATCAAAACTCCACGCGGGAGTAGCTACGGGCAGCAGCTAGTATAATATAATAATAGCAGCCCTTTCAATGTCTCACTGCTGGGCAATAATATACTCCACCACGCGAACCCAATGCATATTGGTATAATAGAATACTATTAGGTATATTAAAGGAAATAAAACAATGCTGCTAATTCTGTTGTTACATCTCTAAACTTAAAATTCGCTAAAATTTTCTAATTGCATCTGTTTCTGTCATTATCAGATAGAAAAGGACAGATGATTTATTTTAGTGAACACCTGTCAAATTAAGTCGGCGCCTTGACGGTACCCTTCAATTTTAGTCGACATCTACGAACATGCGACTTAACTTACTACGCACCAACAAGGCGCTGTCTTAATTTGACAGCTCTTAACTTAAATAAAATCATCTGTCCTTTTTTATCTGATCATGAAAGAAAGAGATGCAATTAGAAAATTTTAGAGAATTTTAGGTTTAGAGATGTAACAACAGAATTAGCAGCAATGTAGGCATTAGCTGATTTTACATTTACGTTTACCATTACTGAATATTGTAGGGTTAAAGACAATAAAAACACAGTTTTAGAATCACATAATATACTTAGAGCCTTGAGAAGAATTGACGAGAAACTCAAGCTACTATTTTTTATTACCAGTAAATGTGGTATAATTTAAGTTTGTGTTTTAATAAACAAAGATGAAACTATACTACCATAGACATAATATTGCAAAATCAAACACAATCTCTAATAGGCATGTTTCGAATATGTCTGGCATCACACAGCTCAGGCAGCATGTATGACATATAGAAATCTTTTAATTTTTTTTCCATATTTTGTGCCCAAAACTGATCATCTCTTTCAATCGTTTCAATTTTGATCTCTCGTTCCTGTCCTGACCACACTCCAAAAATGCATTTATTTCTACCAGTGATATGTAGTTGACCTTGAACTTGTATATACCAAGCATGTTATTTATTAATAATAAGGCCTTCTTTAGACCTCTTCCAAAAATTTAATTTTCTTTTTTCTATGGCGTCGTTTAAATTTGTTCTAAATGCTGTGATTGGGCACTTCATTTCTACAATAGTGTCATCACCTATAATTCCGTCAGGTGTTGCACCTAAAAACGGAACATTTTTGTCAATAAAGAGACCGCAAGGCTCTATCTTAGTTTTTCTTCTTTTATTATAATTTTAATTCTTAGATTTTGGTTGCATAATCTGGAGTCCATATTTTGCTTGTCATATTAACCGTATTGAGAGAGTCCAAAAGAAGTTTATTAAATCATTGGACTACCGTGGGGATCAAGAATACACATCATACGAAAACTCACTTGACGGTCACTCTTTAACTACACTCGCTGAGCGACGAATAATGTTTGACCAGGTATTCCTATTCAAGATTTTAAATAACCACATTGACGCCCCCCACATTCTAGAAAAAATAAGCTTGAGAGTGCCCAGATCCGGTTCTCGTACCTTGGACTTGTTTTCGGTACCTTTCTACAGAACAATTTATACCAGCAATAACTTCTTTAGACGAAGTGTTGATACATATAATGAAGATTTTAAGGGCTTGGATATGTTCAGCAACAGTTTGGCTGTTTACAAAATTAAATTGTGCAAAGAGCTTCTTAAAAAAGACCAAAATGTATAAAATGCAAATGTAGTAAATATATATATATAGGTGGAAAAGAAAAAAAATATATATATAAGGAATCTTGTCTTCTTGTCTGTGCGTACTCTTTCTTTCTTATGATTATTTACTTTGTATGTGTATTATATTGTAATGAATATTTATAGTTTGTAATATGTTATGGAACTCTTAAGTCTTTAAGTATCTATTGATCTACTGTGTAAAAAAAAATTGTATGTGACTGTTTGTTTCCTAAATAAATGAAAATAAAAAAAAATAAAATTGTAACTGCTCTAGGGCAATGCTCTCATTTTCGATACCGTGTTTTAAGGATGGCACATGACTAAGGTTTTTCGGATAGATAATGTTTTTAATTAAATTCTTCACACTTGTAGTTGATCGCCTATTTATCACTTTTGCAAAATTTGATGCCGTGAGAAGTTTCCTTCTTAGTTCTAGCCAAATACTAGAATCTTTCTGCAAGATCGTCGATTTTTCTATTAGATTTCTTTCATCTTCCGTACTTGGTAAATTATGCAAAAAATCTTCTTTACTTCTGTTGTATTCCGATGCTGGCATATCTGGTTTTTGGCAATTTTCACCATAATGTTTATCACCAGATTTTTCTTGACGGATCAGAAACAGTTTTCTTCCTCTTCTGACATATTTAGAGGCAATTTTTCTTTGCTTCTGCCTCGTCTCTTCTAATTTTTTCACTGCAGCCCTAGGACTTTTCCCCAAAATGGATCTGTGTAACGTGGAAAGAGGGCATTTGGTGTTAAATGAAACCACGGCAGCATTACACCTTGACTCATATCCACGGCGCAATGAAAAATTTATTCTCTTTCCCCCCACAAACTTTGCAACAATACTGTTAAACGATTCCACTTTATTGCTATCACTGTTATGGATAAGACTTCTAGATTTAGCTGCCACAGTGTTAACTATAAATTTTATTCTGTGCCATATAGCACACGTTTTCAAAATCACAGTCAAATCTTCGCTGTTTTTTTGACTGGTACAATAATATGATTGGCAATCCTTATGGTTTCCAAAAGCATGATTGTAAGCATTTGTAATATCTTTATAAAGAAAATTCACTTTTGTATCGATGTCTGTATTTTTAGAACTATGTTCCGTTATTGAGGAGCAAATCACTTTTCTTATGGCAAGAATTCTTTGAGTCGTTATTTTTTTTCGTAAGTTGGTGGGGTATTTTGTTTCTGTAGTTATACCTTTAAGCTTTTTGCACATATTTCGGAATAGGTGATTCTTGCATTCCACTTTTTCTACAGTGCAGTCAGGATAAGGGCGACCTTCCAAAATTTTTTTATATGTACTTGAATCACCATCGGCTACCATACGTTCGTAAATTAGATTATGCATAGGAATTGATTGCTTAAATCCTTCCAACAGTAAGTCTGACTCCATACCCGTAGAAGATCCGCTATAGTTTTTGTAACACGCATGGTCTCCAGGCGTGATGCCTTTATTGTCAGCCCTTGCACATACGCAACAATATTTATTTTTGACTCCGATGAATAAGACTTCACCAAATCTTTTTCCTATGATAGCTGCCGCTCCAGATAGGGCTGAATAATTTGTATTGAAAGATCGTTTACTCCATACACCATCTGCAATCACATCTATGCAAGCAATACCATTTCTATTCACACGCCCTTCCGTAATAGCAGCATTTCGTTCCCGAATTCCAGCAGTCTCCATCACATTCAAAGCTGTATTTTGCCAATCATCACATATTTGATTTTGTACTTTGTCATATAGTTTTTGGGTAAAAGTCGGACAGTCCATTGATGCGCATAGCTCATTAAATTGAGAATACCCAATGCCAGACGTTATAATGCCAGATGTTACGGCCCTATTTAAATCTAAATTTGATTTGGGTTCTGAGTCAAGATAAAATGTTTTGCTACACATGTTGCATTTTAATGTATATTTTGACAGCAGCCCTTTTCGTTTTTCTGAAATAATATGCACATTATTTAATGTACATCCAAATGCCTTGTTATGCCCACATATTTCTTGAAGACCTTTATAAAGGTATTCCAAATCTACAATTCGTCGGCCGTTGACTTGAAAAATACTACTTGCATTGGAATCAGAGTGACTTATTTCGAACCTAAAAGAACCAGATAGAATTAAGTACAATATTTTATTATTGTCAGAAATAAGTTGCCATAGTAATAGGTTAAGCAATTACCCATTATTATCGTGATTTTCTTTCGATAAATTTTGTAGATCACCAGCAGCAGTTTCAGAATATCTGAAAAAAGGTATTATTATAAGTACCTAAAGGCAAACTATGTAGATATTGTTAGAATTGGTATGAACCAGGCTACAGGACTACATATATTTTTGTAAGTAACCATAAACTCAAAAACTACTGTACCGATTTCAATAATTCTTACAGTTATAGAAAGCTAAGATATATAGGAGTAACATAGGCTACTTTTTATCCCGATATTCCCACGGGATCAGGACTTACGCGGATGAAACCGCGGCGTGATGCTAGTATGTTATAAGTAAATATAATATATATTACAGGACTCGGTTTAAGGCAGCCAGATACTACTCTACTCACAATTCCACATCTTCTGATGGAGACAAATTACGTTCGTTTACATCGTTAGTAAAGTGGTCAGCTAATTGTTCTGATGGCAATTGCATTCTGTAACAACATTTGGTTGACTTTACTTTTAGTGACTTCAATTTTGGATTAGTACCCCAAATTATTTAGAGATGATATATTGTAGTAAATTTTTAATAAACCAATAGTCATCCGGTTGTTTTCTTCAGACTGAATTTTAGCACCATTGCTTAAAATATTTTGAGATGGCATACAGCAATAATTTTTTGATAAATAATATTAGGTATTTCATTATTAATCAATTCAATTATACAGCCTCCGTGGCGTGGTGGTAGTGAACGCGACTGCTACGCAGGAGGTGCGGGTTCGATTCCCGCTCAGTGCAAATATTTGTATTTTTTTTATATAGGACACGTCAATTTGACTTCACCTCGCCTGATGATAAGCAAAGGCAATGGCTATTTGCATTGGTCTGGGTGTGGTGGTGATTTACAGAAAAAAGTATCATGTATGTTTATCCGCATTCTAGATTCCATAACACAAGCTAACTAAGCTTACCATGGGTATAGGTAGCGTTGTGTAGAATGTTGTGAAATATTAAAAAAATGGCACAAAATTCTGCAGTACATTTTTTTTTTTTCGTGCGCCAAACCCCTCGGATACCCCCCTGCCGGAGCCGGAAGGGGAGGTTATGTCGGACTCGAAATTCTACAGTACTTATGAACTCTTTTATAGGAAGCTATATAACACTTACAAGTCCACATTTTCTAATGTAATTAAACCAGGTTCGTTTTCACTTCTGTTATAAATGACATTCACTTGTTCTGATGGCATTTGCATTCTGTAACAAAAATTGGTTTACTTCACTTTTAGTGACGTAACCTACTAATAAATTCACTATGTAAGTAGCCATAGCGACTTTACGCACTAGGTACTGGTTCAGTTATAATCGTGCTGCCTAACTTCAACCAAAGTCGAATTTTCCAGAGGACCAAAAGGTACCAAGGGTCTTTCAGGCTCCCCATTCACAGAATAAAATATAGGTATGCTGTATTCGACAAAATTGATTGGTCTACAAATGGATCGTTTACCCTACAGTAGAAACAGATGAATGGAAATTCATAATTACGTACTGTCTATAATAAAGGTGAAACCTGAAAGACTTGGGCTACTACTGCAAGATTATTTTTGTCGATACATAAGTAGGTATGCCTATGTCAATCCAAATTTTTGAAATACGTAGGTATTTTATTACTTTCTACTAATATAGTATTGCAAATTGTTATGTACACTATAAGCTACTTAGGTAGGTAGATTAGATACTTACTTTATTACATCGTTCATATGTTTTCCTGTTTTTTTACGCCAACATACACTTTTCCTCTTTCGGTTTACTTTATTACCCATTTCGCCCGTCAAAAGGTAGGTACTTGAATACGTACTTTCGTATCGTCTTTCGTAATATTCGTAATCGTCTGCGCTGAGCGCGTGCGACACAGGTTCCCCGTATGATAGCCGAAGCAACACTGAGGAGGAGGCCGGGCGGCAGGGCGGTTCTAAGTTTAATGGTATCGCTTGAGTAAAAATTTAGATATTTGCTAATTACGCAGAAACCAATGTATATTTGTAAAATTTGAAACACATAATGTCTCTTAACCACTAAACTGCAGTTATTGTGTAAGTTTAGTGATCCTATTTTGCGTAATTAATCCATAATATTGTTTTATTTGTATGGTTTAGAGGTAACTTTGCAATGGTTTTCTATCAAGAAAATTTTACGGAATCGTGTTTTTGCCACACATAAACATTAGTATTTATCCTCAACTTTACCACACATGAATTAAAAAGTCCATGCTTTAGAACTTTTGATATTATACACGTTTATGCTATGTCATTTGAGGTAGTACGGACTCTTAACAAATATTTTAATATAAATTTGATCTTGAACTGTTGAGCTGTTCTTGAGAAATAATACAAAATAGATTTAAAACAGCCTTTGTATTTGATTTTCTTTTGTTATAATGGTTAAATATATGAAAATTTTAAACAATACAAATAAATTGTGACGATCTTAGCTCTAAAACATAATTTTTTTTGTAGCAAATAAACCAAAGGATTCGTCTAAATTTTCGTTTAAACCTGGGCATTTTTACGATTTGAGCAATGTAAAGGGCCTTAATGGTGCGGCATTGGAATGAGTCACTGAAATATCTATACTGTAATACCTACATATAAATCAGGTGGTATGTTTACCCTACCTGGAAGGAAAGTACTCTAAATTAAATACTGGAGATCATCATCAACAAGGTAATAAAAACCATACAAATTAAGATGTAGTATAAAGGTCTTCTAACCAAGCCAAAAATATTCAAAAAAGTGACTTGTTTTGATTAGGAATGACAAAAAAAACATTGCCAAATGTTAAAATGTATTTTGTTCAATGGAAAGTATCATCAAACTAGGAATTTATGAGTTATGATATGAATGACAGCTTACCGTAGTGTCGCAAGCATTTTACGCGCCTTTTCTATTCTCGAGAGACGAATTTTGTTAAGTTTTGGCATGACAAAACCAACGATATCCCACGCACTTATTTATACATGAAAACTATAAAAATCGCGTTACCGAGTCTCTGCTCTGCTACCACCAGTCGGCAGTTACAACGTAAACAAACCTTACATAGATTTACCTCAGAACTCTGCAAAGAGATAATCTAAAGTACACAAAAACAGCTGCTTATTTTTATTTACAAATGCAATGCAACGAGCAAATTACGCAGAATAATAGTTAAATAGTGTTTTGTATTTCTGTAAACATGTACATATTACTTTTCTTTGACACTTGACACTGACAACTTTGTTGCCAGTGGGATATTGTCATAGACATAGTAAATATAAAGACGTGAAGCTACTACGAAATTCATTCATAAAATCATATGAGAGCATTTCTCAAAATAATTGCACCTTTTAAGATTTATGTAATAAAATAAAAATGTTAAGCTTAAGTTATTTTTTTTGTTTTCATTTGTAGATATGTGTCTAAAGATTATGAATATGAGGTTTGTTTTGAGGTTTTAATTGTAAAGAAGACAAGAAATGCGAAGAAATATACCAAAGGCGGAGAAATGTTCTTATTTTGTTACCTTCTATCAATTACGTTAAATAAAACACCAAATCAATTTCGACAACTTTTATGTATTGAAAAGGGTAGCATTAACATCATTTTACGTGTCTATAAAAAAAACTGTTAACATTTGCACAGCAAAATGTTAATAGAAGCTGTAATATATCCTTTACGTTACTATTTGGCCACAACTCTGTTTTATAAATCAAAGTAAAGAAGTTTAGATGTTGTTTTATGTTATAATACGTTCACAAATGAATATAATAAATAATAATACACTTCTTTATTGCCTTTTCATAAAAATAGCAGATTAACAAAAAATAATAAGTTTTGAAAAGAAATACGTGTCCGCTTTTATGGGACAGTAACAAAAATGGAATACTGGTAACAAACTAGGATTTTATAAGGCTAGTGTTCACAGCAGATCAAATTACATAATAATTATTGACCTGTTTTTAGAAATATGTAGTTATAAAAGTACTTTTTATAGTTATATTAATATCGAATGGATACCACATAGCCTAATAGTCGCCTGGTCCGTAGGTATGTAAAATTAAATAATAAAATAAATGTAGAAAATTCACATTATGTGGTTCCACATTAACAAATATTATATATGAACCAATTCCACTTAAGGAATAAAATTCAAATATTTAGGAACATTTATAATGACTCAATTTACTTTTAATATAATAAATCTAAACTTAAATACAACTCAGATACATCTATATAGCACAATATTATAACAATTAAATAGTATCACAAAATTACTTTTAGTGACAAGTTTGATTCGAGTAAGTAACACTTGACAAAATAAAATAACGTTTCACTTATTTTTTAATCATCATGAAAAAGGAGGCTTTACGGCTACTAATGCAGTAAAAAGCTTTAAATGCAATAATCACATTCATCGACCGGATAGTGATCGTATAAAGCAAAATCACATCTTTGGCACCAGAAAAATGGACAACGTAATAACATTTTTATTTCTCCAGCATTCATACTTAATACAAAATGCAGCAGATTATTAGACGAATCTGGAATAAACCCGCAGCCATAACATGATGACGCCTTGATAAAATGTGTCGAAGTCCAAGGCCATGATAGGCCAAGGTATAAACACAGAATGAAATCATCTTTACACAAAAAATTATCAATATCAAACAGTACCATTATTGTAAGAAGACTTTGTAATTATTATTATTTTGTCAATAAAGTATCTGAAACAAAATAATAGTTAATTAATTTATGTTTATACTTAGTAAATTATACGGTCTGTATTAAAAAAAATACTAAAAATTAGAGTTCAAAACAAGATGAACAAATTATGAGCTCATTAAAAGTTTGAGCACCGCCACACGCTTGACAAAAGTGAAAATTGCATAACATACACTTAGCGACTTGATGCATCAACATGGACTTTTTACATTCATTACATGTTATTTGATGGTTAACAATAGTTCGCAATGATTTAAATTTAGGTACAGTAATTATTGGTGGTTTTAAAAGTGTAACATTTGAAAGTATTTTTATTTTTTTACAGCTTTTTGAAGAAGGTATGGGCATATCAAGTTTTGGTTTATATTGTTCACAAACATTCTCTTTATCTTTTTGAATATCTACCGATAAATTATCTTTTACTGTAAAATTATCAAAAATAGAAGATCCCGGACTTTTAAGTATAATCGAAATATCAGAGGTGGTGGGAGTTCTAGGAATATCTTCAATTGCAACTAAACTACTTTCGTTGAACACTGATTCAGCAGTCATATTTTCTGCGTTGCTCTCATCATCTAGAGAAACTGGCGACTTTTCACGTATTTCGTTTCTATCAGCTGTGGAGGAAGGCACATTTTCAATCTCTCTCAAATCATGATAGGAAGTTATATTGTACATATCGCCAACATCAACAACTGGTGATCTTAACGATTCAAATGTGTGTATTTTTGGATTGAAACAGGGGCAATCATCCAAACTGCAAAAGCAACTAAGTGTTCGATGTTTAATTTGATTATTTTGTAAAGTGACAATTTGGTGAAGTAATCTTGTCCCTGGAATAGTTTTAAGTTTAGGGGGTAGTAGTTTTGCGATCTCGTCAATATCTTGTTGTGTAATATAGGAACATTGAACAGACTTCACGCATTCCAATAGTGTCTTATATACATCCTCCGCATTAGCCACATCTCTTCCATAAGCTACCTGTCTGTCTAATGTTCTTTTAACAACACCTCCGATTGCGTCAGCCACGCCTTTTCCATGGCCACTCTCAAAGAACGACCATGTTATTCTGATATGTTTAATAGTTGCGAAATGATTTATTAAATAGAAGTTATTTTTTTGGCGGTACTGCGAGCTTGGCCCGTCCGAAAATACGTGAATTACTTTTAAGCTGGGTTCAATAATTTTTGCTAAATCTAATACCGGTGTTAAATGCGCCCATATCGCACTTGGTTGATGTATATTTGAAGGCGAAACAGTACAAAATGATTGTTTTTTGCCGTACGAATAAAGCACGCCGGTATGTAAGGTCACCTGAGTCTTAGAAGCACCAAAGTGCATTGCTTGTACTTCTGAACTTAGTTTACACTCAAAATTTTGCGAAAAGTCACAGTGAATGACCACCTCACCCGGGCTTATGTTGGCTACACATTAATTGTATTCGTTTGTTTGGTGCCACATGTTGAAATGGTGAACTTTAAATGTTTTTAATTGATTTGTGAATAAATTTAGTAAGTCTGCAATAGTATTTCTTTTTAAAGTTTTAGTATTCCGTTTCGTCTTCACTACTATTTGGTTACCGTCTGTGTTAGTTTTGTTATAGGTATGGTCTATTGTTTCCCATATTTGCCAACTAATTTCCTCTGTAGGATTGTATTGTTCCGAGTTGTAATTTAAGGATTTGTTTTTACAGTTAAAACACTTATCATTCATACATTCATAACAATGAATATCACACACAATTGATTTTAAAAGATCCGTCATATTACTGTAGTTAAATACATTTGCCCTCTTTAAAGCTGAAAATTTAAAGTTAATGTTAGAATGTTTTTCACATAAACAAGTATCTCTATTTTTAACCGATGGTGAAAGGATATAAAAGGGCTTATATCTACAAAAAGATGCAAATGACGCCGAATTGCCTTCACGTTTATATTTGTCATAAAGGCATTTTAGCGAGTTGTTGAGGTATCTGATTTGTTCTTTGGTTTTATTCAAGGTTCTACATTCTCTTTTACCAGCAGTAGCTCGACTCACATCGTCTCTTAAAAAGAAGTTTACAATTGATTGTTTAAATTTTAGCATTCTGACTGCCTTTTGCCTTTTTCGTATAGCGTCTAAACCAAGGGTTCTGCCAACATATTTTGACGCTCTCTTTTCTTTTACAATATCGCTGCTGGCAATGGACTTAAGCACATATTTTTCCTTGTTGCTTTGACATTTTTTGTAGGCATTCTTCAATGACAATTCCAGTATTTCATTCCTAGCTTTTGAAGTCATTATTTGTTTTTTTAAATCTTCTTCTGTCTTTAAATGTTTCTGTTGCACACGATACAACTTTTTTCTTAAATTGAATGTTAGCCGGTGTAAATATTCTATGCGACTTTGAGCAGCATTAAATTTTTTTCTATAAATGTCTCTGCTTCTTCTTAAATGCTTAATCATAATACGCGTTGTATTTGGACCCGAATCAGTATCAGACAGATTTTTACTTTCTGATGCAGTATTTTTCTTTTCAGATGCTGTTTTTTTCTTTTGATTGGTCTTCTTTTTTTGTTCCCGCCACTTTTCTCTTTGTTTCTTTTTTTCATCTTCCGACATCTCTTTTACTGATTTATATAAATATTTTGATTTTATTCTTTGCAAATTGCGTAATCGTTGCTCCTCCATCTTTTGTGGATTTTCTTTGAGCTTTTCTCGGTACCGCCTCATTTTTTCGGCCGGGGTTAGAGGCATTTTATCGAAAGCTGTAAAAAATGAAGCGTAACCATGCACAAACAGTTGCACAAACAGTTGATGGTCATTAATCTCAATGCCTTGCAGATCATCAGAATCAAAACTGATGCAGGTTACAAACAATATGCACATCATTGTATTTTTAAGCAACAGCAAGAGCAAAAGAACCTATTTTTTTTAAGTTGCCCAGATCAACAGATATTTTGAAACTTAGCCCACCACATCAGAATCTGAATATCATGCAGTAGTTTCCACTTTACTATGACCGCACTTTTAGATTAAAACATGTAGGTAGATATCAAAAAGCAGCATTTGTTTTTAAATATAAATTAACACGGTTTTACCGACAGAAAAATACTAACAAAAAGCTCCCAATCTATTTCATACAGATTTGTGATAGTATACAAATCTGTATTAATGCAACAAAAAACACAAAGAAATCGATGCCCATAATTGTAATAATTATTAAATAATTGAACAGACCGTTAATATATACTCAGCTTAATGATTTCTTATTTTGTTACTCGCTTTTCCATTTATACGTTACCACACAAAAGTAACAAAAAAAGAAGTAACGAATCAAGTACAACAATATTAATTTTATTTGTAACACATGCAACAAAGACGATTACTCTTATTTCTATTGATTAACGAAATCAAGATTAGGAGCTTTAATAGTAGTTTAAGTGTAACAAAGGTAGGAATTTTTCTAGACCGCTAACGAGTACAACGACTTTCCCCGTTCACACCGGCGCCAGAAAGAACTAGCCAGAAAGAATTAAAACAAAATGGATGCCAAGCTGGCTAGTGTTGCCATTATTCTAAAATATGTTCATGCATCGATTCTCTATACAAAAGCAAAAATTATGGTAACAAAGGCTGGAATTTAAATGTGGAACTTTTTGTAGGACAAGATGAAATCATTAATTAAAAATTTAATAATAAAGTAATGCTAAAAAAACGTGTTTTAGGATGAATCGTGACTTGAGAGTAGCGGCAGACAGGAAGCAGTGGAAAGTGTTGGGGTATGGGTAATGGACTGCTGAGACGAGGTCTCGGGTTCGATCCCAGGTTTACCATGGCACACACCAATGACTTGTCGATGCTTTTCGAAGTTATGTGTGTATTTATCGCAGGTTTATAAGTGCCCGGTTAATGGCAATAGGCTCGCCACCTATTACATTGGGACCTAAAAACATAAACTGGCGAAATGTGGGTGCTAGCACCTCTGCCTACCCCTTCGGGGAATACAGGCGTGAGTTTATGTTATGAACTCGAACTCACGACCTGTAAGCAGTCGCCCTGTAAGCGAAAGGTCGTGAGTTCGAGTCTCACTTGAGCATTTCATTTTTTCCAATGTTTTTCGAACTTACCTTAGGTGCGCAAAAAACACTACCTATTCAGATCTATGGATAACTAGCTTTTGCCCGCGGCCCGCCCGCGTGGATGTCGATTATCGGGACCAAACATAGCCTATGACCTTTCTCAAGGTCTAATCTACCCTTATACCAAATTTCATCAAAATCGGTTCAGTGGTTTAGGCGTGAAAGCGTAACATACAGACAGAGTTACTTTCAACAGAGTTACTTTCACATTTATAATATTAGTATGGATTACTTACCTGTTTTCAATGGAATCCGCAGGTAGCAGATTTAGTACTGTGGCAGTATCATCCATGTCTGGCGTTTGAAGCTGCTCCATAGATCTACAACAAAACGGAGTATCTATTATTATTTTCTTATCGTTTGCAAACGGTGGCCAGTGGTACAGATAATCAAAAACCATATCCAAAAGGGAGAAAATAAATTGTGTTTGCTGATGATGATATACCTATAAATATTTTGTTTCAACTATTGCCAAGTCCATGTATAGTTCCGATAATATGACGCAGTGCTTTAACAGTTAGGGGACCCGACATTTGATTATTGTGTACTCCGCCATTTCGTAGCAAATAGCAATAACCCTTTTGGACCATTTTTTCAAACATAGCTAAGAACACTCCCGACTAATATACCTTTCAAACACAAAAAACTAAATCCAAATCGGTTCATCTGTTTAGAAGCTACGATGCCACAGATAGACACACACACACAAACGACGGGGGTTAATAAAATATGAATGATCAAAAATCGTAAGTAGCATCCTCAGTAGCTAAACTGATGTTCTTATACTATGGCGCTACGAACATAATATTTAGGTATGATAATTTTTTAAATCACCTATGGTAGATAGAAATGTAGTGAAATCTAACATAATTATTTTATAAATGACTAGCCTTTGCCCGCGGCTCCGCCCGCGTTAATGTCGGTTATCGCGACCAAACATAGCCTATATCCTTTCTGGTCTAATCTACCCCTATACCAAATTTCATCAAAATCGGTTCAGTGGTTTAGGCGTGAAAGCGTAACATACAGACAGACAGACAGACAGACAGACAAGAGTTACTTTTGCAACTATAATATTAGTATGGATAAAGACTAAATTATATAAATATTTACTTACTTCTTCACATATCTTTGGAGTGCATTCTTTTTGTTTGTAATTTTAATGGCTTTGCACGACTTTTTTTGCTTCCGTTGTTTATTGCCCATGTTGAATAACTTGCAACAATTTATTATAAAAACATATTAATTATTATTATTATATATATTTATCGAATACATAGGGAAAAAGAAATGTTCTCAGGCGGGACTCGAACCCACAGTCTTTCCTTTACAGGGCAAATGCCTTGACCAATTCGGCTACCGAGACACGCCCGATGTAATTAAAATGTCCCTTCTATTTTTATCTGTTCTTACGGTACCCAAATTGGTCAAGGCATTCCCCCTGTAAGGGAAAGACTGCGGGTTCGAGTCCCGCCCGAGAAAATTTATTTTTCCCTATGTATTCGATTTGTATAGTTAGCATATTTAATGCTGTAAAATTCATTAAAATTATATATATTATTATAACAACTATGGTGGAGCTGAACTCTTTAACTGAAGCATCCAAAGGTGGTCGGTGAGCGGGGTGCAGATCTACCCAGAAGCGGCGCGGTCTGTATTGATAATGCAAGAGCAAGAGTGAGGAAGAACTGATACGAGCGGCACTATGTGTAATTTGTAATGCAGTATTATGTTTTTTCAATTGATTGACACTGTAACGTAATATGTTGATTCATAGCTATTTTATCACGTGAACTATTTTGTTACTCACTTTACTTTTTACGTTTTAAAGTTTACTATAGTATATTATGAACCTACAACCAACATAAAACTTTTTGTATATATTTTGAAATTGATTTGACCTTTGGCATTTGGGAAGTAAGTTGAGACATAGTGTTGCGTTCGGAAACTTGCATATATAGTTATTACTCAGGAAATGTTTCATGTCATTTTCTTTAATTTCGTTTTCTGTGCTTATTTCTATAACATGGATTATTATATGTTCTATAATTTAAAAGTTAAATAGTACATGTTGGTTAGTTAGCATAATACATGCTATAAAAAAATTCATTCAAATAGACACAAGACTAATTTATGAGTGAAATATACTATACTAGCTTTTGCCCGTGGCTCCGCCTGCGTGGATGTCGGTAATCGTGACCAAACATAGCCTCTCAATAGTTTTTTCCAACATTTTCAGCTTGTTGGGAATTTATGCAGCGTCACTATCATTTTTTGGTTTAAATTGACCGGATTATTTGCCCACAGAAATTAAACTGCTTTTTAAAGTCTTCTTAGTCGAAGACAATTACTTAGGTTCCAAAGAAAGTGAAAGAATAAAATAAAGTGTAAAAATTGTGTGAGATACCTTCGACTCGTTGCAAAAACCGGCGTTGAATGTGTCACCTCTCAGGCGGAGGAAAATAACCCATTCCACTACCACGCCTCGGTCACGGGGTGGGAGCCCTAGCACACCACAAGGCGCTGGCGGATAACTTACAAAAGGTTTTTTTTTCATTAACTACATAACATATTCATACTCACGCCTTTAAATCCCTGAAGGGGTAGGCAGAAGTGTATTAACACCCACATTTTGCTAACTACTTGATTTCAGACCCATGCATTAGGGGGCGAGCCTATTACCGTCAAGCGGGTACTTGTCATGAGCTGTACTGTCCGATGGAGAACAGCCCTATCCCTTAGTCGCCTTTTACGACACCCACAGAAAGAGATGGGGTGGGCCTATTCTACTCCACCGGGAACTAACGCGCTTTCTGTTTCACGCCTAAACGCGTGAACCAATTTTAATGGTTGCAGAACCACGTGAATATCGTGCTATGAAAAAAAATTATTTCCTTAGAAATAAGTGAATTCAAAATATCAAATTCATTAATTACATTATTTACATTTATACAGTCATTGCATTAAAACAATAACTTACAAAAATAGTGAAATATAAATGTCAATTTGAAATAAATTAGTACAGAGAAAAAACTCTACACGTATGTACTAAAGCCGTGCAAACAACGCTTGTAAGTTCATAAACCGATAAGTGCCATCTAACGGCTCTCAGAGAGATTAATAAAGTTAGATGATTGATGGATAGATGGCGCCTGTTACTTTATATTTAGAAGCATAATATTTTACTGATGGATGGATAGAAAAGTTGGTCATTAAATGCGAAGTTTAACTAAACGGACAACATTGTTTTTTTAGTAAGTTTAAGTAGAAAGTTACAATTAGAATTAATTAAAAGAGATGGCTCATATAATAAAGTGCCTCACGCATCAGTTCCCACAGTGGCTACAGTAGTTCCCACAACCACTACCTCCCACTACCCACCTGGTGAGTACGTCTGTATATCATTGTCATTAGCATCATCAACTCATCATCATCTATAACACATCACCCACTTGTACATCACCCACTATCCTCATCAAATTAAAAAAATAATCATGCATGATGTCATGACTAAAATGTCTTATAACCATGCCAAAAATATTTATAAAAGTTACGACTAACTGTCCATAGACATAGTAAATATAAAGACTTGAAGCTACTACGAAATTCATTCATAAAATCATATAAGGGAAAACGCCAACCTCCATATTGCGTTCTAACGTAGTGGGGATGTAGTAGCACCTGATTGGTCAAATAAAATTGCTAGTGATGTGGTGATAGAATTGTATTTACCACTACCTACCTAACGCTACCAGACTGGAAGAGACCAACTGATGGTAGACTTAGAGGTGAATAAGTCAGACATAGGTGCCTTCCACAGAATACTGACCACTCCTAATTCGGAAGAAGCATTCTATTTATATAGAATGCTTTCTATAGTACCTACTTAATGTTTTAGTTTTTAATACTTGTTTTGTAGAGATAATACAATATGTACTAGCAGGGCGACATATACTTATTGTATAAAGTCCTTAAATAAAGAAAAAATAATAATAATAATAATAATAATATTTTTTGTGACTCCACCGCAGCTCCGCTCACGTGGATGTCGGTTATCATGACCAAACAGCCTATGTGTTAATCCAGGGAGTCGGCTAACTCCATACCAAATTTCATTAAAATCCATTCAGTACTTTTTACGTGAAAGAGTAATATACATACATCCACCCATCCTTCAATACTTGCAAACTTTCACGTTTATAATATAAGTAGGATAATAATATTGCCTGGTGATAGAGCTATTAAATTGATAAATATAAATTCAGATAATAAGAAATTACTTCCAGTTTTAAGTTAAAAGTATGATTTTATACAATTCTCCTTGATTTTAATTCCGAAGCCCTAAGCACACTGCAACCTGAGAACACAAAAATAATCGGCATCCACTTAAGCTACCCACGTAATTATGTAATTTTTCTTTCAAATGTATAAATTTTTAGTCTGTGCCCATTTTATATCGATAAGCAGTTATCGACAGTTTACTGGATTCCCTACTAGGCCGCCATATTGCGTTCAGTTCATTCATAAAATCGAAGTTTAGTTAGGCAGTTCTTTTTCGTAGGTATGGCAGCTCTTGATACTCTAAGTATCTGTCGCTCTTGCTAATTTGCTATGTCCTGTCACTTGTCACTCTTGTCAGTTGGCTATTTTGTTATTCATTCGATTTTGGCGTCTTGTCTTTAATGATTTATTTATCAAATACCACGGCTAGCGGCACGGGGCCTGGTTTCGCCTGCGAGTGCGTACAAAACTACAAAAAGAATTCTATAGCTGGATCGCCGTGCTATCTACCAACACGAAAAGAAATAACCGCGATCTCTGAAGCGGGTTGTCAAATTTAAAATCGATCGATACAATACTTTTTGTGTTTTTAAAGTGCAAACAAACCAACAAAACATTTCTATATATAGATATTAGACGGAGAATAAATAACTACTTCCTAGTTTAATGTAACCTCCTTCGATTGTCTTCAATGCAACCTCCTTCGATTGTTTTTAATGCGGACAAAAGGAAAAATATAAAAAAAGAGTGAATAATGTTTACTTAAAAAAAAGGACTCTACTGAAGGGACTTGGTGTAGTAATCTATCAGTTCATTTAAATAACTAACATTTTTCGTCATGGCTCCGGAACCTAGCAATCTCAAACCAGAAAAAAAGACAACTGTAAACAACAAACATTCCAAAAAAAGTAAGTATTCTCTTTTTTTTTCTTTTTACATAACATAAGCTCACGCCCATATTCCCCGAAGGGGTAGGCAGAGGTGCTAGCACCCACATTTAGCCAGTTTATGTATTAGGTTCCAATGTAATATGTGGCAAGCTTATTGCCATTAACCAGGCACTTATATACCTGCGATCGAAGTCATTGGTTTGTGCCATGATAAACCTGGGATCGAACCCGAGACCTCGTCTCAGCAGTCCATTACCCATACCACTAGGCTACCACAGACTACACACTGAACAAAAGAAAAAATAACAAACAAAATAACAGAACCCCATAAAAAGGCATTCAGACCAATAGGCTCGCCCCCTATTATATGGGACCAAATATCATATTTGGTGAAATGTGGGTGTTATTACACCTCGTGTCTACCCCTTTGAGGATTTACAGCCGTGATTATAGTTATGTATGTACCTATGCTTTTTAGAGTTTCATGCCCAAAGCATTAGGGGCTATTCCCGATTCTCCCTATTACTGAACCTCCCAGAATTGAAGAGACCAGGATAGGAGACTCTTTTTTTTTTCCGCACTTAGCCTCTCTTTTTGGGCCATTGTACGTGAAGTTGAGGAGACCATTAACGGGATGGGTGCACAACCCTACATATTTATTTTTTATGTAAATTTTGGCTTATGCAGCAGTGACTACTGTCTGACCCTCCAAATCTTGATAGAAGCCTGCAACAAAGCCTCGACTTTAGCAGGTGTCCCAGCTTCGATTTAGAGTTATAATTCGGAAGGCAGCCTATGACAATTTCGAACACTGGCAGTATCCTATATCCATATCAAACTTCAACAAGTAATTTATGCGCTGTATCTTCTGCTGGCAGTTGTCACATATGGTCAGCTTCGGAATCATACCTTAAAGATGTTATCCAGTTTGCAGCTGTCATTCCCGAAGATCTTAACTTGACCCTACTACTATACTACTACTACTGCTGCTGCCAGTGGGGACGCCGTGTAATCAGACGGGTGATCAGCACTTCTATGTGGGCCATTTCAACCAATTCCCCTGTAACGACTGCCATACAATTCGTATAGCAACCGGGACCGAAGGCTTAACATGCTCTCTGAGGCACGACCAGACCAATGCCAATACCCATATTCATGCATACAAATATTTGCACTGAGCGGGGATCGAAGCCGCACCTCCTGCGTGGCAGTCGCGTTCACTACCGCCATGCAACGGAGGCTGTCTAGCTACTACTTGACCCTCAATAAATTATTTATTGATTTATTCAGACACACTCGATAAATTATATTATTTGATTTATTTTATTTACAGAAAGAAAAGCTTCAGGAAAAAAAAATCATTTACTCGAGTTAGTTATTAAGAAAATAAAAAAGAATGAACTGACAATAGAAGAAGCTATTGAAAAGTATGAAATCTCACACAAAATTGTAAGCAAACGTTTACAGTGCGTAGCCTGTAACGGCAACCACTATTCCGAACCATGTCCGATTCTAATATTCACAAACGACGAACAAAATAAATTACGAGATCATATAATTAAATGTAGTAAAACTCAATACGGGCTCACAAACATAACAATCAGAAAAATGGCTTACGATTATGCAAAAATATTAGACTGCAATTATCCAAAGAGATGGGACGATCAGAAGATGGCTGGCATGGATTGGTACTTGAGCTTCCGAACCCGGCATCCGATACTGAAAAAAAGTTTGGCTAAAACGCTTCAACATACGTGTATATGTATTAAGGTATGTGATTGATCTTTAATTAGCTTGTAGAATTGTAGCGCTAGTGTTTAGGTGTGGTAGATAGATATTTGTGGGATAGAATGTGATTGGAGACAATGTAGACTAAAGCATGTGTTCCACAGTGCGAGATTTCACGGATGTAGACACATCACAGATAGCTTATACATTTTTTTTATATAGAGGACACGTCAATTTGATTTTATTTTTAAGGTATGTGATTGTGGCGTATACTCATGTTTTATAATAGTTTGAAGTCCCGATAAATTTTGGAAAACTAACTTTTGCCGACGTTTCGGGTGCTGTAACTCCCGAACTATTATAAAACGTCAATTTGACTTCACCTCGCCTGATGGTAAGCTCAAGGCAAAGTCTCGGAAAGAGGGTCACCATCATAAACATGTACCATGTTAACATGTGTTAACCTTGACGGACCTTGACGGAAAGCTTCATCAGAAGCCTTGCCACTCCTCGCTTAAAGGACCTGGTACTGTAGGAAGAAGAAAACACGTGAGCTGGCAGGGAGTTCCAGGTGCCATCCGTATACTCTGCACCGTATACGGATGGCATCATGCTCTGCACGTGTTGTCCTGTGAAGGAAAGGAGAGGGTGGGACTAATTGGAAAAGCTCATCAGACCATTCACCATGGTAGAGGCGGTAGAAAACTGCCAAAGACGCAACATCTCTACGCATCTGCAAAGGCTCGAGGGTGTTCGTGACTTCATGATATGCAGCTAGTTTTGGCTCCAATTTGACTATTTTGCCATTAAAATTTAAAACTAATTAATTTTTAGAACAGTAGTACTTCATTACCTTTTTTGTACCTATTCACTATACAAGGAGCCATTTAATTTAACAGTAAAGTCTTTAAATTATATTGTCATAAAATTTGTATAATCAATCAATGCCCTGTATGATCATTGTTGCGCATAGCAAGACTAATTCATTTAAATTACTTTTTAATCTTCACCTTGTTTTATTGTGTAATAGCAACACAAACACTCTCTTCCTTCAAAACTTTATGCCGCGTCTGCACGCTTGCCAAACCCAAAGAAGCCGTCACAAATTCAAACGTGTGGATAAGGCGTTTGATTTGGTTTGTGTAGGTTTGCAAGCGCTTGTAGCCGATCCGTCAAGTGTCGGTTTTTTTGTCACAAATCAAAGGAATTTGCCGCAAGCGCTTGTGACTCGTTCACACGTTTGCGTGCACTCAGTCTCGTTTGCGTACTGGCGGTGCACAGACGTATTGATAGTCTTGAGTACAAATGTGAGTGACTGGTCAAATGAAGGCATTTTGAACTTCCTGGAATGTTACCAGGCAGAACCATGCGTTTGGGACCCGGGAAATACTGATCACAAGGACAAAAAAAGTAGCTGATGCATGGGGTCGCCTTAGTGCAATCCATACTAATATTATAAATGCGAAAGTAACTGTCTGTCTGTCTGTCTGTATGTATGTTACGTTTTCACGCCTAAACCACTGCACCGATTTTCATGAAATTTAGTATAGGGGTAGATTAGACCATAAGAAAGGACATAAGTTATGTTTGGTCGCGATAACCGACATCCACGCGGGCGGAGCCGTGGGCAAAAGCTAGTATTTAATAAGCCAGTTAAGGAACTGAAAAGTAAGAAGGAAATTCTTATGGTCACCTTTAGGAAGCATTTTTTTTTATTTTTCGTTTCCTTTCACTTATTTTCTTGTATTTATATTAAAAAAACTTAAGCCAAATGATATTGCCGCAATCTCAACGTCCGTCATGCTTGCTTCTTCAGAACACAATGTCTCACTCGCAAGCACTCGCAAGCGTGTGGTGGTCTGTCAAATCAAGCCAAACGTTTGTAGAGGTTGCGGAGTTTGCGGCAAGCGGCAAGCGTGCGGACGCGGCATTAAAACGAACAGAAGTGTTTCTAAATCGTTTTCATACACATCTTTATAAGATTATACCATCAAGTAAAGATTGTAAACCAGGTCCACTGTTTTGTATTTAACACCAACGCCCACCAGAACAGAGCTATCGAAGCAACAACGCGCTGTACTACAACAGACGACGCATTTTATGGTTTGTACTCCGCACTGTGTAGCACCAGCTTTACATTGGATCGATCCGCGAAGGTATTTTCGTCGGGTATAGTGTAAGATCTAATCTAGTTTAAGCTTACACTAGCGAGTTCGATGTCCGATCACTGCAAATTTTTATTGATAGGTACGTCTGTAGTGATGTGTATATTTAGCTGCATTGTAGTATACATATTAAAATTTTAGCTCTGCATAGAATATAATATTTATCAATTATTATATTTCAGGGATGTCACATGGGACCAGAAGGAAAAGAGGCATTTGAGCAATTGGAGGTAATATATTTTTTTGTAGAATTTTTTTACTCCACTGCCCATAAAAAACATTCCCCGTAGGTTGGGTAAGGTGCGGTTACTTTACCCAGTCTACTGGTAATCTTTTTTTTTTTTATTTAATTTATTTAACTTATAGGCATTAATTAAAAACTGCATTGATTTTCTATAAATGTAATTTTTTTGTTGTATGTTAAATAAATAATATTTTCTAAAGTTTACGCGAATGTCACTCATTGAAATAAAACCACTTTTTACGGACATGTATGGACATGTGTGTTTGACATTGTTTTATTTGATTATGTTTATTTGACATTGTTAAAGTGTTCACTATTATTTCATTTGTACGTTAATTTGATTTGTACACCATATTCCATGGTAGGACATAGCGCACTGAAATGTAACTTAGAATAAGAACTGTACACAAACCTATGATCCACAAATAAACAATTGAATTGAATTGAATTGAATATATTTGTTATTATTACTTTTTAACCCGACGTTTCGGCTGCTTCGCAGCAGCCATTTTCGCGGTGTGTTACGTCGGGTTAAAAAGTAATAATAACAAATATATATCGCGATAGAATCCGTAAAAAGTGGTTTTATTTCAATTAAATAAATAATTAAAAATAAATAAAGCTCAGAGAATAATGTAGACTAAAGTAAAACCCACGAGACGAGAGAAAAAAGGTAAACAAAGCGACCATTACTGAGTTACGTTGCGATAACTAACGATTATTTTCTGTCTTTGTCGGACATGTCACACGTACGCTACAATGGCCGAGCGACAGCTGTCTGACAGCTGCGTGTTTCGTAGTACAGGAAAGCTGTCAGCACACCGGTTCTAAACTGTCAGATCCGCCATCTTAAGAGCGATTTCATTCCTGTCTGGAATGCGTTTGAAGTGATACGTAATAATTTTCAAATAAAACTGGAACCGCTGAAACTTTGTTTACCTTTTTTCTCTCGCTTTGTTGGCTGTACTTTACTGATATTAATCTATTCCATCAACAAATTCCAGGCAAAACTAGTAATCTCGAGAGTATACCACTATCTACAAAAGGAGTACGAATATATGAAGATGTGCAATGACCTGGGGCTGCTGGTGAACATCCTCAGACGTACAGCAGAAGCCACCGGTGTCTGCGAACAGACAATAGCCAGCATCCTGGAAGATGAGAAGCGTGAGGCAGAAGAACTACACCAGAATATTCCTGTACAAAGAGTGAAGAAAAAGAAAAAGGGTGGTGCTCCGATGGATCATGATTATGCTTTTAATGGAGAAGAGAACAGAAGTAATAATAACAGGTATAGAAACTGCTTGGTTTGAGTCGCCTTTTTTATTATTAACTAGGTTTTGCCCGCGGCTCCGCCTGCGTGGATGTCGGTTATCGTGACCAAACATAGCCTATGTACTTTCTCATGGTCTAATCTATCCCTATACCAAATTTCATTAAAATCGGTTCAGTGGTTTAGGCGTGAAAGCGTAACATACAGACAGATAGACAGACAGACAGTTACTTTCGCATTTATAATATTAGTATGGATTAACACGTTAACACGCTTGTATTAGCTTCAGTTGTAACTATGTATGTATGAAAATCTTTGAATCTTAATTTAACCCACTTCCCGGTCTTTGATTAGGATGAAATTTTGCACACGCTCTGAGTTCTGATGTCAATACATGACTAGCTAAGAAACGTCATTACCAATCCAATATGGCGGCCTACCCAAGATGGCGGAGTGGCTGTCTGAAATCCACCCCCATGATATGGGTATTAAATGAAAGGGCATGCTGTCAGAATACGAAAAAAAATGTCACATGACTTAAATCCAATATGGCGGACAGGCTATTTGAAATGTACCCGCATGATATGGGTATCAAATGATAGGGTTTTCCATTTTGTAATCTTTAGTGCGTGCTAAAAGCGTGTTTTAAACCTTTCGGCTAACAATGTCTCCTTTTCAATTAATACACTTCCCATAATGTACACTTTCCCGAAATATGCATTCCCAAAATGACTACTTGCCCGTACGATCACTTCTCAGTTTGAGCACTGCCCGATAAACATTTTTTCCCGAAAAGTCCACTTGACCAATATGTCGTATAATTTCCGTTAAGCTAGCTAAGTTGCATTGCAAAAAAAATGGCAATAAGGTTTTACGTTATTGCCGTTTTACGTTAACGTTTAACGTTTGTTAAATGGGAGCCCAGTTATCACACAAAGAGGTCTTGCATTCAGGGAGAGTGTACTATTGGGAATCAGACATTTTCGGAGAGTATACGACATTGGAGGTGTACTTTTCGTGAATAAGACATTGTGTGCAGTCAACTTAGCCTAGTGTACATTATGGGAAGTGTGTAATCTGAAAAAAGAAACATTGTCAGCCGAAAGGTTTTTAAACTATTATTTAATTTTAAATACCACTTAGGTGGACCGTGGCCTTTGGACGTGTGCAACACTGGGGGTGACACACTCGTGCTGCTGACCCTCTAGGGACCTTCTAATACCCTTCTTGAAGAACCCCATATTGTAGTTTCTTCGAAAAACCACGGCAAGGAGTTTATTACAAAGAAGAATTAAATAATTTGGTGCAGTCATTTGGATTATGAATGTACCAATGGCATGTACACACATTTGGGAGTTTAATTTTTATTTATATAGATCAGGATTATATTTAACTAGCTTTTGTCCGCGGCTCCGTCCGCGTGGATGTCGGTTATCGCGACCCAACATAGCCTATGTCCTTTCTCATGGTCTAATCTACCCCTATACCAAATTTCATCAAAATCGGTCCAGTGGTTTAGGCGTGAAAGCGTAACATACATACAGACAGACAGAAAGAAAGACAGACAGACAGACAGAGTTACTTTCGCATTTATAATATTAGTATGGATTTTTTATTACTTTATAAAGTTTATTTACTTTTCAGAATAAATGAACAAGTTAAACCTGTCGCTGAAAATATGGTTGTGGATATTACAGATACTGGTGGATCTACCAAGTAAGTATTTAGTATAATAGGATCCGTCCGCGTATCCACCCGCATTTTTGTCAAACATTCGGTTCTATTCAAGTAATTGCAATCAAATTAGTTTAACTAAAACAGTATCTGCAGTAGCCTAGTGGTATGGGTAATGGACTGCGGAGACGAGGTCTCGGGTTCGATCCCAGGTTTACCATGGCACACACCAATGACTTTTCGATGCTTTTCGAAGTCATGTGTGTATTTATCCCAGGTTTATAAGTGCCCGGTTGATGGCAATAGGCTCGCCACCTATTACATTGGGACCTAAACATAAACTATCGAAATGTGGGTGCTAGCACCTCTGCCTACACCTTCGGGGAATACAGGCGTGGGTTACGTGTATGTTATGTTAAAACAGTATCAAAATCTGTACCGTAGTTTGTGCGTTCATCGTGTACAGACAGACAAGAATTTAAAAAAAATATGTTTTTGTTCAAGTTGTCAGTATAACATAACAAAAGTATTTTTTTACTAGCTCTCGCCCGCGGCTCTGCCTGCGTGGATGTCGGTTATCGCGACCAAACAGCCTATGTCCTTTCTCATGGTCTAATCTACCCCTTTACCAAATTTCATCAAATCGGTTCAGTAGTTTAGGTGTGAAAGCGTAACATACAGACAGAGTTACTTTCGCATTTATAATATTAGTATGGATTTCTACAATGTACGAACACGGCCACTTTATATTTTTTTAAGTATATAAATAGTAAATGTAGATTATTATTTACTTTTCAGAATAAATGAACCTGTTGAGCCGGTCGCTGCTCATATTATTGTGGATATAACAGATACTGGATCTACAAAGTAAGTAGCTGGTATACTAGCTTATGACCGTGGCTCCACTCGCGTTTTTGGTTATACATCTGATCCTACTCAATCAATTGCAATCAAATATAAATCAGATTTTAGATTAAGGTTTAAGGATTTATCTTATCTATTCAAATCGATTTAGAAGGGATTTTTTTGTGGTTGGTCCAGGCGGGATTTGAACCCGCGATCCTTCGACAGGGAGAAGGCTTTTGGCCACTCGATCAACAGTTTAAATAGTATATTTATTTAGAATTTTTTTAATCTCCAATTTATCACATTACAATTTAATTATAAATATATAAATAAAACAGATGATCATTTACTTTTCAGAATAAATGAACCAGTTAAGCCTGTCGCTGAAAATGTGATTGTGGATTTAACAGATACTGGACCTATTAAGTAAGTATACTCAATCAACTGCAATCAGATATACTTATATTTTGAGTTAAGTTTTTAAGATTAAGATTTTAAATGTAACTAAAACCTTTCTAATAAAAACCGCATCGCAGACAAACAAACAAAGATTCGAAAGAACTATTTTTTGGTTCAGTATCGCTAGTTTAATAAATCATTTTTTAAAATATCTTCAGAATAAAGACAAATTTTGTACATTTATCTAATATAATAATAATAGAATTATTCTCTCGCTCCGGATCGTACCTCTTGCAAAGGCGTAGCTATTGCGATCCAGCGCGGAAATGTAGTCGGTGTTCTGGGCTCTTTTGCACCAGACACGAACGTGGGTTATTTATGTGATAAAAGCTTGGCTGGCTACTTGACTATTATTATAATTTTGTAATCAATGTATTAATTGATCTTTGTGAAAAAATTACATAACATAAACCTGTATTCCCCGAAAGGGTAGGCAGAGGTGCTAGCACCCACATTTCGCCAGTTTATGTTTAGGTCCCAATGTAATAGGTGGCGAGCCTATTGCCATTAACCGAACACTTATAAACCTGCGATAAATGTGGTCTCGGGACGAGGTCTCGGGTTCGATCCCAGGTTTACCATGGCACACACCAATGACTTTTCGATGCTTTTCGAAGTTATGTGTGTATTTATCGCAGGAATTAAATTAATTCATAGAATTATAGATGATCATTTACTTTTCAGAATAAATGAACAAGATTTACCTGTGGCTGCTAACATGGTTGTGGATATAGCAGATACTGGAGCTACTAAGTACGTACCTAGTATACTAATTAATGCCCGCGGTTTCGTCCACGTGGTTTACAGTTATCAATTTGCATCATATATTGGGTCCTACCTAATTTAACATTTATATGGATCAAAGATCTGAAAAAAAGTTTTATTTGATTTAATTTAATTCAATCAATTTTACTTAAACATAATATGTCAGTTTTTAAGTCTGACTGAGTCCTTTATAATAAAATAAAACCGCATAAAAATCTGTTAATTAGTTTTTGCGTAGACCGCTGACAAATATTATTAAAATTCAAGAGTGCCACAGGGTAGCATTTTAGGTCCTCCGTTGTTTTTTGTCTTTATATCAGAAAACGTCTAAGCGTTAAAGATTCAATACAGGCGCATTATTATCAGCTGATAATACACACTACTGTGTTTTTATCGTTCGATAATTGTTTTTCGTATTCGCTCACGCTGTACAACAATTTGCCTGGGGTGATCAATGCTATCTCACCTCTGGCAACTGAAGATCCAAGACGGTGTGTGTGCGGTCGATAGCCTCTGTGGCGTCGCGTTAGTGAACGCGACTGCCACACAGGAGGCGCGGTTTCGATCCCCGCTCATTGCAAATATGCATGAATATGGCTATTTGTATTGGTCTGGATGTTTCTATGTATAATAATGTATGTATTTACAAAAAAAGTAAGTATGTTTATCCGCATTCTAGATTCCATAACACAAGCTAGTTAAGATAGCGTTGTGTGAAATATTGTAGAATATTTATTTTGTATCGTATCTTAGGTCCTAATTAACCAAGTGTACTCAGACATACGTCAGCTTTTAATCCGTTCAGTATTTCGGGGGTGAGTCAAGGAAGTAATTTGGGACCTCTTCTGTTTATTATTATGATAAATGACTTGCCAAGCGTAGTCAGGAATGCCACGTGTCTGTTGTTTGCAGATGATCTCAAACTCCTTATAGCCATTAGAGAAGAAGGAGATTGTGAGCTATTTCAGGGAGATATTGATAGGGTAGATGAATGGAGCAAGAAAAATAAACTGTTGTTCAATACCACCAAGTGCTCAGTTATTACTTTCAGCCGAATGAAAAAGCCTATCTACTGTAGTTACACCCTGAATAACACAGTGCTGAAAAGGACGGACACAGTGCGCGATTTGGGGGTAAATCTGGACACTGAGCTAACATTTCATAATCATATAGAAAATGTATGTAAAAAAGCATATAGGAGCTTAGGCTTCGTACTTAGAAGAGCCGGGGGGTTCAAAAGCATCGCGGCCATATCCACTTTGTATAATGCATTGGTGAGAAGCCAGCTCGAAAGTAACGCAATTATCTGGGCTCCACATGAAGCTAAATATAGTCTCATGTTGGAGCGTATTCAAAATAAATTTACTAGGTTCTTATACCTAAGGCTGTATGGGGTATACCCATTTTATCCATTGATGTATCCAACCTTGTTTGTTATAGGCATGGTTGGATACAACAAATTGGAGACAAGAAGGGACTTGGCTCTTGCCACGTATATATTTAAATTATTACGTGGTAAGACGTTGAACCCAGGGGTCTTGCAAGAGATCAACCTGTGTGTGCCCAACAATTACGTGTGGCGCAGGAGGCGTCCCCGGCTACTAGCAGTGCCCAGGGCCAGGACGAATTTACTGGGGAAAGCTGCGATAACGCGTACCTTACATATACTCAATGAAGTAGCGGAAGGGATGGACCTTTTTATCTGTTCTCTGAGTGAGTTCACAAGAAGGACACTTTATGTAATATGCTATCTTTAATTATTATTATTTCTTTATTAATATATGAATGTGTAAATAAAATATGTTTAGTCCGCACTATTGTATTAGGTTAGCCTGTAAGGATAGTGATGTGGAGAAATAAATAAATAAATAAATAAATAAATAAATAAATAAATAAATAAATAAATAAATATTTTTGCGTCCATCGCAAACAAACATTATTAAAATTCAAGAGTGCCACAGGGTAGCATTTAAGGTCCCTCACTGTTTTTTCTTTATGTCAGAATAATATAATATGTCTAAAGCCTCAATCACACAGATGCGTTATCATCGATTAATAATACCGTATGCGATTCCTAACATTACTGCGTTCATCGTCAGTGTATCGTGTTGCTCTGTCTCTTTTTTTAGTACGTAAGTACCAAACACATTTAGCAGCAACACGAGCAATATTATTGACCGATAATAACTCGCCTGTGTGTTCGAGGCTTTAGACATATTCTGGCATGAAGAAAAAACAACGGGGGACCTGAAACGCTACCCTGTGGCACTCTTGAATTTTAATAATATTTACAAAGACTGTTTTATTTGTCCACAGTTCAAATGAGCCTACATTTTCCCTGGACTCCGGAGTGGTAGTGCCGGATACGACCGGGATTAGTGCAAGGAGCGTAATAAGTACAGATAGGCCTATATTTCCCCCGGACTCAATGGTGAAAATCCCGGATAAGACCGGGATTAATGCAAGGAGTGTCAATCGGCCTACATTTACATGGGAATCAAGGTTGGAAGTCTCGGATGCAACTGGGACTATGATGCGTGTAAATAGGCCTATATTTACACCAGACTCGAGGCTGAAAGTCCCGGACGCAGCGGGGATTAAAGCAACGAGTATGATAAATACAGATAAACCTACATTTTCCCCGGACTCCGGGATGAAACTCCCGGACACGACCGGGATTAACACAAAGATGAGTGTAAATAGGCCTATATTTTCCCCGGACTCCGGAATTAGAGTCCCGGATTCGACCGGTATAACCGCAGAGACGGTAATGGGTGTAAATGGGACCACAAACGGTGTCGACTACGATGGTCCCAGTCCCAGCTTTTCAATAAATCCCAGCTTTTTTATCAACATTGAATATACGGATTTTGAGTAAGTATTAACATAATATATTATGTTTAATACGAATACATCAAAAAAATGAAATGCTGAAGTGGGACTTGAACTCACGACCTTTCTTACAGGGGAAATGTTCTACCAACTGAGCTATTGAGCCACACCTGAATCACTTCAAATTTCCCTTCTCTTTATATCCGTCTATAACAGATATAAAGAGAAGGGAAATTTCAGTGGGGGAATGCTCAGTTGGAAGAGCATTCCTCCTGTAAAGGAAAGGTTGTGGGTTCAAGTCCCGCTTGAGCGCTTCTTTTTCCTTATCCCCCTGTAAAGGAAAGGTCGTGGGTTCAAGTCCCGCTTGAGCGCTTCTTTTTCCTTATCCCCCTGTAAAGGAAAGGTCGTGGGTTCAAGTCCCACTTGAGCGCTTCTTTTTCCCTATTCCCCTGTAAAGGAAAGGTCGTGGGTTCAAGTCCCACTTGAGCGCTTCTTTTTCCCTATCCCCCGGTAAATGAAAGGTCGTGGGTTCAAGTCCCGCTTGAGCGCTTCTTTTTCCCTATCCCTCTGTAATGGAAAGGTCGTGGGTTCAAGTCCCACTTGAGCGCTTCTTTTTCCTTATCCCCCGGTAAAGGAAAGGTCGTGGGTTCAAGTCCCACTTGAGCTCTTCTTTTTCCTTATCCCCAGTAAAGGAAAGGTCGTGGGTTCAAGTCCCACCAGTTGAGCGCTTCTTTTTCCCGATGTACCTATTTCGAACTTAAAACGTTAGCATAATCTAATATATAAAATTCTCGTGTCACAGTTTTCGTTGCCATACTCCTCCGAAACGGCTTGACCGATTCTCATGAAATTTTGTAAGCATATTGAGTAGGTCTGAGAATCGGCCAACATCTATTTTTCATCCCCCTAAATGGTGCAGCGGGAACGGGATCTGACGCCACGAGGGCGGGAAAAATTGGCGGTACGAAGTTCGCCGGGACAGCTAGTAAATGCTATAAATTCTTATAAACTTCAATTTGAACTTTTTCAGACGCTTACAACAGAACGCTTCTTTGATAAAATCCGTTGAAGTGGAGATTTTAGACGATGATTTTGATAAGTGAGTATCTACCGCCTACCGCCTACCGCCTCCCGCCTACCGCCCCCGGCCCCGCCTACCGCCTCCCGCCTACCGGCCCCGCCTACCGCCTCCCGCCTACTGCCTACCGCCTCCCGCCTACCGCCCCCGGCCCCGCCTACCGCCTCCCGCCTACCGGCCCCGCCTACCGCCTCCCGCCTACTGCCTACCGCCTCCCGCCTACCGCCCCCGGCCCCGCCTACCGCCTCCCGCCTACCGCCTCCCGCCTACCGCCTACCGCCTACCGCCTACCGCCTCCCGCCTACCGCCCCCGGCCCCGCCTACCGCCTCCCGCCTACTGCCTACCGCCTCCCGCCTACCGCCTCCCGCCTACCGGCCCCGCCTACCGCCTACCGCCTCCCGCCTACCGCCCCCGGCCTCGCCTCCTGCCTACCGCCTACCGCCTCCCGCCTACCGCCTACCGCCCCCGGCCCCGCCTCCCGCCCCCGGCCCCGCCTCCCGCCTACCGCCTACCGCCTACCGCCCCCGGCCCCGCCTCCCGCCTACCGCCTCCCGCCTACCGCCTCCCGCCTCCCGCCTACCGCCTACCGCTTCCCGCCCCCGGCCCCGCCTACCGCCTACCGCCTCCCGCCCCCGGCCCCGCCTCCCGCCTACCGTATTTATTTATGCCATTTTTAGCACTAAAATGTTCACGAAAATTTATAGCTGCTGCTGATTTGTTTATTTTGTAGTTGATGACGTCATACGCATCGCCCTTTTTAAGTATAACGTCTTTCGCGCACTTTTGAAAATTTAAAATTTATCATTGAAATTTTAACATAGTGCATTGTTTTTTAACAGAAATATTAATGTGGTATGTTTATACTGTACTAAGGAATCATTTAAAATGGTTTTCGAAAATTAGTCAAATAGCCTATTGCCAACGAGTTTCACATCCTTAAATGCTTACATTATCATGTTTAGAAGTTCTGAAATAGTTTACGTGATTCTAAATAGGATAATAAGCGTTTTAACTTATTTATTTCTTAAAATGAGACTACTAGTGCCATCTATTAGTTTTTGAGGTATACTAAAGATATTTTCTTAGCGTTCGTACCCCATGGTAATATTTATTATTGTTATGTGGCCTAGTGTTATGGGTAATGGACTGCTGTTTTACCATGGCACGCACGAATGACTTTTCGATGCTTTTCGAAGTTATGTGTGTATTTATCGCAGGTTTATAAGTGCCCGGTTAATGGCAATAGGCTCGCCACCTATTACATTGGGACTTAAACATAAACTGGCGAAATGTGGGTGCTAGCACCTCTGCCTTCCCCTTCGGGGAATACAGACGTGAGTTTATGTTATGTTACTTATTTTCAGAGACTTGGAGGACAGGACATTAGTGTTAGATGCTTCTGAGTGAGTAGCTTTTTTATTTTATAAGAGACACGTTAATTTGATCACCTCACCTGATGTTAAGCTAAAGGCAAAGTCTCGGAAAGAGGGTCACCATCGTAAACATGTACCATGTTAACAGTGGTGGCATTCAGCTTGACGGCCTCATTAATGATAGATGACAATGAAAGTCAAATAACTGAGTGAGATTTATCCGTGAAGCGACTGCCATCTGACCTCTACAACGCACTGGCGATATCAATATTCTTTAGTTTGACCAGTTGTGGAACTTTTGAAGGCTCCAACTACCCGTAACGACTGCCATAGATGTTCGTATGACAACCGGGACTGACGGCTTAACGTGCTCTCCGAGGCACGACCAGACCTATGCAAATACCCATATTATGCATATAAATATTTGTACTGAGCGGGAATCGAATGTACGGCTCTTGAATAATAAAATATATTATTTATTTTCAGACCAGATGATTTAGACGACATAACGTTAGTAATAGATGATAATGAATGTCAAACTACTACTGGGTGAGTTATATTTTAGTAATAATTATACCATAACCATACATACCTGCAGTACAGCCAACGAGACAGGAGAAAAAAGGTAAACAAAGTGACCATTACTGAGTTACGTTGCGATAAGTAGCGATTAATTTCTCTGTCCTTGTCGCACATGTCACTCGTACGCGACAATGGCCGAGCGACAGCTGTCGTTGCGTATTTCGTAGTACAGGAAAGCTGTCAGCACAGCAGTTTAAAAACTGTCAGCTCCGCCGTCTTATGAGTAATTTCATTCCTGTCTGGAATGCGCTTGAAGTGATTCGTAATAATTTTCTAATAAAAATGTTTGGAACCGTTGAAACTTTGTTTACCTTTTCTCTCTCGCTTCGTTGGCTTTACTTTACATACATTCATATAATCACGCCTTTATTTTTGGGCGGAGTTATCAAAAATCAATGTTTAGGAATGGTTAAATAACATTAATTGGTTCGAACACTTCGCAAGAGTGTTGATAGATGACTCCCACGTCGCTTTAAAGAACGATATATATAGAAGGGAAATTTTAATAGTTTCAACGTGGTTTAGTGACTCAGTTGGTAAGAGCAGTCCCCTGTAAGGGAAAGAAAGATCACGGGTTCAAACCCCGCCTGCGTGATTAAGTTTTCTTATGTTAGCATACTAAACGCTCTGAAATGACATTTAAAATAGTAGATTACCCAACAAGTGAAAAACGAGAGGATTTTTTTTCCTTTTTACGTGTTAAGTACTCTACTTTTTTTCATTGACTACGAGAAAATAATTACTCTCTGATTAAACATTAAAATTTTAAACCAAGCCATATTCCATACAGCCTGTTTTTTTTTTGGTGGTTTTAAATACGTTTTTATACAGAGAGTGTGCAACCTCTATGCATGTTTTTTTTCTAACTATACCTAATCCATATATTTACGCTTGTTCCAAATTTATTTTTAATTTTTTCACTCAGTGAAAAAAGAGCGTTTTACTCACTACTAGCTTTTGCCCGCGACTTCGTTCGCGTTAAGTTGAGAATAGAAAGGTATAGGACACACTGCTTCTGTTCCTGTGACCTAGATAAAGTTCCATAAATCACAAAAAAACTACGGTTGAAGTCTCTGTGAAGAAATACTGATCCCGTGACTGCGACCCACAGGAACCTATACCCGGGATAAAATGAGGGTCCAACGGGATGAAAAGTATCCTATGTCCGTCTCCTGGTTCTAAGCTACAGCGCCACTAATTTTCCGCCAAATCGGTACAGCCGTTCTTGAGTTATAAATAGTGTAACTAACACGACTTTGTTTTATAGATTTTTGGCCCTTTTTCGAAGGTCAATGGCGTCAATGGTGAAAAAGTTATTATTGTTATATATTTTCAGACTAGAAGACTTGGAAGATGATACATTAGTGATAGATATTAGCAAATGTCAGAATATTGAACAAAATGATGATAAGGAGGTGGACTATAAAATTAAAGAATATCCCATTGACATAGAACATTCCAAGTAAGTTTTATTCGTCATTACCATTTGTAAAGTAAAGCCAACGAAGCGAGAGAAAAAAGGTAAACAAAGTTTCAGCGGCTCCAAACATTTTTATTTGTAAATTATTACGCATCACTTCAAGCGCTTTCCAGACAAGAATGAAATTGCTCATAAGATGGCGGATCTGACAGTTTAGAACCGCCGCGCTGTGCTGACAGCTTTCCTGTACTACGAAACACGCAACGACAGCTGTCGCTCGGCCATTGTCGCGTACGTGCGACATGTGCGACAAGGACAGAGACAATAATCGCTAGTTATCGCAACGTAACTCAGTAATGGTCGCTTTATTTACCTTTTTTCTCTCATCTCGTTGGTTCTACTTTAGCTTATGTAGCCGAGTCAAACCAATAATAATAAAATAGAAAATTTTGGTATATTGGGAAAAAAATACAGAGCGAAGTAAAAGAAAAAAACTAAAGACGGTATATACAGTAGTGTCTTTTTTTTATCGTGCGATAAATCCCCACGGAGCCGGTGAAAGTGGTTATGTCGGACTCGAACCGACCAAAACGCACGCCGTCTTGGGTCCTTGGTTGCCGGAGGTGAGATTGCCAAAAGCATATCTCTCGCACCCCGGCAGACCCAAGACCATCTCTTTCGAGATGGCCCCCTTCGGATTGTGGGGACCTCGGTGTCCCCAGCTAGCCCCGGGTGCGGGAAGGCGCACTGTGCTGCTTCAGCTTGGGTGACAGGCAGCTCCATCGGTCACCCCCAGGCTAGCAATCCGACGTCCGGTTCGCAAAAATTACAGAGCGAAGTAAAGGAAAAAACTAAAGATGGTATATGCAGTAGAGTAGTAAAATACACTCTGAAACCCCCCTTGGGTAGTATCTGAGTAGACTTTCACATTTGGGGTTTGATGTGAATGTGGTGGGGTCCGCTACAATACCTTGTTTTTTTTTCTACATATAAAACCACGTAGGTCCCGGCAGAGTAGACTTTGGGCCACCCCATCTCTTCCCATGCGGTGTCGTACAAGGCGACTAAGGGATAGGGCTGTTTAACATCAGACAGATATATACAGCCCAGACTCAGCCTCAGATGCATGGCTCGAGTCAATAATAGCGCCCGGAATACGGCAATAGGTTCACCCACTATTACGTGGGACCGACTACATGGTGATTGTGTGTATAATAGACTAGCTGTCCCGGCAAACTTCGTTTCGCCTTAGAAATTAGTTGTATCAAATTCTTCTAATTATTTTGAGAGCGGAAAGCATTTCGATTCGAGCCCCATACGCCCACGGAGCTCCCGACACTAATAGGTCACCGGGCCCATACTTACACCTACGGAGCCTATATACCTATAGGACCCATACAACCATATACCTCTACGCTCAAGGGCGTTCATACTACCATAAACCAACAATTTTTCGACCGAAATAAAAAAATAGCCACCATAAATATTTTCGCGGCCCAAGGGCATTTTGTTAATTCAGACGAATGTCTACTAATCACCCTCTGACGTCAGATAAAATAGAAGAATATCATACAGCAGTATTAGAATAATAAATACGTTTTTTTCCAATTCGTATTCCAAATTCAAAATTTAGACATGGCGTATGTCGGATCAGCTATTTTATATGGTGGTTATGTATTCTTAAATTTTCTAATTTTCCGCGCAATTTTCTTCATTTTTTCTTTCATAAGAACCTTCTCCTAACAATAACGAACACAACAAAAAAGAATTAGCTATATCGGTTCAGCCGTTCAGGCGCCATCTCCAAGGGAAATAGGGGTTCATTTTTATATATATAGATTATTTACTTTTCAGATTAAAAGAACTATTAGAAGATAAGAGTGATAGAAATAAAAAGGATGTTTCAAAGGGAGTGCCTACCATGTGAGTTTATATTTTATGTTTTACGAATGTATAGACTACTAGCTTTTGCCCGCGGCTCCGCCCGCGTGGATGTCGGTTATCGCGACAAAACATAGCCTATGTCCTTCCTCAAGGTCTAATCTACCCCTATACCAAATTTCATCAAAATCGGTTCAGTGGTTTAGGCGAGAAAGCGTAACATACAGACAGGCGGAGAGTTACTTTCGCATTTATAATATTAGTATGAATGTTTTACGAATGTATGGGCTATTCAACGGAACATATTATGGGTGTTTTTTTTTTATAGGACTCGTCAATTTGACTTCAACTCGCCTGATGTTAAGTTAAAGGCAAAGTCTCGGAAAGAGGGTCACCATTATAAACACGTACCATGTTAACAGTGGTGGCACTCAGCTTGATGGCCTTATCAGATGCTTTTTCACGCCCCGTTTAAAAGGCCCGAGTGTTAAAATGAATACATAAATAATATAATAAAATAATTTTACAATTCGAATTAGTAGTTTCTGAGATTAGCGAGCTCAATCAAACAAACAAACTCTTCAGCTTTATAATATTAGTATTGATCGAATACATAGGGAAAATGAATCTTCTCGGGCGGGACTGGAACCCGCGATCTTTTCCTTACAGGGGGAATGCCTTAACCAACTAAGATACCGAGACACGTCCGATGTGATTCAAATATGTAGTCCCTAGTTGGTTTCATTCCCTCTGTAAGGGAAAGAGCGCGGGTTCGAGTTCCGCCCGAGAAGATTCATTGTTCCCTATGTATTCGATTTGTATAAAGTAAAGCCAACGAGACGAGAGAAAAAAGGTAAACAAAGCGACCATTACTGAGTTACATTGCGATAACTAGTGATTATTTTCTCTGTCCTTGTCGCACATATCACACGTAGGTGACAATGGCCGAGCGTCAGCTGTCGTTGCATGTTCCGTAGTACAGGAAAGCTGTCAGCACAGCGGTTCTAAACTATCAGATCCGCCATGTTATGAGCAATTTCATTCCTGTCTGGAATGCGCTTGAAGTGATAAATATTTGGAACCGCTGAAACTTTGTTTACCTTTTTTCTCTCGCTTCGTTGGTTTTACTGTAGTTAACATACTTAATGCTATAAAATTAATTAAAATTAGTATTGATTTTTATATAATGATAATATTACTTTTCAGACTAAATGAGCTGATTGGAAATGTTATTGAAAGAATGTATATGGAAGTAGAAAATGATAGTGGAACTAACACGTGAGTTATATTTTAGCCTCTGGCGTGGTGGTAGTGAACACGGCCGCTACGCAGGAGGCGCGGGTTCGATCCCCGCTTAATGCAAATATTTGTATACATGAATATGGCTATTTGCATTGGTCTGGGTGTTTCTATGTATGATATGTATGTATTTACAAAAAAAAGTATCTAAGTATGTTTATCCGCATTCTAGATTCTATAACACAAGCTAGTTAAGCTTACCGTGGGTCTAGATAGCGTTGTGTAGAATCATGGGGTACGAACGCTAGGAAAATATCTTTAGTATATCTCAAAAACTAATAGATCGCACTATAATCAGCTCGGCGAACCTTGATCCCTATGACACTGACAGTTATTCCCACGACACAACCTTGTAGTAGCGTCACCGTTATATTATAATCGAATTGGCGGTGTCTAAAAATGATATTTATTAATTTTAGGCAGATATATGCAATTACAATAATATCCCGTTGGAATTATAATAATTATTAACACTTACAAGAAATTATCTCAATCAGACTTTACGTTGACGTCCTGCAAAAGTTACTCCGTTTGGAAGATATCGACTAGTGCGGAAAAGTATCGATAAACAAATATCGAAAATGGAAACGAGTGTACAAAATACATCAATAGAGCACCTACGCTCTTAGTGTCAGATTTATAATCATTTAAGTTGTTTGCGATAATAAAATAAAGGAGATTTAACAAATTTATTGTATATACCTACTCAAATAAAACAAAAGCGGTTTATTTATGATTTTTTAATATACATTAATCTGAATCTGACAATGGTGTCACCGATTGCGTCTCAGACTCGGAATCCGAACTGCAGCTGCTTTCTCCTATGTTTATTAAAAACGGCTGGTCTACTATATTGTCGTATCGCACGTCTCGATTCCAATCATCTAAGCATAGTTTTTTCGTCTTTTCAACCACTTTCCTCCAATTGTCCGGAGTCACTTGACTACATGCCTCTTGTAGCAACGTAAGCATTTTATTAGCTGTGAATGGTGGAGTGGTGTTAAGCCTGGCTGCACAACCTGAAACAATAATGGTTTAGATTGAAAATGATGCAAAGTCAAAGAGCGAGATCGGGGTAAGTACATTATAAGTACATAATTTTGTACGTTAAAAGTGTGTAATTGATATAAGCACATGGATAAAAATAAAAATGCAATTTGCTAGTGAAATAAAATAGCTTTAAATAGTACTAGCCGACTAGACAGTCACCAGTGACCTAAATAAAAACATGTTAAAATAAATACAAATCAACCCGCCTTTGATCTGCGCCCATATCATTTCGATTGCATTATATTGGCAGTGGTAGGGCGGTAGCCGAATCACGGTGTGCCCTTTTGATTTTGCCATCTCATCCAAGAAATATTTCTTCTTTGTTTGCTGTTTATGAAGGTTCAACAATCTAACTAATTCCTTTTTCAGCATTTGAGTATTAGCTGCCACACCATTGTTTTGCAGCCACTCTATTATTTCGCCTTTATTGTTGTTCGCGGTAGGCGCTTTATTAATTTGCACAGAGTGGTATGGGGCGTTGTCCATTAAAATGTAGTGGGGCTCGTTTAAATTGTCTAATAGTTTTGTGAACCATTTCTTGAAATTCTCAAAATTCATCTCTTCGTGATAATCACTTGTTTTCACGGATTTGAAGGCCCACAAGCAGTTAGGTACAAAACCTTTGGCTGTGCCAGCGTGGCAGATAATCAAACGCTGGCCCTTGCCTTCTGGTGCTTTGGTACAGGATTTCTCTGTGTCGTCTGTCCATGTTTTGGAGACTGAGTGATTGGCGTTGAGCCACGTTTCGTCCAGATAAACCACCTTGTCCCAGTTCTCGATGTTTTTTATTTGTCGTAGAAAATCACACCTCATCAATCCAATGTCCTTCCGCTCCATTATCACTTTTCTTTTGTCACACTTCCCATAACGAAATCCACATTTTTTTATAACCTGTCTGAGAGAAGTGAATCCACCTTTAAATAAATCAGCCGATTTCAGCGACGCTAATAATTTTGTGCAAGTCGGCAGTTCACCTCGAAAATAATAGCCGTAAATATGGTTTCGTATCGCTGCCATGTCGAAATCATCGGGGTTAGTTACGGGTCGTGCCCTATTATGTTTTTTCTTCTTTGGAGTTGATAATTTGTTCTCCTCCATCGACGATTCGCCGAACTTCTCCTTTGTAATTCGGGAAACGGTAGCTTTGCCAATTCCCAAAGCATCAGCAACACGGTCGCGTACGTTGTCAAGTGGCAACAAAGGTCCGCCATTTTGTAGTTCGCGAGCAAAATAGTCACGCAAGCGTACAACAAACTCCCGCGTTTCACTGTTGAGTACAGTTTTTCTCAGTCTTTTCGGCATTTTGAATCACCAACAAAAACAAAACAGCAACAATAACAAAAACAGAAAACAACAATAGTAATAAACAAAGGATTCCGTTGACACAACAAAACACGTGGCGCATACAAGGCGTTAGCACTCGTACTGGCGTAGCGAACTGACTCAACTGACAGTACTAGCGTAGTGACAGATGAGATAGTGTTGCTATAACTAAAATTTTAATTCACATTAAAATTATACAGTCCGACCATGTTACCTCTGCATCGGAATATTGGCAACCCCATATACAAATACACGGATACTTGTAAATATAACAAGCATTATAATTATAGTAATGTAGATTATATTTTAAAAACATGTTTATCGATGTGGCTGAATGCAAGTCACGCCTTTGCCTATAAAAAGTTGCGATATATCGACACGACCCGTCACTAGTATGAACTGTCATAGGGATCAAGGTTCGCCGAGCTGATTATAGTAGTCTTATTTTAAGAAATAAAAAAGTTAAAACACTTATTTCCCCATTTAGAATCACGTAAATTATTTCAAAACCTTAAAATATGATAATAGAAGCAGTTAAAAATTAAAAAAAATCGTTGGTAATATAATAAATAAAGATTTCGTGACAAAAGTGATAATTTAGGAAACCGCCATCTAGCGCCTCCGTCCAATAACCATCCAAATTATAAATATAGATTAAAATATTTATGGTTTTATTCAGTCATATACAATAAGGCGATTGGCACACTGCAACGCTCGACGCGGCGTCGGGCGTCGACGCGCGTTGGCGCGAGAGAGCTAGTATAGTCCGAGAGATATTAGAATTTTTTTGGTTGGTTGTGTGAAGTAATCTAAAATTTTGAGAAAAGTAAAGTAAAGCCATCCGGCCATTAGCTCGATAGCCCAGACTATATTAAGAACGCTAGAGATGAAAAGAAAATGATTAGAAGTGCAAGCTATTTTCGACTTATTGACATGACATAGTAACTATTTTTTTTTTCTTATATTCATGATCAGCGTCATCTATTAACGCGAAAAGAGACGTAACTAAGAAAATGCCATTTAGGTTGAAAGTCGCTTGCAGTCTCTGCGTGTTCCGATAACGAGCCAAAACAGTGGTGTCGGCTCCAATACCCGATATTGGGCATCGATATTTGACTTCCTCCGATCTCAGATGTCGGATATTGGATATCGGACGTCAGTTGATGTGAAAGCGCTCTAAATTTGACGTTAGTTGCATTGCAAAAATATTAATTTAAAATTCGTCTCAAATACCTACACAGAAATTTCTAACAGCTCTTGGACTAAAACTCCCTCGAAAAACACGCGCGTGATTGCAGATTTCAGTGTGCCATACCTCGCGTTTTCTGCTTGTACGCGCGTATTCTGCGGCAACGCGCGTGATTGCGTTGTCAGTGTGTGGGACCCCGCGTTTTTCTATACAAAATGAGCTCCGTAGAGGCGACGAGCGCGACGCCGCGTCAACGCAACAACGCTCGACGTCGCGTAGCGCGTCGCAGTGTGCCAATCGCCTAATGTGTTTAGTGTATTTTTTATTTTTGATAAGTTAGGCGATTGGCACACTGCAACGCTCGACGCGGCGTCGGGCGTCGACGCGCGTTGGCGCGATAGTCCGAGAGATATTAGAATTTTTTTGGTAGGTAGGTGTGTGAAGTAATCTAAAATTTTGAGAAAAGTAAAGTAAAGCCATCCGGCCATTAGCTCGATAGCCCAGACTATATTAAGAACGCTAGAGATGAAAAGAAAATGATTAGAAGTGCAAGCTATTTTCGAGTTATTGACATGACATAGTTACTATTTTTTTTTCTTATATTCGTGATCAGCATCATCTATTAACGTGAAAAGAGACGTAACTAAGAAAATGCCAGTTAGGTTGAAAGTCGCTTGCAGTCTCTGCGTGTTCCAATAACGAGCCAAAACAGTGGTGTCGGCTCCAATACCCGATAGTGGGCATCGATATTTGACTTCCTCTGATCTCGGATGTCGGATATTGGATATCGGACATCAGTTGATGTGAAAGTGCTCTAAATTTGACGTATATAGTCATGTTGCATTGCAAAAATATTAATTTAAAATTCGTCTCAAATACCTACACAGAAATTTCTAACAGCTCTCGGACTAAAACTCCCTCGAAAATCACGCGCGTGATTGCAGATTTCAGTGTGCCATACCTCGCGTTTTCTGCTTGTACGCGCGTATCTGCAGCAACGCGCGTGATTGCGTTGTCAGTGTGTGGGACCCCGCGTTTTTCTATACAAAATGAGCTCCGTAGAAGCGACGAGCGCGACGCCGCGTCGACGCTACAACGCTCGACGCCGCGTCGCGCGTCGCAGTGTGCCAATCGCCTTAGATTTTAATAGTAAAAATTAGAAAAGTTTGCCGAAGCACTGTCGCCATCTAGTAACAACGTTTGTAAATAAAAGCTGCCTGCCTGCTTTTGGAAGTTACGAGTGTAAACGTTTTTTGTTCCTGATTGTGCATCTGTATAGAACTATATTATCTGTGGTAGAATGTTGTAAAATATTTATTTATTTATTATTATATAATACTAGCTTTTGCCCGCGGCTCCGCCCGCGTGGATGTCGGTTATCGCGAACAAACATAGCCTATGTCCTTTCTCAAGGTCTAACCTATCCCTATACCAAATTTCATCAAAATCGGCTCAGTGGCTTACGCGTGAAAGCGTTACATACAGACAGACAGGCAGACAGAGTTACTTTCGCATTTATAATATTAGTATGGATTTAGCCTATGCCCGCGACTCTACCCGTACGGATGTCAGTTAAATGCGACTTTTCCTCATTTCTCCGGTTCTACTCAACCGATTGTGATCAAACAAATTAGACAAATCTTTATTGTACACCAATAACACAGTACATGTATGGACAATGTATGAAATATGTATAAATGGCGGCCTTATCGCTAAGAGCAATCTCTTTACAGGCAACCTTTTCATAGATCATAATTTATAATGAAAATTTAAGTAACAAACACATACCAACCATGCATAATATAAAAGAACTTTTGCATATAAAATTATTATGTGGTTTTGTATTTCAGATTAAATAAGCAAGTTGAAAATAAGACTGAACAATCGAACGAGGATGTGTCAGACAGAATACCTACCCGGTGAGTTACACTTTTATAGAATTACTAGCTTTTACCCGCGGCTCCGCCCGCGTGGATGTCGGTTATCGCGACCAAACATAGCCTATGTTCTTTGGCATGGTCTAATCTACCCCTATACCAAATTTCATTAAAATCGGTTCAGTGGTTTAGGCGTGAAAGCGTAACATACAGACAGACAGACAGACAGACAGACAGACAGTTACTTTCGCATTTATAATATTAGTATAGATATGGATATTAAAATTCCCGTGGTTCCCGGCAGTATAGGATTTGTGCCACCCCATCTGTTCCCATGCGGTGCCGTACAAGGCGACTTAGGGATAGGGCTTGTGGCGATACCACATGTACCCAGCGCTATCTAGCAACAGCAAGCCGAACTACGACACTACGAATCCTGCATCGCGAAAGTGAAATTCTCTGGTCTGGTGGCGTCGACAGTGGGGGCGACTGGGAATAACCGATCCCAAGGACAATCGTTGGGCCGCGGCCTACCAGACGTGATCACCTTCCGGGCCCGGGAAGCCCGCGAAGAGCGAAGGCGAACCGGACGTCGGAGGTCGCAGAACGACCTCCGTCCTCCATGAGCGCTGGCCTGGGGGTGACCGGTGGAGCCGCCGCACACCCTAGCAGAAGCAGGCCGCGCCTCCCCGTACGCGGGGCTAGAGCTAGCCACAACCCGAAGGGGACCATCTCGAAAGAGATAGTCCTGGGTCTGCCGGGGTGCGAGAGATATGCTTTTGGCAATCTCACCTCCGGCAACCAAGGACCCAAGACGGCGTGCGTTTTGCATCACACCTCGTTCCTCCATAGGTTGTTTCACATAAGACAAATATAAACAGCCCAGACTCAGCCTCAGATGCATGGTTCGAGTCAACAATAGTGCCCGGAATACGGCAATACGGACTCCTATTAAGTGGGACCGAATACATTTATTGGTGAAATGTGGCTGTTAATTCAACTCTACCTTACCCTTCAGGGATAAAAGCGTGATTATATGTATGTATGTTTGTAGATCGGAAAAGTGAACGTCCAAGACGGGATTTGAACCCGCTATTAGTCCGTTACAGGGGGGAATGCTGTGACCATTGCGCTACATGGACACGACTTGCACATTCGAAAGTCACTTAGACAAACGTCTTGGGGTAACAGTGGACTACTCTACCGATTTAATTTGGATTATTTGCATTTTTCTTGCTGACTGTACAGTTTTTCTAGAATCAGTGAATGCAGTTCGAAATATCTCAAAAAGTTGGGAAGGTCTACCAAAGTTAAAGTACCTGTCTTTACTGGCCCGTTTCAAAATTACATCCTGTATAATTTATAATGATTATTATTTACTTTTCAGACTAAATGAACTAATCGAGAGTGAAAATGAAAAACTTAACACGCTGTATATAACAAAATTAAATAAAACACCTACTGTACCTGCCAAGTGAGTAGTACTTTTAAATGTTATTCTATAAAACTATAGTTATATCCCTTTTTTTTCGTGCGGAAATCCCCTCGGTTACCTCCCCCGCCAGAGCTGGAAGGGGAGGTTATGTCGTACTTGAACTGACTAAAACCGCACGCCGAGTGTGCTAGGCCGGAGGTGAGGTTGTCATCGACATATCCCTCGCACCCCGGCTGACCCAGGGCCATCCCTTGCGGTCTGGCCCTCCTCGGGAGCAACCCGACCCCAACAGGTTCAAAGAAAATGATGACAGGTACAATATGGGGTTGATCAAGAAGAACATCAGTACCCCATTATTTTTTTTATTATCGTGCGAAAAATCCCCAAGGATACCACCCCCACGGAGCCGGTGGAAGTGGTTATGTCGGACTCTAACCGACTATAACGCACGCCGTCTTGGGTCCTTGGTTGCTGGAGGTGAGATTGCCGAAAGCATATCTCTCGCACCCCGGCGGACCCAGGACCATCTCTTTAGAGATGGCCCCATTCGGGTTGTGGGGACCATACTGTCCCCATCTAGCCCCGGGTACGGAACATCAGGATCTTTGGTCATTTTTTCCCGGATTTGGGATGCGGCAGACCCAGGATCACACTAAGATGGCCCCCTCAGGACCGGCCTATTGTGAAAAAGGAGTATTTTTAATTTTTGGTACTACTATTCGCATAAAACACAGTTTTAATAGAAGCGTCATTTCCGGGAACGCAGCTATATTCGCCCGACAAAAAAATTGATATAGCCGAAATCAATAAGTCAGTGAATTGTTATAAAACTAAATTATAGATATTATCGTGGTAAGTACCAATTAACTATGTGATGGGTGAAGGGTTAACCACTGCTACTTAAAACAGTGTAATGTTCAAGAGCGTCAGTAATGGCCTATTTGACTAAATCGTCAATTCTTCCCAATACTGCTTAATTTGTTAGCTTGTTCTGAAAAAATATGCTTAAAATAAAATATTGCATAGCTAAACTGAAACTATGACTTCTCATTAGTTGAAATTGCCAAAAAAAGTCAAAATATAAACAATCAAATTCAATTCAAATATACAATAATATACAATATTTTACTTTTTAGATTCCTTATAAAATTTTAAATAACTTTTATTAAGAACTATATACCTACGTGTAAACGCAACGTAGACCGAGATAAATGCGATATTCTCTTACACTCCTCGATTCCTCTTACACTTTATACATTTGCACTACGCGCTACCGAAGCGTGACGTCACAATTTCGTGCGATTTTGTATGGAGCGTTTTCGGGCGGCGCGATAAATTAATTTTTTCAAAATCAAATATCTTGAAAACTATTTGTCGTACGAAAATTTTACTTTTACAGTTCATTATATTATAAGAAAGTGGTCATTTTTCGAAAGTAATAAAAAAATAGTCAAATTGCCTATTTAGTGGTTAAAGAGTTGGCCTTGCGATCAAGGTGTGGGTTTGAATCCCAACTATTACACTCCTAACAGAGTAATGTAGGTTAGCTGGTGCGTAAATGGGAAATTGACTACTACAGTGTTGGTTACATTGGTTACGGAACTCTTAAAAAACAATAATTCTCATTAATTGCTTCTAAGATCTTCAATATGGTGTGTGTTTTTTAAAATCGTCATTCCGTGAACGGTCATTTTGTGGTAGATATATTCTCGATAGTTTCAAGTAACCACATGGAACTTTTGTAACCTTGAATTATATGCTATTTTTTATGAATTGTTCCATGTAATTTTAAGCTATGTTAGCGTTCCCGAAATGACTAATGCGTTCCCGAAATGATGATTTGGTTTTCTGACTGGGTTCTATATCAAATTTTAATTACCTTTTTCATCACTAACGTAATATACTTATTATTTTCCTTCCATAGAAATATGGCGACTTCAACTGTGAAAAATAATAATTCAAAGACAGACAAGAGAAGAGGAGGTATTGAAGGTTATTTGAAAAGAAGAGAAAAGAGTATGATGGAAGATGATAAAGAAGTAAAAATGACTAAGAGCACAGAGTATTCTAGAAATAAAGTAGCAGAAAGAACAGGGCAGGAAAAGGAAAAATTGTTAAGAATATTGGGAAAAACAACCGGTCAAGTGCGAGTCGGGCTCACGCAAGAAGTGTTCCGTACCATTATCTAGCCACCCTTAAAAATTTGAAATTTTTACTTTATCCAGTTTTTTTGCGTCAGAAATACATGATCTGTGATTTTTTATTCCTGTTAAGCTATTAAGGTTTATGAGATACATAGTGATATCTGGATTAAAAATAAGCATGATGGGTTTTAGAATACGGATAAAGACTTTTTTGTAAATAAATGCATATAGGAAGAAATAATAATGTTTAGTTATATCAAGCACAAATAATAACTATAAGAAAAGCACACAAACACCCAGATCAATATAAATAGTATCTACAAATATTTGCACTGAACGGGAATCGAAACCAAGATGAAACGGCAACCAAAAATCCACAGCAACCTTTACATCCGTGACATCACAGATAAAATGCAAAAGAGTTGCCTTCACTGGTGTGGCCATGTCTTATGGAAACCGCCCAGTTACGTGGGTAACAAATGCCTGGCAATGGCGCCCCCACCCGGTCCAGGTAGAAGGGGTAGGCCCAAGAAGTGCTGGCTTGACGTCATGGAGGGTGACTGACATGCGTGCAAACGGTCTCACTACCTTGGAGGCCTAATTGCGAAGTGGAGGACGAAGAGCCGGAAGGTGGACCCTGAGCTCCGAGAACATTTTAGACTTGGTAGCAATTAGGAATGTCAGAAATGATTTTAGCAAAGGTATGATACAATATTTACAATTTTAAGCCAAAAATCATTGTTTCATTATCATTACGTAGTTTAGTTTGCAAGAATTTTAGTAGATGGCTCCACTGGCACCCCAAGATGTATGTATAGAAAAATGTAGTGTACTAAAAATTAATATCACAATTTGTGTAAGTTTGTGGCTCTATTGAGCGATAAAAACGCGCCTGTGTTTGAGAATCTATCTAGCGATAATAACGCACCTGTTTGTTCGAAGCTTTATCGAATGTTTATAACGTGCATCTGTGTTGGTAGCTTTATCGTGCGATGAAAACGCGACTGTGTGTTTAAAGATCTATCAACCGATAATGACGCGACTATGTGTTTGAAGCTTTATAGACTGATAATAGAGAGTTAAGGAACCCCAAACCACATACGTTAGCTTTGTCAGCAAATAAACTTCTAGAACATTCGATGCACATCGACAGTTTTAAATAACTTCAGTGTCGGTCACTTTTAAATGTGACCAACACTGAAGTTATTTAAAAAATATTTTATTTCAGGTGACAGAGTAACAGCTTATTATTAAAATAAAACGGTAATTAATTATATTGATAAAATATTGATCTTATATACTAGTTTTACTGATTATTCGGCATTTAACAGAATGACGCTCGACCTAGATAGAACTGTGGATGTGCATCGAATGTTCTAGAACTTTATTTGCTGACAAAGCTAACGTGTGTGGTTTGGGGTTCCTTAACTAACGCCTGCGTGTTTATAGCTTTATCGAGCGATAAACACGCGTCTGTGTGTTTGAAGCTTAGACGAATCGATAATAACGCTCCTTTTTTTTCGTGTGGAAATCCCCTCGGATACATCCCCCACCAGAGCCGAAAGGGGAGGTTATGTCGGACTCGAACCGACTAAAACCGCACGCCGACTGTGGGTCGTGGTGCTAGGCCGGAGGTGAGGTTGTCATCGACATATCCCTCGCACCCCGGCTGACCCAGGGCCATCCCTAACGGTCTGGCCATCCTCAGGCGATAATAACGCTCCTGTGTGTAGAGATTATATACTAATTGCTCTAAATTCACTGTATATATAGTATAAATATGTAGTATTTAAGTAAAGATTATGATTCATTTTCATCAAATAAAGCTTTATTTTTTTTGTTTTGTTTTTTTTTGTTTTTTTTTTCTTCTTTATAGCCTGGCTCAGTCTCTAAAGTAAAGCCAACGAGACGAGAGAAACAGGTAACAAAGCGACCATTACTGAGTTACGTTGCGATAACTAGCGATTATTTTCTCTGTTCTTGTCGCACATGTTGCACGTACGCGACAATAGCCGAGCGACAGCTGTCGTTGCGTGTTTCGTAGTACAGAAAAGCTGTCAGCACAGCGGTTCTAAACTGTCAGATCGGCCATCTTATGAGCAATTTCATTCCTGTAATGCGCTTGAAGTGATAAATGTTTGGAACCGCTGAAACTTTGTTTACTTTTTTTCTCTCGCTTCGTTGGCTTTACTTAAGAATTTTTTTCGCAGTAGTTCCATGGGCTTTGATAATGGAACAAATGAAACAAAACTTAATCGAGCTCTTCTCACTAGTTCTACCGTAGTTCAATAGTATAGGTATAATGTTCGGGACTTGAAGTCAAGTCGTGACCACGGGTGCTGCAACGCATCCGAAACGTCGGCAAAAGTAAGTTTTTCAAAAATATATTGCGTGAAGTCTCGAACTTTATAAACTACTAGCTTTTGCCCGCGGCTCCGCCCGCGTGGATGTCGGTATCGCGACCATACATGGCCTATGTCCTTTCTCATGGTCCCAAACCTATACCAAATTTCATCAAAATCGGTTCAGTGGTCTAGACGTGAAAGCGTAACATACAGACAGACAGAGTTACTTTCGCATTTATAATATTAGTATGGATATGGATGAGTAAACGCCGCGATAGTTTAAAACTTACATCCACCGTAGTTGTTCCATGGAACTAGTGACAATATATATATTTTTTTTTATATAATATTAGAACCGAAGTTACTAATATTCCCTCTAACCCCTCCAACTAAGCTAAATTGCTTGTGCTAGGAGTAGGTTCACGTCGGTAGTGTAAGGCCAGGATTGAACCCGGGACCTCTCGATCGTAAGGCCGACTCCTTAACCACTAAGCTACCGACGCTTTTTGCTAATGGATTCTTGGTCTAATACTACGATTTTTTTTTTTCAGATTAGTTACACCACATGCTGATAAAAATCAAAAGAACGTAGACTCTATAGAGGTTGCACCTAAAAAGTGAGTTATATTCTTACTAGCTTTTGCCCGCGGCTCCACCCGCGTGGATGTCGGTTATCGCGACCATTCATAGCCTATGTCCTTTCTCATGGTCTAATCTACCTCTATAAAAAAATCATCAAAATCGGTTCAGTGGTTTAGACGTGAAAGCGTAACATACAGACAGACAGACAGAGTTACTTTCGCATTTATAATACTAGCATTTGCCCGCGGCTCCGCCCGCGTGGATGTCGGTTATCGCGACCATACATGGCCTATGTACTTTCTCATGGTCCAAACCTATACCAAATTTCATCAAAATCGGTTCAGTGGTCTAGACGTGAAAGCGTAAAATACAGACAGACATACATACATACAGACAGACAGAGTTACTTTCGCATTTATAATATTAGTATGGATGCAATACGCACTAGCTGTTCCCCCAGGCTCTGCCCGCGTGGATGTCAATTATAGAGCCCAAACAACTTTTACAAACTCCTACTCTAATCTGTGACTAATTTCACACACAGTTCGTAAGAAAGTTGGTAGATGGCTCCACTGTCACCCTAAAGACGGATATAAAAAGAAGGGAAATTTGAAGTGATTCAGGTGTGGCTCAATAGCTCAGTTGGAAGAGCATTCCCCCTGTAAGGGAAAGGTCGTGGGTTCAATTCCCATTTGAGCGCTCCTTTTTCCCGATGTATTTCGATTTTAAAAGTTAGCATAATAAATAATATAAAAAATTTTCATTCATATGTCATATCATAACTCAAGTTTAAAATAAAATAAATGATTTACATAACATAACATACATAACATAAACTCACGCCTGTATCCCCCGAAGGGGTAGGCAGAGGTGCTAGCACCCACATTTCGCCAGTTTATGTTTAGGTCCCAATGTAATAGGTGGCGAGCCTATTGCCATTAACCGGGCACTTATAAACCTGCGATAAATACACACATAACATCGAAAAGTATCGTAAAGTCATTGGTGTGTGCCATGGTAAACCTGGGATCGAACCCGAGACCTCCGTCTCAGCAGTCCATTACCCATACCACTAGGCTACCGCATGATTTGATCATTTAAAAAACCCGCCTGCTGTTGAAAATATCGAAACAAGTTTGATAGCAGGGTGGTAGCTATTAATTTTCTTTCGGTTTATGATTGACAAATGGGTACCGCTTGCTATCAAACTTATTTTGTTCTTTATTACCGCAGTCGGGTTTTTAAATGATTTAATAATATATTTTTTTGACGTGTGATAATCGCATAGACCTCCGACAGCATCCATATCCTCGGTTATCTAATCATCCCGTTCCGAAATCGATTTTTTTTAAACAGTTTGTCTATTGGTAAAATAATCTTTTTTTGATGAAAATTATTTTAAGTTTCAGGGAGTTGTTCGCGATAGTAAAAGGAGGTTTGATACACCGTCAACGTTCAATAAGCAAAATTTTAGCGTTGCTACCTGCAAGGATATCGGCCAAGAACAAATCGTAAGTTGAATGATATTCCGAAGCATTTTAACTATTAAAATAGAGAGATAGGAAAAAATTTAATCACTTCAGACGAGATTTAACCACGTCTATCTCTTCGTCCCAAAGACGAATATATAGGAAAACTAGCTTTTGCCCGCGGCTCCACCCGCGTGGATGTCGGTTATCGCAACCAAACATAGCCTATGTCCTTTCTCATGGTCTAATCTACCCCTATACCAAATTTCATCAAAATCGGTTCAGTGGTTTAGGCGTGAAAGTAAAGCAAACATACAGACAGGCAGACAGACAGACAGAGTAACTTTTGCATATATTATTATTTTGCATTGCAATAGCTCAATTGGAAGAGCATTCCCCCTGTAAGGGAAAGGTCGTGGGTTCAAGTCCCACTTGAGCGCTTCTTTTTCCCAACGTATTTCGAATTTAAAAATTTGCATAATAAGTGCTATAAAAATTTCATTCAAATGTTAATATGTACTAATTTCTTCATTTTTAGCTCACTCATAAGAAAAATCACATTATTTGTCGATTCAGCTCGCGCCAAAAAGAAGAAGTCTGGCTGTGGAAGCAGATTTATGTCTCGATATAAAGAATGGCTCGATACAGAAATCGATTGGTTCGATAAAGGAAGGTTTCCCCAGGTAAATAATTCACCAGCCTCTACAGTACACCCACCGACGTGACAGAGAATATGGAGAAACAACAGCTTCTTCAAGCATTAGGCGGTTCCTTCAGGGTCGACAGCATGAGTGTAACACGTCTATAGGACACTCTCCCAATTAGTCCCACCCTCTCCTTTCCTACACAGGACGACACGTGCAGGGCTAAGATGCCATCCATATACGGTGCAGAGTATACCTGCTAGAACCAAGCGTTTCAGTGACTCATTCCTATGCCGCACCACTAAGACCTGGAACTCCCTGCCAGCTCACGTGTTCCCTTCTTCCTACAGTCCCGGGTCCTTTAAGCGGGGCGTGAAAAGGCATCTGATGAGGCCGTCAAGCTGAGTGCCACCACTGTTAACATGGTACATGTTTCCGATGGTGACCCTCTTACCGAGACTTCGCCTTTAGCTTAACATCAGGCGAGGTGAAGTCAAAAACCACTATCCATCAGGTGGGTCATGTGCTTGTCCGCCACCTGATACAGGATAATTTTATAATCGTTTTGGATAAAAATAATTTGGACAATTTTTTTTTTATTTTTTTTATTTATTAATTAAATTAATATTGTTATTTATATACACTTAATAGGTACAATTTAGAAAAAATAAAGTAATGAAAATAAAAATATAAATATTTACATACATAATGCGTCGTGAAATTCCTCCGCAATTAAATTGTGGAACACAGGTATTACAGATATCTATATAATATATAGGTGCTCTATGTCCTACCACATACATGACGTACAAATTAAAATTAAATGTCGTTATGGTTAATATCAGGACTTAAAGCTATGGTTAGTAGATATGGAAACATAACATAAACATAAACATAAACTCACGCCTGTATTCCCCGAAGGGGTAGGCAGAGGTGCTAGCACCCACATTTCGCCAGTTTATGTTTAGGTCCCAATGTAATAGGTGGCGAGCCTATTGCCATTAACCGGGCACTTATAAACCTGCGATAAATACACACAACTTCGAAAAGCATCGAAAAGTCATTGGTGTGTGCCATGGTATACCTGGGATCGAACCCGAGACCTCGTCTCAGCAGTCCATTACCCATACCACTAGGCTACCGCAGATATAGATATAGTAGATATCGCTTACAAGATTAAGGGCCTCGTTCACCATCCATAAGTAAAGCGTTGATTAGTAACTTCTCAGTTAACGATAACTGGTAATTAAAAGTTCCGAGTATCTTTTGCCAGTTTCACAAACGAAACCGATCCTTTGAGTAACAACTTAGGAAGGAGAAGAAGGAGTAGTGAGTAAGTTAATCGTCGGTTTAACCGTTGAGTAGTGCTACTCGGACATTGTGAAATGCGAATACTCAGTTACCGGGGACTTTAAGTTACGATTAGCCTACTTGACACTTTAATCAGAGATGGTGAACGAGGCCCTAAGTCATACTGCTCATAGTGCTCAATACATTTTAATGTCATATATTCATAATTATTATTAAATGGGTTGTATGTCAACGTAATATAATCAAATAAGTTTCGAAAGCAAGTTCTGGAAGTATTAATTTGGTTTTTTTTTTAAATCCCCATACATTTATCCTTTCACCTGAACATTATTCCCATAATTTACCAAAAATTTTTTTTTTCTTTCGCAAAATTATTACTTCCAGATGATTTTGGATTATTCCCGAAATCCCCACAGACAAATCCCCACCAATGGGGATTGTAATTTTTTTTCCAGTAATCCCCACTTATTACATAAACTCAGACTAGTGGGGATTAAATATGTTTCATTATAAAGAAAAATTAAAACTTTTTATGATAACATAAAACTCTAGTGTTTTTTTTGTAAAGGACAAGTAAATTTGACTTCACCTCGCCGATGGTAAGCTAAAGGCAAAGTCCATCATCGTAAACAACATCTGGTGGGGATTGTTACTTATGTTTCCAAAAATCCCCACTAGGCTGAGTCTATTTAACTGGTGGGGATTTTAGGGACAAAAAGTAACAATCCCCACTGGTGGGAATTTGTCGATGGGGATTTCTGGAATAAACCATGATTTTGCATTCAAAACTGTGCCCAAATTATTTTTATCGGAAACCACTATAAAATTACCCAGTATAAAAAAAACGATTCCCCGCCTGCTATCGAACTTGGTTCTATCGTTTCTAAGTATTTAATTTTATTTTTAATCGACTTAAAAAAAGTACGTTCTCAGTTCGAAAAACATCGGAAAGAATGAAATGCTGAAGTGAGACTTGAACTCACGACCTTTCCCTTACAGGGGGAATGCTCTTCCAACTGAGCTATTGAACCTGAATCATTTCAAAGATTCCTTTTCTTTTATATCCGTCTTTAAGGGCGACGGTGCGGTGGAGCCATCTACCAACATTCTTACGGACTTTTGGAAACAATGAATGATTTTTCAACCATTTTTAAACATTGAATTTTGATGACTCCGCCCAAATATTTGAATGAATTTTTTATAGCATTTTTATTTGCATTTATTAACTTTTGCATTTATTAAGTCTCACTTGAGCATTTCATTTTTTCCGATGTTTTTCGAACTTAAAAGTTAGCATAATAAATGCTATAAAATTCATTCAAGTACGTTCTCAATTCGATTTTTAGGATTATTTTTATTTAGTTACAATATATTTGATAAACGTAAAACGTTTTAAAAAAAATGGGCTTGTATTTATTTCGTATTTTTGTGATAAAATTAGGTTTAAAATTTAATTTTAAAAATTTCAATAAAATTAGTAAAAACATAATAAAATCAGAATTGGCAATTTTATTTTTGTATTTTTTGTAAAATTATGAAATTACTGATTATGTTAAGTCAAAGCACAAAAGATTTTAAATATAAGGGTAATAAATAAGGCTAAAAATTCCGTGAAAAAGCTACATGCGGAACGTTTTTAATATTGCAATTACAGCTTTTTATACATGACTTAAACCATTATTAAAGTTTTAACATTATTTTAATATATTCGTCTCTTTGAATTATACAATCTCTAGAATGGCTGGGTCTGTTCTGACGGGAGTTTTACTGGCATTTACCTTTTTTTTCGTGCGAAAATCCCCTCGGGTACCTCCCCCGCCGAAGCCGGAAGGGAAGGTTATTTCGGACTCAAACCGACTAAAACCGCACGCCGACTGTGGGTCGTGGTGCTAGGCCGGAGGTGAGGTTGTCATCGACATATCCCTCGCACCCCGGCTGACCCAGGGCCATACCTTACGGTCTGGCCCTCCTCGGGTACTGTCATATAGCTTATATCATAAGCTGTAACTGGCTACTTTAGTGCCAGGATCCATACTAATATTATAAATGCGAAAGTAACTCTGTCCGTCTGTCTGTCTGTCTGTCTGTCTGTATGTTACGCTTTCACGTCTGAACCACTGAACCGATTTTAATGAAATTTGGTATAGGGGTAGATTAGACCATGAGAAAGGACATAGGCTATGTTTGGTCGCGATAACCGACATCCACGCGGGCGGAGCCGCGGACAAAAGCTAGTAGATTCATAAATCATCATCAAAACCTACCGCAGTCCACTGCTGGACATAGGCCTCTCCCAATGTTGGGAGGCTCTGGCCTACTGTTTCTAGTCAGACGGGTTGGTACAGGGTTCTTAGTGTTCCTTCTCTCGCAGTGATATCGTCTGCGTATTGTTCCGTTAGTCGCCTTACGACACCCTTCGGATGAGATGGAGTGATACTTGTATTCTTTATCTGTCAAATATAGAATAGATTGCTAAAATGCCTGTTTTTAATGCTTACTACTAGTCAATGCATTACCTCATTTGCTCCTACAGATAATTAAAAATATCATACATATGCTCACTCTCTTGGGTAGGCAGAGACGATAACCCAATCTTATACACGTCACAAGCCTTTCAGACAAAATATAAAATAAATATCATGAAACATGTGAAATAGATAGTGTGATATTTTCACTATTTTTTACTATCGATAGTATTATTGTGAGACTATCGTTGACTGCCGGTATGTCTTTGTTTTAATGAAACTAGTCAATAGTATTATGACCCTAATACACAGTGGTCGGCAATGGGCCATGCTCTGCAATGCGCTACAGTACTTTGGGCCATCAGTACCGACCGAGTAATAGGGGGTGATTAGATATCAATGGGTGAATAGAAATAAAATGGTCAGATAAACTCTGTAGTAATATCCTTTTAATTGAAACTATGGACTAGTCGATTTGGATAATCGATTTTTTTGCATTAAAAACACCACTACAAAAAAGCACGCGCTTGGCGCTAGTTGTTTTTCACGGTGGAGAGCATATAATGCAAAATAAAAAAATAAATAACTATCGAAAAAAAAGAAAAATTTGGCCAAATCGTTTTTTTTATGCCAATGTGTTATGTACCTGGAGTACTACTAGGGGTTTTCGGCTTCGGGAGCGTCCCCCTTACACCCAGTATAAGTACAGCTAATACCGGGTTTTGTACATTTTGTACAAAAAATTATTTAAATAAATCTAATGAACATAAATAATTTATATTCACCCATTGATCTCTAATCTCCCCGTTTTACGGTACGTAGGCGTCAGAGAAGAGAATGGTGCAAATATCTCATGGCTTTTTTTTTTTAACCGTGGGGGAAAATCCGTCATGGATGTTATGCCGGACTCCTACCGACTAAAAACCCCCACGGTAACGCCCAGAAGCCTATGGATGGGAGCCCCGGGTAAGCCCTCGGAAGGATGTCCCAGGACTCCCATCAGACCTACGGCTACAATTGCGGCCTCACCTTGGAGATGGTTCGGGTGCTATCCCGCGTCTATGGGGGGGTTTTCGGGTGTTATCCCGCTACTTAGGGGGGGGGGGGGGGGCGTGCGTGAATCCCTCACGTCACGCTGCCGTCATGGGCCTGCTTCTGTAAGGACGATGAGCAGCCAACTCACCGTCCTCAGGCCCCCGGTCATGGAGGCCGATGGTCTTCGGCGAAGACACAATATCTCATGGCTACGGCACGATTCCTTTAAAGTTTAAAGTATGCCAAAAAGTTACGATCAATCTATAATATTACCCGCTGTATTGCTGGCCGTAGTCCATCATAAGCCATTGTGTACCAGACGCTTAAGCTTATTACGCACTATTTTTAATGTAAGTACTATCATGTATATAGTGAACCCGATAGTAACATTATTTTTATCATTTGTTTAAAAGTATTAACTTATTATACCAAACTGAGCAATACATAAATAAATTATGATATTGTTAGTAAAATAGATCTTACTATACGATAGGTATGTAAAGTGTATTATGTGTATAGATAATATTCACTTATCAATAGTTACTTAACGTGATATTAACTATCAATTGTTGTCTATCGGGATATTTAATTGTGGATAGTCACCTAAAATGATATTTAACTGACACACTGAAACCACAACATTCTACACAACGCTATCTAGACCCATGGTAAGCTTTTATAGCTTGTGTTATGGAATGTAGACTGCAGATATACGTACTTATATAAATACATACATATTATACATAGAAACACTCAGAACAATGCAAATAGCCATATTCATGAGCGGGGATCAAACCTGCGCCTCATGCGTGGCAGTCACGTTCACTACCGTCACGCCACAGAGGTTGTCAATATCGTTATAATAAACTTTTTAACAAGCTACCCTCGGTCTTCAAAAGAATTAACTCGTTGGATGTATTTAAGAAACAATTAGCCAAACACTCAAAGTAAATCAAAGTACTGAACTTGTCTGTTTTTAGTGTGACAACGAAATTCTATGAATCTGTAATTTATGTTCTCATGTAAGTGATGTAATAATATGTCTTTGAGAATAAAATTCTATAAACCTAAACCTAACTTATAGTCACCTATCGTGATATTCGTCTATAGATAGTCACCTATAGTGATATTCAGCTATCGATAGTGACCCATAGTATCGTTATATTTAACTCTCGATAGTCACATACTGATAATCATAGACTGTCTATTTTATTTATAAGAAAATAAGTTTTAATCTGTATAAAATGTACCTAGTAGTTTAAGTGTGTATTGTTAGCGAGAGTGAATTGATAATATATACCGTCAATGGCAAAAAATACTGTTTTGTTTTATTTTCTTTTTTAAAAGATACAACTTATCGTCACCCTTGTGTTAATCCCAGTCACATAGAGGCCATGTTATGTTATGTTAAGTTTATTTTAGGACCATTCTAATGTGAACGAACTCGGGCTATTCCTAAGATAAAGACGGACTCAATGCAATGATTTACGATGTAAACACAAGCGAGATAGGGTCATTGGGGGTAAAAGGACACTTGTTTGTATTCTATTAATTTTTAATTTGATATTATACTTATTGCTGCGGTCATAATAACCACGTGTTGTGTAGGTACCCAGCGGTGAGTTCTCCATGACTTGACGTCAAGTGGAGTCAGCCTTTCCCGGGGCAAGATGGGGACACCGTGTTTCATATCCCTGAGGGAACCATCTTGAAACTGGAGATGGTCCTGGGTCTGTCGGGGTTGTGACTTGCGAGGGATGTCTTAGGCAATCTCACACTCTGAAGACCCAAGACGTCCGGCGGCGTGCGGTTTTAGTCGGTTCGAGTCTGACAGCTGTGGTTTTTGTGTATTTTTTCCTTATTTTCCTCTACATGAGTGCTATGATAACCTTTTAAGTTATCTTTATAAGTCAAAGAGATAGTAAGTAAATTATTACTACAAATGGCGCATTATTAATAGACGCACCATGCAGGAACATGGCAGCTTTAAAAAATGTCGCAATTGCTAAGTTTAAAAAAATATAGATACTTACTTACGTGAAGAAATAATAAGTTATTATTATCAATTTATATGAATGATTTTAATTATTAATAATAATATTATGTATTACAATAATAATAGCGGTTTATTTTTGGGTAGCACACTGTCGCACGATTGTTTTTAACCCCCGCCCGACGCAAAAACGACGAGGTGTTATAATAAGTTTGACGTGTCTGTGTGTGTGTGTGTGTGTGTGTGTGTGTGTGGCATCGTAGTACCCAAACGGATGAACCGATTTGTACGTAGTTTTTTTGTTTGAAAGGTATATTATTCAGAACACTCCGTTCTTATTATATGTTTGAACAAATCAACCCAGATGGCCGCCGCCAGAACATGTCGGAATACATATTTATTCATAACTCCCTCAATATGGGTATGACATGAAAGAGCTTGACTAGTAGATCCATTTAAATAGTATAAAATAAAATTTAAAAAATTCAAAAACCCTCGTCACAAAAAACACCTCCAAAAAGTTGAAATTAAATTGAGTTTGCCTTTTAACTTTTGATATACTTATTACACAATATTTTGATTCAACGGTTGCCATGTCGGGAGGACTTTGAATCTTTCTGATAATATAACGGAGTGCTTAACCAGTTAGAGTCCCCCGAAATGGCAACCGTTGAATCAAAATATCAGGTACTAAGTATATCAAAAGTTAAAAGGCAAACACAATTTATTTTCAACTCTTTGGAGGTGTTTTCGTGACAGGAGTTTTTTTAATTTTAAATTTAATTTTATTGTCGCCATTTTAGAGTGCGGACAACGTATCTATAGTTTATAATACATCATTGTTTATTACATAAAAAAATTATCCTCTCCAAGTATTTTCTAGAATCAGTATCTCAGTGGCAATTCTAGCTAGACAACATACCAGTAAAAAAAATGTTACGTATTCATATAATATTCGCAACAGTGCTTTTGGCAGCAATCGATGTAGATTGCAAAACATTCACCATTTCCGGACCTATATGGAAGAATGAGATCTCGGCATGTGCTGCCGGTGGTGACCACAGACACACCTACACTTTTGATTTGGGACGATTATCTGCACATGATGTGAAATACGACGATATTATTGGCGCGAAAACCTCTGTAATGGCCGAAGGTAATTTTTATTTTTAATACTGGGTGTAAGGGGAACGCTCCCGAAGCTGAAAACCCATAGTAGTACTCCAGGTACATAACACATTGGCATAAAAATAAATACGATTTGGACATAAAAGAAATATTTGCATTATTTACTCTCCATCGTGTTAGTAAAGTTAAATGAAACGGTAATTTCATAAAAAAAAACACCACTACAAAGAAGCACGCGCTTGGCGCTAGTTGTTTTTTCTTTTTAGTAATGTTCTTTTTTTGAAATTACTTACCTACCCTTTCATTTGTTTGTCTGTGTACCTGGAGTACTACTAGGGGATTTCGGCTTCAGGAGCGTTCCCCTTACACCCGGTATAATACTTTTAATTTCAAGATGGGTGACAAGTCCCTTACAGGGGAATGCTTTGACTATCTAGCTACTGAACCACGCCTTGCAATCAAAATTCTATACAATAACAATTACCTTAGGGCGACAGTAGAGCCATCTACCGATATTTATACGAACTATCGGAAACAAAGAACGATGTCTTAATTATTTTTAAACATTGTTTTTTGATAACTCCGCCCAATCAATTTAATAATACTAATTATTCAAAAATACGAGTATTTTAATGAATATAATTATTTAAAACTAGCTGAACCGGCGAAATTCGTCGCGGCATTTTTTTTCGCCTGCATGGAATTCCGATCTAGTTCCCGCTCAATTTTTTTTTTAATCTGTCAGGAATACATTTAATTTTTTTTAAGGTGATTTACAACTAAAAACCCGCAAAGAAGGATGGATACAGAGAGCCTATTTGCCGCTGTCTGAAGTTTCAGAATCTTCAGAATACAAGCAATTTAGAGGGGTTTGGAGGATGGACTCGTACTTTGGATGGGGAACACAGTCTGTGCAAATGGTGCTCACCGTCAGATTTAATGACGAGGATAATGTATACTTGGATACTCAGGTGTACGCTGGCTCGTGGTGGTCGGTGACTTGCTGTGAAGCTAGAGCTTATGTGGAGCGAATCAAGGTTGTGATGAATTAAAAGTCATTTTATAAATATTGAGAATTTATTTGATATTTATTAAAAATTTACCCTGATTTTATAGTCGTTTCTTGCGGATAAAAACATTTTGTGACACATTTCGATATCAAAATCGCCTGGAATTAGAGATAAAAACTTTTTTTTTTATATTATGTTTATAGGAGAGGAATAATGTATGGGGTTATAATTTTTTATTTTTAATAATAAATACTCCAGACGATTCTGCAACCCAAACTGTGTCTTGGTTCCCAATATGCCTGACTACAAATAAAAGTAGACGGCGCTATCAGAAAAAAGGTCTCCCCCAGGGTTTTTTTTGTACCACTTAGGTGGCAGACGAGCACACGACCCACCTGCTGGAAAGTGGTTACCGCGGCTTATGGACGTATACAACACCAGAGGCGTTACACTCATGCTGCCTACCCTGAAGAAACCTTCTAATACCGTTCTTGAAGAACCCCATAACCAATGAATGATTTTTCAACCATTTTTAAACATCGATTTCGCTTCTTCCATCGCTTCTTTTTCTGTACAGACGAATTTAAAAGTTAGCATAATAAATGCTGTACAAATTTCATTCAAACCTTTTTCAACGGTTAAAGCCTACTCAGGTGCTAAAAATATCTCGTTATCATGTGCCCTCATATGTTCCTTTAGCGTATAACTCCTTGCATACGACTTGCAACACACACTACAAGTGTAAGGCTTCACGCCAGTATGCTTCAACATATGTTTCTTCAAACCATGGTTGGTTATAAACGCCATACCGCATTCTACACAACATTTATTTCTATGTCCGTGTGTTTGTCGTATGTGGGTAGCCAGATAATGCTTTATGTTGTACTCCCGACTGCATATATGACACTTAAACGTATGAGTAATGTTATGAACTTCAGACATATGTTTAATTCTATCGTTATAATGTTTCATTGGTTCAAAACATATTTGACATTTGATTATTCGCTTATAATGTACACTTTCTATATGATTAACTTTTGAAGTCTTAGTTTTAAGTACTTTTCCGCATTCGTCACAAGGAAATTGACCGTTTTCGTGCGTTCTTTTATGTACTTTTAACCGTTTCGAATTTAAAAATGATTTGCCACACACATCACAAATACAGTTTGCGTAATGTTCATTTAAATGTGTAGTTAAACTCCTAAACACATGGAATTGTTGTTCACATAAGTGACAAGAATATGGACTTCTATTCACTTTATAATCTGCAATACACTCTTTGTAAATAACCTTTTCATGCACATCGACAAAATGGCGGCGCATCGAACTGACATCTGTCAATTTCAAAGTGCAATGGCGGCATTCGAGATTTGAAATTTCGATTTGCAAGGAACGCGGGTAGCGTTTTATTTTTTTTAATTCGTCGTCTATGTTTGAATGTGTTGTCACAGTGTGAGTCCTAAGCGGGTTTATTTCCATGAAGTCTTGTTGGCAGAAGAAGCATTGGAACCAGCTCTTGTGGTGTCTGAAGGGGCAGGCGTTGGTATCTTTAAGCACGATGTCACAGGTAAGAATGACACGTTTCCGTTCTGATACTTGCTTTTCATTCTGTAGCCTCGTGAAGATGAAGCCTGAAAGAAATAAAATATTTTAAGATGGTTAGATGGGTATTACAGTGCGATATATGAAAAAAAGAGAAGAGTTTAATCTGAAAATTTATGTTTGCGGTCACCAGATAGTAAAGTTCCAGCTTCTGTAGGTTAGGTTAGGTTAGAACTGTACCCCAACGCACGAGCCGAACGAGCCAGATCAGGTTATGATAGGAACGAGACGTCGTCGGGTCAGGTTAGGCCTTTATTACCCGTGTTACTACCAAACTTACTACTAGTAGTAACACCGGTAATCGAGTTACTGTTCTTACTACTAAAGTTGAAAGTTGTTAGAACAGTAAAAAGAAATTACCCATGTTACTACCGTAAAATTAAAATACAAAAACCAAACAAAATTGACGAACTTGTATTTTATTGAATAAAGAAGAAATAAAAAACAGACAAATAACAGTAATTTCCCATGAAATAAAAAGGAAGAACATGCCAATCACAACAATTGCTTGTGAAATAAAAAAGAAAAATAGACTAATAGCCTACATATTTTCACAAATTGACACACATTGAAATTGTTAGCTTGTTCTGAAAAAAATCTGCCTTGTATAATATAATAATGAACTGGAACTACATTTCATTATTTGAAATTCTCAAAAAATAATTAAAAGCAATCAAATTCAGTTCTATAGATAAGTTTTCGATTCCTAATTAAATTTTAAAATTATTTTTATTACGAACTATGTACGTGTAAACGCAACGAAGACCGAGATAAATTTATGCGCCTCCATACATTTACACTACGCGCAAACGAAGTGTGTCTTTACAATTGCGGACGATTTTGTATGGAGCGTTTTCGGGCGGCGCGAGAAATAGAATTTTCAAAATCAAATATCTCGCATTATTTCATTTCACTATTTGTCGTACGGAAATTTCACTCATACAGTTCACTATATGACTGACTTAAAGGGGTTTTGGTAAAGATGGCGTCGTTTTGAAATTGAGCGGTCATTAATGAAAATCATATTATGTAATATGATAGTAGGTACAGTATACATACAATTTTGTTTGGTTTTTGTATTTTAATTTTACGGTAGTAACATGGGTAATTTCTTTTTACTGTTCTAACAACTTTCAACTTTAGTAGTAAGAACAGTAACTCAATTACCGGTGTTACTACTAGTAGTAAGATTGGTAGTAACACGGGTAATAAACGAGGTTAGGAAGAGGGTTACGTTCGGAACAAATTTTTAAAGTTTCTAACCTAACCCGCGACCGGGTCAAGTTTTCGGGTCAGGTTCGAAATAAACGTTCCTAACCAGCGGGGTTATGTCACACGATCATACAGTCATACAGCCCATGACAAAGTGCCCGCTTGACGGCAATAGGCTCGCCCTCTATTTCATGGGACTGAAATACATAGTTTTATACCGTTTGCACACGGCTCACCTTATTCTGGTCTATGCATACAAAACCAGGAATGTTATTTTTTTATCGTGCAAACAATCCACACGGATACCACCCCCACGGAGCCGGTTATGTCGGTATTTGGTTGCCGGAGGTGAGATTGCCGAAAGCATATCCAGGGTCATCTCGAAAGCCCCCTCCGGGTTGTGGGGACCTCGGTCACTTTGCGCCGCCGCCGCAGCCTGCTTCTGCTACGGTATGCGGCGGCTCCACCGGTCACCCCCAGGCCAGCGCTCATGGAGGACGGAGGTCGTTCTGCGTTCTGCGTTCACCCCAAGCGTTCGCGCATCGTACTATCACTGTGAGCAATGTGGCGAGTGTGAGGACTGCCACCCCCAGAGCCGCCACTAGGACCCGCCTCGCTAGGGCACTCGGTCAGCGTGTGCAGCTCTGATAATGTACGGGAATAATGTTCAGGTAAAAGTAAAAATGTATGGGGGTTGTAATTTTTTTTTCTTTCACCATATTAATACTCTCAGATGATTTTGCTATCGAAACTGTGGCCAAATTCTTTTTAGTTGCGAAATGGGGGTTTTAATACACCTCTGTCTACCCCTTCGGGGATTTATAGGTGTTTGAAAGTCGATCAGTATGAAATACGTACTTTTAGGTCTAACTCCATTTATTAGATCAGTCTTCTCCGGTACACATATCTTGCTCAACGACGTTGGCATTAGAATATCGGACTCGTCATCACCTGTTTGTGATGACGCCGAATCATCATCTGTGTCAGGCTGTGATGATCTTTTTGTAGCTTTTGACAGCGATTTTGGTTTGGTTATCTTTCCTTTCTTTCGTGTTCTCCTTCCTTTTAGCTTGGTTACACATTCTATGGAAAATAAATTTTGTATTATGTTGCGGAATGTATCAATAGTGACTTAACGGTCACCATCTAAAAGGCAACTGCGCTTAGGTAGTTAAAACCCCCTCCCTAGCCGGCGGGGTTTTGCCCCTTCCTAGCGGCTTATTCCGAACCTGACCCGGTTGCGGGTTAGGTTAGGAACTTGAAAAATAATGTGATATTTGTTCCGAACGTAACCCTCTTCCTAACCTGACCCGATATCTCAATCCTATCATAACCCATTCGCAAAGCAGATTTCTGTTACTTTTAAAAGCCGAAGTGCGGTAATTCCAACTTCTGTAGGTTAAGTTAGATTAGAACTGTGACCTGTGACCAGATCGCGTTATGATAGGAACGAGACCGTCGGGTCAGGTTAGGAAGAGGGTTACATTCAGAACAAATTTTTCAAGTTTCTAAACTAACTCACGACCGGGTCAAATTTTCGGGTCAGGTTCGAAATAAACGTTCCTAACCAGCGGGGTTATGTCACACGATCCGACTAAAAGCACGCTGTTTTGGGTCTTCTGTTGCTAGAGATGAGATAGGACAATAAGCGCACCTAGCAATGAGCGCTTTTTCCACATAATATAAATATGATAAATTTAAATACGTACTTTTAATTTTAGGTGTAAGTTTACTGAGAGTTTCGCTTACATCGCAGCTTTCAAAAGCAGACTCGTATCTATTATCACTACTTTCTGGCACATTATGCTCCTTTCGCGATGTCACTTCAGCAGTTTCGGATTCTAAGTCTTTTGTTACATTACTTGGTGGTATCCTTTTCTTATTGGGTATGCAGGCTATAACAAGTGACAAAATTAAAAAGAAAACACCCACGACATATAAAAAATAATTCAAAAAATGTTTAGTGCAGCGCCCCCTAGTGGTTTGTCACCGTAACATCTATTTAAGAACATGCACCAATGAAACACATACCGATAATTGAAAACTGCATCAAAATCGGACTAGTAATTTTGGAGAAAATTAGCGCCCCCTGTTGAGTTGTCACAGTAACACCTATTTAAGAACATGCACCAATCAAACCCAAACCAATAATTGAAAACTGCATCAAAATCGGACTAGTATATTTAGAGAAAATTGGCAACATTGATTTGTATTACAAATGCTTGCTGTAGCGCCCCCTGTTGAGTTGTCATTCCACAAATAAATAAATAAATATTCCACAACATTCTACACAACGCTATCTAGACCCATGGTAAGCTTTTATAGCTTGTGTTATGGAATCTAGAATGCGGATAAACATACTTATATACTTTTTTTTTGTAAATACATACATATTATATTTAGAAACACCCAGACCAATGCAAATAGCCATATTCATGCATACAAATATTTGCATTGTAACATCTACCTAATAACATGCTCCAATTAAAGCCGAACCCAAAACTGGAAACTGCATCAAAATTGGATTGGTAGTTTCGGAGAAAATGGCAACATGGATTGGAACAAAAAACAAACATCCTCTCACCCCAAACGCTCACGTACAATGGCCCAAGAAGAGAGGCCAAGTGCGGAAAAAAGAGTCCCCCTATCCTATCCTATCACCCCAAATGCATATACCGTCTCCGTTCCGTCGTGGGTAAAAAATAGATACAAATATGTACTTGTGTAAATTGTAATTGTATTGTAAATTCACCGACAAGTACATTTTCCCATTCAATATTCACACTCTCTGGCATAAGATCCTTTCTTAGTATCACTGGCTTTGGAGCTTCGGTCACAAAGTCTTTTTGTCCACCATACAGAGGTAAAATCTATTTCAATATCCCTGAAATTGGCCAAGACCTGTTCAACCTCAGTCGATGATGAGGTTTTCTTTACTTTTGTCATCATTTTTACTCTCTTTTGGGGTACCCAGTCTATAAAATACCAACTTATAATATTTTGTGTTATGCACCAATCGTAAATTAAGGTTATGAATATGTGGTATGAATTTGAACTTGATACCTCCACGCATTCCAGGCAGAAAAAGGTCTGGGCAGACAGACAGACAACAAAGTGATCTAATAAGGGTTCGGATTTTTCCTCTTGAGGGAACCCTAAAAATTAAGAAAATTACACTATTAATAGCCTAAGATACGTACTATCTGGTACTTTAAATTCACTAACAGGTTCTGCGCCGCATTCCTCTACAATACTGTCTGCTTCTCGACTCTTTCTCAATGGTCCTGCAGTGGGAGTATTCGATTCAGTATCCAGTTGAAGGTTTGCAGATACCAGGGATGGATTTTTCTCGGCTTTTGGCACTGGTGTTTTTCTCTTTTTCTTTACTACCTGCGTCTTCCGGACTTGTAACTGAGACTGTGGGTCCATTGTATCAGTGTCTGTGGGGACATTAATAGTTTTGCCTGAAAAAAAAAAATAACTTTGTTTTATCTGTACAAATAGCCTACCTAGCGTGGCGGTAGTGAACGCGGCCGCTACGCAGCAGGCGTGGGTTCGATCCCCGCTCAGTGCAAATATTTGTATGTATGAATATGAATATTTGCATTGGTCTGGTCGTGCCTCAGAGAACATGTTAAGCTTTAAAGCTTAAGCTCCACTTCCGGTTGCTATACGAACATGTATGGCAGTCATTATAGGGTAATTGGGTGAATTGGACCCACTAGCAGTAATATCTGTACAAATAAATAAAATTGAAGTGTCTTTTTCAATGTGAAAGAATATAAAATTTTTGTCTGTCTATTTGTAATGGCTTATCTTCAATGTAACCGGGACAATGTTGATGGAATGTTTACTTTGGTTGCTGGTGTTAGTCCATGCGGACAAAGTCATGGGCATTGCTAGTAAATACATTTATAATACTCACATGGTTTCGCATGACAGTACATAAGAAATTGTTGATCTGCTGCTAACACTTGCTTGCGAAAGCTGGTGGCTCCTCGTAATTGGCTCACGCAAAGCTCACACACCATCCTGGGGGCCCATTGTAATATGCTGGAGAGCTGTTGGTACAAACAACACCAAAATAATAATCTAACTGATTCCCAGGGCCACATAAATTATGCATTGTTGCATGCGTTGTGCAAGAAGTTTAAAAAAATAATTTTATAATCAAAGAAAATGTATATGTAATTTTCATTTAAATACTGTTTACTTTATTTCTCCAACATTTATGTATTTTATTTCTCAAATAAAAAATTAGGAACCTTTTTGATTATGTACTTTTAAACTGTTTGAGTAGTTTTTTTAATTTATAATATTAAAAAAAAATAAGCCAAGGTATTTTTCAGTTCTATAGGTAGTTCAATGAAAATCCACTTTTAAACACTGTTAAAAATTAATGATTATGTAATTTATAATATTTAAAAAAATAATAAGCCAAGGTAGCTCAATGAAAATCCATTTTTAAACACTGTTAAAAATAAAAAATGATTATGTTTTGTATAGTTATAGTTTTTTTTGTTTTTGCAGTTCCCATGGGTATTGTAGAAAGCAACTAAATGACAGGGCTATTTCTCCATCCGATAGTAAACATACAGTGCATGACAAGTCCTCACTTGATTGGGGATTTACAAGAGTGAATATTATTTGTATGTAAGCAGTCTTACTAGTCGCCCATCTTAGACTAGAAAATAAAAAAAAATAAACTCACTGTAATTCCATAGCATTCATGTAACATGTCGGCATAAACCTCCTTTTCGCCGGCCTCAGTAATGTAAGTTGAAGTGATATCCCAAGTTCCGCTGGATGAGAGACAACAGCGACAAACATCGGGTTGGGACACCCAACTCTCAGAGTAAGAAGAGTCTGTGGATTCTGTTGGGTTCATTTTGCATCTAATCTTTTAAAATATGATCACCAGATGATCACACACATCTTGATTTAAATAAATGAATTAATTCATTCATTATTGACAGATTTGACAACAGCAATGCATGTTTTTTGTTTTTGTTATTGATTTGGTGTACTTTTAGTGTCTATGACTTTTAGGGTTCAATCAGTGTTTCCAGACTGTACTAAAAAAAATACTCCTAAAATGAAATTAAAATCCCTATGGCCTGAATTATTGAAATAAGGCAAGAGGCAAACCTTAGGTTATTAATATGTCACATATTAATTATCTATGTGACACATTAATTATCTAAGAGGCAAACATGCTGATGCTCCGCACTTGAACGTTACCGAACCGAACAGTGAGTGGAGTGAGTGAGTGAACTTGACACTAACAAAGAGCGCTTTTATTGAATCGAATATGAAATTGAACTTAATTTCACTGGTGGAAGCCCGACGCCCCCGACGCCTAATATTTCATTTTATCAGCTCAGTCAAGTGTTTTGGACATTGGGCAGCAGGGCAGCCTTTTTTAGTTACAGTTTTGAGACTAGATGGCGGTGCTCGATTAAAATTCAAGCTATCGTTTGCTTCTTCATTTTTATAGATATTGATAGCCAACAGGAAGTTCTTTGGTCAGATGGTAGTTAGACTTCTACCATATTTTTGAATAAGTGAGTGTCTTGAACAATTTTGTTAGAGACATTTCACTAAAAAGAAAATTAATGACAAAATGATGAAGATTGATGATAATGCATAATAAATGGAATGATTACAAGGATTGATCGTGAGTCGTGAGTGTGGTATGATTGATTTGATTGAATTAGTTTAGTTAATAGTTACTGCAAAGGTTCATGCGTGTATATGCGATGAGAGATGTGATGTGTGAAAGGAGGAAGTGCAGTGCATTTAGACGGTGCGAGTTGCTCGCACGTTAGAGTCAATAGAGTCCTATGTACGATAATCACTAACAGTAATCGCCCTGTCAAAGTGTTTACATGCTCAATAGTCAATACTCGCATGCATAGACTAAGAATACACTACGTTCTCGCATATGGTTATGATCAACGTCTTTCGCAAGTGACATTTTTTCTCCATATATGCCTTAACCTTCTGTCATTGCGTTAAAATTCTGTTTAGATCGACACTATCAATATTCAATTAGCGAGTTTGCGAGGCGATTCGCGCCAGGCGAGAACGAGCGAGCGACTAAATCTTCTGCGAGTGTTTAGACGATGCAACCTTTTCCCCCCTTTCGAGAATCGTAGATTCGAGACGATAACCTCTCCTCGTCTAAACGAGCCTTTACTTCCCCTAAAATAGTGTCCAACTCATAAATGTTAATTCCCAGTATTCCCGCTGAATCTAGGAAAATACTCCAGAGTTGAGTTCACTATTATTCTAAGTAAGCTTAAATAATTTATTTTTGGGGACTCGACAAATTATTAATTGAATACTATTAAGTAATAACAAAATATTAGACTATCGTAATTTTAATGTTTCCAAACGAACTTGCGTCATAAAGGTATTATTCTGGAGTGTACTACGTGAGTTCGACAAATGTAAGTGCGATTAACGTTTGTGTGACAAAACTGTACTGCGACTCACCTTAGTTCGAATGCACGCTAGTGCGACACACTGTAGGTCGACATTACTCTAGTGCGATAAACGTTTGTGTATGTTGTTACTTGTTGACAAGCCTAGCATCCTTATTAGCAGGAAGATTTATTAATAAATCAATAAGTACGTAGGTATAAGTTAAAAATAAAAATATCAATTATAATAATGTATTACTTTAAACTACCTACTATTTTTTTACCTACCGTTATTTTTATTCAATATTATACAATTATTTCTACATGATTTCACTAAATATTAAATTAAAACTAAAATAATTATTAAATTAAAACTAACATAATAATAAACATAATAATAATAATAAAGTACAATATTTACAAGAAAACAAAAAAAAGTCGAAGAAGGGGGAGGGAAGGCAGTTCAGGCGTCGAAAAATTCCTCCCCATCGATGTCGACTGGTAACGTGCCCAAAAGGCTGGTGGCATTGCCCCGTTGGATGGCAATGCTAATCCGTTGTGCAAAAAAGAAGCCAGCCCTTTGGTCACGCGAAGCATCGACCAGTCGCTTCGCTATTTCTTTGTAGAGCGACCGTGCGCTCGGACCCCACGAACCCAGCGTCTCGACCCCAAACGGCTCAAATATATAATTGTTGGACAAATTATCATATTTTCGCCATTTGAGGGTCTCCGCAGATGCCGCAGCAGCACAAGCGCAGTACGACGTACTTGGAAGATGGGAAGGCGCAAGGGTATCGACGCAAGTTGCGTCCCACACCAAAGGCCTGCCCATCTTCCAAGGCCCCAAAGACATACCGTCCGGTCTCTTGCCATACCAAAACCAAACCAACTGGTTCATGTGTGGCTGGGACGCCGGCGGTGACAAGAGCCCGGTGGATAATGTCATTTAAATGTGCATGACGTGACATGCGTCCTGCGCTCCTGCCGCATGATAGGCCGTGATGCCCTCCCGAGGCTGTTGACTGCTTCTCCACAGTGGCAACGATGAGGAGAAACAGCGAGCACCCAAACGAAGGCAGGCTGCAATCCTGAAAGTCGTGTCATCCAACATGGTGCCAATGTGAGAGCCTAAAGCCATACATCAGACTCCCACTCTCCCACGGCCAGGAGGCGAACACGCTCTGCAACACTGGGAGAACTATTTAACAATTGTTGCCTTAATATACTGCAAAGCGGCTCATCCCACTGTCTCTAGGAGTATAGGTTGGTGGGCAAAACAGTATTTGGGCAAAACATTTTCCAAGCATTTATAGCTTCGGCTTTACCTGGCACTTCGGAATTAACCAGTGTAGGTATTAAAATTATCCTAGTTAATTCCTCTGTGCCAGGAGTAGAAGCTAAAAATGCTGGCAAACTAACATCAGAAATTTTACGAACACCGAGCCCACCCCAGCGAACCGGGAGAGATGCTTGGAGCCAGGCTCGGTTGTTCAAATCTGCATTCAAAATTTTGCATAGGGTATTTTAAATAATTTTGTCCATCTTGCCTAAAAGTTCCAAATGTTTAAAAAATTGTGATGATCGTAGAGCATGGGTGAATTTGGGGACGAAAAGGCAATATCTGACAATTGTAAAAGCGGAATGTATATTAATTTGGAGGAGTCGGTCCGAAACTTCATTGAAATTTTGTATCTTTTCCTCAATAAATGCATCATATATGCTTCTTCAAGAATTGGGGACCCTAAGAGCCAGAGTGAACTTTCTTCGAAACCTTCTTCGAAAACTTTTAAATTTGGGGCCAAAACGTTAAATTTCGAAATTGCCAAAGATCTGTCAATATTTCGGTTAAGCAATATTTCACATTTTGAAGGATTTAGTTCTAAACCAATAGTTTTAAATTTGTCTTTCAGAAAAGCCAAATCTTGAAGCACTGTGTCTATATCTCCTCCTAGAGTACCGTCATCAAGATACCAGATGTTAAATTTGGAATTTAGCTGCCTAATGATAGCATGTATTGATAAGCTGAAAATGAGTGGCCCAAGAGGGTCCCCTTGTTGACACCCGACCGCAGAATCTAAAATCTTTTCTTTAACTAGTAATTTAGAAGGGTGTCTGTAGCACTGAACTACTTACTTGAATTAAACTAATAAATATTGTGCTAACATACGGTAAAATAAAACTTTTGGGTCACAAGAAATGGAATATTTATAAAATGGAATATCTATAAACCTCGAAAAACATTGGAAAAAATGAAATGCTCAAGTGAGACTCGAACTCACGACCTTTCGCTTACAGGGCGACTGCTCTGCCAACTGAGCTATTGAGCACCACTTGAATCATTCCAAATTTTCCTTCTCTTTATATCCGTCTATAAGGGTGACGGTGCAGCCATCTACCAACATTCTTACGAACTGTTGGAAACAATGAATGATTTTTCAACCATTTTTAAACATTGAATTTTGTGAGTTCGAGTCTCACTTGAGCATTTCATTTTTTCCAATGTTTTTCGAACTTAACAGTTAGCATAATAAATGCTATAAAAATTCATTCAAATCTATAAACCTCGTCACATTAAATCAAAACATTGTTGTAATCAAATCAAACATTGTTGTTACTCCTACGGTAATGCAACAATGATTTGTCACACTACCGTAGTGTCGAACTACCATGATGTCGAACTAGTGTCGCACAAACGTTTGTCGCACTAGAGTAATGTCGACCTACAGTGTGTCGCACTAGTGTGCATTCGAACTAAGGTGAGTCGCAGTACAGTTTTGTCACACAAACGTTAATCGCACTTCCATTTGTCGAACTCACGTAGTACACTCATTATTCTGAGTGACGTCGAATTCCAAACGCAGTCGTAACATAAAAATACGATGGATTACGCCTCCGTGGCGTAGTGGTAGTGCACGCGACTGCTACGCAGGAGGCGCGGGTTCGATTCCCGCTCAGTGCAAATATTTGTATGCATGAATATGGCTATTTGCATTGGTCTGGGTGTTTCTATGTATAGTATGTAAGTATTTACAAAAAAAAAGTATCTAAGAATGTTTATCCGCATTCTAGATTCCATAACACAAGCTAGTTAAGCTATGCTTACCATGGGTCTAGAAAGCGTTGTGTGGAATGTTGTGAAATATTTATTTATTTATTTATTTATTTTTATTTATTATTACAATGAGCAGTTTTCTAGTAGGTATATATAGCTTTCCTAAAGACGCGCTAGATGACGCAGCCGGCACTTTTGGTAAGAAGAGTGTGGTGTCACATCTGGTGTTCCCTAATTTGTGGGAAAAATTATTTTCTTCGGTTTTGTAATGATTTACTTTACATAAATATTTTGTAATTTTTTCTGATAAAAATAAGTATTATTTTAAATTACAGATAGTGACGCGAATTTTTTTTATATAAAATATGTAAAAAGGAAGGGTTTTATTAAATTTTATCTATTACTAGCTTTTGCCCGCGACTTCGTCCGCGTTAAGTTCGGAATAGAAAGGTATAGGATACACTGCTCCTGTTCCCGCGACCCATTTAAAGTTCCTTAAAATTTCTGTACGCCTGGTACATCATGCAAATTGTACCAGGGTAACATAAATACTGATTCCGTGACCGCGACCCGCAGGAACTATACCCGGGATAAAATAACGTTCGAACGGGATAAAAAGTATCCTATGTCCTTCTCCTGGCTCTAAACTACCTCCCTGCCAATTTTCAGCCAAATCGGTTCAGCCGTTCTTGAGTTATAAGTGGAGTAACTAACACGACTTTCTTTTATATATATAGATAATGTGGGTAAATGAAATTAAACTTCGACAACATCGCAAAAAATGTCATGAAGAAATACCACAAATAATGTTTCTTTGCAAACTGTTGCAGACTGTTGTTTTGTTTGTGTCGGACGATATTTTGAGGACATTTATTTCATTACAGACACGTAGGTATATAGTTGTTAAAATTGTGTTGAGAAAGGACTCGTAGTTTAGTTATTTTAGTGCGCAGCATAAAAAAATTTGAAAGAATTCGTGGTTTTTTCGTTATGGCGAAAGATTACGGATCCTGGTCGCTTGCAGAACTCAAAGCGGAGTTACGAAAGCGTAAAGCGAAGCTCACTGGGAAAAAAGCAGTACTTGCACAAAGTTTAGTACTATGTTATATTGTAAGTGCCTTTTCACACGTCCCGGTTGCCGGGTCGGCGAAGTGTATGCCCATGTATATACGTTAGCTTTCATACGTATTATATACGCCAGGTAACCGGCAGCGGATACCCGGCAACCGGGACGTGTGAAAAGGCACTTACAATATAACATAGTACTAACCTTTGTACAAGTTCTGCTTTTTATCCAGTGAGCTTCGCTTTACGCTTTCGTAACTCCACATACCACCACCACGCCACAAAGGCTGTCGTTAAAGTTTGGATGATAAGAGGTTATAAAAAATATTACAAACATACACACAGACAGCACAAAAAACATAATTCTAACAACATATTATGCAGTCGGGTAATAAAAGTAATAATGTATTTTGTTTTGTTTTAGATTGCAAGACTATGATGCTATGTTTGGTGGATTGGTAAATGATTCAGAAGCAACATACTCGATTGACACTCCTGGTCCTGAACATTTCAAGGATATTCACGCAGACACCATCATGCCTAAAATTTGCGAGGATGATTTGTAACAATATAGCATGTTAGCTGAAAGAGAAAATCTAACTACATCGAAGAATATGTATGAAGAGAATTTCTTATTAACAAGCCACTGCGCTGAATCTGGAGGTTTTCACTATATTACTGCATTGTGTTTATCAGAAATGCGTAAAAATGTTACATATAATGTCACTATCAAATTTCAAGAAAATGCATTGCTAGAAGCACAGTGCGAATGTGCGGCTGGCATGGGACCTTATGCACAGTGCAAACATGTTTTGGTATTCATATATGGACTTTTAGATTTTTCCATAAATAAGAGAATCAGGACTCGGGCCTCAAGTACATCAACGCTACAAGCGTTTCATCAGCCTTCAAGGATTTATAACGGAGAACCAGTGAAAGCTGAAGATTTGCAGCTGAAAATTAAACATGGAGATGGTTTAAAAAACTTTAACCCACTTGAAGGTGTATCGAGTGAAAACAATAACAGAGAAAAGTATAGGGAGAACTTCCGAAATTTAAATATTAATTTCACTGCTCAAGAAGGTAAAGGAAACATGGCAATAGCACATCTAACAAAACCAGCTAACAAAAAATCTAAACTGGCAAGATCATTGTCCATAATGAAAGAAGTTCGTACTGAATGAAGCGATAAAGCACGGCCTTAAGTATGAAAAAGATGCAATAAATTGTTTTCATGAAAAAACAGGGCTAGAAGTTCAAAAATATGGCATCATCATTCATGCAGAGCATCAATACCTGGGCTGTACTCCAGATGGATTAATAGGATCAGAGGAACTGTTAGAAGTTAAATGTCCATACAGTGCAGTGAATAAGCAAATAACAGGAGAAAGTGTACCATATTTATATCTGTGCGAGGAAACTGGAGAATTTAGGCTGAATAAAAAACATGATTATTATTCGAAAAACATTGGAAAAAATGAAATGCTCAAGTGAGACTCGAACTCACGACCTTTCGCTTACAGGTTTTCGAACTTAACAGTTAGCATAATAAATGCTATAAAAAATTCATTCAAATGATTATTATTATCAAATTCAAGGCCAGTTGCTGTGTAGTGGTAGAAAAACTGCCTATTTTGTGTGTATACAATAGCCGATTTTTGTAATAAAAAAATACATAGAAATGAAGAATTTATAATAGATATGTTAAGTAAAGTGCACAGGTTTTATGACGATTATTTTAAAGATGTTTTATTAAATAGGTATTTGTATAATATAAAATAAAACAAAAACTTATGAGTATTATGCACTTTTATGTATAATATTAGACCTAAAATTAACAAACATAGCACAAATTAACGTTATATCGCTTGACAGTAGAGTCTCTGTTCTATTCATTGGTTGAGTTAAAATTTTGTATGTTTTCATCTGCCCAATCACCCTCTCTATGTGTACTCTCTTACTTGCAACTTTTCTTGTCTCTCGCAAAGTATCTGGACCTATCTGGTTACCGTTTTTGAAGAAAGCAGGCATATTCACTTTCACCCCATACGATATAAAAATATCTTGGACATTCAAACCTTTGTCCACCATTATCTCATCTTTGTACTCGAATCTTTGCAGAATTTCACTTCGTTCAATTACCTGTCGATCTGAAGCTGAACCACCATAGCAGGGTGATACATAGGTTATTAGTCCACTTGGAGCAATACCTATTAGGGCTTTTATGGTATTTCTGTTCTTATATGTAGAGAATGTTATCTGCTGAGCCATGGGCAAGCCTGGTTTCTCAATTGGGCATTCGGTAGCATCTATGATGACTCTGGTATTGGGATACTTGTCATGAAAATCCAGTGGTATGTAAGCTTTAACTGTTGCTTTATCTAGCCACAAGTCTAGCTTCCTCCATTGCAAAGACATGAAACGTATCCAAGTTATAAATATATTTGATACTTGCTTGATTGAAATTACGTACATCATTGATATTTCTTCAAAAGTTTTGTGTAGACGTAATATAATTAATATCATGAAAAATTGCTCGAATGGATCATCTATCTTTTTAGGTGGGGGGCCGTAGAAATACTTTAACTTTTTTACACATTCACCAAGACTATAGAAGACAAGTTTAACTTTTTCATAATTTTCAAAACCCGTGTAAAAATGTATGGCGGTGTTACTATTTTTATATATCTTTGAAGTGAATAAAGGTAATTCAGAGACATCATCACATGTTTGTATTGCCACTTCTTTTTGATTAACAAACTGTGATTCATCATCATCATTACAAGATGGTACTACCACTTCACATAATTCTGCATGAAGATCATCCATGATATTGGTTTCAACATTTTCATTGTCCATGTGAGCTATTGGAGAAGTGTTGTCCATATAATGTTCATTTTCACATTCCTCATTATCTAGTTGTAATGGATCTTCTTCAGCATTTGATTCCAAAGCCATAAATGGAACTTCTAAAGCAAATGAAATGGGCGGCTCAGTTCTGCTGTAACTCTTCAATGGAATGTCAACATGTAATGTCGCAGGAGGTGGATTGTTCTGTGTAGCCGTCCAAGGAAATATTGATGGAATGGCTTTATTTTTTAATCGTTTTGTTTCTTGATCACCTTCTAAAAAAGAAAAAAAAATAAGTTATACTTATATAATAACAACTAATGAGCTGGTATGAAAATGCCAATAGAGATTTGTCAGGCAGGACCCTAGTAAGTGAAACAATGTTTCTGCCCGCCCCTACGCAAAAAAGGCCTGACAATAAATTAAAATTAAAAAAATAAAAAGTCTTTATTTCTTTAACTCATACAAATTTATACTTATCCGTGACGAGGGTATCCTTTTAAGTATACAATATACTTGTGTTAGGGTACCCCCTCCTCCATAACAGTGTTACATAAACTTATATAATACCTTACTGTAGATACACAATAAAAAATAATAAAAATGCTAATAAAACCATATAAAACTATATAAAGTGTGTGTGTGTGTGTGTGTGTGTGTGTGTGTGTGTGTGTGTGTGTGCGTGCGTGCGTGCGTGCGTGCGTGCGTGCGTGCGTGCGTGTGTGTGTGTGTGTGTGTATGTGTGTGGTAACAAGCCCTACGACCTCAGTCTTCGGATCAGCATTATAGCCACTTGTTAACAGCATATCATTTAGGTACTTGGGAAATTGCGTTCATAAGGGCCTCAGTTTCAACATAGTGCCTAACACTGCAGTGTATAACACTAGTGCCTTTTTGCGTCGGTGGTTATTCATATGATAGATGTTAAGATATTTGTTTACTGTGTTGTATAAGTACGCCGATTGTCTAGCAAATTGCCTTTCAGCATAGCTACTTTTGACTGCGATAACGGGAGCTACAGTGTATTGACGTCTTCTGTTAACTATTTCGCGGTTGTAACTTAGTGATTTATGTAATTTTAAGACAGCGTGTAGAATGTATAGTTTTCTAATAGGAAGGAGATCAATAAGGAGAGAGGACAATAAGTATGTACAAACAGTGTTTGTTTTATTATGTAACTAAAAGTTTATATAGATAGACACACAGAAAGCTACGAGGACTTACCAATCAATGCTGATATAGTAATAAAATCACTAGGCTTGAAATGGTCAGAGCATATGTATGCATACTTTTTCAGCTGACGACCAGGTTTGTCCACATCCAATCTTAAAGCCCTAATCCATTGATTTCGTAGTGTAATATCTTGTGGAATCAAATGTTTTCCTTGGTTTCCACAGGTATGAACAGCACACAGTGACCGCATATTCAATATTAGTTACGTATTACTGAATACAAAGATTATTTACTGCAATGTATTATTATCTAAAAAAATATGTAGGTAGGTATATATCAACTTTTTGAGGTTACAATATTACATACAAACAAACTTCAACGCTTCAGAAACTCTGGCAATGGCAATGAATCAAACTATGGCATTCGGTCAGTTCAGTTCTTCCTTGCCACAGACTAAATTGGTCTCCACAATGCAAAATAAAAAGTACCAAAAGCGATGCTAGCGCCATCTCTTGATAATTTAAAAAAACCAACGGATTATACCTACTGGAAAACTGCTCAATTACGTAAAATTACTAAATTAGAATTAGATAAGAACAACAAATGTGTCGGATTTTACAAAATACGAAATGGTATGACACTTATAAGGCTAATGAGGGGTGGGGGTTTGTTGACAAAACAATAAACAGCTGACTGACTGACAGTGACAGTACTATGTCTATGTGACTATCAGTTTAGTTGTCAATTTTATTCATGAACGAAATTTTCCCTCCAAAAAATAATGAAGCAAGCATAGCAAGTCCACAGTCCACCCATTTAATTTTTAAGTTTTAATTAAATTTAAACCTTTTTTAAAAATTACCAAGTTTAAGTTAAGTTAGATAGCCATGGCTCTACGACGAAATGTGGAAATAAAAGCTAAAATCACAGACTATGATCATATTTGCAAAGTTGCAGAGGACTTGAGCGGGAAACCGCCAACTTTGATAAAACAAGACGATACTTTTTACAACGTCCAAGAAGGCCGATTGAAGCTTAGAACGTATGAAAATGCCACAGCAACCCTTGTGAGATACGATCGTGCTGATGAGGAGGGCCCGAAACTTAGTAATTATGAGTTATTGGACTTCGATAGTGAAAAAGCTAAGCTAATAGATTTAATGTTAAAAAAATGTTTAGGTGTCAGAGGCAGAGTTGTGAAAGAACGGTGAGTTAAAAAAAAAAGTATAACTTTACTATAGGTACTCCAAGTTGTCAATTAATGTCCTATAAAAAAAGTTTATCTTTTTTTATAGAACAGCTAGCTTTTGCCCGCGGCTCCGCCCGCGTGGATGTCGGTTCCCGGCAATTATTCGAATTTTTCTCGCTGTAAAAACCATCCATGAAGTTCAACAAACATTTAAAAAAAAAAACCAAATTGGTCCAGGCATTGTGGAGTTATGCGCTTACCAACACGTTTAACGTTCATTTTTATATTATAGATAAATATGACTTCTCCTCATCTGATGTTAAGCTGAAGACAAATCTCAGGATTCATGAACAAGGGTCATGATTACAAACACCAACAATGTTACATTAGTGGCTCTCAACTTGAAGGCCTTATCAGATCCCTTTTCACATCCTGCTTAAGGACCCGGGACTGTAGGAAGAAGGAAACATATTAGCTGGCAGGAATTTCCAGGCCTTGATGGTGCCACAAAAGAATGAGTCATTGAACCACCTGGTTCTTGATGGAATATTTGACACCTAATGTGGGTGACATCTAAGTGCTATACATGTAGGAAAGGAGATGGTGGGACTAATTGGAAGAGCTCTTGTCTATATTCAGGGAGTCAAGGCTCTGGTGCTCTCCTTACTGGGTTTGGGAGATCAGATGACAGTTTTTTTTTTAATTCATAAGATGAAAAATGAATTTTATGTAGTTCGAGACAGGTTATGGGTTCTATTCCCAATCTTTATGTCAATAAAGTTTGCATACCAACCCCCTTGTGAAAGTGAGTTGTGGATTAGGGGATACCAGTCCATGAAACCATACAGTATAAAAAAAATAATTTATTTTTCAGTCAATTATACATGGTGGACCAAACCAGGATACACATAGACACTGTGCAAGACCTCGGCCACTATATGGAACTAGAAGTTGTACTGAGACCTGAACAGACCCTAGAAGACGGCCAGAAGATAGCGCAGGACTTGCAGACAAAACTCGGAGTTAAAGATGAAGATCTCATTGAATGTGCTTATGTAGATTTGTTAGATGCTATCAATAAATAATATGTAACAAATATACAACTTATTTACTTCACTAAATATAACATTCTCCAGTGCGCTTTTTCTTTACAAGATTTGAATTTTGGGATTCGATTGATTAAAGTAGTGACATCTAGCGTGCAATAGCGAAAGCTCCGCGAAACTCATTTTTATACTGGCAACTCTTGTGTACTCACTACTCCCTGGCTCAAAGGTCAGTTGCCAATGAAAACAAAAAAGTTTAAATAAAAAAAAATAGGAAAGAAACGTCAATTTTAATTCTCATAAATTGATTGTGTTTTGTTTTGTATTTATGATTGTTTCACTAAAAACGATACGCTAATGGATACGAATAATCCAAGTATAACAACTTATGGGCAGTGCCGTTGTTGTTTAGCAAGGGGCCATCACAGAGATTTGACTATAGAATACTACTACAATGGCATACGAGAGGTGTATCGAGAAATTTTCGCAGAAATCTTCAATTTATTGGTATGTTTTACTCATAAATTGTAATTACAATGATTATTACTTGTGGCCTGGATTGAGAAACTCCGTAATAACAAGTTAATACAGGTTTATCGAAGGGATAAAAATCTCTAGCATAACTATGAATTTGAATGAATTTTTTATAGCATTTATTATGCTAACTTTTAAGTTCGAAAAACATTGGAAAAAATGAAATGCTCCAGTGAGACGCGTTTTTTATAACTATGAATGTTTTTTTTTTATTCTTAAAAATTCTATGGTAAAAAAAAAACTTAAACTTAGTTTTTTTTTTAATTTTATGACCTGGACTTAAATTTTAGCTGAAGTTGTGGTGTCTGTGGCTCCAGAACTTCATTTGAATGTCGGTTATCACAATTATTTTTTGGTCCTTCAAAATTTGCTATCAAACTATTCAAACATACAGATTTAAGCCTGACCATGACTAAAAAAACACATTAGAATCCCTTCTGTAGTTTTAGCATCCATTGAAAAACAAAAATTGTTAAAAATCTTAATTAATTTACTATATAGCTGACGCGGCGAACTTCGTACCGCCAATTTTTTCCGCCCGCGTGGTGTCAGATCCCGTTTCCGCTGCACCCATTACTATATTACGCATGTAAACCTTCCTCTTGAATCACTCTATTAAAAAAAACCGCTTCAAATCCGTTGCATAGTTTTAAAGATTTAAGCAGAGACAGACAGCAACAGAAACTTTGTTTTATACTGTGTAGTGAAGTACAACAACAGTAGATATTAATTTTATGGTATATTATTTTCCAGCTATCAAACAACTCGCAACTGACCACACTAATATGTACAACATGTATTCACCGTCTCCGGGATGCTACAAGCTTCCGGATGATGGTGGCCAGCACCGAGAAACAACTACTGGATGCTGTGAAACCTGAAAATGATCAGAAGATGGAATTTGTTGATGGTATACAACTCTTAATCAGTTCTTAATGAGAGTACCAATTCTATTTACCTCTTGCACTTTGCTACTGCCTACTCTGTTCACTGCCATCTGGACTGTCGGCAAAGAGTTTTACCATCTTTACTTTAGCTTACCATCAGGCGAGGTGAAGTCAAATTGACGTGCCTATTAAAAAAAAAGCAGAAATGTATGATCTGGGGCTCAATGGTGTTAGTAAAAATTGCTGCATGTGCCCAAAATTTACAACAAACATTATTATTACTATTATAGGTTATCAGGCAGGCAGTCGTAGGCAACTGATAATGCCTGTATCCACTTTCCTTTTTACTTCTCATTTAGTTTGAGGTAATATGTATCAAGTCTGTTTTTGAACTGGTTGATACTGTCAGCTGATATCACATGTTCTGGGAGGTTGTTCCACGCTCTGACCATTCTGTTAGTGATGAAGTGTTTGTGGGGATTGTTGTTAGAGAAGCTAGTACACAACTTTAGATGGTGCCCTCTTAGGTGTGCATTCTCATTACGAATAAATGTGGTATCAAACATAACATAACATAAACTCACGCCTGTATTCCCCGAAGGGGTAGGCAGAGGTGCTAGCACCCACATTTCGCCAGTTTATGTTTAGGTCCCAATGTAATAGGTGGCGAGCCTATTGCCATTAACCGGGCATTTATAAACCTGCGATAAATACACACATAACTTCGAAAAGCATCGACAAGTCATTGGTGTGTGCCAAGGTAAACCTGGGATCGAACCCGAGACCTCGTCTCAGCAGTCCATTACCCATACCACTAGGCTACCGCAGATTGTGTACCAAAGTTCTTTATAAATTCTCATTCAAGATTTTAAATGTTTCTATTAGGTCGCTAACTATACATGTTAATACAATAGCTGCTACAATAATTTAATTTTAAAAGTATTGATTAAAAAATTGGTGTATTGACTTAAAAAGTAATTCTCCAAAAATATTACCAACATATTGTTTTTGTTCTGTCAGGTCTGATAATATCTAAGGATACATGCACAGGTATTGTTCATTACACTCGCTATATATCCATACTCCATACTTACTTAATATTATAAATGCAAAAGTGACTCTGTCTATCTGTTACGCTTTCACGCCTAAACCACTGAACCGATTTTGATGAAATTGGGAATAGGGGTAGATTAGACCATGAGAAAGGATATAGGCTATGTTTGGTCGCTATAACCGACATCCACGCGGGTATAGCCGCGGGCAAAAGCTTCTATTTTATACCGGGTGTAGGGAGAACAAAATCGATTTGGAGAAAAAAAAATATTTTCGTTTTTTTTAATGTTTTTTATTTTATATTATTTACTCTCCATCGCGTTAGTAGCGCTAATTGAAACGGTAATTACATAATCGATTTTATTTTTATGCCAATATGTTATGTACAGTAAGCTTCAGAGAAAAGGAACCGCCCTTGATAAAGGTTTTATCCTCAAGGGGGGTTCCTTTTCTCTGAAGCTTACTGTACTTCACCTGGAATACTACTAGGGGTTTTCGGGTTCGGGAGCGTTCCCCTTACACCCGGTATAACAGCCAATTCTTATATTAATTGAAGAACTGTCTGACTATATATAGCTAACTGACTATTATATAATATGCATGTTATTTTGTATAGCAGATTGGCAGAATATAGTATGTACCATAATAAGTACCCTGTAAACATCTGTATCAAACTGTGTTCACAACTACTACACTTCTTATGGATCCATCACTGGCCTAATTCTATATGATATCATATTCTAGTGCTGGGTGAAGATACCATCCACATCGGACCAGTTGTGAACGGAGAGCCTCTACCGCAAGTAAAGACTGAAACAGTCATATGTGACACAGCGCTTGAAAATGGAGAGGGTGGTGCAGACTTCGTGAGTGGTGAGTGAGTTAGTTTACCTGGGCTGTTCCTACTTATTCCAACCAACCCAGATACTCCCAAAAAGCCAGCAGCCTGTTCAAGTTTCCACATGCTTCCCGGAGCGACGCTGGTGACTGGAGGAATTTGACCCGTTGTTCGGCCACGCTCATGCACTCTGTAAGCATGTGGCGTTTCTTCTGCCCCCATGCAGCCTCTGCACAGGGGGCTGTCCGTCACACCTATTGTAAATAGATGCTTGTTTAGGGGACTGACCGGGAGTGGTGAGTGATGATTCTATTTTATACTGGGTGTAAGAGGAATTCTCTCGAAGCCGAAGGTCCCTAGTAGTACTCCAGGTACACTAGTAGGGGGACACTACACATACTAGGGGCTGTCGGCTTCGGGATTGTTCCCTTCACACCCAGTATAAATAGTGGTTAAGGAGTTTACAATTAAGACGTCCTGGGTTCATGCTATTAATGTATTTAGAAAAAAACTGTTTACAATGCTAATGGATAAATGTTTTTTAGTATTGACAAATTTTTATATTATGGTAATGTATGACATTTTGCATGGGAATAATTAAGGTACATAATAATTTTAACTATGTACCTATCGAATAATTTAATTTTTAATTTTAAGACATAATTTGTATGGCTTGCACCTGTAATGTACTTAAACATCACCTATTTCACCCATATTCCAACGAATAAACTCATTTCATTTCAAACCCACTCATAATACCTACAAGCAATTGAGCTTTGCTTGAGGGGTTTACAAAATTTGAATGAAATTTTAAACAACAAACTAATTCAATTTTTTTTATCGGTTTATGCGGGATTCGAATCCGCGGTCCTTCTCTTACAGGGAGCATGCTTTATTTCATTCCTGTCTGGAATGCACTTGAAGTGATAAATGTTTGGAACCGCTGAAACTTTGATTACCTACCTTTTTTCTCTTGCTTCGTTGGCTTTACTTTAGATACAGTGATTTGTCCAAGTCCCCGAGGAGGGCCAGACCGTAAGGGATGGCCCTGGATCAGCTGGGGTGAGAGGGATATGTCGAAGACAACCTAACCTCCGGCCTAGCACCGCGACCCACAGTCGGCGTGCGGTTTTAGTCAGCTCGAGACCGACATAACCTCCCCTCCCGGCTCTGGCAGGGGAGGTATCCGAGGGGATTTATATTAAAAAAAAATGTCCAAGTCAGACCTGCACTGACTGTTACCAGCCTGTACCTGTAACCTGTCTAAGTACCCACCTTAAACGTTGACAGATTACGGATCTGACAGCCAGTATGAGGACACCGAGGGTCTGGTGGAAGGTGAAGCGGAGTTCCTGGCGAGGTTCAAAGACGTACCCCCACTGCCGACTAAGGATTCTCTGTCTGATATATGCCCGGAGTACTACAAACAACTCTCACTGTTGAAAGGTAAGTAAGTGTTTTAATATATTATTGTGCTTGTATTTTATTTTATTTATTTTTAATATGACTGACATTGTACAATTCTGACGTTCATATGTGCTCTTTATGTGCCTAAATTAAATAAATGAAATTGATTCTTTGATTCTTTGCCGTGGCGGTAGTGAACGCGACTGCTACGCTGGAGGCGCGGGTTCGATGCCCGCTCAGTGCAAATATTTGTATGCATGAATAAGAATATTTGCATTGGTCTGGTCGTGCCTCGGAGAGCACGTTAAGCTGTCGGTCCCGGTTGCCATATGAACATGTATGGCAGTCGTTATAGGGGAATTGGGTGAAGACCCACATAGAACGGCGTCCCCACTGGCAGTATTAGTAGTACGTATCTATTTATATAATGCAATAATTATTATAACACTGTTATTTTAATTTCACGAACAGATTCTTTAAATTTGATACACAGGCAATCATTTCGATATTCTAAATAATCAAAAAAGCCCCTTTAATTCCTCAGATACAAAAGTGTTGCCACACACAATAACCAGACTGGTAGAAGATCACGAATTCAGCCGCGAAAGTATCAACATCCGACGCCAATACATCACAGAGAAACTTGCACACATCGTGAACGCAGCCACCATTCTAGAACATTCTAACGTTACTCCCTTCAAGAGTAAGAGTCGCCAAGGATTCCCCTGTTTCTACTGCAGAAATATCTTCGAAACTCTACTCAAGCTCCAAGAACACACAACACAACACAAACCAGAAGAAATCAGTAAGATTTTAAAAACATACGGAGCGGAATCGCTTGTAGTATATGTAGATATAACAGATCTGAAATGTAGTATATGCGATAAAAATATGTCAAATCTCCAAGAATTAAAACAACATTTGATTAACGTACATAAGAAAAAGATGTATGGGGAATTTACTGATAGGATTATACCTTTTAAATTAACGGATAGTTGTATATATGAATGTCAAATGTGCAGTTGCAATTATGAAACGTTTGGTGCTATCGAACGACATATGAATGTTCATTTTAGGAATTATGTTTGTAAGGATTGTGGTACAGGATTCGTTACAAGATACAGACTAAAAGTCCATGTTAAAAGCATGCATACAGGTGGAACCCATCCATGCGAGTTATGTGGAAAAATATTTTCTACCCCGCAAAAACATAAAAATCATGTTAACACCGTTCATAAACAACTTAAACGGTTTAAATGCACTAAATGTCCGGAAAGATTCACTGAATACTTTAGGAGACAGAAGCATATGGTGCAAATCCACGGTTTGGCTCCGTTAAGGTACAAATGTAATGTTTGTGACAAAGCGTTTGATAGAAGATACACTTTATCAAGACATATGAAACGGGATCATTTAGAAGAAAGAGATTTTCAGTGTGAATTGTGTTCTTATAAGTGTTTTACTAAGAATGAATTAAGAGTGCATATGATAAAACATAATGGGGAAAGGATACATGAGTGTTCGGTATGCAACAAAGCATATGCAAGGCAGAAGACTTTAAAGGAGCATATGCGTATACATAATAATGATAGAAGATTTTCTTGTACCACCTGTGGGCAGGCGTTTGTACAGAAATGTAGTTTAAAAGGGCATTTAAAGACACATCATCTTGAGTTTAATGACTAGTAACCCAGTCGTTTGAGTTTTTCATTCATATCAAAAAACATGGTACAAAAAAATTATTTGAAGTAGAACACCACGCGAATACGATCACGCATCCACGCGTTCTTGAACGTGCAGGATTGCGCGGTGGAATATTCGTACGTATAATCGTAAGATTTTCTTTTCAATTTCAAACTTTACGAAATCTGTCTGACATCACAGTGACGTCTCGCGACGCGCTCTTTCACCCGCGATTGCGGTATTCCCTCGCGAAAGAATGTGCGTGTAATGGGCGATATTATCAATTTTCAGCAGTCACGATGGGCTAAATTTAAATAATCCTTTAAAAAATGATTTATTTCGAGAAAACAACTTAAAAAAAACATTACAGCTTTGTTTACTGCATAGATTAAATGATTTATGAATGATATTGTATTTTATTGTTTTTATTTAGCTGTTAAAATTACTAATATATTTTAAAAAATGTTTTAAGGAGCTATCTTAGGCCCGTATTCTACAATGACACAGCCTGAATCTCGATTTGTCTGACAGTTTGTACCAGCCCCATATCAAACTATTAATGTGTTTATACAATCTGTCATCAGATAAATAGTGATTCAGGCGGAGAATATTTGGACATTTTGACACTGTTGGACATTTTGAGAATTGGACATTTTGCCCCTGAACGGAATACGGGCTTAGATTTTAGTCGCGTTTGGTCCAATTGTCAAAAAAACTTCGATAGGTTAGGTTAGAAGGCTAAGGCCCGCGTTAGGCCTTCGTGGTTTTTTTTTATAATCACCCAGAAACTTTGAACAATTAGACCAAACGCGACTAAACGCTATCTTAGTAGTGATCTAATTGTCTCCTCTGTCGCTTCACTCGCTTATTTATATATCTTTTTGCAGTTATTGTAGTAGCGACTACCGCTGACCGTTTAACCCGGAGAAGAAAGCGCTCAAGAGACTCGTCTGCCAATCAAAACCCATCCATATGACAACCTTGCGTAGGTCGCTTAACCCACTGATCGTTTACAAAACAGTAAGCGCAAACTAGCAAGACTTCATTGAAATAAAAAGTCATGTATCATTCATCACCATTTATTATCAATTTTTGCATCATCAATAACACAAAATAATAACTAACTTATTTTAATTTGACTCAATACTTAAAATCACTTAACATATTACCATATACGTACATCCGAAATTACGGGACCGGTATGGTCGAATTATCACGAAATTTCGAGGTTAGGACACATATCTTGGACCTTAAATCGCAACACAAACGAGACTGATGCATAAAAATTACATGGTATGAAGCAAAGTCGCTTTTCCGCGTCTGTCCGTCCCTTATGTACGCTTATATCTTCAAAACTACGCTACAGATTTTGATGCGGTTTCTTTTCATAGAGTTATTCAATAAGAAGGTTTATATATATAGCAGGAACGGGATCGGATGCCACACGGGCGGAAAAAATTTGCGATACGAATTCAGCTAATTTGGTGAAAAACATCGGAAAAAATGAAACGCTCAAGTGAGACTTGAACTCACGACCTTGACGACAATGAATCAGGTGTGGCTCAATAGCTCAATTGGAAGAGCATTCCCCCTGTAAGGGAAAGGTCGTGAGTTCAAGTCTCACTTGAGCGTTTCATTTTTCCGATGTTTTTCGAAGTTTAAAGTTAGCATTAAAAATGCTATAAAAAATTCAGTCAAATAATTTGGTGCCCTGTTGAAGATATCAAAATACATCCAAGAAACCTATATTATGGTATTGAGCACATTTAGGTCCAGGATATATGTCTTGAGGTATACAATAATGGTAGATTCACAGTTATCTTCTTTACTATAGATAGACGGGTAGGTATTATGTCTCTTCAGTGTGGTCTGGCAAGTTAGGTTGTCCCGGAAACTGCTCCATACTGGAAAGAACAAGATATATTACACTTTAACCAATTACTGATGCTAATTCTGTGTTGTCAAAACTAATTAAAATGCGTTAAAGATCTCTAACATAACATAAACTCACGCTTGTATTCCCCGAAGGGGTAGGCAGAGGTACTAGCACCCACATTTCGCCAGTTTATGTTTAGGTCCCAATGTAATAGGTGGCGAGCCTATTGCCATTAACCGGGCACTTATAAACCTGCGATAAAACACACATAAATTCGAAAAGCATCGAAAAGTCATTGGTGTGTGCCATGGTAAACCTGGGAGCGAACCCGAGACCTCGTCTCAGCAGTTCATTACCCATACCACTAGGCTACTACACTAGGCACTAGGCTTTAAAGATCTCTAAAATGGTATTATACACCTAGATTGTATAGTCGTTTCTTAAAAAGTTTTTGGACACAATTTCGATTCGTTTGACAAACTGGCTAATGTTGCCATTCGTACGATAGGGCACCACCCAGAAATAAAAAAAAAACATTACCCTCCTTTCTTCGGCAGTCGGGTAAAAGGGTTGGGTTTATTGAGAAAACCAGTTCCATTTTAATAGGACATGCAACCTTTTAACCCGGTATGAGAAGACCCGAGACGGCGTGCGGTTTTAGTCGGTTCGAGTCCGACATAAACGTTCCGGATGGCGGGTGAGTATCTGGTTCGGTGACTCTTTCCTATACCGCACCACTAAGACCTGGAACTCCCTGCCAGCTCACGTGTTCCCTTCTTCCTACAGTCCCGGGTCCTTTAAGCGGGGCGTGAAAAAGCATCTGATTTGTCTTCAGCTTACCATCAGGCGAGGTGGAGTCAAATTGATGTGGGGGTTTAAAAAATCAATTGGATTATTTAAATGCACAAGCTATGTATAATGAATATGAGAACCACTTACTCATGTGACGAAGACTCGACCTGAACTATCCTCAATGGATCCTGAACAGGAATGCAGCTTTGGTATTGTCTGCAAAAAATACCAAATATAAGGCTCAGGTAAGAGATGTCCTGCATTGCCTTTGTTCCCTTAGTTCGATCGTCAAACTACTGAGACTTTTTTTTCTCATTTGTTCGACCGTCTATCTTACTTTAATCTAGAAACCTTACCATGATGTATATGATGTGTGGTTGATGCTTCTGTGAGCCTAGTACTCCATGCAAAAGGTACCAGGCTCACAGGATACTTTTCATCCCGGGAATATGTTCCTGTGTGTTGTGATCACGGATCATAACGGAATAAGTATTTCTTTGAGCCTTGTACCTTTTGCATGGAATACTAGGCTCACAGAAGTGTCAACCCCATATACATTTACACCATGTCAATTTTTTTTTTGGTTCCCCTCGGATACCTCCCCCGCCGGAGCCGGTAGGGGAGGTTATGTCGGACTCGAACCGACTAAAACCGCACGCCGACTGAGGGTGGTGGTGCTAGGCCGGAGGTGAGGTTGTCTTCGACATATCCCTCGCACCCCGGCTGACCTAGGGACATCCCTTACGGCACTGTGTCTGTCTGTCTGTCTATATGTATCCCTTCTAAACCACTGAACAGCTTTTGATAAAATTTAGTGTAGGCGTAGATTGGACTTTAAGAAAGGACATTGCTATATTTGGTCACGAAAACCGACATCCACGCGGGCGGAGCCGCGGGCAAAAGCCAGTTTCATATAAAAAAGTCAGTACTTACGTCTGTATGCCAGTCTGTTCGTGAGGTTCATTTTTTATTACGAGGAACGGTGAGCCGGCCGGGGTCACTTGTGGTATGACAGCGGCTGATGTGGACCTGTATGCAGTATGGAATCGGTTATGAAGTATTTTTCGTAAGATATAATACTGGGTGATTTTATCTATCTAATATATAAAATTCTCGTGTCACAGTTTTCGTTGCCATATTAACGGCTTGACCGATTTTGATGAAATTTTTTTTTGCTTATCCGGTATCTATGAGAATCGGCCAACATCTATTTTTCATCCCCCTAAATGGTGCAGCGGGAACGGGATCTGACGCCACGAGTGCGGGAAAAATTAGCGATACGAAGTTCGCCGGGACAGCTAGTAACGGATAAAAAGAGTTTGCGCACAGTTTTGAAAGCAAAATCATCTGGAAGTATTAAACGGCGAAAGAAAAACATATTTTTTTGATAATAATGTATTGGAATTGTGAAATATGAACGAAGAAACATTTTTTTTTCTTTCGCTCGATGATACACGAAAAGTTAGAGCATACAAAACACAGAAAGAACCTTCACTCATAGCGCGAAAGAGACGAATGCTCAATTAGACGTACGCAAGAGAACACACTTCACATAGGGTCCGGTCGAGTACAGCCTATTCCCAAAATGCCTGAGACGTCAATACGCCTGAAATTCAAATCGTCTTCATGCCAAAACGTCTGAAGCCCAAATCGTCAGAGAACCAAATTGCCTGATTTTCGAATAAACCTAATCCCAAAATGATCAAATCCCAAATGGACTGAATCCCAAAATAACCGAATTGCAACATGACTGAATTTGGCAGCCGCTGACATTTCTAATTTATAGTCTATTCAATCATTAAGTTTAATTTGAACATACATTTTGATGATATACTACATTTATGAAGGAACAAGGCATTAGGAATCTCAGGCATGGTGGGAATAAGACATTTTAGGATTCAGGCGAATCGGGCCTACAGTCCGTCAAATCTAAGAAGTACCGTTTGACAGTTCTGACAATTGAATGATAGGGATGGGATGAAAAAATCGATTACTATAATATCCGAACTTTAAGAGATCGATTACTATAATATCCGAATTTTAAGAAATCAATTGTTATAATTAAATAAAAGAAATGTTTAGGATATTTTTTTATTCACTACTAGTACTAGTATCGTCGTCTTCGTCATCATCGTCATTTAAATTAATGACCAGTTGATTGTCCATTACATTATCAAAGTGTACGTCTCTTTCGAAGTCGTCCATTATTATTTTCTTTGTTTTTTGTACTACTTTACTCCAATCTTCCTGTGTAACTTGGGCACATGCTTCCTTTAATAAACCTTCCATTTTCTTGACACTGAAGGGTGGTTTTGTGTTGTGTCTTGCTGCATAACCTGTAAAACAATAATGTAACTATTTGATAGCAGACGAAAACCATTGTTTAAATTATAAATGTTAGAAGTACTCGTGTTATTATTATAATATTATAAAATATTACCTTTAACTTGGGCCCAAATCAGTTCAATGGCATTATATTGGCAATGGTACGGAGGAAGTCGTATGACTTTGTGCCCGTGCTCTTCGACCAATTGGTCAATTACATATGTCGGTTTTGGTGGTTTATGCAATTTCACTAACTGTAATAATTCAGCTTTTAATAGTGACATGTCGGCATCCACTCCTTTTCTTTGCAGCCATGCCACCAAATCTGCTTTCTTATTGGCTGACGTAGGTGCTTTATCAATTTGCACAGAGTGGTATGGGGCATTATCCATTATAATTGTGCTGTTAGGAGGGATATTCTGTAATAAATTTAAGAACCACTCTCGGAACCTTACTGCGTCCATTTCTTCATGATACTCTTTAGTGCTTTTGGATTGGAAAGCTAATAAAGAGTTTTCCACGAAGCCTGTAGACGCTGACCCAGCATGGCATATTATGAGGCGTCCACCTTTTCCTATCGGCACCTTCGAGCACGAAGCTTCAGAATCATCAGTCCATGTTTTCGGCACAGAATGGTTGGAATTTAGCCAAGTTTCGTCCAAAAATATTACATTATCCCAGTTTATAATTTGTTTAACTTCGCGCAGGAATGTTAGTCGCTGCATAATTATGTCATGTCGCTCCATAACAATTTTTCGTTTGTCAACTTTTTTGTATCTGAAGCCAATGCCTGTTATTACCGTTCTCAACGACTCTATGCTTCCCTTATACAGCCCGGCATCTTTTAAAGTTGCACATAACTTTGCCAATGTTGGAAATTCGCCTCTTGTAAAATACCCGTATATATGGTTTCTAATAGCATGACTATCGAATTCATCGATGCCTGTCACAGGTTTATTTCTTTTTCGTTTTTTCGGTGTGTGAAGTACGTTACTGTCACTCCCCGAAGGCCCATATTTTTCACTTAATATTTTTCCAACGGTGCGGCTACCAATACCGAGAGCTTCACCGACGCGATCCCGAACTTGTGTAACTGGCAGTAGAAGTCCACCATTTTGAGATTCACGCTCAAAATACTCGTGTAATTTCACCACCAATTCACGAGCCTGGCTGTTCAAAGTACGTCCTCTTTTCGACATTATTAATAAACACTTGCTTAGTTCGGAGTCCAGTATAAATATTGCCAAGGTAAACGGATAAAGAATGATCAGTCCAGAAAAGTAATAGCCAAGTCACAAATTGTAAAACACAAACGAGAAAGCAAGTACGCGCACAGTCAGCTTCCAAGATGGCGAGAGACTGCTGACGCCGAACCGACCGAGCGGACCGCGTGCGCTTGTAGTTGGCAGTGTTGCCAGAAAAAAAAAATTGTAGAGACTTGGACACCTGCGATTTTGCCTATTGACCTAAAAATAATTAAATTAATTTATTTTAGGGTATCTGTGTATTCAGTGCATTATGCGGTCGCGCAGTAACGTCGTTAATTTATAACATCAGGCAACAACATTTTTGTGAATGGGTTCTACATACCTTATTTTTATTAGTTTTAGACGAAGAAATAAGACTTAGAAGAAAAAATTGTAATTGTAAAATCAATGGATGTGCTTGTTAAAAATTTGTTTATTTCTCTGTAATATGCAAACCCATACTATCATACACAAAAATAAATGTAAAAAACACTATCCCTGACTCCATTTACTATTTCGACAGCGTTAGCGCGAGAAACCCCGACTTATTTGGGCGCGAAAATCAAAAATCGACAAATCGCTTTCGACAACTTTTTAAAGAAGCAAATATATTTGATTTATAAATACGTATTTTTGGTGAATGGGTTTTATCTCATATTTTACGATTACATAACTATTTAGTTATGTAATCGTAATATGTGAGATAAATCCCATTCACATGAAAAAATATTTGTTTGGTTGTCAAGTGTAATTTGTAAATAATACATTCGATTTTTCGTATATGTAAACGATTTTTTTGCATACAAGTGTATCCGAAGAGTCGCAACACTACGTGCAGTGACCTAACTACGTAACTTTGTAATGAGGTCAAGAATATAACTATTAGAAATTATTTACTGTGTAAATATGTGTTATTTTGCTTTGTTTGAAAGTTTTCAATTACATTTAGATATTAAGAATTGTACATTTTTAGATACAATAATGAAATCTTTCTAAATTCATGGTTTTATGAAAAAGGTTATCGAAACTGAATAATGTACGTATGAACAAAGTTGTAACGGTTTGAAAAATATGAAACGTCAAACGGTACCTCCTAGATTTGATGGACTGTAAGTCATAATGAATTCAGACATCTTGGGAAACAGACGGTTTGACATTCGTTTATAGAGCGATCAGGCATTTTGGGATTAGGTTGTACTCGACCGGACCCTTCACATACATAGAGACTGATACATGCACGCATAATAAGACACAAGGAGACAGGACACTCACTAAGACACACACAATCACTAGGCCCATATTACAAAACAATGCTCAGTTGTGAATCAGAGCCTTCCCCTCGTGTAAGGGATTGTACACGAATTCAAAACAAAAATTAGCCCGTGAATGAAAATTGTGACATATACTAAAGAATCAATCGGGTCGTTTCCCGAAACAAGAGGAAACGACTCCTTTGTCTCACCTATGCAAGGCTTTTCAAATGACAACGTTTTCCCCCCGAAGGGTAGAAAACGTATATTTAGGTTTCAGCCGTAGCTTGATCCACCTGTGATTACCCCTTAGAATTTTACCTACTTGCAGTGTGTGTTCCCGCCCTAAATGTCTGTTTGCGCCTGTCTTCCGCTTGCCGTCGCCGGTCGGCCATTTAGCAAATCAGTACTCTCACATGCCGGCAAGATCGGAAAGTTTGGTTCGGGGGGAAAACGTTGTCATTTAGGTGTTCGAGCCTATGCTTGATCCACCTGTGAGAGGTGTTTACAATCTGCCGGCGACGGCAAGGCGTACTGTGTATAGCTTAGGGCGGATGTTTGTATAAGTAAAATAACTTTATTCAGTCATTAGTTTTATTTGGCAAAACAATATTAGGACTGTTTGAGATCAATTTTCCTCCTACAATTTATCAGTCTTATTAGTCTAAATATCAAACTTTGATAATTATTAGACCTAGTTATACAGCTATAATGGTATAAATGATTGACTAAGGTTGTTGACATTATCAACGTGGTTCGCACTAATTTCTTTAAAATAGTATTTGAGGAATGTGTATTTACTCCTCCAATTTCCTCTTTTAATGACCTCGTCTATATCAAGGCCTCGATAAGACCAGTTATTTGAATTCACCGCTGCTCGAAAGCTGCCAGGGGAGTCTTTAATTTGAGCTTCCTTAAGTAAAGTTCGAATACATCCCGCGATCACGGAGCGAGATGCACTTATGACACTACCTCTAGTCGTAATAAATAGACTCGACGAGGTTTTATTAGCCATTCGTCTTTTCTTTGTAATGAGTATTAGTTTTTCAACCCAAAATACAACATTTAGTTTTTCATTATCATTTGATAACAGTTTCCAACCCGATTGACGGAATTTTGTTGAGTCTGTTTTGGACCCAAACCTGGGCCATAAAATAATATGATCGTCGCCGCAGCCGTCGATGACGGCTGTTGGTTTATACTTAGCCGAGATAGACCAGAGATGTGGTCAAGCAAATTTCAAAGGTCTGCGAGTCTGCCGTCCGAAGAGCGGGCATTCGCGACTCATACAAATCGTGGATTTGCACGAACATTTACACTGTCAGTTTTCTGACATAAAATTTTCACTGTATTTAAGAAAGTTAAATAAGTCTTACCTCACTTTATTCACGATAATCCTATTTAAACGTACTTTTGATAGTGATTTACGTGATTACGTGAATATAATGTATATAATAATATGCCAATACGGAATTTTATAAATGACACACTGCACAGAACAAAATTCTAAGACGTACGGATTTGCTAATGGCCGACCGGCGACGGCAAGCGGAAGACAGGCGCAAACAGACATTTAGGGCGGGAACACACACTGCAAGTAGGTAAAATTCTAAGGGGTAATCTCACAGGTGGATCAAGCATAGGCTCGAACACCTAAATGATGAGTTTTTTTCTAATAGGAGTCGTATTACAAAAAAAACTCGAGTCATATTAAGACTTGAGCTCTTTTTAATACGAGTCCTTTTTGAAGATTCGAGTCTTTTTTAAGACTTGAGTCCTTTTTTAAGACTCAAGTCGCTAGTAGATGACTCGAGCTCGGTTGGACTTTAGACTTCGAGCCTTTAAAGCGCACTGAGTCTTGCATAATTGAGTCGAGTCCTACAACACTACACGGAATCAGTATTTCTGTGACTCTGGTACATTAACATGAAGTAGGCTCACAGAAATTTTAAGGAACTTTATCTGGGTCACGGAAACAAGAGCAGTGTGTCCTAACCTTTCTATTTCGAAGTTAATGCGGACGAAGTCGCGGGCAAAAGCTAGTCTAGAATACAATCTACAATCAGTTAGATAGAGATTCGTTCTGGAATACGGGCCTTGGACACACATAATTACATAGACACTCAATAATTTAGACACACATACTTAAGGTTAGGCCAACGAAGCAAGAGAAAAAAGGTAAACAAAGTTTCAGCGGTTCCAAACATTTATTACTTCAAGCGCATTCCAGACAGGAATGACCGAAATTGCTCATAAGATGGCGGATCTGACAGTTTAGAACCGCTGTGCTGACAGCTTTCCTGTACTACGAAACACGCAACGACAGCTGTCGCTCGGCCATTGTCGCGTACGTGTGACATGTGCGACAAGGACAATGCTAGTTATCGCAACGTAACTCAGTAATGGTCGCTTTGTTTACCTTTTTTCTTTAGTCTTGTTGGTTTTAGTTTAGACATAAACAATAACTTACACACACAATCAAAATCAAAGTATAGTAGTTACTAGCTATTGCCCGCGGCTCCGCTCGCATGGATGTCGGTTATCGCGACCAAACATAGCCTATGTCCATTTTCAAGGTCTAATCTACCCCTATTTCAAATTTCATCAAAATTGGTTCAGTGGTTTAGGCGTGAAAGCGTAACATACAGACAGACAGAGTTACTTTCGCATTTATAATATTAGTATGGATATATCAGGCGTACTCACGGTGGGTAATCCATTTCGACGGGCTCTGTCTTGATGGCGACAGTCGGGACGTTCTCTGTGGCGAACATTTGGTACACTGTGGAGCGCATCCTGGGGACAACAATATATTTCAGTAGTTAGTACTATTTTTTTTTTATTTATTTATTTAATTTTGAGACATGGAAGACTTACAGCTAATTACACAGGTTTAAATAATACGTTTAACATCGGTCAGCCAATAGGCTATCTGACTAATTTCTTTTTACATTAAAAAAATGACCACTTTCTTATAATATAATGAACTGTAAAAGTAAAATTTTCGTACGACAAATAGTTTTCAAGATACTATTTGATTTTGAAAAATTCAATTTGTCGCGCCGCCCGAAAACGCTCCATACAAAATCGTTCTAAATTGTGACGTCACGCTTCTGTAGCGACTAGTGTAAATGTATGGAGTGCAAGAGAATATCGCATTTATCTCGGTCTACGTTGCGTTTACACGTATATAGTTCATAATAAAAGTTATTTAAAATTGAATGAGGATTCTAAAAAGTTATATATTAGAATTGAATTTGATTGTTTATATTTTGACTTTTATTGGAAATTTCAACTAATGAAAAGTCATAGTTTCAGTGTAGATATGCAATATGTTATTTTTCAAGGCATATTTTTTCAGAACAAGCTATCAAATTAAGCAGTATCAGTCAAATAGCCTATTTATTATAAGTCCTCGCTTATAGACATAGAATACAAGGATAATTATTATAAAAAGTTAGCAAATTCTGGTAAGAAACGGACACGAATGGAAAGAATTACCAAAAGTATCGAAAATGGCTCTATCCTCAACATTTGAATGTTGTGCAATGGAACTTGTCAAGTATGGCATTTTATTTCTGTGCATATATAGAACACCAAACACAAATAATCTTGTTGAGTTTTTTACTAAATTGGATTTTGTATTAAAATATATAACAGCAAAAAAATACAAAAATATTGTAATTGCCGGTGATTTTAATGTAGACACTTTAAAATCTAACAATCAGTCAAAGGAATTTGAATGCATTCTACTTAACTCCAATCTAAAACTAGCACTAAACCAAGTTACACGAATTGCTAGCCAAACGTGTATAGATAATTTTGCGCATGATTTTGTCAAGTCTTGTAAACGGACACGAATGGAAAGAATTACCAAAAGTATCGAAAATGGCTCTATCCTCAACATTTGAATGTTGTGCAATGGAACTTGTCAAGTATGGCATTTTATTTCTGTGCATATATAGAACACCAAACACAAATAATCTTGTTGAGTTTTTTACTAAATTGGATTTTGTATTAAAATATATAACAGCAAAAAAATACAAAAATATTGTAATTGCCGGTGATTTTAATGTAGACACTTTAAAATCTAACAATCAGTCAAAGGAATTTGAATGCATTCTACTTAACTCCAATCTAAAACTAGCACTAAACCAAGTTACACGAATTGCTAGCCAAACGTGTATAGATAATTTTGCGCATGATTTTGTCAAGTCTTGTAAAGCGGAGGTGTTGAAGTTTGGTCTTTCCGATCATACTGCACAGCTACTAAAATGTCCTGTAAGTAAACTATGTGCTATCGACAAGTATTATACACTAAAACGTAATTATAACAAAATAAACATTAGAAAGTTTAAACAGTGCATTTGCGGTATAAGCTTTTCTGAAATATATGAAACCGAGGACCCTAATGAGGCCTATAACTTATTTATAGAATCTTTTATGTTCTTTTATGACCTATGTTTTCCAAAGTGTAAAATAAATGTTAATTTGATAAAGAAACCAAAGTGGATTTCAAAAGGAGTTAAAATCTGTAGCAGGAAAAAAAGACAACTTCTATGGACACAAAGATTAAAACCAAATATAATAAATAAAACACGATACAATAATTACGCAAAATTGTTTAAAAAAATTGTATTACTAACGCAACGTTCACAAAATAATTACAAAATCAAAACCTCTAATAATAAATCGAAAACAACTTGGCAAATAATTAATCGATCAAAATTTAATACACCCAAAAATTATATTTATAAAATTAAATGCAATAATACGATAATTACAAACGCAAAACAAATTGCAAATGAATTTAATAATTACTTTATTGAAAAAATACAGCCTATTTCTACAGTAAGCAATACAAAAAATACTACTTCATTGATACTAAATAGAAAAACATCAATGTTTATGGGTCCCTGTTTACCCCAAGACATACGGAGAATCATCTTGACCTTAAAAAATACCAACAGTGTTGGGTATGATGGTATTGCTACTAAAGTTTTAAAGGCTGTAGCCAGTGAAATAAGTGAACACTTAAGTTACATTTTCAATATGTGTATTTATCAAGGTGTATTTCCAGATGCCCTTAAAATATCAATAATTAAACCATTATTTAAAAAAGAGGATAGAGAAGTCATGGAGTACTATAGACCAATATCATTGATACCTATTATTGCTAAAATTTTCGAAAAATATATACATAAAGAATTATATAACTATTTGGAAAAAAATCATATATTCTGCGATGAGCAAAAGGGGTTTCGTGAAAAGAAAACAATCAATTTGGCAATTTATGACTTTTTGTATGAAGTAATGACAAACCTTGATAAAGGAACAGATGTATGCGCGATCTACTGTGATATGACGCAAGCGTTTGACTACGTTAAGCATGATATCCTTCTTAAAAAACTTGAAGCGTATGGTATAAGAGGTAATGTGCTCGATTTAATGAAATGTTATCTAAATAACAGAAAACAATATACAGAAATCGCACGAATAAATACAGTAACTAAACATGAGGAATCACATCAATCAGAACAGAGAAATGTTGTTTACGGTGTTCCTCAGGGTAGTGTACTTGGACCACTACTCTTTACACTTTATATAAATGACTTACCGAAATCTAACCGACATAATATGACATTATTTGCAGATGACAGTACATTGACTATTTCTAATGACAATAATGACTTATCTAAATATAAAATTGACATACACAATGCATTGACATCTATAATTCAATGGTTAGACATTAATAATTTAAGAATTAATTTAGGAAAAACTAAAATCATGCACTTCAACCAACGAAAAACATCACATATTATAGACATAGAATATCAGTCTAATATCATTGAAAATGTTAGTACAACTAAGTTTCTTGGGTTAACAATTGACAAACAAATTAACTGGAAATCACACATAGAGCAACTCTGTAAAAGAATTTGTAGCTCTGCCTATGCTTTGCATTTACTATCCAGCATTGTTAACCAGGATGCTCTAATTATAGCCTACCATGGCTTAGCTGCGCCTCTGCTACGATACGGTGTTATTTTCTGGGGTAATTCAACAGATACTGACGTAGCATTTAAGGCACAAAAGAGATGCATTAGGTCTATGTTTAAGTTAAAAACTACCGATAGCTGCAGAACTTATTTTCAGGACTATAAAATATTAACATTACCTTGTCTGTACATTTTTGAAGTTGCAATGTTTGTTAAATGCAACCCTCGCTTATTTCCGACCTTGGATACAGCAGTTCCGCGAAACAGGCGTGATAATAGTAGGCTTCGCTTGCACAGGGCAAAAACGGCTCTTATGCGCAAGAGTATAATATGTATGGCTCCTATAATTTACAATAAGTTGCCTAAAGATTGGAAGGAGCTGAATGGCAATGCATTCAAATTACACCTAAAAAACTTCCTTCTGCAGAAGGCGTATTATAGTGTTGAGGATTTTTTAAATGACAAATTGTGATTGTCTGAGAATTCTCTGAATTTCTTGACATTATGTGATTTGTTCTTAATATTTTGATTATGTTACCTTCTGACATTTTTATTTTATTTTTGACATTAATTTATATAGACATTGAACAATACCTAATTTTATTTTAAATTTTATTTTAATTTTATTTTAAATTTACAAATTGTTGGACATCAAATATTATTTGTTTATTTTTTTAATTAGTTTCGTTCATATATTATGTTTTGCATGTGACTAATAAATTCATTTTCGATACATTTGCACGCCGATATGTAAACGGCTAAACATGACTGAAACAATTAATGAAACGAATACCTTGCATGCCTATGTGTGTATACTCATGTTTAAGCGAATAAATGATTATCTTATCTTATCTTATCTTATCTTGCTTAAGTTAAAATAAAAAATTATACTAGTATTTCAATTCTAATCTAGTACGTACATTAATGTTATAACCACTGTCTATTTAAAGAAGATAAGGCTTAGACACCTCCTTGCAGAGGACACACTAATTATAATGGGGTCAATATCATGCTGTCTACATAAATTATTAAAGTTAGCTCTGTTCTCAGAAGTCCCATCGCCTGTGCCTTGAAGGCGAAAGGACAGGGCTGTTCTGTAGCCTAGCGGTAGATACGTGACTGGTACGCAGAAGGCGCGGGTACTATTCCCGCTCAGTGCAAATATTTGTATGCATGAATAATGTTTATCTGCATTGGTCTGGGTGTTTCTATGTATATTATGTATGTATATACAAAAAAAAAGTATCTAAGTATGTTTATCCGCATTCTAGATTCCATAATACAAGCAATTAAGCTTACCATGGGTCTAGATAGCGTTGTGTAGAATGTTGTGGAATATTTGCATTTCGTTGTTGTTCTCCGTTCGACAGTAAACATACAGCTCTTTACAAAGTGCCGGTAGACGGCAATACGCGCGCCCTTTATTACGTGAGACCGAAAATCATCAAAATCATCATCGTATTTGGTGAAATTTAGGTCAATTCAAAAATCGTTTATTCTGTATAGACCATTAAATTGGAACTTACAAAACGTCAATAAAGTAAATATTAAATGGTAGTTTAGCAAATGGACCACCGGTTCGAAACGCGGCCCAGACCTGAGAAGACTCCGGCAATAAACTCAGCGGGCATTTTTTTTGGTCTATTTACAAAACATTTACTTAGCCTAAAACTTATGGTCTAGATACAATGTTTTGCTTGAGTAGCATAGCTGAGCGAACAGCTCATTTCCAAGCATGTTTATCAATTAAATGTCTGCCTACCTCTATGGGCATTTACAAGTGTGAATATTTATGTAAGTAGAACTTTTAGTCATGATCTTCTATTACTTAAACCATGTTTTTTAAACTATTAATCCTCTTTAATGATATTTACAGCATTAAGTATGCTAACTATACAAATCTAATACATATGGAAAATGAAACTTCTCGGACGGGACTCGAACCTGCGATCTTTCCCTTACAGGGGGAATAGCTTGGCCAACTCTGCGGATTTTTGATAAATCAACGTTTAAACATGATAGTAATAGCATTCATTGGTTCCGATAGTTCGCAAGAACATCGGTGGATGACTCCACCGTCGCCTTAAAGACGTATAAAAATAGAAGGGAAATTTGAATCACACCGAGCGTGTCTCGGTAGCCTAGTTGGTCAAGGCATTCTTCCTGTAAGGGAAATATCGCGGGTTCGAGTCCTGCCCGAGAAGTTTCCTTTTTCCTTATGTACTTATTCGATTCGTATTACCCTCTCTATCCTGAGATATGAACTGAAACTCACTCTGTCACCAACGGATCATTGGTTATTTTTTCTACCACGGCCGGATCGTACTCATCATCCACTTCCACCTTTAATGTTTCAATTATATGTTCTTCTTGCTCCATTTGCCTGAAAGTAATAAATATCTGTCAGATCGAGGATATAGGGAGGGTGACACTAACTCCTAGAACCTGGAACTCCCTGCCAGCTCACGTGTTTCCTTCTTCCTACAGTCCCGGGTCCTTTAAGCGTGGCATGAAAAGGCTTCTAATGAGGCCGTCAAGCTGAGTGCCACCACTGTTAACATGGTACATGTTTACGATGGTGACCCTCTTTCTGAGACTTTGCCTTTAGCTTACTATCAGGCGAGGTGAAGTTAAATTCACGTGTCCTATATAAAAAATTTAAGGGGTGTAAATAGTTAGGAGGTCAGGTGGCAGCCACTTCTAGCAGATTCTCATTGGTCGATGTCTGTAGACGTCATCCAGTCTGTTTGCTTAGACAATTGTATAGCGGAACGAGTGGTTCCCGGCAGAATATAGGCCACTCCATCTCTTCCCACGCGGTGCCGTACAAGGCGACTAAGGGATAGGGCTGTTTAACATCAGACAGATATATACAGCACAGACTCAACCTCAGATGCATGGCTCGAGTCAACAATAGTGTTAGAATGAAATTTTTATAGCATTTAATAAACTTACTTTTAAATTTCCCCGATTTTTTTAATTTTCCCGATATATTTCTAATTTAAAAGTTAGCTTATTAAATGCTATAAAAATTTCATTCAAATATTTGGACGGAGTCATCAAAAAACAATATTTAAAAATGGTTGAAAAACCATTCATTGGTTCCAACAGTTCGTAAGAAAGTTGGTAGATGGCTCCATATAAAGAGAAGGGAAATCCGAAGTGATTCAAGTGTGACTCAATAGCTCAGTTGGAGGAGCATTCCCCCTGTAAGGGAAAGGTCGTGGGTTCAAGTCCAACTTGAGTTCTTCTTTTTCCTGATGTATTTCGAATAGTGCTAGAAATACAGCAATAGGCTCACCCCCTATTACGTGGGACCAAATACAATGATTGGTGAAATCTGGGTGTTAAGTCACCACTGCCTGACCCTCCAAGGATAAAGGCGTGATTGTATGTATAGTATTTTTGTTGAATTCTACCACGGTTCTCTTTGTATAGTGGCAGGAATCGAGTTATAGGAACCCCGGGGTCCGAAGTGCAAGCTTCAGGTGTAACCGGGACCAAGTTAAGGTGATAATGATGGTGGTGATACTCACTGTCCTTCGACTGTCTGGTGGTCAACGTCTACATGGTGGTCCTCGGTGGTGTCACAAGGTGGGTCTTCAGCGATCGGACTGCACAGAGAAAAAATATCCATTAATACTAGCTAACAAGGCATACGATTTGAATGAAATTGGGTATTATCCTATAGTTATAGGTCTACCAGAATATCATGGCACGATTAAAAAAAAAGCATTACGATTTTCATATGGCAAATTCGACGACCTCACATAACTCCTATACGACTTTTTATTTAAAAAGACCCTCGCCTTAAAAATACTTCTTCGCTCCCTTGTTATACAATCTACTATTATTATTATTATTACATATGGTATGAGTTTGCTCTACAATGAAATTTCATAACATAACATAACATAAACTCACGCCCGTATTCCCCGAAGGGGTAGGCAGAGGTGCTAGCACCCACATTTCGCCAGTTTATGTTTAGGTCCCAATGTAATAGGTGGCGAGCCTATTGCCATTAACCGGGCACTTATAAACCTGCGATAAATACACACATAACTTCGAAAAGCATCGAAAAGTCATTGGTGTGTGCCATGGTAAACCTGGGATCGAACCCGAGACCTCGTCTCAGCAGTCCATTACCCATACTACTAGGCTACCGCAATACTACTAGACAAAATATGAAACCAAGACAAAATACAACTTGTAGCGATCGTACAAGTGATTATACCGTGCAAAGTGGAGGAGGAAGAGCCGGAAGGCGAACCCTGAGCCCCGAGAACACCGTGCCCTCGGATGCAATCAAGACTAACGTCTTTACGTACATTGCAGCAAAGCTTACCTCACATCTTGCACCTTCTGATCCAATTTCACACGCCTCCTTTTCCTACTTTCTCTCTTTTTAACCGCAGTTTCCTTCCGTTCCTCGAGGATCGCTGTGACTGTCTGTTCGCTGACGCCAGTGGCCTCTGCAGTCCGCCCGAGGTAATTCGCCAGAGGATTCAGCTCGCAGTCGCTGCCAGTGAGGTTTTTCAATGTTTCGTATTCATTTTGAAAGTATTTGTATACGTTGGCGATGATCATTTTAGGCTGTTGAAGAGATAAATAAAGTAAAGTTAAAAAAAATTGTTCGTCAGGCCAGGCTCTAAGGAATTTTCACCAACATATTTCCACTTCTTCACGACAGATCTATATATATAAAAGAAAGTCGTGTTAGTTACACTAACTCTAGAACAGCTGCACCGATTTGGTTGAAAATTGGCAGGGATATAGCTTTCATTCCGTTCGACCTTTATTTTATCCCAGGTATAGGTTCCTGTGGGTCGCGGTCACGGGATCAGTATTTCTGTGACCATGGTAGATTTGCATAAAGTACCAGGCTCACAGACTCTTTAAGGAACTTTATCTGGGTCGCGGGAACAGGAGCAGTGTGTCCTATACCTTTCTATTCCATACTTAATGCGGACGAAGTTGAAAAATATGAAATATAAAAAAATACCTTAGGCAAATTAGTGAGGTCAGGTGGTGGTGGCGCCACTTCCGTATGTAATGTCTCATCTTGCTGTGACGTCACACCTTGCTGTGTCGTCGAAGATGTTTGTGAAGCGAGTATCGGCTGCAGAACAAAAAAATACAAGTTTGAATACGACGACAAACTCTGTGGCGTGGCGGTAGTGAGCGAGGGTTCGATCCCCTCTCAGTGCAAATATTTGTATGATTGGGATTGCTCGTCCTGCCTAGGAGAGCACGTTATGACGTCGGTCCCGGTTGTCATACGAACATGTATGGCAGTCGTTACGGGTAGTTGGAGCCCTCAAAAGTCTCACTGCAATACATGCCAATGGGTTGTGGAGGAATGAGCATGGTGCAGGCCCCTCGTGAAATGCTATAATTACAGCATGGTACTGTATTAGTTACGTGACTTATTTGTTACATTATGTAACTTTGGTTTAACTCTTAATTATAAAGTGTTTTATATACTTGTTGTGATGTATTGTTTATCCAGACGTGAAATGTACATTCGTCCACATTTAGCTAAAAGAAAATAAATATTGTAATTTGACGTCTAAAAAATGCCGCAGTGAAGTTTGTTGCGCCGTTTCTTCTCCACCAGCAGCGCCTTGGAAGCGATGGTAAACTTAGATTAAGTAGAATTATAATTGACGTCAATAAGAAACAATTTCATTGTTCAATATTGAGAATAAATGACTACGACTATGACCATAGGTATGTAAAATCATTTGAATCTTCGTTACAATAAAGCTTTTATATATACAAATAAGCAAATACACTAGCATAAGTTTTATTTAAAAATACCGAGTTGTTTTACACCAAAAGATGGCTCTTACACTTGAAGAAATATTTGGTGCCGTAACATTTCAAGAAACTTCTGCTATCAAAAGAGGAAAATTATTAGAAAAAGATGTAATTTTAGAAGTCGCACGAGTAAAATATCAGATCTTTTTCTAAATAATAAGTGGCCTGTGATTGGCGCCTCGCCTGACGGGCTCACTGACGACAACGTTGTAGAAATAAAGTGTCCCGCCAAGCAAAATACTTTTAAAACGTATTACATATAATAGGTATATAAACGGTAAACGTCGCCCTTAAGGCCCTGTTTTCCTGCAAAAGTAGGCATTTATAGCGATCCCGGCCGCTCGTAAAATATTACGCGCGAACGCAGTGACGGTGAACTCGGCGATGACCCCGCCAGCGTCACAGTATAGAAATATGCAGTAGGAAAACTTGATTTGACTTAGAAAATTAAATGCAGTTTTTTTAACTTTATTTAGTTATATGATTATATTAAGTAAGAAATAAATACGAAATTAAAAAAACTGTATGAGTTTGAGAACTGTTTGTTCTATGTGTTTAGTTGCTTGGGCGAAAAAAACTTACATTATAATAATAATAATGCTTGTAATTTTACAAACATTTGTTTGAATTGATGCTAACGGTTACTTTATATAATCGCACCGTTCGTCGTCGACAGGGCAGTTAAATACCTAAAGTTAACGAGATTAACAACTTTTTTCGTGCGGGAATCCCCTCGGATACCCCCCTGCCGGAGCCGGAAGGGGAGGTTATGTCGGACTCCAACCGACTTTTTAGTCGGTTCGAGTCAGAGAAAAAACTTACATTATAATAATAATAATGCTTGTAATTTTACAAACGTTTGTTTGAATTGATGCTAACGGTTACTTTATATAATCGCACCGTTCGTCGTCGACAGGGCAGTTAAATACCTAAAGTTAACGAGATTAACAACTTTTTTCGTGCGGGAATCCCCTCGGATACCCCCCTGCCGGAGCCGGAAGGGGAGGTTATGTCGGACTCGAACCGACTTTTTAGTCGGTTCGAGTCCGACTGTGGGCCGTGGTGCTAGGCCTGAGGTGAGGTTGTCATCGAAATATCCCTCGCACCCCGGCTGACCCAAGGCCAGTAATTCTCCTGGGTCTGCTGGGGTGCGAGAGATATGCTTTCGGCAATCTCACCTCCGGCAACCAAGGACCCAAGACGGCGTGCGTTTTAGTCGGTTTGAGTCCGACATAACCGCGTCCACCGGCTCCGTGGGGGTCGTATCCACGAGGATTTTGCGCACGATAAAAAAAAGGCCAATAATTAAACTAACCTACCTAAATATTAAAATTATTCTATCCTAAACTAAAACTAAATTTATATTTATTTACACACACACAAATTATATACAATGTACGAATATTGTAGGTACTAGGTACCCCTGTACTGATATCGATAAAATATGAATTATAGAAAATCGTAAGTAGCATCTTCAGTAGTAATACTGATATTCTTATACTATGGCGCTATGAGCGTAATATTTAGGTATGATAATTTTTTAAATTACCAATCGTAGTTAGAAATTTAGTTTATGGCTTTACACGACTTCTTTAGCTTGCGTTGTTTATTGCCCATATTGAATGACTTGCAACAATTTATTATAAATACGTAAAACCGATTGATTGGTGCACGAAACTGTCGCGCAAAAACTGACACAGGTCCTACTTCGGTAAGCGCCAGCGCGCGACTGGCGCAACTTTTCGGGCCTCAGCGGCGCGAGCACTCGCGAATTTAGTAGGTATTTAAATATAACTTTAAAAATTATTTCATAATATAGTCAAAATCTGCGAAAATGTCTAGACATATGTAGTGGCTTTAGTTAAGTACAAAAATTTTATAGAAAGCATAAGTAATTTAGTCATAATATTCAAAAAAAAATAACGAAAAGGGGTAACTTTGGGATTTTTTTCTATCGAGTGAAGTTCATCAGATCTGGTAACTGAATGCGAATTTGACTAGACTGGATCCTTAACTAATATATGTATATCTTTTTTTCGAAATTAAAAACGCTTTTTCCTATGATTCAAATGCTTTTAAAAAACTCAAAATGCGGCCTACCTGACCTTAAAGACGGATATAAAGAGAAGGAAAATTTTAAGTGATTCAGGTGTGGCTCAATAGCTCAGTTGGAAGAGCATTCCCCTGTAAGGGTAAAGTAGTCAAGTCCACCTGAGCTTTTTATTTCTTCCGATATGTTTCCGATGATTTTGAAACCTTAAAGAATGATGTACATGAGCAAGTTTATGATGAAAAATATTGTGAAGACCTTTTTAAAAAAGCTGTAATATTTTGGAAAGAAAAAATAGTTGGTAAGTTAATAAAATAACATAACATAGGTAATAAAAAGTTTATTTATTATTTGTTCTATAGTAAGTTTTCAATAATAACAAATACTGTAGTGACAACTTAATATTGTTTTTAGAAATAGTTAAATCTTAATAAATTCCTTTGCTTATCATACTGTGTTGTTATTCTTTGAACATACTGCTTTGAAGATTAACTATTCCACATGCAGAAATCACAACCAAATCTAACATTTCGACTTGTTTTAATTCGACACAAGCGTGTGGCAGCATACATTGAAAACCTCAGCCGCCGTTCCCAAGAACCACGGAGCACAATAATACTTAAGTGTAAAAAATGTGCACAATGAATACTTAAAAGTAGCCACAAGTGTAAAAAATGTGCACAATGAATACTTAAAAGTAGCCACAAGTGTAAAAAATGTGCAGAATGAAAAAATAAAACTAGTGATCAGTTAAGGATAATTACAGAAGAAATAAGTGTTATGAATGAATATTACCGTGCTTTTAAGAGATTCATTTGTAATATCGTTTAAGCATGTGCTACACGGTTGGCAACATTGGTTGGCAACAAAGGTTTACAACAGTGTAGATGGTTGTTTCCAACCAATTTTCGTTTGACCTTCCAACACCCTTGGCAGCGAGGCTTGCGTTGGCAACCACGGGTAGAAGCGTTGGTTTACAACTTGCTGGAAACCGTGTAGCCGCTTGTTTACAACCTCGCGAACGACAGTTGCGAGGCAGCGGCGAGCGCAGGCAGACGTACGCGATGACGACGCTCTCAAAATGGCACGAGAAGAAAAAGAAAGAGCAGTAATTACAGAACTTCTCGAGCTATATAGAGACTTGCCCTGCCCTTGGGACTTAACTTGCGAGTCGTACAAAGACTGGACTCAGAAAAATCTCTCATTTAACCATCGCTTCATCCATTTTTTTTTTTTCAATTGCACACAAAAGAGCAAGACACCCCAACTGTAGTAACGCGACTGCCACACGCAGGCCGGTTTGATCCCCGCTCGGTGCAAATATTTGTATGCATGAATATTGGTCTGGGTGTTTCTATGAAATGTATGTATTTACAAAAAAAAGTATATAAGTATGTTTATCCGCATTCTAGATTCCATAACACCAACTGTAAAAGCTTACTATGGGCCTAGATAGCGTTGTGTATAATGTTGTGGAATACTATTTATTTATTATAAAAGAAAAAAATCTCTTTGTTCTTTAGATAGGTAAATATACGGTGCGAGCGTAGAGACGTCCTACTCACGCAACGTTTCATCCAACACTGATGGTTTCCAACATGTTGTAAACCGTGTAGCCGGCAAAGCGCAAATCTGGTTTTTCTGTTGCCAACCTCGGTTGGCGACCGTGTAGCACATGCTTTAATAGAGACGATTGATTTTGGGTGTTTTTGGAATTATCTGGAAATGTCTGTAAAAAAAAAAATTAACAAAAAGTGAATGACCGAGTCTAAAGAAATATATTATTTATGAAAAATACCTACCAGAGTAGGTAGATATAGAGTAGGCATTGATGACCTATATAATCGGCGTCTATTATTTTTTAAGCTCTCAAAGCAATCTGACGTGAAATGTCTAGAACATACGACACTATACTTTGTTGGTAAAAAATTGTCTCTATGTGTAGCTTTGATCCAAATTTCTTTCTTCTCAATGTCATCATTAGGAAATCTGCAAATTTAATACAAAATACACGTTTTTACAATATAATGAACCCCTAACTTTTAAACTTTCGCGTTCCATGAAATACAATAATGATAACGGGGAAGAGATGAGAATTGCAGCGTCATTTAGTGGCAGGACGTCGCCTGGAGGCGCGGGCGCAATTCTCCTCTAAGACAAAAACGACGCTATTGTATACTTCATAAGGTTTATATTGTGTTACTTAAACTGCGCCCAACGCCAACGCGTTAGATAATGCCCACTTGCAAATAATGGCGGTGCCAGCCATGTGTTCACACGCCGGCGTAAGTTACTATAAAAATAAAGTTGATAACGTCTGTTCCATACACTGACCTATATTATAACATAACAAAAAAAACAATATTGTCTAGGATTGCAAAGGTTCAAATGGATTACAAGCAACGTGTCTAAATTTTGTGTAAAAGGCAGGAAGAGAAATAATATACTTATGTTTTAAAACAAAGCAATAATGATAGAAAAAAATTAAGGAAACTATAGGAAGAACTTATATACTTAAAATTCTATCGATATAAACCGTCGCAATGAGTGCGAACAGAACTATCGAGAAAGAAAGAGTCGACTGCAATATGCAATTCAGTGTGCTAGAAAGAGACAGCAAATATTTGATTTTATTTTTCATTATTTTGTTCAAATTGATTAAATGGAGTAGAAAAACACCTGTGAAATGTTATCCCATCTTTTATGTAACTTGACGTTGTAGTACACTTTCCACACCATTTAATTGCACAACTAGGCATTGCTTTTGATTTTATAAACTTTTAAAACGGGAGCGCGTGACGTTCGTACGTCAGCCTACAATTTCTGCGACTGACCAAAATTTCGCCGCATAAGCTTCATTTAGCGTATGTTTAGCCGCCGCGGTAGCCCCGCACGCTCTCTCCGCTGGTTATTGTGCTCCGTGCCAATAACGTACACACAGTTAAAGATAGATCGCATCTACGGATAAAATGCTCGGTTGTTTAAATTCAAAACATAGAACTCCTATTTCACACCAATTTCAGAAAATGAAATTATACCGCGAAGCGCTTTCCCGCAAAAATCATTCACCTGTAAACCATCGCAAAGTATAACTTTCCAACGCACACAAACGTAATTAGAGACTGGCCAAATTATATCGATATTTTATTTGGTTTGATTTTAGACTTATGGACTTAGAAGCCAAATAGACAATTTCTACATAGATCGTACAAGGATGGGGACGAGAAGTTATTATTGTTATATTAGGTCGGAGGCATTAAAAAAAAGACATTTTTTTCTGTGTTTAATTTTTTTTTTTAAGTATTTTTCAAGAAAGGTAAGGTCTTAAGAATCATTCATTGCCCAGTGAAATGTAAATATTTAGAGACCACCTGACGCTTAGATGGTTTAGGTGTCACATTTTTTGCCAAGTAATGCAGTCTAATGTCAATATATTTCCATGACAGATTTTATTAACTGGATAATATGGTTATTTAACGGTTCTTGATCAAATTGATGAAAATCAATGTATTTGAAAACGTTTGTTCCAATAAAATGCTTGAGGGCTTTTGGTACCAGCAATGCCTTTGTAAATTTTGAAGACACTTGAAATTTACCATCTAATAAAATTGTATTTTTTATAATTCCTTCCATTTTTTTGCAAATATCAATCACATCGTCGGAAGGTAAAACAAGGCCACCTCTGTCTTTCAAATTGATGAATCTATGATTGCTAGTAATTTCGGTAGCTAGCAACCCAGATACACAAATATCACATTTTAATATTTTTAAAAGAGAATGGACTACAAATCCGGCCATGTACACTATTACCGGCATACTTATATCAGAGATATTTTGTGTAAGGTCTTCTATTTGTTCGTCGAAGGTAGCTTGCTCATATAAATCTTCAATATCGTCTGACGTATCCTCCCAAACTTTCTTTTGAGCAGAAGTGATGTTAATTTTTTCGATAGCGGACTGGCAACACAGTATCGATATTTCTTCCAAAGATGTACAATTTCCGCTATCAAAATCTCGTAGTTCTGATTTAATAATCTGTTTTTTATATATTGCCATGAATTGGCGGGCCATGGGATTGGTATTGCATCCACCATGTGCTCTGACATGCCCAAACATTAATTCTAGATGATCTTGCGAAAGTCTATATGTTGGTAAAAACTGCAGTTTTCTTTCATTTTTTACGAGCTTTAGGTATAAACCTTTTAAACTCTGAATACACACCATGAATCCCATGAAACACGTTTTCCGCCCAGAATTTATAAGCTTGCAGCCATTAGGTAGAATCAATCCTTTTAAATATGCCAGAGCTTGGTCTAGGAAAACAAATATGTTATTCTCATTATTTTCATTTAGTGCTTTTTTATAATCGAGTTGGTTTATACGTCTCGAGTTCAAGACATCGGAAAGATCATTAATCATTTTTAAAAAATCAATGGTGCCTTCTGCTTCCTTAAAATTATCGTTCTCCTCCGCACAAAATTTTAAAGCATCAGCTACACTTTTGCTAGAAAGTTGTGATGCCAAACGCACTTTAATTTTTTGGTTATGAAAATGAACGTGACAATGGCGCAATTTGTTTGCAAAGTGCTAATTCTCTTTAACTTGCAACTGATGTAACTGTTCTAGGAATAACCACTTAATGGGTCGATTTTGATTATCTACAAAACTGCCATATGCTTGAAAAGCGTTTCTTAACAATTTCAGCATATGACAGGCATCAAAAATAATAAATACTGGCTCTTTGGTACATGGGTGTTCAAAGCTAGTTTTCATGTCGTTTCCAGCATCAAGTAAGCATCCTAGCTGTCTAACCATTGTCACATTTGCCGGACAAACATCGAAAGTCAAAGATGAAATTTCAATGCCTGTTTTGTGTACCAATTCTAGACATTGTATAACAAGATTGGCTCGTTGTTCCCCAGATACTCCATTTACAAAAAAAATAGCCAACTGGTACTTTAAAGGTACCGTTTATAGCAGTAACTAAAAAAACTAACACCTCCTTAGCCTCCATCAGGTAGTCACCCTCCTGTTTGTTACCAATGTCCACATGACCATGCATTTGTTGACCATCCCATTCAATACGTCGTTGCCTAGTAGCCATTTCATCAAGCACTAAATTGCAAACAATTTTAGTATTACTGTATTTGGCTTTTAACTCTAAAGCTTTCATTGACTCAGTAGTAAACCCGGGTTTGGCATTTACTGATTGGTAACATTTCTTAATGGTTCTTACATGTGGCAAACATGTATCAAATTTTTGCCTTACAAATTCATACGCTTTAGGTAAGTAAAAATGCAACGTCATTGCAAAAGATTTCAGGGTAGCAGTATATTGTGTTTTCAGTGTGCGTCCTGTAGCCACTTTTGTGTTGATTCTGGTGACTAAGTCTTTAATGCTAACATTGGTGTTTGTAAGATGTAATGCTTGGTTTTCGTTAATATATTTTTTCTCACGCAATGCCTGAAAAACCTCTTTCATATATTTAATTTTTTTACCATACCGTCTTTTGGTGGTTTGCAGTCGTTTGATGCGCAATCTTTGTGATGTAATTATGTTTTCTTTCTTTCTAATTACATATTTTAATTTCAGCTTTCGTGGTGTATCTGTTAAGTTTGGTCTATAGGTATCGGCTGTAGATGTAGACGCTTCTTGTGGTGGTTTTGTGTGGTCATCTGCCGTTTTCGACGGCGGTGCCGACTGCAAGTAATACTTATGGTACATAACAACTATTTTTTTTCTAATTTTTGTGATTGGATAACTTCTTTTTTCAATAGCAGTATAAATAATGGTCTAACTTACGGTTTCAAAGGTATATCTTAATTTTAATGTTGGTATAGCCATTTCGAAAAGGCTGCGCCGTTTGTATGATTGTTTCACTTTATAACAATCTTCTTCAAAGTGTGTAGAGCAAATGACACTCTGATTGGAAGGAAACCAATTACTATCTCTGCCAGTAGCCTCTATCCATTTCATTTTCACATTTGGGTCTTTTGGAAAACTAAAAATAGTTTACTAAGTTAAGAAGAAGTGATTAATAAAATTAGTACTAGGTTAGGTATTTAACTAAAGATAAACAATCTTGTAACGACCTTTTTTTATAAAAAATCATACTAAACAAATAAACTAGGCTAATTAACTGACTTTGATTGGTTCGATTCCGGTTTGAAGTCCTTGAAATGAGTTTCGATACAAAGAAAAATAAACTAAGTTTTTAGATTAAACACAATAAAAAGACACAGCAAGATTGCTTATGTTTAGTTAAGTACCTAACCGAATGGAGTATATATACATATTTTTATTTTATTTATACAGTATGGATACGACATATAGGCATTTACGGAAACAGTGAAGCGTCCTGGTCCATAGGAATGAAACAAAATTAAATTTAAACTCAAATTCGCAGATTTAAAAAAAAATAAATTTCCTAACAAAGTAATTATTAAAATAAATGTAGAAAATGTAACCACTTTTATAAGTCATTGATTCATTCACAAAAATACACACGCTTAGAATTTGCACAATACATACTATAGGTACAGCTCAAAGCGGCAACGTGCCGCCAGCTGACGCGCGCTCGTGACCTACCTACTGAGGTAAGATTAGGCACCTATCACGAAAGTTCACTTAACTTTATAAACACCACTTTTTCACGGCAGTGCTTAAAAATGTGAATCTAAATTTTAGAAATGCCCGCCACTAACTTGAAAACATAAAATGATATCGCCAAACTAACTGTTCAACAGATTTCGGTTAGGTACCTACCTTGCTTTCAATTTATCAAATGCCTCAATAATACGGCTGCGAGTCACTTTCAGAGACACGTTAGGTACACTATACACTTCGTTGTTTTTTTTCAAAAAAAGAATACGTAACAAAACTCGCACAACAAATTTACTAGGTAGGTATTTAGACTCATTTTCACCGTTAAAATTAAGGATAGAATAGCTAAACAAAAAATAAACACAATTCACAAACACAAAAAGAATAGATTAGTGTCAATTTCACTTTAAAAACAAATTAAAACGAGAAAATAAACCGAGAGGATCAAAGAACGACACGCGGTCCCCAGTGACGTCGCGGTTACTGACAACATTCCAGAAATTAACGAAACATAAAATTGTACCTAGGTTAATAAGGTAAAAGCACCAATATCCATCTTTGAATATGTTTATTTTAGAATATTTTATTTATTATTAACCTGATTGATGAATAGTTGGAAGGTATTTATTGTCAATTTTCATGGTGTTCATTATCATGTCATCGTACGTAGTTTTCCTGTCAGAGTTGGAGGGTAGCCTGGGGTAGCCCGGTAGTCGCTCCCACAAAAGCCAAGATAAACCAAATGAAAATAAAGATTAGGAAAGCAGCCCTCAGGCACCAAAGTACAAGATATGGATGCAACCGGGATTAACACTGAAATTATGAGCTTGAAATTCTTCATTACGTAGATATTAATACTCTTAGATATTGAATTTGTTATGGAAAAATTATAAAGAAATCAAATACAAAGTGTAAGTAATCAAAGTTAATCATTGATAAGTAGGTACCTACTTATCAAATCAAAAAGTTTTATGTGTAATCAAAACAACCATTATTCTCTGTACGAGTAACAGACTGCCGTTAATCAGAAATTTACCCTACCGGCGGCACCCTTTGAGGTATTATGTCTCTCTCATTACAATCGTATTTTTACGAAATTGATGAATGGAAAAATGAATGAATACACAGAACGGCAACGTCGCATCGTGCAATTTTAATAGTAATAAGGGTTTCCATCTGCAAAATCCGTAAACCAGGACAAGAAGTTTTTTTTATACTACTAAGGTGGCAGATAAGCATACGGCACACATGATGGAAAGTGGTTAACGTGGCCTATGGACGTATGCCACCCCAGGGCTGTTACAGTTGGGCTGCCGAGCCTGTAAAAACGTCGGACGCCAGTCATCTCCGGAAAAGTCAAAACCACCAGATACGATAAGAAATCGTATCCGGGATTTCGTGCATGCATACCCCACTTTCCCAAGAGGTTCGCTCGTTCACTAGTGTACCGGAACCGGACATGGCTAAAGAAGAACCAAGTAGGCAAGTGGAGGTAACGTGGAACATCGGCACGCCGTATGTACTTTCCAGGCGGACGGTGGCCGTGACGGCCGGCGGCTGTTACTCTAAGCTCATTGGGGACATCTACCTGGTGACGGTCTCACATGCACCACATGGGCAGGTCGGAGTGGGTATAGTGCTCTCGGGTGCTACGTGGCTACAAATCCGGGGAAACTCGGATGGATGGTAACCCTAATGGTAGTATTTTCGTGCAATTTAGAGTTCATTGATAACTGCGATTCTACGGAGTGTTTAAAGTTGTTCAAAATTTTATAATATTAAAACCCTAGTTTCTGCCCTTAATACTGGGCCGATTTTGTTCAAATTTTTCCTATTTGAAGCTATGGGGGTACCAAGTATATGGTTTCAATTAATGCCTATATGTCGTATCCATATTGTATATTCAAAACACAAGCATATAGTTGAGTAGCTATTCAAAAAATTGACTGCGTAAATGAGAAGTACGTTATGAATGTTATGATACAAAGTGAGTTACCGTCCTCGGCTCTCATATGACCAATGGCGCCTTAGCGGCAATCACCAACAGTCACGTGTGCCGTTATTGCACACGAACTTTTTGTATTGAAACTTTTTTAAGAACAAAGCAACTCAGCCTATAGATTTATAAAGAAATCTATGTAACTCATTTGTAAATAATATCAATGAAAAAGTCACAGTTTGATACAATAGATGAAATCATAGCATCTTTATGAGTAAGTGTTTAAAAAAAATATTACCGATAGTCTGCTGCACTCATTATACAATACACATCTCTAAGGCTAAAGCGTTCCGTCCGTTCGGTAACGTTCGGACAACTTCGGTTCGCCTCGGGAGGTCTCAGAAGCACGCAAATAAATTACTTAAAGATTGATTTTGAATATGAAATAGTTACATATTTGTCTACTTACCGGTGGTAGGATACATCACTTGTCTTAAGGTTTGTAGTAATTGCCCTATTTTTACAAATTAACACGGAACAATTAGGCATTTTGTATTTTTTGGAATATCAAGCAGACGTCACGGAGTTGCAAAGCGATTAACTGTAGCGCTCGGCTGTCGTTCGATTATATGGTCAGATTTACCATATCGCGGCGACACTCACCGCGCGCTCATAACACATCCCGTGATATCCGTGATATCATTGGTTGCGATCTATCTTTAACTGTAAGTATGTTATTGGGAACGGCCAAGTCTACCAATAGATCTTTCCACGCGTATTCGCGTATAAAACTTCTTTCTTAGTCGGTTTAACTCTTGCGCTCACGTTAGGAGGTCTGATCAGAGTATGACCATTTTGTGACAGTAAAAGCGCAATATTTTTAAAACCTCTATCGGCTAATACAGCTGAATCTTCAGGCAGAGGTTCTAAAATTCCACAATCTTCAAAAATTAAAGTATCACTTGCTTTGACACTGTAAAAATAAATAAAATTTAGGTATAAGCCCATCGGGTGTTATTGAAATCAAATATTTGATAGTATTACAGCTTTTGTAATCAGACCATGTAAGAGCTTGCTTCACGGCATCAACGGGCTTTCCAATTTGGATTTCAAAACAGTTGATGATGCTTTGAACCTCACTGTAGTATTTTCTAAATGGTATAGGTTGATTTTACTGGACATCGGATGCAGGTGGATAGTATACAAGTGTTTGCAGGACAGCTGCAACAGCTGGAATAGATTTTTTTATAATATTAGTGACTGTACTCGTTCCCAAGCCAAAATCTAAGGCCATAATAGGATGAGCACAGACGTATAAAGAGAAGCAAGTACAACCCGTCCAAATGCGTGGCAATTTCACTACAAAAAAAAGTTACTCACACAGAGACAAAACACAGGGTCGCATTTAGAAGATTGCAATTCAAATTAATATTTAATAATTAAAAATCCATACTAATATTATAAATGCGAAAGTAACTCTGTCTGTCTGTCTGTCTGTATGTTACGCTCACGTCTAAACCACTGAACCGATTTTGATGAAATTTGGTATACGGATAGGTTAGACCTTGAGGAAGGACATAGGCTATGTTTGGTTGCGATAACCGACATCCACGCGGGCGGAGCCGCGGGCAAAAGCTAGTTACTTTATATAAACATTCTTTGACTCAATTAAAAACTGACAACCATTTCACCTGGAGGCGAAACATGGAGCAGGCGAAATGGTCTGCGAAACTTATCGTTAATTAAAGTTAACTAAAGTTGCGAAACGATTACTCTGTCAGAAACTGAGTTATCAAGATTTAAAAGATATAGCTAAATTAGGAATAGCGTTTATAATTCATATTTTAAATAAATCATAAATAAATAAATATTCTAGGACGTTCTATACATATACAGGGCTATCTACCTAAAGTAAGCATAATGTAACTAGCTTGTATTATCTACGAGTAGATATATAAAAATTAACCCCTATTTCCCTTGGTCACAAGATGGCGCCTGAACGGCTGATCCGATTTCGCTAATTCTTTTTTTGTTGTGCTCGTTATGTTAGGAGAAGGTTCTTATGAAAGAAAAAATGAAGAAAATTGCGCGGAAAATTAGAAAATTAAAGAATACATAACCACCATATAAAATAGCTAATCCAACATACGCCATGTCTAAATTTTGAATTTGGAATACGAATAGGAAAAAAAACGTGTTTATTATTCTAATACTGCTGTCATCTGATGTTTGATATAGAATTGACATCGTCAGAGACTGATTAGTAGACATTCTTCTGAATTAACAAAATGCCCGTTGCTTGGGCCGCGAAAATATTTTATGTTGATTTTTTTTTTTTAGGTCTAAAAATTTATGGTCTTGTAAAAATTCTGACGTTCATATGTGCTCTTTATGTGCCTAAACTGAATAAATGAAATTGATTCTTTGATTCTTTGATTCTTCTTTGATAAAGTCTAGTAGGGACGTTTATTAAATGAACTTTTCAGTAAAAAGGGTATTTTTAATCTGACTGTACTGATATTGTAAACTCGACATAAAGGTAATAGAAGCGTGGTACAGAAGCTCGACATAAAGGGAATAGAAATGGGACAGAAAACGTAGACTCGACATAGAGGTAATAGAAGCGAGATAAGGTTTTAGGCTCGACATAACGGGAATCGACATAAAGGGAATATATCGTATGAACGCCCTTGAGCGTAGAGGTATATGGTTGTACGGGTCCCATAGGTATATAGGCTCCGTGTAGGTGTAAGTATGGGCCCCGGTGACCTATTAGTGTCGGGAGCTCCGTGGGCGTATGGGGCCCGAATCGAAATGCTTGCTGTATCAAATTCTCTTAATTATTTTGAGAACGGATTGATTCTAATTTCTAAGGCGAAACGAAGTTTGCCGGGACAGCTAGTATAGAATATATGCCGAAAAAAAGAGCAGCATCATTCATCATAATTATAATGATCTTGCCTTATATGGTCGAGGCACAAGCTGGCATAGTACTGTTTGCAGATGATACATCGTTAATATTCAAAGCAAATAGGTATAGTACAGATGCAAATAATGTTAATAATATTCTGAATGCCATGTCAAATTGGTTTTCTGCAAACAACCTATTGTTGAATGCAGAAAAGACCAAATGTATGAAGTTTACACTACCCAAGTCAAGTCCCTTATGTCCCACTTCAAGCAATAAAGACGACCTAATTAAAGCCACTGACAGCGCGATTAAGATGGCAGAATTTTATTCCCGAATAGTGTAGGCATTTATAAGTGAATCGTTGACACGAAAAGAAGACTACCCAATGTGAGGCAAATAGACGTTGATGTTGTGCTGGGGGGGAAGGGGTTAGAATTCGTAGATACCTTTCTAGGAATTACAATAGATTCTAAATTACAATGGGGTGACCATATCACCATTCTGGCCAATAAACTTAGCTCTGCTGCCTATGCTGTGAGACGGATTAGGCAGTTGACTGATGTAGCTACTGCTAGGCTCGTATACTTTGGTTACTTCCATAGCTTGATGTCCTATGGAATACTACTTTAGGGAAATGCAGCAGATTTAGAAACTATATTTATATTGCAAAAGAGGGCAGTTCGTGCCATTTATTGCTTAGGCAAGAGAGACTCCCTCAGGGAAAGATTTAAGGATATTGACATTTTAACTGTAGCTTCCCAATATGTATTTGAAAACATAATGTATGTCAGGAAAAATATATCTCATTACACAAAAGTAAGTGACATTACAGACAGAAATCTGCGTAACAAACATAGACTTCTACTTCCATGTTATCGGCTAAGCAGGGTTAGTGATTCTTTTAAGGGGGATGGTATACGTTTTTATAAAAAACTGCCAGAATCGATCCTTGGTATGCCTGACGATAAATTCGAAACCTTTGTAAAGACCACCTTATCCAAAAAGGCATACTATAGGATAGATGAATACTTGAAAGATAAAAATGTCTGGCTTGAGCATGGTGCAGGCCCCTCGTAATTAGTTACGTGACTTATTTGTTACATTATGTAACTTTGTTTTTGTTTTTATTCTTAATTATAAAGAGTTTTATATACTTGTTGACATTTAGCTTTAAGAAAATAAATATTGTAAATTGACGTCCAAAAAATGCTGCAGTGGAGTTTGTTGCGCCGTTTCTTCTCCACCAGCGCCTTGGAAGCGGTGGTAAACTTAGATTAAGTAGAATTAAAATTGACGTCAATAAGAAACAATTTTATTGTTCTATATTGAAAAATAAATGACTATGACTACGTTTGCTAACAATACCAGCCTAGAGTATACCAATAAGTACGTAGGAAGTCTAAATAATCCATTTGTATTATTCCTATTTTGGGCATGCATTATTAACGTTTGCGTTGAAGAGAGTAGGAATGTACATAGGTAAATCAAACTTATAGTTACAGTACCTAGTCAAAAATACGTACACTGAACCATGTATGGTGGAATGGTGCGCTCTGTAACCAGGCGACCGGACGTTCATGGGACGGTCCAGTCATTTTCAAGCGTTAGAATAATTCTTAATCTTACCACAGATTAAGTATTGAATGGTATTGCATCTTCTATGGAAGTATAGTTACCGGCTTCTTATCTTATTAAACATGAAAATAAAATCAATATACTTAGTTTATATAATTTTTAATTTTATATAATTCTACTATGTCTAAGTTACAGTCTCTCCCCCTTTCTTTTCTCATTTTTGTATTAGTATATTGTACAGTTAGTATTGTAGTTAGCTTAATATAGTATATTGCATATTTGTTGTGGGATTTATAGATCATTGGAATGATCTTCCTGTCAAACATGTTACTCAGCTTTTTATTTATAACAGTTAAGTGTACAATGATTACACATAAATACATCGCTTAATAAACTCACATCTTGTATGGTTTCGTCCTTAAATAATGTTGGAATTGCACTAGGAACTAAACATGTGCTGTGGCCTCTTTTGCATACTAAATTAGATTCAAAATGAGCTGAACATATCACAGTGCTGGATTTAGGCTGCCAGTGAGTTTTATTAAGATTTTTAATCCAAAGGTTTCGTAAGTCTTGTTTGTGCGGGAATCTGTAAAAAGTATACGTTTTTTTCTGCTACACCGAATACGCTTTACAAGTATACATACCTAAATAACAGTAGATAGGTCTAAAAAGATAAAAGCGTGTTAATTGTAAAATTTCCTTGCTCTAAATTCGTTTCTTTTGTCTGTCGTATTAGGTACTTGAAATGTGAAACTACGTCTATAATATATTTGTGCAATAAAATGTTAAGCAATTCCCTTAGTAATCTATTTTAAACAGCTTTTTTTTAGAAAGAACCTAATGTATCTGGTAATTTCAAAGGAAAAAAGGCATGGCTAACTCGTTAAACACAACGAAATAGGCAAATAATAATAAAGTGATATTTACGTACCGGTGGAAGGTAATTTCTGAAGTTTTTTGGTAAGATGCGTTATCACACTTCGGGGCACAACACTTCACCATTTTATTTTAGTCCGTTATTCAGCTAGTTGTAAAAAATAAAGTACCTAAAAAACAATACAGCACAAAGTCAGTACGCCATTTGTGTAGCTAATTTTGACAGATGAAGCTACTTTTTTTTTCTTTCAGTTCCTTTCGGAATAGGCTAAGGTACTACGACCATGCTGCCTTGTCATCAGTTTTATTTTCTTAGAAATGATTGTTGATGGTAATAATGCTGATGAGTTGATGACGTTAATGATGATGATAATGATGAAGATAACGGTGAATGATGATTGATACCTTAGTAAAGTTGTGGGGCTTTACTAAAAGCTCCTTGGGGAGATTTGGATTGAACACGTAGTCACAATTCACTGTAATATACCTCTTTCCTACACGCGTGTGCGTTATCCAAGGCGTTATGGCTAAAAATCCAACCTTTTTATACATAAAAACTCGAACTCACACCAATTTCGGCAAATAAAATATTACCGCGATGCGTCCTCTACACTTTCCCGCCAAAACTCGTTACTGATGTGTCTATAGCCCGTCAAGAAAGTCGTGAAAATTGAGGGTGGCGCTGCTGCGCTCAATCTGGTATCCCTGTCATACTACAACTGAACAGTCTTGATCTGTTGTTTTTTATGGTATAAAGTTAAATATAGTACATACCTTTAAAGATAATAAACAAATGAAAGTGAAAAATGAATCACGGCAGTATTTTTTTTTTACTTTTATTTACATCATATATGCATATAACATAAACTCACGCCTGTATTCCCCGAAGGGGTAGGCAGAGGTGCTAGCACCCACATTTCGCCAGTTTATGTTTAGGTCCCAATGTAATTGGTGGCGAGCCTATTGCCATTAACCGGGCACTATAAACCTGCGATAAATACACACATTACTTCGAAAAGCATCGAAAAGTGATTGGTGTGTGCCATGGTAAACCTGGGATCGAACCCGAAACTTCATCTCAGCAGTCCATTACCCATACCACTAGGCTGCCGCAGACTTTTATTTAGGTATTATTAATATATGGAACCGAAAATAATGTTAACAGAAATTAACACGATTATGGTACAGTTGAATTGCTTGAAGTTTCGATCAGATTAACCAGCCGTGATCACAGACTGACTAGATCACACACTGCACGTCCGTCGTCACGTCATCGTCTAATCCGTGCGGTAGATAGTTACATTCCCCCACAACCCACACATTCTCCATTAAATACTCGTTTCACCATATTCTTTGACCACGCCGAAAAGTAAAGTTGCATGTTTCATATCACTGGACTCCATATTGCTAATAACAGAAGAGATATAACGGAGTCATAAAAAATCAATGTTTAAAAATGGTTGAAAAATCATTCATTGGTTCCAACAGTTCGTAAGAAAATTGGTAGATGGCTCCACCCTTAAAGACGGATATAAAAAGGAGGGTGATTCAGGTCAATTCAGGTGTGACTCAATAGCTCAGTTGGAAGAGCATTCCCCCGTGTAAGGGAAAGGTCGTGGGTTCAAGTTCCACTTGAGTTCTTCTTTTTCCCGATGTATTTCGAATTTAAAAGTTAGCATAATAAATGCTACAAAAATTTCATTTAAATGTTTTGAAATATAAAATGTTCACTCTAAGCAAATCAATTATTAGCAGATTACATTACTTAGACTTACTGTGTTGAAAAATAAAGAAAACTAACCATATACATCGTCCAACCCGGATAGTAATTTTCCGGCTTGAAATTCAGCCATACACTGCTGAAAAATGTTGAATATGACCTTCCTCGTACCACTTTTATATACATTTTTATTCATCTTTTATGCAAATATTAGAAAAGTATGTTCAAGAGTATGTGCGAAAATCTGCGAATTGATTGCTATTTTTCTTATTTTTGTAATAATTTCTATGCTTGGTGACTTTGAGCTTGTCCACCGCTGCTGGCCACATTTTAGGTCCAAGATACATATCCTGAGCAATACCTTACTCAAAGCACACCCAAAGAAAAAAAACGGGACCCTATCACTAAGGTCTGTCATGAACCGTGATGGCTTGACAGTAGAAATTTTCAGGATATATTATAGAATTAAAAAATTAAAACAATAATCTTTTATAAGAATAATTTATTGGTATGAGTATTGAACACCTGAAATGCTGCTTGAAACTCCATGAGTAATTATTTTATCTTCGATAGTTTCCGACTCACTGGCAATATCATCATACTGAAATGATATGTCTTGAAATGTACTTTTGAAAATCTGAAACAAATACAAACGTCCTGGATAAATACAGCTGTATTCATACCTCGAGTATTTTTTAATTAGTTTGGGCCTAAGTGGTTAATACAAATTACCTAGATCAAGAATGTTCAAAAACGTCAAAGTGATGCACTATGATTTGTTGTAATCGTAAGATATTGACATAACCACAATAAATGAAAACAATGCTTCGAAACACAAAATATTCACTTAGATTATATAATTTTTAATAGATTACACTTTCCATACCTTGTTTAACATTAAAGTATATGTACGTACTGGTTAGTTTAGCATTTTGGCCATCAAAATCGTCAAAGTCGGAAAGCAGCTTGCCGGCTTGAACTTCTGCCGTGTTTCATACTATATCCCTGAAATACTTTGAATACGACACGTTTCGCACAACTATTATTCAAATATCAATTCATTTTTACACTCAAAACTGTTATCCTATGAACAGTAATTAAATACACGTAAATAATATACGAAACATCTCCAACGAGCCTTGGTATTGACATCTGATTAGTCAGTTTGGCAGTTATCGAGTGTTGCAAGTACAAGGAAAAAATTTAGTTCCTCCAACATTAATTTCACGACTTTCTTGACGCACTATATGTGTGAGTTTTTATTGCCATATAAGAGAGAAAGGGATGAAGATATACAATATTAAGTTAGAGTGAAAGTGACAACGATATTTTTTACTTGGTCTAGTGTGCTTCTATTTAGACGTCTCTGTGGGCAACCTCCATTTATAATAAAATACCTTGTAGGATCCGCTTGGAAAATGTTAAAGTATTTAAGGGTGACTAAAAAAAAAAATTGGCAAATAAGGCTTACTATTCCATTGACGAATTCCTAAACGATGATTCTCTCGCATTTTTTTATTTATTTTATTATTTATTTGATTGTGTGTTTGACATTGTTTAAAGTATTTATTATTTATTTGACTGTTTGTTTGACATTGTTTAAGTATTAATTATTATTAGATTTTTTTAGTATGTGAATTTAATTTGCACATGGTAGGACATAGCTCACTGAAATGTAACTTGAAATAAGAACTGTACACAAACCTATGAACCACAAATAAACAATGAGCAGTTTTCTAGTAGGTATATAAAGCTTTCATAAAGACGCGCTAGATGACGCCACCGGCACTTTTGGTAAGAAAAGTGTGGTGTCACATCTAGTTTTCCCTAATTTATGGGAAAAATTACTTTCTTCGGTTACTTTAATATAATAATTTTGTATTTTTTTCTGATAAAAATAAGTATTATTTTAAATTACAGATAGTGACGGGATTTTTTCTTAATATAAATATGTAAAAATGAAGGGTTTTCCACAGGTATGAACAGCACATCGTGACCGCATTATTCAATATTAGTTACGTATTACTGAATACAAAGATTATTGTATTTACAACAATGTATTATTATCTAAAAAATTATGTAGGTATCAACTTTTTGAGGTAAAATATTAAATACAAACAAACTTCAACGCTTCAGAAACTCTGGCAATAGTGGCCAGTGGCCAAAGATAGTGGCAATCAATCAAAGTATTTTTTTTAGTATGGCATTCGGTCAGTTCAGTTCTTTCTTGCCACAGCCTAAATTGGTCTCCACCATAGACATAGTAAATATAAAGACTTGAAGCTACTACGAAATTCATTCACAAAATCATATGAGGAAAACGCCAATTCTCCATCTTGCTTTCCAACGTAGTGGGGATGTAGTAGCACCTGATTGGTCAAATAAAATTGCCAGTGATGCGGTGATAGAATTTTAATTATCGATATTTTCCCAAATATTTAAAGAACGAAGACCACTTTCCATACATAGTGAATGAATTTTGAAATGCCGTTGACTTTTTATTATTCTATCGCATAATGGTACTGGTATTACTGATGAATAGATACTAAAACATTTTTTACATCTATAAAACTACAAAATCAATATGATATAACTAGTTGAACAAGAAATTACTTCCATTTTTAAATTAAAAGTTAGTTACTCAAAGACTGTAAAGAATCTTTGTAGATTTTACGTCCTTCTGGGCGAATTATTCGAAACTCCGGTTATCACAAGGAAAGTCTGACAGAAAGCCCTAAGCACACTGCAACCTGAGAATACAAATAATCGGCATCTACTTAAGCTAACCACTTAATTTTTTCTTTCAAATGTATAAATTTTTAGTCTGTGCCCTTTTTATATCGATAAGCACTTATCGACAGTTTACTGGATTCCCTACTAGGCCGCCATACTGCTTTCCATTCATTCATAAAATCCAAGTTTAGGTAGGCAGTTTTTTTCGTAGGTATGGCACCTCTTGATACTCTAAGGTCTCCACAATGCAAAATAAAAAAGTACCAAAAGCGATGCTAGCGCCATCTCTTGATAATTTTAAAAAACCCACTGATTATACCTACTGGAAAACTGCTCATTGAAATGAATATAAATTTACCCACTTTCTTAAAATATTTTCCGTTGGTAGATTTATGAACACCTTTATCCTTCAGGTTTACTTGCACTCCCTATTATTATTTTTTGGTGTTTCCAGAAGCTGATCATTATTTGCAAAATTTAACGGATCTTCTAATCCTGGTTCACCTGGACAGCAAGGATTTTCAGTTGCATCTAACATTGGTATTTCTTCTCTATTTAACAGTTTTTTAAAATATTTTATTCCACCATGTTTTATCACAGCAGATCGCTCGGGTTTATCTATATTTTCTTGTTGACATTTGAATTTGTGAGGAACTATTCCCTTTTTAAGTTTTATCCTTCCCCCAACCAGCTTATGTTTAATATAGTTCTCCATATCGTTCTCAACCTAAAACAGAAAAAATACTATAAAATAAATAACATGTTATACCTAATAATAATAAAAGTATTTTATTCAATCAATTGAAGTTATGTCACGCCAAGACAGCGCCTTGTTGGTGCGTAGTAAGTCGCATGTTCGTAGATGTCGACTAAAATTGAAGGGTACCGTCAAGGCGCCGCCGACTTAATTTGACAGGTGTTCACTAAAATAAATCATCTATCCTTTTCTATCTGATAATGAAGAAACAGCTGCAATTAGAAAATTTTAGAGAATTTTAAGTTTAGAGATGTAACAACAGAATTAGTAGCATTGTATTGATAATATTGTCCTGTCCAAATTTCATTCACACTAAGATATGTAAATATGTATAAACATAGTGCAGTAAAGTTTCTAATACCAAAGGTTTTGCACCTCCGACCTGATTTTATGTTTAAGTTACTAACAAGATAATGCAAATTTCAAAAGATTACAATAATATAAGTAAATATACATATGATGATACTATACTTACGTCAAAATGATCTTCACAACAATAAACCTTGCTTTTGTCACCAAAGGGATCTAACCTCTTCATGGCATTCAACCACTTTTTACGTATTTTTAAGTCCATTGGAACTAGGAAAAATATTTTTTTCCGGCGTCTTAATAGTAGTACTTGTACATTTTGGCACAACACAGGATTTTCGACAACTAGGATTCGACATATTCAATGATTTTTAGGGAAAGTTCAGGGAGCAGTACGAATGAGTGCGCACGGCACGGACGGACTGAGCGACTGTCACTGTGACAGGTGACTGTTGGAAAATGACGTCACTCGGCGTGAGCGCGGTCTGAGTCGTCTGACACGAACGCGCGCTCATTTTAAATTCTAATATCTTGGGAATTAACATATCTAAATAATTCTTTCACATATATTTTGTATTTTTGACAGAGAATACATTACGCTAAAATTCAAAATTAGTGAACATTCTACTGACCAGTCAAATTAGTTACTTTTTATTAAACGTTAAAACGATAAGTAAATTGTAAGGTAACTTGTATGTATGAAAAAAGATTTAGTGACGTCATAACATTTAATAATCAAATCAGTTACTATTATATGTTGGGTTTTTTTTTTATCGTGCGAAAAATCCCCACGGATACCACCCCCACGGAGACGGTGGAGGCGGTTATGTCGGACTCTAACCGACTAAAACGCACGCCGTCTTGGGTCCTTGGCTGCCGGAGGTGAGATTGCCAAAAGCATATCTCTCGCACCCCGGCAGACCCAGGACCATCTCTTTCGAGATGGCCCCCTTCGGGTTCTGGGGACCAAAATGTCCCCATCTAGCCCCGGTTACGGGGAGGCGCACTTTGCGCCGCCGCCGCGGCCTGCTTCTGCTAGGGTGACAGGCGGCTCCACCGGTCACCCCCAGGCCAGCGCTCATGGAGGACGGAGGTCGTTCTGCGACCTCCGACGTCCGGTTCGCCTTCGCTCTGCACGGGCTTCCCGGGCCCGGAGTCTGGTCCGGACCCGACCGGCCGCCTCCTCCTCGAGCATTACTTGCTCGCAGAAGGAGGCGGCCGCACCCCAAGCGTTTGCGCATCGTACCATCGCTGTGAGCAATGTGACGAGTGTGAGGACTCGCACCCCTAGAGCCGCCACTAGGACCCGCCTCGGCGTGTCCCACGCCGGGCACTCGGTCAGCGTGTGCAGCTCTGTGTCCTCGCTCGCATCACAGTGATGGCACTCGGACGTTGGCTCCTTCCGGATCCGACACAGGTAACTCCCGAAACACCCGTGTCCGGTAATCACCTGCGTCAGCCGGTACGAGAGGCTGCCGTGTGGCCTCTCTAGCCACTCCTCCATGATGGGTCTTACCGCCGCTATTACGGCGTGCCCTGCGCTTGGTCGCCCAAGTCGTAGCTCCCATTCCGCTACCATGTCCCTGTGGAGCTGAGACCTCACGGCCCGAATTTCTTCGGGCTCGGGTTCCCGTCCCTGCTCCCGCGCCTCCTTACGATACCGATATAGCATCGAAAGGACTCTCGCATCCAGGTTCCACGGTAGGGATCCGGCAAGGAGACTCGCCGCCTCGAAGGATATCGTGCGGTACCCCCTAATGGCCCTGCTGGCCATTGCACGCTGCGGTCCACGCAGCAGACGCGCATTGTGGACCGTCAGGGTGTCCGCCCATATTGGGATTATATGTTGGGTGGATGATTAAAATAAATAAAAACTATAAAATAAGAACTGACGCAATTTTTACCGCTCTTACCATTCTTAATTTAATAAGCTCGGTTAGATAATTTATCTTAACTATAGGATAATACCCTGTTCAGAGGATTGCAGTTGCTTCATGACAAGTGTCAAAGCTCAGCTGTAAAGCGGTTAAACGTGATAAAGCGGACTACAGACTCCGAGATGAAATGCGACTGGGATTAACGCTAGAATGATCAGCAAAACTTCTTAAGTGAACCCCAGCTGAGTGTTTTGTTGATCCATATAGTGCAAATATACGACCTTTTTGCGTTTGTTCAACAAGTTTAATCGCCACTTACGACAGTTGGCAACGTAAAAGGCCACTTCCATGGAATATAGTCACGTGTACACGAACATATCTAGGTTTTTACTTTCGAGTAAAGGGGTCAAAGAAAATGAAACAACTTCCTTATTTATACTGGAGATTGATGGCGCTTGGTGGAATCTGCTACACATATTGAATAACACAATTTCGGAATTAAAATACTTGAAACATGAGTGCAACTTCCTTATTATTTATTATTATGAAGATTAAACATAACATAACATAAACTCACGCCTGTATTCCCCGAAGGGGTAGGCAGAGGTGCTCACAACCACATTTCACCAGTTTATGTTTCGGTCCCGATGTAATAGATACAGATTAATAACTAAAATTACTACTTTATTGTATTACGTATATTTTGTTGAGTACGCATACTCTCAGCGCTAGTAAAGAGACGTGTCTTCACTACATAGTAGATACCTATAAAGCAGTCGCTTACCGCGTCCCTCCCTATGTCTATGTATGCTTATATCTTCAAAACTACGCTACAACTTTTGATACAGTTTCTTTTAATATATAGAGTAATTCAAGAAGAAGGTTTATATGTATAATACATGCTTAATATCGTAGAGGGTGCAGCGGGAACGGAATCAGAAGCCACGTGGGCGAAAAAAATTGGCGGTACGAAGTTCGCCGGATAATGTCTAGATGGAGCCTCGCCCTACTGTCAACGGAAATAAAACGAGTCAACCTGTGCAAACATGTGTGCGTGCGGCATTCGTGCTTCTGTGTGCGTAAATATGATACCAGCTATAACTAAATTTCCTAAATAAATCATCTAGGTATAATTAAATTAATCAAATGCCTATATTTGTTTACTGCCACTGTAGCGTGACATTAGTAAACGAGAATGACATGTAAGGGGCACGGGTTCGCTCAGTGCAAATATTTGTTTACGTAATTATGAGTAACTTGCATAGATCTGGGTACTTTTATGCCTCAGAGGGCACGTTAAGGTAGTTAGTTAGTAAGTTAAGTACCTAATCTTTGATTATTTTGATTTGACATGCGGTTTTTTATTTCATGGAATAGGGAAGCAAACGAGCAGATGGATCGCCTGATGGTAAGCGATCACCGCCACTCATGGACACCCGCAACACCAGAGGAGTCACAAGTGCGTTGCCTTCCTTTTAAAAGAGAGTAAGCTCTTTTCTTTTGATTTGTTTGTTTGGTTTGTTTTGAATTGTGGCCACACTGTTCATTGTTGTTCATTAATTCATTCTTATCAGTTCCTACAACACGATTATTGCCGACTTACCCTGCAAAGGCCTGCCTGCGCCCACGAGCAGGGTCGCGAGTCTCTCTCGCTCACGCCGCCCCGCTCCCTTCAAGCCGCCTCCTTCTCGAGCATTACTTGCTCTCAGAAGGAGACGGCGGCCTATTGAACTCTACTGACGAGTATCTTTTCACTAACACCACACAAGTTAACTTTTAACGATAATTTTGCACAAATAAAAAAAGCATAAACCTACTTATCAATGCGTCAAATTTTAGTTTAAAATTAAATACCTCTGTTATATCCATACCATTAGAATCTTCACTTTCACAGTCCTTTATCGAAGATAAAAATAAAGCCTGTAGGAAAAAGAATATAATTAGAATATAATGTATAATTATTATTATTATTTAGCAAACAAAAATATAATTAAATAAAATCAGCTTATGTGGGGTGACCGTAGTAAACGAATGACGTTAAAATGGCATACATATATGTATGTCATACATATATCATAAACTCACGCCTATATTCCCGAAGGGGTAGGCAGAGATGCTAGCACCCACATTTCACCAGTTTATGTTTAGGTCCCAATGTAATAGGTGGCGAGCCTATTGCCATTAACCGGGCACTCATAAACCTGCGATAAATACACACATAACTTCGAAAAGCATCGAAAAGTCATTGGTGTGTGCCATAGTAAACCTGGGATCGAACCCGAGACCTCGTCTCAGCAGTCCATTACTCATACCACTAGGCTACCGCAGATTTAGTTAAGCAGTTTAGCAGTTAGAATGAGAATATAATTAAAAAAATCGAAAAACATTAAATTACAAATTTATATGAAAATGCACCTTGCTCGGCACTGCATGTTTTTTAAGTCTGCGGCGCCCATTTTCCTTTGCATAATACATGTCCTTGCTGTGGAAATGATCAGAGCAAATTACAGTCGTTTTTGCTGGTTTCCATGTGGCTTCTTCACGACTTTCTCGTATAATATCTATCCATCGATATCTTAAGACAGGATTACAGGGTATGCTAAAATATGTAATTCCATTTGATAAATGTATATTAGGAAATTGATAAACAATTAAGTTTAAAAAATAAAACTCGACTACTGAAAAATCATGTCCATATCGATGCTAACGATACCTAAATCGATTTTAGTGAAAATTTCGTGTCCGCCATATTGGATCACTAAATGGATGATATATTCATAATTAGCAATCCCAAAAACCCAAAAAATGATACCCATATTGATTTTAGGGAAAAATTCGTGTCCGCCATCTTGGATCACTAAATGGATGATATATTCACAATGAGCAACCCCAAAAACCCCGAAAATGATACCATATCGATTTTAGGGAAAATTTCGTGTCCGCCATCTTGGATCACTAAATGGATGATATATTCATAATCAGCAACCCCAAAAACCACGAAAATGATACCCACATCGATTTTAGGGAAAAATTCGTATCCGCCATCTTGGATCACTAAATGGATGATATATTCATAATCAGCAACCCCAAAAACCACGAAAATTATACCCATATCGATTTTAGGGAAAAATTCGTGTCCGCCATCTTGGATCACCAAATGGATGATATACCTATTCATAATCAGCAATCCAAAAACCCCGAAAATTATACCCATATCGATTTTAGGGAAAATTTCGTCTCCGCCATCTTCGATCACTAAGTTGATAATATATTCGTAATCAACAACCTCAAAACCCCGAAAACGATACCCATATCGATTTTAGTAAGAATTTCGTGTCCACCATCTTGGATCGCTAAATTGATGATATATTCTTAATCAGCAACCCCAAAAACCTTGGGAACAAAATACCCATATTAGTTTTATTGAAAAATTCCATCCCCTCATCTTTGATCGCTAAATGGATAATCGTAATTGAAATCGAAATCGAAAAATACATTTTTATTTAACAAACGAGTCATTAAAATATAATAAATTAGAAAGATAAAAGAAAAGCCGTTTATAACACACTGAAATATCATATAGGTAAAACAAAAGAATAATATTTGAAATCAAATTCACCAATTATAGATTTTTCAAAACAATCCGCGCGCCCTAGGGCCTTTCATATTTCGCGATTTAGGTCCAAGGTATATGGTTCGACCTATACACTTGCACGTTAAAATCAAAACGTAATGTTCAAATCAAAATCAATAAAAAGGTGCGACGTTGGCTCCCCCAATCGATACAAGGCTCCCCCAATCGATACAAACCATGAATTTAAAAAACTGGCAACACTCACAAAAATGGCGCATGATAACTTACATTTTCTTGTGATGAAAAGAATAATTAATATAACTTGTATTTTGGTTACTTACCGATGAAAGGTAATGTGTGTAGTTATATTTGGGCTTCCTTTATAATTCCGGCATACTTTGATGGTGCAAGCCGCCATATTTCAACAGTTTTTATTTAATGTTTTTCGCAGGTATTACGTAGTGACAGTGACACCGAGCCGACGACGCGAACGTCACTGAGCTGCGCGTAAGTACTATGAGATTGATGACACTGATATTTCTTGAGACGTTTGTACGCATTTGACACTCCATCTAGACATATAAATAATCAAAGGGTTCGACCTATACAATTGCATGTCGAAATCATAACCCTCCTTTGGCTTTGTCTTAGTCAGTAAGTAATGTTCTAATCTAAATCAATAAAAAGGTGGGACCATTGGCTCCCCCAATCGATACAAACTATGAATTTAAAAAACTGGCAATGACACTTTGTTGAGATGGAAAAAAAATATAACTTGTATTTTGGTTACTTACCGGTGAAATGCAACGTGCGTAGTAGGTCTTGAGCGTCCTTTATAATTCCGGCACACTTTGATAGTACAAGTAGCCATATTTCGACAGTTTTTGTTTATCGTTTTTCGCGAATATTACGTGTACCTACGTAGTGACACCGAGCCGACGCGAACGTCACTGAGCTGCGCGTAAGTACTATGGTTAGATGTTAGCTGATATTTTTTTAGACGTTTGTGCGCATTTGACACTCCATCTAGACATAAATATTCAAACTACGTGCATAATATTCTTAAAAATGTGCCAGTGGCCAATCACTTATCTTGATTATCATAGATTTTATATGTAAAGGACATAAAAATATTAGTGTAATATTCATAATTTCTCGCCTCTCCCAAGGTCATAGAGACGCTGCCGCTTACGGCTGATCGAGGCAGAAGCGCTCGTTTAAAGAGCTGCTCGAAACGCAATAATATCCGTAAAAATATATTTTATTTTTAGATATAGTCGCGTATTGATAGTCGCGTATACGTCCAATAACATCACTATAGGTACCTACTAAATATTATAATAATTTGTAAAGTTGTCGTATCTTTATACTGCCAAATTTTTAATAAAAAAAAAGATTTTTTTTAAAGGTTTTTTTTTTACTTGGGTAGTAGGTAGGCATCATTGGGTTTAATAACGAACGATACAAAAAAAAAACAAAAAAAAAATATTCTTAATTTTTTTGGAACCTATATTTTGTACAATCAATAAATTAGAACAGGCCGTAAATTCAATGTAAGAACGGCTGTACTATTCCGTCATTGGTTCAAGTCCCACTTGAGCGCTTCTTTTTCCCGACGTATTTCGAATTTAAAAGTTAGCTTATTAAATGCTATAAAACTGTCATTCAAATGTTGTAATTATATTACGTACCTTATGTAAATTCAACTTAGGTAATGCACCTTGGTGTAAATATTTATATCCCCCTTTTGTGAAATAAAAATCGTCGGCATGGAAATGCTTCGAACAGATTTTGGTATGTTTCGAAGGAGGTTTATTTAAAATACGAATCCATTCTCTTCTTATTGATGGCACTTTGGGGAATCTAAAATGATATTGTAATAGCCATTATATTGACAATTTAGAAAAAAAAATATGCAATACAAAATATTATTAAAAAAGTGGTCTCGCTGTTATGATGAACAATATTCGGGTGTACAAACTAATATAAGTATAATAAATAAGTGAGCTAGATGTAGAGTACATCTATTCACCGCTAGATGGCTCTGTAAGCTATGTTTTATTAAAGAAATAAAAAACGTATCAGACTTACTGATGAAATGTTATACCAACACTGCGTTTTAGTTGCTTATCCGAACAATTTGTACATCCTGTTACCGCACACTTCATTATTTAAACCGGTTTGAACTATTTTTACTCGTCAAATTATCAAAAATCACAACCGAACGCGAGCATTGACGTTTATAACTAAAGGGTGACGTAAGCGGCCAGACTAGGCTCCGCCCATATGGACTCGAGTGAAGGCTCGGCTTGTATTGCCTTTTACGTTGCGTGACGTCACCCAGCCCGTCGCCAAGATGGCCGCTGCCGCGCTGTTACGTAGTACTTAATATATTCTGTGAATTCTGTGGTATCCAATGATAAATCCATACTTCCATACTAATCCATACTAATATTATAAATGCGAAAGTAACTCCGTCTATCTGTCTGTCTGTCTGTATGTTACGCTTTCACGCCTAAATCACTGAACGGATTTTGTTGAAATTTGGTATAGGGGTAGATTAGACCATGAGAAAGGACATAGGCTATGTTTGGTCGCGATAACCGATATCCTTTGCGGGTGGAGCCGCGGGAAAAAGCTAGTAATTATTATAAAGCTGAAGAGTTTCTTTGTTTGGTTGAACGCGCTTATCTCAGAAAGTACTGGTTCGAATTGAAAAAATCTTTTTTTGTTGAATAGCCCGTTTATCGACGAAGGTTTTAGGCTATAAATCGTCGCGCTACTACTAAAGGGAGCGGGGCAGGGGTCATAAATGTCAACAAATCCTACTGTGCTTAAAGGGGTGGTATTTACAGAATTTTAAAATATGCCACCGCACGGGTGAAATCCAGTGGTCGGCTAGTTCTGTTATAAACTACAGATGCGTTGTCGCACTCTAACATGGCAACAAAAAAAGATAATATAACAGAAGTAAACCATTAATAAAAAGTGAAAAATATTTTTATCATTAGCGCGAATGTACATAACAATATTATACTTAATTACCGTAACATTAGGTACAGCTCCCTTCTTTATTCTTTTTAAACCTTCTTTTGTTGTGTATATGTCCCCAGGTTGAAAGTGATGGGAGCACACTCTACTGTTCATTGTAGCGGTCCAATCTGGTTCAAATCTTTGCTTTCGTAAAATACGAATCCATTTGTCTTTTACCATCTCGTCATTTGGGAATCTAAAACAAAAAAAATGAACTTCTTATTACTTTTTTTATTTTATTTAAACTTATATTTTTAATATTAATTATTACTTATTCACCCTATTCTACATAAACACACTTAAGAGGAATAAAAATGATAAATCTGGTTTTCAGGCGTATGTTTAGAGACCAACTCCTTTTTTATTTGTGGACGTATTTAAAAACTGTTTACACTGTTTTATTTGTTGGTTTCTTGTCTACATTTGGTACATTTTTAGTTATTCTCACTTTATAATTACTATATGAAAATCATTCCCAAAGCAAAAAGGTCCCTCAAAAGAAAACTGGCAACTACTTCTAAACGGAAAAGAATTTTTACGTAATTTTTTAACTAAAAGAAAGACAAAGATCTGGAGTATAAGTGGTACATTTTTCCGTTCAATACATTGACTTTTGAAGTCACAGGCCACGTTTTTGTTACGTTCTCGAGAGTTTGGCTTAGCGGGTGCCTATGCGGGGGCCGGGCGGCAGTGCCGTGATGGCTGTTGGACGGGGAGGTTGTGCTTCACGTTTTCGCAGCTTTGATAGCAACACAATTCAAGACTAATGCATAAGTGGACAGATAAGACACTTCTATGAGACGCCGAAAGTAAATTCGGTATAAAAGCTAAAGCTTTAAACTCTCAAGAAATACATGAAAATGTTGTGTTGATTATTTTATTCACACACTTTATTTGTTATTAGCTGTTGCTCACGGCTCCAGCCACGTAGATTTTGGATGCCGTTCCGGATAGTGATCCTCACTCGTAGTGTAATGATATAAAACCTATGACACTGATAAATAGTGTGGGTTTCTATTGGTGAAATAATTCTTAGAATTGGTTCTGTAGATCCAGAGATTAACCTATATAACGTCACAAACTACGTCTGTATAATAATATATGTATATTAGAATACTATACATACCTATAGCTACATATATAAATATATGATATTATAAAACCATGATCACTACATATAATCTCTAGTATAAAATAATTCACTTCCCGCTGTCTGTCTCTATGTATGCTTAGATTTTTTAAATTATGCGACGGATTTTGAAGCGCTTTTCTATAATAGATAGTATCATTCAAGAAGTCGGTTTATATGTACAATACAATCTATATAATATAAAAATGAATCCCTATTTCCCAATAGGGATACATTTTTGGCTGGACTGGCTGAGGCTGGACCAATTTCGCCTTTTTTTTTCTTTTTTGTTGTGTTTGTTATTGTCTTGTGAAGGTTTTTATTAAAGAAAAAGTAAAAAATATGCGCGGAAAATAGAAACATTTAAGAGTACTTAACCATTATATGAAATATCTGACCCGAAAGACGTTGTTATGTCCTATTGGTGTCAGGATCTCCGTGGGCGTATGGAGTCCCTGCTTTCTGTTCTCAAAATTATAAGGACAACTTAATACAGCCAATTGAGGTAAATTCTAATTTTTAAGGTGAAATGAAGTTTGCCGGGTCAGTTAGTGCATAATATAAGAGGTTTGAATGTGATGTCATATAGATAAACACATTTTTTGGGCTTACGTAGCAAACGATGGCATTGTGAGAATGTGTAATGTGTGTGAATTGTTATGCCTATAGCATACTTATAGCTTTCATATTCACCTACCTCAATGTATCTATGCAATAAACACCCTAACCAATGGAAATATATATTCATGACTTAGATTATTAATAATCTAAGATTCATGTAATATGAATATAAGTGCTGAGTGGGCATCAAACCCACAATCTCTGAATGCTTTACAGCTACGCCATAGAATTTGAACCTTTTGAAATTGAATTTGTCTGTTTGTTCACAATGGACACAAACGCTACTTAGTACACGGATTTTGATATGGTATTTTTATTTAAAAGGTTTTGGTAGAATGGTACCAGAGATAAAACCAAAGTCGCGGTAACAGACATCCATACGAGCGGAGCCGCCGATCTTAGCTATAATAAAGAATCAAGAATCAATCAACATCGATGTCAAAAAAATACCAAATCAGTTAGGTACGTGAAGTTAGGCAGAATATGTTGTGTCCACTCTGTACCCTTTTTATCGACATCTTTTCCCATATTTTTATATTATAATCACTTTAGTGACATGAGTGCGGGGTGGTGCGGGGCTGCGATTATTACGTTCGTTGACTCCACCCATTCGCTCTAAGGAATCGTCTCTAGTAAGGACCTTAACAAATTCATTAATTACCGTTTTATTAATTCGATACATTGTTCTCATTTCTTCCAAAAGTAATCCGAATATAATATGACCGACTACTTACACATTTATATTATTGCAATTAGATAAATAATCACATAAACTAACTAGCTTTTGCCCGCGGCTCCGCCCGCGTGGATGTCGGTTATCGCGACCAAACATAGCCTATGTCCTTTCTCATGGTCTAATCTACCCCTATACCAAACATCAAAATCGGTTCAGTGGTTGAGGCGTGAAAGCGTAACATACAGACAGACAGACATACAGACGGACAGTTACTTTCGCATTTATAATATTAATATGGATTTAACAAAAGAACATTTTTAATAATTTGAGATTATGAATTAATTTAGTCAACTCAGTATGCCGACCGTACTAAGGTACCTTCGAGAGAACAAAGCGGAACGCACGTCAAGCCGTCGACGTTGAGACAATACATTGGATTCTTTTACTCTCGTAGACTTTCACATATTTGTCTCACTTTTTCAGTCATATTTACTAATCAGTAAGAAATTAATTTTTAAATCATAGTTAAATTAAGATTCTAATGTAATTTATTCGGTACTTACGAATGAAAAGTAATTCCTTGTGTTTTGTTTTTGCTTCTTGAGTGATTTGAGCACTTTCTAAACACACATGCAGGCATTTTTGTTAGTTAACACGGGATTTTTCAGCACTTTTAAGAGAGTTCAACACATGTACGCGCTTCGGTCATCCGACGTCCACTAAACCATACCAAGTACCATGGACCTAGTTTAGCGTGTCCATGCGTACTGCGCGGGTAACGTATCTTCCCTTTTTAATTCATCTAAGGTATATGTAGTTGTATTATTTGCACATACCTACTACCACCTAGTACAGTCAGCGTGAAAGTGATAGTGACACTGATGACACTTAAGGTAATCAAATTAAACGACGACGCAAGCAAAAAGTCAATAATTTCGATACAAGTAAGGTCTATATTGTAGACAACCATATAAGCGCTCAAATGTCGTTCAAAATGCCATAAAGATAGGTTCAGTCAAACCGCCATAAATATGGTAACAGTCATCCCACCAGTGGTATCCAAGCATTGTAAGTGTTCAAAAATGTGGAACAAATTAGGTAAATAAATTAGTAGTAGGTATATGTGATAACAATATTATGCTACTTATAATCGTTCAACCAGTTCAACATAAACAAAATTATCATATTCATACTTACTATACAATAATAAATAGGTACTTGAGGATTATCAATATAAACATAAACACAGAATTGTTATTATTATGTAAGAAGAGAATTTCCTATTATTATTAGTGCAATGAACGATAGCGGCCATGACCGTGAAACAACGGATGACATCACACGCGAAATGCGACGTTGCCAAACCGCTGGGAGTCGCGATGCCGCCGGCCGGCTAATCGAAGCTTCTTTTCAGTCAGTAGGGGCTCTACACGCGAATGGGCCTGGCTGGCGTACATCCTTACATACTTATTGATATTTAATGAAATTTTTAAAGCATTTATTATGTTAACTTTTAAATTCGTAATAGTTACATCGGGAAAAATGAAGCGCTCAAGTGAGACTTTAACCCATGACCTTTCCCTTACAGGGGGAATGCTTTTCCAACTGAGCTATTGAGCTACACCTGAATCACTTCAAATTTCCCTTCTGTTTGTATCCGTCTTTTAAGGGCGACAGTAGAAGGGAAGTACGATAGTTCGTAAGAATATCGGTAGATGACTCCACCGTCGCCTTAAAGACGTATAAGATGGGAAATTTGAATCACATCGGGCGTGTCTCGGTAGCCGAATTCCCCTGTAAGGGAAAGACTGCGGGTTGGAGTCCCGCCTGAGATGATTCTTCTTTTTCCCTATGGATTCGATTTGTAGGTTTTTATAATACGGAACCAATCAATGGTTATACTCATATGCATTTCTTATATAAAACTGTTGTTTTAACATTACAAACAAACACTTCAATTTAACTCATAATGTATAGTTCCTTCTATCATTGAACTAATATTTACTATAGAACCGACGGCGCGAACTATAGTGGTATCGCCGAATGATGATCCCTATGACGTTTCAACTGACAGTTGTATTAGTTATGCGAAACAATTTCGATAAAATACTGTTTTTTCAGGCAAATGTCATGTCATTCAGCCAGGCCATTCAACATAATAAGCAATATTTATTTATTTTGAAAAAAAGACTACGCGCATTGATGGACATAAAACACTAGATAAAAAAGTAACAGCCTTATTATATTTTATTTTACTATACTTTAATTTTTATTCAAATTGCATAATTTAAAGAATTTAAAATTCTTTTTGAATTGAATTTTAAAGAATTCATAATTAGCTGGCAATTATGGATTACATGGAAAAGTATTTAAATGGAGGCCATAGACCTACCGTATTTTTTTAATTCAGTCATGTCATGTCTTGTCAGTCTGTTTTGTCTTCTTGTCACACCGCATCACATCGCGTCATACGAGTGCTCTAACGCCTTGTATGCGCCACGTCTTTCTTTGTTAGCTGAGTTTTGTTTCTGTTTTCGCTGTTTTGTGTTATTTGTTGATTTTCTGTTACCTGTTTGTTGATTTTCGGTTTTGCAAAATGCCGAAAAGACAGCGGAAAACTGTTCTCAACAGTGAAGTTCGCGAGTTTGTAGTTCGTTTGCGAGACTATTTTGCTCGTGAACAACAAAATGGCGGACCCTTGTTACCGCTTGACAATGTTCGCGATCGTGTAGCCGATGCTCTAGGAATCGGAAAGGCTACTGTTTCTCGAATAACAAAGGAAAAATTTGGGGAGTCGTCCATGGAGGACAATAAACTATTAACACCAAAGAAAAAGAAAAGGTTATGTCATATAACAGAACCTGATGAATTTGATTTAGATGCTATACGCAATCATATTTATGGTTACTACCTACGAGGTGAACTACCGACCTGCCAGAAGTTATTATCTTCATTAAAAGCTGCAGAACTCTTCAAAGGCGGTGCTACTTCTCTTAGAATTGTTTTGAAAAAATGTGGATTCCGCTATAAAAAATGTGACAAGAGAAAAATATTAATGGAGCGTACTGACATAGCTTTACTACGATGCGATTTTCTTCGCAAAATCAAACAAATTGATAACTGGGAGAAGGTAGTATACCTTGATGAGACATGGCTGAACGCCAATCATACTGTAGGTAAGGCATGGACGGATGACACAGCGAAATCCAGCACAAAAACTCCTGAAGGAAAGGGCCAGCGCTTAATCATTTGCCACGCTGGCACAGCTACAGGTTTTGTGCCGAATTGCCTGTGGGCTTTTAAGTCAGTGAAAACAACGGAGTACCACGAGGAAATGAATTTCGAAAACTTTAAGACATGGTTTATAAAACTATTAGAAAATTTGAATGAGCCTCACTATATTTTAATGGACAATGCTTCATATCACTCAGTTCAAATTAACAAACCCCCCAGCAGCAATAACAAAAAAGCTGAAATTATAGAGTGGTTACACGGCAATGGTGTGGAAACTGACAGTCAGATGTTAAAAAAAGAGTTGGTTAGACTGTTGAACTTTCACAAACAACAGACGCACCCATCATATTTTTTGGATGAATTGGCCAAATCAAATGGACACACGGTAATTCGGTTACCACCCTATCACTGCCAATATAATGCAATCGAGTTGATATGGGCGCAGATCAAAGGTATCTATATTTTTTATTTATATAATATTATGTATATGCATATATTTCTAAAAATAATTACTGAATGTACAAATATTTTCAGGTCATGCAGCTAGGCATAACACAACTCCGCCATTCACGGCAAATAAAATGATGGTTTTATTGGAAGAAGCTTGCGCTCAAGTGACAGCTGACGATTGGCGAAAAGTGGTCGAAAGAACGAAGAAAATTTGCTTACAAGACTGGGATCGAGATGTACAATACGACAATATCATTGACCAACCGTTAATAATAAATGTCACGGATAGCTGCAGTTCAGACTCAGATTTTGAAGATCCGATTGACCCTGTATCAGATTCAGATTGATATAAATAAAATACAAACTCAAAGCATTTGTTTTATATTTCCAACAAATTATCGATATTTTGTTTATCGATGTGTCCCTTCTTAGTCGATAACAGCTTGACGACGTAACTTTTGCAGCACGTACCATGTACATTTGCATTGAGTTTTTTCTATTATTTCCGAACATTACGTAATAATTTCTTAATATTCATTTTTATAATTTACAATTGTACACAATTATGATTTTTTCGTCTTTTTAATGGACCTCTAAAGGATTTGATGTGATAGGACGTCAGTACAATGTTAAGCGCTAACGAACTGTCATAGGGATCATCATATAACGCTCGTAGTATAGATGTTTGCGCCTTGCACTGTTGCCGGTCGGCAACAATGCGTTGAAGGAATACGTTGAAGGAAACGCGTAAGCGCCGTGAAATTCTTGGCGCTTTTGACCTTTTGGTCGTGAAAAAAATATAACTAAGAAGCGATCTTGGGCTTGAATATTTATATTACGATTAGACGACTAAGTTTTTGTTTAATTGCTGCAGCGAACTTTAGTTGTAACTCATGGCAAAAGGCGTTCGTTTTTTGATCAGGATAGCTTCTCTATACGTAGTAGTAATAACTCAATGAGTTCTATGGATAAATTACGCACTACTTACCGAAAAAGGTACAGCGATATTTTTGTGCGGAGTAGCACCTGGTTTTAAGTATTTTTTTCCTGATTTTTTTACTATATAATCATTGTCTCCAAAATGTTTTGAACAAATTGTGCTGCATTTTGTAGGCATCCATTCAATTCTACCCGTAGCGTCCATCCACATTTCTTTAATATGTGGATTTGTTGGAAACCTAAAATTAAATTATAAATGTATTTTCAATATAAACGGCTGACATCAAACAAAATTTTACAATTATTATTGACGGTAATAAACAAATGTATATTGATAACAATATTACCGAAAATAATAATTTGTGTACGTTGTACATAATATCGACAATGTTTTTATCGGATCATTTTGTCCAACACTATCGATACGCATGGATATCGCGGCATTGCAAGCGTTGGCTCGGCACACGCGACTATCGCAAAGAACGCAATACACTGCGCGATCGCTCACGTAGTACTCGATGGCACTCATATGTTGCAAGCAATGTATAATTTTGTATCAGTTTGCGATTATGTCGTTTTTGTCTACAAACTACATAATACTTTTGTAATGATTACAAATATTACTTGTATTTTAAGGTTTTTGGACTTACCGATGAAAAGAAATCCCTTCTCGGGTTACACTACACACTTGGCTTCTTTTCCGACACGTTATTATAGCGCAAGACGGCATAATTCTTTTTTTTCGCGGAGCTTCTTACGTTGTCACAATAAGAGCGCGACTGTGTTGGCCGGAATATGAGCATTGCTCACATGCGCGGCGCGCCTACCCCGCCCACAATGCCCTTCTAACCACCTTTAACTGTTCTGTGGTCGTAATATTATTTTCTTAGATAATTAATATGTCTAGATAGAGCATCGCGCTGCAAAACAACAAAAAGAAATGGGACGAATTTTCCATAATAGTGTGCGTTACAGCTTCGTCGTACACTCGCGTTATGTCAATTTGCTTTTTAGTGTGCGTGTATAAATTGATACCAGTTGCTGAAAACTGCCTCAAAAATAGGGTTAAATTATAAATTACTTACATAATAACTTTTTATGTAAGTATTAATAATATTGAATGTATATTCAGTTTAGAAAAATATACCTAGGTACCTACTCTTAATTAAAAAAAAATCGGATACAACAATAACAACGTGTTATATTGGTCGAAGATAGGGTCATTTCCATACTGAGTATTAATGTACTATAGTAATATTAATTATAGACTGGTCTAGTGAAAGCTGGTACTTGAAGTATTTTATGATTAGGTATATTTTCCTGAGGAGGGCCAGACCGTAAGGGATGGCCCTGGGTCAGCCGGGGTACGAGGGATATGTCTTTGACAACCTCACCTCCGGCCTAGCACCAAGACCCACAGTCGGCGTGCGGTTTTAGTCGGTTCGAGTCCGACATAACCTCCCCTTCCGGCTCCGGCAGGGGGTTATCCGAGGGGATTTCCGCACGAAAAAAAAAAAAAAGAAAGAAGTATATTTTTGTGAAATGACGCTTAACTTTTTTATTTATTCCACTTGGCTGTAGGTATGTAGATATCGGATCAAATTTTGCAACTGAATTTTACCTAAAGCAGTTGTCCTACCCGATTGTGATGAAATGTTGTAGGTATTCATGGTTAAATAGATTATAGCCTGGCAGTTCGCATGGGTTGCGGGAACGGGATCAGAATTCCACGCAGGCAGAGTCGCGATCAAATACGATATTACGATATAGTCCGGGACATCCGTCTACATCGGAATCAATCCGGAGAATGATCCAGAAGTATGTTAGCAATAGATACATTTACTCCTTACGTCAGTTTGTTGGTTTTTGTTGAATTATTCGATGAATACAATTGAAATAAGTTATTTGACGACACTACTTTCTAGTAATGGTTAGTATCTATTTATTTGGTAAGAGAAATTCGGTACATATCACTGAAAATATGAAGAAATCGAACGTCAAAAGTTTCATGTTTGTAGTTCTAAGTTACGGTGTTTTTTAATAAAACTAAACAACTTTTTAGCATATGGCTCCACTACGTAATATTTCAGTTTTCATTCTATAATATTCTATCTTTGGCATTAGAATTATTCGTTACGAAATGAATGAAATGTTACAACAGTGTAAGTTTTGCGTAAGTTTAAAAAAGCTAATAGGTAAATCAATAATACATTAGATCTCGTCACAATGGTGTCTCGAAAATTGGCCTTTTTTACGATTTTGTGTTACCTAGGCGCCTTCACAATTTGCGTAATTTCCAGGGTTGAAGTAATGTGTAGCTCTAACAAGTAGTTGAGGAGCTATGAGAAGTATGAGAGAACATACATAGACACACTGCCTGTCAAAATCATAACTCACCTTAGGCTTTGCGTTGTCGAAAATAAAAGAATAGGCTAGTTGACACTTTTTTCAAGTAGGTCTAAAATGCTTACTGACGTTATAGTAGACCCAAAAAAATATTACTATATTTTTTGAGACCAGTTACTTAATAGAATAGAGTAGTTACTTAAAAAATATTTTCTAAAATATATGTTTTTGTTAAGCTGACGAAAACGTTGTCCGCCATGTTGATCCGTAGATTATCCGTGCTGTGACGTCATACAATTTGTAAACAGAGTAAATGTCATCCGCATGACATTTACTTCACTACATTCGACAGGTGTCAGGCGGATGACATTTACTCTGTTTACAAATTGTATGATGTGGACCTCATATAATGGTTGACAGCGTTATTAGAGCATTTGAAATAAAAAAAAACATACAATTTTTAAATGGAATTTATACATTCATCTGATAGTTTTATTAGTGGTATTCGATATATATTGATTTTGTACGACAAATAATGTAAGAAATACGAGCGAACGAAACGAACGAACCTATTACTCACGCTGTTCATAGTCGGATTCCAAACGTCAACTGTTGGCCACACATTGTGGTGTAATCTTCGATTTAGTTTCGTGATATCAAAATTTGTGGTTATGAAGTGAGACGAACATATTCTGCTGTTTTTTGTTGGAAACCAGTTTTTTAAACCTGTGGCATTTATCCACTTTTCTTTCAGGTCTGGATCCTTTGGGAAACTACAATGGAATATAATTCAACAGAACTTTTAGTCTGCAATGTTTAATATGAATAGCGTTTACTAACAATAATCATAACAAGTTTCAAAATCTAATTTGTGGCCTTATCTATCGCAGTGTCTGGTTAACGAAAGCTGGCGCAAAAAAGTGATGCCAAATTTGAAAAACGAACAAGTTGCAATATTGACTGTAAAATGCTACAGTGAAGTTTATTGCACCGTTTCTTCTCCACTGGTGCCTAGGAAGCGGTGGTAAACTTAGTTTTAAGCAGATTTTGACGTCAAAAAGCTGTAGTAGTGCTACAAGTGCTACAATTTTGAATAAATACTTTGACTAGACTTTGGCCAAGTACCTTAAGAGGCAAATTTACATACCTAATAAGAAAAAAATCGTAGTATCAACTCCGTTATTTCGGTGTATACTCAGTGTCGCAACTTATTGGTTTTTCAAATTTGGCGCCACATGATTATCGACATAATCTGTGACATAATATTATCGACTTTGGTCTATCACTAGTACTAGCGCAATTGGCTAGCCAATCCAATATGGCGCTGAGTGCACCGCGAATAACTGACGCATTTGAGTCTTAAAATATTGTTTTCATTATAAATAAATACTCACGCATGAAAAGAAATGCCTCCTTCTTTCACATTTACGTGCGCACTTTTATTTCTACAGTTGGAAATAGCACAGCATGGCATTTTCAAGTGTTTTTTATTGATGTTATTACAACCAAGTCCCAACGTGTACTGAGTAAGCGTTCGCAACAACAGGTCCTATTTGACTAGTATTTTTTAAATCTTGGCACGCTCGCGTCGTGTCTCCGCTGTTCTATAAATACCTAAATACTTTTTGGCTATTTGCCTAGGTCGTCGATTCTTCCCAATAGTGCTTAATATGTTATATTGTTCTGAAAAAATTTACTTTGCAAAATAAAATATTGCTCATCTAAACTGAAACTATGACTTTTCATTATATGAAATTCCCTAAAAAAATCTAAGTAATAATATTTTGATTTTTAATTATACATTTATTTATTTATTTATTTTTTCTTACACACTATGTCAACAATAAAATTAATTTCAAATATATAAATTACTTGTCCTCATTAAATTTCAAATAACTTTTATTGAACGTATCGTCGACCGAGATAAATGCACTCCATACATTTGCACTACGCGCAATCGAAGTGTGACGTCACAATTGCGGATAACACATTGTACCTAGTTATGGAGCGTTTTCGGGCGGCGGCGGGCGGCGCAAAAAAATAATTTTCAAATCTTGAAATCTATTTATCGTACGAGAATCTTACTTTTACAGTTCATAGTACCTACCTATGACAAGGTGCCTGGTCATTTTTCGGAATTAAAAAAAAGTTTAAATAGCCTTTTCTGTGTGCGCGTGCGTGTTGATAAAATAGTTTTTATATGAATATTTTTGGCTTGGCTTGGTTATAAGACCTTTTAGCTATGTTTTAACTTGTATGATTTTCGTAATTGATGATGACGATGATGATGACAATGATGACGATGGATGATGATTGCTACCTCAGTAAAGTTGTTTTTTACTAGAAGCTCGCGAATCAAATCGAGACTACACCTATACTATACGTAACTAAACATTATAATATTATAAGCAATCTTGAGACGTCAAGATTGTTCACCTATGTTTGAAAATGAGTTTCATAAGCAGATTTCTAAAATTTCTACCAGAGGGCTGGCCTCTTTTTAGGTCAGAGAATAAGTATTGCCAATTGCCATACAACGTGGCAATACTGCCAGTCTTCTGGGAACGTTGCCACAAGAGGCATGCGATGCGGAGGAATTCTACGACGCGTTTTAATTTTAGTCTTAGTTTTAGTTCTTAAATGGTTTCTTTTATTTTATTTGTAATTAGTAGTTTAAAAATATTCATGAAAAAATAATTAAATAAATACTTATTACACAACGCTATCTAGACCCATGGTAAGCTTAATTAGCTTGTGTTATGAAATCTAAAATGCGGATAAACATACTTAGATACTTTTTTTTTGTAGATACATACATATTATACATAGAAACACCCATATTCATGCATACAAATATTTGCACTGTGCTGGGATCGAACTCGCGCCTCCTGCGTGGCTGTCGCGTGCACTACCACCACGCCACAGAGGCTGTATAAATACTTTGAGATATAAAAAAAAAAGAAATCTAAATAATAATATTCAGAAATCTTTATTTTATTGATTTTTTAAATAAAACATAATTAAAACGTCGCTTCAAGATTGTTTACCTTTAGTTAAATACCTAACCGAATGCAGTATAATAGGTATTTATAATAGGAGAACACTGTCCAGACTGCCCAGGGCTCGGAAACCGGTTGAAATTTTTAACCGGTAACGGTCATTGACCCTAAACCGAAATCGATTTAGGTTAAAGGTTGCACTTTACCGGTTTTTACCGGTTTAAGCGGGAATCCGGTTTTTCATGAATTTTGGTTATGATAGTGAAAATTAACCGGTTAAAACCAAATTTGATAGGGCCCCACCACATTCTCTCGCACGGGCTGGAAGTTGCGAAGTCATTCAGTTACAACATTTTGATTACATCAAGTCGCATGCTAGTTCGCAACGTCGACGCCACTAGATACAACAACTGTAAAGTTTAATAGGCAACGAAGGATGAATATTAGAGGTAAGTTTTATTTGAATTAACTATGTTGACTTCATTTTGACTAGCTTCTGTCTTAACTTTATTTACTTATTCTTACCAGAATTAAAGCGGAGTAAATCTCCACATCCTCTTGATTCAGATGACGATTTAGAGCACCGTACATCTCCATCTTTGTTAGGACCAAACACGTAAAAACAAAGCAAACGAACAAAGACGTGTCCAGTATAAAAAAAAAAAAAAAAAAAAAAAAAAAAAAAAAAAATGACGTCGAAACAAAAGAAAGTAGAAGTAAACAAAACAAATATAAATAAAACATGTTTCTTGTCTTGTTCACATCATTCAAGAGTAGAAGAAGACAAAAGGAATGACCATTTTGCAGACTTAATTAAAGAGGAATTAAAGCATATCTCACCGTGTATGCGTATAAGGTGTTACGTGAAAATATTAAACTTTTTAAACACTGTAAAAGGTTATCATACAGACGAAATTGAAGCAACTGATACGGAAAAAAATTAAATCATTAAGGTTTAGTTTAAAATAAAATAAAAACGTAATTATTGTAATTGTTTTATTTCTGTACTAAATAAGAACACAAAATAATTTCTTCCCATAATTAATATTCACCACAAGTAATAATAATTCTATATACGCTGTGAGTTTACGATTTGTCCAAAACCCAAACACAATGAAAGAGGATTGGGTGATGTGATGATGATGATGACTGACTGGCGTATGTAGGTTTTCTCGACGCTTGCGGGCGCGCAACTGAACAAGTCGGAACATGAATCTACCCGCACCGTTTAAGTTCTCCGATTTTAGTTGTCGTCCTCAGATAAACCACTTTACTTTTACCCTTTAAATAGTTACTGGGGTAATGTTATTTTAACGTTGGAAATGTAAAAAATAGACAAAAACAATTTAGGTACAAATTACGGAATTAACCGGTTAATTTAGGTGTCAAAACAGTTTGTGCGTATGTAACCGGTAACCTTTATAATTTAGGTTACATAAAAACAGTTCACTTGTTTAACCGGTAAATGAAGGAACGATATATTTACCGGTATTTAATAGAAATTAACCGCTGTTTTCGGTTCGAGTCCCACCCGAGAAGTTAAATTTTTTCCTATGTATTCGATTTGTATAGTTAGCATACTAAGGCCCGTATTCTAGAATGACATTGAATGAATGAATGCATGAATGAATGAATGGATGGATGACTGAATGAATGAACGAATGAATGAATAAAACTGTATTGTACACCAGTAATCAATACTTAAATAAATTTTATCGAGATTCAGGCTGAATGTCATTCTAGGGCCCGTATTCTAGAATGACACTCAGCCTGAATCTCGATTTGTCTGAGGACAGATTGTATAAGCGATATATCCACGGAGGACAGAATACGCAATTCAGGCTGAATGTCGTTCTAGAATACGGGCATAATGCTGTAAAATTCATGAATTGTGACGATATCACGCGATTCCTGTTTTTTTTTAATTTATTTATTATCATACAAAATACAAATAATATTAAATGTAGCACACCAAAAACCACAAAGGGTTTGTGCGGAGTGCCATGCATTCCGTCTAATAACTAACTTCCACATTTTGACGCCGCGCAATCTTAGGTATTTTCAGCTACCAACTACTATTATTTTTATTCTGCGTGTAGACTAGGCTCGCGCTCGATCTTTTGTTTACATAATTGCGATTACCTTACACGTGTAGACTATTTTTAACTAGATTATTAGAAAGAAACGCAGTCCCTGCAGTGTTGTTATATAGCGTGTAAACTCGAATACATAGGGAAAAAGAATCTTCTCGGGCGGGACTATATACGCGGCGGGGCGGGGTATAAGATGGGAAATTTGAATCATATCGGGCGTGTCTCGGTAGCCGAAATGGTCAGGCATTCCCCCTGTTAGGGAAAGACTGCGGGTTCGAGTCCCGCCCGAGAAGATTCTTTTTCCCTATGTATTCGATTTGTATAGTTAGCATACTTAATGCTGTAAAAATTCCTTCAAGCGTGTAAACTGTATTTATTTACTTTTTAAATTAAGTATTATACGGGCAATAAATAATTTATATTCTTCTTTTCTTCTTTGTGGCAACTGAGTCAGCTTAACACGACTAATTCTGCCAATGTCAAGTTATAGATAAATTACATTGTATATCTATGAGAAAATTCAAGTAAAAAAACAATAGTACTCACAATTGCCATAGATCCTACATTATCACTAGATGTGGAAACTTCAATAATATTCCCTTCAGGATATCTTGAACGAGGTGACCCACCTCCTCGTTTTTCTTTTCTAAAACAATTTTGAGTAATGTATATCAAATTAAAATAATACCTTGCTGCTCTTGCTTTCATCAAAGATTCAATGTGTCGTATCTTGCGTTTACCGAGACATTGGTATTTATATTTGTTTTTTCCCATTTCGACTTGATAGCGTACAGCTAAAATCAAAGTAACTTTTATTAGTAATCTGGTAAACAATTGTTAAGAATAAGAAACACAGAAAATATTTGATCCGATACTCACAACGATCAAGATCGGCGGATGTAGTTTAAAGTGGGTATTACATCTTCCTGAATTCAGAAATCTAAATTCAGGAAGCTATTTAGGAAAAGAAATTCAGTCACCGAAGCTCGCGATTACACGTTCACTAATTTAGGATCCTAAATCATTTTTGAAGGACGAGCGGCAAGGGACGGACGTGTCAACTGTCGAGTGAATTGCGACAAAATGCCCTCAATACTATAAAAAAAAAAAACAAAATATTGATATTGCCATAACCCTTGCGGTTAGCTTAACGACGAACGAATTTTTTCTTTCATAATCAATTTGAATAATTAGCATACCTACTACATGCTGTAAAATTTCATTCAAACATTTGGGCGGAGTAATCAAAAATCGATGAATAAAATGAATGACAGATCATAGTCAATCATAGATTGCTCCACAGTCGCCTTAAAGACGGATACAGATTGGTTTGGGCGTGAGTCTGGTAGCTAGGTGGTCAAAGCATTCTCCCTGTAAAAGAAGGATCGCGGGTTCAAATCCCGCCTGGACCGATCATATAATTTTTCCTTGATCGATTTGAATAATTAGCATACTAAATGATGAAAAATTTCATTTATTTCGTCGGTACATACGCAATATTATATTGGGAGGGAAAGACAAACGTGCGCTCTCGACGGCAGGCGCGCGGCGACTGAGCGTCCTGAATTTAGGAAACGTAATTACACTCATCCGATTTAGCCATTTAGGACGTCGGAAGCCATTCTTTTCCTAAATAGCTTCCTAATTAGGAAGCTTTGCTTCCTAAATGCAATTACACTGTTCTAAATTCAGAATTTTCTAAATTCAGGTTTCTGAATTTAGGAAGATGTAATACCCCTTTTACTCCTGCTTAGCACGCACACAACCACAGTGCCGACGTGTCTCTTATACACACAGCGGTAGGACCTTTACGCAAAAGCGCGCGAAATCAACTAACACAGATCCGTCCGTGGCAAGCGCTTGCGCGGTACTGAGTTCGCAGCGTCGGTGTAAGGTAACCAAATATATACAAGTTTAATTTATTGAAATAAAAATAAGTTTATTGATTTAAAATTATAAAATAATTAGTAGTAATTTTATTGCAGTATCAGGGTGAATTTCAACATCTATGAATTTTTAGCTAATTTTGGTGATTATTTTTATTTCTAGGTATTTAGGTAATCTCTTTCAATATTTAGCTAGAAATACATATTTTATGCCTATTATGTTTGAATAGTCTAATTAGCCCTGGGAATTACTTGTTTATTTTATACACCTGAATTTTCAATACACCGAAATTGGTGTCTAACACCAAAATTGCATATCAACTTATTTTTATTTTTTATTTATTATTACTTATACTATTTCTTTGTATTTTTTCTAGAATTTGGTACTTAATAGTTACATATAACCCTTAATTTTTACCCTTTTATCACCAACTTCATTTTTATATGGCAAAACCACTTTAGTTGTTAGTAGTATCAGTATAAAAGCAAAACATTTGATTGTTCTATCTATCCTTGCTTCTAGCAAGGATTATATTTTACTCTAATGGCGCCAATATTATCGACGAACTTATTCAAGATTGCTGGGAAAAGATTTAGGCAGTTATTCTCAAAGTGGGAGAGGTGGTACTCGGTATGCCTAAGGGTGGACGGAAGATATGCCATGGACACTTGGTAGTGACAAGACAAGTTGGTAGTGTGATGTCTATTCCTGAACTTACAGGAGTCCTTCAACTAAGTTTCTCACGCGGTGAGCTGATGGGCATTGCGGTTCAAAAGGGTTCCAGAGGTTTACACCATCCGAGACATGTACCACGATTCTGATTCCGTTGTTCGAACCGCTGTTGGCAATATGAGAATCTTCCTTATCACTGTCTCTGTGATCTGTGATCTGTCCTTAGTCCATTCCCAATCAGCGTGGTATTTTGGTCGGATAGCATCAGACAATCACTCCATAACTGCCCATGTATGCTGTTAATATCGGCGGTGGACGCCGATAGATTGGTGCAACATGTGAGGATGTGGATGTAGGAGCTTGAGGACGGTAGAGATCAGAAGCCTTCTGTGGAGAAGATTGAGTACCTTTTACACGATAGCAAAGTGCTAGCTGCTGGAGCAACATAATATGGTACTCGGTATGCCTAAGGGTGGACGGAAGATATGCCATGGACACTTGGTAGTGGCAAGACAAGTTGGTAGTGTGATGTCTATTTCTGAACTTACAGGAGTCCTTCAACTAAGTTTCTCACGCGGTGAGCTGATGGGCATTGCGGTTCAAAAGGGTTCCAGAGGTTTACACCATCCGATACATGTACCACGATTCTGATTCCATTGTTCGAACCGCTGTTGGCAATATGAGAATCTTCCTTATCACTGTCTCTGTAATCTGTGATCTGTCCTTAGTCCATTCCCAATCAGCGTGGTATTTTGGTCGGATAGCATCAGACAATCACTCCATAACTGCCCATGTATGCTGTTAATATCGGTGGTGGACGCCGATAGATTGGTGCAACATGTGAGGATGTGGATGTAGGAGCTTGAGGACGGTAGAGATCAGAAGCCTTCTGTGGAGAAGATTGAGTACCTTCTACACGATAGCAAAGTGCTAGCTGCTGGAGCAACATAAGCAGGAGTTGCGTGTCACCTACATCTTCGACTTCATCGCTTTGTTGCGTGGAGTCACGTGCAAAAGATTGCATGAGGCACTCTTGCATCCACGGTAGCTTTCATGTAAGTGAGAAAGCAGAGGAAGAGAAGCCAAATTATGTTGACAGTGGAGAGGAGGGAAGAAGGGTGGGCAGGTTTTAACGGCGTAGGCTTAGTAGTAAAGAGTGAGGCCGCCTTTCACGCCAGTAGATGCAGGTGACGGAAAAAGCGCACGATGCTCCACCACACCGGCCTGTCCCTACTGCGGCATCAGCTGACTTCGCCCAACTACTCGCCCGTCTTTTGTATGGGTAGTTCATATGCTAATGGTTAATCTGAGAGAAACTTAGGAAAGCTTCCGAACAACCCTCAACTGCCAACAACCACTTTCCCACCTAGGGAGAGAGGCGGTGCATTCTCCATTGCCCAGGGTATACTACGTAGAGGTCACCTGACCTAGTAGCCCGTCGGACTACGTAGGAGCTTAATCAAATAACTATGAAAACAAATTTTGGTGCAAATATACAATTTTGATGATTAGTAAAATCCCACCAAATTCACCAAAATTGCTCCACCAAAATTAGTTTCACGTCTAAAAAAATTATTTATAAAAATACTATTTAGAATATAGTGGTTACATTACCAAAATTTAATACACATAATGAACCTGTACACTATACTTAAATATTAAAACATACAATGAGAATAAACCGTTTTAAATAATCAACACAAAAATTACAATATTTTTGTCCGATGCTTATGAAACGACCTACTTACGTGTTTGGCAGAAAAACGAAACGGGACTGGGGACAACTGGCACTGGTGCTCATTAACACCCAACTGAACGTTTCCAATGATGATAGTGTCGTCCTTATAGGTACTTTCAATACGACTCCTTCGATGATTTTATAAATCCCACCAAAATTTTACATTTGCCGCGGACGCAACTTATAAATTATTTTTAAGATAAAGTATAGTACTAAATACTACGAATGACAGTATCGAAGATAGCTAAAATAATGCTGAATCGAATTATTATTAAGTATACTCAGTAAACTAATGAAGTTTTGATTAAACTGTGATCATTCCCAAGAAAACAGGTTGTGGACGCGCCACCAAGCTTAGCATTTAGGTGAAAAGACATTTTTTACACACTCACAAAAATAGTTTCAATAATATAATTTATACGTGCATATAGAGAAAAACGATATCTTTCTTACAAAAAATAATCATTACTATATGTTAACTTTAAGGTATGATTTTCAGTCACGCCGCGAAAATTTTACGTTTGAGAAATTCACCCATCAATATTTTGTCGATGTGATGTAAAACTCCGGAGATATGCGAACGTTTGTTGAAGCCTTTCTGATTGAAAATCAAATTGAATTGATATTTTTTTTCTTTGCTTGAAAGGTAAATATCAAAAATCTGTTTTGACATTATGGAAGTATAGGATGTTTTTAGTAGAGTAAAATTTAGTTTGGCGGCTTACATTAAACAGTATTTCCAAATTAGAGCTCTGAAATGAGGTCTCCGTGAGTTTTTGCCAAAACGAACACCAGGAGAATGATGATTACTAAATAAATAGGTAAGTCACCTAAAATTCGCTTAGACGTTATTGAAGAAGATAAAATGAAGGATATTTTTCATATATTGGCTAGGTATAGACATTATGGCAATGCATCATATTATGACGACGAAAACCTTGCAATTAGCCATTTTTTCGTAAAAGCTCATAAAAAGATAAAATCTTTGCTTTTCATATTTACATTCATAGTCCTTTATAGTGCCGGGCGCACGTTATCGCCCGAGCTGATGGTCGCATATAAAACCAGTTTACAAGATGCATCTACAGGCTGTTCAGAAAATGATGTTTTAATTTGTTTTTAATATTATTTCTAGTGATGCTTTGTACAAAGGATGGACTTAGCTTGTTTAGCAAGCGTGGAATAAAGTACATTGTGGTTCTCTCACCGTACAAATTCATTGCCCTGACTGTGATTAGTTTTTTGTTTGTTTTCTGACGCGTTTGTATCTTATGCGATATTTCATTTTGGCAGCTTTTATTAAAGAACTATTCTTTAAGGAGACTATAAGTAGACATGACATGTATAGGTAGTACATTACAAAATTTATCAAGTTCGTATTCATTATTTCTAAACTTTTCTTTGAACCCAATAGGAACAATTTTCTTTAGTATCCTCGTTTGAATTTCGAGGATTCTGTCAAGGTAGGACTTGAACGACCTGCCGTAGCTCGTTATACCATATCCGATTACTGAATCCACGAGTGCATTATAGAGCATTAGTTTCACCTTATGCGGTATTTTGTCTTTAATGATACATAAATTGGCAAGAAAGGCTCTTAATTTTCCACATATATAATTGATGTGTGGTAGCCAATTAAATTTTTTGTCAATTACGAGACCTAAATACAACTCGTGCGAATTAACATGGCAACTGGCTCGGGGCTTTGCGCGGGGGAGCGGGAGGGGTGTATGCTGACGCTACTAGCCTCGCACGGCGAGAGCGGGGTCGCGCGCGGGGAAGCGGGAGGAGGATGTCTTCGAGGCAGGTGCCATGTTAACTCGCACGAGCTATACATATGCTCATCGTCGAGCTCAATTTTTTGACAGTTACAACCAGTTTTGTGCAAACAACTATGATCGTGAGCTACTAGACTTTCACGAATGACAGGTGGGTTTCTTCTATGTGGAGAAAAAATGTGAAGGAGTTTAGTTTTGGCATTGTTGAGCACCAGGCCATTATCGTGACACCATTAATTTAACCTGTCAAAATCTTGCTGCATTTTTGAGAGCGCGGTTGGGATATCGTGGTCAGCGATAATCAAACAGGTGTCGTCAGCGTATTGATATGAGTTGCAGTTGTTGATGACATTATTCATATCATTGACATATGCGACAAAGTGAAGAGGACCAAGTACAGATCCTTGAGCCGTGCCAACAATTACGCTAGTAGTTTTACTTAGGGTATTATTTACGGTAACACAGCATGACTGGTCTTGGAGATAGTTTTTACACCACTTGAGTAGAGATCCACGAACACCAGAGTTATCAAGCTTTTTTAATAGCGTCGTGTGACGTGATTCTGGAGGTTTTTAGTCACCGCGGCTGTTGCACCGCTGTCAAGGGTCACCACGTAATAAAATTACACGTAATATAATTATAAAATATAGGTATACGTTGAACCAAACTCAATGGTGGCTCAGAAGTTTTTACAAGTGGCCAATCAGCGTTTGACTTATTCTCTTTTCTCAAACGCCATTGGCCCTGAACCAGCACTCGTACGAACTTCCGAACCACCATTAAGTTTGGTTCGAAATAGATATAAATAAAAATTAAAATAAACGTTGCATTATTTCTAATGCTAGTTTTTTAAAGTCTATTGCTGTACCCCCACACTAAATACTTAACTGACCATCGGCGTTTCGCGTTGACCAACTGTTTAGGTAATCTATAATCCATGGCCGTGCGGAGTCATGGCGCCGCGGACGGGTGTCGAGTTTTTAAGCGCGATATCAGTTGTAATACATAGAACTCTAAATAATCTCTAATCTTATTGTACTTCTACTCGCAGGCAACTCGGGCGTCGGAAGGCACTGACTGACCTCCGTCCCCCATGAGCGCGGGCCTGGGGGTGACGGGTGGAGCCGCCGCCCACCCCAGCAGAAGCAGGCCACGGCGGCGGTGCGGCGCGCTGAAAAGCGCGCCTCCCCATCCGGGGGCGAGTCGGGGACACCGTTGTCCCCCCTCCCGAGGAGGGCCAAACCGTAAGGGATGGCCCTGGGTCAGCCGGGGTGCGAGGGATACGTCGATGACAATCTCACCTCCGGCTTAGCACCACGACCCACAGTCGGCGTGCAGTTTTAGTCGGTTCGAGTCCGACATAACCCGGCTGCATGCCGGCTCCGGCAGGGGGGTACACGAAAAAAAAAAGGAACGGAACGCACGTCGTGTCGTGTCGCCGCTTTGCAACACGCACGGAAGAAACTAACATATTTTATTATTTAAAATAACGCGCACACATTCTCAAAAAAAACCGAGTAGTTAGTAGACTTTACGACAACGACGTAGAGTTCATTTTATACTTTTAAATAGTCCCTTTCTCGAAACGTCCATTTCCCAAAATGCCGCTGATGTCGATGATGAAATGTAGGTAGCTGACGTAAGAAAGGGACATTTTGGGAAAGGGACATTTCGGGAAGGGGGCATTTTGGGAAATGGACGATTCTGGAAAGAGACTATTTGAAACCTAGGGACATTTTGTGAAAAGGACAGAGCGGAATGACTAACTCACATCTGGTAAGTTACTAGTGCAAAGGATTTTTTGAAAAGAAATTACCTTTAGCTGTCTGGGATTATCAACGTTGGAATTTCAATTTTATATTCATAGGATTAAGGTCTATTCGTTTAAAAATCCTATGCCGTGGTGTAGAGTTGATTCGCGCGCCAAAATCAATAGAAGAGCGGCAACGTGGACGGAATCGTTGCTCCGGGCGATTCGCCGCCGCGCCGCCCTCCGACAGCGGTTTATTTTGTATTGAGCGGGGATGATTGTGGCTATTATCCCCATCATACCAGTGCGTATTACCTCAATGGTCATACCTATATTATTATATTTTTTTAACATTGGTTATGTTAGGTTAGTTCATAGTCACGGTAAGTTTTGCAATCAGTTTTACCACAAGTAAGGCCATGATTTACGAAAAACCTATTAGTCAAAAATTTGAATGAAGTATTTTTGTTCTTCATTCAAACGTAATTCATGACTGATGGAATGAATGCGCTTGCGTGAGCGTTTATTGGACGCCTTATTATGAAAAATGAAAACGTCAATTTAAGTATACCTATTTCTTATTACATTACTAGTTATGAAAGCACGAAAAATTTTAAGCTGTAGTTAGTTTTGAAAAACGCAAAGAATACTCACGTCACCAGCGTTAGCTTCAATAAGTTTTCTGTAACAAAAATAAAATAATTACTTATAGTATACTTACAATGAACGATATTCTATTCACATATTGAATGACACACTTGTATTTTTCCACTGAGTTTAATTTTATTTCTGAACCTGACCGGTTTCGCCTTACGGCATTCTCAAAGGTTTAAATTGACGGTCTGGATATTCCATTTTTTTCCAATTCCAAAAAACAGTTTTTGGGACACTCCGTGGAAAACTATTGTACTAGTGTACCTATTATCTACTATATGGGTGAATTTCTCAAACGTAAAATTTTCGCGGCGTGACTGAAAATCATACCTTAAAGTTAACATATAGTAATGATTATTTTTTGTAAGAAAGATATCGTTTTTCTCTATATGCACGTATAAATTATATTATTGAAACTATTTTTGTGAGTGTGTAAAAAATGTCTTTTCACCTAAATTCTAAGCTTGGTGGCGCGTCCACAACCTGTTTTCTTGGGAATGATCACAGTTTAATCAAAACTTCATTAGTTTACTGAGTATACTTAATAATAATTCGATTCGGCATTATTTTTACTATCTTCGATACTGTCATTCGTAGTATTTAGTACTATACTTTGTCTTAAAAATAATTTATAAGTTGCGTCCGCGGCAAATGTAAAATTTTGGTGGGATTTATAAAATCATCGAAGGAGTCGTATTGAAAGTACCTATAAGGAAGACACTATCATCATTGGAAACGTTCAGTTGGGTGTTAATGAGCACCAGTGCCAGTTGTCCCCAGTCCCGTTTCGTTTTTCTGCCAAACACGTAAGTAGGTCGTTTCATAAGCATCGGACAAAAATATTGTAATTTTTGTGTTGATTATTTAAAACGGTTTATTCTCATTGTATGTTTTAATATTTAAGTATAGTGTACAGGTTCAGTATGTGTATTAAATTTTGGTAATGTAACCACTATATTCTAAATAGTATTTTTATAAATAATTTTTTTAGACGTGAAACTAATTTTGGTGGAGCAATTTTGGTGAATTTGGTGGGGTTTTACTAATCATCAAAATTGTATATTTACACCAAAATTTGTTTTCATAGTTATTAGATTAAGCTCCTACGTAGTCCGACGGGCTACTAGGTCAGGTGACCTCTACGTAGTATACCCTGGGCAATGGAGAAAGCACCGCCTCTCTCCCTAGGTGGGAAAGAGGTTGTTGGCAGTTGAGGGTTGTTCGGAAGCTTTCCTAATTTTCTCTCAGATTAACCATTAGCATATGAACTACCCATACAAAAGACGGGCGAGTAGTTGGGTGAAGTCAGCTGATGCCGCAGTAGGGACAGGCCGGTGTGGTGGAGCATCGTGCGCTCTTTCCGTCACCTGCTTCTACTGGCGTGAAAGGCGGCCTCACTCTTTACTACTAAGCCTACGCCGTTAAAACCTGCCCACCCTTCTTCCCTCCTCTCCACTGTCAACATCATTTGGCTTTTCTTCCTCTGCTTTCTCACTTACATGAAAGCTACCGTGGATGCAAGAGTGCCTCATGCAATCTTTTGCACGTGACTCCACGCAACAAAGCGATGAAGTCGAAGATGTAGGTGACACGCAACTCCTGCTTATGTTGCTCCAGCAGCTAGCACTTTGCTATCGTGTAAAAGGTACTCAATCTTCTCCACAGAAGGCTTCTGACCTCTACCGTCCTCAAGCTCCTACATCCACATCCTCACATGTTGCACCAATCTATCGGCGTCCACCACCGATATTAACAGCATACATGGGCAGTTATGGAGTGATTGTCTGATGCTATCCGACCTAAATACCACGCTGATTGGGAATGGACTAAGGACAGATCACAGATCACAGAGACAGTGATAAGGAAGATTCTCATATTGCCAACAGCGGTTCGAACAACGGAATCAGAATCGTGGTACATGTCTTGGATGGTGTAAACCTCTGGAACCCTTTTGAACCGCAATGCCCATCAGCTCACCGCGTGAGAAACTTAGTTGAAGGACTCCTGTAAGTTCAGAAATAGACATCACACTACCAACTTGTCTTGCCACAACCAAGTGTCCATGGCATATCTTCCGTCCACCCTTAGGCATACCGAGTACCACCTCTCCCACTTTGAGAATAACTGCCTAAACCTTTTCCCAGCAATCTTGAATAAGTTCGTCGATAATATTGGCGCCATTAGAGTAAAATATAATCCTTGCTAGAAGCAAGGATAGATAGAACAATCAAATGTTTTGCTTTTATACTGATACTACTAACAACTAAAGTGGTTTTGCCATATAAAAATGAAGTTGGTGATAAAAGGGTAAAAATTAAGGGTTATATGTAACTATTAAGTGCCAAATTCTAGAAAAATAACAAAGAAATAGTATAAGTAATAATAAATAAAAAATAAAAATAAGTTGATATGCAATTTTGGTGTTAGACACCAATTTCGGTGTATTGAAAATTCAGGTGTATAAAATAAACAAGTAATTCCCAGGGCTAATTAGACTATTCAAACATAATAGGCATAAAATATGTATTTCTAGCTAAATATTGAAAGAGATTACCTAAATACCTAGAAATAAAAAAAATCACCAAAATTAGCTAAAAATTCATAGATGTTGAAATTCACCCATATAAAAATAAGTCGGGTTTTCCTTCCTAACGCTATAACTCCAGAACGCACGAACCGATTTGGCTAATTTTGGTCTTGAATTATTTGTCGAAGTCCAGGGAAGGTTTGTACGTTGAGAAAAATTCAAATAATTGCCGGGAACCGACAACCACGCGAGCGGAGCCGCGGGCAAAAGCTAGTTCAATATAATTATGTGTAGTAGATTCCAAAAAGTGCCATCAATCTCCAATATAAACAGATATTCTATTCACCTACCGCCATTTCACTACCTTCACCTGCACAGACCACCAGGGTGTACCGAGGGAGATATAAAATAAAATGCATGGGAATAATTATAATTATAGGTAAAAGTAATAATGTCCATCCATCCATCCTCCGTGGCGTGGCGGCAGTGAACGCGACTGCCACGCAGGAGGTGCGGGTTCGATCCCGCTCAGTGCAAATATTTTGTATGCGTTGCATTTGCATTGGTCTGGGAGTTTCTATGTATAATAAATATTATAATAAATAAATATTCCACAACATTCTACACAACGCTATCTAGACCCATGGTAAGCTTTTTATAGCTTGTGTTATATAATCTAGAATGCGGATAAACATACTTAGATATTATTATTTTTTTGTACCTAAATACCTACATATTATACATAGAAACAACCAGACCAATGCAAATACCCATATTCATGCATACAAATATTTGCACTGAGCGGGAATCGAACCCGCGCCTCCTGTGTGGCAGTCGCGTGCACTACCGCCACGCCACAGAGGCTGGCAATGTATGAATTTACACAAAAAAAGTATCTAAGTATGTATATCCGCATTCTAGATTCCATAAAATAAAAAATAAGTTTAAAACTAAAACCCGACTACCGCAAAAAGGACGCTTTAAAAAGTAACAAACAAGAAAATATCAAGGATAGCCGTGGTCGTATGCCACTTTTCCCTAGAATATATTGTTTTGTTAGATTAAGTGGCATACGACCACGGCTATCCTTGATATTTTCTTGTTTGTTACTTTTTAAAGCGTCCTTTTTGCGGTAGTCGGGTTTTAGTTTTAAACTTATTTTTTATTTATATTATTTTGGGGAAAGGTAAAGCTAATAATTTTTACATATTTGAAATGTGCTTATCAAGCCCTTTCATTTGATACCAAACACGGCATATTTATCTCAAATTAATTTTTTAACACAGTACCTAATGAGCCCTAGAGGGCGCCACACAAGATTGAGGGACACGTTATATAGCCTATAACCATCGGACGATCAAGTCGCTTGTAACGGTACCTCATTTGTCCAGTTCTAATAAGTAGTTGAGGAGCTATGAGGGAACAAATGAACATACATACATACATACATACATACGTACATACATACATACATACATACATAGTCTGTCAAAATCATAACCCTCCTTTTGGCTTCGCCGTAGTCGGGTAACAAGCTAGTTAAGCTTACCAGGGGTCTAGATAGCGTTGTGTAGAATGTTGTGGAATATTTATAAAAAAAAATATATAATTATACTCAAGTCTGTAAATCGCCGAAGAGGTAGGCAGAGGTATTCGCATCTACGTTTCGCCAATTATGATTTTCAGTCCCACTTAGAAGGGGCGAGCCTATTACCGTCTAGAGGGCACTTTGTTTGGCTGTATGTTTACTGTCGGATGGGGAACAGCCCTATCCCTTAGTCGCCTTAGGTGAGGTCAAATTGACGTGTCCGAAGAGCTGGGGTGGTCCTTTTTTTATATCGGAGACGTCAATTTGACTTCACCTCGCCTGATGTTAAGCTAAAGGAAAAGTCTCGGAGCGGTTCACCATCGCAAACATGTACCATGTTAACAGTGGTGGCACTCAGCTTGACGGCCTCGTTAGATGCCTTTTCACGCCCCGCTTATAGGACCCGAGACTGTAGGAACCTCTACTCCATCGGGCACCAACACGGCAAAACTATTTTTGCTGTATTTTAAAGAAGATATTACTTATGTTCCGATTAAGTATGGAATAAAATATCCGGCATTTTCATGAATTTTTGGGTCCGGCCGTTATGCTCCCATTCCGGGTTGCCCCCGGCCGGTATGCCCCCACATAGAAAAATTTGTTATTCCGGTTTGCCCCCGGCCGTGTTGCTCCCATTTTATTTGTAACAAAACTCTTGAGCAAATACTGTTGAGAACAAAAGTGTTTTTGAATTCAACTTATATTTATTTTATACTATGTATCATCGTTTTAGTCATTAATAGGGATAGTTTTTGAGTATATTCTATAAGGATTTAAAAACGCGAAATAAATTGAATTAAAATAATGCTGATTTCGAAAATTAACACTCTTAGGTTGCTCGTTCATAGTTTAGACTACCTACCAGAGCTCAAACGAGTTTTTGGAACAAAAGACAGTTTTAGATAAGATAGATGACCGAAAACCCTAAAAGCGGTGAGTCATGGGCTCAGATACAATGGCAAAAAGAGTGAGATTATGATCTTTAAGGCAAACACAGTGACATACTCAGATGTGCCCACAGTCTCACTATATGGGAAACCCCTTAATAGAGTTGACAGGACAACGTATCTGGGCCACTGGATCACCGAGGACTTGCGAGATGATTGTGACATTGAGAGGGAGCGCAGATCGCTGGCTGTCCGATGCAACATGCTGGCCCGTAGGTTTGCACGCTGTACTAAGTCAGTGAAGGTTATGCTTTTTAAAGCATACTGTCAATCCTTTTACACGTGCAGCCTTTGGGTTAGCTATGCGCAGCGGGCATACAGCGCTCTGCGTGTCCAATATAATAACGCGTTTAGGGTTCTGGTGGGGCTGCCGTGGCACTGTAGTGCATCAGGTATGTTTGCAGAAGCGCGTACGGATGGCTTCGAAGCAATTATGAGGAAGCAGTGTGCGTCTATGCAAACCCGTGTACGCGGCAGCACCAATAGTATTCTTGGCGTGTTCACGGATCGGCAGGATTCACCTATGTGGCGAAGATGGGTACAAATTCACATGTAGGTCGTTTCAAAATAAAAATAATATAAATGTATACTAACCCTAGTTTATAAGGATCACTGTTACTAACACTATGGATAATTTTCCAAAATAAATGGATATAATAATATTAATTGTCCGCTTCTACCTGAAAAAACGAATATCCGAAATAATTGCATCCTTTTCACTCATGCTTGAATATTGCAAATATGCAAGTGATAACATAGGTTAAGCGGTCAGTGTGTCTTTTAGGTGACCGAAAGCAATAAAGGGGTAGCGTGCCCATTGTCAGCTCTACCTGAAAAACGAATTTCCGAAACAATGGATAAGTGCATCCCTTCCGCTCATGCTTGTATATTGCAAATGTGCAAGTGATAACATAGGTTAACCGCTCAGTGTGTCGTTTCACAATGTCGAGTGAAGGTCCTTCTTCCTCTTTTTTTTTTTATATACCACTTACCACACGGCCCACCTGATGGAAAGTGGTTACCGTGGCCTATAGACGTATGCAACACCAGGGGCGTTACACTCGCGCTGCCTACCCTGAAGAAAACTTCTAATGCCCCTCTTGAAGAACCCCATATTGTAGTCGCTTGGGAAAACCGTGGCAGGGAGTTCATTCCACAGCTTGAGCGTACGTGGTATGAAGTTCCTTTCATACCGCACGGTGCGCACCGTATTCGGATGCAATGTGTGGGGATGAATTCCCTGTCTATGGCGAGCGGTGCGATGATAGAATGTAGCTGTAGGCATCATGTCAAATAATTCATCTGAACACAAACCATTATATAGGCGGTAGAAAACACACAGTGAGGCAAAATCCCTCGAGAGGTTCCACATCGCCTGCGAGTATGGGACTGTCGATGAGCCTCAACGCACGTCTTTGCACCGAGTAGAAAGGGTCAAGCTGGCGTGCGGGTGCTCCGGCAAAAAGATGACAGCAGTACTCCATGTGGGGCCGAACCTGTGCCTTATAAAGAAGGAGTCGCTGCCCCGCAGTGAAGTACTGCTTCGCCCTGTTAAGAACTCCAAGCTTCTTTGATGCCAGCTTGACCTTGTCCTCCAAATGACTGTGGTACTGGACGTAACTTGAAATGTCGACGCCTAGGATCCCGATACTCGGGGCAATGGTAAGCCGTGTGCCAAGGAATTGCGGCGCTACAATAAATGGGGTTTTCTTAGTGGTGAATACACATACTTGTGTCTTGGTGGGGTTGAACTGGACCAGGTTTAGTCGACCCCAATCGGATACTCCCGAGAGAGTAGCCTCGATTTCTGACACAAGTTGTTCGCGACTCCTTCCACCTCGGACTGGGGGATGTTTGCACGCCCCGTGTAACATTCGTCTTCAGTACTGTCGTCCGCATAGCAATGAATGGAGTCATCCGACAGCATGTCATTAATATGCAGCAGAAACAGGGTTGGCACCTTGTGGGACACCAGCGTTTATGTCCATGCGGCCCACTCGACTTTCGAACATCTAGGGATTTTAGTTCTCGCCGAACCCTCCGCTGGGTGATTTTTACTTCACCCATTGAAGTTCCACACCAGGGTATACTAGGTGGTTCGGCATTCCTATCGTTCATAGTCGAGTTTGAAGCAAAGAGGTTACCTAAAAGATCGGCTTTCTCCTTGGCGCCATGGGCCAGACTACCGTCGGGTTTTGATAGCGGCGGAAAACAGGAATGGACGAAGTTTCCCTCGGCAGCTTTGGCGAGCGACCAAAATGCGCGACTACCGGATAGGAACCTTGCAAACCGCTCACCAACTCTGCCGATGAACTCAAACTTAGCCCTGGCCGTTGCCTTCTTACTGGACCTCGAGGCAGCATTCAATTTCCGCTTCACTTCACCGATGTTCGGATCCTTATTGGCGAGGGCCGTGGTCCAATCCTTGTAAGCAGATTGCGAGTTCTCGCTTCTCTGCAGGACCTATTAAACCACGGACGCTTGCTCGCTCCTGTGGCGATCCAGCGGTTGGGGATATAGCACTCCATGTCCGCTAGGATCGCGTCAGCGACTGCTGTTGCACAGGAGCTTGGATCATCTGAAGTGAAGCAGAGCTGCCTCCAAGGGTGCGACGCGAAGAATTCCCGCAGTCCGTCCCAGTCTGCTGACCTGTAGTGCCAGACATGCCGCCACTGAGGTGGCCGCGATGGCTCAGGTCGCATAAGAGTCACTTTCGCCCGGACGAGGCTGTGGTCCGAAGTACCAAGAGGTGCTTCCACAGTTACGGAGTACTCGACCGGACGCGAAGTCAGCAGAAGGTCCAGTATAGAGGATCTGTGGGTCTCGATATCTGGTGTTCTAGTGACAGAACGCACCAGTTGAGCAGCCCTTCCCGCAAAATCAGTCGTGTGAGACCCCAGCCACTCCACGTGGTGAGCGTTGAAGTCCCCCAAGAAAACTAAGTCTGTGGTGGGATATTGCTCAATTACCCTGTCCGCCGACCGCTGCAGGTGCTCAAACAGCTGAGTTGTGCCCAAGTCACCGCTATGAGACCTGTAAAGGCACGCATAGATACGGGTGTGGCCACCGTGATCTATACGTACCCATAGAGTTGACAGGTCCCTGTCTTCGTGAATATGAAGACGGCGGCAGCAAATATCATCCCGGACGTACAGGCATACCCCGGCGTGACTCATAAAATTATGTTCGAGTTTATACCCAGGGTACATTAGATAGCCTGTATCGGCCGGGCATGATATTTGCGTCTCCGTCAGATACTGTAGCCGGGTCCACTCCGGTTTCCTCCTCCGGCACGACTACAGCACCGAAAACTTTACACAGGCTGCTGGTTCAGCCTCCTGGGGCGGAGATTAAGTGATCCCCAGGTTTGGGAACCGTACAGCCTGCGGGCGGCCAGCGTATAACCGTTTCACCGGGTCTCCCTGACCGCAGCGCCTACATTTCACGCCCCAACCAGCAAGCGGCGTCTACTTGAGCCTTTGGTCTTCCTACTGACAGCACAGGACCTCTCCAGTGAGCTCTGGCTACCCTACTCACCGCCGGGAACACAACACTAGGTTATTATGGCCGCGGTATTCTGTAGGGCGGAGGTACTTCCTCAGTCGGACTGCTCAATTTGGGACGGGAGATACCGTCGTGTCCTACCTCCTCTCAAGGACTACAGCGTAATTATAAGCTTATATCGAATACATAGGGAAACAGAAAGAATCATCTCGGGCGGGAATCGAACCCGCAGTCTTTCCCTTTCCTTTCTCTTACGAACTATCGGAATCAATGAATGATGTTACAATCATTTTTAAACATTGATTTTTGATAACTAATCTTTGTTATGATATATGTAGACATATCTTTACAATTGGTACATCCTTGCATACTAAGAGGGAAAAAGTCCTATTCATTATTTTATAATATTGATGGATTAGTTTAGTTTTTACTACGGTGATGATTACCGCCGTTGTAATAAGATTCTATATTGATAATGAGATTTATTGAAATCGTGGATGTATGTTTGTTAGGTACTTAATTAAACCACACAACGGTAGAACGAATCTGGATGAAAATTAGCAGAGATAGAGAATTTAAAAAAGGAATCCTTCATGATCCAATCATTTCAATTCAAAAAATCCAAGAAATCCATACTAATATTATAAATGCAGAATACAGTAAATCTGTATGTTATAAAGTATTATGACAAAAACTCAAGACAATAAATCAATATAATAAATGTTCCAAACGTAACAATAACAAAACTCAACTAAATCTGATAATAAAAACTACGAAATTAAAATGTACACAGTCACTGTGACGCGGACGCTACTGCAGGACGAGAGCGGGGCATCGCACGGAGAAGCGGGAGGAGGGTTGTTTGCAAGGCCAGGTGCCATGTTAACTCGCACGAGCTATAGCTACACACATCAGTCATGATTATACTCTTAATTTCCATTTATTATTTTAACACTTGTCTGCTCAACCGTACTGAATCGAATATCATGACAAAAGGAGAAACTATGGGGGCAACGCGGCCGGGGGCAAAACGGAATAACAAATTTTTCAATGTGGTGGCATACCGGCCGGGGGCAACCCGGAATGGGAGCATAACGGCCGGACCCTACATTTTTCCATGACTTTTGCATAGAGATATGGCTTTATTGCATCTCACCGATGACGCGTTGGATTTTCAATTAGAGCTCAGGAATTATTTCGAGTTTATTCGCTCGGTTCACAAAACCCCAAAGAACAAAATTGCACGGCGTTAAATCGCACGATCTTGGTGGCCAGTTGACATCAGAATTTCGTGAGATAATGTGTTCTGGATATCGTTGCTGCAATAAATCGATTGTTTTTTAATGAGTTTTGTAATGAGTTTTTACAATTGTAACGCGTTTTTCTTTCGAAAAGCGCTCCATTTCTAATAATCGGAATAATGTCAAAAAAAAAGTCATGCTACCCAATGATATTACATACAAAAAAGAGGCAGATATGTTATTAGACTGCGCCTTGTGAAGACGCGAAAACGTCCTAATTGGGACGTATCGCATTTAGTATATGTCTGGCAAACGCCGAGTTGTCACGTATGTAAGCGCATAAAAAAATTGCAATAAAAATGCCACCGTGTATTTTTAAAAATGTACAAATTACGACACTAAAATCAATAAAATACGAAGGACCTTCTATCACATGTAAGTACATACAATATTACCGATTTTTTAGTGTATTTCATTAAAATTCGTTTAATAATATTTTTAAAATAATGGCGGCAACGAAAAAGGACAGAAATACTTTTTGATATGAGTACGACAAGGACACAACAACACTGTTTGCATAGATTATCAGTACAGATGCGACATACGATAATTTTCAGTTTACTGCCTACTAAAGTAATAATTTCGACCTGCTGTTCAGTTTAATTTGTTATTTAAAATTGAGTAACAAAATTTTTGTTTTATTTATTTGTTGTCCTTTAAATAATTGTAATAACCTAAATTTTTTTTCAAGGTTTCCAACTAATGAAGTTCGACTTTAAGAGTGGATTGCAATCGTTAAAGAACATGAACACGAAATGAGTTTGACTGGACACCTTCAAAAAGCAGCAGAATTTGTAGCAATCATTTTGAAGCCACTGAGAGATATACCTACTTCGAAAAAAGGAACATTGCTCAGGAAGAATATAAATAACTGACAAATATACCACTGTTCGGCTTCATTCTGCTCATAAAAATAATCCCAAAATAAAAAACTTTCTAAGAGGCAGAAAAGAAATAAATAAAATTTATTTGAAGGAGTTAATTTTTGATTATAACGTCAGTACGGCACTATGGTTTTATTTTTGAGAAGTTTCCTAATTATCTTTTCGAATTATTATCATTTTCCGAAATAAATAATGACGTATTTTTCACGAATTTAATTTCTTGCCTACCAACGAAATACCCCTTCTGTTCAACAAAATCATAATCTATGCTTCGAAGCGATCCTAAGTACAATCGTCCGAATCATTCCGAATTATAGCCATCTTTTTCACTCACGTGCTTATCCCATCTTTCGTACTACTTTACCGCTAATTGTCAACTATTGTGCACTGACAGACTGTTGGATCAGATTTGAGGAGTCGGTTACTATGAACGTAACATATCTTGTATAAAATATCATTGATGCTACCTTATTTGACTCACAAAATGTGACGTATTGAATGAGTATCGAGTAGTCGATACATTTACATTACGAAAGTGCTTCATGCTACCAAATTTAGTTAAGTACTTTTACGCACGATGCACAAATGGGCGCTGTACAAATGTCATACATTTTTTTACGTTAACGATACGTTTACTTTCTCGCAAATTGTTCGTGCTCGCCCCACTGAGGTGACACCGGCAAAATTTCAGAGTTGTCACTTGCATGAAAAAAAAAAATTGCAATTTTAAAAAGTGCACTCTTATTCTGACACCCTATAATATCATAATTAAATAAACTAGGTGCACGACCGCGACATAAGTATATAGGTAGGTACTTGTTTCAAAATAAAAGGCAAAAACAAAAGGGCGATACCTACGAAATTTTGTAGGTTATTAAAACGGCGGCTTTCTTTAACATCAAAGGAGTGCAACTTCTGTCCTTATCTATTGTGTAGCTGTGCAAAAGTCAAACTTCTAAGTCAACGCAATCAATAGTAGATTGTGTAACAAGGGAGCGAAGTAGTATTTTTAAAGCGAGGGCGCTACTTTGAATCAAGAGCAAAGCGAAGGATTCTAACGTAGAATCCTGAGCGCAGCGAGGGACACAAAGTACACCGCCCGAGGGAAAAATAATTTGCTCCCGAGTTATATTCATTACCGTTCTTTGAGAAAAACATTTCTCCCGAGATTTCGTGGGTAACAAGTTTTGTACGGCGTGGCGTTGTTAGCTTCTATAGATAGATAGATAGATAGATAGATAGATAATTCTTTATTGTACATCAACATTATTACAGAACAGTAGTACATGGATACAGTTACAGTTAAATGCACAATGGGCGGCCTTATCACTAAAAGTGATTTCTTCCAGGCAACCTTAGGATGGACAGGATTGAAAAGTATGTAATATAAGTGAGTGTTGATGTAGTTTCTTAAACAAATAAATACCTATAACAAATAAAAGAATGTGATACATGAGAAAAATACGTACATATAACACAAAAATACATAATTATATAGTGAAAGAAATAAATAAAATGTGAATGTGAGGAGTTTTCAATGGCTACGCTATAGAGAGATAATGATTATTTACCATTGTTTTAAAAATATTTATGGATTGTGCCTCTCTAATCTTTACTGGCAATGCATTCCATAGGCCAATGGCCTTCACAGTAAAGGATTTGCTGTAATAATCAGTAGAGTGCGCTGGCAACCCCAGTGTCAAGTTCCTAGACGGCCTCAAGGATCTTGCATGTGTGTCATGGAGAAATTTAAAACGTTCTTTGAGATAGGTAGGAGTAGCTGGATTAAAGAGAACGTTATATAATAATGCCAAAATATGAGCATTCCTGCGAAGACGAATTGGGAGCCACTTGAGTCTGTTACGAAATTGAGTAATGTGATCATATTTACGTAAGCCGAATATAAATCTGATACAAAAATTTTGAAGACGCTCAAGCTTATCAAGTTGCTCCTCAGTGAGATCAGGACAGCTGACATCGGCGTAATCTAGTAAAGGGAGAAGGAGAGATTGAACGAGTGAAATTTTAGTGGAAGTTGGAAGGAAGTTTCGTAACCGCCGCAAAGCCCCTGCTGCCGCGAAAAGTTTTCGACTTGTTTCTTGGAGTTGAGGTCTCCAGGAAAGGGTATTGTCAATAAGGATACCCAGGTTTTTTACACTTTTGTTAATTGGTAAAACAGCCCCTGCAAATTGGACTTGCGGTAGTTGTGACCAGTCAATTCTAGAAATCAACTGCTGACCACCTATTACAATTATTTGTGTTTTGGTTGGATTCACCGTCAGTCCATAATTATTACTCCATTCGGAAATGCGCTCCAGATCCGTGTTGATCGTACAAATTGCTCCAGTCAAGTCACTTAAGGGAGCCTGTGTATAGATTTGTAGATCATCGGCGTAAAGGTGGTAGGATGAAACAAGTTTTTCAGAGATGGTATTTATAAAAATTGCGAAGAGTAAAGGAGATAAAACGCCACCCTGCGGTACTCCAGCTGTAGTATTGCACCAAGAAGAATAAGATTCCTCGATGCGAATACGTTGCCGGCGACCAAACAGGTAACTACGAAACCATTCAAGAGCCGTTGGAGATATGTTAATAGAGCTAAGTATACCCAGCAAGATTTGAAAGTCCACAGTATTGAAAGCATTACTGAAATCCAGTAAAGACAATAAAGTAAGTCTTCCACCATCCATGCCCCTTCTTATATCATCAGTTATCTTAACCAATGCCGTGCTGGTACTGTGTCCACGTCGGAAACCGGATTGAAAAGGATTAAGAAGTTCATTTTTATTAAGAAATGAACTAAGTTGACTATGGATAAGTCGCTCAAAGGCTTTGGAAAGGAATGGAAGAATGGATATCGGACGGTAATCAGCAAACGAAGATGGCTTGGATTTCTTTGGTAAGGGAATTAATTGAGCGTCTTTCCAAGCAGATGGAAAAATTCCGCAGGATAGCGAGTGGTTAAAGACATGGCAGAGAATGTGTATGATTTCATCAAGAATAGGTAGAATCATATTCCTGCTGACACAATCGTTGCCCACAGCATTGGATGAGATTGTTACTATGCTCTTTTTTTCTATATGCTATAATAATTGTTTCAGGAGTAAATGCATTGTTACTTTCATAACTCGACGTAGAACTGATATTATTTAGCAAAATAAAAAAAATCTGGTATTTACTTAGGACAAAACGTAGTTAAGTAGGCAGATAAATAAATAAGTAGGGAGGAACTTACCTTTTATTCCTAGATCTTTTGGCTTTCATATTTTTATAATGCGTACTATACTTTCTTTTCCCTGCCATGGCACTCAGCAAATTCAATCAGTCCTGCGAAAAAAACTCGATTACCGACTTGGTACGTTTATGATATACTAGCTTTTGCCCGCGGCTCCGCCCGCGTGGATGTCGGTTATCGCGACCAAACATAGCCTATGTCCTTTCTCATGGTCTAATCTACCCCTATACCAAATTTCATCGAAATCGGTTCAGTGGTTGAGGCGTGAAAGCGTAACATACAGACAGACAGACAGACAGAGTTACTTTCGCAATTTATAATATTAATAGTATGGAATTACTGGCTTCATCATGTTGAAAAATCTATGTATGTCGTTCAGAGAATTAGTAGATGATTGAAAGTCAAACCCAGTCGCGTATGACTGGGTACCCCGCCAGTTCCTTTCTCGAGAAAATTAAGTGGGCAGGGCATTGATGTACAAAAAACCCATGGGTTTTTTAGTACTTATATCAATGGGGCAGGGCTTTGATTGTTTCAAGGCTGAATTGATACCTACTTTACAAGCTTCTTATAATAACCTAGGTAGGTACTCAAAGACCTGCCCGGATGCTCAAAGGGACTGTAGTCCCTTTGCGCATTTTGGCAGTTGGCGGGAAAATTGCCATTCGCACAAGTTCTTTTTTTTTCTTTTTAACGCGTGACTTAGTATCGGTTTAGTAATTTTATTCGATTAAATATAGATCCCTTCGTCCCAAAAATACGTTATACAGTACGGCACTAGTTCATTCGATTAAAAAAAAATTGAATGTTTATGGTTCTAAAGTTTTGTTTTGCGTGTGTTATTATATTATAGTTTGTCAGACGTGTAAAAATTTAAATGCTGTTTATTGTAAAATAAGTACATGTTATAAGTGAAGTATGTGTATGTGATAAAAGGTTTACGATAGGTTTAAGTAAGGTTCGTATATACTTTTTAAATAAACACGAGATTCAAGATAAAATAGTCATTTTTCACTATCGCCAATGTTTACAGTTGCTTATAATAAATCCAGTGATAACTATCAACAAGATTCTTATAAGAATTGAAAGAATGACTCATATCCTTTATAAAAAATAACACTTCAGCCTTTGATTATATAATGTCTAGATAGAGCCTCGTCCTACTGTCAACGGAAATAAAACGAGTCAACCTGTGCAAACATGTGTGCGTGCGGCCCGTGTTTTACACGTTGCATTCGTGCTTCTGTGTGCGTAAATATGATACCAGCTACAAGGAAAATTTCCCAAAAAAATCACCTACATAGGTATAATTAAATTGTTTTTCTTTGACAGCCTCTGTAGTGTGACAGTAGTAAATGAGAATAGTATGCAAGGGGCACGGGTTCGATTCTCGCTTAGTGCATATATTTGTTTGTGTACATATGACCGATTTCGATTTCGTTTTCGTTTTCGTTTTCGTTTTCGTTTTCGGCTTCGTTTTCGGCTTCGGCTTCGGCTTCGGCTTCGGCTTCGGCTTCGTCTTCGGCTTCGGCTTCGGCTTCGGCTCCGGCTCCGGCTTCGGCTTCGGCTTCGGCTTCGGATTAGATTTCGATTTCGGATTTCGGATTTCGGATTTCGGATTTCGGAAATAATGTTCTAATCCAAATCAATAAAAAGGACGGACATTGGCTCCCCCAATCGGTACAAGGCTCCCCCAATCGAACCAAACCATGAATTTAAAAAACTGGCAACACTTACAAATATGGCGCGTGATAAATGACATATTGTTGTGATGAAAAAAATTATTAATTTAACTTGTATTTTGGTTACTTTATTCATAAAAGGTAATGTGTGTAGTAGTATTTAGGCGTCCTTTTTAATTCCGGCAAACTTTGATAGTGCTAGTCGCCATATTTCGACAGTTTTTATTTAATGTTTTTCGCGGGTTTTACGTTGTGACACCGAACCGACGCGAACGTCACTGAGCTGCGCGTAAGTATTATGAGATTGAACAAGCTGATATTTTTTGAGACGTTTGTACGCATTTGACACTCCATCTAGACATATAAATAATCAAAGACTTCAGCTTATAAAGTTGTGAAGTGTTCGTCAAATGATTTGTTTATGTAAACTCCGACGGCCGGGATTTGAATTACGTCGTCGTCGGCGTTCAAGGTCAAATTCGCCGCGCGTCCGGGCTGGTATCTAAATAATTTTGTATTTGATATTTTCTAAAGTTTACGCGAAAGTCACTCATTGAAATAAAACCACTTTTTACGGATTCTATCGCGATATATTTGTTATTATTACTTTCTTACGGGTTAAAAAGTAATAATAACAAATATATTGCGATAGAATCCGTAAAAAGTGGTTTTATTTCAATTTTGTATTTTTTGCGATTTATATCTAATTCCATCATGGTATTCTTTCAGACATTAATTATATCATTGGTAGGCTTAGGGGGGAACTCGCCCTGGCCCGCGGCCCACATTACACGGAGTAGGAACAGTAGTGAAAAAGTCGTTGTTTGAAAAGTTTTGGTCAGACTTAAAATCATACATTTATTTTGTTTGATCGTAATCGGTTGAGTAGAACTGGAAATATGAATCAAAAATTGCAATAACTAACATCCACGGGTACCACAGAAGTCAAATTTCATAAGCAATTGAAAAAATTACAAGCATGTAACTTACCAATAATATTTTTTTGTAATTATAACTTTCTGTGAATGAATAGAAATAAAACTGATGTTTGCGAACGAACGGGGTTTCCGGACGATGCGATGGCGCAACGCAGAGAAGAGACGTGCTTCCGAATTAAAAGCCAGCTGGGCACTAAAATGCAAAATGGCGGCGCAGAGGGGCCCATACTCAGAGCAAATGCCGCTTTTGGTACATTCAGCGTCAGAAAGTAATATATAAATAAGTCTCAAAGTGATCTTAAAAGTGAGGTATTGACAGCAAATAAAACTGTTTTATTGAATGAAATTTGTATAGCATTCATTATGCTAACTTTAAACAATTCTAAATACATCGGGAAAAAGAAGCGCCCAAGTGGGACTTGAACCTACGACCTTTCCCTTACAGGGGGAATGCTCTTCCAGCTGAGCTATTGAGCCACACCTGAATCACTTAAAATTTCCCTTCTCTTTATATCCGTCTTTAAGGGTGACGGTGGAGCCATCTACCAACTTTCTTACGAACTGTTGGAACCAATGACAATGAATGATTTTTCAACCATTTTTAAACATTGTTTTTGATGACTCCGCCCAAATATTTAAATGAAGTTTTTATAGCATTTTTATGCTAACTTTTGTTATTGATTTAAATTGTATTATTTACGAGCTAAAGGTGTACATGTACCAAAAACTAGAACAATGGGGAAACCAAGGCTACTTTAGTAGTATGTTATATTGGTACAAAACATTTTTAATTTGGAATTAAAAATGTTTTGTACCAATATGTTTTCTGAAATTAAATACCTATAAAAATGTTTTGAGCACTATGTTCATCAACATCTTTTTAATGCTGACTATACAATGCCTAGGTACATTTACGGAGCAAAAAATGCTTCTTGACAAAAGATGTCAGAAGCATTTATCTTCACCTCGCCTGATAGTAAGCTAAAAGCAAAGCCTCGGAAAGAGAATCACCATTACAAACACATAAAACATAAAACAGTGACACTCAAAAGAGTTTTAATAGGCAGATAGGTATATACGTTCCTGCGCAGAATAGGTACTGCAGGGCTAAAAAGGCCGTAGTGGATGTTTCATTAAGGCCAGGTAGGCCGCATTTTGAGTTTTTTAAAAGCATTTGAATCATAGGAAAAAGCGTTTTAAATTTCGAAAAAAAGATATATATTAGTTAAGGATCCAGTCTAGTCAAATTCGCATTCAATTACCAGATCTGATGAACTTCACTCGATAGAAAAAAATCCCAAAGTTACCCCTTTTCGTTATTTTTTTTTGAATATTATGACTAAATTACTTATGCTTTCTATAAAATTTTTGTACTAAACTAAAGCCACTACATATGTCTAGACATTTTCGCAGATTTTGACTATATTATGAAATAATTTTTAAAGTTATATTTAAATACCTACTAAATTCGCGAGTGCTCGCGCCGCTGAGGCCCGAAAAGTTGCGCCAGTCGCGCGCTGGCGCTTACCGAAGTAGGACCTCTGTCAGTTTTTGCGCGACAGTTTCGTGCACCAATCAATCGGTTTTACGTATTTATAATAAATTGTTGCAAGTCATTCAATATGGGCAATAAACAACGCAAGCTAAAGAAGTCGTGCAAAGCCATAAACTAAATTTCTAACTCCGATTGGTAATTTAAAAAATTATCATACCTAAATATTACGCTCATAGCGCCATAGTATAAGAATATCAGTATTACAACTGAAGATGCTACTTACGATTTTCTATAATTCATATTTTATCTATATCAGTACAGGGGTACCTAATACCTACAATATTCGTACATTGTATATAATTTGTGTGTGTGTAAATAAATATAAATTTAGTTTTAGTTTAGGATAGAATAATTTTAATATTTAGGTAGGTTAGTTTAATTATTGGCCTTTTTTTATCGTGCGCAAAATCCTCGTGGATACCACCCCCACGAAGCCGGTGGAGGCGGTTATGTCGGACTCAAACCGACTAAAACGCACGCCGTCTTGGGTCCTTGGTTGCCGGAGGTGAGATTGCCGAAAGCATATCTCTCGCACCCCAGCAGACCCAGGAGAATTACTGGCCTTGGGTCAGCCGGGGTGCGAGGGATATTTCGATGACAACCTCACCTCAGGCCTAGCACCACGACCCACAGTCGGCGTGCCCACAGTCGGACTCGAACCGACTAAAAAGTCGGTTCGAGTCCGACATAACCTCCCCTTCCGGCTCCGGCAGGGAAGGTATTCGAGGGGATTTCCGCACGAAAAAAAGAAGGTACAGTGTAAATTTATATAAATACTTCATAAAAACTAGCCCCACGACCCACAGTCGGCGTGCCCACAGTCAGACTCGAACCGACTAAAAAGTCGGTTCGAGTCCGACATAACCTCCCCTTCCGGCTCCGGTAGGGGGGTATCCGAGGGGATTCCCGCACAAAAAAAGTTGTTAATCTCGTTAACTTTAGGTATTTAACTGCCCTGTCGACGACGAACGGTGCGATTATATAAAGTAACCGTTAGCATCAATTCAAACAAATGTTTGTAAAATTACAAGCATTATTATTATTATAATGTAAGTTTTTTTCGCCCAAGCAACTATACAAACAACATAGAACAAACAGTTCTCAAACTCATACAGTTTTTTTAATTTCGTATTTATTTATATATATATATATATAATCATATAACTAAATAAAGTTAAAAAAACTTTATTTAATTTTCTAAGTCAAATCAAGTTTTCCTACTGCATATTTCTATACTGTGACGCTGGTGGGGTCATCGCCGAGTTCACCGTCACTGCGTTCGCGCGTAATATTTTACGAGCGGCCGGGATCGCTATAAATGCCTACTTTTGCAGGAATAGAGGGCCTTAAATGATCATAATATGACGATCACGTGTCAAAATTCACTTATGGTAAAATGCCCACTTTTGATGAATCATAAATGTTGCTCATTTATGTTTCATATATGAACATCATCTTATTTGACAGTTTTGTATGAAAATGAGTAAAATGGTCGAAATATATGAGCCATTCAAAATGTCAAATTCGTGACGTATTAGATGTTACTATGGACTAACATTTATTCTTCATTTTGGTGTTTTCATTAATCATGGTTATATTATTAAACCTCACTGAGATGTTTAGGACCCTTTATTTTATTTAGGCAAGGAAAAATGTACATTCCGCGGGCTCGGGGAAGCCGCGGTTGGGCTCTCACCACACTAAAATAACAACTGCCATACGTGAGTAAGTGCGGCCAACCTCACCATGTCAGTCCATACACCTGCTGATTAACGGCCGAGGTTTTGGCGCTAAGTTCAGGTTAGGTCAGAGTTGCTTCTGCAAGAGCCAAGTACAAACTTTGAGGACAGGGTCGTGGCGATGACTCCCTTGAGGGTGAAAAGTATTAAAACGCAGTATGTTAAACAGATAGTCATTTATAACACAAAACAAAGAACAGAAAAATATTCATATACTGGGTTTTTAAATAAAACATGAAAACACAATTAAGATTGTTTATGTTTAGCCTATCTTAACGGAGTATAGGTTTATTATTATGTTGGAGAATTAAAAAAACTCTTTATACAATTAAAAAACCTTACAAATTATATTTTTCTATACAAATTACATAAGAAAGATCTATTGAGATTCAGATTCAGATTCATTTATTTGCATAAACATTGGTTACATGGAAGTTGTTACATGGTCATTGCTTGTTACGGTGCCGACATGTTTTGCCCAGAGAGGCGTACAAAATTTATAGTTAGACAAAATAAAATAATTACATTAAATTATGAGCCATGCTATGTCACAATTAAAAACATTTTTTTTTTTTTTTTTTTTTATACAGGACTCGTCAATTTGACTTCACCTCGCCTGATGTTAAGCTAAAGGCAAAGTCTCGGAAAGAGGGTCACCATCGTAAACATTTACCATGTTAACAGTGGTACAATTAGTCACAAAAAATATTTAAATGTCATTCATGTCAATAATTTAATAATGTCAATATAAAAAATTTCAAGTTCCCAAAAATAGATTGTAATAAAAAAGTAAAATGTAGCCAAGAATGACATGCATTGTTTTAAAATTTATTTATAATTTAGAAATATAAAAACAGTATCCGACCGACCGGTATTGCTTACAGGGACCAAGCTACCAGTGGTTAGGGTTATATTACTATTACAATTAAATAATGGAGGAGCAGTAATTTGCTGATTGTTGATTTCATGGTGTTGGAGTATAGTTCAGTCCATACATGTCACTACTATTGTTTACTGTTCACTAGTTATTTATGTAACCAACACTTGAAGGTGGTTAGCATCGCACCTGACACCACTTCCTCGGGTAATTTATTCCATAGTTGCACAATACAGTTTTGTAGAGAGAGGCAAGCAGTCAAGGAATGTTGGTGTGAGCATGAGAGTGAGGTTTGTTCACTATGTCCCTATTATAACTATGTCTAACTCTTCTTCCTATTATCGCCATTCTTCTCACTCTGTACCATTCATAAGTAAGATTTTCTTCACAAATGTCTGGTGGCTTTAACACGATTCTCTTGGTTCACATTACTCTCAGATCTAAGATTTTCTAGCTCATTACTTGAAAGTGTCACAGAAATCCTCTGAATGTGAACTACAGGCTCCTCCTGGTGTGTATGTCCTGTATAGATTCGTGTGTTATTTCTAGATCCGTCTGTTTCACATCAATTAGTAGATTGTTCTCATCGCTGCCGCTCCATCACTGCTCGTGGATAATTTCATTGTCCCACTCCGCTTTTCACCTGTTTCGTACCCGTCGCTAATGCTACAATGTGCTATGTTTTCATTTATATCGCCGTCACTCAGCTTTCGCGCTGCCCATTCAATGTTTTTTGCAGCTAACAAACTTGATAAATTATTATTGACAACAAACAACAAACAATGATAATTAATTGACAAGACAACATTTTTTTTAAAGTTATGTCAGGCAAAAATTGCCACACTAAAAATAAAAATATAAATAGAAATCATATTTGTGGTATTTGCTTTATTGTTACTTCAATTAATGTTTATTAGATGGGAAATCATTATCTATTGGTATATAGATCATAATTACTACCGTTTTACGCTGTATTAGTGGTAAAATCTTAATCTAGGAAAAACCGCACAAGTACGATTCGGTGTCTCTATATTTTTTCTTCATAGTAACATTGTCACTAGAATATGATCATAATTAATTTCCTTCATATTTGAGATGACATATTATAAAACGCGACCATTTTACGGTCTTTGAAATATGTCATCTACTAATCTGCAAATGAATGTCATTTTAGATGAAACATCCAATACAGCCATTTTAGGCCTGCTGCTCACATCTCTGGGACGGCTCCGCAAAGTACTTACTAGATGCTCTCGACAGGTTGCAGCGACGTGCGGTCCGCATTATTGGGAATCCTGAGGTCACGAACACCCTCGAGCCTTTGCAGATGCGTAGAGATGTTGCGTCTTGGGCAGTATTCTACCGACTCTACCATGGTGAATGTTCTGACGAGCTCTTCCAATTAGTCCCACCCTCTCCTTTCCTACACAGGACGACACGTGCAGGGCTAAGATGCCATCCATATACGGTGCAGAGTATACCTGCTAGAACCAAGCGTTTCAGTGACTCATTCCTATGCCGCACCATTAAGACCTGGAACTTCCTGCCAGCTCACGTGTTTCCTGATTCCTACAGTCCCGGGTCCTTTAAGCGGGGCGTGAAAAGGCATCTAATGAGGCCGTCAAGCTGAGTGCCACCACTGTTAACATGGTACATGTTTCTGATGGTGACCCTCTTTCCGAGGCTTAGCATCAGGCGAGGTGAAGTCAAATTGACCTGATCTATATAAAAAAAAAGTTTACCCGAGTTTCCACTGATTTATTCATAGACTTTGAATACATTCATTCTTTTAATTTTTATTCTTTTTGGTCTGTTGCTGTCACATTGACGTGTGAAAAATTCTGCCGAAAAAATATGAAGAAAAAGAAATGGATCAAAATGTGTAATCGGTCATTATTATCATCTATATTTAAAATATTATATTTGGATTATAATGCCACGGTGGCTCGTAGTGGCCATGTTCTCTTTGCTGTGGGTATTGTACTGTTTTCCTTTTATTTATTTAATTGTAGTTAATACACGTAGCTCGCGGCTCCGCCCGCGTGGAACTCTGATCCCGTTACCGCTTCTGACCCTCGCCGACAGTAGGTATACATAACCATGCGATACTCATAATTTGCAGTGTTTACCCGTGGTCCCGTTGGGTCGACCCATTACCGGGACCACGGGTAATTTTAATTACCCGTGGTCCCATGGCATTAGGGATTGCTGCCTGGACTTCTGATTGTATCGATAGAAAATGAACACTACGAGTAAGTATCAGTTACATATAAAGAGTTTACTCATTAAAATAAAATAATTCCATCCTTAAGAACAAAAACATTGGGTATTATTTTTTTTTTTATACCTTTTAGGTGGCAGACAAGCACACGGGCCACCTAATGGAAAGTGGTTACCGCGGCCTATGGACGTATGCAACACCAGGGGCGTTACACTCGCGCTGCCTACCCTGAAGAAACCTTCTAATGCCCCTCTTGAAAAACCCCATATTGTAGTCGCTTGGGAAAACCATGGCAGGGAGTTCATTCCACAGCTTGAGCGTACGTGGGATGAAGTTCCTTTCATACCGCACGGTACGCACCGTATTAGGATGCAATGTGTGGGGATGAATTCCCTGTCTATGGCGAGCGGTGCGATGATAGAATGTAGCTGTGGGCATCATGTCAAATAATTCATCTGAGCACAGACCATTATATAGGCGGTAGAAAACACACAGTGAGGTGAAATCCCTTCTGAGGCTGAGAGTTTCCACATCGCCTGCGAGTATGGGACTGTCGACGAGCCTCAACGCACGTCTTTGCACCGAGTCGAAAGGCTCAAGGCGCTCCGGCAAAAAGATGGCAGCAGTACTCCATGTGGGGCCGAACCTGTGCCTTATAAAGAAGGAGTCGCTGCCCCGCAGTGAAGTACTGCTTCGCCCTGTTAAGAACTCCAAGTTTCTTTGTTGCCAGCTTGACCTTGTCCTCCAAATGACTGCGGTACTGGACGTCACTTGAAATGTCGACGCCTAGGATCCCGATACTCGGGGCAATGGTAAGCCGTGTGTCCAGGAATTGCGGCGCTACAATAAATGGGGTTTTCTTAGCGGTGAATACACATACTTGTGTCTTGGTGGGGTTGAACTGGATCAGGTTTAGTCGACCCCAATCGGATACTCCCGAGAGAGTTGTCTCGATTTCTGACACAAGTTGTTCGCGACTCCCCTCCACCTCGGACTGGGGGATGTTTGCACGGCCCGTGTAACATGTGTCTCCAGTACTGTTGTCCGCATAGCAATGAATGGAGTTATTCGACAGCATGTCATTAATATGCAGCAGAAACAGGGTCGGAGACAACACGGAACCTTGTGGGACACCAGCGTTTATGTCCATGCGGTCCGAGCGACTGCCGTCCACGACGGCTTGGATGCTTCTGTTGGACAAAAAGCTGGAAATCCAATTACACAGCCCCTCAGGAAGTCCATAAGATGGTAGCTTCGCAAGAAGACCTGCCATACCCGATCGAAGGCCTTCGCTATATTTAGGCTGACCGCTAGTGCCTCACCCTGGCTCTCGATGGCTTGCGCACAACGGTTTGTGAGATACACAAGAAGGTCACCGGTATGTAATAGAACAAATATTGAAATGAAGAATTCATATTTTATTCCGAAATAAATTATATAATAATAACCAAATGCAAATGGCTCATAAACTATCTTAACATTTCTAGTGCGTATCTAACCTATATTTCTCCAGTAACTAATATTAAATTTTACTAATCTGACGTCAGCTGGCATTTCAGAAAAAAAAACAATACCTACTTTATTAATTGTTACCTATCCTTTGCACTGATTTGTCTTTTCAAAGAACAGTTCCACAGAGACGATTCATTTTTATAAACATTTTGCTTGTAATACCTACTTGTTTATTTTGCTTGTGTTTTACTTTTGAATAGTAAAACACTACCTTTCTTTCTTTTAATTATTTTTACGTTATTTTCCATGTTCAGCAAATTATATCAAATTCAGTTAAATTAATGTTACCCAAATTCAGTTAATGTCACCCAATTTTCTATCGATACAATCAGAAGTCCAGGCAGCAATCCCTTATGCCATGGGACCACGGGTAATTAAAATTACCCGTCGTCCCGGTAATGGGTCGACCCAACGGGACCACGGGTAAACACTCATAATTTGACTATAAATTACCTATTCTCCGCACGCCGAATGATGATCCCTATGACGTTTCAACTGACAGTTGTATTAGTTATGCGAAACAATTTCGATAAAATACTGTTTTTTCAGGCAAATGTCATGTCATTCAGCCAGGTCATTCAACATACTCGTAATAAGCAATATTTATTTATTTTGAAAAAAAGACTACGCGCATTGATGGACATAAAACACTAGATAAAAAAGTAACAGCCTTATTATATTTTATTTTACTATACTTTAATTTTTATTCAAATTGCATAATTTAAAGAATTTAAAATTCTTTTTGAATTGAATTTTAAAGAATTCATAATTAGCTGGCAATTATGGATTACATGGAAAAGTATTTAAATGGAGGCCATAGACCTACCGTATTTTTTTAATTCAGTCATGTCATGTCTTGTCAGTCTGTTTTGTCTTCTTGTCACACCGCATCACATCGCGTCATACGAGTGCTCTAACGCCTTGTATGCGCCACGTCTTTCTTTGTTAGCTGAGTTTTGTTTCTGTTTTCGCTGTTTTGTGTTATTTGTTGATTTTCTGTTACCTGTTTGTTGATTTTCGGTTTTGCAAAATGCCGAAAAGACAGCGGAAAACTGTTCTCAACAGTGAAGTTCGCGAGTTTGTAGTTCGTTTGCGAGACTATTTTGCTCGTGAACAACAAAATGGCGGACCCTTGTTACCGCTTGACAATGTTCGCGATCGTGTAGCCGATGCTCTAGGAATCGGAAAGGCTACTGTTTCTCGAATAACAAAGGAAAAATTTGGGGAGTCGTCCATGGAGGACAATAAACTATTAACACCAAAGAAAAAGAAAAGGTTATGTCATATAACAGAACCTGATGAATTTGATTTAGATGCTATACGCAATCATATTTATGGTTACTACCTACGAGGTGAACTACCGACCTGCCAGAAGTTATTATCTTCATTAAAAGCTGCAGAACTCTTCAAAGGCGGTGCTACTTCTCTTAGAATTGTTTTGAAAAAATGTGGATGCCGCTATAAAAAATGTGACAAGAGAAAAATATTAATGGAGCGTACTGACATAGCTTTACTACAATGCGATTTTCTTCGCAAAATCAAACAAATTGATAACTGGGAGAAGGTAGTATACCTTGATGAGACATGGCTGAACGCCAATCATACTGTAGGTAAGGCATGGACGGATGACACAGCGAAATCCAGCACAAAAACTCTTGAAGGAAAGGGCCAGCGCTTAATCATTTGCCACGCTGGCACAGCTACAGGTTTTGTGCCGAATTGCCTGTGGGCTTTTAAGTCAGTGAAAACAACGGAGTACCACGAGGAAATGAATTTCGAAAACTTTAAGACATGGTTTATATAAAACTATTAGAAAATTTGAATGAGCCTCACTATATTTTAATGGACAATGCTTCATATCACTCAGTTCAAATTAACAAACCCCCCAGCAGCAATAACAAAAAAGCTGAAATTATAGAGTGGTTACACGGCAATGGTGTGGAAACTGACAGTCAGATGTTAAAAAAAGAGTTGGTTAGACTGTTGAACTTTCACAAACAACAGACGCACCCATCATATTTTTTGGATGAATTGGCCAAATCAAATGGACACACGGTAATTCGGTTACCGCCCTATAACTGCCAATATAATGCAATCGAGTTGATATGGGCGCAGATCAAAGGTATCTATATTTTTTATTTATATAATATTATGTATATGCATATATTTCTAAAAATAATTACTGAATGTACAAATATTTTCAGGTCATGCAGCTAGGCATAACACAACTCCGCCATTCACGGCAAATAAAATGATGGTTTTATTGGAAGAAGCTTGCGCTCAAGTGACAGCTGACGATTGGCGAAAAGTGGTCGAAAGAACGAAGAAAATTTGCTTACAAGACTGGGATCGAGATGTACAATACGACAATATCATTGACCAACCGTTAATAATAAACGTCACGGATAGCTGCAGTTCAGACTCAGATTTTGAAGATCCGATTGACCCTGTATCAGATTCAGATTGATATAAATAAAATACAAACTCAAAGCATTTGTTTTATATTTCCAACAAATTATCGATATTTTGTTTATCGATGTGTCCCTTCTTAGTCGATAACAGCTTGAGGACGTAACTTTTGCAGCACGTACCATGTACATTTGCATTGAGTTTTTTTTCTATTATTTCCGAACATTACGTAATAATTTCTTAATATTCATTTTTATAATTTACAATTGTACACAATTATGATTTTTTCGTCTTTTTAATGGACCTCTAAAGGATTTGATGTGATAGGACGTCAGTACAATGTTAAGCGCTAACGAACTGTCATAGGGATCATCATATAACGCTCGTAGTATAGCTAAAAAGTTGGGTATTATCCTATAGTTAAAATAAATTATCAAACCGAGCTTATTAAATAAAAAATGTTTTTTTTTTACCGTGGGGGCAAAATCCTTCATGGATGTTATGCCGGACTCCTACCAACTAAAAACCCCCACGGTAACGCTCAGCAGCCTATGGCTGGGAGCCGGGTAAGCCCTCGGAAGGATGTCCCAGGACTCCCATCAGACCTACGGCCACAATTGTGGCCTCGCCTAGGGGGTGGTTCGGGTGCTATCCCGCGTCTATGGAAGGGTTTCGGGTGTCATCCCGCTTTTTATTTATTTTATTTATATATATAAATATACTAACATTTGAACTCTCGCGTTCAATACCTATACAATAATAATAAAGGGAATTAACGCGATGATTGTATAGGTACATATGTACAGCGAGCTGCAAAAATGCATGGCCATTACAAATACTAAATCGTTTGCGCCGGTATTCAACGCCATCTGTTGACGAAAAAAATAATTCATAAATATCTAACTAGATGGCGCCGCGCTATCTTTCAAATGTGAAAAAAAAAACTATCAAAGTAGTTTAATAAATATACGAAACAACATTTTTACTTCTTTTTGTATATTATCAATATTTTCATTACATTAATTTGTACAAACACAAATGAATCAACATAATATAATTACAAAACCAGAATGCTCTCGGCAGGGTTCGAACTCGAAACTCTAAAACTTGGTTTCACGATATATCGCATAGACACATCTATTGGCTAACATTGCACATGATTATTGCGTTGAAATAGAATACTACTAGATTTTTGTAGTTGCATGCACTACCGCCGCAAGTTACGAATATAATACACTGGTCCAAAATAAACCTATCTACTTTTTTATTAAGATGACAAATATATTTGCGGAGGTAGGTATACAATATTACTATTATGAATGAAACGGTAGTTAGCATAATAATAACAACCGTATTAATGTCGCTCTCTAAATACGCTCATAGCTAGTAAAACCACTGGCGCCATCTAGTTTTTTTTATAAACTGGGGTTTGACAGTTCATAGGATTATCGATCTTAATCTATCCATGCATTTTTGCTGGTTACTGTACCTTTGATTTGCCTGACATTTCGACCAGATCACACATTCACACCGGCCGTGGTCACAGGCTGACTTATTATTTTATATTAAGTATAGGTAGGTACTTAATCAAGCTTATATTTTATATTTTAGAAGTTTGCTGCCCTCGCTACACCAAGAGTAAAACAAAGCACAAAGAACAATGTTACATTCGAGATTAAGGTAAATCCCATCTGTAATTTCTAAAGGGAAATTAGCTATATTTTTCGTCAGCACCTTATATTTTATCATCACACCTACGTAAAATAGTAAATCTGCCATGAAATAAAGTATGTCTGCCGTCAAATATGGTAGATCTGCCGTCAAAAATGGTAGAACTGCGACTAAATATGGCATATCGGGTCAAATATGGTAGATTTGTTGTCAAATATAACTAAATAAATCTAGATCTGCCGTCAAATGTGGTAGATCGACGGCCAAATGTGGTAGAACTGCGTTCAAATAGGGTAGGTATATCTCGTCAAATATGGTAGAACTGTCAAATAAGGTAGAACTGCGATCAAATAGTTATGGTATATATGGTCAAATATGGTAGTCTGTAAAACATATCTAAATATCTAGATCTGTCGTCAAATATGGTAGATCTGACGAAGTTTATCATTATTTTTAAATATATAACGGCTCTTTTCTAGAAGCCGTACAAACTGCACAAACTGCAAACGCCGCCCTCAAGTGTGACTTCCTACATCTCGGCCGAGGAAGCTTTACAAGTGTACGAACGGATGGTTATTGCACGGCGATTGGAAATAGAAATATCTAAATTGTACAAGGCAAAGATTGTTCGTGGTTTTTGTCATTCATATGCAGGTAAATACTGAGGTGAGATTGTAGTAAACATATCTCTCGCACCCCGGCAGACCCAGGACCATCTCTTTCGAGATGGCCCCCTTTGGGTTAGTGTCCCCATCTAGCCCTGGGTACGGGGAGGTGCACTTTGCGCCGCCGCCGCGGCCTGATTCTGCTAGGGTGAGATTCCACCGATCACCCCCAGGCCATGGAGGACGGAGGTCGGTCTGCGACCTCCGACGCTCGACTCGCCACCAGTACCTAATCCTATATGAGTAGAGCTTGTCAGCGCCCACCACCTCCCTCACACAAGCAAATTGACGACGATTGTTTGCGGATTTGTTGGTCAACTAGTCATAATGTGACAGAACGCGCGAGCGAGCGCACGTCTTGTTCTATACTATACTTCAGGGCTAGTCCACACACAGAACGTACTCGAATTTATCACGTGATTAGTCGACCGTAAATCACCCCGTGATCATTACTACTGAAAAGTAGCCGAAAAGTCCGACTAAATATTAAAAAAATCGGTTGTCTGTAAAGTCGGTTTACTGACGAACTTGGAACGCCTCAGAGCGAGGTAACGCCGCATGACGTCATGTTTTTTCGTGCGTGCAGCCGGCTCCATCGAATTATAAGAAGTTGTCACGTCAAAAATTGCGATAGATTTAGTTAAAAAGTGGTTTTATTTACATTAATAGGCCAGGAAGCAATTGCAGTAGGCATGCATTCCGTCATGCGTGATGTCGACACCTCGATAACTTCGTACCGTTGTCACGCCTGGGCATACCTAATGGGCGCCAGGCCCGTGGACATATTGGCGGAGTTGGCTGGTCGCAAGTCCGGTCTAAGCCGAGGAAAAGGAGGTTCTATGCATTTGTTCTGCCGCAAATTTTACGGTGGCAACGGTATTGTTGGCGCCCAAGTAGGTACATACTTCAGCATTCCTAACCATCCTTTCAATTCTAGTAGGAGTAATTAGTAGAGCTCACTATAAGGCTGAAATTGGCAACCAAAAAGTTTTTTTTTCGTAAGAAAATCCCTTCGGATACCTCCCCCGCCGGAGCCGGAAGGGGACATTATGTCGGACTCGAACTGACTAAAACCACACGCCGACTGAGGGTCGTGGTGCTAGGCCGGAGGTGAGGTTGTCATCGACATATTCCTCGCACCTCGGCTGACCCAGGGCCATCCCTTACGGTCTGGCCCTCCTCGGGACCAAATGATGGCATCTTTTTCAATGAAATGCGAATAAATTGATTTGGGCATAGTTTAGTGAACAATTTTAGCAAACGATTTTAGCTGCTCTACAAGTTGCTGGCAAATTTCTTCTGCTATAATTGCTTTTGCCAATTGCTGTTGACCATTTTTGCTGCTATAATTTTGGCTGCCAATTTCCACCTCATACTCACTTCGGCTTTGTACCATCTACGTAGTATCACCAGATTATAGAAGATAGGTTATTCGTGATTTCTTTCGAAATATTTTCGGTTCTAAAGTAACGTTTTAAATATCACGAGGGGAAACGTGAATAAAAACTCTTGAATAAAATAGTAATAACGGGAATTAACGTGTAACCTGGACGAAACGTCACGCAAATCATAGGTATGTAATGTACCTATAATATGATCGCGTTCATTCCCGTTATCACTATTGAACGCGAGAATTTAAAAGATAAACTCTTGCGGTCTTACTTATAAAAACTTACGCAGGGTGTATAACGCTGTTATAGCAAGATGTCTACTAATAAAAACCATTTTGACATTAGCCTTGTATACACTCCATATACACAGAACGAATCTACTATGAAAAGATAAACAATGTTTAACAGGCCTGAACCATTGTTTAAGGATTGTGTAAGAAAGAAAACGGAAAAAAGTGCGAGTCAGACTCGCATCCGAAGGGCTCCGTGCCATTATCTATACGAGATTAGACGCTTTATTATAACTTTTTTTTTTAGTTTCACTTTTCTTCTAATAATATCGAGAAAAAAACGGCAAACATATCACCTTAATTTCATGGGTGCCCACGTTGTTTTATTATGTTTTAGTATGTGTTGTTATGACGAAAACAGAAATATTTAATTTCCGTACCTCGGAGAACACGTTAAGGCGTCGGTCCCGGTTGTGCATGGCATACGAACTCTATTCTAGTCGTTACGACAATTAGTCTGACTGCAATACTACGATATCCCCCATGACTTTTGGAGGTCATTGGCAGTCGCTATAAGCCCATATAGCACTTTTTGGTCGCAGATATGATAAAGATGTAACAAGTCGCAACAGTTTCGTAACTGTTACGAAACATGGTGACTGTGTGGAGTTTAGTCTCTATGTGTGGTATTAGTTCGTACACAATTTGACCGAAAAACATTTCAGTAACTTTAAGTAGTCTTTGTGTTTACACGTAATGTAAACATTTGTGTAGACTTATTTTTAAACACTAAGTGTTCAGTTTGTAACATGTGTACAATCGAGTAAAAATACGTGGTAGCGGTGTGGTCACCATGTTACTAGAATAATAACTTAATTTTTATATTTACACGAGGTGTCGTAATGTTACGTCATTATTACTGAACAATATATTACTGAAATGTGTATAAAAAAGTTACAATAAGACACTGTTTCTCAAACTGTTTCAACAAGTAATCAAATGATTGCCGCCGGTAATTTTGCCCGCGGCTCCGCCCGCGTGGATGTCGGTTATCGCGACCAAACATAGCCTATGTCCTTTCTCAAGGTCTAATCTACCCATGAACCAAATTTCATCAAAATCGGTTCAATGGTTTAGGCGTGAAAGCGTAACATACAGACAGACAGACAGACAGACAGACAGAGTTACTTTCGCATTTATAATATTAGTATGGATTAGACAAAAATAATAGAAACCAATTAATAGAGCGCACGTGCACTTAAAATTTGGTGGTCATGATTCTGTGAGCAGTAATATTCATAATCTTTGTCATATTGTAAATGATGTCTCAAGGTTCGGCTCTCTACCTTCTTTAAGTGCATATCCATTTGAAAGTATGTTGTTTCGAATTAAAAACCTTTTACGAAAAGGCGATAAACCCTTAGCGTAAGTAGCGAATCGCATACAGGAATTGTCAAAGCTAAACATCAAGGACCACAAATCCAAACGGATGTATTTTTATTTATTTATTTATTTATTTATACTTTATGCACGAAGTACATAGGCGGACTTAATGCCGTAGGCATTCTCTGCCAGTCTACCATAGGGTGGTGCAGAGCTAATACGAGGTAGGCGCATATAAATGTGGGAGGATATATATAAACCCATTAATACAAATAAGTATATAAATAAAACAATGTACATATAAAATAATAAAATATACAAATAGAATAAAATACATACAGGTTAAACTAAAATAGATATATACACATATATATATTTATATATACATATTTAAATAAGAGTATAAATATCATTATCGTTGAGACGATGATTCTGCCAATTCCGTGGTGATCAATTGCCGTACCCTGGACTTGAACACATCGCGGCTCGTGCTTTTCCTGATCTCCAGAGGTAGTGCGTTCCATAGACGAACAGCCTCAACAAAGAAAGAAGAGCCTAAAAAGTTAGTTTTATGAGAGGGAAATGCGAGTAGCCGGTTATCAGTAGAGCGAAGATTTTTAACGTTGTTGGAACATAGAAACTGAAAATAAGAAGTTAAGTAAGTAGGGATAGTGGGAGAGTTAAGGATATTGTAAAGAGTAGTAAGTGCGCGTAGCTTACGGCGAGGACGGATAGTTAACCAATTAAGCTGCGAGCGGAAAGACGACACGTGGTCATATTTACGAAGATTGAAGATAAATCGAATGCAGTTATTGAGAAGACGGTCTAATTTATCGAGAAGGTCTGCATTCAGGTCAAAATAGCACACATCACCATAATCTATTAGTGGGAAGATTAAACTTTGGGCCAGCGTAACTTTCGTTCCAGTTGGCAGGAAGTTCTTCAGGCGGTACAGAACTCTAAGTCTACCCGTAATTTTCTGGCTCAAGCTCGTTACCTGCACTCGCCAATCTAGGTTGGAATCGAGATGCAGTCCCAGGTCCTTTACTGAAGAGCTGAAAGGTATAGTTGATCCGTTATAAGTAACAGGTGGCAGTGTCGAGGTATCGACTCCACTCATCAACCTACCGCTGCCCACTATGATAGCCTGGCACTTTGATGGGTTAACGGCTAACCCAAATTTGGTGGACCAATTTCCCAAAACTTCAAGATCCCTATTCACCTCGCGTATGGCTTGAGAAATCTCACCCACAGGTGCTTGAGCATATAGCTGCAGGTCGTCTGCGTACAGATGATACGCACATCGAAGATTGTAAGTAGCAAGATTAATAAAAATAGAGAATAATAATGGAGAGAGAATACCGCCTTGAGGGACACCAGAGGTGAGATCACACCAGCGCGATGTGGACTCATCAATGCGAGTACATTGCTGGCGCCCCTGAAGATAATTTGAGAAAAATTCCAGTGCATCCGCTGAGATCCTAAGATGGGAAAGTATAGCTAACAGGATATCATGATTGACTGTATTAAAGGCGTTGGAGAAGTCTACCAGGACAAGCACTGTTATCTTGGTGGCCTCCATGCCAGTCCTTATATCACCTGTAACCTTTAGAAGAGCAGTAGTAGTGCTATGACCAGGTCTAAAGCCTGACTGTAGCGGGCTCAACAGACTGTTCCGATGAACAAACCTAGAGAGCTGCTTTTGCACACATGCTTCGAGCACTTTAGACATAAAAGGGAGAATAGAAATGGGACGAAACTGGCGGGGATACGGGTGAAAAAGTATTTACTATTGTAAAAATGAGTGAGAATTACCAGCTTTCGAAATACATGAAACATAAATGGTTTTCAAAAGACGAAATCGTGCAAGCTCTTCCAAAAGACCAAAGTACTAAAGAGCTCGAGTCGCGCCTCCAATTCCATAAAAAAATCATGATAGGCTCGCAGACTGGTAGGGTAGGTTTGGGTAATACTAGGAGGCAGTCAGACAAAGACATAACAAAATCTTTTCTTCAAGTAGATGAAAATAATACCTACAAAGTGCACGCAATGAACCTAGAAATACAAAACGAATGGTTAACACTAGGTGAATTTTGTATTCCCATAGCCTTAAAATGGCGTACCTTAATATACGACTGGTCACCGGCTCTCCTTAAATTCTATCTCAATGCATTCCAGTTGACCCTCCCCGACCAAAGCAATCTTGTCAGATGGGGAAAAGCCACAGATAAAACATGTAACTCATGTGGTGAAGCAATTGGTACTGCTAGGCACCTACTGGTGGGTTGTAGGACGCTATTAGACCGGGGTCATTACTCGCGCCGACATGATAAGGTATTAGAAATCGTACGTGAGGCGGTAAGTTTGGCGGTAGCTAGAGCGAAAAAACCACAAACCAAAGAAATGACGTCGCGTTTGTAAAGGAAGGCTGTTCAAAAAAGACAAATCAAAAGCCGTACTCAATTTTGATAGCAGCCGCTGATTGGACATTACTCGCAGATTCGTATGAGAAACACTATAAAATACCGGAGGATGTTTGTGCCTCGTCATCCAGACCCGATATATTCCTATTTTCAAAACAGCAAAAGCGTGCAGTACTAGTAGAACTCACAGTACCGTGGGAAACTAACATACCTAAAGACCACGCTATAAAAATAAACAAATACTTTGACCTGACCAACGAGTTAACCAAAAATGGCTATGTGGTTAAACTCTACGCCGTGGAAGTAGGAGCAAGGGGAATTCCAGCTAAATCCCTGTATAACTTATTTAAAGACCTCGGATTGCCAAGAGCTTCAGTAAGCTCTTTACTCAAACGAATATCTAAAACGGCGTTGATAGGATCTTACCAAATTTGGATAGGTAGAGGGGGGAACACGACTGACGGTGGAGGTGAGCGCTGATGCATCACAAGGTGGCCACCCTAAACCTACACCTGGGTCGCAAGTCCCAGGCGCCGTCACAGTGTTCCTCTCTGTACCACGCCATGGACCCGGCGACCGCACGGTGAATCCATGGAATGCTAAGAACCGGATCTCTACCGATAATAATATCGTAGAAATGAAATTCGCAACTTTTGATCAAGGAAACATACAAATCGTTGGAAGGAATATAAAAACAAATGTAATTTTTTTGAGCAATCATTTAATTCTTCCCATATTAATATTTATGCAACATTACTTCCTTACAAACTTGAAGAATTAAAGAAATACTATCTAAATGATGTCAAATGTAAACTTACATCTATGGTTTCCAACTCTCAAATGGTGTTTATTCCAGTATTGACAAGATTAGGAAAGAAAATAAACAAATAAAAACAATAAAACCAATCATAATAATTTTATTCTCAAACAATCAGATAAATCTTTTTAAAAAATTAACCCAAATTATCAAAAATATAAAAAAAAAACATACAAACGTAACTCGTCAGTTAAAACTTTTCAAAACAATTACAAACTGTCAGTTACATAAATACAATTTCATCGCATGCAGAAGACAGTCAGCTGCAAGAAACGCTGACGCCATCTCAAATTTCACTGATTTTTTTTTGTTGTTTTGTTACCTTTGCCAGATGAAAGTACACATTAATATAAAGAACTATTTATAAAGAACCCACAATTCTACTTGAAAAAAGTCTGCTGTTCCATACAAAATTCTAATACCTAGGTACTACACCAAAATGTATGGGACAGCAGATTTTTTCGTGTTGGAAGTTGGTCCGATACAAAAAGTTGTTTATATTCATGAGTACTTTCATCTGGCAAAGAGAACAAAATAACTCGCTAAAATTTGTGATGGCGTTATATAATGTGAAAAATGGTGAAAGGTAATTATACCTTTCACCATTTTTAACTGTAAATAACTTTAAATTAGGTACATCAATAAAATCTTAAATAAATTATTAGTCTAATCGCTGTTTGTAATTTTGTTGCACTCCGCATTTTTTTCGAAAACTGTAGGTAAATAGAAGTAGATCGTCATAACTTATATTCATCATTTTAGTCTCATGTTTTGAGTCGATCGTTTGAGAATCGCTGGAAGCAATAAACCATTTTGTGAATTCGGTAACTTAGTAACTACTTCTGGTTTCACGTCGACATATGTCGACACAATCTAGTACCTTCCTGACCAATTGTGACTAGAATTTTCTTCTAAATAAAAATACGTTTTGTACGAAAAACATTGGAAAAAATGAAATGCTCAAGTGAGACTCGAACTCACGACCTTTCACTTACAGGGCGACTGCTCTGCCAACTGAGCTATTGAGCACCACTTGAATCATTCCAAATTTTCCTTCTCTTTATATCCGTCTATAAGGGCGACGGTGCAGCCATCTACCAACATTCTTACGAACTGTTGGAAACAATGAATGATTTTTCAACCATTTTTAAACATTGAATTTTTGATGACTGCGCCCAAATATTTGAATGATTTTTTTATAGCATTTATTATGCTAACTGTTAAGTTCGAAAAACATTGGAAAAAATGAAATGCTCAAGTGAGACTCGAACTCACGACCTTTCGCTTACAGGGCGACTGCTCTGCCAACTGAGCTATTGAGCACCACTTGAATCATTCCAAATTTTCCTTCTCTTTATATCCGTCTATAAGGGCGACGGTGCAGCCATCTACCAACATTCTTACGAACTGTTGGAAACAATGAATGATTTTTCAACCATTTTTAAACATTGAATTTTTGATGACTGCGCCCAAATATTTGAATGATTTTTTTATAGCATTTATTATGCTAACTGTTAAGTTCGAAAAACATTGGAAAAAATGAAATGCTCAAGTGAGACTCGAACTCACGACCTTGAGCTTACAGGGCGACTGCTCTGCCAACTGAGCTATTGAGCACCACTTGAATCATTCCAAATTTTCCTTCTCTTTATATCCGTCTATAAGGGCGACGGTGCAGCCATCTACCAACATTCTTACGAACTGTTGGAAACAATGAATGATTTTTCAACCATTTTTAAACATTGAATTTTTGATGACTGCGCCCAAATATTTGAATGATTTTTTTTATAGCATTTATTATGCTAACTGTTAAGTTCGAAAAACATTGGAAAAAATGAAATGCTCAAGTGAGACTCGAACTCACGACCTTTCGCTTACAGGGCGACTGCTCTTTCGTAACGGCTACCAAAAAGCGGTATATGGGAGGAAAATATCGAAGTTCTGTCAAACCTGCAATTACTATAGGTACTATTAGGAAAAGTGGATCCCAGACAGGGGTTAACGCTAGGATGAATAAGTTCAATAAGCAAAAAGGGCAGATAGATGTAAAGAGCACCGTTTTTCCTTTTGCTTATGGTGATTGTAGATAATAAAATGAAGAAGAGGTCATGAAATATATATTATATGAAAAACAGAAAGAATTATGATAGAGTTTATTTTCCCTTAGGATACAATAATAATATTTAATTGTGCTTCAAGTTTGTAAAATAGTCTAAGAGGTTCTGCAGATGTCTGTATTGTTCAAAACTAATAGGTAAATCTTCTATAAAGCGAGGTCCTGGTAGCATTAACTCATTCTTGTTACTTCTCTTATTTTCTTCTATATAAGATTCCTCTTATGGACTATTATATAACAACATGCAGTCCGAAATTTTATGCTATTTGATTTTTTGCTTCCTTGTTTTTTAATTCCGTAATAAACATCATTGATCCGGGCTTACTCCAGGGCATCCCAATGGGAAGCGCGTATCCTTTTCTTTATTTCAACACCTTTTACCTCTATTTTCAACAAAAAATGAGTATAAAACAATAAAAACGGTATAATGTTGATAACTACCTATGACTGCTTGAGAGATGTGCCGAGTCAGGCTAACTCGAATTCTGACTCGAATACCTAGCAAGTATTCGTGTACTCGAGTATACCAAATACAGTATTCGGATCCTCAGGACTCGAATACAGATTTCGAGTACTTGAAGTATTCGAATACTAAAATTCTAAAAGCAACCTTATAGCTTCAACCGTACAGTCGAATTTTGAATGGCCACAAGTAAGTAACGCACGACCGACGACGCAACATGTATGAAGTGTTGTATCGTTGCAAGTTCGAACGTGTTTAGATTTACGGACGGTGAGTTAGGAGTTAGGTTCTTTAATAGTTATTATAGGTGTAGTAGTGACTTGTTTCTCTTGAAAGTTATCACTTTAATGTGACGAAGTGTCGGTTTATGTCATTTAGTGTTTCTATTCAATTATTTTGGGATAAAATGGCTCCGAGGAAAAAGTCAGAAGTATGGAAGTTTTACAATATATTAGGAAATAAAAAAGTGGAGTGCAAAGAGTGTAAAAAACATTTTTTCATTTTGGAAATACAACAAATTTATTAAAACATTTGAAAAAAATACATCCTCTGACTTATACATCGTGTATGGACAAAAATGAAAATGAAGGTGAAACCTTAGGGGCTGGTTCTGCTTCTGAAACGGAGTCATTAGATTCACTAGCATCGACGTCTACTACTTCTACTAGTCAATCACAGACAAATGAAATTGAAAATATAACCACGATAAGTCGTAAAAGACAATTACAAATGACTTTTTTGTCAAAAAATGCTGCTCAGGTCAACGCCAAAAATATAGACAGAGAGCTAATAAATATGATTTGTGTGGATTTGCAACCTCTTTCTATTGTCGAAAATGAAGGCTTTCAAAAAACTGGAGTTCAAGGAACTGAATCCGAACTATTGTCTCCCTTCAAGGAAGATTTTGACAGAAAAACTATTGCCACAACAGTATGATTTATCGAAAAGAGCACTAATGGAAAAGCTACAGCAAGTAGATTTTATAGCTTGCACAACTGACATGTGGACATCGGACAGCAGTAAGTGTTATTTAACCCTTTTTTTTTTTCTTTTTTTTACGTGGTGGAATGCTTTTAAGCACTTCGCTTACCCCCTACGGGGGCAGGGAGCGGGCTTCGTGTGGGACTCCTAGCCTCGAAGGAGGCCAGACTACCCACTAAACCACCACGGTGTCCGTCGTCACCACATATCGACGATGTCGGGAACAACATCTTCCGCCATCGTCGTGTGGGTCGCCCGCCGCTGATCTACGGCAGGCCCATCTCTGGTGCGGCAGAAGAGGAGTCCTTCTGCCACCCGCCTAGGCAAGGCACACGCGACACGACGTGCGCCTTCAACCTCGAGGCCCGGTTAGGGGGGGAGGAGTTGATGGTACCGCCTCCTCCGAGCCCCGGTTCTCTTGCGGCGCTGTGGGAGGGAAAGGGGGTCACATTCCCTCTCCCTCTCCGCCGCCTCCTTCTGCGAGATAACCGTCTCGCAGAAGGTCTGAACCGCTGCCCACGCCTCATCGCCACCGTCGACCATAGACAGAACTACGGCCGGCAGCGAGAGGTCCGTCCCCACTTCGGCGATGAGAGCACGGCGCTCCCCAGCCCAAGCGGGGCACTCCTCTAGGGTGTGCTGCGCCGTGTCATCATCGCGGCCACAGTGGTGGCACCCACTGGTCGGCTCTCGTCCCACCCGGCACAGGTAGCTTCCGAAGCATCCATGCCCCGAAAGGACCTGCGCCATGCGGAACGTTACCGACCCCCGCGTTCTGTCCATCTAGTCTCTGAGGACAGGACGGATCGCCTCGACGGTCCTTCTGCCAGCCGTGGGATTGGCCAGCCGCCGCTCCCACTCCAGGAGCATGGACCGTCTCACCAGGAGCCTCCGCTCTCCCACCTCCCAAGGTGCCGGGAACTCGCCCCGGCTCCGGGCCTCCTCGCGCCAATGATACACTAGCGCGAGAACTCCGGCCTCCAGCTCCCACGGAGGAGAGCCCGCCATTGCGCAAGCCGCCTCGAATGAGATGGTGCGGTATCCTCTTACCGCCCCGACGGCCATCACCCTCTGCGGACGTCGCAAGAGGGCAATGTTGCGTACCGTCAGGACGTCGACCCACACAGGGGCCCCGTATAGGGCCATCGACCGCACCACTCCCAAATAAAGGAGGCGGCTGCTCGTCTGGGGTCCCCCTAGGTTCGGCATCAGCCGCCGAAGGGCAGCAGCTGTGCCGATCAGACGAGGGACCAGGCGGTTAAAATGAGCGCGGAAGCTCCATCTTGGATCGAGGACAAGCCCAAGGTACCTCATTTCAGACTTGACCTCGATCCGGGTGCCTCTCACTACGATGTGGGAGTCCGCCGGTGGCGCTCGCCGAGGGCCATGGAAACAAATGGCCTCCGACTTGTTGAGCGCCACCCCGAGTCCCAGCATCGTTATTCGCCGCACGACCATGGCCACCGACGCTGTGGCGAGGCGCGCGGCGTCCCCATAGGTCGCCCCCCGGGCAGTAACCAACGTGTCGTCTGCGTAGCAGGTCACGTTGACGCCCGGGAGGCGAGCTCCTCGGAGTACCCAGTCGTACCCGATGTTCCACAAGAGGGGCCCTAACACTGACCCCTGCGGAACACCGCGGCACATGGCCCACCATGATGTGAAGGCTGCCATCCTCTCCTGGGTACTCCACGTACCGCTCCGATAGGTAGGCGCCAACGACCCTGCAGAGGTAGGGAGGCACGTCATGGTATTTGAGCGCCTCCCGTATGCACTCCCAGGGCAGCGTATTGAACGCATTGGCGATGTCCAACGGCACCACCAATAACACCCCGCCCTTACGGACCTCCTCTTGCGCCAGCGCCTTCACCCGAACGACGGCGTCGACGGTCGAGCGACGTGGCCGAAAACCATATTGGTAGTCGGACAGGCCGCGACCTCCATCCTCGAGGTGCCGGACGATGCGAGCGAACAACACTCTCTCAAAGAGCTTGCCCGCCTCGTCCAGCAGCACTATCGGTCGGTACGCCGAGGGCGATTCCGCGGGTCGTCCCTCCTTCTTGATGAGTACGAGTCTGCCCGTCTTCCACCGGACCGGGTATTGCCCAGTTTGCAGGCACGCACTCATCAGCCCGCAGAACCGCTCCTCGCGCTCCCGGAGTGCGACCACCAAAACGTGTCCGGGAACTCCATCGGGTCCAGGAGCCCTCGCACCTTTCTCCTGGACCCGTCTGACGGCCACGGCCAACTCCGCCGTTGTAACCTGCGGCACTTCCGTCGTGACCTCCTCTCTGCGTGCCGGAGCCATCACTGGGGGAACGAACCTCTCCTCCCTCTGTGGAAATAGAGAGGAGATAAGTGTTATTTAACCCTAACCGCACATTACATATATCTAGGCGCGGTAGAATCTCGAGTAATTGCAACAAAAGAGACAAACAAGTCACATACACAAAAATCTTGAGGAGAGTTTCTTTAAAAAGATGGATGAACTGCAAGCACAATTACAAGTTGGAGGCACTGCTAAGGACACCGTTGCGAAGGTTGCTGAAGAGTTCCGTACATTCAGAGAACTTATATTTAACATTCTCGGATTGCTACGGAAACAAATCGCTGAATGCATCACGGCAACAGACTCCATCGATACTTGGCAGCGGCGCAAAGCCATTGTTTTCTCAGGGATTCAAGAATCTGATAAGGAAAGCTGCACTTCTACCATATTGGGGATCCTACACAGCAAGATGGGCCTACAGGACATCACAACAACCTCCATAAAAACTTGCCATCGTCTTGGTGCTGTTAGAGTAGGCCATAACCGTCCCATTCTGGTGAGGTTTAGTTCTCTGGGGATAAAAGCCGCAGTCTGGAATGCGAAGACACGTTTGAGAGGGTCTTCCATATCAGTTAAGGAGTTCTTAACGAAGATCCGACAATCAGTGTTCGTCAAGGCCCGCTTGCACTTTGGAATGCGTTGCTGTTGGACACAGGATGGCGTTATAGTGGTCAAAACGCAGGACGGACAGCGATGCAAGCTCACTACTCCTGAGGAACTTCAACGACTGATGGATAAGCATCCTAAACCGGCATCAATTTCCAGGGACTAGAGTTGTGTTGTCAAGAGTGAACAAATTGCTTGGATTTCAAATCTTGAACCGTCTGTGATTGCATACTTCTTATAACTTTAAATATCTCCTTGTGCCCTAGTTCCTTTAGTTTGCATTTTTTTCTTTTCACATACATCTGGCGTAAGTTTAATTATTATATAATTATTATATTCAAGTCTATCCATACATTTGCGGTTTACCTACTTATTGCTAATATAAATAACCTGTCATTGACATTTTTGACAGTTTTGACGTTCTATCAACTTGAAATGCTATTTCTGGCACAAGGGGATTTGGCTCTAACGCACTATTTTGGTTACTGTATTTTCTCATTTTGTACTGTCATTCCAGAAATTGTGACTGTTTGCTGGCGGGTGGTGCAGGGACTGAGACCTAAAACAGCTCAGCATATTTATTGTACTGGTACATTTTTTTTTTTTTAATAATCTGTTGTATTGGATATATAAGTATTTTATAAGATATTATTTTATTATATATATTTTTATTTTATCATAATGAGTGATAATACCTCATCCGATAATGATTCCTTCCATTCTGCCTGTGATACGGATACACTATCCGATGACATTAGTTTTAGTTCAATTTCAAATAGCACGGTCATCCTTGGTGATAAACTTCGGAATCGTTTTGAACAAAACATGGGACGGTCATTTAATGTTTGTCATATAAATGCACAAAGTGTGCCAGGACATTATAGTGACCTTGTTGCAACCTTCGCTGACTCTCACACCCATGCAATCCTGATTTCCGAGAGCTTTTTGAAACCTAATCTTCTCTCTACATACTACCCACTTCCCGGATTTGTTCTTATAAGGAACGACAGGTTGGGTAAGGATGGGGGTGGGGTTGCCATATATCTCCGTAGTGATCTTCCTTTTAAAATGGTTGCCTCATCTCCATCACAATACTCAGCTAGCGCCGAATTCCTTTTCCTTGAGGTCTGGGTTAGGGGTGCCAAGGTGATCCTTGGCGTTGTCTACAGTCCCCCCACGGTCGATTATTTCACCGATTTCGAATTGGTTCTAGAATCTTTGGGGTCTGATTACGAGCATCACATCATCATGGGCGACTTTAATACTAATCTTCTCGCAGAGGACTCTTCAAGGGCCCACAAACTCCTTCACATAGTCGAGTCAGCCAGTCTTCACATTTTGCCACTTAAGGCCACACACCACAATAAAGACGTGGAAGACACCTGGCTCGACTTAATTCTTACTTCCTCCCCTAATCTTGTTCACTTACATGGCCAGTTTTTGGCGCCGGCCTTCTCACATCATGATCTGATTTACGTCTCCTATACTCTTAAACCTCCTAAACTTAAACCTAAAGTGCTGCATAGGCGTTGTTTTGGTCGCATGGACGGTAATAAATTGTGCGCTAATGCAGCGGAGATTAACTGGGCGCCATTAGCAGAGGCTACCACAGTTAATGATAAGGTTTTAATCTTCAACAAAACCGTAAATACACTCTTCGATATACATGCACCTGTTAGGAGGGTGAAGCTAAAACATCCCCCGGCACCATGGCTTACAAGCGAGGTCCAAATTGCAATGAAACGCAGAGACCGGGCATTCGTTAAATTTAAAAAAAATCGTTCGGATATCAATTGGGACTCATACAAGACTGTCAGGAATCGGTGTAACCAGGTGATACGTAACGCCAAACGCCAACACATCTTTGACAACATAACTGGCTCATCACCAGCTGATGTCTGGAAGTTTCTTGGGACATTGGGAATTGGTAAGGCAAGGCAGCTGGAGCTACCTAAGACAATTGAGTTGGATACCATCAATCGTCATTTCTCCACCTCCCTTGCAATTGATGGCCTAACCAAATGTCAAACGGTAGACTTCATAGCCGGCCTAACCAGTCCCAGTTATACGCCCTTTCAGTTTTCTCCAGTAACATCGGATGAGATCAAAAAAATTATCTTGTCCATAAAATCTAGAGCAGTGGGCTGTGACAATATTAGTCGTCGGATGATTACCACTATCCTGGACTATCTCCTTCCGGCCATATCACACATAATCAACTTCTCCCTAGATTCTGGACAATTCCCCGCGTCGTGGCGCAAAGCCTTTGTCCGCCCCCTTCCTAAAAATTCTAATCCCTCGCTTCCTAACCACTTTCGTCCGATCTCGATTCTTCCCTTCCTACCCAAAGTGCTGGAGGCATGTGTACATAGACAGTTGTCCAACTTTATACATCGCAATGACATATTAAGTAGTGTACAATCTGGATTCAGACCAGGACACAGCACTACCTCCGCTCTCCTAAAGGTAACGGGTGACATCAGGGATGGCATTGAAAAGACCAAGGTTACTGTGATGGTCCTGGTGGATTTTTCCAATGCATTCAACTGTGTGAACCACGACATTCTGCTCGCAATTCTTACCCATATTAAAATCTCATCTGATGACCTGGATTGGTTCTCTTCATATCTTCAGGGGCGCCAGCAGTCAGTTTGTGCCGACGAGAAGTCATCGAGTTGGTGCAATCTTGACTCTGGGGTCCCTCAAGGCGGTATACTTTCTCCTCTTCTTTTCTCCATATTTATTAACTTCTTAACCTCCGATCTTCAATGTGCGTATCACCTGTACGCCGATGATCTGCAGTTGTACAGTCAAGCGCCTGTGGATAACATATCCGAAGCCATCGATAAACTAAATGTAGACTTGGGTTTTATTCGTAGCTGGTGTGCCAGGTTTGGACTGGCCGTCAACCCTGACAAGTGCCAGAGTATCATAATAGGTAGTAGTTATATGATGGGAAAGTTGAAGGACATGACCATGCCGGCAATTATCTTTGATGGGAATGTTATTCCCGTCACACTCAGTGTGAAGAATTTGGGCTTACACCTGGACTCAACTTTGAGTTGGCGGGTTCAAGTAACTAACGTCTGTCAGAGGGTAACTGGGACATTAAGGGCTCTTTACCGCCTTAAAAACTTTCTGCCACCTAAAACCAAGACAATGCTTATGCAGACCTTAATCTTCCCTATTTTCGACTATGGTGATGTGTGCTATTTCGACCTGAATGCAGATCTGCTCAATAAACTTGACCGACTTCTCAACAATTGCATTCGATTCGTCTACAATCTAAGGAAGTATGACCACGTTTCTACTTATCGTGCAGAGCTGGGTTGGTTGCCTATACGACGTCGGCGCAGTCTAAGAGCTGTGACTTGGATATATACCCTATTGAATTCTCCCAATGCGCCAGCTTATTTAAGATCCCAGCTCCACTTACTCGGATCTAACCATAACAAAAACTTACGCTTGATAGATATTTATATGATATGTTGAGCATATTCACTAACAGTCACAATTTGCAATTAATTAATTGTACTTCGAGAGCAAAGTACTTGGTCAGTATGGCCGTGATAGATATTTATGATATGTTGAGCATATTTACTAACAGTCACAATTTGCAATTAATTGAACTTCGAGAGCGAAGTTCTTATCAGTATGGTCGTGATAGATATATTAATTATTATGTATAGATTATGTGACCAATTTATAGATAATAATTACGATGAAATGTTATTCAATAATTTTAGAACCATTTTATAAACTATTTTTGAACTTCGAGAGCGAAGTTCTTATCAGTATGGTCATGATAGACATATTAATTCTAATGTATAGATTATGTGATCAATTTATAGATAATATATTACGATGAAATGTAATTCAATAATTTTAGAACCATTTTATAAACTATTTTTATAAGTGGGTAGGTGAAAATCATTCGATGCAATGTGACGTATCAAATGATATAAAAAGGAGACACCGAATGAAATCGGGACAGTTTATCCCGAGGCGTCGAAGTGTAAGGTACGATATAATTCTGATATGTTTATACTGTTACTGTGTAATATTATTATGCTGTGCTGTACTATTTGACCATATCGTGTTGGCTATGTAAGATGTACTTACTTGATCTATAATTGTTGTTATAATTTGGTAATATCTGCAGATAGATATATTATCTGTCTAGTAGATGCAAATATGGATTACTGGATTATACCCTTCACGGGTATGATGTAAATTATGCAAGGTATGTTATATTGTGCCTCACGATATCGATATGGTTGGATATAGTCCCTATAATGATATTACTTGATGAGATCTATTGTGTATTAACTGGCTACAAGCCTGATAACCTTTGATACAAGAGTCTAATATTGTTATATTGTGTAACTATTATAGTAATGTTTGGTTATAAGCCTAGATTGTAATTATGAATTGTTATAGAAAGACTATATCATGGTTGGAAGGCAGACAGGTTTTCTTGTTAGTTCTTTCCTGTCTATAAAAGCCTTTTGGGAACTAACGTAGTGTAAAATAATAAAAGAGAACGATATAGTCATGATTGTTGTTTTATTAATCGTGTGACACAACTAAGTATTCCCCTTTGTATAATATTTGTATTTCCATTGTACAGATCAATAGTTAAACTTGGTTTCTAGGAAATACAACTGGACCATAGTGAACCTCTAGCACTATAAAGTATTTGTGGTTGCTACGCAAGATCCTGACATATCCTATTATCGATAGATATATATTCTAATGGTTATATATCTATATTCTAATATATACATAGTTGGATTGACAAATTGAGATACACTGTTAGATTCACTTTTCTACTTGTCATATCTATGTTAGATCTACATTTAATCTAACACGCTCATCTAATAACCTACTCCTACACTGTCCCACTCACACTTCTAGCCTTGTCCACTCTTCTTTCTTAGTGCAATCTATTCTTCTATGGAATGCAGTTCCTCTGGAAATCAGGATGTCCACGAACCGTTTCATGTTCAAAACTAGAGTAGGTACGCCGGCTCTACAACAATCCATAGCTGTCTGTGGGGGGTTGTGGAAAAGGCAATCAAATTGGTGAACCGATGTCATATCTGTAGGATGGAGAAATCTTTTTGTCTGTATGTATTCTATGGGTATATGTAGGTATATTATGTATATATTATATGTACAATATATGTATGCGTATATTATTATATTATGTGTGTAAGTATTATATATATATATATATATATATACATATATATAAATATATGTATTTGTTGTTATGTGTATGTAGTTTATGATATTTCTATATGTTTGTATTCATAGATAATACTATTAAATTTTTGATTATTATTAAATAGTTTATTATTTTTTACAAAATTTATTATTTGTACCAAAATAGGTCAAACCAACACAACACTTCGTGCATCTACCTTGGACATAAATATCTCTGCATCACCCTAAGGTTGACTGGTAGAAAATGCCTATGGCATTAAGTCCGCCTTTGTACATTTATTTTGTATTTGTGCAAAAAGTTTAAATAAATAAATAAAAAAATAAAAAATACATCAGAAAACATAGCAGCTTTAATACGCCATGTACTTGAAGATGAGTGGAAATTTTTTGACAAAGTTGTATGTATTACTACTGACAATGCAAGCAACATGAAGAAGGCCGTAGTAGAAGTTTTGCAGAAACGCCAACATTCTTGCGTGGCTCATACCCTAAACTTGGCTGTGGGTGATTGTTTAAAAGATAATGAACGGTTATTACTTTTGACAGAAAAATGCCGAGATATTGTGACTTATTTCAAAAAAAGTAATATTGCTTCTTACAAGCTTTTAACAATGCAAGAGTTAAGCTGAAGCAGTTAAGATAACACTGACAGCTGCATTATCTTCATTAATTTCATCGCCAGATAACTTGACCAATGAAGAGTGGGCTGTGTTACATGAATGTGTAATTGTTTTAAAGCCTGTTGAGCAATTAACGACCATATTTTCAGGTCAAGAGTATCCTACACTGTCGTGCATAATTCCGCTTATTCGAGGAGTACAAGACTCATTACGAAACTTTGTACTATCTACTGATACGGCAATATTGTTAAAGGAAAAACTAATAGAAACAATCGATAGACGTTTAGGATGCTATGAAACTAACAAAACCACAGCTAAAGCGACGTTTTTAGATCCTAGGTTTAAAAAGGCTGGTTTCGGAGTAGAATCCTTTGCAGATAATGCTCAGAAGTGGGTAGTTGAGGAATTGGCATGTCATGAAACATCTTTGACACCTTCTAGCCTCGAGCTTCCTTCGTGTTCAAATAATGAATTATCTCATCAAACACTTACAAATAATGAGTGTAATAATTTATGGGGATTCTGGAATAAAAAAGTATAACAGCAAGCGAGTATGGCAACACCAAATTCTTCTGCTCTCATTCAAGTAAATCAATTCGTTCAACTACCTTATTTGGAACGCAATATGAATCCATATAAGTTTTGGGAGGCTAGAAAGGTTATTTATAAAGGTTTGCACAAAATGTCACAAAAATATTTATGCATTCCTGCAACATCTGTGCCATCTGAACGTGTCTTTTCAATGGCAGGACTTTTATGTAATCAGCGTAGAAATAGGCTGGAGTCGGAAAAGGTTGACCAAATATTATTTTTGAATAGTCATCATAGACTATATAAAAAATAAGTTTTGATTTTGTTAATTTGATGCATATTTCTATGTAAAGGTTTTAATTTGCATCTCATTTGATTAATTCTACATTAAGATTAAGTTTTAACAGCTATTATTAAACCACATTATTTGTTCCCTATTTACGTTAAATTGTAATATGTTCAGTATTTTGATATTATTGTGTTATATTTTCTTTTAAATTTAATGTTATAATGTTGTTCACCTTAGTTTTAATGAAGAGAAGACTCTTTAGACTATATACCAAAGTGGTACAATCATATAAAGCAATTATAGCTCCTTTTTACTATCGTAAATTAGGGGATTTTTGTTTATAACTACTTAGTCTGTACCAAAGGTTACACTATCGTTGATTAATATGTACCTGACTTTAATAAAGTATCTAAGAATTATTTTTAATAATTACATTTAAGTTATTTGTTTACAAATTATGTTTCATCATAGCTTTATGTTTAAATAAATACCAATTATTTTTATTTTTATTACGTATGAATCTTGATTTACTCGTATTCTTAAGTAAATCGAGATTTTAAAACTGTATCTTCATTGATTTGATAATTATAATTAACCACTAATTGCGAGCCTAAATGTTATGCCATAATTACCAAAGACTGATTAAACATTTTATTCATTAAAAATATTAAATACCTACATCTGTTATTATTTACATACCTAATATACTTTCTTAGGGAACCTACGAACATACACGATTTGTGTGGAAATACTAGGATTTGTCGTAAAAAACAAACTACAAAGTTAGGTTCAAATAGTATTCGGGTACCTCAAGCAGGTATTTGAATACCTCTTCGAGTACTCCGACTCGAATTCTAATTCGAATCTTTTTTTAACGAATACCAAAACATTCGAATACTAAAAATAGCCGACTCGGCACATTGTTTGACAATTTGACTGACTATAGACGTTCAGAAGTTACCACAGAAATTGTATTGTACGAATGAAGATGAACACGTATTTGGAAGAAAATATGAAATAAACTTAACAATAAAGGAAAAACATTATTTATTATGAACAACAATACAATTTGAATAAACTAACATACATATTTTGAATTTCAAATGGTATTAATATCAATTTTTACTTTTAACAAAGTTTCAAAATTGTAGCTTCTGATCGAATATTTAAAATAATTGCCAGCCTCAAATTAAAAACTGTGTTTATGTACTTAGTAACTATTCAGTTGTTCAACACTGATTATTAGTCAAGCAGTTGTGTTGCGGCTGTGTAACGTTAATCACTGCTTATACACTGTTTAACTATACAACTGTTAAACAGTGCTTTAAGGATTTTTTATTAATAAGACGGTTGATGTTGATACTAATTCAAAAATTAAATCGTTAATCTTTGATTTCTAGTTATGAGTTCAACAAATACCCGCGGGGCTTAAAAACGCCACTTAAGCGATTTTGCTAAAAACGAGTAACTTTTGAATTTCCAGTAAATCTCAATAGATTCCGACACATAGGTAACAACAATTTATTTACTAACGGCCGTTCCCAATAACATACTTATAGTTGAAGATAGATCGCAGCAGTCAAATTTGACGTATCGGCTGTTTGAATTTTTTGCAGGAAACGCGCGCATCGCGGTATAATTTTATTTTCCGAAATTGGTGTGAAATAGGAGTTACTATGTTTTGAATTTAAACAGCCGAGCGCTTTATCCGTAGATGCAATTCATCTTTAACTGTCAGTATGTTATTGGGAACGGCGGTAAGCAGATACGTACATAGGGTAAGTGTACCAGTGAATGAACACACCCCAATGAATGAACGAAACGTGTTTTTATCACTATATTAAGAAAATAGGCCATTTCTACCATAAATACTTTTATATATTTCATAGGCAACACAATTTCTAAATTGGTAATACAAATTCTGGTGACGTATACAGCTCAGTTGCAAAATGGTGGCCAAGTAAAGTGGACGAGTGTGTGAAAAAAATATTTTATATGAGCAGGAATTTAGGAATCAGGTAAGGCACAGCTCATCTTATCGTAGATTTGTATTCATGTTTTAAGTTTTTACACTGATTTTTGCTAAAATAAAGGTTATATATGAATCAATGCTTACTCTTTGACACAATTCTATTCATTTTTCGAAGTAACTTTTAAATAAAACAGATGTTTATGCACTGGTTCACGAAATTTCAAAAATCCTAGTGAATGAACGGCTGTTCATTTACTGGGACATTGATTATTTTTAAGATTTCTTAATTAACTAACTTCGGCTAATTGTATTAAAGTAATTCTTATAAAAATACGTTCCAAAAAAGATTTCAGATCTTTTGGCTAGTATTGGAACACAGGTGTTCATTAATTGGTTTTTAAAATCCATTGAATGGACTATGGAAAAACCGACGTGTTCAATCACTAGTGTTTCATTTTTTATTGAACCATTGAATGAACGGATTTCACTTTGCCTCAGATATCGAGGATGGATCTGGAAGTTGTCACTCTCAGAGTCATTATTAATTGATTTCTAGACAGCATTTTAGAAATACATTTCTGCGTAGGTATTTTACTATATTTATGTAATCTGCTGTTGCATGTTTTAGGCCCACAGAATGGATCCCGTCAAAAAACCATACACCAGATTTCAGTACACTCAAGAGACTTTAGAGAAAGCACTTAATGCTATAATCAGAGGTGAAACCAGTTTAAATAAAGCGAGCAAAATTTTCAAAATTCCAAAATCAACCCTACACAATAAAATAAGCAATAAAGTGCCATGGCAAAGAAAAATGGGACCAATGTCAGAACTAACGTTACAAGAAGAGCGTAAACTTGCGAGCTCGATTTTAAATAAAGCCAAAGTTGGTTTTCCTATGCACCCAGAAGAAGTTTACGACACAGTAAAAGAGTTTTTAGATACAAACCAACGAAATTCCAAATTCACTGACAATAGACCTGGCAGAAAATGGCTTGCATTGTTTTTAAAAAGACATCAAGACGTAACAAAAAGTAGTGCCGAACTTATTTCAAAAGCGAGAGCTGCTGTTACTGAGGAAAGCTTAAGGAAGTGGTTTTTGGAGTTGGATCAATTTCTTGTGGAAGAAAACTTACTGGATATAAAGGAAGATCCTAGTCGTATTTTTAATGCCGACGAAACTGGCATTATGACATGCCCAAAAACGGGGCTCATTCTTGGACCAAAAAATTATAAAAATACGTACGAGATTGCAAATGGAAAAGAAAAAGAGTCCATAACAGTATTGTGCACGTTTGCAGCAAATGGCACCGATGTGCCACCTTTTGTAGTCTACCCATACAAGAGAATGCCACCGTCAGTGGTTCAAAATTTTCCTAACTCCTGGCATATAGGCCGCTCAGATAGTGGCTGGATGGTGTCTGAAACATTTTTTTCTTATATAAATCCTATTCTATGAGTGGCTGGTACAAAACAATACCAAATTTCCTGTGTTGCTGTTCTTAGATGGACACAAATCGCATATATATGAAAAAATGTTTCAATTCTGTTCTGAAAAAAAGATATTTTTGTACTGTCTACATCCAAACGCTACACATTTACTACAGCCCTGTGACGTAGGTATTTTTGGTCCACTTAAGAAGAGTTGGAAGAAGGTTGCACGAAAACATAAACAGACCACTACAGCTCCAATAACGAAACAAAATTTTGCTAGAAAGTTCAAGGAAGCTTATGACAAATCAATAAAAGCTGAAACTGTACAGAATGCCTTCAGAGCTTGTGGCTTATTTCCTGTTGATCCTAATGCTGTTGATTATTCTGCTGCAAGAATCGATGAAGATCAAAAAGCCGATCTAAGAAGTACAATGAAGGTGATCGAAAACGAAATTGGACACATTATCAAAAATGAATTCATGCAGTCTTATAATATAAATCGAGCTCATGAGCACCATTTATATGCTTTATGGAGTAAATGTAAGTCAAAACTTGAGAACCGACGTCAGGTTACGGAAATTCCATTAGTACAAGATACTCCCCTTGACTTATCTAATGCGTCTACTAAAGATGAAATGGCTGAATCATCAACTGTTCACCAACAATCTTACCTTTCGTCGTCACCTGATTCGAGAAGTCCTAACGTCTTAACTATTACTGAAGTAGCACAAATTCATGCTTGCCCTGAAGAAAATGACGTAAATCGCGATTGCGATTCTTGTAGTATTCTTCTAGACGACAATATCCTATTCGGAAATGGTATGTTATCTCGTTTTGAGACCACAGACGAAATAGTAGACTTTATCATCGAAAAGGAGACAACTAGACCTCCTATACCCCTGCCATGGTATGATACCTTCTCACAAATAATATCTGATGAAATCACTATAGACGCATGTGATATCAATAGTCCAACTATCCAAACTCATCGTCAAAACAAAGAAATCATACCTGACTCTAAACAAAGTACAAATGTGATTATGACAGTTTCCTCTAAAAGTCCCTCTATTTTGGATCCCATAGACGATGATGAGTCGACGATAGTTCCCTTTAGACATGCTGTTGAAATATCTGAAACGAATTTTCAAGAGAGGGTTACATCGGGTAATAATATTTTAGATGTTTCCAGTGCTTCTTTGAGTCAGATTGTGTCGAGAAAACGAAAAGTTCCCATCGAAAACTTTCTATCCTACCCTAAAATAGAAACAAAAAAGAAAAAAACAATAAAGAAGGAATCTATGCCATTTGGTTTAACAGGGCGGAAATATAAAGAGCACTTAGAAAAACTAGACATGGAAAAGAAGAAGAAGGAAGAAGACATAAAAAGCAAGAAAAAAGAAAGAGAAGCAAAAATTAAAAGTAGACATGAAATTCAAAACAAGAAGAAAGATTCGCAGAATAAAAACACCACACTGTTCAAACCACAACACAAACAAAAAAAAGAAACTGCTAGAAAATCTCAAAAGAACAACATAGAAATACACTCTTCAACACCTGTATCCAGTGAGAACCATCCAACACAAAATTTAATTTGTGGTAAATACGTTGTTGTGCAGTTCAACACTGAGAAGAGAAAGCGTTGTTTTGTTGGAAAAGTTCTGATGATAAACGACGAAGAACAAAAATGTAAGATAGATTTTTTGAGAAAGAAGAAAGTGGTTGAAAATGTAGTTAGCTTTATAAAACCCCAAGTCCCAGATATTTCAAAAGTACATGTTTCTGACATTGTTCGGGTTCTGGGTGAAGCTAACTATTCAAGACGAGGACCTGATCTCTTTTACTGACGTAAGTTTTAAAGACATAGAGTGAGTATTAACTAGGTAGGTAGTAAGTGAAAAAAGATCTCTTTATAGTAATTTTGTTTGTAATGTTGTTTAAATGATTATGATATTTGTTACAAAATATTTTGAGACTGAAATTTACAGATATTTTACTTTAATAATTACGTTCTAAATCTAGAATTAAAGTAGGTAAGTTGATTTTCAAGACTGAAAGGTTCCTAATTATTATGAAGGCAAAATTTAATACTTTAAGTATACCTGCGTTCTTTTTAAGATAATATATATATTTTATAGTCACATATTAGGTATTTAATTGTTATATCTAGAGAAGTAATAACAATTTAATTTGTTTTATTAATAACTGTTAAATTTTTGATTTTGATTAAATGCGAAATTGGTGTTCATTTACTGGGTTTTATTGCGTTCATACACTGGAAAATGCCGTTCATTCACTGGTGATTTAGGGTATTTTCGTATATTTCATCAAATATTCTGATAATTGTGTAAAATACAGCACTGAACAATCGTTTTACTAAATCTTAAATAGTTTACGGTGATTATGGTAGACGTCAGAATGTTGGCATACTGAGAATGTATTCTTTAACGAGTTTCAAAGTTGAGAATTTCCTTAAGGTTTCATTCACTGGTACACTTACCCTACCTACAGTCGCGCCTCTTTCCTATTAAAATATGTACGAGATGCCTTTTTTCGGCGCATATTTTGATCCCAAATCGCGAAAGAAATGAGGCTCTCTCTGCCGCGCATGGTTTGTCTTGCAAAATCTAATTGACGGATTTGAGCTCGTCCATCACCGTAAGATATGCAAAAACACGTATTGTACTGCGTTATACAGCACATTTTGACGTCAAGATTATGCCGATCAGAACCACTATAAATTTATAAAACACTAGCTGACCCGGCGTACTTCGTACCGCCAATTTTTTTCCGCCCGCGTGGCGTTCGATTCTGTTCCCGCTGCACCCTCTACTATATTAAGCATGTATTTTATATGTAAACCTTCTTCTTGAATTACTCTATGTATTAAAAGAAACTGCATCAAAATCTGTAGCGTAGTTTTGAAGGTATAAGCATACATTGGGACATAGGGACGCGGAAAGCGACTTTGCTTTATACTATGCAGTGATGTTTTGCATTCATCACTATTTTCTAGGTCCCCCTAGGAGTTGGTGTGGGACTAGCCCATCAGTACAATGGCGATGGTGGTGTGAACTTCTCTATATATGGAGACGGTGCCGCCAACCAAGGACAGATCTTTGAAGCCATGAATATAGCGAAGCTGATGAACTTGCCATGCGTGTTTGTGTGCGAGAACAACTTGTATGGTTAGTTCTCAATTATTATCCCTTAGGGCGGCCGAACACGGATTGCTCGAGCGGTCGGCGTCTACTGCTCGAGCGTCGGTCGCTACCAACCGCTCGAGCAGTTGCTTTTCTACCATCGCACACACCCTCCATGTTCAAAGATCGGTCGACAAATGAGACGAGACAGACAGACGCCGCGAGGCCACAAGGGAAGGAGGGGAGGTCGGAAAGCTGTCGACTGCTCTAGTGCAGTCAACGGCTCGAGTAGTCAGTGCATGCCTCGCGACCGCTCGCGAGCGGTCGACGGCACGATGTAATGTCGCTATGCAGTTGACCTTTCAGATTTTCCTTGGATGCCACGGTAGGAGCAGTAAGACCGAGTCTGGCTCGCAAGCCATGCTCGTTTTGTCTGAATCATATTATAAGTAATTTTCTAGGTATGGGCACATTATGGGCTTTTAGTGGATTTAACATATTACAAGTAATTTGCCAGGTATGGGCACACCAGCGTCACGTTCGTCCGCTTCAGTTGATTACTACACGCGAGGAGACTACATACCCGGCATCTGCGTGGATGGTATGGACGTGAACGCCTCTAGAGAAGCTGCAAGATATGCCATCGAACATTGTACTAGTGGAAAAGGTATACTACGTTAGATAATAATTCGCAACTGCTGTGCAAGGGTGCGGGTTTGATTCTCGCTCAGTGCAAATATTTGTAGGTAGGTGTTTGCGTGCGTCGAGGAGCACGTTAAGCCGTCGATCCCGGTTGTCATTCGAACGTCTATGACAGTCCTCAATTCGATATCGCTAATGAGTTGTGGAGATCAGATAACAGTTGCTTTACGGAAAATATCGAAGTTCAGCCAAAACCCGCAATCAGCCTAGAAAAGCGTATCCCAGTCTCCGAACTGAAAGCTTCGGATGCAACTGGGATTAACGCTGGGATGGAGCATATTAGCTATGTACCTGTTACGCTATGTACACTTATGAAGTGACTATTATCATAGACATATGGTTTCTTTAAATTTCTCAGAACGCCCTTCGGTATTAGAAATGGAACATACACCAATTATGTGACTATTACCTTAGACATATGGTTTCTTTAAATTTCTCAGAAGGCCCTTCGGGTTTAGAAATGGAACATACACCAATCAAGTGACTATTACCTTATACATTATGGTTTCTTTGAATTTCTCCGTAGGCCCTGTGGTATTAGAAATGGAATATACACCAATCAAGTGACTATTACCTTCTACATATTATGGTTTCTTTAAATTTCTCAGAAGGCCCTTCGGTATTAGAAATGGAATATACACCAATCAAGTGACTATTACCTTATACATTATGATTTCTTTGAATTTCTCCGTAGGCCCTATGGTATTAGAAATGGTGACCTACCGGTACCAGGGTCATTCGATGTCCGACCCGGGCACGTCGTACCGCTCTAGGGAGGAAGTGGATGAAGTCCGAAAAACTCGGGACCCCATCAATCTATACAGGGAGAAACTACTTGCCAACAAAGTAGCCACTGAGGAGCAATTGAAGGTAGATTTTTTAATAACACTTTGACAGACTAGCATACGACTGACGTAATGGGAAGTGGTTACCGTACCCTATGTGTACCGACACTGTATGAACAGAGAGATTCTGTACCATCAGTGCAGAAGACCAAGCAAGTCTTTGGTCTTCCCACTGATGGCACAAAAACTCTCCACTGAGCTGTGGCTACCCTACTTAGGTTTTTTTTTCGTGCGGAAACTCCCTCGTATACGTCCCCCGCCGGAGCTGGAACGGGAGGTTATGTCGGACTAGAACCGTCTAAAACTACACGCCGACTGAGGGTCGTGGTCCCTCCATACAGCATAACATACACATACTATACACTGTTAACCTAGTAGTAAAACTGTTAATATATATACACTGTTAACATGGTACATGTTTCCGATGGTGACCCTCTTTCCGAGACTTCGCCTTTAGCTTAACATCAGGCGAGGTGAAGTCAAATTAACGTGTCCTATATAAAAAAATAAAAAATACATACATAACAGTCCTGGAGAATTTTTGTGCTGTCAGTGGGAAGATCAAAGACTTGCTTTCGTGGTCCCTTACGGTCTGGCCCTCCTTGGTAGCTACCCTACTCAGCACCCAACACGAGGTTATTATGGCCGCGGTATTCTGTAGGGTCTCACTTTGATGCCCTCTCCTCCTTCTGCGAACAATTAATGCTCGAGAAGGAGGCGATAGGGCCGGTCTTGAAGAGATTCTGGTCTATTCCGTCGTCGGAGATCGCTCAATGACCTCAGTCTTCCATGAGCGCGAGCATGAGGGTGATCGGTGGAGCCGCTAAGCCAAGGTGGCGGCGCGTTTCGTGCATTCTATTATCCTGGGGCAAGATGTTTGCCAAACTCGTGGGGGCCATTTTGAAACCGGAGATGACCCTGGGTCAGGCCACTGAAAGAGCAATGGTCGATAGCAGCTTTTTGAGACAAAATATTACTTTATTCTTTGATTCTTTGATTGATTGCTCTTTAGGTGGAGATTGAGCCTTATCGGAACCAATCGTTTAGTTCGAAATACATCGGGAAAAAGAAGCGCTCAAGTGGGACTTGAACCCACGACGGCCACGACCTTTTCCTTACAGGGGGAATGCTCTTCCGACTGAACTATTGAGCCACAACTGAATCATTTCAAATTTCCCTTCTCTTAAAATCCGTCTTTTAGTATTTGTGCCGATTTGAAATAAGAATAATATTTAAATTTTAGGAGATCGACCGCAAAATCCGCAAACAAATGGCTGAAGCAGAAGCCACAGCCACGAGCGACACTGAGATAGGGCTTGAAGAGATGTCCGCCGATGTATACAAACAGTGCTTGGAGCCGAACAATTTACTTCGTGGAATCAACCCCAGCACCCCTCTGACACATATTTCAGTGACCCCTCAAAAACAGGTTGCCAGCGCCTAAATGACGCGCCCCACCACCTCCACACACAAGCTTATTGACGATAATTGTTTACGAATATGTTGGTCAACTAGTCATAATATGACAGAACGCGCGAGCAAGCGGACGTCTTGTTCTATACAATATGTAGCGGTAGTCACACACAGAGCGTGCTCGGATTTGTTGGTCAACTAGTCATAATGTGACAGAACGCGCGAGCGAGCGGACGTGTTGTTCTATACAATATGTAGCGCTAGTGCACACAGAGCGTGCTCGGATTAGTTGGTCAACTAGTCACAATGTGACAGAACGCGCGAGCGAGCTGACGTGTTGTTCTATACAATATGTAGCGCTAGTGCACACAGAGCGTGCTCGGATTAGTTGGTCAACTAGTCACAATGTGACAGAACGCGCGAGCGAGCGGACGTCTTGTTCTATACAATATGTCAGCGCTAGTGCACACACATTGCGTGCTCGGATTTGTTGATCAACTAGTCATACTGTGACAGAACGCGCGAGCGAGCTGACGTGTTGTTCTATACAATATGTAGCGCTAGGCACACACAGAGCGTGCTCGGATCTATCGCGCGACTAGTCGACCACAAGGTTAGCATCACATGTCATATTTCACGAAGTAATTGACGTTTTACAGAGATGAATGTGTGGGGCGTGTAAGTTTTAGACATGGCTATAATATTTTTCATATTTACTTCCATATTTAATAAAATATAGCATGATCAATCATAAATGTATTTTTATTTGATCCATTGCATTCAGCACTCTTTTACATATTTTTAGGATTCCGTACGTTAGTTACATTTTTTTTTATACCACTTAGGTGGCAGACAGGCACACGGCCCACCTGATGGAAAGTAGTTACCGCGGCCTATGGACGTATGCAACACCAGGGGCGTTACACTCGCGCTGCCTACCCTGAAGAAACCTTCTAATGCCCCTCTTGAAGAACCCCATATCGTAGTCGCTTGGGAAAATCATGGCAGGGAGTTCATTCCACAGCTTGAGCGTGCGTGGGATGAAGTTCCTTTCATACCGCACGGTACGCACCGTATTCGGATGCAATGTGTGGGGATGAATTCCCTGTCTATGGCGAGCTGTGCGATTGGGTGCGATGAAAGAATGTAGCAGTGGGCATCATGTCAAATAATTCATCTGAGCACAAACCATTATATAGGCGGTAGAAAACACACAGTGAGGCAAAGTCCCTCCTGAGGCTGAGAGGTTACACATCATTTTTATTAGTTCCGTGGTAAATTAATATATTATTAAATGATAGATAATAATATGATAATTTACTTTGGTCGAAGGGTTGTCCAACATAAAAATTGTGCGAATGGTGACGGAGTAAAAATACAAGTATCACCACCACATCTCATCCGAAGGGTGTCGTAAGGCGACTGACGGAACAATACGCAGACGATATCACTGCGAGAGAAGGAACACTCGAAATAAAACCCTGTACCAACCCGTCTGGCTAGACACAGTAGGCCAAAGCTTCCTAACATTGGTATAGGCCTATGTCTGGCAGTGGATTGCTATAGACTAAAGCCAACGAAGCGAGAGAAAAAAGGTAAACCAAGTTTCAGCGGTTCTAAACATTTTTATTTGAAAATTATTACGTATTCCAGACAGGAATGAAATTGCTTATAAGATGGCAGATCTGACAGTTTAGAACCGGTGTGTACTACGAAACAAGCCACGTCAGCTGCCGCTCGGCCATTGTCGCGTACGTGTGACATGTGCGACAAGGACAGAGATTGTATAACTTGCTACACTATTGCATTGGGTACCTATGCCTGTAATGATAGATGTAAGCTAGATAAATAAAAAAAAAAAAAAAAAAAGTTATCGCAACGTAACTCAGTAATGGCCGCTTTGTTTACCTTTTTTCTCTCATCTCGTTGGCTTTAAGTACTTTAATTAATGTATTATAAAAATAAAACAACATTCTATAGAAAACATCTTATATTCAAAAGAAATATATTCAACATAACTTAAGTCACAAATGGTCTGACAGTTCTAAGCAGTCATCTATTATCTTCGAGCGGTTTGTCTGCTACACCTCTGCTATATTCAGACTTGTTTTGGGGTCCTGGAGACCGCTCCATACTGCAACAAAAGATTCATATTATAATACATAATATATTTACGTCTGTAAAATGTCTAAAGGAGTAGACAGAGGTGTGTGAACACCTAAATTTCGTTAACTATGATTTTGGATACCATGTAATAGAGGTTAATCCTGCATGATCGTGGCCGAACAACGGGCGAAATTCCTCCAGTCACCAGTGTCGCTCCGGGAAGCATGTGGAAACCTGAAAAGGGTGCTGGCTTTTTGGGAAGATCTGGGTTGGTTGGAACGAGACGCTCTGGCTGACATTGTCTAGTCTCCCAAAATGTCCAATATGCCAAAGAGTCTAGTGTCCTATTACGTCCAGTCTCACAATGCCCAGTATTCTAAAACGTGCAGTGTTAAAAGGTCCTTTTGCTAAAATGTCAAGTGTCTCACAATGCCCAGTTTTCTAAAACGTCTAGTGTCTAAAATGTCTAAGTATTGATTTTGGACCTTTCTCAAATCCCTACTTATATTTATTTTAATCGCGGAAATATATGAAGGCAGTAGATACGTGCATAACTTCCGAACTAATGCGCAGCAAGTGTGATGATGATTGACAAACCACCCCCTGGTGGAGCGCTTAGGTACTTTCTTAATTGTTTCCCACATAATTTAATTGTATTTCAATTTTGTAATTTAATAAACCGCTTCTATGTATCGAATAATGTTTGAATATTGGCGCTCATTTGTTGACCACTTAGTGTTGAAGAAGGCCAATGAATGGCGCTGTGAATGGATCTGTTCGAACTATATTTTGAGAACGAAGTTTCTACGCGAGACTCTCAAGCACCACGGCGGATCATCTACCCGCTCGCATTTTATAATCAGTCACTAAAACGCCCCAGCGCCGAAAGGTGTCTTTGACTCCGCTACCGCACAAAAACGGAAGTTTGATTAATTCAACTCCTCGTTTCTTTCTGTGTAATTCTATAAGTTCCTTTGGCCACATTCTCAAGTCAGTATAAGTGAAGTGTATCGGAAGAAAACGACAAATTCAAGAAAATAACCGACCGGTCGAAATATACCTACCCACCAACACGTGCCAGGAACCACGCCTGTCTGCAGCTGAATCCTCACGAGGTGGAACACAGGTCAGTGCCGATTTTCTTACGTTTTCATTCATAGAAGCGATTACATGAGTATTTCCTTTCTAGTACAACCAAACGCCAGGTCATATTAGGTTCTTTACGCTCTGTGTGCAAACACACCAGTTGGTAGGACTATTTTACACGTCCTACCATAATTTATGGTCCTTCGAGCCGGATAGGCCAGTAAATAACATATTCACGTAATTATTGGTGAATAATATTTCTTTCCTATTCATTTAATTAAAAGATTCACGTAATTTTGGTGAATTCTTTCCGCCATCTTAGTTTCATTACTTTCTTTCGCTAACAGATTTACGTAAATTATTTGGTAAATTCTGCATTTAAAACGCTAAATCTACGTAATAATTGGTAGATATGTATAATAGTTGGTGATTTACGTATTAATTGGTAAATAATCATCATTCTATTCGCATACGCGTAACGTTGTAGGTAGGTACCTATCTAGGTACGTAAGTACATAGTTACATTACTATTATTATACGCTCCGCCGTGCTACTTGCGCTATTATATAATAAGCCGTAGTACAATTTTCAATAAAAAGTAGGTATATCTAAACTGTTTGTGTTGAATTACTATTATATTATAGTAGGTACCTTACAGATAATCTTCTTGTTATATTTCAATAGGTAGGTCCTACCTATCGTAAATTTGCAAACATGTCGTCAGATCTCGAGACGAAGCTTATTCTGTTGAATCAAAAAAAGGAATTATTGTTTGCACGCATTAATCGTTGGTATAAATCGTCGAAATCAGTTGTGTGTTTTGACATAACGACGCGAGCGAATGAAGATTTTCTGTCTGAGACCGAGAACATCGATGTCGTTCGCGATAAGTTCGAGTCGATTGTAGATCAAATAAATAGCTTAAATTTATCATTAAAACCCCCTGTGGAGCCCGACTATTCTTGCCTTGACTCATTCGATGAATTGTATTCGAGAATAAAACGCATTAGAAATAAATTATCTACGCTCAAGGTCAAGGAGGTCGCATCACACGGGCCGAGTAATTCAAGCGCGTCTGTAGTGAAATTGGAAATGCTTGTTGTTCCGAGTTTTGACGGACGCCCTGAAAACTGGAATACATTTTATCAGTCCTTTAAGGCCAATATTCATTCGAACACACAATTGTCTGATTCGCAACGTGTGCAATACCTATTCTCAAAATTAACCAAAGACGCATTAAAGTTCACTGCCGGTATTGTTCCGTCAAGTGAGACCTACAGTATAGTGTGGGACGCCTTGGTCAAGAAATACCAAGATAAACGCTCATTAGGTTCATATTATCTAAATAATATATTAGACTTAAAGAATTGTTCACCTAGTGTGAACTCACTTGATTCATTTATAGGTATATATTCCTCATCTATCGCCGCGCTTAAAGAGTTAGGTATAAATGATTTAACGGACTTCGTGTTTCTACAATGTGCCTTGAGGAAAATGGACACGCTAACCATCCAAGCCTTCGAACTTTCTGTTCGAGGTGTCGAAATACCTACAACGCAACAGCTGATCGACTTTGTACAAGATTATGCTAAGATGATTGAACGGTCAAACCCGCGGTCTTCGTCATATGCGAAGTCTTCCACTGCTGGGACGCCACAGTCTAGTGATAGGCGTGTACAGCGTAATTCTAAGTCGTTTGTTGTCAGTGTGCCGATTAATAATAAGTCGAATGCGCCCGCCGCAGGTAACGCGCCCTGTTGTTTATGTGGCGGCAGTGACCACCGACACCTGTATAACTGCGCTCAGTTTAAAAATATGCAAAATGCAAAGGCTAGATATGAGTTTATTAAATCTAAGCGTGGTTGCGTGAATTGTCTAAGCACATTACATAATCTCCCGCGATGTAAAAGTACGTCAGTTTGTTTCTGTCAGAAAAAACATCATAAATTATTGCATTTTTATAATAATGGTAATAATTCGCACTCGCATGCGACGACTGTTGCCGCATCCCCGCCGCCCCAGTGCGACCTTGACGGTCCCACTCCTGAGTCATCGCTCGCTTCAAGCACTGTGCATTCGTATGCCTCTAGCCATAAGGGTGATATTCTCTTGGCAACCGCTCAGGTGTATGCTCGCCCTAAAGGTAGCACTGGAAATAAATCTGTAGTCAGATGTCTAATTGATAATGGCTCACAGAATAACTTAATAACATTGTCCTGTTGTCGTTTATTAAATTTACCAATAATACCAATGAGTAATTCTGTTGTCAAAGGTGTTGGCTCCACTTCGCACACGATAATAGGCTATGTGTATTTGGACATTGAATCTCGTATTTATGCAGATCATAAGTATACTATACATGCGTTAGTTATGAATAGCCTTACGGATCAATTGCCCTCGCAATTAATTAAGTGTGATCGCGAGTTAAATCTTCGCGATTTACCGCTTGCTGACTTAAGCTGGAACATTCCAGGAAACATTGATATAGTATTAGGTGCACAGCTCTTCCCGTATATTTACTTAGGAAATAGAGTCGAGTGTGGCCCCAGTGCCCCTTGTGTACTATCAACCGCGTTTGGGTATGTACTTATGGGTGATTACCCACGTAAAGTTGTTGTGCCTACAACCGCATCCTTTTCTGCGCTAGCACTAAATGATTTAGTGCAAAATTTATGGGAACTTGAGGAAGTTCCTGTGAAACGCCTATTGTCTCCAGAAGAAACCGAGTGCGAGAATATTTTCACATCTACTGTGACTCGCGATGACGTAGGTCGTTATTCTGTTGCGCTGCCGTTTTGCAAGGATCCCTCTGAACTAGGGAACTCGCGCGGCGTCGCTCACCGCCGGTTTATGTCGCTCGAGCGTAAACTTCGTCAATCACCAACCGTACGCGAAAATTACAATAAGGTTATTCGGGATTGTTTGGATAACGGTTATCTTAGTCTCGTTGATGACTCTAATTTGTCTATGGATGGTTATTACATACCACATCGCGCAGTGGTTCGACATGACAAACCGATGCCGCGTATTGTGTTAGACGCGAGCGCTAAAACCCACACTGGTCTTTCGCTCAATGATATTTTACATATTGGTCCCAATTTACAGGCAGACCTGTTTTTATTATTATTAAATTTTAGGTTATTTCCTATCGCAATGAACGCTGACATAAATACTCACCGCAAATCGCTTGAGTTTGATGTTGGCAGTCATGTCGCAAAGGTTTTAGGTCTCTCGTGGGAGCCGTGTGGAGATAATTTTTATTTCACATCCACCTTGGTAGATGAGAAGTGCACTAAGAGAAATATACTCCCTATAGTTGCACGACTATTTGACGTGCTCGGGTTGGTGACACCTATGATACTCTACGCCAAGTTGTTAATTAAGGAACTTTGGCTTAGTAAGAGTGATTGGGATGACCCTGCTCCAGAGCATATACGCTCACGCTTTTCCGCTCTCGTTCAAGAATTAAAATTGCTTGACACTTTAAAAATTCCGCGACATATAGGTGTCGAAGTTGATTGCGAATTACGTCTTGTCGCATTTTGTGATGCCAGCCTGAATGGCATGGGATGTGTTATTTATGCACATTGTACCTACCCATCTGGCATTCAAACTCGCATTTTGTGTGCGAAATCAAAGGTCACTCCGACAAAGATTACTACGCTTGCTCGATTAGAGTTATGTGCTATTTTGCTTATGTCAAAGTTAATAAGAACTGTACGTGATTCGTATGCATTACGCATTCCCGTTACTGACATTTACGCCTTTTCTGATTCCACGATTGCCTTATCATGGGTTCACTCGTCACCACATCGGTGGTCGATTTTTGTTAGCAACCGGGTCGCTCAGTGTCAAGAAAACTTGAACGCTAAACATTTTTATCGCGTCGCCGGAGACATTAATCCGAGTGATTGTCTATCACGCGGTATGCTCCCCTCGCAACTTTTGGCTTATGATTTGTGGTGGAACGGTCCAGCATGGATCCGCGGCCCCCCTGATGAATGGCCTATTAAGTCGTTCTCTCCCGCCAACTGTTCTGCCTTACCTGAGCATAAGGCAAATGTATTGAGTGTGACATCAAAACACACAGAGTCGTCATTGTTATGTACATTAGCACAACGTGTTTCTTCTTGGCAGAAACTACTACGTATCATTACATACGTTTTAAAATTCGCACGATTTAAATTTAAGATCGAACCTCATTCTGTATCAGGATTACATCCTGTCCTTCTCCCTAAACGCGATCACGTTGTTGATTTAATAATTCAGTATTTTCACGTTGTCAATTGTCATACTGGACCTGGACTCCTCATGTCTATCATAATATATAAAACGCGTACTGGTACTTACAAACGCGCTGTAACCAAATTGTATCCTATCCCAACGCAATAACTTACAACGCTAAATAGAATCTTAAACTTTAATTTTTAACTCAAGCTTTAAACATACTTTAGATAGAATATTGTTAGTCTAAGTTGTTATTTTAGCTATGTGTATTATTATGTTATACAAATTCACTATGGGCTCTAATCAGCCAGTGTTCGCTTGTTTGTTTCGTAACGTCTTGCGACGTTCCAAAGCCGGGTGCATGGTGGAGCGCTTAGGTACTTTCTTAATTGTTTCCCACATAATTTAATTGTATTTCAATTTTGTAATTTAATAAACCGCTTCTATGTATCGAATAATGTTTGAATATTGGCGCTCATTTGTTGACCACTTAGTGTTGAAGAAGGCCAATGAATGGCGCTGTGAATGGATCTGTTCGAACTATATTTTGAGAACGAAGTTTCTACGCGAGACTCTCAAGCACCACGGCGGATCATCTACCCGCTCGCATTTTATAATCAGTCACTAAAACGCCCCAGCGCCGAAAGGTGTCTTTGACTCCGCTACCGCACAAAAACGGAAGTTTGATTAATTCAACTCCTCGTTTCTTTCTGTGTAATTCTATAAGTTCCTTTGGCCACATTCTCAAGTCAGTATAAGTGAAGTGTATCGGAAGAAAACGACAAATTCAAGAAAATAACCGACCGGTCGAAATATACCTACCCACCAACACGTGCCAGGAACCACGCCTGTCTGCAGCTGAATCCTCACGAGGTGGAACACAGGTCAGTGCCGATTTTCTTACGTTTTCATTCATAGAAGCGATTACATGAGTATTTCCTTTCTAGTACAACCAAACGCCAGGTCATATTAGGTTCTTTACGCTCTGTGTGCAAACACACCAGTTGGTAGGACTATTTTACACGTCCTACCACCCCCTAAGAGTTACAATAACTTAAAACAAAAGTTTTTCTATTTCATCTTAATTTAAAAAAAATAAAAACAACACCTGGCTTAAATAAAATTGGTTGCAATTACAAACCACTACTTACATATACTTAACATTAAGAAGATAAAAGTCGTAAATATATCATTTTTTTAAGGAAAAATAAGTTTGTTATGTTGTTGTCATTTATCAATTTCAAGTACTTTTGCCATTTTCGGTCGAAATATATATCAAATCGCCTCCTGTTTTTTTGATTTTTATGAAATAGCGTATTTTTTAATTTGTGGTCGTAATATTTCGATTCTTTCAGTAATGCATGTATGAATAGGAATATATTGGGCGTTTTTGGAATTTTGTTTTTGAATTTTCGAGTTCTGGCGCGATTAAAAAAATATAAAAATATTCTGTGATATTGTTTTACGCTGGACATAATATAGTCATTCTGATATACTAGACATTATGGGACTGGACGTAATAAGACACTTAACATGTTTGGATACTTGTCATTATAAGACACTAGACATTATGGGACTGGACGTAATAAGACACTAGACTCTTTGGCATTTGGACATTTTAGGAGACTAGACAATATCAGCCAGAGCGGGGCAAGACGGTACGCACAATGGCTCAATCAAGAGGCTAAGTGCGGAACAGCCCAGTTAAACTAACTAGAGGTTTTTTTTTATGGATTAGGAAGGCAAACGAGCAGACGGATCGCCTGATGGTAAGCGATCACCGCCGCCCATGGTCACCCGCAACACCAGAGGAGTCACAAGTCGTTGCCCTCCTTTAATCCTTCCTTCCTTCCTTCCTTCCTTTAAGGTTAATCCTATTTGTCTTTTTCATATGTTCCAACTAGCTGACCCGGCGAAATTCGTACCACCAATTTTTTTTTCGTCCGCCCCGGCGTGGCGTCCGATCCATGTACCCTCTACTATATTAAGAGGACTTCCTAGCTAACGAATAATCCTATTGCCTATACTATTGCCTTCGCCCCCGTCTCCCTCCTGTCCCCGTAGAGTGCGATAAGGATAGCCGCAGCTCAGACCGATTTTATCACAATTTTTTGGGCACAATCGACGTTTTGTATTTCCCGTTTATTTAAGCGCAAACTACACCGTTTTATTAGGAAATAGCGTATCCATGTTCCTGTTATTTTTTATAACGTTAAAACCATTTTGAATTTGTGTGGTACCTAGTCCTCCAAACATGCCGGTAAGAATTAGTAATTTTTTATCATCTTTAGACGATCATATTTGATTTTGAATTGATAAGTGACTTAATGAAATATGTCTACTAACAATATTCCTTAAGTGAAGAACTAACCATATTTAAAAATGTTATACCTATTTAATTTTGTACGCCATGTTATATGGTAGGACATAGTGCACTGATATTTAATGAAAGATCTTTTGAAATACCTATGTTCCACAAAATAATACATAAATAAATAAATAAATTATTTTATTTTATGGACTGCTGACAAAAATAAAATAACAGGGACATGCGTACAGAAGACGATGATTTTACGAAAACAAAAATATTATTCTAGAAGTAATATTCAGGGAGGAAAAAGGGGAGAACGGTACTATGGAGAAACAGATGCTAGGAAGTCCTCTTAAGTATGTATTATCCATATGAACTTTCTTCTTGAATTACTCTATCTATTACAAGGAACCGCATCCAAATCTGTAGCGTAGTTTTGAAGATATAAGCATACATAGGGACGGACAGACGCGGAAAGCGACACTTTGCTTTACCTATATTCTAAAGTGTAAACGATACTTCGATGGTTGTCCCAACTCTACGTCGCAGGACTATCGATTAAGTGAATATTCGGGATATTCAGAGGAATGTGACGTGTGTTTTTGTTTTCATTATAATGGTCCCGGCCGAGCAGAATTTGGGCCACCCAATCTCTTCCCATGCGGTGTCGTACAAGGCGACTAAGGGATAGGGCTGTTTAACATCAGACAGATATATACAGCCCAGACTCAGCCTCAGATATAGACTCGAGTCAACAATAGTGCCCGGAATACGGCAATAGGCTCATACCCTATTACATTAGACTACAATTATTGTTGAAATGTAGGTGTTTATTCACCTCTGCGTAGCCCTCCGGAGATAAAGGCGTGATTATATGTATGTATGTATAATTATTTTACAGTAATCGTACTTTTTTTTTAAAGAATATTAGAACCGAAGTTACTAATATTCCCTCTAACCCCTCCAACTAAGCTAAATTGCTTGTGCTAGGAGTGGGTTCACGTCGGTAGTGTAATGGCCAGGGTCGAACCCGGGACCTCGCGATCGTAAGGCCGACTCCTTAACCACTAAGTTACCGACGCTTATATTAATTTGTATCTAACAATAGGTACTATGTAGTGAAGGTTCCACGAACAGGGAACGGGCATCAGAATTCCACACGGGCGTAGCTACGGGTAACAGCAACAGGTGGTTTAAAAAAAATTGAAGGTATTCCTGTACTCACGTTTGAGTCACTTCTTCCGGAGGTTCGTTCTTAACCGCTACGAGCGTTCCGCCTGGTGTGTGAGGTGTATCGCTCTGTTCTGCGGAACCGGACCTGTGGGAGATAGAATTGTACTTACAAATGCTCAATGACATAAGCTATAGCTATTTTTTTACATACATACATACATTTATCCCCGCAGGATTGGACAGAGGTGAATTAAATAGTTTGAATAAATTTTGACATTTTGGGATATGGACAATTTAGGACATGGACATTATGGGATATGGACATTCTGGGATATGGACACTCTGGGATGTGGACGTTCTGGGATATGGACGTTTTGCAACCTCAAGACATTCTGGGATTTGGATATTATGAACCTAAACGGATCTTGGCTCTGTAGCAAAATGACCACTTCTCAAAATGACTATAGGTAGCAAAATGTCCCTTTCTCAGAATGTCCCTTTCGCAAAATGTTCCTTTCTCAGAATGTATCTTTAGCAAAATGTCCCTTTAGCAAAATGTCCCCTTCCTCAAACAGGCATTAAATTACTTTAATAAATAAAGTTCAGATAATACTCACTGTCTGTATTCGCTATCGTCCGGCTCTGTCTTGACCATGAACTGTGTTGTAGACAGGAATCGTTGAACGGCGCTGTTCGTCCTGAGGGATAGTGAAATATTTGAATTACATTTTTATAGCATTTATTTGAATTGAAATTTGAAGTGATTCAGGTGTGGCTCAATAGCTCAGTTGGAAGAGCATTCCCCCTGTAAGGGAAAGGCCGTGGGTTGAAGTTAGGGAGCATTTCATTTCCCCGATATAAATATATAAATATTCCACAACATTCTACACAACGCCATCTAGACCCATGGTAAGCTTTTATAGCTTGTGTTATGGAATCTAGAATGCGGATAAACATACTTCTATACTTTTTTTTTGTAAATACATACATATTATACATAGAAACACCAGACAAATGCAAATAGCCATATTCATGCATACAAATATTTGCACTGAGCGGGAATCGAACCCGCTGTATTCGAATAAATATTGACTCACTGTAGAGGCCCAATCTCCACCTCAATCCTGTTGCTGGGAGAGTCAGGTGGCTCCGGCTTCGTCCATTCCGATTCTTCATCGATCTCATCCATCTCTATTTTGACTGTCTCTATCTCATGTTCCCCTTCCTCCATATTTCTGAAAATAACGCACGCAAATAATTGGGTATTCTACTGACTAGTCAAATTACTTACTTTTTACTAAACGTCAAAATGATTATAAGGTAACTTGTATGAAACTTATAAATTTTATTAAAATTGACCAATAGCATGAATTAAAATGGATAATTAATTAATTAAATAAATAAATATGTTATAAAAAATGTACCTGTAAATTGACAAAGTATGTACTTTGTATTTTGCATGGATGGCAGAATGTGACTAACTTTATAATAATATAACACCTTTGTATCTACCATATTCGTGCAAATAAATTTGAATTGAATTGAAAAAAGATTTAGTGACGTCATAAAATTTAATAGTCAAATCAGTTACTATTATAGGTTGGGTGGATGATTAAAAATAAATAAAAAGTATAAAATAAGAACAACGCATTTTTAAAGATCTTTTATCATTCTTAATTTAAAAAGCTCGGTTAGATAATTTATGTTAACTATAGGATAATAATAGGATTTTAACAATTAGTGCTGCTGTGCAAATCACTAAGTATACACTGTGGGGCACCTCGCGGAGAGATTGCCATTGGTCGGACTGTGTGACGTCACTGGAAATCAACCAATGATAATCTATCAAGGCTGTCGCAGCGCTGCGCTCACGCTGTTGACTTAGAGAATTGTAGCGGAAATTTGGTTAATTGGATCCTGTTTGATTTAGTTATTCTCAATGGAGAATGCAGGACGGTGGAAAATCTAGGGAAGATTTGACGTTTAGGGGGGCGGCAAATCTAGGGAGATTAGACGTGCAGGACTGCGGAAAATCTAGGGAAGATTTGACGTTTAGGGGGGCGGCAAATCTCGGGAGATTAGACGTGCAAGACTGCGGAAAATCTAGGTAAGATTTGACATTTAGGGGGGCGGCAAATCTATGGAAATTTCACGTGCAGGACTGCGGAACATTTAGGGAAGCTTTGATGCCTAGGAGGTGGCAAATCTCGGGAGATTAGACGTGCAAGACTGCGGAAAATCTAGGGAAGATTTGACGTTTAGGGGGGGCGGCAAATCTAGGGAAATTTCACGTGCAGGACTGCGCAACATCTAGGGAAGCTTTGATGCCTAGGAGGTGGCAAATCTCAGGAGATTTGAATAGAATAGAATAGATGTGCAGGACTGCAGAAAATCTAGGGACGATTTGATGTCTAGGGGGCGGCAAATCTAAGGAAATTTGACGTGCAGGACGGTGGAAAATCTAGGGAAGATTTATATCTAGGGGGCGGTAAATCTAGTGAGATTTGACAACCAGGAGGTGGAATTTGCCCCTAGCTTGAACGCAAGGAGGATGATGAACACTGTTAGTGACACTAATACTCACGTATCTTCGTCTGCGTCTTCATCGTCACCTTCCTCGACAGAATTTTCCTCGATCGGGCTGCACAGAAAAAAAAAAACAGTATTCAAAACGCATAGACATTATTTGACAGCCTATATAGCATAGCGGCAGTGACTACGCAGGAGGTGTGGGTTCGATTGTCATACGAACGTTACTCGTTATATAGGGGAAATGCGTGAAATGACCCACACATAAGGGCTGATCACCCGTCCGGTCAATGGCGTCCCCACTGGCAGTAGTAGCAGTATACATGGTGGAATATTTCCATGCCCCTGGATGGGAAGTACTCGAAATACTGGAGGTAGAGAATTTCACTCAAAGGAAACATTCCACTATTTATAAAAAGAAACAAAAATGAATTTAAAGATTTTCGAAAACTCGCTTAATACGCCCGATAATCGAACCGACTAAAACCTGAAAAAATTACATCCTGTGTTCTTAACACGCTTTTATAAGCTTCACTTGTAACTATGTATATAAGAAAATCATGGAATCTTAATTTGACCCACTTCCCCGGTCTTCGATTAGGATGAAATTTTGCACACGCTCTGAGTTCTGATGACAATACATGACTAGCTAAGAAACGTCATTACAAATCCAATATGGCGGCCTCCCCAAGATGGCGGACTGGCTGTGTAAAATCCACCCCCATGATATCAAATGAAAGGGTTTGCTGTCAGGAATATGAAAAAAGCGTGTTTTTTAGTTTTTTATTATGGCTCCAATCGGTAGTGGCAATCGTAAGGATCAAATCTCTCCAACAAATATGGTGAATTAAATTAAAGGAAATCCCTGAAATCTACTACTTACCTGACATCCTCCTCGGAGCTGAGACTCTTTTTTCTCCGTTTCTTCCCAACAAAACTAAGTCCTGCTTCTGATTTACGTTTCTTTTTATTATTTTTAACTCTTGCAGAGTCTTCTATCTGTTTCCTTTCTCCCAGAACTGCGATGACGGTCTCTTCACCGACTCCAGTGGCGTCAGCAGTTCTCTTGAGGATGTTCGCTAGAGGACTGAGGTCACAGCTGTTGCCAGTGAAGCTGGTCAAGTTTACGAACTCAGCTTGGAGATAGCGGTAAACGTTCGCGATGATTACTTTACCCTGGATAAGAAATACATGTTCAGTAGAAACCGCTTTTAATGATATTGTAGGGAAGTGTTAAACACGTCATATTAAGCGGACGTCATAAGGAGCATATTTTCACCGATTTTGATGAAATTTGGTATACCCCTATACCAAATTTCATCAAAATCGGTTCAGTAGTTTAGACGTGAAAGCGTAACATACAGACAGACAGACAGACAGAGTTACTTTCGCATTTATAATATTAGTATGGATTATATTGAAGTATCATTCATTACCTCAGGTACAGTTTTCAGCGATTGCTGCGCTGTCTCGGAACTCCCTGAAGCATTACCTGACTGCAAAAGAAAAATACAAATTCATCTTCTAAAATCCATCTTTATTGCATAAGAGTCCCGGCAGAGTAAATAAGGTCGGTCGTGTACCTACGTGTCTGCCGCCTAAGCGGTAATTATAAAAAAAATCTTGGGTCAACCATAAAGGCTTTGTCACACTGGATGTATCGAAAAATAAAATCCATAATTTTTAACATTTAATAACGTAAAATGCAACTAATAATACAGATGGTTTCAAAGAAGCCATTTTTATAATAGACCTACTACCTTAGATGAATTAAAAAGGGAAGATACGTTAAGTGGGTATTACATCTTCCTGAATTCAGAAATCTAAATTCAGGAAGCTATTTAGGAAAAAAATTCAGTCACCGAAGCTCGCGATTACACGTTCACTAATTTAGGATCCTAAATCATTTTTGAAGGACGAGCGGCAAGGGACGGACGTGTGACTGTCGAGTGAATTGCGACAAAATGCCCTCAATACTATAAAAAAAAAAAACAAAATATTGATATTGCCATAACCCTTGCGGTTAGCTTAACGCCGAACGATTTTTTTCTTTCACAATCAATTTGAATAATTAGTATACCTACTACATGCTGTAAAATTTCATTCAATCATTTGGGCGGAGTAATCAAAAATCAATGAATAAAATGAATGACAGATGATTCATTGGTTCCGATAGCATAGCTCGTAAGAGCGTCGGTAGATTGCTCCACCATCGCCTTAAAGACGGATACAGATTGGTTTGGGCGTGAGTCTGGTAGCTAGGTGGTCAAAGCATTCTCCCTGTAAAAGAAGGATCGCGGGTTCAAATCCCGCCTGGACCGATCATATAATTTTTCCTTGATCGAATTGAATAATTAGCATACTAGATGATGTAAAATTTCATTTATTTCGTCGATACATACGCAATATTATATTGGGAGGGAAAGACAAACGTGCGCTCTCGACGGCTGGCGCGCGGCGACTGAGCGTCCTGAATTTAGGAAACGTAATTACACTCATCCGATTTAGCCATTTAGGATGTCGGAAACCATTCTTTTCCTAAATAGCTTCCTAATTAGGAAGCTTTGCTTCCTAAATGCAATTACACTGTTCTAAATTCAGAATTTCCTATATTCAGGTTTCTGAATTTAGGAAGATGTAATACTCCTTTTACGTCCTACACATTATACTCAAAAAAATGGTTCGCACTTAACTACACACAAATACTCACTCACACATTGTCTTGTAATTAAATACAGATGCGCGAAAGTGACATCAATATATGATTAGAATAAGAGTGAGCAAGAAGCGTTATCGAGTACCGCTCTAGCCCTCGTGCGATTTCGCAAAGCTTCGGCATGCTTCGCGATCACTGAGCCCTACACGTGCTCGCTGTCATGTCGATGCAGTACCGTCAGCAAAAAAAATAAGTACAGCTCCCTTCTTTATTCTTTTTAAACCTTTTTTTGTTGTGTATATGTCCCCAGGTTGAAAGTGATGGGAGCACACTCTACTGTTCATTGTAGCGATCCAATCTGGTTCAAATCTTTGCTTTCGTAAAATACGAATCCATTTGTCTTTTACCATCTCGTCATTTGGGAATCTAAAACATATATATATATATGAATGAATTTTTTTTATAGCATTTATTATGCTAACTGTTAAGTTCGAAAAACATTGGAAAAAATGAAATGCTCAAGTGAGACTCGAACTCACGACCTTTCGCTTACAGGGCGACTGCTCTGCCAACTGAGCTATTGAGCACCACTTGAATCATTCCAAATTTTCCTTCTCCTTATATCCGTCTATAAGGGCGACGGTGCAGCCATCTACCAACATTCTTACGAACTGTTGGAAACAATGAATGATTTTTCAACCATTTTTAAACATTGAATTTTGATGACTGCGCCCAAATATTTGAATGAATTTTTTTATAGCATTTATTATGCTAACCGTTAAGTTCGAAAAACATTGGAAAAAATGAAATGCTCAAGTGAGACTCGAACTCACGACCTTTCGCTTACAGGGCGACTGCTCTGCCAACTGAGCTGAGTTTGTAAGAATGTTGGTAGTGTAACATTAGATTTTATCTACTGTAATTTGATTACTACTAGCGCCACCTATGGCAGTCTCAGTGGTACTCACATCAGTTAGTCGGTGCCTCGGTGTAGGAACTTTTGTACTAGCTAAGCACTAGATGGCGTTCGATTTCTTTTATGTTTTAATTATATGAAATTAGAAATACTCATAGCACCTAAATGGGAAAATTAATTGTTTAATTATAGGCTATCTCATTTAGGTTAAAATTAAATTTCCTCAGTTAAATTAAACAGGTTCAAATTCTGCGTGCTCAGAACCATTGTATTCAAGGAAAGAATGTGAGTATGAACCAACCAAGTAAAAAGGTTGCTGTACTTTGTTTGATTCCTACTTAGCTGGGTGATATTAAAGTTGTTAGGATTTCGACCGTGATTTGGTGTTTTTGATCATCGTTCGCACTAATTTAACTTAAAAAAAAAGTGTGTTCGAGAACCTTCGAATGATAGGGGTATAAAACTGCGGCCCCGGCTAAATATAAATCCTTTTTACTCTCTGAATTGTGACTGGAACGTCTGTATTGCTGTGTCTTGGAAAATACTTTATACTTAACTAAATTCTTTGTTGCCCAGTTTTTGGTAAGTGTTTTTACTTGTATTTATCGACAGCCTTCTGCAATCTAGACGATTCTTAGTGTTATTTCGTTCTTAGGGTTCCTAGTTCGGGATTAGAGGACACCTTGGTCCTCAAACCCCTTCTCAACGTGTTCTGTGGTCGAGTTCCCAACCGCTGTCGGCGCAAGCCTGTAACCTCGACGTGAAGCACCTTGGCTGGTCGAGAGTGCGGCAAGAGACGTGCGCAGACGCCGAGCAGGCCGACAACCGGGGTCACGTATTCCCTTTTCTCTATTAAATTTATGTAACTTTCCTATATATATCTATTTCACTTCACCCTGCAAGAAATAACTGTGTCAACGGTGGGTTGACCGAGGTGTACTACAAATACTAGCCATAACACTCTGGCTACCTACTGCAAGCAGGTCACCGTGGTGCAGCTGGTGAAGACATACGCATTTTTGTATTTCTATATGTAACTCTATTGTCTGTAATCCTCTTTTGTATAATTTTATCTCTTAGTAATATATGTATGTACAACAGAGGTAATAGTTGTTTTCTCTGAAGTCTCCCTGGTCTCCCACACGCACGCACACTTTTCTCCTCTGATAAAAGGCGCCCTGGGATCCCATAGAGCTCGTGCATCTCTCTGCTGGGTCAGCCGGTGAGTAGTCCGTCTGACACGTTCAGCGGTTACAAATTGGCGACCAACGCTAAGGGCTAACTCTGTTCTCTGTGGGTGCGCTGTGTGTGGGTGTCTGGAGAGTACGCTTTGGAGGAAACACTACCCTCCGTCTGACACTACCCAAGACGCTAATTGGTTGTGCGGCTGCAGTTACGCATGTAATACTTACCCTCTTTGTGTTTTTTCAGCCAATCGTACCATCATCCCAGTGGCAAGAAAAAACCATTGAGACCCCAAATTCCAAATTCAAATTTTAAAAACTGCACATCTTTCGGTAAGTTTGGAAACATATTTTTGGCAAACTAGTTTTTTTTCTTTTTTCTTTTTTTTCTTTTTTTTTCCTCCTATTTAGTTGCTTCTGTGTTGTACAAACATATATATTTATTGTGGTCTGTTCACATAGTAATTGTACTGTGTCAAACTTTTAGTCTAGAAATTTCTGTGTCTAGCATTCATGGTTTTGGGTTTATACCTGTGTATTATTAAGTAGTTAGTAAAAATACATAGCTGCTTTGTACTGTATAGACTTGAGTAGATTTGTAGTTAACTTTTTAACATTTTGCTGAATACCTACATCACTTGTAATTTATATAAAGAAAATTTCTATAACTTCAACTATAATTTGAACATCTGGTATTCACTTCATTGGGTTGCTGAGCCAGTATTCTGAAGATATTTATCTGGGTGATTCTATAATATCTACCCAAAATCAAGTAACATAATATAAAATAGTAGTAAACTTTTTGTAACTACCTCCTAATTTATTAATCTAAAGAAAGTATACCTGGTGTCATATTTCTTGGACAAAGCTATTCTTAAATTTAGTTAATATAGTTTCTCTATTCTAAATTATTAGATTTTTGTAGCTACCGCACAAATTGTGACCTAGAGGAAGCATATTTATTGTATTATCTGTTAATATTAGTTGATTTTGTCTCTGTGGAAACTTCATTTAACCTACATTTATAATTTATAAACCTGTTGTGAGTTGAATCTCCATTACTGTTAATTGTTTTGATAAAAACTGAATCTTGGACCACTATGGCCCAATTACAGAAGTGTATTAACTACCTTAAGAAAGATGAACTTTTTAATGAACTCTCTGCCATGGGGGTTACAGCGGATCCGGATGCGACGGTTGTTGGCCTGCGGAGTGAGCTGCGCACTGCATTGCGGCTTGTCCGGCGTGGCAGCATTAAGGCCATCGCCACGGTACCTGCTGTTGCCGCCTCTGAGTTGGCTGTCTGTGAGCCTAAAGTTCTCGAGCTGGAAGGGACACTCTCTTCAGGTGAAGTCGTTTCAAATAGTAATTGTCGGACTAAGGTTGCAGTGAGGGCGAACTACCTTCTCACTAGGTTAGCTAGGTGTGGTATAGACTGTCCAGATCTTTTAGATATCCGTGGCCGCTTGGTTAAAATTCTGTCTGTGGCTGAATCCGATACTGACTCTGACTCTGAGGGTTCGGATAGAGAGACTGAACCTATTCATCGTGACCGCGTAGGTTACACCTCGCCTGTGGTGGGAGGGGACCGTTCGAGGCGACGTGACGCGCCTAGTTCTGACACAATTAGTGGTAATTTAGTAATAAGGGATAGACCCGTAAATTTAAACTCTTTTAATATAAAATTTGATGGCTCTGCGTGTGTACGTGTATTCATTGAGAGACTGGAAGAGCTTAGGTGTGCTCGGGAAGTCACCAAGGATAAAATCCTCTCAGCTTTCTCTGACCTATTGGACGGTCCGGCTTTATCTTGGTTCCGCACCAACAAGAATAACTTTACCTCGTATGAGGGCATGTTGGATGAGCTGAGGGAGACTTTCGACCTTCCCGACTACGATTACCGTCTCAGAAATGAAATTAGGCAGCGTACACAGGCCCGATCTGAAACATTAGGCATCTACATCTCTACGATGCAGGCCATGTTCTCGAGATTAACGTGCAAAATGCCCAGTGAGGAACAACTGGACATTCTGATGCATAATATTAGGCCCGATTATATGAAGGAATTGGCTCTTCACTAGGTAAACTCGATAATCGACCTGAAGCGATTGGGGAAGCGCCTAGAACTTGCGCGTGCTAGGGCAGAGGCATTCCAGGAACCAGCGTTAGATAAGTTTGGGATCACCTCGGACTTACACCATTTTAAGAATAAAACTGTTCATAAAACTTCCCAGCAGGTCTCTGCCGTGGCCGGTCCTACGACCTCAAGCGAACGAGGATGCTTCCGCTGTGGTGAAGTCGGCCACACTGCATATGGCTGTACACAGTCAAGGGAATTGGTGTGCTTCCGGTGTGGACAGAAGGGAGTCAAATCGCCTGAGTGTCCGAAGTGTAATGCCAAGCCAAAAAACGAGTAAGTCAGGGCCTTATTAAAAGATCACCATTCGGCTCGGAGCGAGCTTCTCTGTCTGATGCATTCTCTGATAGGGTCCTGTTTACCAAACGGGATAATGATATAAGACCGTATTTAGTTGTTAAGATCCTGAACTTAAATGTTCTAGGTTTACTTGATTCGGGTGCAGCTTGCTCAGTACTGGGTAAGGGAGCGCACCACACTTTCTTGGAATTAGGGTTTGAGCTTGGAAGCATCAGCCCTAACTTTAGTTTAACTACAGCAGACGGCTCTCATTTGCCATGTCTGGGCTGTATCTCTCTGCCTATTGAATATAATTCTGCTGTCAGAGTTATTAAGTTCTATGTTGTTCCAGAAATCACTACTGCTATGATATTTGGAGTAGACTTCTGGCAACAATTTCAATTAGGGGATAGATTGATCTCTCAGAATATCAATCTTTCCAACTTTAGTGACTGTAATCCGGTAGAATCTCTGTCTCTTAACAGTGGTCTAGAGGATTACAACAATTTAACCGCTGATCAGAAGCGGGTAATTAACCGCATTATTGAGAAATTTGATACCATCAACACGGACAAGGTGGGTCTAGGTCGAACATCTCTGGCGCATCATACTATAGATACGGGCGATAGTAAGCCAATCAAGCAACGGTATTACCCGCTCTCTCCCCTGAAGCAGAAAGCCCTGGAAGAGGAACTAGATCGGATGCTGGAGATGGGAGTAGTGACCCCGTCTCAGTCCGCATGGAACTCACCAGTGGTGATGGTGGAGAAAGCGAACGGAGACCTGAGATTGTGCCTTGATTCTCGGAAGCTCAATTCTGTTTCTAAAAGCGATGCGTATCCGTTACCTTACATCAACCAAATTTTAGACCATCTCAATAATGCAAAATATTTGTCTTCTATTGATTTAAGTGCGGCGTATTGGCAGATTCCGTTTGATTCGCCCCAATCCGCCGAGAAGACCGCCTTCACTGTCCCCAGGCGAGGCCTTTTTCACTACAACGTGATGTGCTTCGGACTTGTAGGTGCTTCCGCCTCGATGCAACGCCTCATGGACCGTCTATTTGGCCCAGAGTTCGATAACCGAGTGTTCTCCTTTCAAGACGACATAATCGTTGTGGCCAGCACCTTTGAGGAGCATGTGGACCTCTTAAATAGAGTCTATCAGCGCCTTAAGGATGCGGGTCTCACGATCAACATGCGAAAATCGCAGTTCTGTCGTAGCGAATTGAAGTACCTCGGGTATTTTGTCGACAAGCATGGCCTGCGGACAGACCCAGGTAAAGTTGATGTCATTCTCAACTATCCTACACCTTCCAACGCTAAGGAGGTGAAAAGATTCCTGGGCATGGCTGGGTGGTATCGGCGTTTCGTGAATAATTTTTCTAAGATTAGTAAACCCTTATGTAAATTAACTTCTAAGAATATAAATTTTGAGTGGTCGCGTGAAGCTGAAGAGTCTTTCAATCTGCTGAAAGCCGCTTTGGTCACCGCTCCTATTTTGAAAATGCCTGATTACTCACTACCTTTTAGGATTCTCAGCGACGCGTCATCCTTCTCTGTGGCTGCTGTACTGACGCAGACACATGAGGGAGTGGAGCACCCTGTCGCATATTGTAGTCGTTCACTCAACAAGAACGAAGTCAACTACAGTACCACTGAGCGAGAACTCCTGGCTGTGATCTTTGCTTTGGAACAGTTCAGGCAGTACGTGGAAGGACAGAAATGCACTGTGGTTACTGACCACGCCTCACTCCTGTGGTTCCACAAACTGAAGAATCCGACAGGCCGCCTTGCGCGCTGGAGCATGAGGTTGAGTCAGTTTGACTTCGATATAGAACATCGAAAGGGTAAGGACCATGTGGTACCTGATGCTCTTTCACGAATTCAAATTGACACAATCGACACCAGCGTTACTAAGGACTCTTGGTATCTCCACACTCTGAACAGTGTGAAAAAGAACCCTAGGCATTTTCCCAACTTTGATATACGTGATAACCGTCTTTTCAGATTATCAAAAAATAAATACTCTCTGACCTCTGATTTTGATTGGAAGCTGGTGGTACCGTTGGAGGACAGGTTGCCCCTGCTCACCAAGTACCATGACGACATACTCAGTGCCCATGGTGGCGTATGGAAAACCCATAAACGCCTCGCTCTCAACTATTATTGGCCTAAGATGTACGAGAGCGTTAAGGAATATGTAGGCAAATGCGAGACATGTAAGCAGTACAAACCTGTGAACACATCTCGCCCTGGCCTCATGGGTAATCCAAAGCGGGTGTCTAGACCGTTTGAGGCCATCTCTGTTGACTTACTGGGTCCATTTCCTACTTCCAGCAAGGGAAATGTTCACTTGATTGTGGTCTCGGACTACTTTAGCAAATTTGTCATGTTGAGTCCTATACGGATGGCTACAGGCGTTGCAGTCGCGAGATTCATAGAAAAGAATGTTTTCCTAGTCCACGGGGTATGCAAAACCATTTATATGGATAATGGCCCACAATTTGTGAGTAAACAATTTAAGGACTTACTACTTAAGTACAATGTGCCTAACATTTATTATAACCCCAGATACCACGCGCAGACCAACCAGGCAGAACGAGCTATTCGCAACGTGGTTCAGGGAATTTCTTGCTACGTGAAGTCGCACCACAAGAAATGGGACGAGAACCTCGTAGAACTCCAGTGTGCTCTAAACACTGCTGTGAGCGAAGCCACTCATTTCAGTCCGTATTTTCTTGTTCACGGTAGGGAATTCATTGGGGATGGAGTTCTTTATAGGCAGGAAGAGATTCCTTGCCATCCTAACACTGTCTCCATTGATAGTCCAGTGTCCTTTGGTGAGAGGTTGAAGGAATTACATCGTATCTACGACCAGGTGAGAAAACACTTAGATGTTGCTCACCGGCGTAACGAAAAATACTACAACCTCAGAAAAAGGCATGTGGAACTGAAAGTGGGACAGATTGTGTACAAAAGAACCTTCTATTTGTCTAACAAGGCCAAGAACTTTACTGCGAAGCTGGCGCCTAAATTTATGAAATGCATTGTAACCGCCAAACGCTCGCCTTTAGTATATGAACTGTCGGATTTGGATGGTAAGGATCTGGGAGTTTATCACATCAAGGATATTTTGAAGTACAGTGAGGAGGAACAGCCTTCTGATCCTTCTCCTTCTTCTGTCGGTGCCGTCTCTCTGTCACTCGGCTGATCGTGGGAGTGCCACTGTGCTTCGTTCGGTATCTTTCCACCCTAAGCCTACTCACTAACCTATATGAAGGGCATACAGTGATCCGGGCAGTTAATAGGGTGACACTTCTAGAGTACTTGGCTTAGTAATGTGATTTTGTTTGGTTTCTTTAGTTAGCTGTTAGGTTCGTGGTTGTTTGTTTGGAGTTCGTGGTCTTCACAACTAGTGTGGTCATCGCGAGTTTTGGAATTTATTTTGATATCTCTCAGTTGAGATCCTGTCGCTGATATTCCCTGCGCATACTACGCAGGGAATACTGTGAGGGAAGGGGTGGTGTAACATTAGATTTTATCTACTGTAATTTGATTACTACTAGCGCCACCTATGGCAGTCTCAGTGGTACTCACATCAGTTAGTCGGTGCCTCGGTGTAGGAACTTTTGTACTAGCTAAGCACTAGATGGCGTTCGATTTCTTTTATGTTTTAATTATATGAAATTAGAAATACTCATAGCACCTAAATGGGAAAATTAATTGTTTAATTATAGGCTATCTCATTTAGGTTAAAATTAAATTTCCTCAGTTAAATTAAACAGGTTCAAATTCTGCGTGCTCAGAACCATTGTATTCAAGGAAAGAATGTGAGTATGAACCAACCAAGTAAAAAGGTTGCTGTACTTTGTTTGATTCCTACTTAGCTGGGTGATATTAAAGTTGTTAGGATTTCGACCGTGATTTGGTGTTTTTGATCATCGTTCGCACTAATTTAACTTAAAAAAAAAGTGTGTTCGAGAACCTTCGAATGATAGGGGTATAAAACTGCGGCCCCGGCTAAATATAAATCCTTTTTACTCTCTGAATTGTGACTGGAACGTCTGTATTGCTGTGTCTTGGAAAATACTTTATACTTAACTAAATTCTTTGTTGCCCAGTTTTTGGTAAGTGTTTTTACTTGTATTTATCGACAGCCTTCTGCAATCTAGACGATTCTTAGTGTTATTTCGTTCTTAGGGTTCCTAGTTCGGGATTAGAGGACACCTTGGTCCTCAAACCCCTTCTCAACGTGTTCTGTGGTCGAGTTCCCAACCGCTGTCGGCGCAAGCCTGTAACCTCGACGTGAAGCACCTTGGCTGGTCGAGAGTGCGGCAAGAGACGTGCGCAGACGCCGAGCAGGCCGACAACCGGGGTCACGTATTCCCTTTTCTCTATTAAATTTATGTAACTTTCCTATATATATCTATATCACTTCACCCTGCAAGAAATAACTGTGTCAACGGTGGGTTGACCGAGGTGTACTACAAATACTAGCCATAACACTCTGGCTACCTACTGCAAGCAGGTCACCGTGGTGCAGCTGGTGAAGACATACGCATTTTTGTATTTCTATATGTAACTCTATTGTCTGTAATCCTCTTTTGTATAATTTTATCTCTTAGTAATATATGTATGTACAACAGAGGTAATAGTTGTTTTCTCTGAAGTCTCCCTGGTCTCCCACACGCACGCACACTTTTCTCCTCTGATAAAAGGCGCCCTGGGATCCCATAGAGCTCGTGCATCTCTCTGCTGGGTCAGCCGGTGAGTAGTCCGTCTGACACGTTCAGCGGTTACAGATGAAATGAAGATGGCTGCACCGTCGCCCTTATAGACGGATATAAAGAGAAGGCAAATTTGGAATGATTCAAGTGGTGCTCAATAGCTCAGTTGGCAGAGCAGTCGCCCTGTAAGCGAAAGGTCGTGAGTTCGAGTCTCACTTGAGCATTTCATTTTTTCCAATGTTTTTCATATATATATATATATATATATATATATATATATTTAAAATATTATATATATATTATATTATTACATTAAATATATACATGTTTAATATTAATTATTACATTCACCCTATTCTACATACCTAAACACACTTTTAACAAATTCATTAATTACCGTTTTATTAATTCGATACATTGTTCTCATTTCTTCCAAAAGTAATCCGAATATAGTATGACCGACTACACATTTATATTATTGCAATTAGAAATAAAATATCATATAAGAGTCATATCCAAAAAAAATGTACGTCAGGAAATCGTTAAGAAATTGTTTCGTCAAGAAATGTTAGGAAATGGTAATGTTAAGGGTAAGTACTCATTAATAAAAATACTGGTATATTTAAAAAAACAATCAATTTTAATTTACTTCTATATAAAGCAGCTCGAATTTCTCTCCTTTCTTTCAATCTTTCTTCTTTTTCTTTTTGTGCTATTTTATCTGTCTTTTCCTTTTTCTTTCTATTTGCCTCGCGCCATTTCTTTCTTTGATATTTTTTTCTTCTTCTGATAAATTAGCTATTTTTTTTGTCTGCGTTTTACTTGTTCAAGATGTTTCTTTCGCCTTTCTTCGAGTTTTTCAGGATTTTCTGCTTTTAAGCGTTCCATGTAGCGTTTCTGACGTTCTGCACCAGTTAGCGGCATCTAGGAATTAAATATAGTAGGGTAAATTAATCTTACTTTTGTATTTTTTTAAATATATTCAAATAAAAATACCTACCTATTGTAATATGTTGTGAACTTGGCCTTAAAGAGTTACCAATTACTGACGTCAGGAAAGTGATGAAATTGTATCAGGAAATTGAGTCACCATAAACTTACTTTTCTCTTATTTCTGCAAATTATTGTATATAAGCACTTTCACTAATTTTTATCTCAAGACTATTGTATGCTAAAGGCTTGCAACGTAAAACATGTTTATAACTCACCTTTTTTTTTCAGTGAAACACCGTCAGTAAGCAGGTTGTTTTTTTTTTGCCATTGCACACTAACAATTACAAAAGATGACCACTGACACGACAACAAGATGGCAACAGATTTTTATAGTGTTTATTACAAGCGTCAGTGTTTCCCTAATCTATTTCCATAAAGCTACTAAATCTCCGTGAGTTGTACATTAAAAATCTGCGTCATTAAGTCATGTCAGTAAATAGTAACCATTGGTTAGGACTATAGTTGCAAAACTTCTGAAAAATTCCGAATAATTCTCGAATACTTCTGGGAAAGTTTCTTTAACTCAGAATTATTCAAAATGAATTTAATTCTAATATTCTTTAAAAAAATTAAGATTTTTTTTTGCTGAAATATCGTATTTTGCATCGATCGTCGATCGCCGCCGCCGCTGCCCCTCTGTGCGTCCGCCGATGGCGCCGCACGCGCCCGACTGCCACGCGAATGCGTGCAGGCGATGGCTTTGCGGGGTGCGGTAACAGGGGAGATGCTCCCTGGAGAAGTTTTCCCTCGCCCCGCGAGAAAGATTCGTACCCCCGCATTCGAATGTTTCCGCTGAATGTTTCCGCCGAATATTTCGCCAGAATAATTCAATGGAAATAAACGTGTTTGTTTGTGGTGTGGTGGGTGAGTTAATTATTGTTCAGTGAACATACCTAGGTAAAATATAAATGTTTATTTTATTATAAATGGGATTGATTAAGTATATTCTGATAGGATTTTTATAGATTAACAGGATTTTTACTCTTCTGTTTTAGGTAGGTACCTACTTATTTCGAAATCGAATGCTATCTTTATATTAGTGTCAGTTGTGGAATAAAAAACCAGGTTTTATTGGATTTGTTTTTTGAAAAAGGGTTACCTATTTTTAGGTTAGTTTGTATGTAACTAGTATGTATTCGCTAATCGCATAGGTAGGTAATTAATATTTAACGCGTATAATATAGCCCAGTCAATAAAAACAAGTAAAGGCAAACCTTGCAAGCGAACATGTTTTGATGCGGTTTTCAGAAAAGTATTTGTTATACTTAGGAGCAGGTTTTGGTATGTTAACCCACTTCAAAAAAAGGAGGTTATGAGTTTGAAACGTACGTATGTGTGTATGCCTGCGATTATCTAGTGTTTGGCTGAACTGATTTTCATGCGTATTTCAGGAAGGTATTTACTATACTTAGGCCTGATTTTCTACGTTAACCGACTTCAAAAAAGGAGGTTATGAGTTGGAACCGTATCTATGTAATGTATGCATGTTTGTCCGTGATTATCTCGCGTATGGCTGAACCTATTTTGATTCGGTTTTCAGAAAAGTATTTATTACAGTCAGGAGCAGATTTGGTATTATTAATCGACTTTAAAAAGGAGGTTATAGGTTTGAACCCTATGTATGTACCACAGTTTGTCCACGATCATCTCGCGTTTGGCTGAATCGAATTTGATGCAGTTTTCAGAACAGTATTAGTAGTCAAATAAATATTGAAATAAATATGTTTGTTTGCTTGCTTGCAGTCACCAAAGTGGATTTCAAAAGGAGTAAAATCTGTAGCAGGAAAAAGAGACAACTTCTATGGACACAAAGATTAAAACCAAATATAATTAATAAAACACGATACAATAATTACGCAAAATTATTTAAAAAAATTGTATTACTAACGCAACGTTCACAAAATAATTACAAAATCAAAACCTCTAATAATAAATCGAAAACAACTTGGCAAATAATTAATCGATAAAAATTTAATACACCCAAAAATTATATTTATAAAATTAAATGCAATAATACGATAATTACAAACGCAAAACAAATTGCAAATGAATTTAATAACTACTTTATTGAAAAAATACAGCCTATTTCTACAGTAAGCAATACAAAAAATACTACTTCATTGATACTAAATAGAAAAACATCAATGTTTATGGGTCCCTGTTTACCCCAAGACATACGGAGAATCATCTTGACCTTAAAAAATACCAACAGTGTTGGGTATGATGGTATCGCTACTAAAGTTTTAAAGGCTGTAGCCAGTGAAATAAGTGAACACTTAAGTTACATTTTCAATATGTGTATTTATCAAGGTGTATTTCCAGATGCCCTTAAAATATCAATAATTAAACCATTATTTAAAAAAGAGGATAGAGAAGTCATGGAGTACTATAGACCAATATCATTGATACCTATTATTGCTAAAATTTTCGAAAAATATATACATAAAGAATTATATAACTATTTGGAAAAAAATCATATATTCTGCGATGAGCAAAAGGGGTTTCGTGAAAAGAAAACAATCAATTTGGCAATTTATGACTTTTTGTATGAAGTAATGACAAACCTTGATAAAAGAACAGATGTATGCGCGATCTACTGTGATATGACGCAAGCGTTTGACTACGTTAAGCATGATATCCTTCTTAAAAAACTTGAAGCGTATGGTATAAGAGGTAATGTGCTCGATTTAATGAAATGTTATCTAAATAACAGAAAACAGTATACAGAAATCGCACGAATAAATACAGTAACTAAACATGAGGAATCACATCAGTCAGAACAGAGAAATGTTGTTTACGGTGTTCCTCAGGGTAGTGTACTTGGACCACTACTCTTTACACTTTATATAAATGACTTACCGAAATCTAACCGACATAATATGACATTATTTGCAGATGACAGTACATTGACTATTTCTAATGACAATAATGACTTATCTAAATATAAAATTGACATACACAATGCATTGACATCTATAATTCAATGGTTAGACATTAATAATTTAAGAATAAATTTAGGAAAAACTAAAATCATGCACTTCAACCAACGAAAAACATCACATATTATAGACATAGAATATCAGTCTAATATCATTGAAAATGTTAGTACAACTAAGTTTCTTGGGTTAACAATTGACAAACAAATTAACTGGAAATCACACATAGAGCAACTCTGTAAAAGAATTTGTAGCTCTGCCTATGCTTTGCATTTACTATCCAGCATTGTTAACCAGGATGCTCTAATTATAGCCTACCATGGCTTAGCTGCGCCCCTGCTACGATACGGTGTTATTTTCTGGGGTAATTCAACAGATACTGACGTAGCATTTAAGGCACAAAAGAGATGCATTAGGTCTATGTTTAAGTTAAAAACTACCGATAGCTGCAGAACTTATTTTCAGGACTATAAAATATTAACATTACCTTGTCTGTACATTTTTGAAGTTGCAATGTTTGTTAAATGCAACCCTCGCTTATTTCCGACCTTGGATACAGCAGTTCCGCGAAACAGGCGTGATAATAGTAGGCTTCGCTTGCACAGGGCAAAAACGGCTCTTATGCGCAAGAGTATAATATGTATGGCTCCTATAATTTACAATAAGTTGCCTAAAGATTGGAAGGAGCTGAATGGCAATGCATTCAAATTACACCTAAAAAACTTCCTTCTACAGAAGGCGTATTATAGTGTTGAGGATTTTTTAAATGAGATATTGTGATTGTCTGAGAATTCTCTGAATTTCTTGACATTATGTGATTTTTTCTTAATATTTTGATTATGTTACCTTCTGACATTTTATTTTATTTTTGACATTAATTTAATTTTATATAGACATTGAACAATACCTAATTTTATTTTAAATTTTATTTTAATTTTATTTTAAATTTACAAATTGTTGGACATCAAATATTATTTCTTTATTTTTTTTAATTAGTTTCATTCATATATTATGTTTTGCATGTGACTAATAAATTCATTTACGATACATTTGCACGCCGATATGTAAACGGCTAAACATGACTGAAACAATAAATGAAACGAATACCTTGCATGCCTATGTGTGTATACTCATGTTTAAGCGAATAAATGATTATCGTATCTTATCTTATCTAAAGAAGAAGCGTGAAATAGGTTGGAAGGTCGATTTTCAATTGATTAACATAACATAACATAAACTCACGCCTGTATTCCCCGAAGGGGTAGGCAGAGGTGCTAGCACCCACATTTCGCCAGTTTATGTTTAGGTCCCAATGTAAAAGGTGGCGAGCCTATTGCCATTAACCGGGCACTTATAAACCTGCGATAAATACACACATACCTTCGAAAAGCATCGAAAAGTCATTGGTGTGTGCCATGGTAAACCTGGGATCGAACCCGAGACCTCGTCTCAGCAGTCCATTACCCATATCACTAGGCTACCGCGGTTATTTTTTACAGTTGAAATATTCCCAAAGTTTCGGAATATTTCGGAATACTTCCGAAGTATTCGAAGGGAATGATTCGGAATTTTTCCCGCCAGCATCTATAGTTAGGACACATACTTTTTATAAGTTTTTATAGATATTTACATAGTTTACTAAATATAAAGCATGTAATTATGACTCTGTTTATTTATTATTGGTATGCTTTAGCTTAAAAACGTCAAATAGTAGCATATCATACGCCGAATTCCACTATTCGTAGGGGACAGGGCAAGGAGGACATCATATTTTTTAATCAGTTTCGATATTTTCATTTCAAAAATATTAATTTTTTGCTGAGTTTGATGTAAAATACCTCTGAATAAAATCTCAGTAGACCCACTAGTGGGCCCTTGGAGATATGTCAGTATTGTGAGACCCACCGGTGGGTCTGGTTAGTGGGTCCTTGAAGCCGAAGCGGTTTTTATTCACATTGATAAGTTTAAGACTAACTTACACTAAATAAATATCATTTGCTATTGTTCTTGCTAAAAACATCGCGTTATCTCCTTGTGACACTTCAGGACACCACTTTTATGAAAAATGTACAACTTTTATGGATATGGCTCATAAACTAATTTAACACGAAAGAACATTTTTAATAATTTGAGATTATGAATTAATTTAGTCAACTCAGTATGCCGACCGTACTAAGGTACCTTCGAGAGAACAACGACAGAACAAAGCCGAACGCACGTCGAGCCGTCGACGTTGAGACGACGCCGGGTACAAACTGACAACATGTTAAAATGTATAAAGTATCAGATAGCTCGAGTGTCAAAATGTACAATATATTTATGACAAAATATCCTTGTGTCAGAATGTACTAATGCTATAAATGTTCAATCGACAATATGTATTTATGACCAAATGAGCAATGGTCAAAATATACAGTTGCTGAAATGTTCAATTGACAGTATGTACTTTTCTCGTCTTAATACTAAATTCAAATTATAATTCACAAAACTTACAATTCATTAATGTTACCGCTGTAATCTTGGACTAACTTACGCACACTAAAAAAAAGACAAACAGCAAAAACACAAAACACTATCCATCGTTGATCACTTGCACGCGATTGGTCGAGCCAAGGTCATGCCGGCCAGCGCCAACGTGATTAGCGTGGATGGTGTTATACAATAATATGATAGCTTAGCTTGTCTGTGTTTATTTTTTATTGAATAAGTTCAATCAAAGTTCGATCAATAGAAAAATTATAACTGGATTGTTATTATGTTTTTATTAATTGAACTACATACGCATACTACAAATTAAAATACGTTGCTTTTTCACAATTATGTACCTCTGAAAATAATTAATTTATTTAAAAAATATATAAATTAATATCAATAGGCTAACTTACCTTTTTACACTTTTTTTTTATTATATTACTATGTGCAAGTACATTTACCCCCTTTGGTTGTTTATAACGCTTTTTCTGCAAAATTAAAATCATAAATATAGTAATATGTATATATATATATACCTAGGCTTCAAACAATTTATAACAATATTGCTATGATCCTGTACAATACCTTTTTACTTTTGATGGAGGATGGTTCAGATAAATCACCAGATATTTCTACATTTGAATGACATGGACTAACCATCTGAAAAAAGAAAAAGAAATTAAAAATAAATAATTTAAGTAATGAACTAAATAAGAACAGTTCAACTTTTTCATTACATATCGGTATATATAAAATATCTTACAGTGCAAATAGGCACCGCAGTTTTTCTTAATCGCTTAACCTTTCCATTATCTGGTGTGTACATGTCATCAGTTCGGAAGTGTATGCAGCATATTTTACTGAACTGACTAGGCATCCAATCACAATCATTTCTTTCCAAACGAACCGCATTCACCCATTTTTCATGCTGGACTGCATTTGTTGGGAATCTGTGACATTCAAATTTTAATTTAATTTCTATGCATAATACCATCCAACAGAATATCATAGAACATAATGAACACTGCATAAACAAAATGTAATTTTGTAATTGGAATTTGGAATTTAAAAAGTTTCAAGAGTTTGAATTTGGAAAATCTATAGGTTACATGTGCATCTATAGGTTAAATTCATTATATATTTTATAACTATTCAGTATTGGAAATATTTATTATCTGTGGCATTGCATGCTATCTATGGCAACAATATACTCGCTCTGTAGTTCCTCTTCCTGCCATGTCGAATAGCGAGCAAAGATTGTTACAAAACTTTTCTATTCTTATTAAACCGTATTAACTGAAAATCTGAGTATATCATTTTATATCTAATAGGTTATGGGCCCAGAGCTCTTATGTTTCAGTCAGATCGACAAAGTTAAATTAGAAAAGTGATAGGGGCCGCCATCACCAAGGCAGGCACGGACAGGTTTTCTTTTAGCAAAAATATTTCTAAAGCAAGAAAATAATAGAGATGGCGATGCAGGCATTGAATATCCCACAATTAGAAAGGGACAATTTCTCAAACTGGCTTTTTCGCGTTGAGATGGCGATGGATGAAAAAGGATGCCGAAACACGCTAAAAGAAAAGGCAGACAAGGAAGACAAAGATTTTAAAAGTAAAGACGCTAAGGCTCGCAATATAATTATTCAAGCACTGCCAGACAAACATCTGGAATATGTTAAAACGTCCAGTACAGCCTACGAAATGATACAAAACCTTAAAAGAGTTTTCGAGAGAAAAAGTACGCTTTCAAACCTGTATTTGAGAAGACAATTGATGAGTCTCAAATGTAAAAAACAGGACAGTGTTGAAGAACATTTTAACAAGTTCGACAAAATAATAAGAGACATGGAAGCAAATGGTACAAAAATGGAAGAAAAAGAAAAGGTATGTCAACTTTTATTGAGCTTGGAAGATGCATATCAGTCAACGATTACAGCTCTAGAAACAACAGACACTGAGCTAACGGTAGAATTTGTGAAATGTAAATTACTCGATGCAGAGCTGAAAGTGAAAAATGAGAAAAGTCAAACATCTTCTAAAGATTATGCTTTTCAAAGCAGCTCTATAAAATGTTACAACTGTGGAGAGCCAAACCACTTTGCTAGAAATTGCCCTCGTAATGCTCGGACAGGTCATCAGCAAAATCAAAGAGGTCGAGGAAATTATAGGGGCAAAAGAAATTATAATGGCAGAGAAAATTACAAAGAGAAGAAAAATAATAATAACAGTAGCTCAAGCGCTAATATTGGAAAAGAAGTAGAAAATGATAGCAAGTTTGTATCCTTTATTGCCGAACAAGCTCACTCGGCAACAAATATAAAAGATTGGGAGAACAAAATAGAGTTCGTAATTGATTCTGGAGCAACACATCATATGGTAAATGATAAATATGAAAAATGGATGACAGAAATACAAGAAATACCTGAAATTAAAATTCAGACAGCAAATGGAAATATGATATCAGCAAAAAAGAAAGGTAATATTAGTGGATTATCAAAAGAAGGAAACATTATTCATATAAAAGAGTGCCTAATAATAGAGAAGCTATCATATAACCTCATATCTGTGGTAAAGCTAAATGAAAAAGGATTGAAAGTAATATTCGATAGAAAAGTGTCAAAAATAAGCAACAGAAATATTCAAGTTGAAGCTCCAAACAATGGAAAATTATTCACTCTAAGTCTGAATGTCAATAAAGAAAAAGCATTAATCGCAAACAAGACAGATACCAATTTGTGGCACAGAAGAATGGGACATCTAAATTATGGTGGAATGAGAATACTTGGTTTACCATTATCAAATGAACGTTGTTCCATATGCATGGAAGCTAAAGGAACCCGCTGCTCATTCACCCCCACACAGACACCAAGAACAAGGCAAATTGGAGAATTGATTTACTGTGACATTGGTGGTCCAGTAACACAAACAACCATGAATGATGAAAAATATTATTTGACTATAATAGATGACTATTCACATTTTACAGAAGTACATCTACTAAAAGCAAAAGATGAAGCGAAGTATTACATTATGCAATACATAAGAAGAATGAAAAATAATGGTACATATGTGAAAAGAATAAGAACTGATAGAGGAGGTGAATTTATAAATGAAGAGCTGAGAACATTTTATACAGAAAATGGTATAAAACAAGAAACTACTTGTGCATATACACCACAGCAAAATAGTATTTGTGAAAGAATGAACCGGACACTAGTTGATAGAGTCAGAGCGATGTTGCTTGAAACAAACTTACCAAAGTATCTTTGGGGAGAGGCAATCAGAGTTGCAGCATATACAATCAATAGATCCCCTACAAGAGCACTTAATGGAAACACACCAGCTGACATTATGTTCCCTGGAAAGAATCAATTGGAAAAGTTGAGAGTTTTTGGTTCAAAAGCATGGTGTATGATTTTGCCAAGGCAAAACAAACTGGAACCTAGAGCAAAACCAATGGTTATGATTGGATACTGTGGATCAGGGTACAGATTATGGGATCCAAAGACAAATGAAATAATTGAATCAAGAGATGTGCGCTTTGATGAGACCAAATACAGATACGATGCAAATGAGGTGAGAAATGTTTATATAGAAGAAAATGAGTCAGAAGAGTCCAAAGAAAGATCACAAACAGAAACAACAAGAACACGTGAAGCACATGAAATGACAAGTGATGAATATGAAAGCTCAGAAGAAAGAGAGGAGTACAATCAGAGAAGTAAAAGACAAATCAAGATACCAAAAAAATATGAAGACTATGATATGACAAATATAGCTTACGCATTACTGACAGAAGGTCCTACAAGCTATAAACAAGCAATTGAAGAAGGAGATTGGTCAAAAGCTATAGAAAAGGAACTGGAAGCACACAAAAAGCTGAAAACATGGGAAGAATGTGAATTGCCAAACGGTCACAAGGCTATAGACACAAGATGGGTTTTCCGAACAAAATCAGATGATACAAAGAAGGCTAGGTTAGTGGCTAAAGGTTTTCAAGAAGAAACAACGCAAAATGTCTATGCACCAGTGGCAAGAATGACAACTGTAAGATTATTTTTAAATAAAGCAGTTCAGGAAGATTTACAAGTCAGACAACTAGATATACCAACAGCATTTTTGAATGGAGAGTTGAAGTCAGATATTTATATAAAATACCCAGAAGGAGTACCACAAAAGAAAGGAAAAGTACTGAAGTTGAAGAAAGCACTTTATGGTCTTAAAGAATCTCCAAGATGCTGGAACGACACATTAAACAATTTTCTATCAGAAAATGGATTTGTCCAATCAAAAAGTGATTTTTGTCTATACACAGGAACAAATGTATACATACTAATATTTGTAGACGATATCCTGATAATTGGAGACGGACAGGAAATTATAGAGAAATTAAAATATGAATTCAAGGCAAAAGATATGGGCAATATTAATAAGTTCCTAGGATTAGAAATATCAAGATCTGAAGAAGGAATGAAAATAAAACAAACACAAATAATAGAGAAGATTTTATTAAAATTCAATATGCAAGACTGCAAAGGCATAAGTACACCTATGGAAATGGGTTTGAACATACATGAAAAAGAAGAAATCTTAACCAATGTTCCTTATAGAGAACTTGTTGGATCACTCATGTATTTGGCAACAATAAGCAGGCCAGACATTGCTTATGCAACTGGATTTCTCAGCAGATACATGCATTGTCCGACACCCACATTGTGGAAAGCTGGGAAGAGAATCCTAAGATACCTGAAACAAACAAAAAACACAGGGTTAATCTACAGAAAAGAAGAAAATAACTACTTACACAGTTTTTCAGATGCAGATTGGGGTGGTATTCGAGATGACCGCAAAAGTATCAGTGGAGCGGCTATATTCCATCGAGGCAATCTGATCAGCTGGAGTTCAAAGAAGCAGTCAACTGTTGCGCTGTCTACAGCTGAATCGGAGTATGTAGCAGCAGCACTAACTGTAAGTGAAACAGTGTTTATCAGTGGCGTGTTAAAAGACTTACAATGTGAAAAGGACTTATGTTGTTCATTGCTAATTGATAACCAGAGTACTATAAAAATGATAGAAAGCTATGAAAATAGTAAAAGAACCAAACATATAGACATCAAGGTACATTTTATCAAGGACATTATAAACAAAGGTTTGATTAAAGTAAATTATGTAACTTCAAATGAGAACAGAGCTGATATACTTACAAAATCGTTGTCAGCAGTCAGGCACAACTATTTATGCAACTTACTTGGTTTGTATTGATGAAAAAAAAAAATATATATTTTAATGTAGAATTTGATTTATTAGTGGCTCAGTTTGTAGTACATAGGTACATACCTAATGCTTTGTTTATGTTTAGAAAAAATGCATAATTTTACTAGGTAAAAACCTATGTATGTTTATCTTTAGATTTAGATAATTTTTAAGATGATAAGAGTTAATTTGTTTTGTTTAGAATTTAGAGGTTATCGATTTGTTATTTTGTCAAATGTGTCAATGTCAAAGTAAATTTTTTGTGAAAATGATTGCCATACAAATAACTCAAAGAAAGTTATTTTGATTTGGGGTTGCCATGTATCCTTAGCAAGTTAAAGTTTATTTTGTTAAATTGTTAGAATTATACTTGGATTAATTAAAATAGAACTTGAACTTGAGCGGGGGTATTGGAAATATTTATTATCTGTGGCATTGCATGCTATCTATGGCAACAATATACTCGCTCTGTAGTTCCTCTTCCTGCCATGTCGAATAGCGAGCAAAGATTGTTACAAAACTTTTCTATTCTTATTAAACCGTATTAACTGAAAATCTGAGTATATCATTTTATATCTAATATTCAGTACATACAATAGTTTTATACCTAAGTAAGCAAGTGAAAATTTGTATGAGGTATTGCAAAGCATGCTTTATAACATACACAAATATTTTGAGAGGGTTAGATCCTGGTCAGAAAAGCTTAAGGTACAATATAATCTGATACATTTATCCTGTTTACTGTGTAATATTATTATACTGTGATTTATTGACAATATTGTATAATACTATTGGGTATTTAAGATGTACCTACTTCATCTATAATAAGTGTTGTTATAATTTGGTATTAACCACAGATAGAGATATTATATTTGTTGGTATTATTGTATCTGTCTAGTAGATGAAAATATTGATTACTGAATCATATACTCTTCATGGGTATGCATATGATATGATTATGCAAAGCATGTTATACTGTTCCTCATGATATAGATATACTACCTATTTCAACGGTGCCTGTTATGACATTATTTACTTGATGAGATCTCTTAAGTATTTACTGGCAAGTATTTACTATCTATAACGGTGCCTGTTATGACATTATTTACTTGATGAGATCTCTTAAGTATTTACTGGCAAGTATTTACTATCTATTATGTATTTTAATTTATGTCAATTGTAATTTATGTCAATTTTAATTAATTAATTGTGACAAACATTAAATGTAATTTAATTTTAAGTACCAACTTGTATAATGTTTCTTTCAGTGGCAAAATGTGTCTTTAGCTCATAAATAATTTGTGACCTTTATATTTACCACATTTTATGCAAATAAATCTATTCTATTCAATTCTGGCTACAAGCCTCGAAGAAAATGTCATACATACCATACAAAATGGTTCAATACCAGTGTAATGTCTAAGATGTATTACTGTTGGCTACAAGCCTGATAACCTTTGATATAAGAGTTTAATATTGTTATATTGTTTAACTTAAAATAATGTTTGGCTACAAGCCTAGATTGTAATTATGATGAATTGTTATAGAATGACTATATCATGGTTAGAAGGCAGACAGGTTTTCTTGTTAGTTCTTTCCTGTCTATAAAAGCCTTTTGGAACTAATGTAGTGTAACAGAATAAAAGAGAATTATTTAGTCATGATTGTTGTTTTATTAATTTTATGACAAATAAGTATTCCCCTAGTTCAGATAAATAGTTCACTTGGTTTCTAGGATATACAACTGGACCGTAGTGAACCTCTAACACTACAAATAGATCCTGACATTTTCTAATACACATAGATTATATATCTATATTAGATTTACATAGTTCGACATATACATTTGTTACTCTGTTAGATTAAGATTCAAATCTAACACGTTCATGTTGCATATCACTTTTAAACTTCGCCAGGTTTTAAAATACGTGTTTTTAAAATGAATATTTACTCACCGATGGAAGGTGATTCCAGCGTTTTTCATATCCGTATGGTTTCTGCACCACTTCACAACACACGAGGGCATATTTGAAATATAATTAACGCGAAAACACAATTAAAATCACTGATAGATTGGTTCTAGCGACGTAACCGTACGACACGCGCGCCGCGGACTGACAGTCGCGCGGTACCCTTTTTAAGCCCCGCCTTCCGCGGTCCCCATTATGTGTTGCCATTTTTTGAGCTGAATTACACTTCTCTAAGATACATTATTCGTAGAGTAGATACAATACATTATCTTATTCAATGTTTGAGTGAGACTGATTTCCGTTTCCGTGTCCGACACCACCAATGGTGTGTGTCTGTATAATATTGCCAGCAAATCAAAAAATCTCCCAGCCGTAGCGGTTAATATACCGGGTGTAAGGAAAAAGCCCCCGAACCCGAAAACCCCTAGTAGTACTCCAGGTACATAACAAATTGGCATAAAAATAAAATCAATTTGGACAAAAAAAATATTTTCGTTTTTTTTTTTTTTTTAATTTTGAATTATTTGCTCTCCATCGTGTTAATAAAGCTAAATGAAACGGTAATTTCATAAAAAGAACATCACTACAAAGAAAACTCAACTAGCGCCAAGCGCGTGCTTTTTTGTAGTGGTGTGGGTTTTTATGACATTTTTGTGTAAAATTCTTAATGCGGTTCACATAATACCTACATCTACTTACCAAGTTTCAATAGTATAGACCTTATGGTTTCGGAGAAAAGTGACTGTGACATACGGACGGACAGACAGACAGACAGACAGACAGACATGACAAATCTATAAGGGCTCCGTTTTTGCCATTTGGCTACGGGACCCTAAAAAGGGGGTCATATCCCCTGTGACCCTCTTCCCCTCAGACCGCATGAAGAGTAGTTACTTACCGCTAAGGGTGGTTCTGGTGGTACGCGAGGTATAGCCGTTTTAAGGAGACGTTTTATACCTTTTGGAGTGATATAGGTATCTTCATCCAAGAAATGTTCGGAACAAACCACGCTTGAGCGATTTGGCTTAAAAAAAACTTCATCCCTTTGCTGGCTGGTGACTGACATCCATTTTTGACATTGTATTCGGTCACGAGGAAAACTAAAATATTAATAAGAAAAAATATAGGATAGGAAAAAATATAGGACATAAATAGTTTGCAGGTTTATAAGGGCCCGGTTAATGGCAATAGCCTCGCCTCCCCACCTATTAGGTACATTGGGACCTAAACATAAACTGGCGAAATGTGGGTGCTAGCACCTCTGCGGTAGGGACCTTCGGGCACCTTCGGGAAATACAGGATTGAGTTCATGTTATGTTATGTTATGTAAATAGTTGGTACAATCAGCACCACAATTTTTTTATTTTACACTTTTTAGTCTTCTTATTATTCAAACTTAATTTACTATTTTTTCGTATCCCCTTCAGCAAACCCTTTCATTTAATACCCATAACATGGGGGTGCATTTCAAATAGCCAATTCGCCATCTTGGATGTCCGCCATGTTGGATTTAAGTCACGTGACATTTTTTCGTATTTCTGACAGCAAACCCTTTCATTTGATACCCATATCATGGGGGTACATTTCAAATAGCCTGTCCGCCATCTTGGACGTCTGCCATAATGGATCTAATAGTTGGTCATGTATTGTCATCAGAACTCGGAGCGTGTGCAAAATTTCATCTTAATCGAAGACCAGGAAGTGGGTCAAATTAAGATTCCAAGATTTTCTTACATACATAGTTACAAGTGAAGCTATTAAAAGCGTGTTAATAAAAGAGCACAATAATAAAATTCGACTCCATTGAATAAGAACAGCGTCGTTTGTATTATCCGACTAAAATCAAAGGACGCCGTAATGTTCTTCCACTGATACGCGCCCATTACCAACACTATGTCCTGTACTATACATGGACCGTTAGGTGAAAAGTTTAAAAAAAAAATCAAATCACACATGCTTCCCATATTTAGTAATGAAAACCACATAAAAATATCATTAAACAGTTTTACTTACCGAAAATAAGATATCCCATCCTTTTTTAACGTTTTTGACGTAAAATTTTTACAATTTTTGAAAGCACACTTCGGCATTTTTACTGTACGTACGTGCAGTGCAAAGACACGAGCGAGACTATTTGAAAATTTTGAAATAAGCTCACAGACCACAGAGTAAATAATATACTGGCACCATAGACTTTGAATACACTACGTTTTACGTTTTTTTGTTCTTCTCTGTCTACGACTGGCACAGACTTACAAATGCGTGAAGCTAAATAAATGACACTTCTTTCAATTTTCAATAGTTTCAATGTGTGTGTCTGATTTCCGTGTGATACTACTATTTATGTGTGCGTAATGTTGTCAGCAAATAAAAAAATCTCCCAATATATTCCGAAATATTATAGGTTAGGTACTACTTTATGGTATATATTAATAAATCTTTTATTTAAAATTATGATACATGTTATACGCAATTTTTTATGACTATTATGAGAGGGCACGCCGAATTTAAAAAAATTATAATAACAGGATAAAATTAAGCAAATATATAAGCATTAATTTCTAGTTATTTTTTTTTTGTTATTTTCTGTTAAATAAAATTATCCTTTTTAGAGTTTCGTGAGCAAAGGTAAAAACGGTACCTTAAGACTCAACTCTGTCTGTCTGTCACAAATCTGTGTCACACGAATAGACAGTCAAAATTTTCACAGATGCTGTATTTTTGTTGGCGCTATAACAAAAAATACATAGGTACTTAAAACGTAATGGTACTGAACCCTTAATACGTGAGTCCAACTCATACTTGTTCGGTTTACACATCGCACGGAAGAAATAAGCTTTATTTCAGAAGAAAAATACAATTAAATAACAAACTAAATACCTTTATAACTCACATTATTGATGCTTGGAGAAACATAATATACGGATTGCGAAGAAGCAGCATCACTTGTAGGGGATAATTGTAATGTAGGCACAGCCTCCTTGCGTAGCCGACGGATACCCGTTTGAGTTGTATATAGATCTTTTTCTTCAAAATGTGAGGAGCAAATCACACTAAAGTCGGACGGAGTCCACAAGTCATCCTGACGATTCCTTCTTAATATTTCCGTCCATTTTTTTCGCCAATAAGACTCTACTGGAAACCTGTAAACAAATAATGTTTAGGTAAAAAGAAGACAACGTTTCGAATAAATGGGGAAAATGTTTTCTTTTCTTTATATAGGACACGTCAATTTCAAATTTGACTTCACCTCGACTGATGTTAAGCAAAGGCAAAGTCTCGGAAAGAGGGTCACCATCGTAAACATGTACCATGTTAACAGTGGTGGCACTTGACGGCCTCATTAGATGCCTTTTCACGCCCCGCTTAAAGGACCCGGGACTGTAGGAAGAAGGAAACACGTGAGCTGGCAGGGAGTTCCGGTCTTAGCGGTGCGGCATAGGTATGAGTCACTGAAACGCTTGGTTCTAGCAGGTATACTCTGCACCGTATATGGATGGCGTAGTGTGATTTAAAAATGATTTTAATATCATTCATTGGTTCCAATAGTTCGTAAGAACATTGGTGGATGACTCCACCGTCGCCTTAAAGTATAGGGCTATCATACATAACCCCATTCCATAACATAAGCTCTAGATAGCGTTGTGTAGAATGTTGTGGCATATTTATTTATTTTATTTATTTATTTATCTCTTTCCGTGGGTGGTGTAGATGGCGATTAAAGGAATATAGCTGTTCCGTAAACATATAGGCAATGACAAATAAAGGTTAGCGAAATGGCAAGCAGCTGTCGCTGCTTACCCCCGAGGGTTAAAACCGTGAGCAAATCTATGTATACTAACAACATATTTGTATTCTGTACATTTTTAGGGTTCCATTCAAAAGGAAAAATACAGAACATTTATAGGATCACTTCGTCGTCCGTTTGTCTCAGGAATGCGTCGACGATCAAGTTGAAATTCATACCACATACTTATGTTTGTAACGTCTGGAAACTGTGAAAAAACATCAAACTTCTGAGACTAAGCAATCAAAAGATACAGCATTCAAAAATGCTACATAAATGGGTGTCAATACTGGGTGTGTCTGAAATTTTGTACGGGGCCCTCAGTTTTCAAAGCCCAACTCGCACACAAAAATACCGGTCAAGGTTTTTTTTAAGGAGTATCTTCTTCGAAAAACATTGGAAAAATGAAATGCTCAAGTGAGTCTCGAACTCACCTTTCCCTTACAGGGGGACTGCTCTTGCAACTGAGCTATTGAGCCTCACCTGAATCATTCCAAATTTTCCTTCTCTTTATATCCGTCTATAAGGGCGACGGTGCAGCCATCTACCAACATTCTTACGAACTGTTGGAAACAATGAATGATTTTTCAACCATTTTTAAACATTGAATTTTTATGACTGCGCCCAAATATTTGAATGAATTTTTTATAGCATTTATTATGCTGACTTTTAAGTTCGAGTCTCACTTGAGCATTTCATTTTTCCAATGTTTTTCGAACTTAAAAGTTAGCATAATAAATGCTATAAAAAATTCATTCAAAGAGTGTCTTCTTTTTCCGATACAACCGATCAAATAAAAATTCCCATCTTAATCGAAGTAAGAAAATTGACCAGTCGGATTGTCAAAAAAAAAACATAAATCATATGCTTGTTTGATTGTCAAGTCCGCAATACACAACTTAAAAGAAACAACGAGCCTTTCAACATACATTATACTGATTAATATAATTATATTTTCTATATCACTCTTCAAATTATAAATTCCCATGAACAAGAAAAAATATTTCGAGGAAAATGAAAACTATTTATGGCAACACTGTACAACATGGAACATGGCGGAGGTTTGTGCTCCTGTTACTAAAAAAATACAAAAAATCTATTAAGATATTGTTACTTACCTATGAAATGATAATCCAACAGACTTTTTGGAAACTGATGAAGTCTTTTTACACTTTTTCACCACACAATACGGCATATTTGAATAATATTTTTGTTCAAACGCGAGTGGACGCGCACGCTCGTTTGCGGCAACCGCGGCTCGTAGACTAAGGTCATTTGGTATTACCATCTACCACAGGCAAGGTAATGGTATTACTTTTTATACATAGCTTGATTCATTTATTATTACACATTCCTTCAATGTATTTTATATAACACAGGATGCTACTGTGGTGGACGAACTTAAATTCACTAAGCCTATTAGTAATTAGTAGGTACAAAAGAATCCGCGCGCGCCAGGGCCTTATAAATCTTGCGATTTATGTGCAAGATATATACCTATGAATGACGACGAGGTCTCGGGTTCGATCCCAGGTTTACCATGGCACACACCAATGACTTTTCGATGCTTTTCGAAGTTATATGTGTATTTATCGCAGATTTATAAGTGCCCGGTTAATGGCAATAGGCTCGCCACCTATTACATTGGGACCTAAACATCAACTGGCGAAATGTGGGTGCTAGCACCTCTGCCTACCCCTTCGGGGAATATAGGCGTGAGTTTATGTTATGTATGTTATATTTAAGAATCAAACTATACTTAATATGTTTAGTACCACAGGTATTACTTTACGCAGTTTCACACGCTAGTTCTTTTTTTTATATAAAGGACACGTCAATTTGACTTCACCTCGCCTGATGGTAAGCTAAAGCTAAAGGCAAAGTCTCGGAAAGAGGGTCACCATCGTAAACATGTACCATGTTAACAATGGTGGCACTCAGCTTGACGGCCTAATCACGCCCCGCTTAAAGGACCCGGGACTGTACATACGAAGAAGGAAACACGTGAAGTTTCATACAAATTGTGGAATTATTTAGTTACATTGAAATGTACTTACGCATGTATGGGTTTTAAAGTGTAATTTTTACAATACCGGAAAGCAAATGTGCGCGACTTATACTTCCCCGTATGTTGGCAAGAATGGCAAGACTGACAAACGAACGAAGATGGCGGCGAAATCGCCTCGTTTCCCTCTGCTCTAATACATTTCTGCGCCAGTAATGATATCTATCTCTTTTTAAAGTAAAATCATTGCTAGACGAATTATTCTGGCCGTCCACGCACGGTTTTCCGAATCCTATTGGGTCCGAATCTTAGATGAATTAAAAATCTAAATCGAATCGGATAACCAATCGGATTCGGATAAAGCCGTGTGGCCGCACCCAGATTTGAGCTTGAATACTAGCTGATGCCCGTAGCTCCAGAGCCCCAGAGTCTACTAAATTACATCAAAATCGGTTCAGTGGTTTAGGTGTGAAAGCGTAACAGACCGACAGACAAAGTTACTTTCGCATTTACACAGATAAATATAAAATAATCCTTATGCATTTATAATCTTCTTATATATAAAAATCTCGTGTCACAATGTTCGTTCGGCTTATTCCCGTCCGCTCCACGATTTTGTTCCCAAGCGCTCCAAGACTAAAATTATATATTATTATTATTTTACAAAATCGTTCTCAAGAGCTCCAAAAACTTATGTAAGCTTTTTCTTTCAAAACTTCTTATCTGTATACATCATTCCCAGGAGCTCCAAATTATACAATTTAAGTAAAAAAGACTCATAGAATACTGTGTTCCCAACAGCTCCAAAACAAAGTGTACGGTTAGCAGAATTTAAACATTTAATACTATAATACGACAATAGGAAGTCAATAGGTTAACAGGAAGTAGTGTCTATTAGCCAAGACTTGAGTTAGGTATGAATTCGGTATTCAAGCGGTTTTACAGAGAAAGCAATGTTTGCACTGAAGTTATAATAACATCACTGTGCTGTTTAACATCAGACAGATTATATAATATACAGCTAACTCAGCCTCAGATTCATGACTCGAGTGTGCATGGAATACGGCAATATGCTTACCCCCTATTACGTGGGACTGACTAGGTATTATATTGTTTAATGAAATGTGGGTGTTGATGCTTTTATTTCTATTTTACTATTTTTAGATTTTGTCACTAGCTGTTGCCCGCGACTTCGTGCGCGTTAAGTTTCGAATAGCTCATACTCATCATTATTTATGGTGGAAGATTTTCATCCCAACGGGAACGGAAGTAGTCGAAATACTGGAAATAGTGAATTTTACACAAAGGAAACATTCTTTCATTTAAAAAAAGAAACAAAACTGTTTTAAAATTTTTTCTTGACATTTTCTACCCTGTATTTTTCAATTACATATTATGAAGACGGTCTTTTTTGAGTGACTGACTAATGTTTACAGGGCTAAACTACTGAAAACTACGAAAAGAGACAGACTTCTTCTATAGGCTTGGCAAATACTGCGGAAGGATTTTGAAAAATTCAATATTTTGCTGTCAAAATCATTATCAAGTATGTGGATAAACATTGCTAAACGTGGACATAGCAATGTTCATCAGTTATAATGGTTTAAATATTCTTCTTCCTTCTTCCTAAATTCTTAAAACATGCTTCTGCAACTTACGAACTGAACAAATCATAAATAATTAAAAAAAAAAAATGAACCGACTCCAAAACCAAATAGGATTTTTTTTTAATAACAGGGTTTAGAGATTTTCAATCTGTTAGAAGTCGGTGCCAACTTTGTTGAGCGGCTTTGAGCGAGAGAGACTCGCAGATCGCGCCGCCCGCGTGCGCATGCGCCTCGGGCGTCGGAGGGCACAGCACAGACTGACCTCCGTCCCCCATGAGTGCAGGCCTGGGGGTGACGTGTGGAGCCACCTATCACCTCAGCAAAAGCAGGCCACGGTGGCAACGCGCGTAGGACAACGGTGTCAACGACTCGTCCCCGGAATGGGGAGCCATTCCGGGGGCGGGTCGTTGACACCGTTGTCCCCTCTCCCGTGGAGGGCCCGACCGTAAGGGATGGCCCTGGGCCAGCCAGGGTGCAAGGGATATGTCAAAAACAACCTCACCTCCGGCCTAGCACTACGACCCTCAGTCGGCATAATATGGTTTTAGTCGGTTCGAGACCAACATAACCTCTCCTTTCGGCTCCGGCGCACGATAAATAAACACGATAAAAAAAGACCACCTCAGGAGTCCAATGATCCCCATTTATAATATATACTTATTATTTTTTATAATTGAGGAACTGTCTCTGTTTCACTGAGATTTTTATTACATTATCTCTGAAATTTCGTGATTTTCTCAGAAGTAGCACCTACCCTTACAAGTATCACGTTAGCCCTACATACTACTACCTATTTCCCATTGACCAATTGCAGTACTGTCCCCTAACTCCTAATCGTTAATGAGTTCTGAAGCTTCACTATCAGCACAGCAGTATCAGATGTTGATTCAAGCATACCTCACAATCAACACGTTAGCCCTACATACTACTAAATAGTTTCCATCGACCAATGACAGTACTATCCCCAACTCCTAACCGTTAAGGAGTTCGGTAGCTTCATCATCAGCACAGCAGCATCAGATGTTGACACCCTAAAGCATATACCTGAGTAAAACATGATTACGTAACAAAAGCACCATACGAGCATACAATTTTCGGTGGTTGCCCTCGATTTCTCCTTGATCCCATCATCCGATCCTGACCAGGGGGCCAACCACAACCTCTTAAAGCAGTATTATTTCAATCTTACTTCGTGTTTTGGTACCACGACCTCTTAAAGCAATATTACAATAATGTTGTTTAAATTAGCAGTTTTGGAATGTCACCCATAGTTTTCGTTCTTTTTGTTCGTTCAGCGTCAAATATGACATCCTTTATAAAGTCAATAATTACAGAAAACTATTGAAGAAACAATATTCGAGGAGTTTATCAGCTTCTAAAAGCTATGCTAATATTGCTTATTCAAGAAATCGTCGTCGAATGCTGTCGCGATAAAAATGAGACCCTTTCCATTACCAATATGAAATTGGTTCAATAAGCGAAAGAGACTCCCACAGAGTGATGAATAGAGTCCATACTGTTGAAAATCCCTATCTACAGAGTTCTCTGTAAAGACTAAGGTAAGCCCATATTTATATTGAATTAAGTACACGCTAATGTATTGTAATGTGTGATTGACCACTATTAGCTTCGTAAATATATCATGTTCCTAACATAGTTGTTTTTTTTCTAGGTGTTCATTGCATTACCATTTTATAGGCAACTGATGCGAGAGCCATAGGATAAGCTGAGTGAACAACGACGCACACATAATAACATGCATGATGGCTATTTGACACATTTAAAGGAAATACCAATCTCATATATATTGGCTTTAATTAACTTAAGAAGACAAGTTATAAGTAAAATAATTTACGATAGACATTGCATGTTATTTGACATAATAGACAAAGCACTTTGTGATTAGATCACAAAGGAGATTACATGTCATTCACAAAGGAGATTATATGTCATTCTCCTCCTCTATAGTTTCTTCGCCAAGGAGGTAATCATTGAATCGTAGCGGTACTCTTTTAGGCCTTGTGGATCTTCTGATCTGCGGAGGCTCAACGTTCTGAGGCGGTGTTCTGAAAACATCTTCTTCTGCAATTTCATCCCTGTTCTCTAATACAGGATCACAAGCCTCTTCATTATCCACCAATGGGCCTTCTTCATCTATTGTTGCAGGAAGTGGAGCTAAGTGCCTATTTGACACAGTCGTCTCTTGACCATTACGCCGTCGTACATGTGAGTAGCTAGGGTTTGTTTGAAGCAACTCAACTTCCTCAACATAGGGATCCGTTTTCGAGCGGACAAATTTCTTTAATAGTATGGGTCCTGGGACAAGCCACGACGGAAGTGATTCGCCCACTGGCGATCGTCTAGGGAAGTTAAACAACTTCTCATGGGGAGTTGCATTTATCGACGTACAGAGTAAAGATCGCACACTATGCAGAGAGAGTTTTAGGACTTGCTCCCAATTTTCAATTGCCAAGTTTTTGGATTTGAGGTTTAACTGAATCGTCCGCCAGAGCGTTCCGTTTAGTCTCTCTACCTGGCCGTTTCCCTGGGGATTATAAGGAGTTGTACGGGAAGTGGCAATGTTACAATTCTTCAGAAATGTTTGTATTTCTTCAGACATAAACGACGATCCTCTGTCACTATGAATATATAAAGGCAGTCCGTATTCAAAAAAAAGATTCCTTAAACATTTGATAACGGTTGTTGAAGTTGTGTCAGCACATGGATATGCAAAAGGATATCGAGAAAATTCATCAATAATGGTGAGTATATACTTATTTTTCGTGTTAGAGGGCAAGGGACCTTTAAAGTCTATGTTCAATCTTTCAAAAGGGGATACTGCTTTAATTAAGGTCCCGGTTGCTTTGGCGAATCGTGGCTTTACTTGTGCACATATACGACAAGCAGCGGTCATGTCTTTGATGTCGTTTATAGAATAGGGAAGATTTTTTAGTTTGACCCAATGATACATTCTAGTTATCCCAGGATGTGAGAGAGCATCGTGCAATTCGTATAATTTATTGTTGCTTAAGAGCGCACAGACTCGAGATAGTGCATCCGCAGCTACATTCTCTATTCCAGGTCTGTAGACTATATCGTACTTGTAGCATGACAATTCTAGTCTCCATCTTTCAATTTTATCATTCTTTATTTTGCTGGTATGGTTTTGATTGAATATGTAACTTACTGATTTTTGATCAGTGATGAGTAGAAAATGTTTATTGATAAGGTAATGGCGCCATTTTCTTAGACTCTCCACTATGGCGCAGGCTTCTTTTTCCACTGAAGCGTGTTTGCGTTCGCTATCAGACAAGGTTCTAGAAAAAAATGCGACGGGACGTCCCTTTTGAGCTAAAGTCGCAGCTATTGCAAAATCTGACGCGTCAGTTTCTACCGTCAAAGTTTCCTCGTGATCTACAGCTACTAAAGCGGCTTTCTCAATGTCAACTTTTAATTGATGAAAACTATGTTTCGCATTTCCATTTAATGGAAAAGTTACATTATGGGTAAGAGGCTGTACTTTTTCGGAAAAATTTTGCACCCATTTTGCGTAATGAGCGAAAAGCCCTAAGCTTCTTTTGAGTTCAGCAGCGTTACGTGGTAGTGGAAGATTTATAAGAGGTTCGAGTCTGTCTTTGTCAGGTTCTATTATGTTATCTTTAATTGTATACCCCAAGAGGCTAATGGATGTTTTGTTAAAATTACACTTTTGTTCATTTAATGTAAGGTTATATTTCTTTGCTGCAGCCATAAATTGTTGTAGGTTTTTGTCGTGTTCCTCTTTATTTTTTCCGCAAACGGTGACGTCATCTAAATATGCAAATGTACCCTGAAGCTTTTCTTTGCCGATTACGTGTTCAAGAGTACGTTGAAAGGCAGCGACTCCATTGGTGACGCCAAAAGGAATTCTCCTAAATTGATATAGTTTGCCACAGGCTTCAAATGCCGTATAAATTTTCTCGCTTTCTAAGATAGGCACTTGGTGATAAGCACTTTTTAAATCTATCTGGCTAAAGTGATTATATTTAGCCACTTTTGACACAATGGATTCAATATTTGGCAGTGGATAAGCGTCTAGGTATGTAAATTTATTGATAGTTCTTGAGTAATCAATTACCATCCTCTTTCGATGAGATCCTCCTCCGGTGATAAGTACCTGAGCGCGCCAAGGAGATATGCTTGGTTCAATTATTCCATCTTCTAAAAGCTTTGATATTTCAGCCTGAATGAATTTTTCTTCGTAACCATCGTGACGTCTAGATTTGATGGCTATAGGAGAGATGTCTGCAGATAAATGAGTGAATACTGATGCAGGTGGTACTGAAGCTTCCATTACGCATATTTGTAAAGGCTCTCTAGTGCCTCCAAATTGGAATTCAAGCTTGTCATGGTCCTTAAGAATGTCGTGGCCAACGATGACGTCAGCACACAAGTTGTTAATGATGAGAAGTGGACGTTGCTTATATATATGTTTATTGATTTCTAGCGTAGCGAAGCAGACCCCTTTAACATGTGACGTATGGTTAAGCGATGCAAGATTTATAGTTTGGTTACAAGGCCGCTGTTTGAGATTCATCATTCGAGCTATGTTCTGATCAATGAAACTAACCGAGCTTCCAGTGTCGATCAACGCATCGGCGCGTGTGTGATTGACAGTAATGGCAATTGTAGCTTTCTCTAAACTGGACGGAGAAGCTGCAGAGTAAACAGTGTTAATTGCTTCGGAAGGTCTTGTTGACTGTGAGTATTTGGCAGAAACGGCAGTATTTTCATAAGAGACAGCATTACTAGTTGAAGAGTTGCTTCGTGATCGGCAAACTGAAGCAAAGTGACCCTTCTTCGAACATAGTTGACAATAAGCGTGGAAAGCTGGACATTTAATTCTTTGATGTACTCTCTCGCCGCAAAAGAAGCAACGTTTTGCCGTAGATTGAGGTGAAGGCGGGTTCATGGCGTTTTTTGGGGCTGGTACAAAGTGCTGTGGTTGATCCAGTCGTGGAATAGGCATTGGAAGAGCATTGAGAGTGCTTGGAACGTTAACCTCCATTGTCGTGGAGTCCTTTTCAGCAGTTTCGAGAATTACAGCTTGGGTGAACGCTTCGTCCATCGTGAGTGTTGGGTTTTCAAGTAATCGTTCTCTTATTTTAGTTGACAGAATTCCTGCGATAAAGGTGCTTCGTATAGCTTGCTTGCTATGTTCGCAGGCGGAGACAGCTTTAAAATTACAGCTTTGCGCGAGTAGTTGTAAAGCGCGACAGTAATCGGTTATCGTTTCATCATGTTTTTGTTTTCGTGCTCCGAGTGTGAAGCGAGCCAAAATCTCATTTTGAGGTTTCAGATATATTTTGTTCAAAACAGAAACTGCGTCGTCATATGTTTGACAGTTTTTCATATATACATATATGTTAGTTGTTAAGTGATTAACTAGTATTTTTAATTTTACAGCATCCGTAATGTCGTCAGGTAATTCTGCAGAAAGAAAGTTAGAAAATGTGTGGTACCAATGCGCCCACTGCTCTGTTGCTCCGGGGGCGTTTGGTTCAATGTCAAATCGGTCGGGACGTAGGTATCTGGTTAAAGAACATGCTGGAATCTTATCAGTTTCTTTCTTCGGTTCAGACATTGTATTTAAGTTAATTAAATTGACACATTTAAAGGAAATACCAATCTCATATATATTGGCTTTAATTAACTTAAGAAGACAAGTTATAAGTAAAATAATTTACGATAGACATTGCATGTTATTTGACATAATAGACAAAGCACTTTGTGATTAGATCACAAAGGAGATTACATGTCATTCACAAAGGAGATTATATGTCACTATTCAAGAGTTCAACGGTTGCTCGAAAGGCCGCATTAGGATCCAGTTATAATAATAACTATTTTACAAATATAATTGCTTTCATAAATTATTCCATGTAATACCTACTAAATAAATAATATGGTGTCTATATTAATCGAATAACCATCTTTGTACGCTTGCTTCCACCATCACACTTGCCGCGTTTCCAAGCTGGATTGCGATGGCCAGCCTCAGCACCAAGAACGATCCGGAGCGAGAGTCGATTGTAATGATGTCGATGAGGTGATTACCGCTCAGTGAAAATATCTATCAAGCTACGAGTATCAGGCATTATTTAATTAGAATTCGAGCTATTAGAGCGGGTGGCGCGGAGATCTAGATAATAGAAGCCAGCTAAAAGACAAAAGTCCCAAGCATGGTCTCACATGGTGGGTGGGTGATGTGCAGTGTGCATTTTACAAAAATGTACTCTTTGTTGTGATAAAGCCTTTTTTTTATAGTGTGGAAAATCCCCACGGATACCACCCCCACGGAACCGATGGAGGCAGTTATGTCGGACTCGAACCGACCAAAACGCACGCCGTCTATGAATTACCTATATACCTCTGTGGTGTGGTGGTCTGGGTGTTTCTATGTATAATATGTATGTATTTACAAAAAAAAAGTATATAAGTATGTTTATCCGCATTCTATATTTCATAACACAAGCTTTAAAAAGCTTACCATGGGTCTAGATAGCGTTGTGTAGAATGTTGTGGAATATTTATTTAAAAAAAGAAGATACAAATCTTTCACACAAACCTTGTCCTAAGAATACCTACCTACTTGAATAGGTATAACCAAAATAAATAGGTAGGTAATGAAAATCTGTCCCATTGTGGAGTGCCCTAAAAAGCTCTATCTAACCTTAGGACTCGAGAGCCTTGAATGTCGTCAAGTTCAAAAGCAGTATTCCTAATTCGGCTGCCACTCCGTGCAACGTCATACATATCGCACTCGAGTCTGTGCTATTGATGTGCTGAAATAAAACTTCCCCCTAGGACCCGGTGCCTCGCACCCCTTGCACCTGTTATAATTATATGATGTGATCATGAATGCCCAGATAATTAAAAACATATAAAATTATAACGGCTTTATATTTGCGGTAGAAAATAAAATTTTACATAAGTAGGTACCTGCAATACAAAATTCACGATTGTTATGTCAGAGAAGACATTGAATTATGAATTAATTATATTTTCTTCTTAAGTTTGCATGCTTGTCACAAAGAGGGTTCAAAACAACACTCCTCCTCACAATGATTAAGCGTTTACTTAGGTTTAGATGTTGAGGCCCTGGTAGGTATTGGAAGTTTCTTTGTATCGGCACACTAATTATTCCAGGTTGTTTACTAAAGAAGTGCTTTCTCAGGTCAATGTGTTTTAATTTGCTACTTAGGATAGCATTTTCACATAGCTTCAATGCCACTTGGTTATCACTGAAAATCATTCACATTCATCAAACACTGCTGTCCTGTCTTTCAGCAGTAGCCTTAGATGGAGAGCTCTATCACAGCTTCAGATAGGGACATAATAATAATTATATTCTTCATTCAGCATAGTTGACATAGTAGATGCTCGTTGCTTCGGACTCCCAGCTTACAAGTTACAACCCCGCTCTGCTACCACTTTAAATAGTACATCTATACAAATAAATAAAATTGGAGTGTCTGTTTGTAATATTAAAATAACCGCTTTCTACTACATGCATATGAATGTATATACGGTACACATACCAAAATATATATTTTTAAATTTTTTGTCTGTCTGTCTGTCTGTCTGTCTGTCTGTCTGTTTGTTCTGGCTAATCTCTGGAACGGCTGGACCGATTTGGACGGGACTTTCACTGGCAGATAGCTTATGTAATAAGGAGTAACTTAGGCTAAAAAAAAAATGCCAAAAAAAAACTGATTTTTTTTATTAAGTACATTCCACGCGGACGAAGTCGCGGGCACAGCTAGTATAAAATATAAATAGGTAATATTTGCAGGATTTGATCATAAATGCCCAGGCAATTTAAACTATAAATTTAGCGGTGTAGGTGTACCTAAAATAAAATGTCATAATAAAATTATTTTAATGTCAGATGACAGATAGTTTTCTTTTTTTTTCTTTCAATGTTCTGCCAGTTACTTAAAAGAGTATTTATATCAAAAACGTTTTACAAATTACCTACGTGAATGTTGCTCCGTTGTGTGTGTGAAAGAGATGGCGCTATACAGTATGACAGAACGTACAGCGATCTCTCTTTTCCTTGATTGCAGGCACAAAAATAACCTTACTCAAATTCGTACCATGAGCGTACAATAATGTTTTATTTTATTCTTGCTTATTGACGGAAATGAATGAACTATTTAGAAAGAGTTATGTATTCCTTGCAATAATTCATTCGCATTAGGGCTGTACTCCGGAGACAAAAAACCCGGAGCACCTCTGGAGATTTTTGCGAACAACCGGTTATCTTTCTCTAAAACTCCGGAGATTTTATATAGAGTTAAATATACACCTTTTTTCATGAACACTATTTTACTATATATTTTGATTATATAATTAAATTCCATAGCGATACGATGCATTTATTAAAAAGTAGGTAATATATACATATAATCACGCCTATATCCCCGGAGTGTTAGGCAAAGGCGAATTAACATCAACACCCACATTTCATCAATCATTGCATTCGGTCGGTCCACCTATTGCCGTATTCCGGGCACAAAGTTGGTAATACGTTGATTTCATTAGTGTACAAAATGGACGTTTTCATAATGTTTTAATAAGAGGATTATGATAATAATAGTAATACAATGTCTCAATTAGGTAGGTACTTAAAAAAATTACGAACATGACTAAATATAACTTCCGCGTAATCGAAGAATGTCCGGAGGCTTTCCGAAGATTTATTAAACCTAGAGAAAAATCACCGGATACTGAAATCTTCCATGGAGTCAAGCCCTACGCCTAATGTCAGTGATTTCTTTTTTAGAAGACCATAGAGTTTTTTTTATTCAAAAAGGATTTTTAAAAAGAAGTTTTTACTTTGAAGTAAAATACTTGTAATTTTTAGAATTGTATTTGTTTGCTTAATATCTAAGCAATTTCTATGCATTCTTCTGTACAATTTATACTTGCAATTATAGGCGTTTCTCGGGATGCGAGTCTTCTCACTGGGCACCATGCTAGCTAAAAACCGGAGAAGACTGAGCGTGGGTGACGAAAATGCAAATACAAATACCGAAAAATCGGTAGGTTCGAGACCACTGCACATCATTAGGCAATGTTAGATTGCAAGGAAAGGTGCCGGGTGGGGGTGACGCGACAACGCTGTGTGGGCGCACCGCCGCCGCGCCGCACTGACAGATTTCGTTCTTTACTACGTTCGGGTTTTGCTGACGTTACTTTAAATTTTTTGGAGCTGGTGGGAACGATTTTTATACAGAAGAATTGACTTTTTTATTGGAGCTGCTATGTCAAAGTACCTAAACAATATTTTGGAGCTCTAGGGAATAAAATTGGTAAATTTGGCTTTGTTTATTATTTTAATAAAAACATCCGTGGAGCTCCTGGTAATCAATGTATGAAAATGTGAATTTTAGAGAACAATACATTTGGAGCGCACGGGAATTAGCCCTAGATACAGTGATTTTCTCAAGAGAAGGATCGCAGGTTCGCCCTACCCGCTTGAACCAATTCAATCTTTTTCTAATCTTAATAGAAATTATGTTATGTCCAAGCTTAATGGTTAAGTAGTCGGCCTTACGATCGAGAGGTCCCGGGTTCGAATCCTGGCCATTACACTACCGACGTGAACCCACTCCTATGACAAGCAATTTAGCTTAGTTGGAGGGGTTAGAGGGAATATTAGTAATTACGGTTCAATTTCGGTTCTTTGACTGAATTTTTTATAGCATTTTTAAAGCTAACTTTAAAGTTCGAAAAACATCGGAAAAAATGAAGCGCTCAAGTGAGACTTGAACTCACGACCTTTCCCTTACAGGGGGAATGCTTCCAACAGTTCGTAAGACATTACACATGTGTGGGTAGTCGCACTATACACACACACATTAAGAGCTGCTACTAATTATTTAAATTTAAAATTAGTAAAATAATTAATATATATGTTTAATCATACCAACTTTGCCTAAAAACCCACCTGCGCTTGCTACCTAGTGTTCCAAACAATTCTCACACAGTGTTCGCTTGTTTGTGCTCAATCTATCATGGATCTCAAACTTGCTAGTGGCCTTGAAGAACTAGAGAAATTATTCAGCTCTCGGATGAAAGAATATGATGAGAAGCTGCAAAGAATCTCCCCTGGAGCTGTGCCTGCACCCCCTGACCTAGCATCACTGTCACGTGAGTACACTGATTTTAAAAACTTCGTGTGGCAATCCTTGTCAAAAATAAAGGCACAGGTAGAACTTCTCTCACTGGGTCTAGACAGGCACGAAACGATCATGCGAAGGAAGGTGCTGCTTTTTCACGGTATACCAGACAAGCCAAACGAAAATCTACACGAGTCTGTTCGCAGAATCATTTCCACCGAGATGAAGGTCCCAGAAGTTGGTCTGCAACACATCAATGTCTGCCATAGGCTGGGTGGCGCACGTGAGAAGACGCGCCCGGTCCTTGTCCGATTTCACAGCATGGAACAGCGCAACACTGTGTGGGATAGTAAGACGTCTCTCAAGGGCACAGGCATTACACTGTCCGAATTTCTGACGAAGACGCGGCATCGTGTATTTACTATAGCCAGGCAGCACTTCAGTGTTAAAAATTGTTGGTCAGTGGAGGGAAAAATTGTTATTCTGACTCCCGATAAGATTCGCCGCAAAATCGAATGTAAAACTGAATTAGATGCCCTCATTGCGGATTTTCCCCACGCTGCTGCCAAGCCTGATGCGTCTCCGAGGCCAGATACTGCTGCATCGTCCATGAGTACAGCCGCGAAAACTACAACAAGATTAGTTAAGCCATCCCGCCGTCGCCGTGATTAAGACAACGCAACGTCCCAAATTTTTCGTGCTATCATATAACCGGTCATTCCCGAACTTTTGTTACTACGAATTCGAAATGTTCGGGTACCTACGTCACTCTTCATTAGTACTATCAACAGTTTCATGTTCTTAAAGCCGCGTCCGCACGCTTGCCAAACCTAAACAAGCCGTCACAAATTCAAACGTGTGGATAAAGCGTTTGACTTGGTTTGTGTAGGTTTGCAAGCGCTTGTAGCCGATCCGTCAAGTGTCGGTTTTTATGTCACAAATCAAAGGAATTTGCCGCAAGCGCTTGCGACTCGTCCACACGTTTGCGTACACTCAGTCTCGATTGTGTACTGGCGGCGTACAGACGTATGGGTCGTCTTGAGTACAAATATGAGTGACTGGTCAAATGGTCAAATGAAAACATTTTGAACTTCCTGGAATGTTACCAGGCAGAACCATGCATTTGGGACCCGGGAAATAGTGATCACAAGGACAAAAAAAAGTAGCTGATGCATGGTGTCGCCTTAGTGCAATCCATACCTACTAATATCCATACTAATATTATGAATGCGAAAGTAACTCTGTCTGTCTGTCTGTCTGTCTGTCTGTATGTTACGCTTTCACGCCTAAACCACTGCACCGATTTTGATGAAATTTGGTATAGGGGTAGATTAGACCATAAGAAAGGACATAGGCTATGTTTGGTCGCGATAACCGACATCCACGCGGGCGGAGCCGCGGGCAAAAGCTAGTATTTAATAAGCCAGTTAAGGAACTGAAAAGTAAGAAGGAAATTCTTATGGTCACCTTTAGGAAGCATTTTTTTATTTTTCGTTTCCTTTCATTTATTTTCTTGTATTTATAATAAAAATAACTTAAGCCAAATGATATTGCCGCAATCTCAACGTCCGTCATGCTTGCTTCTTCAGAACACAATGTCTCACTCGCAAGCACTCGCAAGCGTGTGGTGGTCTGTCAAATTAAGCCAAACGTTTGTAGAGGTTTGGAGTTTGCGGCAAGCGGCAAGCGTGCGGACGGGGCATAATACCTTCTATTCTTTATAAACTACACTTCACTTTCAATAATTTTCAAATTTAAGTTACATATTATTTCTATTCTATAAAATATTTACTGTTCGTGAACTGACATTAAATGTCAGTGGATGTCATATCAGGGAAAATATGGCAAATTGACATTGACTGATCTGACATCCGCGTTTCGTTACTCCAAATATTGAATAGGATTGTGAAGTGTGTTCATGTTAAGATTGCTATTGGAATTTTATATAGATGAGTGACCGCATCAAAATATTGTTTTTCTTTTTTTTATCGTTTCGATTTTTCATTGTGTGCTTTTGGCTGTATTATCGAATACAGAAAGACTAAAATTATATTATTGTTATATTGTAAAGTGACGTCTTTCGTGTACCTATGGGAGTCCGGTTTCACTACTTTACTTTTTTTTTTTTTTTTACGTCCTTTTATTCTTACTTTGACACTTTTGATTTGTTGTTTTTTTTTTTTTCTCTCGTTAAAGCACGAATGACTCACGTTGCCTACCATGTGTATTTCTTTTTCTCCACTGGGTTAGCGAGTAGGTGAGATCGCAAGGTCCTTACTCCATTATTGTATATTTTTTAAATTATCTATCTTGTAGTTTATTTATACGTATTTAAATATTTTATTCTATAGGTACTTTATGCATAACCCGGAAGATTTCGACAATATAAATAACAGTTTCTTTTCATGCTCTTCAGATACGGATAGCTTTGTTAGCGCGGATGGCGAGTCTCTCTCTCCTGCTCTTACCCTGCACGATGGAATCACTTCATTATTTTCTAATTATCCTAAGAACCTTAATTTAGTCCACATCAATGCACAGTCTTCTTGGCCACTATACTGACCTCCTGGCATCTTTTAGTAACTCCCCGGTGGATGCTATACTTGTCTCAGAATCATTTTTAAAACCCTCCATACCCTCTACTCTCGTTTCACTTCCCGGCTTTGTTCTGGTTCGAAATGATAGAATAGGGATGGGATGCGGTGGTGTAGCCATATACCTACGAGCCAACATTTCCTACAATATTGTTAGCGCATCGCCCTCTCCCTGTACTGTCAAGACATCTGAGCACTTGTTTATAGAAATTAAGTTAGTCCACACTACGGTTCTACTCGGGGTATTCTATAGTCCAAATATGCATATTGATTATTTCAATAACTTTGAGAATCTACTCCACTCTCACTCTCCTTCTTATGATCACGTAGTCATAATGGGTGACTTTAATACCTGCTTATTGAAGGATGACAGCCGGTCTCGAAAACTAATGGGCATTCTATCCTCCTACAACTTTAATGCTTTGCCACTACCTGCCACTCACCATCCCCCTGGCCACCCTTCCACCTTACTTGATCTCCTTATAGTATCCTCCTCTGACTACGTAGATACACATGGCCAATTACCTGCCCCTTTTTCATATCACGATCTAATATACATCTCTTATCGGATAAGACCTCCTAAACGTAAGGCACAGTACCGTTGTCTTCGCAATTTTAGGGGTATTGACCTAGAGGCATTACGTCGTGACGCCAGTGGCACTGACTGGACACCCATTTTGAATTCGACAGATGTCAATGAAATGGTGGATATTTTCGAGTCGAGGGTTATAGAATTGTTTGACCATCACGCCCCCCTAAGACGAGTCAAGATCAGGCACAACCCGGCGCCTTGGCTGAATGCTTCGATTAAAACCCTAATGGCTCGCAGGGACAAAGCAAAAAGGCGCTACAGAGGCAGTCCATCGGATCAAAACTTGCTCGCATTCAAGAGCCTACGCAACCGCTGCAGCCGTATGTGTAGAGACGCAAAGCGACGCCATTTCTATGACTCTCTCAACAACCGAAACTCTTCGGATACATGGAGATTTCTCAGGTCTGTTGGCATTGGCAAATCACCCGTCTATGACCCCAGGGACATAGACTTGTGTGCCCTAAATGACCACTTCTCTCTACCACCAGTCTCACTGGACGCAGATACCAAACAGAGCACTTTACATGCGCTTACTAGTGTCTCCACTCCACAGACTCCACCTTTTCATTTAATGCCTGTATCAGAGGCGGAAACTCTAAAATCTCTGCGGTCTATTTCCTCGTCCGCGACTGGTTCTGATCAGATCTGCTCTAGTATGATTCTTCCACTTCTCCCTACTGTACTTCCTATTATAACTCACATTTTCAATTATTCCCTATTCTCTGGTACCTTTCCTGACTCCTGGAAACCGGCTTTTATCATTCCATTACCCAAATCTCCTAAGCCTTCTACAGTTACCGATTTTCGGCCAATTTCCATACTTCCGTTTCTCTCAAAAGTTCTCGAGCATATCGTGCACCAGCAACTATCTATATTTTTATCTTCCTCTAATCTCCTCAGCCCTTTCCAATCGGGATTCCGTAAAGGCCACAGTACAGCTACGGCTCTCGTTAAAGTGACAGATGATATTCGATGGGCCCTGGAGAGGAAAGAACTAACTTTACTAATATTACTGGATTTTAGTAGTGCTTTTAACTCGATCGATTTTGACATTTTGCTTGGCGTATTGAAGAGTATTAATGTTTCCTCTAATGCTATCTCCTGGTTTGATTCGTATCTGCGAGGGCGGTCGCAGGCCGCAGCGCGTTCAGTTGGGCCAGGAGTCTTCCGACTGGTGTGGACTTGTTGCGGGTGTACCACAGGGTGGTGTCCTCTCTCCTCTCCTGTTCTCCATCTTCATCAACTCTGTCACCGGACTGATCTCATCTGGCTACCATCTTTATGCCGACGACTTGCAGATATACAATCATTTTGCGGTGACTGATGCCTCCTCTGCAGTATCTGCCATGAACCACGAGCTGGATTGCATTAGTGCCTGGGCTAAATCATTCGGACTACGTATCAATCCAACCAAATCCAAAGCAATGATTATTGGTAGCACTCACATGCGCAAGCAGCTCGATTTCTCCACACTTGCTCCTGTCACGCTGGATGGAACTCGGATACCCTATTCGGATACAGCTAAGAATCTGGGAGTACTCTTTGATGCTAACTTGTCCTGGAGTCCTCATATCAATGAGGTTAGCAGAAAAGTACACTATAGCTTCCACTCCCTAAAGTGTCTCCAGAGCTTTCTGCCTTTCAGAACCAAAATTTCCCTTGCCCAAACTCTTATCCAACCCATTATAGACTACGCAGATGCCTGTTTTCTAGACATCACTGAGGAACTCTTAAACAATTTGGAGAGATTGCAAAACTTATGCATTCGGTTCATATTCAACCTGAGAAAGTACGACCATGTCTCGCAGTTTCGCAGAGAACTCAAGTGGCTCCCTATTCGCCAGCGTAGGAACACTCGTATTCTCTGTTGTCTTTTCAACATTCTGTACAACCCTGCTGCGCCGTCTTACCTGAGGGAGCGGTTCTCATTTATACGTGCTCCTGATGACCCGTGCAGATACAGCCTTCGCTTTCTCCTTAAATTCCCCTCCCATAAAACTGACTTCTACTCCTGTTCCTTCACTGTGCAAGCGGTTAGACTTTGGAACTCGTTACCATCTGATATCAGAGCTAGCAACACATTGTCTGTGTTTAGAAATAAAGTTCGAAGTCATTATCTATCTTCCACTATGTGACTCTAAGTCGCGGAGTGGAAGAGGGATGGTGATTCTCCTATTTGCATAAATATCTGCTTATTTATTGTATTATGTATGTTTATGTATATTTTGATATAATTATGTAGGTTTATGTAGGATAATGTATATATTGTTACTTATTATTAGATGATGCACTTATCTATACATATAATAAATCTGTAAACGATCGATGTCTGTACATGGAAAGGAAATGAGAAAAACTGTTATAGGGGGACTTTATAAACGTAATAGAAGCCAAATCAACGTTTTTTGGAATTTTTGTCTGTTTGTCTGTTTATCTGTTTATCTGTTTCTCTGTTTGTCTGTGAGTTTGTGCGCGCTAATCTCAGAATCGGCTGAACGGATTTGGTTGCGGTTTTCACCAATATATTGTGGTAGGCTCCACTTAACATTTAGTGTTTGTTTTATTGAAATCGGTTCATAAATAAAAAATGTATGTCAATAATAGCAAATCACGGCTAACAATTTGTGATTGTGTGAATACATTAACCAATAAAGAAGCAACAATGCTTTTAAGAAGATATTATTTCGGTCATAGGAATCTGCAGAACTTCGAGAGGTAAGAGTTACTACAACTCAGCCAAGTCAGGTCAGGTTACTGAAGAATCTTCGGCACAGCAAGAGTATCGACAGAATTCACATTGTTCTCGAACGATGTTCTCTCGAATCCGACAGATTATAGTGAGCAGCTGGTTCGGAAAAATACTCCTAAGTCTTTCATAATTAATATCATCACGCTATGATGAGGAATGGGGCAGAATGATTTTATGACATATACCTATGTAAACGTCTATTTCACACTATGATTACACGGTAACTGTGGCTCAATATGTCTGCGGTGGACTTACAACTTAGCCGAGTCGCGTTCAAATCCATCTGAAATGTTATTTTCCTTTTTTATGGTTTTTTATTTACTTTTGTTTATTTTTTTATTTTATTATGGTTTTATTTGAAGTAAAAATAAAATAGTCACATAGTTGACTATTTCTTTTTACTTTCGAAAAATGACCAATTTGTTATAATATAAGGAACTAAAATGTAAAAATAGTAAAAGTAAAATGATCGTACTATAAATAGTTTTCAAGATATTTGTTTTCGAAATATTGAATTTATCGCGACGCAAGAAAACGCACCTTCTCTGAAGCACATTTCGTATTCTGGGAGATGGTTGTCCCTATCGTATTACCGTCTCCACCATGGTGAATGTTCTGATGAGCTCTTCCAATCAGTTGCACCCTCTCCCTTCCTACAAAAGACAACGCGTGCAGGGCTCAAATGTCACCCGCATATGGATCAGAATATTCCATCAAGAACCATATGGTTTGGTAACTCATTCTAAAAATCTCAAAATCTCTGCCAGCTCACGTGTTTACTTCTTCCTATAACAGTCCCGGGTCCTTCGAGCGGGGCGTGCAAAGGCTTCTGATGATGAAACTGAGTACCACCATTGTTAAGATGGTACATGTTTATAATGGTGACTCTATTTCCAAGTTTTTGCCTTCAGCTTACCATCAGGCGAGGGGAAGTTATTGAAACAAAAATTCCGGATCTTAAAAAGAAGAAAACACATGTGTGGGTAGAGCAATACAGTTCTTAACCGCCTAATAAAGAAATGAAGTTGCGAACCTATTGGTTCGAGGTGGCATTGTTTCTACCGTATGTGAGTACCGGAAGGAAGGAGAGATTAGTTGAAAGACTCCTAATAGCCTCTTTCACTCGCCGTGGTGCGGTAGAAATGGTAAAATACAGCCAGAGAGACTTAAGTCTCTATGCAACTGCAGACGTTATACACCTGATGACTACCAACGCACGCCGCCGCTGCGATCTTATCAATTCCGTCTAATAAGTATCTAATAGTAAATACGTAAACCTTTCCAAGAAATCATAACAGTATGTCAGGAGAAGCCAACCTATGTATTAGGTATATAAAAGATACCGCTGCATTATATAAAAGAGACAGAATTTGGGCAGAGAAACAGTCAGTTCCGGTAAGTTTCATCAGACCAAAAAATTGCCACCGCGTGGACATCAACTCCAGGGTCAATTTGGAAGTATCTACATCATCTGCTGGACACAAGCTTACCAATACAAGGAATATATAGCAAAATGAGGTTAAATATGACCCCATCACAGTCAATGCTGTATTTGCTGTCTTGCCCACTGCGCGCCTCTTCTCTACCTGTAAGGGAACGAACAACGATGTGACTGTGGTTTATGAAATTTATCATAAAACTGGAACTACCTAGGACGATTGGCTCGGCAAAGAAGAGGACCACTGCTCACTACTCAAGGCGTGCAAGGCTCCGCGTTTTCTTGAAACTATTTTGTATGATACTTGATGTATTTTAATTTGTTCAGTTCGTAAGTGGTGGCAGCATGTTTTAAGAATTTGGGAGGAAGGAAGAATATTAAAGCATTAAAACTGATGAATATTGTTAAGTCCACATTTAGCAATGTTCATCCACATACTTGATAATGATTACGCCCGCAAAATGTTGAATTTTTCAAAATCTTTTCGCAGTATTTGCCAAGCCCATAGAAGAAGCCTGTCAATTAACGAGTTTTCAGTAGTTCAGCCCTGTTAAGTCAGTCACTCAAAAATGACTGCCTTCATAATATGTAATTGAAAAATACAAGGTAGAAGATGTCAAGCGAGTTTTCGAAATGATTTGAATATAGTTTTGTTTCTTTTTTAAAATAAAGGAATGTTTCCTTTGTGTAAAGTTCACTATTTCCAGTATTTCGAGTACTTTCGTTCCAGTGAAAATCTTCCACCATTTATAATGATGAGTTTTTTGAGCTATTCCGAACTTAGCGCGGACGAAGTCGCGGGCAACAGCTAGTATATTATATAGTATAACATATGTATGTTTATTTATTAATTATTACTACATAACATGTATATATTTTGTAATGTTAAGCTTGTGTGTGTACTATTTTTCTCTCCCCTTACCATATACACACATTCACAACTCTTTCTTTTCTTCACGATCTCCTCTCGCCGGTCTGCTGGAAGAAATTTCTTTTAGAAATAAGCAGTACCAATGTACTAACTTTTTCATCCAATATATATTATGTTTGTATTGTGTGTGCATAAATCTTAAATAAATAAATAAAATAAATAAGAATGTTGATAGATGGCACCACCGTCGCCCTTAAAGACGGATATAAAGAGAACGAAAATTTGAAATGAATCAGGTGTGGCTCAATAGCTCCGTTGGAAGAGCATTCCTCCTGTGGTCGTGAGTTCAAGTCTCACTTGAGCGTTTAATTTTCCGATGTTTTTCGAATTTCGGTTCTAATATTCTTTAAAAAAAAAAAAGTCAGACCTGCACCAACCATTACCAGCCTGTAACGGTAACCTGTTTATGTAAGCACCCTAAACATTGACAGATTACGGATCTGACAGCCAGTATGAGGACACTGAGGGTCTGGTGGAAGGTGAAGCGGAGTTCCTGGCGAGGTTCAAAGACGTACCCCCACTGCCGACCAAGGGTTCCCTGTCTGATATATGTCCGCAGTATTACAAACAACTGTCACTGTTGAAAGGTAAGTGTTTTAATATTTTAATGTGGTGTGGCGGTAGTGAACGCGACTGCTGCTTTGTATGCATGAATCTGCGGTAGCCTAGTGGTATGGGTAATGGACTGCTGAGACGAGGTCTCGGGTTCGATCCCAGGTTTACCATGGCATACACCAATGACTTCGATGCTTTTCGAACTTATGTGTGTATTATCGCAGGTTTATAAGTGCCCGGTTAATGGCAATAGGCTCGCTACCTATTACATTGGGACCTAAACATAAACTGGCGAAATGTGGGTGCTAGCTGTAGCACCTCTGCCTACCCCTACGGGGAATACAGGCGTGAATTGATGTTATGAATGGCTATCTGCATTGGTCTGGATGTTTCTATGTATAATATGTATGTATTTATTTACAAAAAACAGAGTATCTAAGTATGTTTATAGCACATTCTAGATGCAATAACACAAGCTAGTTAAGCTTATCAGGGGTCTGTATACCGTTGTGTAGAATGTTGTGGAATATTTATTTATTATTAGTAATTTCGGTTATAATATTCTTAAAATAATGGTTTTGTTGAAGGTTATCTGTGGCGATTAAGCTTTCGCCTACTAAGTCAAAGATAAATATGTCCCATGTGTGCTAACCTATGAGCTATCATAGTCGCTCTTCTGGCGCCCTTCTCTCCCGTCCAATGTCTGCATGGTCCTTTAAGTTGTCCGTCACTATATGTCAAAGGTAATCACTTCGACATTCTAAATAATAAAAAAAGCCCCTTTAATTCCTCAGATACAAAAGTGTTGCCACACACAATAACCAGACTGGTAGAAGACCACGAATTCAGCCGCGAAACTGTCAACATCCGACGCCAATACATCACAGAGAAACTTGCACACATCGTGAACGCAGCCACCATTCTAGAACATTCTAACGTCACTCCCTTCAAGAGTAAGAGTCGCCAAGGATTCCCCTGTTTCTACTGCAGAAATATCTTCGAAACTCTACTCAAGCTCCAAGAACACACAACACAACACAAATCGGAAGAAATCAGTAAGACATTAAAAACATATGGAGCGGAATCACTTGTAGTATATGTAGATATAACAGATCTAAAATGTAGTAAGTATATGCGATAAAAATATGTCAAATCTCCAAGAATTAAAACAACATTTGATTAATGTGCATAAGAAAAAGATGTATGGAGAATTTACTGATAGGATTATACCTTTTAAGTTAACGGATAGTTGTATATATGAATGTCAAATGTGCAGTTGTAATTATGAAACGTTTGGTGCTATCGAACGACATATGAATGTTCATTTCAGGAACTATGTTTGTAATGATTGTGGTACAGGATTCGTTACAAGATACAGACTAAAAGTCCATGTTAAAAGCATGCATACAGGTGGAACCCATCCATGCGAGTTATGTGGAAAAATATTTTCTACCCCGCAAAAACATAAAAATCATGTTAACACCGTTCATAAACAACTCAAACGGTTTAAATGTACTAAATGTCCGGAAAGATTCACTGAATACTTTAGGAGACAGAAGCATATGGTGCAAATCCACGGTTTGGCTCCGTTAAGGTACAAATGTAATGTTTGTGACAAAGCGTTTGATAGAAGATACACTTTATCGAGACATATGAAACGGGATCATTTAGAAGAAAGAGATTTTCAATGTGAATTGTGTTCTTATAAGTGTTTTAGGTACTAAAAATGAATTAAGAGTGCATATGATAAAACATAATGGGGAACGGATTCATGAGTGTTCAGTATGCAACAAAGCATATGCAAGGCAGAAGACCTTAAAGGAGCATATGCGTATACATAATAATGATAGAAGATTTTCTTGTACCATCTGTGGGCAGGCGTTTGTACAGAAATGTAGTTTAAAAGGGCATTTAAAGACACATCATCTTGAGTTTAATGACTAGTAACCCAGTCGTTTGAGTTTTTCATTCATATCAACTATCAAAAAAGATGGTACAAAAAAATTATTTGAAGTAGAACACTACGCGAATACGATCACGCATCCACGCGTTCTTGAACGTGCAGGATTGCGCGGTGGAATATTCGTACGTATAATCGTAAGATTTTCTTCTCAATTTCAAAGTTTACGAAATCTGTCTGACATCACAGTGACGTCTCGCGACGCGCCCTTTCACACGCGATTGCGGTATTCCCTCGCGAAAGAATGTGCGTGTAATGGGCGATATTATCAATTTTCAGCAGTCACGATGGGCTAAATTTAAATAATCCTTTAAAAAATGATTTATTTCGAGAAAACAATTTAAAAAAAACATTACAGCTTTTTTTACTGCATAGATTAAATGATTTATGAATGATATTGTATTTTATTGTTTTTCTTTAGCTGTTAAAATTACTAATATATTTTAAAAATTGTTTTAAGGAGCTATCTTAGGCCCGTATTCTAGAATGACACAGTCTGAATCTCGATTTGTCTGTCAGATTGTACCGGCCCTATATCAAACTATTAATCTGTTTATACAATCTGTAATCAGACAAATAGTGATTCAGGCGGAGAATACGGGCCTTAGAGTTTAGTCGCGTTTGGTTCAATTGTCAAAAAACTTCGATAGGTTAGGTTAGAAGGCTAAGGCCCGCGTTAGGCCTTCGTGGTTTTTTTTTATAATCACCCAGAAACTTTGAACAATTAGACCAAACGCGACTAAACGCTATCTTAGTAGTGATCTAATTTTCTCCTCTGTCGCTTCACTCGCTTATTTATATATCTTTTTGCAGTTATTGTAGTTGCGACTGCCGCTGACCGTTTAACCCGGAGAAGAAAGCGCTCAAGAGACTCGTCTGCCAATCAAAACCCATCCATATGACAACCTTGCGTAGGTCGCTTAACCCACTGATCGTTTACAAAATAGTAAGCGCAAACTAGCAAGACTTCATTGAAATAAAAAGTCATTGTATCATTCATCACCATTTATTATCAATTTTTGCATCATCAATAACACAAAATAATAACTAACTTATTTTAATTTGACTCAATACTTAAAATCACTAACATATTACCATATACGTACATCCGAAATTTCGGGAACGGTATGGTCGAATTATCACGAAATTTCGAGGTTAGGACACATATCTTGGACCTTAAATCGCAACACAAACGAGGCTCTGATGCATAAAAATTCATGGTTTAAAGTAAAGTCGCTTTTCCGCGTCTGTCCGTCCCTTATGTACGCTTATATCTTCAAAACTACGCTACAGATTTTGATGCGGTTTCTTTTCATAGAGTTATTCAATAAGAAGGTTTATATATATAGCAGGAACGGGATCGAATGCCACACGGGCGGAAAAAATTTGCGATACGAATTCAGCTAATTTGGTGAAAAACATCGGAAAAAATGAAACGCTCAAGTGAGACTTGAACTCACGGCCTTGACGACAATGAATCAGGTGTGGCTCAATAGCTCAGTTGGAAGAGCATTCCCCCTGTAAGGTAAAGGTCGTGAGTTCAAGTCTCACTTGAGCGTTTCATTTTTCCGATGTTTTTCGAAGTTTAAAGTTAGCATTAAAAATGCTATAAAAAATTCAGTCAAATAATTTGGTGCCCCGTTGAAGATATCAAAATCATCCAAGAAACGTATAATATGGTATTGAGCACATTTAGGTCCAGGATATATGTCTTGAGGTATACAATAATGGTAGATTCACAGTTATCTTCTTTACTATAGATAGATTGGTAGGTATTAGGTCTCTTCAGTGTGGTCTGGCAAGTTAGGTTGTCCCGGAAACTGGTCCATACTGGAAAGAACAATAGAATACATTATAACCATATTGAAAAGATAGCTGTGTTGAATGATTTTTTTAAACTTTGAATTGAAGTTCATTTTTTCCGATGTTTTTCGAACTTTAAAGTTACCATAATAAATGCTATAAAAAATTCATTCAAATATTTGGGCGGAGTCTAGTTTTATATTTATGTATTTCTTGTTTTAAAAGAATATTAGAACCGAAATTACTAATATTCACTCTAACCCCTCCAACTAAGCTAAATTGCTTGTGCTAGGAGTGGGTTCACGTCGGTAGTGTAATGGCCAGGATTCGAACCCGGGACCTCTCGATCGTAAGGCCGAGTCCTTAACCACTAAGCTACTAACGTAATGACGTAATAACCATACATAACCAGAACAAGAACCACTTACTCATGTGACGAAGACTCGACCTGAGCTATCCTCAATGGATCCTGAACAGGAATGCAGCTATGGTATTGCCTGCAAAAAAAAAAAACAAAATATAAAAGGTACAGGTAAGAGATGTCCAGCAGTGGATAGATAGATGGATAGATAGATAGATAGATAAATCTTTATTGTACACCAGTAATACAGTAAATGTATGGACAATACATGACATTATGTACAAATGGCGGCCTTATCGCTAAGAGCGATCTCTTACAGGCAACCTTATACTGGACCTTATACCTGGACATATTGATTTCTCATCTTCTTCCTCATCCCAGCGTTAATCCCAGTTGCATCCGATGCTTTTAACCTTCAGGGAGTCCAGGATTCACTTGGGAAGTTGGAGCCCTCAAAAGTCCAAGAACCTGTTTTTTTTTTATATAGGACACGTCAACTTGACTTCACCTCGCCTGATGTTAAGCAAAGGCAAAGTCTCGGAAAGAGGGCACCATCGCAAACATGTATCGTGTTAACAGTGGTGGCACTCAGCTTGACGGCCTCATTAGATGCCTTTTCACGCCCCGCTTAAAGGACCCGGGACTGTAGGAAGAAGGAAACACGTGAGCTGGCAGGGAGTTCCAGGTCTTAGTGGTGCGGTATAGGAATGAGTCACTGAAACGCTTGATTCTTGCTGGTATACTCTGCACCGTATATGGATGGCATCTTAGCCCTGCACGTGTCGTTCTGTGTAGGAAAGGAGAGGGTGGGACTAATTGGAAGAGCTCGTCAGAACATTCACCATGGTAAAGCTCGTCAGAATATTAAATTCGATATCGGCCTTGGGTTGTGGAGGTTATATGGCAGTCGCTTCATAGAAAATATCGAAGTTCGGCCGCATTACAAACTGGAAAGTCGACCCCAACTCAGAGGAAGATCAAAAGCAAAGCCAAATTCAACCACTGACTCTTGACAGAGTTGTCAACCCATACTTATGTGTATATTTACCTATACTTAGGTAGCTATCGTGTCTATCTGTTCTATTTATTTCTGTTATCTCTTGGTTCTTTATTATCTACACTATCTACACTAATATTATAAAGAGGAAAACTTTGTTTGTTTGTCTGTTTGGTTGTAATGAATAGGCTCAAAAACTACTGGACCGTTTTTAAAAATTCTTTCACTATTCGAAAGCTACATTATCCACGAGTAACATAGGCTAAATTTTATTTTGGAAAAAATAGGGATCCGTAAAATATTTGGGTTTTTCGGACACAAGGTGTAAAAAATCAACCAGAAAAGTTACTTCTTTTGCGTACGCTGCCTAAACTATAAAAGATAGAACCATAAAATGTTCTAATTAATTGGAGATCTTATAAATATATACATAAAAGTCCGCGACACACTATACCTATCTATGTCGAGTGAGGCACAACAACCATTTTTTTATTTAAAAATCTTAATTTTTTTTTGGACTACATTTAAACGCATTTATTTTACTCATGCTATTAATCCTTATCAAAATAAATTATTTCATCACTAAGTACAGTTTATGTAGATAATATTTGGTATTTAAAAGATTAAAATTGGACGTTTGGTTTTGAAGTTATGGCGAAATTAAAATATTACTATTTCTGCGTTGCGAAGTGAGCGTCACCAAGGCGGGGGTGCGCGTGCGTGAAGGGAGTTTAGGTCTATGAGTAAGGTACCCGCGCAGCTCAGTCGCGCGGTCGGCTCCCTACGCAGCGGTCGTGCGCGAAGTCTAATCATTTTCGTTCGATTTTTATTAGACTTCATTCTTAAAACTACACCTACGCAAAAGTTCCTCTCAGAGCTAAACAACAGTTCTTCTCAGAGCTAATCAACAGTTCTTTTCAGGGCTACCCAACAGTTCTTTTAAACTACAGTTCTTTTCAGAGCTAGAATATTACAGGCTATTAACATTTTCTTAAACATTTGAAAATGCCTAAGAGAGCCAGGTCCCAACTTTCTAACCATAGTTCTCAAGCACGGGCAGCAAGAATACGTCGTATGGGAGAATCTTCACCTGAACGTTCACAACGCCTTGCTGAACAATATCAGAGAAACTCTCAGGCTCGCGCACGAGAGTCGAGTGTCGAACGTTCGCAACGCCTTGCACAACAAAATCTGAGAACCTCTGAGTTACGTGCACGAGAGTCGAGGCTGGAGCGTTCCCAACGTCTTCATGAAGACAATGTAAGGACATCTGACTTACGCGAGCGAGAGTCAAGTGTCGAGCGTTCGCAACGCCTTGCCGAACAAAGTCTGAGAACCTCCGAGCTACGCGCTCAAGAGTCGAGGCTGGAGCGTTCCCAACGTCTTCTTGAATAAAATATAAGGACCACTCAGTTGCGCGAAAGCGAGTCGAATGTCGAGCGTTTGCAGCGACTTAGAGCTCAGGCAGAGAGACAGCAGTTGTCCACAAAAATTGAGTTCGCAATCGAAGTTTAGCTAACAGCAACAGACTGGCTTTCAGATATGATCCGCAGGTTGATTATGCACAACAAGCGTCCGTCCAAATCGGAGTCATGAATAAGATCTGCTCTAACTGCTCTGCCAAGAAATGGGCGGACGAACCTAATGGTATGTGCTGTGCTTCAGGTAAAGTTTGTCTTCCTAACCTTCAGGAGCCGCCACAAATAATAAAAAATCTTTTACCTAATAACCATCCACTATCTGGTCATTTTTTAACAAATACACGTAAATACAATAGTCTTTTTCAAATGACTTCTTTTGGGGCTAAAGAAATCAGGGAAGGTCATTTTATGCCCACTTTTAAAATTGAAGGACAGGTGTATCATCTCATTGGTAGCCTTTTACCACCATCAGGCCAAAACCCACAGTTCTTGCAAATTGATTTTATTTCGGATGCAGACCAGTTATCGCTGCGATCAAGCATCCCACCAACCTTAAAAATGGATTTAATTCGCGAATTACAGACCGTTCTAAATAATCATAACGCGTACAAAGTTTTAAACAAAATTTAGAATTCAACTCCTCAGATAATTTAAAGTTAATTATTCATTCAGATCGCACTCCACAGACAGCACACAGAGGCAGATATAATGCTCCTGCTGTAAACGAGGTAGCCTTAGTCTTACACGGTAGTCTTAGTCGATGAAGACAAAGGTCCCAGGGATATAGTCTTACACGGGAGAGACGGACAGCTCAAAAGAGTTTCTGAGCTACATCGGTCCTATGATCCACTACAGTATCCCATAATGTTTGTGTCAGGAGAAGACGGTTATTATTTGACTATCTCTCAGCACGGTTCTGCGCGTAATAAAACTGTTTCATGTATGCAATTTTATGCATTTAGATTAATGTTTAGAAAATTGATGTTTTTTTTAAGTGGAGATATCTACATCTACACTAATATTATAAAGAGGAAAGATTTGTTTGTTTGTTTGTTTGTTTGTAACGAATAGGCTCCAAAACTAATGAACCGATTTCAATAATTCTTTCACCGTTAAAAAGCTTAACTATTGCCGGTGAACATAGGCTATGTATCATCACGCTACCATCCAAGGGAGCGGAGTAATATTCATAAATTTCAATAGATCCGGTCGATAATCGACGTCCACGCGGGCGGAGCCGCGGGCAACTGCTATCTATTATATAAAAATAAGTCGGGTTTTCCTTCCTGACGCTATAACTCCAGAACGCACGAACCGATTTGGCTAATTTTGGTCTTGAATTATTTGTGGAAGTCCAGGGAAGGTTTGTACGTTGAGAAAAAATCGAATAATTGCCGGGAACCGACATCCACGCGAGCGGAGCCGCGGGCAAAAGCTAGTAAGTTATATATTTGAATTGAAATTGATTGTTTATATTTTGATATTTTTTGGCAATTTCAACTAATGAAAAGTCATAGTTTCAGTTTAGATATGCAATATTTTATTTTGCAAGGCATATTTTTATCATATTAAGCAATGTTGGGAAGAATCGACGACTTAGTCAAATAGCCCATGGTTATTTTATGTTATGTTAATATTGTAAATGCGAAAGTAACTCTGTTTATCTGTATGTAACCTTTCACGTCTAAACCGCTGAACCGATTTTGATAACATTCAGTGTAGGCGTAGATTGGACTTTAAGAAAGGACATTGCTATATTTGGTCACGAGAACTGACATCCACGCGGGCGGAGCCGCGGGCAAAAGCCAGTTTCATATAAAAAAGTCAGTACTTACGTCTGTATGCCAGTCTGTTCGTGAGGTTCAGTTTTTATTACGAGGAACGGTGAGCCGGCCGGGGTCACTTGTGGTATGACAGCGGCTGATGTGGACCTGTATGCAGTATGGATGGGTTATGAAGTGTTCGTAAGATAGTGATGGTATAATACTGGGTGATTTTATAACGGATAAAAGGAGTTTGGGCACAGTTATGAAAGCAAAATCATCTGGAAGTATTAATTCCCGACTACGGCGAAGCCAAAAGGAGGGTTGTGATTTTGATAGGCTATGTATGTATGTATGTATGTATATATGTTCATTTGTTCCCTCATAGCTCCTCAACTACTTATTAGAACTGGACAAGTGAAGTATCGTAACAAGCGACTTGATCGTCCGATGGTTATAGGCTATATGACTTGTCACTCAATATTGTGTTAAAAAATAAATTTGAGATAAATATGCCGTGTTTGGTATCAAATGAAAGTGTTTAATGAGCACATTTCAAATATGTATAAATTATTAGCTTTACCTTGCCCCAAAAAATTTAAATAAAAAATAAAGTTTAAAATTAAAACCCGACTACCGAAAAATCACGCTCTAAAAAGTGACAAACAAGAAAATCTCAAGGATAGCCGTGGTCGTATGCCACTTACTCTAACAAAACAATATATTCCAGGGAAAAGTGGCATACGACCACGGCTATCCATGAGATTTTCTTGTTTGTCACTTTTTAAAGCGTGATTTTTCGGTAGTCGGGTTTTAGTTTTAAACTTTTTTTTTTTGATAATGTATTGGAATAATGTACAAGTGAAAGAAAAAATGTATGGGGGTTTTAAAAACTGTTTTATTTTCTTTCGCTCGATTATACACACAAAGTTAGAGCATACAAAACACAGAAATAACCTCCACTCATAGCGCGAAAGAGACGAATGCTCAATTAGACGTACGCAAGAGAACACACTTCACGCACATAGAGGCCGATACATGCACGCACAATAAGACACAAGGAGACAAGACACACACAATCACAAAGGCCCGGACACTCACTAAGACACACACAATCACAAAGGCCCGGACACTCACTAAGACACACACAATCACTAGGGCCCATATTACAAAACAATGCTCAGTTGTGAATCGACACTCACAATGATATCAGAACTCGAAAAACATTGGAAAAAATGAAATGCTCAAGTGAGACTCGAACTCACGACCTTTCGCTTACAGGGCGACTGCTCTGCCAACTGAGCTATTGAGCACCACTTGAATCATTCCAAATTTTCCTTCTCTTTATATCCGTCTATAAGGGCGACGGTGCAGCCATCTACCAACATTCTTACGAACTGTTGGAAACAATGAATGATTTTTCAACCATTTTTAAACATTGAATTTTGATGACTGCGCCCAAATATTTGAATGAATTTTTTATAGCATTTATTATGCTAACTGTTAAGTTCGAAAAACATTGGAAAATTTTTTCGAACTTAACAGTTAGCATAATAAATGCTATAAAAAATTCATTCAGATATCAGAACTGTCATCTATAATCCATATTAATATTATAAATGCGAAAGTAACTCTGTCTGTCTGTCTGTATGTTACGCTTTCACGCCTTAACTACTGAACCGATTTTGATGAAATTCGGTATAGGGGTAGATTAGACCATGAGAAAGGACATAGGCTATGTTTGGTCGCGATAACCGACATCCACGCGGGCGGAGCCGCGGGCAAAAGCTAGTTGGAAATATTTGTTCGCGATGGACGCAAAAATTATTGAACGGATTTTGATGCGGTTTTTTTTATTAGAAAGGTCTTGATCAGACTTAAATCTTACATTTGTTTAGTTGCAATCAAACAAACGTAAGATATAGGTTGCTGTGGGTCGCGGTCATGGGATCAGTATTTCTGTGACTCTGGTACATTGGCATGAAGTACCAGGCTCACAGAAATTTTAAGGAACTTTATCTGGGTCGCGGGAACAGGAGCAGTGTGTCCTAACCTTTCTATTTCGAAGTTAATGCGGACGAAGTCGCGGGCAAAAACTAGTCTAGAATACAATCTACAATCAGTTAGATAGAGATTCGTTCTGGAATACGGGCCTTGGACACACATAATTACAGAGACACACAAAGTTAGGCCAACGAAGCAAGAGAAAAAAGGTAAACAAAGTTTCAGCGGTTCCAAACATTTATCACTTCAAGCGCATTCCAGACAGGAATAACCGAAATTGCTCATAAGATGGCGGATCTGAAAGTTTAGAACCGCTGTGCTGACAGCTTTCCTGTACTACGAAACACGCAACGACAGCTGTCGCTCGGCCATTGTCGCGTACGTGTGACATGTGCGACAAGGACATCGCTAGTCATCGCAACGTAACTCAGTAATGGTCGCTTTGTTTACCTTTTATCTTTAGTCTTGTTGGCTTTAGTTTAGACATAAACAATAACTTACACACATAATCCAAATCAAAGTATAGTAGTTACTAGCTTTTGCCCGCGGCTCCGCTCGCATGGATGTCGGTTATCGCGACCAAACATAGCCTATGTCCTTTCTCAGGGTCTAATCTACCCCTATTTCAAATTTCATCAAAATCTGTTCAGTGGTTTAGGCGTGAAAGCGTAACATACAGACAGACAGAGTTACTTTCGCATGTATAATAGTAGTATGGATATATCAGGCGTACTCACGGTGGGTAATCCATTTCGACGGGCTCTGTCTTGATGGCGACAGTCGGGACGTTCTCTGTGGCGAACATTTGGTACACTGTGGAGCGCATCCTGGGGACAACAATATATTTCAGGAGTTAGTACTATTTCTCACATATCCCATCTCCCCTGTCTTCCTGAGAGTCGCAGAAGGAGAAAGGACTGTTCTGTAGCCTAGCGGTAGAACGTTTGACTGGTACGCAGGGGAAGCGGGTACGATTCCCGCTCAGTGCAAATATTTGTATGCGTGAATATGTATATTTGCATTGGTCTGGGTGTTTCTATGTATAATATCACAGGTTATATAATATAGTTCTATACAGATGCACAATCAGGAACAAAAAACGGTTACACTCGTAACATCCAAAAGCAGGCAGGCAACTTTTATTTCCCAGCGTTGTTACTAGATGGCGACAATGCTTTGGCAAACTTTTCTAATTTTTACTATTAAAAACTAACTTATTATAAATAAAAAATACACTAAACACATAATTAATAAAGACTGCATTAAATCATAAATATTCTTATTTATATTGATTCTGCAATAATTTAGATGGTTATAGACAATAAGGACAGGAAAAAATTGTCGCTAGATGGCAGTTTCCTAAATTATCACTTTTATCACGAAATCTTTATTTATTATATTGCCAACGAGTTTTATATGCTTAAATGGTTACATTATCATGTTTTAAAGTTCTGAAATAATTTACGTGATTCTAAATAGGGAAATAAGCGTTTTAACTTTTTTATTTCTTAAAATGAGACTACTAGTGCCGTGAGACCGAAAATCATCAAAATCATCATCATATCTGCTGAAATTTAGGTTCTATGTTATATCTGCATACCAGGAATTTACAAGTGTGAATATTTATATAGGTAGAACTTTTAGTTATGATCTTCTATTAAGTACTTAAAGCATGTTTTTTTTACTATTAATACGGTCTATGAAATGAAAAGAGTTTATTTGTTGGAACATGGGTGAAACAGGTGATGTTAAGGTACATTTCAGGTGCAAACCATACTCTGACAATATCTGACGCAAAATGATGTCTTAAAATTTGAAATTAAATTATTCGATAAGTACATAATGAAAATTATTACATAAACTAGCTTTTGCCCGCGGCTCCGCCCGCGTGGATGTCGGTTATTGCGACCAAACATAGCCTATGTCCTTTCTCAGGGTCTAATCAAACCCTACACCAAATTTCATTAAAATCGGTTCGGTGGTTTAGGCGTCAAACATACATACAGACAGACAGACAGACAGACAGACAGACAGACATACAGAGTTACTTTCGCATTTATAATATTAGTATGGAAGTATGGATTACTTAAACCATGTTTTTTTAAACTATTAATCCTCTCTACCCAGAGATATGAACTAAAACTCACTCTGTCACCAATGGATCAGTGGTTATTTTTTCTACCACGGCCGGATCGTACTCATCATCCACTTCCACCTTTAATGTTTCAATTATATGTTCTTCTTGCTCCATTTGCCTGAAAGTTATAAATATCTATCAGATCGAGGATATAGGGAGGATGACACTAACTCCTAGAACCTGGAACTCCCTGCCAGCTCACGTGTTTCCTTCTTCCTACAGTCCCGGGTCCTTTAGGCGTGAAAAGGCATCTAATGAGGCCGTCAAGCTGAGTGCCACCACTGTTAACATAGTACATGTTTACGACGGTAACCCTCTTTCCGAGACTTTGCCTTTAGCTTAACATCAGGCGAGGTGAAGTCAAATTTACGTGTCCTATATAAAAAATTTAAGGGGTGTAAATAGTTAGGAGGTCAGGTGGCAGCCACTTCTAGCAGATTCTCATTGGTCGATGTCTGTAGACGTCATCCAGTCTGTTTGCTTAGACAATTGTATAGCGGAACGAGTGGTTCCCGGCAGAATATAGGCCACCCCATATCTTCCCATGCGGTGTCGTACAAGGCGACTAAGGGATAGGGCTGTTTAGATATATACAGCCCAGACTCAGCCTCAGATATAGGCTCGAGTCAACAATAGTGCCCGGAATACGGCAATAGGCTCATCCCCTATTACGTGGGACCAAATACAATGTAATTTTTAAAGTATCGCAGCGTTTACTCATAGTTGTCCGGGACTTCACGCGATACACTTTGGAAAATCTCACTTTTGCCGAGGTTTCAAGTCAAGTCGTGACCACGGGCGCTGTAACGCACCCGAAACGTCGGCAAAAGTAAGTTTTTCCAAAGTGTATCGCGTGAAGTCCCAAATACAATGAATTGTGAAATGTGGGTGTTAAATCACCACTGCCTAACCCTCTAGGGATAAAGGCGGGATAATATGTATAGTATTTTTTTTTTTCAATTCTACCACAGTTCTCTTTATTGAGCAAGCTGGCATTGTTGACTCGAGTTCCGCATTTGATACCGTTGACCACGCGCTACTGCTTAGAAAACTAGAATATTACGGCGTGAGAGGCAAGGCTCTGCAACTATTGGAATCATATTTGAGCAATAGGACGATGTACGTGGAAATCAAGTCTGTTGATAGAGGTAGCTGTCAAGGGGTATATAGATCCAAGGTTCATAACGTGATGACTGGTGTCCCTCAAGGATCGATCCTTGGGCCAGTTCTTTTTCTTATCTTTATGAACGACATGATTAATTATATGGAGCGGTCAAATGCGGATGCTCGATTGGTGGTTTTTGCAGATGACACAAATGCAGTAGTAAGTGCCAGTAGTATGGAATTGTTGAGTAGTAAAATTAATGCATTGCTTACTGCTTTTCTGAATTGGTTTACAGCTAATGGCTTAATAATAAACAATAAAAAAACAAACATCATGGTATTTAAAACCACTACGCGTAATAACGACGCTATTAATGTTATGTTAAACGGCGATAGGATAGAATCTGTGGATACTGTTAAATTTCTGGGTGTTCACATTGATTCATTACTCAATTGGAAAGATGAGCTGGATGCCATTGATGGATCGCTTTCATCGGCTTGCTTTGCTTTAAGAACTTTGAGAGACGAAGTCAGTGTTGATCACCTAAAGATGGTGTATTTTGCATTGGTTGAGTCCAGGCTAAGGTACAGCATTCAGCTTTGGGGTAGCTTCAAATACAACTGCAACAAGGCTTTTATATTACAAAAAAGGGCTATAAGAACAATAGTCCGTATTCCACAGTGGGAATCTTGTAGGGAGCATTTTAAAAACCTGTCCATATTAACCGTACCGTGCCTCTACATATTGATGGTCTTAAGCGATCTTGCGAAACACATAAGAGACTATGAAACTGAAGATGAGCGAGTAACTCGCGAAAGCACTCGCAAACACTACTTTGGGGGAATGCCGCAGACTTAGAAACTATCTTTATATTACAAAAAAGGGCAGTTCGTGCTATTTACTGTTTAGGTAAGAGAGATTCTCTTAGGGAACGATTTAAAGATATTAATATTTTAACTGTAGCTTCCCAATATATACTCGAAAATATACTGAATGTCAGGAAACATATATCTAATTTTACAAAAGTAAGTGACATTACAGACAGAAATCTGCGCAATAAAAATAAACTGCTCCTTCCATGCTATCGGCTTTGCAGAGTTAGTGATTCTTTTAGGGGGGATGGTATACGTTTTTATAATAAATTGCCTGAATCAGTCCTTGGTATGCCTGACAATAAATTTAAAACCTTTGTGAAGACCACCTTATGTAAAAAAGCATACTATAGGACAGATGATTACCTTAAAGACAAAAATGTCTGGCTTGAGCATGGTGCAGGCCCCTCCTAAATTGCTGTAACTACGGCATAATGTTTAAATAGGAACGCGAACTTCTTTTTTTTATTTATTTTTGTTAACTTAGGTTAATTATTTTATTATAAGTTTTTTTTATATACTTTAATTATCTTGACACGAGACATATGTACATTCGTCCATATTTAGTCTTAAGAACTTACTTTTATTTTTGTAAATTGACGTCCAGAAAATGCTACAGTGGAGTTTGTTGCGCCCACGGAGAAGGAAATGATAGCGGAGTTGTTGCAAGGCAATGGAGTCGCGTGCCATCCAAACGTCAAATGGACTCTATTGTCGGTGACGTCACCAGATAAACGTCAAGTAAACGTCCTTGCGAGCGGTTGTCCTTTTTGAACAAAAGTTCAGCAATAAAAATTGCTTAAACGTGGTTTAAGAATGAAGTGTGCGGTGCAAGCAAGGGTGTACTAATTATACAGATAAGCAATTAAAGCATTTTAGTGATATAACATTTCATCAGTAAGTCCGCTATATTTTTAGTTTCATTATTAGAAAAAAATATCTTGACAGATCCATCTAGTATAGAATAGAAATATGTAACTTTGTCGTACAATATAAAAGAGTTACAATAATATCTCAATCCATTTCATGAACATTTCACTACAATAATTTCACCCGAGGTCATTAGTAATTCCATACATGTTATTTTATTTAAAAAATAGTATATTTCGCTAAAATTCAATATCAAAATATTGGGCCATCTGTTGGTGTAAGGCCAAATCATTTAAGTTTTATAAATGATTTTGCCATAATCCGAGAGATGGCCTTATTTAAAAAATATCATGCCCATTTCAAATTAATGTTGTTCATCATTATAGCGAGACCACTATATTCAAATTATTTTAAAGTGTATCTAGCTAGTTGTCAAATTGTCAACATATATTATGGCTACTACAATTCATTTAAGATTTCCCGGCAATCCAGAAATTAAAAATGCGTGGGTTCGTATTTTAAATAAATCTACAAGCTGGTACCCCACAAAATACACTAAAATATGTTCTAAGCACTTTAGTGAAGACGATTTTTACAAGACAAAAATGGGTTATAAAAAATAGCGGCAAGGTGTATTACCTAAATACCGATCAAATTGGTCCAGGTGTTGTTGAGTTATGCGCTTACCAAATCATTTCACTATTAATATTTATATTATAGATTTAATATTTTCAGTACCGAGTATTCATAAATTCACTTTGATTGTAAACAAGCTACCCTGATTATTTTGATTAAATAAAATATACAAAACGTGCATTTCTTCATTTCCTTTAGTTAACAATATTAACATCTATAAACTATATATGTATATTATGTACTAATGTTGTAAGGTTTTTATAATTATCATGAACATTATTATTCCCTTTATTCATTAAAGTACGTATAAATCGTATTTTTAAAAATATCTAAAACGAAAACTCCATTAAGTTTAACCCAAGATGTAAAAATGACCTAAGAAATTTCTTATATCCTTATAGGTATATGAATTCAAGCGGACAGAGCCGCGGGTAACAGCTAGTACAAAATAGAAGTGTTCAATAGGTAAATCAGTGGTCCCGCACTCCCGCTTGTCATTACACACATAGATTATTCTAGAATTCTGTGCAGCGCTTAGTGGCGAGTTGTCGAACTATAATGATAATTGTTTAAGCTCTGTTTTTGTTGGGTTTCGCTATGCAGCACTAGATGGAGGTCATGAACTCCCCCCCGCCCCGGCTACTTCCCACCCGCATTGGGCGACGCGCTTTTGTTAAGAGAAATATCAATGGGGCATCTCCGTTACTTCTCTCCTCCGTGGTTGCGCCGTTTCTTCTCCACTGGTGCCTAGGAAGCGGTAGTAAACTTAGGTTTAAGCAGAATTTGACGTCAAAAAGCTGTAGTAGTGCTACACAATTTTGAATAAATGAGTTTGAGTTTGAGTTTGAAGGAACCATTTCAAAGCTACCTTGAATCCCAAAATTAACGTTGTGATACATAGTGCAAAATATCAAGCAATAAAACTTTTCAATAATCTGCCTAGCGACTTAAAGCTTGATATTTACAAAACTAATTCTTTCAAAAGAAAGTTAAAGTCCTTGCTGTTGGAGAAGTGCTATTATACAGTTGAAGAATTTATGGATAATGGATGACTGAAATGTTTATAGTATAATTGTTTTGTACCTAAATTTCCTGTTCTGTTTAGTTTTGACATTGTTATATAGTATTTTTTATTTTTTATTGGTTGCATGTATAATTTAATAATTATGTGTAATTTGACATTTCTACATAAACTATGTGTACAGGAAATCAGGTAATATATTTGAAATAAAATCTCCAGTGTTAGCTTAAAGGAACTTGTAATGACCTTTACAATATGAATAATGACAAAGCTAATGCGTGAGTGAAAGAAAGGATATAAACCAAGAGCTTATGCAGGACGAAAGTAGCAATCCGTTACTTGAACGCGCGGTGCTTCAATATTTATAATAGGCGCTCCGCAACACTATGTTTGTTCAGAAATAAATTGAATTGAATTGAAATAGGAACTCCTCGTCACTGGAACCCTGGGGTCCGAAGTGAAAGCTTCACATTTAACCGGGACCAAGTTAAAATGATGATAATGATGGTGATACTCACTGTCCTTCGTCTCTCTGGTGGTCAACATCTGCTTGGTGGTCAACGTCTGTCTGGTGGTCAACATCTGCTTGGTGGTCCTCGGTGGTGTCACATGGTGGGTCTTCAGCGATCGGACTGCACAGAAAAAAAATATCCATTAACACTAGCTAACAAGGCATACGATTTGAATGAAATTGGGTATTATCCTATAGTTATGGGTCTACCAGAATCTCATTGCGCGATTTAAAAAAAGAATTACGAATTCGACGACCACACAGAGATGAAACTCCTATACGACTTTTTATTTAAAAAGACCCTCGCCTTAAAAATACTACTCGCTCCCTTGTTATACAATCTACTATTATTATTATTACATATGGTATGAGGTTGCTCTACACTAAAATTTCGTTCAGATTTACCGATATAGACAAAATATCATAACATAACATAACATAAACTCACGCCTGTATTCCCCGAAGGGGTAGGCAGAGGTGCTAGCACCCACATTTCGCCAGTTTATGTTTAGGTCCCAATGTAATAGGTGGCGAGCCTATTGCCATTAACCGGGCACTTATAAACCTGCGATAAATACACACATAACTTCGAAAAGCATCGAAAAGTCATTGGTGTGTGCCATGGTAAACCTGGGATCGAACCCGAGACCTCGTCTCAGCAGTCCATTACCCATACTACTAGGCTACCGCAATACTACTAGACAAAATATGAAACCGTTAAAGACAAAATACAACTTGTAGCGATCGTACAAGTGATAATGCCGTGCAAAGTGGAGGAGGAAGAGCCGGAAGGCGGACCCTGAGCTCCGAGAACACCGTGCCCTCGGATGCAATCAGGACTAACGTCTTTACGTACATTGCAGCAAAGCTTACCTCACATCTTGCACCTTCTGATCCAATTTCACACGCCTCCTTTTCCTACTTTCTCTCTTTTTAACAGCAGTTTCCTTCCGTTCCTCGAGGATCGCTGTGACTGTCTGTTCGCTGACGCCGGTGGCCTCTGCAGTCCTTCCGAGGTAATTCGCCAGGGGATTCAACTCGCAATCGCTGCCAGTGAGGTTTTTCAATGTTTCGTATTCATTTTGGAAGTATTTGTATACGTTGGCGATGATAATTTTAGGCTGTTGAAGAGATAAATAAAGTAAAGTTAAAAAAATATTGTTCGTCAGGCCAGGCTCTAAGGAATTTACACCAACATATTTCCACTTCTTCACGACAGATCTATATATATAAAAGAAAGTCGTGTTAGTTACACTAACTCTAGAACAGCTGCACCGATTTGGTTGAAAATTGGCAGGGATATAGCTTTCATTCCGTTCGACCTTTATTTTATCCCAGGTATAGGTTCCTGTGGGTCGCGGTCACGGGATCAGTATTTCTGTGACCATGGTAGATTTGCATAAAGTACCAGGCTCACAGACTCTTTAAGGAACTTTATCTGGGTCGCGGGAACAGGAGCAGTGTGTCCTATACCTTTCTATTCCATACTTAATGCGGACGAAGTTGAAAAATATGAAATATAAAAAAATACCTTAGGCAAATTAGTGAGGTCAGGTGGTGGTGGCGCCACTTCCGTATGTAATGTCTCATCTTGCTGTGACGTCACACCTTGCTGTGTCGTCGAAGATGTTTGTGAAGCGAGTATCGGCTGCAGAACAAAAAAATACAAGTTTGAATACGACGACAAACTCTGTGGCGTGGCGGTAGTGAGCGAGGGTTCGATCCCCTCTCAGTGCAAATATTTGTATGATTGGGATTGCTCGTCCTGCCTAGGAGAGCACGTTATGACGTCGGTCCCGGTTGTCATACGAACATGTATGGCAGTCGTTACGGGTAGTTGGAGCCCTCAAAAGTCTCACTGCAATACATGCCAATGGGTTGTGGAGGAATGAGCATGGTGCAGGCCCCTCGTGAAATGCTATAATTACAGCATGGTACTGTATTAGTTACGTGACTTATTTGTTACATTATGTAACTTTGGTTTAACTCTTAATTATAAAGTGTTTTATATACTTGTTGTGATGTATTGTTTATCCAGACGTGAAATGTACATTCGTCCACATTTAGCTAAAAGAAAATAAATATTGTAATTTGACGTCTAAAAAATGCCGCAGTGAAGTTTGTTGCGCCGTTTCTTCTCCACCAGCAGCGCCTTGGAAGCGATGGTAAACTTAGATTAAGTAGAATTATAATTGACGTCAATAAGAAACAATTTCATTGTTCAATATTGAGAATAAATGACTACGACTATGACCATAGGTATGTAAAATCATTTGAATCTTCGTTACAATAAAGCTTTTATATATACAAATAAGCAAATACACTAGCATAAGTTTTATTTAAAAATACCGAGTTGTTTTACACCAAAAGATGGCTCTTACACTTGAAGAAATATTTGGTGCCGTAACATTTCAAGAAACTTCTGCTATCAAAAGAGGAAAATTATTAGAAAAAGATGTAATTTTAGAAGTCGCACGAGTAAAATATCAGATCTTTTTCTAAATAATAAGTGGCCTGTGATTGGCGCCTCGCCTGACGGGCTCACTGACGACAACGTTGTAGAAATAAAGTGTCCCGCCAAGCAAAATACTTTTAAAACGTATTACATATAATAGGTATATAAACGGTAAACGTCGCCCTTAAGGCCCTGTTTTCCTGCAAAAGTAGGCATTTATAGCGATCCCGGCCGCTCGTAAAATATTACGCGCGAACGCAGTGACGGTGAACTCGGCGATGACCCCGCCAGCGTCACAGTATAGAAATATGCAGTAGGAAAACTTGATTTGACTTAGAAAATTAAATGCAGTTTTTTTAACTTTATTTAGTTATATGATTATATTAAGTAAGAAATAAATACGAAATTAAAAAAACTGTATGAGTTTGAGAACTGTTTGTTCTATGTGTTTAGTTGCTTGGGCGAAAAAAACTTACATTATAATAATAATAATGCTTGTAATTTTACAAACATTTGTTTGAATTGATGCTAACGGTTACTTTATATAATCGCACCGTTCGTCGTCGACAGGGCAGTTAAATACCTAAAGTTAACGAGATTAACAACTTTTTTCGTGCGGGAATCCCCTCGGATACCCCCCTGCCGGAGCCGGAAGGGGAGGTTATGTCGGACTCCAACCGACTTTTTAGTCGGTTCGAGTCAGAGAAAAAACTTACATTATAATAATAATAATGCTTGTAATTTTACAAACGTTTGTTTGAATTGATGCTAACGGTTACTTTATATAATCGCACCGTTCGTCGTCGACAGGGCAGTTAAATACCTAAAGTTAACGAGATTAACAACTTTTTTCGTGCGGGAATCCCCTCGGATACCCCCCTGCCGGAGCCGGAAGGGGAGGTTATGTCGGACTCGAACCGACTTTTTAGTCGGTTCGAGTCCGACTGTGGGCCGTGGTGCTAGGCCTGAGGTGAGGTTGTCATCGAAATATCCCTCGCACCCCGGCTGACCCAAGGCCAGTAATTCTCCTGGGTCTGCTGGGGTGCGAGAGATATGCTTTCGGCAATCTCACCTCCGGCAACCAAGGACCCAAGACGGCGTGCGTTTTAGTCGGTTTGAGTCCGACATAACCGCGTCCACCGGCTCCGTGGGGGTCGTATCCACGAGGATTTTGCGCACGATAAAAAAAAGGCCAATAATTAAACTAACCTACCTAAATATTAAAATTATTCTATCCTAAACTAAAACTAAATTTATATTTATTTACACACACACAAATTATATACAATGTACGAATATTGTAGGTACTAGGTACCCCTGTACTGATATCGATAAAATATGAATTATAGAAAATCGTAAGTAGCATCTTCAGTAGTAATACTGATATTCTTATACTATGGCGCTATGAGCGTAATATTTAGGTATGATAATTTTTTAAATTACCAATCGTAGTTAGAAATTTAGTTTATGGCTTTACACGACTTCTTTAGCTTGCGTTGTTTATTGCCCATATTGAATGACTTGCAACAATTTATTATAAATACGTAAAACCGATTGATTGGTGCACGAAACTGTCGCGCAAAAACTGACACAGGTCCTACTTCGGTAAGCGCCAGCGCGCGACTGGCGCAACTTTTCGGGCCTCAGCGGCGCGAGCACTCGCGAATTTAGTAGGTATTTAAATATAACTTTAAAAATTATTTCATAATATAGTCAAAATCTGCGAAAATGTCTAGACATATGTAGTGGCTTTAGTTAAGTACAAAAATTTTATAGAAAGCATAAGTAATTTAGTCATAATATTCAAAAAAAAATAACGAAAAGGGGTAACTTTGGGATTTTTTTCTATCGAGTGAAGTTCATCAGATCTGGTAACTGAATGCGAATTTGACTAGACTGGATCCTTAACTAATATATGTATATCTTTTTTTCGAAATTAAAAACGCTTTTTCCTATGATTCAAATGCTTTTAAAAAACTCAAAATGCGGCCTACCTGGCCTTAAAGACGGATATAAAGAGAAGGAAAATTTTAAGTGATTCAGGTGTGGCTCAATAGCTCAGTTGGAAGAGCATTCCCCTGTAAGGGTAAAGTAGTCAAGTCCACCTGAGCTTTTTATTTCTTCCGATATGTTTCCGATGATTTTGAAACCTTAAAGAATGATGTACATGAGCAAGTTTATGATGAAAAATATTGTGAAGACCTTTTTAAAAAAGCTGTAATATTTTGGAAAGAAAAAATAGTTGGTAAGTTAATAAAATAACATAACATAGGTAATAAAAAGTTTATTTATTATTTGTTCTATAGTAAGTTTTCAATAATAACAAATACTGTAGTGACAACTTAATATTGTTTTTAGAAATAGTTAAATCTTAATAAATTCCTTTGCTTATCATACTGTGTTGTTATTCTTTGAACATACTGCTTTGAAGATTAACTATTCCACATGCAGAAATCACAACCAAATCTAACATTTCGACTTGTTTTAATTCGACACAAGCGTGTGGCAGCATACATTGAAAACCTCAGCCGCCGTTCCCAAGAACCACGGAGCACAATAATACTTAAGTGTAAAAAATGTGCACAATGAATACTTAAAAGTAGCCACAAGTGTAAAAAATGTGCACAATGAATACTTAAAAGTAGCCACAAGTGTAAAAAATGTGCAGAATGAAAAAATAAAACTAGTGATCAGTTAAGGATAATTACAGAAGAAATAAGTGTTATGAATGAATATTACCGTGCTTTTAAGAGATTCATTTGTAATATCGTTTAAGCATGTGCTACACGGTTGGCAACATTGGTTGGCAACAAAGGTTTACAACAGTGTAGATGGTTGTTTCCAACCAATTTTCGTTTGACCTTCCAACACCCTTGGCAGCGAGGCTTGCGTTGGCAACCACGGGTAGAAGCGTTGGTTTACAACTTGCTGGAAACCGTGTAGCCGCTTGTTCACAACCTCGCGAACGACAGTTGCGAGGCAGCGGCGAGCGCAGGCAGACGTACGCGATGACGACGCTCTCAAAATGGCACGAGAAGAAAAAGAAAGAGCAGTAATTACAGAACTTCTCGAGCTATATAGAGACTTGCCCTGCCCTTGGGACTTAACTTGCGAGTCGTACAAAGACTGGACTCAGAAAAATCTCTCATTTAACCATCGCTTCATCCATTTTTTTTTTTTCAATTGCACACAAAAGAGCAAGACACCCCAACTGTAGTAACGCGACTGCCACACGCAGGCCGGTTTGATCCCCGCTCGGTGCAAATATTTGTATGCATGAATATTGGTCTGGGTGTTTCTATGAAATGCATGTATTTACAAAAAAAAGTATATAAGTATGTTTATCCGCATTCTAGATTCCATAACACCAACTGTAAAAGCTTACTATGGGCCTAGATAGCGTTGTGTATAATGTTGTGGAATACTATTTATTTATTATAAAAGAAAAAAATCTCTTTGTTCTTTAGATAGGTAAATATACGGTGCGAGCGTAGAGACGTCCTACTCACGCAACGTTTCATCCAACACTGATGGTTTCCAACATGTTGTAAACCGTGTAGCCGGCAAAGCGCAAATCTGGTTTTTCTGTTGCCAACCTCGGTTGGCGACCGTGTAGCACATGCTTTAATAGAGACGATTGATTTTGGGTGTTTTTGGAATTATCTGGAAATGTCTGTAAAAAAAAAAAATTTACAAAAAGTGAATGACCGAGTCTAAAGAAATATATTATTTATGAAAAATACCTACCAGAGTAGGTAGATATAGAGTAGGCATTGATGACCTATATAATCGGCGTCTATTATTTTTTAAGCTCTCAAAGCAATCTGACGTGAAATGTCTAGAACATACGACACTATACTTTGTTGGTAAAAAATTGTCTCTATGTGTAGCTTTGATCCAAATTTCTTTCTTCTCAATGTCATCATTAGGAAATCTGCAAATTTAATACAAAATACACGTTTTTACAATATAATGAACCCCTAACTTTTAAACTTTCGCGTTCCATGAAATACAATAATGATAACGGGGAAGAGATGAGAATTGCAGCGTCATTTAGTGGCAGGACGTCGCCTGGAGGCGCGGGCGCAATTCTCCTCTAAGACAAAAACGACGCTATTGTATACTTCATAAGGTTTATATTGTTTTACTTAAACTGCGCCTAACGCCAACGCGTTAGATAATGCCCACTTGCAAATAATGGCGGTGCCAGCCATGTGTTCACACGCCGGCGTAAGTTACTATAAAAATAAAGTTGATAACGTCTGTTCCATACACTGACCTATATTATAACATAACAAAAAAAAACAATATTGTCTAGGATTGCAAAGGTTCAAATGGATTACAAGCAACGTGTCTAAATTTTGTGTTAAAGGCAAGAAGAGAAATCATACACTTATGTTTTAAAACAAAGCAATAATGATAGAAAAAAATTAAGGAAACTATAGGAAGAACTTATACCTATTTAAAATTCTATCGATATAAACCGTCGCAATGAGTGCGAACAGAACTATCGAGAAAGAAAGAGTCGACTGCAATTATGCAATTCAGTGTGCTAGAAAGAGACAGCAAATATTTGATTTTATTTTTCATTATTTTGTTCAAATTGATTAAATGGAGTAGAAAAACACTTACCTGTGAAATGTTATCCCATCTTTTATGTAACTTGACGTTGTAGTACACTTTCCACACCATTTAATTGCACAACTAGGCATTGCTTTTGATTTTATAAACTTTTAAAACGGGAGCGCGTGACGTTCGTACGTCAGCCTACAATTTCTGCGACTGACCAAAATTTCGCCGCATAAGCTTCATTTAGCGTATGTTTAGCCGCCGCGGTAGCCCCGCACGCTCTCTCCGCTGGTTATTGTGCTCCGTGCCAATAACGTACACACAGTTAAAGATAGATCGCATCTACGGATAAAATGCTCGGTTGTTTAAATTCAAAACATAGAACTCCTATTTCACACCAATTTCAGAAAATGAAATTATACCGCGAAGCGCTTTCCCGCAAAAATCATTCACCTGTAAACCATCGCAAAAGTATAAGTTTCCAACGCACACAAATGTAATTAGAGACTGGCCAAATTATATCGATATTTTATTTTAGCCGGTTTGATTTTAGACTTATGGACTTAGAAGCCAAATAGACAATTTCTATATAGATCGTACAAGGATGGGGACGAGAAGTTATTATTGTTATATTAGGTCGGAGACATTAAAAAAAAGACATTTTTTTTTAAGTATTTTTCTTAAGAATCATTCATTGCCCAGTGAAATGTAAATATTTAGAGAGCACCTGACGCTTAGATGGTTTAGGTGTCACATTTTTTGCCAAGTAATGCAGTCTAATGTCAATATATTTTTCCATGACAGATTTTATTAACTGGATAATATGGTTATTTAACGGTTCTTGATCAAATTGATGAAAATCAATGTATTTGAAAACGTTTGTTCCAATAAAATGCTTGAGGGTTTTCGGTACCAGCAAGGCCTTTGTAAATTTTGAAGACACTTGAAATTTACCATCTAAAAAAATTGTATTTTTTATAATTCCTTCCATTTTTTTTGCAAATATCAATCACATCGTCGGAAGGTAAAACAAGGCCACCTCTGTCTTTCAAATTGTTGAATCTATGATTGCTAGTAATTTCGGTAGCTAGCAACCCAGATACACAAATATCACATTTTAATATTTTTAAAAGAGAATGGACTACAAATCCGGCCATGTACACTATTACCGGCATACTTATATCAGAGATATTTTGTGTAAGGTCTTCTATTTGTTCGTCGAAGGTAGCTTGCTCATATAAATCTTCAATATCGTCTGACGTATCCTCCCAAACTTTCTTCTGAGCAGAAGTGATGTTAATTTTTTCGATAGCGGACTGGCAACACAGTATCGATATTTCTTCCAAAGATGTACAATTTCCACTATCAAAATCTCGTAGTTCTGATTTAATAATCAGTTTTTTATATTGCCAAGAATTGGCGGGCCGTGGGATTGGTATTGCATCCACCATGTGCTCTGACATGCCCAAACATTAATTCTAGATGATCTTGCGAAAGTCTATATGTTGGTAAAAACTGCAGTTTTCTTTCATTTTATACGAGCTTTAGGTATAAACCTTTTAAACTCTGAATACACGCCATGAATCCCATGAAACCCGTTTTCCGCCCAGAATTTATAAGCTTGCAGCCATTAGGTAGAATCAATCCTTTTAAATATGCCAGAGCTTGGTCTAGGAAAACAAATACATATATTATTCTCATTATTTTCATTTAGTGCTTTTTTTATATAGAGGACGGTGAGTTGGCTGCTCATCGTCCTTACAGAAGCAGGCCCATGACGGCAGCGTGACGTGACGGACTAACGCACGTCTCCCCCCTCCTATGAAGCGGGATGATACTCGAAAACCCCCCATAGACGCGGGATAGCACCCGAACCACCCCCTAGACGAGGCCGCATTAAAGCCGTGGGTCTGTTGGGAGCCCTGTTGGGAGCCCTGGGACATCCTTCCGAGGGCTTACCCGGGGCTCCCAACTATAGGCTGCTGGACGATACCGTGGGGGTTTTAGTCGGTAGGAGTCCGGCATGACATCCATGAGGGATTTCCCCCACGGTCAAAAAAAAAAAGTGCTTTTTTATAATCGAGTTGGTTTATACGTCTCGAGTTCAAGACAACGAAAAGATCAGTGGTCATTTTTAAAAAATCAATGGTGCCTTCTGCTTCCTTAAAATTATCGTTCTCCTCCGCACAAAATTTTAAAGCATCAGTTACACTTTTACTAAAAAGTTGTGATGCCAAACGCACTTTAATTTTTTGGTTATGAAAATGAACGTGACAATGGCGCAATTTGTTTGCAAAGTGCAAATTCTCTTTAACTTGCAACTGATGTAACTGTTCTAGGAATAACCACTTAATGGGTCGATTTTGATTATCTACAAAACTGCCATATGCTTGAAAAGCGTTTCTTAACAATTTCAGCATATGACAGGCATCAAAAATAATAAATACTGGATCTTTGGTACATGGTGGCTCAAAGCTAGTTTTTTTTTTTTTTCAATAGCAGTATAAATTATGGTCTAACTTACGGTTTCAAAGGTATATCTTAATTTTAATGTTGGTATAGCCATTTCGAAAAGGATGCGCCGTTTGTTTGATTGTTTCACTTTATAACAATCTTCTTCAAAGTGTGTAGAGCAAATGACACTCTGATTGGAAGGAAACCAATTACTATCTCTGCCAGTAGCCTCTATCCATTTCATTTTCACATTTGGGTCTTTTGGAAAACTAAAAATAGTTTATTAGTCGTCAAGTCTCACTTGAGCTTTTTATTTCTTCCGATATTTTTCGAACTTAAAAGTTAGCATAATAAAAAAATATTTTGTATTGCACACATTGATTTTGAAACCTTAAAGAATGTTGATGTACATGAGCAAGTTTATGATGAAAAATATTGTGAAGACCTTTTTAAAAAAGCTGTAATATTTTGGAAAGAAAAAATAGTTGGTAAGTTAATAAAATAACATAACATAGGTAATAAAAAGTTTATTTATTATTTGTTCTATAGTAAGTTTTCAATAATAACAAATACTGTAGTGACAACTTAATATTGTTTTTAGAAATAGTTAAATCTTAATAAATTCCTTTGCTTATCATACTGTGTTGTTATTCTTTGAACATACTGCTTTGAAGATTAACTATTCCACATGCAGAAATCACAACCAAATCTAACATTTCGACTTGTTTTAATTCGACACAAGCGTGTGGCAGCATAAATTGAAAACCTCAGCCGCCGTTCCCAAGAACCACGGAGCACAATAATACTTAAGTGTAAAAAATATGCACAATGAATACTTAAAAGTAGCCACAAGTGTAAAAAATGTGCACAATGAAAAAATAAAACTAGTGATCAGTTAAGGATAATTACAGAAGAAATAAGTGTTATGAATGAATATTACCGTGCTTTTAAGAGATTCATTTGTAATATCGTTTAAGCATGTGCTACACGGTTGGCAACATTGGTTGGCAACAAAGGTTTACAACAGTGTAGATGGTTGTTTCCAACCAATTTTCGTTTGACCTTCCAACACCCTTGGCAGCGAGGCTTGCGTTGGCAACCACGGGTAGAAGCGTTGGTTTACAACTTGCTGGAAACCGTGTAGCCGCTTGTTCACAACCTCGCGAACGACAGTTGCGAGGCAGCGGCGAGCGCAGGCAGACGTACGCGATGACGACGCTCTCAAAATGGCACGAGAAGAAAAAGAAAGAGCAGTAATTACAGAACTTCTCGAGCTATATAGAGACTTGCCCTGCCCTTGGGACTTAACTTGCGAGTCGTACAAAGACTGGACTCAGAAAAATCTCTCATTTAACCATCGCTTCATCCATTTTTTTTTTTTCAATTGCACACAAAAGAGCAAGACACCCCAACTGTAGTAACGCGACTGCCACACGCAGGCCGGTTTGATCCCCGCTCGGTGCAAATATTTGTATGCATGAATATTGGTCTGGGTGTTTCTATGAAATGCATGTATTTACAAAAAAAAGTATATAAGTATGTTTATCCGCATTCTAGATTCCATAACACCAACTGTAAAAGCTTACTATGGGCCTAGATAGCGTTGTGTATAATGTTGTGGAATACTATTTATTTATTATAAAAGAAAAAAATCTCTTTGTTCTTTAGATAGGTAAATATACGGTGCGAGCGTAGAGACGTCCTACTCACGCAACGTTTCATCCAACACTGATGGTTTCCAACATGTTGTAAACCGTGTAGCCGGCAAAGCGCAAATCTGGTTTTTCTGTTGCCAACCTCGGTTGGCGACCGTGTAGCACATGCTTTAATAGAGACGATTGATTTTGGGTGTTTTTGGAATTATCTGGAAATGTCTGTAAAAAAAAAAAATTTACAAAAAGTGAATGACCGAGTCTAAAGAAATATATTATTTATGAAAAATACCTACCAGAGTAGGTAGATATAGAGTAGGCATTGATGACCTATATAATCGGCGTCTATTATTTTTTAAGCTCTCAAAGCAATCTGACGTGAAATGTCTAGAACATACGACACTATACTTTGTTGGTAAAAAATTGTCTCTATGTGTAGCTTTGATCCAAATTTCTTTCTTCTCAATGTCATCATTAGGAAATCTGCAAATTTAATACAAAATACACGTTTTTACAATATAATGAACCCCTAACTTTTAAACTTTCGCGTTCCATGAAATACAATAATGATAACGGGGAAGAGATGAGAATTGCAGCGTCATTTAGTGGCAGGACGTCGCCTGGAGGCGCGGGCGCAATTCTCCTCTAAGACAAAAACGACGCTATTGTATACTTCATAAGGTTTATATTGTTTTACTTAAACTGCGCCTAACGCCAACGCGTTAGATAATGCCCACTTGCAAATAATGGCGGTGCCAGCCATGTGTTCACACGCCGGCGTAAGTTACTATAAAAATAAAGTTGATAACGTCTGTTCCATACACTGACCTATATTATAACATAACAAAAAAAAACAATATTGTCTAGGATTGCAAAGGTTCAAATGGATTACAAGCAACGTGTCTAAATTTTGTGTTAAAGGCAAGAAGAGAAATCATACACTTATGTTTTAAAACAAAGCAATAATGATAGAAAAAAATTAAGGAAACTATAGGAAGAACTTATACCTATTTAAAATTCTATCGATATAAACCGTCGCAATGAGTGCGAACAGAACTATCGAGAAAGAAAGAGTCGACTGCAATTATGCAATTCAGTGTGCTAGAAAGAGACAGCAAATATTTGATTTTATTTTTCATTATTTTGTTCAAATTGATTAAATGGAGTAGAAAAACACTTACCTGTGAAATGTTATCCCATCTTTTATGTAACTTGACGTTGTAGTACACTTTCCACACCATTTAATTGCACAACTAGGCATTGCTTTTGATTTTATAAACTTTTAAAACGGGAGCGCGTGACGTTCGTACGTCAGCCTACAATTTCTGCGACTGACCAAAATTTCGCCGCATAAGCTTCATTTAGCGTATGTTTAGCCGCCGCGGTAGCCCCGCACGCTCTCTCCGCTGGTTATTGTGCTCCGTGCCAATAACGTACACACAGTTAAAGATAGATCGCATCTACGGATAAAATGCTCGGTTGTTTAAATTCAAAACATAGAACTCCTATTTCACACCAATTTCAGAAAATGAAATTATACCGCGAAGCGCTTTCCCGCAAAAATCATTCACCTGTAAACCATCGCAAAAGTATAAGTTTCCAACGCACACAAATGTAATTAGAGACTGGCCAAATTATATCGATATTTTATTTTAGCCGGTTTGATTTTAGACTTATGGACTTAGAAGCCAAATAGACAATTTCTATATAGATCGTACAAGGATGGGGACGAGAAGTTATTATTGTTATATTAGGTCGGAGACATTAAAAAAAAGACATTTTTTTTTAAGTATTTTTCTTAAGAATCATTCATTGCCCAGTGAAATGTAAATATTTAGAGAGCACCTGACGCTTAGATGGTTTAGGTGTCACATTTTTTGCCAAGTAATGCAGTCTAATGTCAATATATTTTTCCATGACAGATTTTATTAACTGGATAATATGGTTATTTAACGGTTCTTGATCAAATTGATGAAAATCAATGTATTTGAAAACGTTTGTTCCAATAAAATGCTTGAGGGTTTTCGGTACCAGCAAGGCCTTTGTAAATTTTGAAGACACTTGAAATTTACCATCTAAAAAAATTGTATTTTTTATAATTCCTTCCATTTTTTTTGCAAATATCAATCACATCGTCGGAAGGTAAAACAAGGCCACCTCTGTCTTTCAAATTGTTGAATCTATGATTGCTAGTAATTTCGGTAGCTAGCAACCCAGATACACAAATATCACATTTTAATATTTTTAAAAGAGAATGGACTACAAATCCGGCCATGTACACTATTACCGGCATACTTATATCAGAGATATTTTGTGTAAGGTCTTCTATTTGTTCGTCGAAGGTAGCTTGCTCATATAAATCTTCAATATCGTCTGACGTATCCTCCCAAACTTTCTTCTGAGCAGAAGTGATGTTAATTTTTTCGATAGCGGACTGGCAACACAGTATCGATATTTCTTCCAAAGATGTACAATTTCCACTATCAAAATCTCGTAGTTCTGATTTAATAATCAGTTTTTTATATTGCCAAGAATTGGCGGGCCGTGGGATTGGTATTGCATCCACCATGTGCTCTGACATGCCCAAACATTAATTCTAGATGATCTTGCGAAAGTCTATATGTTGGTAAAAACTGCAGTTTTCTTTCATTTTATACGAGCTTTAGGTATAAACCTTTTAAACTCTGAATACACGCCATGAATCCCATGAAACCCGTTTTCCGCCCAGAATTTATAAGCTTGCAGCCATTAGGTAGAATCAATCCTTTTAAATATGCCAGAGCTTGGTCTAGGAAAACAAATACATATATTATTCTCATTATTTTCATTTAGTGCTTTTTTTATATAGAGGACGGTGAGTTGGCTGCTCATCGTCCTTACAGAAGCAGGCCCATGACGGCAGCGTGACGTGACGGACTAACGCACGTCTCCCCCCTCCTATGAAGCGGGATGATACTCGAAAACCCCCCATAGACGCGGGATAGCACCCGAACCACCCCCTAGACGAGGCCGCATTAAAGCCGTGGGTCTGTTGGGAGCCCTGTTGGGAGCCCTGGGACATCCTTCCGAGGGCTTACCCGGGGCTCCCAACTATAGGCTGCTGGACGATACCGTGGGGGTTTTAGTCGGTAGGAGTCCGGCATGACATCCATGAGGGATTTCCCCCACGGTCAAAAAAAAAAAGTGCTTTTTTATAATCGAGTTGGTTTATACGTCTCGAGTTCAAGACAACGAAAAGATCAGTGGTCATTTTTAAAAAATCAATGGTGCCTTCTGCTTCCTTAAAATTATCGTTCTCCTCCGCACAAAATTTTAAAGCATCAGTTACACTTTTACTAAAAAGTTGTGATGCCAAACGCACTTTAATTTTTTGGTTATGAAAATGAACGTGACAATGGCGCAATTTGTTTGCAAAGTGCAAATTCTCTTTAACTTGCAACTGATGTAACTGTTCTAGGAATAACCACTTAATGGGTCGATTTTGATTATCTACAAAACTGCCATATGCTTGAAAAGCGTTTCTTAACAATTTCAGCATATGACAGGCATCAAAAATAATAAATACTGGATCTTTGGTACATGGTGGCTCAAAGCTAGTTTTTTTTTTTTTTCAATAGCAGTATAAATTATGGTCTAACTTACGGTTTCAAAGGTATATCTTAATTTTAATGTTGGTATAGCCATTTCGAAAAGGATGCGCCGTTTGTTTGATTGTTTCACTTTATAACAATCTTCTTCAAAGTGTGTAGAGCAAATGACACTCTGATTGGAAGGAAACCAATTACTATCTCTGCCAGTAGCCTCTATCCATTTCATTTTCACATTTGGGTCTTTTGGAAAACTAAAAATAGTTTATTAAGTTAGGAAGAAGTGATTAATAAAATTAGTACTAGGTTAGGTATTTAACTAAAGATAAACAATCTTGTAACGACCTTTTTTTATAAAAAATCATACTAAACAAATAAACTAGGCTAATTAACTGACTTTGATTGGTTCGATTCCGGTTTGAAGTCTTTGAAATGAGTTTCGATACAAAGAAAAATAAACTAAGTTTTTAGATTAAACACAATAAAAAGACACAGCAAGATTGTTTATGTTTAGTTAAGTACCTAACCGAATGGAGTATATATACATATTTTTATTTTATTTATATATTCAAAACACAAGCATATAGTTGAGTAGCTATTAAAAAAATTGACTGCGTAAATGAGAAGTACGTTATGAATGTTATGATACAAAGTGAGTTACCGTCCTCGGCTCTCATATGACCAATGGCGCTTTAGCGGTAATCACCAACAGTCACGTGTGCCGTTATTGCACACGAACTTTTTGTATTGAAACTTTTTTAAGAACAAAGCAACTCAGCCTATAGATTTATAAAAAAATCTATGTAACTCATTTGTGAATAATATCAATGAAAAAGTCACAGTTTGATACAATAGATGAAATCATAGCATCTTTATGAGTAAGTGTTTAAAAAAAATATTATCGATAGTCTGCACTCATTATACAATACACATCTCTAAGGCTAAAGCGTCTCGTCCGTTCGGTAACGTTCGGACATCTTCGGTTCGCCTCGGGAGGTCTCAGAAGCACGCAAATAAATTACTTAAAGATTGATTTTAAATATGAAATAGTTACATATTTGTCTACTTACCGGTGGTAGGATACATCACTTGTCTTAAGGTTTGTAGTAATTGCCCTATTTTTACAAATTAACACGGAACAATTCGGCATTTTGTATTTTTTGGAATATCAAGCAGACGTGACGGAGTTGCAAAGCGACTAAGTTATGGTCAGATTTACCATATCGCGGCGACACTCACCGCGCGCTCATAACACATCCCGTGATATCCGTGAGTGATACACATGTGAAATGGCTAGTGTATAAATATCTTAGCTTATTTAGAAACTGTTGCAGACATAAATTGTCATACACAAGAGCATGGCATTTATACAATACTAGCTGTTGCGCGCAGTTCCGCCCGCGTGGATGTCAATTATCGATAAAAATTACAAACTGTCATCCACATTTCTCACCCTTTAATCCCCTTTTATGCGATAAAAGGTAGCCTATGTCCGTTCCCAAATTAAATTTCATCGAGATCGGTTCAGTGGTTTAGGCGTGAAAGCGTAACATCAGACAGACAGACGAGAAGTTGCTTTCGCATTTATAATATTAGTATGGATATATGTTTTAAAGTAGTGTGGTTAAAATAGAAAAATAAACAAGTTTATTATTAAGTACATATTTATTAATCATCAAACTCAGAATCTAAATAATTAGTTACAGTAGGTAAAATAAGAAAATAGGCCAATTTCCATTGCGCATACTCTATGATGTACCTACCCGTCATGTTGACAACAAGGTTCGTGATGTTATTTGGATCCTTCCGACTTTTTATCCAACAAATACTTAGTTATTTTGTAAATAACTTTTTCTTAACTGGCTTTTCATACTTTTCGGCATTTAAATAGCGCACTCAAATTCACAATCAATAACACGCACAATTGACAACAAATTGAAAGATGATCATAATGACATCTTATAGATTATTGCCATATGAAGAAATTAGTTCCAATAGTTTTCCGCAATATGGTGAGGTTTTTTATTTTATTGGTCGGGCTTTAAGTTGTATTTTATTCAGTATTTAGTTGCTTGTTAACAACAAGCAACTAAATAGCGGCAGGAGAAATACATAAAAGTCGTATGAAAATTTTAACTGTTTAGCTACCACGTTTCATGATATACAGCCTGGTGATAGACAAAAAGATAGATACGCAGCCATACAGAGAAAACCAACCTCCACCTGCTGGCCGAATGCCCTACATATTCGCTGAAAAGATGGGAAATCATGGGAACAGACAGACTACATCAAGAAGACATTGGAAATCTGAAGGTGGAACTGATCGTAAGTTATTGCAAGGAAACAGGTAGGTTCGACGAAGCGCCGTGATTGCCGGACATCCCACATCCCACCAAAGGAAATAGGGGAAATGGATGAAATGGCCCTACGCAAGAGGGCGGATCACCCGTCCGGCCGCGGCGTCCCCTGCTGGCAGTAAGTAAGTAAGTAAGCCATACAGATAGACAAACACACAGACAGACCGACAGACTGAATGACTGACAGAGTGAAGTTTTAATACATAAAAGGGGTTTTTACCCTTTGGGTACGAAACTCAAAAATCAAACGGTAACACAAAATAGCTCGATTGATTCCAAGATATTGCTCCCAATGCTGTTGTTACATCTCTAAACTTTAATTTCTTTCATGATCAGATAAAAAAGGACAGATGATTTTATTTAAGTTAAGACCTGTCAAATTAAGACAGCGTCTTGTTAGTGCGTAGTAAAAAATTGAAGTTATCGCATGTTCGTAGATGTCGACTAAAATTGAAGGGTACCGTCAAAGCGCCGAGTTAATTTGACAGGTGTTCACTAAAATAAATCATCTGTCCTTTTCTATCTGATAATGAAGAAACAGCAGCTGTAACAACAGAATTAGCAGCAATATTGTCCTGTCCAAATTTCATTCACACCAAGATATGTAAATATGTATAAACATAGTGCAATAAAGTTTCTAATAACAAAGGTTTTGCACCTCTGACCTGATTTTATATTTAAGTAGGTATATTTGCTAACAAGTTAATGCAAACTACAAAAGATTAAAATAATATAAGTAAATCAACATAAATTATACTATACTTACGTCAAAATGATCTTCACAACAATAAACCTTGCTCTTATCACCAAAGGGATCTAACCACTTCATGGCATTCAACCACTTTTTACGTATTTTTAAGTCCATTGGAACTAGGAAAAAATTTTTTTCCGGCGTCTTAATAGTAGTACTTGTACATTTTGGCACAACACAGGATTTTCGACAACTAGGATTCGACATATTCAATGATTTTTAGGGAAAGTTCAGGGAGCGGTACGAATGAGTGCGCACGGCACGGACGGACTGAGCGACTGTCACTGTGACAGGTGACTGTTGGAAAATGACGTCACTCGGCGTGAGCGCGGTCTGAGTCGTCTGACACGAACGCGCGCTCATTTTAAATTCTAATATCTTAGGAATTAACATATCTAAATAATTCTTTCACATATATTTTGTATTTTTGACAGAGAATACATTACGCTAAAATTCAAAATTAGTGAACATTCTCCATTGGGTATTCTACTGACTAGTCAAATTAGCTACTTTTTATTAAACGTTCAAACGATAAGTTAAAAAGGTAACTAGTAATAAAAAGATTAAGTGACGTCATGAAATTTAATAATCAAATCAGTTCGTCGCCTCAGTGCTTATTTGTTCTATCTACCAAGTTTACAGAAACTTAACTTTAAATGTAGTATTGTTAAGACTCAAATTTCAATCTTGTTGGTTAAGAAATTTTTTAAACTTTTTTGCTATAATATAAAAAAAAGACATTTAAATTTTATCTGTGACACAACACTGTAATAAATATTTTGTGCTTGTTTGCTCTATGTCCACTGTTTGTTTTATATCCTACATCATAACATTCATAACAAACAAACAATCGACCAATCACAGCCCATGACGCCATTGTCTGCCATTTTTTTTAATTTGTCATTTTGGCTGGAGACATTGTAAGAATCGCTTCGTTGCTCCCGAAAAAATTTAAAAAATATTATTAAAATTGTTGTTTCTAGTAAAATTGTGTTCGACAAACATTAAATTATGTCTAGAACAAGCTATAGGAGCAAAATAAATGAACAAACGCAGCCGCAAACAGAGCAGTAAGTAGGTACTTTTTGATTTACGCTCGATTCCGTTCTGAATTTTATACTGAGTGTTGTTTTTAATAAAATATGAGCCACGCAGTCGGACATAACAGGTATGTTCGACTGCGTGGCTCAACGTTCCTTTTTCATCGTTATAAGTAGTATGACTGATTGATTAATGTAATGTGTCCTAATTTTCAAACCTAGTTTTTTTTTGTTTCAAACTTCTGCCAACTCCAGTAACAAATACTTCACTCTGTTTTGCGTTAAATTAAAATACCGAAGGATATTGATTGCTTGAACAATTTTTTTATACCACATATGTAGCAGATAAGCACATGGCCCACCTTATGGAAAGTGGTTACCGTGGCCTATGGCAATTTTTTTATTGAAAATAATTTACACCTAGATTTTTATTTTCAATTTTTATTATTGTACGATTAATATACTATTGATTTTCATAAAAAAATTGTTAAAAAAGCATGACTTTTTTGTATAGGACACGCCAATTTGACTTTTGTTATTGTCAGCATCTTTTTTTTTCTCATTGATATTTTATTTATTTATCAGCATCAGCTCATCTTGTTGTCACAATACAGTTGTATGTAAAAATAAATGCTGATCAAAACGAAGCCAATCACGTCATATTTTTACTTAGCTTACTTACTCCACATATAATTTAGGCTTAGGTACTCTATAGCTACACTGATGTCTTTACAGGGTTTTGCTTTCTGCTTTTTGTAGTGCAACTTATCGATCGACTGTTATTTAATGTTTTTAAAAAATATAATTAGTTATTATAATATTTTTATTGTTTTATATCCTTAACAGGCTTGAAAAAGTTAAGAAAAAGCTTCTTGTAAATCATGATGTCGCTGAAAAAGACTACATAGAAGACACTCCAAACTATACTCAAGGTAAACAAAAAGTTTTTGGAGCATCAAAAGGCAAGCAAGGAAAATTGTATTCTATTAGCTATAAGCATTTAAAAGCATTAGTAAAATAACTATAAATAAAAACTTTTGTTTAAAATGCATTATTTTATTATTTGCGAGTTAAATCCTATCATCTAACATACTAATTACATCATCCTGTATATACATCTGACACATAGACCAGTTAAGCACGAAAGATTAAAACAATCTTTTTGTTCTATCTTTATTGAGGTATTGTTCTAAGTCCACATTCGTAATTATATTTGTGCACATTTGTTCTATCTCCATATACTAACTGAAAATAAGGTACAATTAACCACCATTTTATACATTACATTATAATAATGTATTCATAGACAACTCATTTATAAAGTAATTCCTTAGAATCTACAAACTAAAGGTTATTATAAAAATAGAGATAAAAAATCTTCTTACTGTAAAATGTAACCAATGGTAGATAGGACAAACAAGCACTGAGGTGACGAGTTACTATTATATGTTGGGTGGATGATTAAAATAAATAAAAACTATAAAATAAGAATCGACGCAATTTTTACCGCTCTTTTACCATTCTTAATTTAAAAAGCTCGGTTAGATAATTTATCTTAACTATAGGATAATACCATGTTCAGAGGATTGCAGTTGCTTCATGACAAGTGTCAAAGCTCAGCTGTAAAGCGGTTAAACGTGATAAAGCGGACTACAGACTCCGAGATGAAATGCGACTGGGATTAACGCTAGAATGATCAGCAAAACTTCTTAAGTGATGAGTGTTTTGTTGATGCATATAGTGCAAATATACGACCTTTTTGCGTTTGTTCAACAAGTTTAATCGCCACTTACGACAGTTGGCAACGTAAAAGGCCACTTCCATGGAATATAGTCACGTGTACACGAACATATCTAGGTTTTTACTTTCGAGTAAAGGGATCAAAGAAAATGAAACAACTTCCTTATTTATACTGGAGATTGATGGCGCTTGGTGGAATCTGCTACACACATTGAATAACACAATTTCGGAATTAAAATACTTGAAACATGAGTGTGATAGATATATTAATTATAATGTATAGATTATGTGACCAATTTATAGATAATATATTACGATGAAATGTTATTGAATAATTTTAGAACCATTTTATAAACTATTTTTATAAGTGGGTAGGTGAAAATCATTCGATGCAATGTGACGTATCAAATGATATAAAAAGGAGACACCGAATGAAATCGGGACAGTTTATCCCGAGGCGTCGAAGTGTAAGGTACGATATAATTCTGATATGTTTATACTGTTTACTATGTAATATTATTATGTGCTGTAACTATTTGACCATATCGTGTTGGCTATGTAAGATGTACTTACTTGATCTATAATTGTTGTTATAATTTGGTAAATGGTAATATCTGCAGATAGATATATTATCTGTCTAGTAGATGCAAATATGGATTACTGGATTATACCCTTCACGGGTATGATGTAATTATGCAAGGTATGTTATATTGTGCCTCACGATATCGATATGGTTGGATATAGTCCCTGTAATGATATTAATTGATGAGATCTATTGTGTATTAACTGGCTACAAGCCTGATAACCTTTGATACAAGAGTCTAATATTGTTATATTGTGTAACTATATAGTAATGTTTGGTTATAAGCCTAGATTGTAATTATGAATTGTTATAGAAAGACTATATCATGGTTGGAAGGCAGACAGGTTTTCTTGTTAGTTCTTTCCTGTCTATAAAAGCCTTTTGGGAACTAACGTAGTGTAAAATAATAAAAGAGAACGATATAGTCATGATTGTTGTTTTATTAATGGTGTGACACAACTAAGTATTCCCCTTTGTATAATATTTGTATTTCCCTAGTACAGATCAATAGTTAAACTTGGTTTATAGGAAATACAACTGGACCATAGTGAACCTCTAGCACTATAAAGTATTTGTGGTTGCTACGCAAGATCCTGACATATCCTATTATTGATAGATATATATTCTAATGGTTATATATCTATATTCTAATATATACATACTTACAGATTGAGTTTCATTTAATATACATAGTTAGATTATGACTATATTTATGTTTATAATTTAGTTAATCTAACAAGTGCAACTTCCTTATTATTTATTATTACGAAGATTAAACATAACATAACATAAACTCACGCCTGTATTCCCCGAAGGGGTAGGCAGAGGTGCTCGCAACCACATTTCACCAGTTTATGTTTCGGTCCCAATGTAATAGATACAGATTAATAACTAAAATTACTACTTTATTGTATTACGTATATTTTGTTGAGTACGCATACTCTCAGCGCTAGTAAAGAGACGTGTCTTCACTACATAGTAGATACCTATAAAGCAGTCGCTTACCGCGTCCCTCCCTATGTCTATGTATGCTTATATCTTCAAAACTACGCTACAACTTTTGATACAGTTTCTTTTAATATACAGGGTGTATTTTTGAAACGAGGCAGTAAGGGCAAGTACCTTAACCGTTGCAGTTACAGCAAAACGTTCTTAGAAGACCTTCCCTAACTTTTTGACATATTTTGAACTGCATTCACAAATTTTGTAAAAAACTTAGTTGGCAAAAAAAATGCAAAAAGTCCAAAAAGTTTTTTTTATGCCAATCGATTCTGTCATGTGGGGATCAAAAAACTCTATGAGACCATTTTAGCTTTCAGTACTAGGAAAAACAGAAATCGCCAAAAACTTTTCCCATACATTTCGGCAACAGAAACAAAGGAAAGGAAAAATAAGCAGAGATCATGAATTTTTAAATTACATACTGTGGTCAGACGAAACGAACTTTTCCAATAACGGTATGTACAACAGAAAAAATCACCACTATTGGTCCAAAGAAAATCCACTAAGAGTTACGGCAAGTCATAATCAGGTTCGCTTCTCATTCAACTGTTGGTGTGGTATAATGTCCAATCGAGTCATAATGGTGGAATTTTATGAAGGGAAACTGAATTCTGCCATGTATGATGAAGTCATTTTACACCATCTTGAAAACGAGATGGACGAATGGCCCCTGTAGGAATTGCGAAAAGTTCATTTTCAACAAGATGGTGCTCCGCCACATAACAGTCACTTTTCACGTTCCAATTTGAGCCGCCTATTCGGTACACAGTGGATAGGTACACATGGTCCAACACAGTGGCCACCTCGTAGCCCCGATCTAACACCACTTGATTTTTTTTTATGGGGCTTCGTGAAAAACGAGGTGTATAAGACGACGTACGCCAGTGTTCAAGAGCTCAAGGATGCATTAATGACCATTTTACGTAATATTCATCCCAGAACATTATTAGCCGCCATTCGTTCAGTGCAAAAAAGGATAGACTTATGTATTCGTGAAAATGGAAATAATTTTGAGCAATTTATTTCATAAACCAATTTCTTAAATGTTTAAATGTTTTTTTTTTATTTAAAAAAGTTAGATGTATGGGAAACGTTTTTGGCGATTTCTGTCTTTTCTAGTACTGAAAGCTAAAATGGTCCCATAGAGTTTTTTGATCCCCACATGAAATAGAATCGATTGGCATAAAAAAAAAAATTGAACTTTTTGCATTTTTTTTTGCTAACTGTAAGTTTTTTACAAAATCTGTGAATGCAGTTCAAAATGTCCCAAAAAGTTAGGGAAGGTCTTTTAAGAACGTTTTGCTGTAACTGCAACGGTTAAGGTACTTGCCCTTACTGCCCCGTTTCAAAAATACACCCTGTATAGAGTAATTCAAGAAGAAGGTTTATATGTATAATACATGCTTAATATCGTAGAGGGTGCAGCGGGAACGGAATCAGAAGCCACGTGGGCGAAAAAAAATTGGCGGTACGAAGTTCGCCGGATAATGTCTAGATGGAGCCTCGCCCTACTGTCAACGGAAATAAAACGAGTCAACCTGTGCAAACATGTGTGCGTGCGGCCCGTGTTTTACACGTTGCATTCGTGCTTCTGTGTGCGTAAATATGATACCAGCTATAACTAAATTTCCCAAATAAATCATCTAGGTATAATTAAATTAATCAAATGCCTATATTTGTTTACTGCCACTGTAGCGTGACAGTAGTAAACGAGAATGACATGTAAGGGGCACGGGTTCGCTCAGTGCAAATATTTGTTTACGTAATTATGAGTAACTTGCAAAGATCTGGGTACTTTTATGCCTCAGAGGGCACGTTAAGGTAGTTAGTTAGTAAGTTAAGTACCTAATCTTTGATTATTTTGATTTGACATGCGGTTTTTTTTTTTTCATGGAATAGGGAAGCAAACGAGCCGACGGATCGCCTGATGGTAAGCGATCAACGCCACCCATGGACACCCGCAACACCAGAGGAATCACAAGTGCGTTGCCTTCCTTTTAAAAGAGAGTAAGCTCTTTTCTTTTGATTTGTTTGTTTGGTTTGTTTTGAATTGTGGCCACACTGTTCATTGTTGTTCATTAATTCATTCTTATCAGTTCCTACAACACGATTATTGCCGACTTACCCTGCAAAGGCCTGCGTGCGCCCACGAGCAGGGTCGCGAGTCTCTCTCGCTCACGCCGCCGCTCCCTTCAAGCCGCCTCCTTCTCGAGCATTACTTGCTCTCAGAAGGAGACGGCGGCCTATTGAACTCTACTGACGAGTATCTTTTCACTAACACCACACAAGTTAACTTTTAACGATAATTTTGCACAAATAAAAAAAGCATAAACCTACTTATCAATGCGTCAAATTTTAGTTTAAAATTAAATACCTCTGTTATATCCATATCATTAGAATCTTCACTTTCACAGTCCTTTATCGAAGATAAAAATAAAGCCTGTAGGAAAAAGAATATATTTAGAATATAATGTATAATTATTATTATTATTTAGCAAACAAAAATATAATTACATAAAATCAGCTTATGTAGGGTGACCGTAGTAAACGAATAACGTTAAAATGACATACATATACATATATGTATGTCATACATATATCATAAACTCACGCCTATATTCCCCGAAGGGGTAGGCAGAGATGCTAGCACCCACATTTCACCAGTTTATGTTTAGGTCCCAATGTAATAGGTGGCGAGCCTATTGCCATTAACCGGGCACTCATAAACCTGCGATAAATACACACATAACTTCGAAAAGCATCGAAAAGTCATTGGTGTGTGCCATAGTAAACCTGGGATCGAACCCGAGACCTCGTCTCAGCAGTCCATTACTCATACCACTAGGCTACCGCAGATTTAGTTAAGCAGTTTAGCAGTTAGAATGAGAATATAATTAAAAAAATCGAAAAACATTAAATTACAAATTTATATGAAAATGCACCTTGCTCGGCACTGCATGTTTTTTAAGTCTGCGGCGCCCATTTTCCTTTGCATAATACATGTCCTTGCTGTGGAAATGATCAGAGCAAATTACAGTCGTTTTTGCTGGTTTCCATGTGGCTTCTTCACGACTTTCTCGTATAATATCTATCCATCGATATCTTATGACAGGATTACAGGGTATGCTAAAATATGTAATTCCATTTGATAAATGTATATTAGGAAATTGATAAACAATTAAGTTTAAAAACTAAAATCGACTACTGAAAAATCATGTCCATATCGATGCTAACGATACCTAAATCGATTTTAGTGAAAATTTCGTGTCCGCCATATTGGATCACTAAATGGATGATATATTCATAATCAGCAACCCCAAAAACCCCGAAAATGATACCATATCGATTTTAGGGAAAATTTCGTGTCCACCATCTTGGATCACTAAATGGATGATATATTCATAATCAGCAACCCCAAAAACCCCGAAAATGATACCATATCGATTTTAGGGAATATTTCGTGTCCGCCATCTTCGATCACTAAGTTAATATATTCGTAATCAACAACCCCAAAAACCTTGGGAACAATATACCCATATTAGTTTTATTGAAAAATTCCATCCCCTCATCTTTGATCGCTAAATGGATAATCGTAATTGAAATCGAAATCGAAAAATACATTTTTATTTAACACATAAAACGAGTCATTAAAATATAATAAATTAGAAAGATAAAAGAAGAGCCGTTTATAACACACTGAAATATCATATAGGTAAAACAAAAGAATAATATTTGAACTCAAATTCACCAATTATAGATTTTTCAAAACAATCCGCGCCCTAGGGCGCGCGGATTGTTGCGCCTTTCATATTTCGCGATTTAGGTCCAAGGTATATGGTTCGACCTATACAATTGCACGTTAAAATCAAAACGTAATGTTCAAATCAAAATCAATAAAAATGTGCGACGTTGGCTCCCCCAATCGATACAAGGCTCCCCCAATCGATACAAACCATGAATTTAAAAAACTGGCAACACTCACAAAAATGGCGCATGATAAATTACATTTTCTTGTGATGAAAAGAATAATTAATATAACTTGTATTTTGGTTACTTACCGATGAAAGGTAATGTGTGTAGTTATATTTGGGCTTCCTTTATAATTCCGGCACACTTTGATGGTGCAAGCCGCCATATTTCAACAGTTTTTATTTAATGTTTTTCGCAGGTATTACGTAGTGACACCGAGCCGACGACGCGAACGTCACTGAGCTGCGCGTAAGTACTATGAGATTGATGACACTGATATTTCTTGAGACGTTTGTACGCATTTGACACTCCATCTAGACATATAAATAATCAAAGGGTTCGACCTATACAATTGCATGTCGAAATCATAACCCTCCTTTGGCTTTGTCTTAGTCAGTAAGTAATGTTCTAATCTAAATCAATAAAAAGGTGGGACCATTGGCTCCCCCAATCGATACAAACTATGAATTTAAAAAACTGGAAACACTCACAAATATGGCGCGTGATAAATGACACTTTGTTGAGATGGAAAAAAATATAACTTGTATTTTGGTTACTTACCGGTGAAATGTAACGTGCGTAGTAGGTCTTGAGCGTCCTTTATAGTTCCGGCACACTTTGATAGTACAAGTAGCCATATTTCGACAGTTTTTGTTTATCGTTTTTCGCGAATATTACTTGTACGTATAACACCGAGCCGACGCGAACGTCACTGAGCTGCGCGTTAGTACTATGGTTAGATGTTAGCTGATATTTTTTTAGACGTTTGTGCGCATTTGACACTCCATCTAGACATAAATATTCAAACTACGTGCATAATATTCTTAAAAATGTGCCAGTGGCCAATCACTTATCTTGATTATCATAGATTTTATATGTAAAAGACAAAAATATTGGTGGAATATTCATATTTTCTCGCTAGGTCATAGAGACGCTGCCGTTTACGGCTGATCGAGGCAGAAGCGCTCGTTTATAGAGCTGCTCGAAACGCAATAATATCCGTAAAAATATGTTTCATTTTTATTAATGATAGTCGCGTATACGTCCTATAACATCACTATAGGTACTTACTAAGTATTATAATAATTTGTAAAGTGGTTGTATCTGTACATTGCCAAATATTTAATTAAAAATAAAAATAGTATATATATATCCTTTCAATATTTTTTTTTAACTTGGATTAGTAGGCATCATTGGGTTTAATAACGAACGATACAAAAAAATTAACAAAAAAAAATATTCTTAATTTTTTTGGAACCTATATTTTGTACAATCGTACCTTAAGATCTACCGTTTGTGTGCCTATTGAAAAAATTGGGCCGTAAACTCAATGTTAGAACGGCTGTACTATTCCGTCATTGGTTCAAGTCCCACTTGAGCGCTTCTTTTTCCCGACGTATTTCGAATTTAAAAGTTAGCTTATTAAATGCTATAAAACTGTCATTCAAATGTTGTAATTATATTACGTACCTTATGTAAATTCAACTTAGGTAATGCACCTTGGTGTAAATATTTATATCCCCCTTTTGTGAAATAAAAATCGTCGGCATGGAAATGCTTCGAACAGATTTTGGTATGTTTCGAAGGAGGTTTATTTAAAATACGAATCCATTCTCTTCTTATTGATGGCACTTTGGGGAATCTAAAATGATATTGTAATAGCCATTATATTGACAATTTAGAAAAAAAAATATGCAATACAAAATATTATTAAAAAAGTGGTCTCGCTGTTATGATGAACAATATTCGGGTGTACAAACTAATATAAGTATAATAAATAAGTGAGCTAGATGTAGAGTACATCTATTCACCGCTAGATGGCTCTGTAAGCTATGTTTTATTAAAGAAATAAAAAACGTATCAGACTTACTGATGAAATGTTATACCAACACTGCGTTTTAGTTGCTTATCCGAACAATTTGTACATCCTGTTACCGCACACTTCATTATTTAAACCGGTTTGAACTATTTTTACTCGTCAAATTATCAAAAATCACAACCGAACGCGAGCATTGACGTTTATAACTAAAGGGTGACGTAAGCGGCCAGACTAGGCTCCGCCCATATGGACTCGAGTGAAGGCTCGGCTTGTATTGCCTTTTACGTTGCGTGACGTCACCCAGCCCGTCGCCAAGATGGCCGCTGCCGCGCTGTTACGTAGTACTTAATATATTCTGTGAATTCTGTGGTATCCAATGATAAATCCATACTTCCATACTAATCCATACTAATATTATAAATGCGAAAGTAACTCCGTCTATCTGTCTGTCTGTCTGTATGTTACGCTTTCACGCCTAAATCACTGAACGGATTTTGTTGAAATTTGGTATAGGGGTAGATTAGACCATGAGAAAGGACATAGGCTATGTTTGGTCGCGATAACCGATATCCTTTGCGGGTGGAGCCGCGGGAAAAAGCTAGTAATTATTATAAAGCTGAAGAGTTTCTTTGTTTGGTTGAACGCGCTTATCTCAGAAAGTACTGGTTCGAATTGAAAAAATCTTTTTTTGTTGAATAGCCCGTTTATCGACGAAGGTTTTAGGCTATAAATCGTCGCGCTACTACTAAAGGGAGCGGGGCAGGGGTCATAAATGTCAACAAATCCTACTGTGCTTAAAGGGGTGGTATTTACAGAATTTTAAAATATGCCACCGCACGGGTGAAATCCAGTGGTCGGCTAGTTCTGTTATAAACTACAGATGCGTTGTCGCACTCTAACATGGCAACAAAAAAAGATAATATAACAGAAGTAAACCATTAATAAAAAGTGAAAAATATTTTTATCATTAGCGCGAATGTACATAACAATATTATACTTAATTACCGTAACATTAGGTACAGCTCCCTTCTTTATTCTTTTTAAACCTTCTTTTGTTGTGTATATGTCCCCAGGTTGAAAGTGATGGGAGCACACTCTACTGTTCATTGTAGCGGTCCAATCTGGTTCAAATCTTTGCTTTCGTAAAATACGAATCCATTTGTCTTTTACCATCTCGTCATTTGGGAATCTAAAACAAAAAAAATGAACTTCTTATTACTTTTTTTATTTTATTTAAACTTATATTTTTAATATTAATTATTACTTATTCACCCTATTCTACATAAACACACTTAAGAGGAATAAAAATGATAAATCTGGTTTTCAGGCGTATGTTTAGAGACCAACTCCTTTTTTATTTGTGGACGTATTTAAAAACTGTTTACACTGTTTTATTTGTTGGTTTCTTGTCTACATTTGGTACATTTTTAGTTATTCTCACTTTATAATTACTATATGAAAATCATTCCCAAAGCAAAAAGGTCCCTCAAAAGAAAACTGGCAACTACTTCTAAACGGAAAAGAATTTTTACGTAATTTTTTAACTAAAAGAAAGACAAAGATCTGGAGTATAAGTGGTACATTTTTCCGTTCAATACATTGACTTTTGAAGTCACAGGCCACGTTTTTGTTACGTTCTCGAGAGTTTGGCTTAGCGGGTGCCTATGCGGGGGCCGGGCGGCAGTGCCGTGATGGCTGTTGGACGGGGAGGTTGTGCTTCACGTTTTCGCAGCTTTGATAGCAACACAATTCAAGACTAATGCATAAGTGGACAGATAAGACACTTCTATGAGACGCCGAAAGTAAATTCGGTATAAAAGCTAAAGCTTTAAACTCTCAAGAAATACATGAAAATGTTGTGTTGATTATTTTATTCACACACTTTATTTGTTATTAGCTGTTGCTCACGGCTCCAGCCACGTAGATTTTGGATGCCGTTCCGGATAGTGATCCTCACTCGTAGTGTAATGATATAAAACCTATGACACTGATAAATAGTGTGGGTTTCTATTGGTGAAATAATTCTTAGAATTGGTTCTGTAGATCCAGAGATTAACCTATATAACGTCACAAACTACGTCTGTATAATAATATATGTATATTAGAATACTATACATACCTATAGCTACATATATAAATATATGATATTATAAAACCATGATCACTACATATAATCTCTAGTATAAAATAATTCACTTCCCGCTGTCTGTCTCTATGTATGCTTAGATTTTTTAAATTATGCGACGGATTTTGAAGCGCTTTTCTATAATAGATAGTATCATTCAAGAAGTCGGTTTATATGTACAATACAATCTATATAATATAAAAATGAATCCCTATTTCCCAATAGGGATACATTTTTGGCTGGACTGGCTGAGGCTGGACCAATTTCGCCTTTTTTTTTCTTTTTTGTTGTGTTTGTTATTGTCTTGTGAAGGTTTTTATTAAAGAAAAAGTAAAAAATATGCGCGGAAAATAGAAACATTTAAGAGTACTTAACCATTATATGAAATATCTGACCCGAAAGACGTTGTTATGTCCTATTGGTGTCAGGATCTCCGTGGGCGTATGGAGTCCCTGCTTTCTGTTCTCAAAATTATAAGGACAACTTAATACAGCCAATTGAGGTAAATTCTAATTTTTAAGGTGAAATGAAGTTTGCCGGGTCAGTTAGTGCATAATATAAGAGGTTTGAATGTGATGTCATATAGATAAACACATTTTTTGGGCTTACGTAGCAAACGATGGCATTGTGAGAATGTGTAATGTGTGTGAATTGTTATGCCTATAGCATACTTATAGCTTTCATATTCACCTACCTCAATGTATCTATGCAATAAACACCCTAACCAATGGAAATATATATTCATGACTTAGATTATTAATAATCTAAGATTCATGTAATATGAATATAAGTGCTGAGTGGGCATCAAACCCACAATCTCTGAATGCTTTACAGCTACGCCATAGAATTTGAACCTTTTGAAATTGAATTTGTCTGTTTGTTCACAATGGACACAAACGCTACTTAGTACACGGATTTTGATATGGTATTTTTATTTAAAAGGTTTTGGTAGAATGGTACCAGAGATAAAACCAAAGTCGCGGTAACAGACATCCATACGAGCGGAGCCGCCGATCTTAGCTATAATAAAGAATCAAGAATCAATCAACATCGATGTCAAAAAAATACCAAATCAGTTAGGTACGTGAAGTTAGGCAGAATATGTTGTGTCCACTCTGTACCCTTTTTATCGACATCTTTTCCCATATTTTTATATTATAATCACTTTAGTGACATGAGTGCGGGGTGGTGCGGGGCTGCGATTATTACGTTCGTTGACTCCACCCATTCGCTCTAAGGAATCGTCTCTAGTAAGGACCTTAACAAATTCATTAATTACCGTTTTATTAATTCGATACATTGTTCTCATTTCTTCCAAAAGTAATCCGAATATAATATGACCGACTACTTACACATTTATATTATTGCAATTAGATAAATAATCACATAAACTAACTAGCTTTTGCCCGCGGCTCCGCCCGCGTGGATGTCGGTTATCGCGACCAAACATAGCCTATGTCCTTTCTCATGGTCTAATCTACCCCTATACCAAACATCAAAATCGGTTCAGTGGTTGAGGCGTGAAAGCGTAACATACAGACAGACAGACATACAGACGGACAGTTACTTTCGCATTTATAATATTAATATGGATTTAACAAAAGAACATTTTTAATAATTTGAGATTATGAATTAATTTAGTCAACTCAGTATGCCGACCGTACTAAGGTACCTTCGAGAGAACAAAGCGGAACGCACGTCAAGCCGTCGACGTTGAGACAATACATTGGATTCTTTTACTCTCGTAGACTTTCACATATTTGTCTCACTTTTTCAGTCATATTTACTAATCAGTAAGAAATTAATTTTTAAATCATAGTTAAATTAAGATTCTAATGTAATTTATTCGGTACTTACGAATGAAAAGTAATTCCTTGTGTTTTGTTTTTGCTTCTTGAGTGATTTGAGCACTTTCTAAACACACATGCAGGCATTTTTGTTAGTTAACACGGGATTTTTCAGCACTTTTAAGAGAGTTCAACACATGTACGCGCTTCGGTCATCCGACGTCCACTAAACCATACCAAGTACCATGGACCTAGTTTAGCGTGTCCATGCGTACTGCGCGGGTAACGTATCTTCCCTTTTTAATTCATCTAAGGTATATGTAGTTGTATTATTTGCACATACCTACTACCACCTAGTACAGTCAGCGTGAAAGTGATAGTGACACTGATGACACTTAAGGTAATCAAATTAAACGACGACGCAAGCAAAAAGTCAATAATTTCGATACAAGTAAGGTCTATATTGTAGACAACCATATAAGCGCTCAAATGTCGTTCAAAATGCCATAAAGATAGGTTCAGTCAAACCGCCATAAATATGGTAACAGTCATCCCACCAGTGGTATCCAAGCATTGTAAGTGTTCAAAAATGTGGAACAAATTAGGTAAATAAATTAGTAGTAGGTATATGTGATAACAATATTATGCTACTTATAATCGTTCAACCAGTTCAACATAAACAAAATTATCATATTCATACTTACTATACAATAATAAATAGGTACTTGAGGATTATCAATATAAACATAAACACAGAATTGTTATTATTATGTAAGAAGAGAATTTCCTATTATTATTAGTGCAATGAACGATAGCGGCCATGACCGTGAAACAACGGATGACATCACACGCGAAATGCGACGTTGCCAAACCGCTGGGAGTCGCGATGCCGCCGGCCGGCTAATCGAAGCTTCTTTTCAGTCAGTAGGGGCTCTACACGCGAATGGGCCTGGCTGGCGTACATCCTTACATACTTATTGATATTTAATGAAATTTTTAAAGCATTTATTATGTTAACTTTTAAATTCGTAATAGTTACATCGGGAAAAATGAAGCGCTCAAGTGAGACTTTAACCCATGACCTTTCCCTTACAGGGGGAATGCTTTTCCAACTGAGCTATTGAGCTACACCTGAATCACTTCAAATTTCCCTTCTGTTTGTATCCGTCTTTTAAGGGCGACAGTAGAAGGGAAGTACGATAGTTCGTAAGAATATCGGTAGATGACTCCACCGTCGCCTTAAAGACGTATAAGATGGGAAATTTGAATCACATCGGGCGTGTCTCGGTAGCCGAATTCCCCTGTAAGGGAAAGACTGCGGGTTGGAGTCCCGCCTGAGATGATTCTTCTTTTTCCCTATGGATTCGATTTGTAGGTTTTTATAATACGGAACCAATCAATGGTTATACTCATATGCATTTCTTATATAAAACTGTTGTTTTAACATTACAAACAAACACTTCAATTTAACTCATAATGTATAGTTCCTTCTATCATTGAACTAATATTTACTATAGAACCGACGGCGCGAACTATAGTGGTATCGCCGAATGATGATCCCTATGACGTTTCAACTGACAGTTGTATTAGTTATGCGAAACAATTTCGATAAAATACTGTTTTTTCAGGCAAATGTCATGTCATTCAGCCAGGCCATTCAACATAATAAGCAATATTTATTTATTTTGAAAAAAAGACTACGCGCATTGATGGACATAAAACACTAGATAAAAAAGTAACAGCCTTATTATATTTTATTTTACTATACTTTAATTTTTATTCAAATTGCATAATTTAAAGAATTTAAAATTCTTTTTGAATTGAATTTTAAAGAATTCATAATTAGCTGGCAATTATGGATTACATGGAAAAGTATTTAAATGGAGGCCATAGACCTACCGTATTTTTTTAATTCAGTCATGTCATGTCTTGTCAGTCTGTTTTGTCTTCTTGTCACACCGCATCACATCGCGTCATACGAGTGCTCTAACGCCTTGTATGCGCCACGTCTTTCTTTGTTAGCTGAGTTTTGTTTCTGTTTTCGCTGTTTTGTGTTATTTGTTGATTTTCTGTTACCTGTTTGTTGATTTTCGGTTTTGCAAAATGCCGAAAAGACAGCGGAAAACTGTTCTCAACAGTGAAGTTCGCGAGTTTGTAGTTCGTTTGCGAGACTATTTTGCTCGTGAACAACAAAATGGCGGACCCTTGTTACCGCTTGACAATGTTCGCGATCGTGTAGCCGATGCTCTAGGAATCGGAAAGGCTACTGTTTCTCGAATAACAAAGGAAAAATTTGGGGAGTCGTCCATGGAGGACAATAAACTATTAACACCAAAGAAAAAGAAAAGGTTATGTCATATAACAGAACCTGATGAATTTGATTTAGATGCTATACGCAATCATATTTATGGTTACTACCTACGAGGTGAACTACCGACCTGCCAGAAGTTATTATCTTCATTAAAAGCTGCAGAACTCTTCAAAGGCGGTGCTACTTCTCTTAGAATTGTTTTGAAAAAATGTGGATTCCGCTATAAAAAATGTGACAAGAGAAAAATGTTAATGGAGCGTACTGACATAGCTTTACTACGATGCGATTTTCTTCGCAAAATCAAACAAATTGATAACTGGGAGAAGGTAGTATACCTTGATGAGACATGGCTGAACGCCAATCATACTGTAGGTAAGGCATGGACGGATGACACAGCGAAATCCAGCACAAAAACTCCTGAAGGAAAGGGCCAGCGCTTAATCATTTGCCACGCTGGCACAGCTACAGGTTTTGTGCCGAATTGCCTGTGGGCTTTTAAGTCAGTGAAAACAACGGAGTACCACGAGGAAATGAATTTCGAAAACTTTAAGACATGGTTTATAAAACTATTAGAAAATTTGAATGAGCCTCACTATATTTTAATGGACAATGCTTCATATCACTCAGTTCAAATTAACAAACCCCCCAGCAGCAATAACAAAAAAGCTGAAATTATAGAGTGGTTACACGGCAATGGTGTGGAAACTGACAGTCAGATGTTAAAAAAAGAGTTGGTTAGACTGTTGAACTTTCACAAACAACAGACGCACCCATCATATTTTTTGGATGAATTGGCCAAATCAAATGGACACACGGTAATTCGGTTACCACCCTATCACTGCCAATATAATGCAATCGAGTTGATATGGGCGCAGATCAAAGGTATCTATATTTTTTATTTATATAATATTATGTATATGCATATATTTCTAAAAATAATTACTGAATGTACAAATATTTTCAGGTCATGCAGCTAGGCATAACACAACTCCGCCATTCACGGCAAATAAAATGATGGTTTTATTGGAAGAAGCTTGCGCTCAAGTGACAGCTGACGATTGGCGAAAAGTGGTCGAAAGAACGAAGAAAATTTGCTTACAAGACTGGGATCGAGATGTACAATACGACAATATCATTGACCAACCGTTAATAATAAATGTCACGGATAGCTGCAGTTCAGACTCAGATTTTGAAGATCCGATTGACCCTGTATCAGATTCAGATTGATATAAATAAAATACAAACTCAAAGCATTTGTTTTATATTTCCAACAAATTATCGATATTTTGTTTATCGATGTGTCCCTTCTTAGTCGATAACAGCTTGACGACGTAACTTTTGCAGCACGTACCATGTACATTTGCATTGAGTTTTTTCTATTATTTCCGAACATTACGTAATAATTTCTTAATATTCATTTTTATAATTTACAATTGTACACAATTATGATTTTTTCGTCTTTTTAATGGACCTCTAAAGGATTTGATGTGATAGGACGTCAGTACAATGTTAAGCGCTAACGAACTGTCATAGGGATCATCATATAACGCTCGTAGTATAGATGTTTGCGCCTTGCACTGTTGCCGGTCGGCAACAATGCGTTGAAGGAATACGTTGAAGGAAACGCGTAAGCGCCGTGAAATTCTTGGCGCTTTTGACCTTTTGGTCGTGAAAAAAATATAACTAAGAAGCGATCTTGGGCTTGAATATTTATATTACGATTAGACGACTAAGTTTTTGTTTAATTGCTGCAGCGAACTTTAGTTGTAACTCATGGCAAAAGGCGTTCGTTTTTTGATCAGGATAGCTTCTCTATACGTAGTAGTAATAACTCAATGAGTTCTATGGATAAATTACGCACTACTTACCGAAAAAGGTACAGCGATATTTTTGTGCGGAGTAGCACCTGGTTTTAAGTATTTTTTTCCTGATTTTTTTACTATATAATCATTGTCTCCAAAATGTTTTGAACAAATTGTGCTGCATTTTGTAGGCATCCATTCAATTCTACCCGTAGCGTCCATCCACATTTCTTTAATATGTGGATTTGTTGGAAACCTAAAATTAAATTATAAATGTATTTTCAATATAAACGGCTGACATCAAACAAAATTTTACAATTATTATTGACGGTAATAAACAAATGTATATTGATAACAATATTACCGAAAATAATAATTTGTGTACGTTGTACATAATATCGACAATGTTTTTATCGGATCATTTTGTCCAACACTATCGATACGCATGGATATCGCGGCATTGCAAGCGTTGGCTCGGCACACGCGACTATCGCAAAGAACGCAATACACTGCGCGATCGCTCACGTAGTACTCGATGGCACTCATATGTTGCAAGCAATGTATAATTTTGTATCAGTTTGCGATTATGTCGTTTTTGTCTACAAACTACATAATACTTTTGTAATGATTACAAATATTACTTGTATTTTAAGGTTTTTGGACTTACCGATGAAAAGAAATCCCTTCTCGGGTTACACTACACACTTGGCTTCTTTTCCGACACGTTATTATAGCGCAAGACGGCATAATTCTTTTTTTTCGCGGAGCTTCTTACGTTGTCACAATAAGAGCGCGACTGTGTTGGCCGGAATATGAGCATTGCTCACATGCGCGGCGCGCCTACCCCGCCCACAATGCCCTTCTAACCACCTTTAACTGTTCTGTGGTCGTAATATTATTTTCTTAGATAATTAATATGTCTAGATAGAGCATCGCGCTGCAAAACAACAAAAAGAAATGGGACGAATTTTCCATAATAGTGTGCGTTACAGCTTCGTCGTACACTCGCGTTATGTCAATTTGCTTTTTAGTGTGCGTGTATAAATTGATACCAGTTGCTGAAAACTGCCTCAAAAATAGGGTTAAATTATAAATTACTTACATAATAACTTTTTATGTAAGTATTAATAATATTGAATGTATATTCAGTTTAGAAAAATATACCTAGGTACCTACTCTTAATTAAAAAAAAATCGGATACAACAATAACAACGTGTTATATTGGTCGAAGATAGGGTCATTTCCATACTGAGTATTAATGTACTATAGTAATATTAATTATAGACTGGTCTAGTGAAAGCTGGTACTTGAAGTATTTTATGATTAGGTATATTTTCCTGAGGAGGGCCAGACCGTAAGGGATGGCCCTGGGTCAGCCGGGGTACGAGGGATATGTCTTTGACAACCTCACCTCCGGCCTAGCACCAAGACCCACAGTCGGCGTGCGGTTTTAGTCGGTTCGAGTCCGACATAACCTCCCCTTCCGGCTCCGGCAGGGGGTTATCCGAGGGGATTTCCGCACGAAAAAAAAAAAAAAGAAAGAAGTATATTTTTGTGAAATGACGCTTAACTTTTTTATTTATTCCACTTGGCTGTAGGTATGTAGATATCGGATCAAATTTTGCAACTGAATTTTACCTAAAGCAGTTGTCCTACCCGATTGTGATGAAATGTTGTAGGTATTCATGGTTAAATAGATTATAGCCTGGCAGTTCGCATGGGTTGCGGGAACGGGATCAGAATTCCACGCAGGCAGAGTCGCGATCAAATACGATATTACGATATAGTCCGGGACATCCGTCTACATCGGAATCAATCCGGAGAATGATCCAGAAGTATGTTAGCAATAGATACATTTACTCCTTACGTCAGTTTGTTGGTTTTTGTTGAATTATTCGATGAATACAATTGAAATAAGTTATTTGACGACACTACTTTCTAGTAATGGTTAGTATCTATTTATTTGGTAAGAGAAATTCGGTACATATCACTGAAAATATGAAGAAATCGAACGTCAAAAGTTTCATGTTTGTAGTTCTAAGTTACGGTGTTTTTTAATAAAACTAAACAACTTTTTAGCATATGGCTCCACTACGTAATATTTCAGTTTTCATTCTATAATATTCTATCTTTGGCATTAGAATTATTCGTTACGAAATGAATGAAATGTTACAACAGTGTAAGTTTTGCGTAAGTTTAAAAAAGCTAATAGGTAAATCAATAATACATTAGATCTCGTCACAATGGTGTCTCGAAAATTGGCCTTTTTTACGATTTTGTGTTACCTAGGCGCCTTCACAATTTGCGTAATTTCCAGGGTTGAAGTAATGTGTAGCTCTAACAAGTAGTTGAGGAGCTATGAGAAGTATGAGAGAACATACATAGACACACTGCCTGTCAAAATCATAACTCACCTTAGGCTTTGCGTTGTCGAAAATAAAAGAATAGGCTAGTTGACACTTTTTTCAAGTAGGTCTAAAATGCTTACTGACGTTATAGTAGACCCAAAAAAATATTACTATATTTTTTGAGACCAGTTACTTAATAGAATAGAGTAGTTACTTAAAAAATATTTTCTAAAATATATGTTTTTGTTAAGCTGACGAAAACGTTGTCCGCCATGTTGATCCGTAGATTATCCGTGCTGTGACGTCATACAATTTGTAAACAGAGTAAATGTCATCCGCATGACATTTACTTCACTACATTCGACAGGTGTCAGGCGGATGACATTTACTCTGTTTACAAATTGTATGATGTGGACCTCATATAATGGTTGACAGCGTTATTAGAGCATTTGAAATAAAAAAAAACATACAATTTTTAAATGGAATTTATACATTCATCTGATAGTTTTATTAGTGGTATTCGATATATATTGATTTTGTACGACAAATAATGTAAGAAATACGAGCGAACGAAACGAACGAACCTATTACTCACGCTGTTCATAGTCGGATTCCAAACGTCAACTGTTGGCCACACATTGTGGTGTAATCTTCGATTTAGTTTCGTGATATCAAAATTTGTGGTTATGAAGTGAGACGAACATATTCTGCTGTTTTTTGTTGGAAACCAGTTTTTTAAACCTGTGGCATTTATCCACTTTTCTTTCAGGTCTGGATCCTTTGGGAAACTACAATGGAATATAATTCAACAGAACTTTTAGTCTGCAATGTTTAATATGAATAGCGTTTACTAACAATAATCATAACAAGTTTCAAAATCTAATTTGTGGCCTTATCTATCGCAGTGTCTGGTTAACGAAAGCTGGCGCAAAAAAGTGATGCCAAATTTGAAAAACGAACAAGTTGCAATATTGACTGTAAAATGCTACAGTGAAGTTTATTGCACCGTTTCTTCTCCACTGGTGCCTAGGAAGCGGTGGTAAACTTAGTTTTAAGCAGATTTTGACGTCAAAAAGCTGTAGTAGTGCTACAAGTGCTACAATTTTGAATAAATACTTTGACTAGACTTTGGCCAAGTACCTTAAGAGGCAAATTTACATACCTAATAAGAAAAAAATCGTAGTATCAACTCCGTTATTTCGGTGTATACTCAGTGTCGCAACTTATTGGTTTTTCAAATTTGGCGCCACATGATTATCGACATAATCTGTGACATAATATTATCGACTTTGGTCTATCACTAGTACTAGCGCAATTGGCTAGCCAATCCAATATGGCGCTGAGTGCACCGCGAATAACTGACGCATTTGAGTCTTAAAATATTGTTTTCATTATAAATAAATACTCACGCATGAAAAGAAATGCCTCCTTCTTTCACATTTACGTGCGCACTTTTATTTCTACAGTTGGAAATAGCACAGCATGGCATTTTCAAGTGTTTTTTATTGATGTTATTACAACCAAGTCCCAACGTGTACTGAGTAAGCGTTCGCAACAACAGGTCCTATTTGACTAGTATTTTTTAAATCTTGGCACGCTCGCGTCGTGTCTCCGCTGTTCTATAAATACCTAAATACTTTTTGGCTATTTGCCTAGGTCGTCGATTCTTCCCAATAGTGCTTAATATGTTATATTGTTCTGAAAAAATTTACTTTGCAAAATAAAATATTGCTCATCTAAACTGAAACTATGACTTTTCATTATATGAAATTCCCTAAAAAAATCTAAGTAATAATATTTTGATTTTTAATTATACATTTATTTATTTATTTATTTTTTCTTACACACTATGTCAACAATAAAATTAATTTCAAATATATAAATTACTTGTCCTCATTAAATTTCAAATAACTTTTATTGAACGTATCGTCGACCGAGATAAATGCACTCCATACATTTGCACTACGCGCAATCGAAGTGTGACGTCACAATTGCGGATAACACATTGTACCTAGTTATGGAGCGTTTTCGGGCGGCGGCGGGCGGCGCAAAAAAATAATTTTCAAATCTTGAAATCTATTTATCGTACGAGAATCTTACTTTTACAGTTCATAGTACCTACCTATGACAAGGTGCCTGGTCATTTTTCGGAATTAAAAAAAAGTTTAAATAGCCTTTTCTGTGTGCGCGTGCGTGTTGATAAAATAGTTTTTATATGAATATTTTTGGCTTGGCTTGGTTATAAGACCTTTTAGCTATGTTTTAACTTGTATGATTTTCGTAATTGATGATGACGATGATGATGACAATGATGACGATGGATGATGATTGCTACCTCAGTAAAGTTGTTTTTTACTAGAAGCTCGCGAATCAAATCGAGACTACACCTATACTATACGTAACTAAACATTATAATATTATAAGCAATCTTGAGACGTCAAGATTGTTCACCTATGTTTGAAAATGAGTTTCATAAGCAGATTTCTAAAATTTCTACCAGAGGGCTGGCCTCTTTTTAGGTCAGAGAATAAGTATTGCCAATTGCCATACAACGTGGCAATACTGCCAGTCTTCTGGGAACGTTGCCACAAGAGGCATGCGATGCGGAGGAATTCTACGACGCGTTTTAATTTTAGTCTTAGTTTTAGTTCTTAAATGGTTTCTTTTATTTTATTTGTAATTAGTAGTTTAAAAATATTCATGAAAAAATAATTAAATAAATACTTATTACACAACGCTATCTAGACCCATGGTAAGCTTAATTAGCTTGTGTTATGAAATCTAAAATGCGGATAAACATACTTAGATACTTTTTTTTTGTAGATACATACATATTATACATAGAAACACCCATATTCATGCATACAAATATTTGCACTGTGCTGGGATCGAACTCGCGCCTCCTGCGTGGCTGTCGCGTGCACTACCACCACGCCACAGAGGCTGTATAAATACTTTGAGATATAAAAAAAAAAGAAATCTAAATAATAATATTCAGAAATCTTTATTTTATTGATTTTTTAAATAAAACATAATTAAAACGTCGCTTCAAGATTGTTTACCTTTAGTTAAATACCTAACCGAATGCAGTATAATAGGTATTTATAATAGGAGAACACTGTCCAGACTGCCCAGGGCTCGGAAACCGGTTGAAATTTTTAACCGGTAACGGTCATTGACCCTAAACCGAAATCGATTTAGGTTAAAGGTTGCACTTTACCGGTTTTTACCGGTTTAAGCGGGAATCCGGTTTTTCATGAATTTTGGTTATGATAGTGAAAATTAACCGGTTAAAACCAAATTTGATAGGGCCCCACCACATTCTCTCGCACGGGCTGGAAGTTGCGAAGTCATTCAGTTACAACATTTTGATTACATCAAGTCGCATGCTAGTTCGCAACGTCGACGCCACTAGATACAACAACTGTAAAGTTTAATAGGCAACGAAGGATGAATATTAGAGGTAAGTTTTATTTGAATTAACTATGTTGACTTCATTTTGACTAGCTTCTGTCTTAACTTTATTTACTTATTCTTACCAGAATTAAAGCGGAGTAAATCTCCACATCCTCTTGATTCAGATGACGATTTAGAGCACCGTACATCTCCATCTTTGTTAGGACCAAACATGACGTCGAAACAAAAGAAAGTAGAAGTAAACAAAACAAATATAAATAAAACATGTTTCTTGTCTTGTTCACATCATTCAAGAGTAGAAGAAGACAAAAGGAATGACCATTTTGCAGACTTAATTAAAGAGGAATTAAAGCATATCTCACCGTGTATGCGTATAAGGTGTTACGTGAAAATATTAAACTTTTTAAACACTGTAAAAGGTTATCATACAGACGAAATTGAAGCAACTGATACGGAAAAAAATTAAATCATTAAGGTTTAGTTTAAAATAAAATAAAAACGTAATTATTGTAATTGTTTTATTTCTGTACTAAATAAGAACACAAAATAATTTCTTCCCATAATTAATATTCACCACAAGTAATAATAATTCTATATACGCTGTGAGTTTACGATTTGTCCAAAACCCAAACACAATGAAAGAGGATTGGGTGATGTGATGATGATGATGACTGACTGGCGTATGTAGGTTTTCTCGACGCTTGCGGGCGCGCAACTGAACAAGTCGGAACATGAATCTACCCGCACCGTTTAAGTTCTCCGATTTTAGTTGTCGTCCTCAGATAAACCACTTTACTTTTACCCTTTAAATAGTTACTGGGGTAATGTTATTTTAACGTTGGAAATGTAAAAAATAGACAAAAACAATTTAGGTACAAATTACGGAATTAACCGGTTAATTTAGGTGTCAAAACAGTTTGTGCGTATGTAACCGGTAACCTTTATAATTTAGGTTACATAAAAACAGTTCACTTGTTTAACCGGTAAATGAAGGAACGATATATTTACCGGTATTTAATAGAAATTAACCGCTGTTTTCGGTTCGAGTCCCACCCGAGAAGTTAAATTTTTTCCTATGTATTCGATTTGTATAGTTAGCATACTAAGGCCCGTATTCTAGAATGACATTGAATGAATGAATGCATGAATGAATGAATGGATGGATGACTGAATGAATGAACGAATGAATGAATAAAACTGTATTGTACACCAGTAATCAATACTTAAATAAATTTTATCGAGATTCAGGCTGAATGTCATTCTAGGGCCCGTATTCTAGAATGACACTCAGCCTGAATCTCGATTTGTCTGAGGACAGATTGTATAAGCGATATATCCACGGAGGACAGAATACGCAATTCAGGCTGAATGTCGTTCTAGAATACGGGCATAATGCTGTAAAATTCATGAATTGTGACGATATCACGCGATTCCTGTTTTTTTTTAATTTATTTATTATCATACAAAATACAAATAATATTAAATGTAGCACACCAAAAACCACAAAGGGTTTGTGCGGAGTGCCATGCATTCCGTCTAATAACTAACTTCCACATTTTGACGCCGCGCAATCTTAGGTATTTTCAGCTACCAACTACTATTATTTTTATTCTGCGTGTAGACTAGGCTCGCGCTCGATCTTTTGTTTACATAATTGCGATTACCTTACACGTGTAGACTATTTTTAACTAGATTATTAGAAAGAAACGCAGTCCCTGCAGTGTTGTTATATAGCGTGTAAACTCGAATACATAGGGAAAAAGAATCTTCTCGGGCGGGACTATATACGCGGCGGGGCGGGGTATAAGATGGGAAATTTGAATCATATCGGGCGTGTCTCGGTAGCCGAAATGGTCAGGCATTCCCCCTGTTAGGGAAAGACTGCGGGTTCGAGTCCCGCCCGAGAAGATTCTTTTTCCCTATGTATTCGATTTGTATAGTTAGCATACTTAATGCTGTAAAAATTCCTTCAAGCGTGTAAACTGTATTTATTTACTTTTTAAATTAAGTATTATACGGGCAATAAATAATTTATATTCTTCTTTTCTTCTTTGTGGCAACTGAGTCAGCTTAACACGACTAATTCTGCCAATGTCAAGTTATAGATAAATTACATTGTATATCTATGAGAAAATTCAAGTAAAAAAACAATAGTACTCACAATTGCCATAGATCCTACATTATCACTAGATGTGGAAACTTCAATAATATTCCCTTCAGGATATCTTGAACGAGGTGACCCACCTCCTCGTTTTTCTTTTCTAAAACAATTTTGAGTAATGTATATCAAATTAAAATAATACCTTGCTGCTCTTGCTTTCATCAAAGATTCAATGTGTCGTATCTTGCGTTTACCGAGACATTGGTATTTATATTTGTTTTTTCCCATTTCGACTTGATAGCGTACAGCTAAAATCAAAGTAACTTTTATTAGTAATCTGGTAAACAATTGTTAAGAATAAGAAACACAAAAAATATTTGATCCGATACTCACAACGATCAAGATCGGCGGATGTAGTTTAAAGTGGGTATTACATCTTCCTGAATTCAGAAATCTAAATTCAGGAAGCTATTTAGGAAAAGAAATTCAGTCACCGAAGCTCGCGATTACACGTTCACTAATTTAGGATCCTAAATCATTTTTGAAGGACGAGCGGCAAGGGACGGACGTGTCAACTGTCGAGTGAATTGCGACAAAATGCCCTCAATACTATAAAAAAAAAAAACAAAATATTGATATTGCCATAACCCTTGCGGTTAGCTTAACGACGAACGAATTTTTTCTTTCATAATCAATTTGAATAATTAGCATACCTACTACATGCTGTAAAATTTCATTCAAACATTTGGGCGGAGTAATCAAAAATCGATGAATAAAATGAATGACAGATCATAGTCAATCATAGATTGCTCCACAGTCGCCTTAAAGACGGATACAGATTGGTTTGGGCGTGAGTCTGGTAGCTAGGTGGTCAAAGCATTCTCCCTGTAAAAGAAGGATCGCGGGTTCAAATCCCGCCTGGACCGATCATATAATTTTTCCTTGATCGATTTGAATAATTAGCATACTAAATGATGAAAAATTTCATTTATTTCGTCGGTACATACGCAATATTATATTGGGAGGGAAAGACAAACGTGCGCTCTCGACGGCAGGCGCGCGGCGACTGAGCGTCCTGAATTTAGGAAACGTAATTACACTCATCCGATTTAGCCATTTAGGACGTCGGAAGCCATTCTTTTCCTAAATAGCTTCCTAATTAGGAAGCTTTGCTTCCTAAATGCAATTACACTGTTCTAAATTCAGAATTTTCTAAATTCAGGTTTCTGAATTTAGGAAGATGTAATACCCCTTTTACTCCTGCTTAGCACGCACACAACCACAGTGCCGACGTGTCTCTTATACACACAGCGGTAGGACCTTTACGCAAAAGCGCGCGAAATCAACTAACACAGATCCGTCCGTGGCAAGCGCTTGCGCGGTACTGAGTTCGCAGCGTCGGTGTAAGGTAACCAAATATATACAAGTTTAATTTATTGAAATAAAAATAAGTTTATTGATTTAAAATTATAAAATAATTAGTAGTAATTTTATTGCAGTATCAGGGTGAATTTCAACATCTATGAATTTTTAGCTAATTTTGGTGATTATTTTTATTTCTAGGTATTTAGGTAATCTCTTTCAATATTTAGCTAGAAATACATATTTTATGCCTATTATGTTTGAATAGTCTAATTAGCCCTGGGAATTACTTGTTTATTTTATACACCTGAATTTTCAATACACCGAAATTGGTGTCTAACACCAAAATTGCATATCAACTTATTTTTATTTTTTATTTATTATTACTTATACTATTTCTTTGTATTTTTTCTAGAATTTGGTACTTAATAGTTACATATAACCCTTAATTTTTACCCTTTTATCACCAACTTCATTTTTATATGGCAAAACCACTTTAGTTGTTAGTAGTATCAGTATAAAAGCAAAACATTTGATTGTTCTATCTATCCTTGCTTCTAGCAAGGATTATATTTTACTCTAATGGCGCCAATATTATCGACGAACTTATTCAAGATTGCTGGGAAAAGATTTAGGCAGTTATTCTCAAAGTGGGAGAGGTGGTACTCGGTATGCCTAAGGGTGGACGGAAGATATGCCATGGACACTTGGTAGTGACAAGACAAGTTGGTAGTGTGATGTCTATTCCTGAACTTACAGGAGTCCTTCAACTAAGTTTCTCACGCGGTGAGCTGATGGGCATTGCGGTTCAAAAGGGTTCCAGAGGTTTACACCATCCGAGACATGTACCACGATTCTGATTCCGTTGTTCGAACCGCTGTTGGCAATATGAGAATCTTCCTTATCACTGTCTCTGTGATCTGTGATCTGTCCTTAGTCCATTCCCAATCAGCGTGGTATTTTGGTCGGATAGCATCAGACAATCACTCCATAACTGCCCATGTATGCTGTTAATATCGGCGGTGGACGCCGATAGATTGGTGCAACATGTGAGGATGTGGATGTAGGAGCTTGAGGACGGTAGAGATCAGAAGCCTTCTGTGGAGAAGATTGAGTACCTTTTACACGATAGCAAAGTGCTAGCTGCTGGAGCAACATAATATGGTACTCGGTATGCCTAAGGGTGGACGGAAGATATGCCATGGACACTTGGTAGTGGCAAGACAAGTTGGTAGTGTGATGTCTATTTCTGAACTTACAGGAGTCCTTCAACTAAGTTTCTCACGCGGTGAGCTGATGGGCATTGCGGTTCAAAAGGGTTCCAGAGGTTTACACCATCCGATACATGTACCACGATTCTGATTCCATTGTTCGAACCGCTGTTGGCAATATGAGAATCTTCCTTATCACTGTCTCTGTAATCTGTGATCTGTCCTTAGTCCATTCCCAATCAGCGTGGTATTTTGGTCGGATAGCATCAGACAATCACTCCATAACTGCCCATGTATGCTGTTAATATCGGTGGTGGACGCCGATAGATTGGTGCAACATGTGAGGATGTGGATGTAGGAGCTTGAGGACGGTAGAGATCAGAAGCCTTCTGTGGAGAAGATTGAGTACCTTCTACACGATAGCAAAGTGCTAGCTGCTGGAGCAACATAAGCAGGAGTTGCGTGTCACCTACATCTTCGACTTCATCGCTTTGTTGCGTGGAGTCACGTGCAAAAGATTGCATGAGGCACTCTTGCATCCACGGTAGCTTTCATGTAAGTGAGAAAGCAGAGGAAGAGAAGCCAAATTATGTTGACAGTGGAGAGGAGGGAAGAAGGGTGGGCAGGTTTTAACGGCGTAGGCTTAGTAGTAAAGAGTGAGGCCGCCTTTCACGCCAGTAGATGCAGGTGACGGAAAAAGCGCACGATGCTCCACCACACCGGCCTGTCCCTACTGCGGCATCAGCTGACTTCACCCAACTACTCGCCCGTCTTTTGTATGGGTAGTTCATATGCTAATGGTTAATCTGAGAGAAACTTAGGAAAGCTTCCGAACAACCCTCAACTGCCAACAACCACTTTCCCACCTAGGGAGAGAGGCGGTGCATTCTCCATTGCCCAGGGTATACTACGTAGAGGTCACCTGACCTAGTAGCCCGTCGGACTACGTAGGAGCTTAATCAAATAACTATGAAAACAAATTTTGGTGCAAATATACAATTTTGATGATTAGTAAAATCCCACCAAATTCACCAAAATTGCTCCACCAAAATTAGTTTCACGTCTAAAAAAATTATTTATAAAAATACTATTTAGAATATAGTGGTTACATTACCAAAATTTAATACACATAATGAACCTGTACACTATACTTAAATATTAAAACATACAATGAGAATAAACCGTTTTAAATAATCAACACAAAAATTACAATATTTTTGTCCGATGCTTATGAAACGACCTACTTACGTGTTTGGCAGAAAAACGAAACGGGACTGGGGACAACTGGCACTGGTGCTCATTAACACCCAACTGAACGTTTCCAATGATGATAGTGTCGTCCTTATAGGTACTTTCAATACGACTCCTTCGATGATTTTATAAATCCCACCAAAATTTTACATTTGCCGCGGACGCAACTTATAAATTATTTTTAAGATAAAGTATAGTACTAAATACTACGAATGACAGTATCGAAGATAGCTAAAATAATGCTGAATCGAATTATTATTAAGTATACTCAGTAAACTAATGAAGTTTTGATTAAACTGTGATCATTCCCAAGAAAACAGGTTGTGGACGCGCCACCAAGCTTAGCATTTAGGTGAAAAGACATTTTTTACACACTCACAAAAATAGTTTCAATAATATAATTTATACGTGCATATAGAGAAAAACGATATCTTTCTTACAAAAAATAATCATTACTATATGTTAACTTTAAGGTATGATTTTCAGTCACGCCGCGAAAATTTTACGTTTGAGAAATTCACCCATCAATATTTTGTCGATGTGATGTAAAACTCCGGAGATATGCGAACGTTTGTTGAAGCCTTTCTGATTGAAAATCAAATTGAATTGATATTTTTTTTCTTTGCTTGAAAGGTAAATATCAAAAATCTGTTTTGACATTATGGAAGTATAGGATGTTTTTAGTAGAGTAAAATTTAGTTTGGCGGCTTACATTAAACAGTATTTCCAAATTAGAGCTCTGAAATGAGGTCTCCGTGAGTTTTTGCCAAAACGAACACCAGGAGAATGATGATTACTAAATAAATAGGTAAGTCACCTAAAATTCGCTTAGACGTTATTGAAGAAGATAAAATGAAGGATATTTTTCATATATTGGCTAGGTATAGACATTATGGCAATGCATCATATTATGACGACGAAAACCTTGCAATTAGCCATTTTTTCGTAAAAGCTCATAAAAAGATAAAATCTTTGCTTTTCATATTTACATTCATAGTCCTTTATAGTGCCGGGCGCACGTTATCGCCCGAGCTGATGGTCGCATATAAAACCAGTTTACAAGATGCATCTACAGGCTGTTCAGAAAATGATGTTTTAATTTGTTTTTAATATTATTTCTAGTGATGCTTTGTACAAAGGATGGACTTAGCTTGTTTAGCAAGCGTGGAATAAAGTACATTGTGGTTCTCTCACCGTACAAATTCATTGCCCTGACTGTGATTAGTTTTTTGTTTGTTTTCTGACGCGTTTGTATCTTATGCGATATTTCATTTTGGCAGCTTTTATTAAAGAACTATTCTTTAAGGAGACTATAAGTAGACATGACATGTATAGGTAGTACATTACAAAATTTATCAAGTTCGTATTCATTATTTCTAAACTTTTCTTTGAACCCAATAGGAACAATTTTCTTTAGTATCCTCGTTTGAATTTCGAGGATTCTGTCAAGGTAGGACTTGAACGACCTGCCGTAGCTCGTTATACCATATCCGATTACTGAATCCACGAGTGCATTATAGAGCATTAGTTTCACCTTATGCGGTATTTTGTCTTTAATGATACATAAATTGGCAAGAAAGGCTCTTAATTTTCCACATATATAATTGATGTGTGGTAGCCAATTAAATTTTTTGTCAATTACGAGACCTAAATACAACTCGTGCGAATTAACATGGCAACTGGCTCGGGGCTTTGCGCGGGGGAGCGGGAGGGGTGTATGCTGACGCTACTAGCCTCGCACGGCGAGAGCGGGGTCGCGCGCGGGGAAGCGGGAGGAGGATGTCTTCGAGGCAGGTGCCATGTTAACTCGCACGAGCTATACATATGCTCATCGTCGAGCTCAATTTTTTGACAGTTACAACCAGTTTTGTGCAAACAACTATGATCGTGAGCTACTAGACTTTCACGAATGACAGGTGGGTTTCTTCTATGTGGAGAAAAAATGTGAAGGAGTTTAGTTTTGGCATTGTTGAGCACCAGGCCATTATCGTGACACCATTAATTTAACCTGTCAAAATCTTGCTGCATTTTTGAGAGCGCGGTTGGGATATCGTGGTCAGCGATAATCAAACAGGTGTCGTCAGCGTATTGATATGAGTTGCAGTTGTTGATGACATTATTCATATCATTGACATATGCGACAAAGTGAAGAGGACCAAGTACAGATCCTTGAGCCGTGCCAACAATTACGCTAGTAGTTTTACTTAGGGTATTATTTACGGTAACACAGCATGACTGGTCTTGGAGATAGTTTTTACACCACTTGAGTAGAGATCCACGAACACCAGAGTTATCAAGCTTTTTTAATAGCGTCGTGTGACGTGATTCTGGAGGTTTTTAGTCACCGCGGCTGTTGCACCGCTGTCAAGGGTCACCACGTAATAAAATTACACGTAATATAATTATAAAATATAGGTATACGTTGAACCAAACTCAATGGTGGCTCAGAAGTTTTTACAAGTGGCCAATCAGCGTTTGACTTATTCTCTTTTCTCAAACGCCATTGGCCCTGAACCAGCACTCGTACGAACTTCCGAACCACCATTAAGTTTGGTTCGAAATAGATATAAATAAAAATTAAAATAAACGTTGCATTATTTCTAATGCTAGTTTTTTAAAGTCTATTGCTGTACCCCCACACTAAATACTTAACTGACCATCGGCGTTTCGCGTTGACCAACTGTTTAGGTAATCTATAATCCATGGCCGTGCGGAGTCATGGCGCCGCGGACGGGTGTCGAGTTTTTAAGCGCGATATCAGTTGTAATACATAGAACTCTAAATAATCTCTAATCTTATTGTACTTCTACTCGCAGGCAACTCGGGCGTCGGAAGGCACTGACTGACCTCCGTCCCCCATGAGCGCGGGCCTGGGGGTGACGGGTGGAGCCGCCGCCCACCCCAGCAGAAGCAGGCCACGGCGGCGGTGCGGCGCGCTGAAAAGCGCGCCTCCCCATCCGGGGGCGAGTCGGGGACACCGTTGTCCCCCCTCCCGAGGAGGGCCAAACCGTAAGGGATGGCCCTGGGTCAGCCGGGGTGCGAGGGATACGTCGATGACAATCTCACCTCCGGCTTAGCACCACGACCCACAGTCGGCGTGCAGTTTTAGTCGGTTCGAGTCCGACATAACCCGGCTGCATGCCGGCTCCGGCAGGGGGGTACACGAAAAAAAAAAGGAACGGAACGCACGTCGTGTCGTGTCGCCGCTTTGCAACACGCACGGAAGAAACTAACATATTTTATTATTTAAAATAACGCGCACACATTCTCAAAAAAAACCGAGTAGTTAGTAGACTTTACGACAACGACGTAGAGTTCATTTTATACTTTTAAATAGTCCCTTTCTCGAAACGTCCATTTCCCAAAATGCCGCTGATGTCGATGATGAAATGTAGGTAGCTGACGTAAGAAAGGGACATTTTGGGAAAGGGACATTTCGGGAAGGGGGCATTTTGGGAAATGGACGATTCTGGAAAGAGACTATTTGAAACCTAGGGACATTTTGTGAAAAGGACAGAGCGGAATGACTAACTCACATCTGGTAAGTTACTAGTGCAAAGGATTTTTTGAAAAGAAATTACCTTTAGCTGTCTGGGATTATCAACGTTGGAATTTCAATTTTATATTCATAGGATTAAGGTCTATTCGTTTAAAAATCCTATGCCGTGGTGTAGAGTTGATTCGCGCGCCAAAATCAATAGAAGAGCGGCAACGTGGACGGAATCGTTGCTCCGGGCGATTCGCCGCCGCGCCGCCCTCCGACAGCGGTTTATTTTGTATTGAGCGGGGATGATTGTGGCTATTATCCCCATCATACCAGTGCGTATTACCTCAATGGTCATACCTATATTATTATATTTTTTTAACATTGGTTATGTTAGGTTAGTTCATAGTCACGGTAAGTTTTGCAATCAGTTTTACCACAAGTAAGGCCATGATTTACGAAAAACCTATTAGTCAAAAATTTGAATGAAGTATTTTTGTTCTTCATTCAAACGTAATTCATGACTGATGGAATGAATGCGCTTGCGTGAGCGTTTATTGGACGCCTTATTATGAAAAATGAAAACGTCAATTTAAGTATACCTATTTCTTATTACATTACTAGTTATGAAAGCACGAAAAATTTTAAGCTGTAGTTAGTTTTGAAAAACGCAAAGAATACTCACGTCACCAGCGTTAGCTTCAATAAGTTTTCTGTAACAAAAATAAAATAATTACTTATAGTATACTTACAATGAACGATATTCTATTCACATATTGAATGACACACTTGTATTTTTCCACTGAGTTTAATTTTATTTCTGAACCTGACCGGTTTCGCCTTACGGCATTCTCAAAGGTTTAAATTGACGGTCTGGATATTCCATTTTTTTCCAATTCCAAAAAACAGTTTTTGGGACACTCCGTGGAAAACTATTGTACTAGTGTACCTATTATCTACTATATGGGTGAATTTCTCAAACGTAAAATTTTCGCGGCGTGACTGAAAATCATACCTTAAAGTTAACATATAGTAATGATTATTTTTTGTAAGAAAGATATCGTTTTTCTCTATATGCACGTATAAATTATATTATTGAAACTATTTTTGTGAGTGTGTAAAAAATGTCTTTTCACCTAAATTCTAAGCTTGGTGGCGCGTCCACAACCTGTTTTCTTGGGAATGATCACAGTTTAATCAAAACTTCATTAGTTTACTGAGTATACTTAATAATAATTCGATTCGGCATTATTTTTACTATCTTCGATACTGTCATTCGTAGTATTTAGTACTATACTTTGTCTTAAAAATAATTTATAAGTTGCGTCCGCGGCAAATGTAAAATTTTGGTGGGATTTATAAAATCATCGAAGGAGTCGTATTGAAAGTACCTATAAGGAAGACACTATCATCATTGGAAACGTTCAGTTGGGTGTTAATGAGCACCAGTGCCAGTTGTCCCCAGTCCCGTTTCGTTTTTCTGCCAAACACGTAAGTAGGTCGTTTCATAAGCATCGGACAAAAATATTGTAATTTTTGTGTTGATTATTTAAAACGGTTTATTCTCATTGTATGTTTTAATATTTAAGTATAGTGTACAGGTTCAGTATGTGTATTAAATTTTGGTAATGTAACCACTATATTCTAAATAGTATTTTTATAAATAATTTTTTTAGACGTGAAACTAATTTTGGTGGAGCAATTTTGGTGAATTTGGTGGGGTTTTACTAATCATCAAAATTGTATATTTACACCAAAATTTGTTTTCATAGTTATTAGATTAAGCTCCTACGTAGTCCGACGGGCTACTAGGTCAGGTGACCTCTACGTAGTATACCCTGGGCAATGGAGAAAGCACCGCCTCTCTCCCTAGGTGGGAAAGAGGTTGTTGGCAGTTGAGGGTTGTTCGGAAGCTTTCCTAATTTTCTCTCAGATTAACCATTAGCATATGAACTACCCATACAAAAGACGGGCGAGTAGTTGGGTGAAGTCAGCTGATGCCGCAGTAGGGACAGGCCGGTGTGGTGGAGCATCGTGCGCTCTTTCCGTCACCTGCTTCTACTGGCGTGAAAGGCGGCCTCACTCTTTACTACTAAGCCTACGCCGTTAAAACCTGCCCACCCTTCTTCCCTCCTCTCCACTGTCAACATCATTTGGCTTTTCTTCCTCTGCTTTCTCACTTACATGAAAGCTACCGTGGATGCAAGAGTGCCTCATGCAATCTTTTGCACGTGACTCCACGCAACAAAGCGATGAAGTCGAAGATGTAGGTGACACGCAACTCCTGCTTATGTTGCTCCAGCAGCTAGCACTTTGCTATCGTGTAAAAGGTACTCAATCTTCTCCACAGAAGGCTTCTGACCTCTACCGTCCTCAAGCTCCTACATCCACATCCTCACATGTTGCACCAATCTATCGGCGTCCACCACCGATATTAACAGCATACATGGGCAGTTATGGAGTGATTGTCTGATGCTATCCGACCTAAATACCACGCTGATTGGGAATGGACTAAGGACAGATCACAGATCACAGAGACAGTGATAAGGAAGATTCTCATATTGCCAACAGCGGTTCGAACAACGGAATCAGAATCGTGGTACATGTCTTGGATGGTGTAAACCTCTGGAACCCTTTTGAACCGCAATGCCCATCAGCTCACCGCGTGAGAAACTTAGTTGAAGGACTCCTGTAAGTTCAGAAATAGACATCACACTACCAACTTGTCTTGCCACAACCAAGTGTCCATGGCATATCTTCCGTCCACCCTTAGGCATACCGAGTACCACCTCTCCCACTTTGAGAATAACTGCCTAAACCTTTTCCCAGCAATCTTGAATAAGTTCGTCGATAATATTGGCGCCATTAGAGTAAAATATAATCCTTGCTAGAAGCAAGGATAGATAGAACAATCAAATGTTTTGCTTTTATACTGATACTACTAACAACTAAAGTGGTTTTGCCATATAAAAATGAAGTTGGTGATAAAAGGGTAAAAATTAAGGGTTATATGTAACTATTAAGTGCCAAATTCTAGAAAAATAACAAAGAAATAGTATAAGTAATAATAAATAAAAAATAAAAATAAGTTGATATGCAATTTTGGTGTTAGACACCAATTTCGGTGTATTGAAAATTCAGGTGTATAAAATAAACAAGTAATTCCCAGGGCTAATTAGACTATTCAAACATAATAGGCATAAAATATGTATTTCTAGCTAAATATTGAAAGAGATTACCTAAATACCTAGAAATAAAAAAAATCACCAAAATTAGCTAAAAATTCATAGATGTTGAAATTCACCCATATAAAAATAAGTCGGGTTTTCCTTCCTAACGCTATAACTCCAGAACGCACGAACCGATTTGGCTAATTTTGGTCTTGAATTATTTGTCGAAGTCCAGGGAAGGTTTGTACGTTGAGAAAAATTCAAATAATTGCCGGGAACCGACAACCACGCGAGCGGAGCCGCGGGCAAAAGCTAGTTCAATATAATTATGTGTAGTAGATTCCAAAAAGTGCCATCAATCTCCAATATAAACAGATATTCTATTCACCTACCGCCATTTCACTACCTTCACCTGCACAGACCACCAGGGTGTACCGAGGGAGATATAAAATAAAATGCATGGGAATAATTATAATTATAGGTAAAAGTAATAATGTCCATCCATCCATCCTCCGTGGCGTGGCGGCAGTGAACGCGACTGCCACGCAGGAGGTGCGGGTTCGATCCCGCTCAGTGCAAATATTTTGTATGCGTTGCATTTGCATTGGTCTGGGAGTTTCTATGTATAATAAATATTATAATAAATAAATATTCCACAACATTCTACACAACGCTATCTAGACCCATGGTAAGCTTTTTATAGCTTGTGTTATATAATCTAGAATGCGGATAAACATACTTAGATATTATTATTTTTTTGTACCTAAATACCTACATATTATACATAGAAACAACCAGACCAATGCAAATACCCATATTCATGCATACAAATATTTGCACTGAGCGGGAATCGAACCCGCGCCTCCTGTGTGGCAGTCGCGTGCACTACCGCCACGCCACAGAGGCTGGCAATGTATGAATTTACACAAAAAAAGTATCTAAGTATGTATATCCGCATTCTAGATTCCATAAAATAAAAAATAAGTTTAAAACTAAAACCCGACTACCGCAAAAAGGACGCTTTAAAAAGTAACAAACAAGAAAATATCAAGGATAGCCGTGGTCGTATGCCACTTTTCCCTAGAATATATTGTTTTGTTAGATTAAGTGGCATACGACCACGGCTATCCTTGATATTTTCTTGTTTGTTACTTTTTAAAGCGTCCTTTTTGCGGTAGTCGGGTTTTAGTTTTAAACTTATTTTTTATTTATATTATTTTGGGGAAAGGTAAAGCTAATAATTTTTACATATTTGAAATGTGCTTATCAAGCCCTTTCATTTGATACCAAACACGGCATATTTATCTCAAATTAATTTTTTAACACAGTACCTAATGAGCCCTAGAGGGCGCCACACAAGATTGAGGGACACGTTATATAGCCTATAACCATCGGACGATCAAGTCGCTTGTAACGGTACCTCATTTGTCCAGTTCTAATAAGTAGTTGAGGAGCTATGAGGGAACAAATGAACATACATACATACATACATACATACGTACATACATACATACATACATACATAGTCTGTCAAAATCATAACCCTCCTTTTGGCTTCGCCGTAGTCGGGTAACAAGCTAGTTAAGCTTACCAGGGGTCTAGATAGCGTTGTGTAGAATGTTGTGGAATATTTATAAAAAAAAATATATAATTATACTCAAGTCTGTAAATCGCCGAAGAGGTAGGCAGAGGTATTCGCATCTACGTTTCGCCAATTATGATTTTCAGTCCCACTTAGAAGGGGCGAGCCTATTACCGTCTAGAGGGCACTTTGTTTGGCTGTATGTTTACTGTCGGATGGGGAACAGCCCTATCCCTTAGTCGCCTTAGGTGAGGTCAAATTGACGTGTCCGAAGAGCTGGGGTGGTCCTTTTTTTATATCGGAGACGTCAATTTGACTTCACCTCGCCTGATGTTAAGCTAAAGGAAAAGTCTCGGAGCGGTTCACCATCGCAAACATGTACCATGTTAACAGTGGTGGCACTCAGCTTGACGGCCTCGTTAGATGCCTTTTCACGCCCCGCTTATAGGACCCGAGACTGTAGGAACCTCTACTCCATCGGGCACCAACACGGCAAAACTATTTTTGCTGTATTTTAAAGAAGATATTACTTATGTTCCGATTAAGTATGGAATAAAATATCCGGCATTTTCATGAATTTTTCCATGACTTTTGCATAGAGATATGGCTTTATTGCATCTCACCGATGACGCGTTGGATTTTCAATTAGAGCTCAGGAATTATTTCGAGTTTATTCGCTCGGTTCACAAAACCCCAAAGAACAAAATTGCACGGCGTTAAATCGCACGATCTTGGTGGCCAGTTGACATCAGAATTTCGTGAGATAATGTGTTCTGGATATCGTTGCTGCAATAAATCGATTGTTTTTTAATGAGTTTTGTAATGAGTTTTTACAATTGTAACGCGTTTTTCTTTCGAAAAGCGCTCCATTTCTAATAATCGGAATAATGTCAAAAAAAAAGTCATGCTACCCAATGATATTACATACAAAAAAGAGGCAGATATGTTATTAGACTGCGCCTTGTGAAGACGCGAAAACGTCCTAATTGGGACGTATCGCATTTAGTATATGTCTGGCAAACGCCGAGTTGTCACGTATGTAAGCGCATAAAAAAATTGCAATAAAAATGCCACCGTGTATTTTTAAAAATGTACAAATTACGACACTAAAATCAATAAAATACGAAGGACCTTCTATCACATGTAAGTACATACAATATTACCGATTTTTTAGTGTATTTCATTAAAATTCGTTTAATAATATTTTTAAAATAATGGCGGCAACGAAAAAGGACAGAAATACTTTTTGATATGAGTACGACAAGGACACAACAACACTGTTTGCATAGATTATCAGTACAGATGCGACATACGATAATTTTCAGTTTACTGCCTACTAAAGTAATAATTTCGACCTGCTGTTCAGTTTAATTTGTTATTTAAAATTGAGTAACAAAATTTTTGTTTTATTTATTTGTTGTCCTTTAAATAATTGTAATAACCTAAATTTTTTTTCAAGGTTTCCAACTAATGAAGTTCGACTTTAAGAGTGGATTGCAATCGTTAAAGAACATGAACACGAAATGAGTTTGACTGGACACCTTCAAAAAGCAGCAGAATTTGTAGCAATCATTTTGAAGCCACTGAGAGATATACCTACTTCGAAAAAAGGAACATTGCTCAGGAAGAATATAAATAACTGACAAATATACCACTGTTCGGCTTCATTCTGCTCATAAAAATAATCCCAAAATAAAAAACTTTCTAAGAGGCAGAAAAGAAATAAATAAAATTTATTTGAAGGAGTTAATTTTTGATTATAACGTCAGTACGGCACTATGGTTTTATTTTTGAGAAGTTTCCTAATTATCTTTTCGAATTATTATCATTTTCCGAAATAAATAATGACGTATTTTTCACGAATTTAATTTCTTGCCTACCAACGAAATACCCCTTCTGTTCAACAAAATCATAATCTATGCTTCGAAGCGATCCTAAGTACAATCGTCCGAATCATTCCGAATTATAGCCATCTTTTTCACTCACGTGCTTATCCCATCTTTCGTACTACTTTACCGCTAATTGTCAACTATTGTGCACTGACAGACTGTTGGATCAGATTTGAGGAGTCGGTTACTATGAACGTAACATATCTTGTATAAAATATCATTGATGCTACCTTATTTGACTCACAAAATGTGACGTATTGAATGAGTATCGAGTAGTCGATACATTTACATTACGAAAGTGCTTCATGCTACCAAATTTAGTTAAGTACTTTTACGCACGATGCACAAATGGGCGCTGTACAAATGTCATACATTTTTTTACGTTAACGATACGTTTACTTTCTCGCAAATTGTTCGTGCTCGCCCCACTGAGGTGACACCGGCAAAATTTCAGAGTTGTCACTTGCATGAAAAAAAAAAATTGCAATTTTAAAAAGTGCACTCTTATTCTGACACCCTATAATATCATAATTAAATAAACTAGGTGCACGACCGCGACATAAGTATATAGGTAGGTACTTGTTTCAAAATAAAAGGCAAAAACAAAAGGGCGATACCTACGAAATTTTGTAGGTTATTAAAACGGCGGCTTTCTTTAACATCAAAGGAGTGCAACTTCTGTCCTTATCTATTGTGTAGCTGTGCAAAAGTCAAACTTCTAAGTCAACGCAATCAATAGTAGATTGTGTAACAAGGGAGCGAAGTAGTATTTTTAAAGCGAGGGCGCTACTTTGAATCAAGAGCAAAGCGAAGGATTCTAACGTAGAATCCTGAGCGCAGCGAGGGACACAAAGTACACCGCCCGAGGGAAAAATAATTTGCTCCCGAGTTATATTCATTACCGTTCTTTGAGAAAAACATTTCTCCCGAGATTTCGTGGGTAACAAGTTTTGTACGGCGTGGCGTTGTTAGCTTCTATAGATAGATAGATAGATAGATAGATAGATAATTCTTTATTGTACATCAACATTATTACAGAACAGTAGTACATGGATACAGTTACAGTTAAATGCACAATGGGCGGCCTTATCACTAAAAGTGATTTCTTCCAGGCAACCTTAGGATGGACAGGATTGAAAAGTATGTAATATAAGTGAGTGTTGATGTAGTTTCTTAAACAAATAAATACCTATAACAAATAAAAGAATGTGATACATGAGAAAAATACGTACATATAACACAAAAATACATAATTATATAGTGAAAGAAATAAATAAAATGTGAATGTGAGGAGTTTTCAATGGCTACGCTATAGAGAGATAATGATTATTTACCATTGTTTTAAAAATATTTATGGATTGTGCCTCTCTAATCTTTACTGGCAATGCATTCCATAGGCCAATGGCCTTCACAGTAAAGGATTTGCTGTAATAATCAGTAGAGTGCGCTGGCAACCCCAGTGTCAAGTTCCTAGACGGCCTCAAGGATCTTGCATGTGTGTCATGGAGAAATTTAAAACGTTCTTTGAGATAGGTAGGAGTAGCTGGATTAAAGAGAACGTTATATAATAATGCCAAAATATGAGCATTCCTGCGAAGACGAATTGGGAGCCACTTGAGTCTGTTACGAAATTGAGTAATGTGATCATATTTACGTAAGCCGAATATAAATCTGATACAAAAATTTTGAAGACGCTCAAGCTTATCAAGTTGCTCCTCAGTGAGATCAGGACAGCTGACATCGGCGTAATCTAGTAAAGGGAGAAGGAGAGATTGAACGAGTGAAATTTTAGTGGAAGTTGGAAGGAAGTTTCGTAACCGCCGCAAAGCCCCTGCTGCCGCGAAAAGTTTTCGACTTGTTTCTTGGAGTTGAGGTCTCCAGGAAAGGGTATTGTCAATAAGGATACCCAGGTTTTTTACACTTTTGTTAATTGGTAAAACAGCCCCTGCAAATTGGACTTGCGGTAGTTGTGACCAGTCAATTCTAGAAATCAACTGCTGACCACCTATTACAATTATTTGTGTTTTGGTTGGATTCACCGTCAGTCCATAATTATTACTCCATTCGGAAATGCGCTCCAGATCCGTGTTGATCGTACAAATTGCTCCAGTCAAGTCACTTAAGGGAGCCTGTGTATAGATTTGTAGATCATCGGCGTAAAGGTGGTAGGATGAAACAAGTTTTTCAGAGATGGTATTTATAAAAATTGCGAAGAGTAAAGGAGATAAAACGCCACCCTGCGGTACTCCAGCTGTAGTATTGCACCAAGAAGAATAAGATTCCTCGATGCGAATACGTTGCCGGCGACCAAACAGGTAACTACGAAACCATTCAAGAGCCGTTGGAGATATGTTAATAGAGCTAAGTATACCCAGCAAGATTTGAAAGTCCACAGTATTGAAAGCATTACTGAAATCCAGTAAAGACAATAAAGTAAGTCTTCCACCATCCATGCCCCTTCTTATATCATCAGTTATCTTAACCAATGCCGTGCTGGTACTGTGTCCACGTCGGAAACCGGATTGAAAAGGATTAAGAAGTTCATTTTTATTAAGAAATGAACTAAGTTGACTATGGATAAGTCGCTCAAAGGCTTTGGAAAGGAATGGAAGAATGGATATCGGACGGTAATCAGCAAACGAAGATGGCTTGGATTTCTTTGGTAAGGGAATTAATTGAGCGTCTTTCCAAGCAGATGGAAAAATTCCGCAGGATAGCGAGTGGTTAAAGACATGGCAGAGAATGTGTATGATTTCATCAAGAATAGGTAGAATCATATTCCTGCTGACACAATCGTTGCCCACAGCATTGGATGAGATTGTTACTATGCTCTTTTTTTCTATATGCTATAATAATTGTTTCAGGAGTAAATGCATTGTTACTTTCATAACTCGACGTAGAACTGATATTATTTAGCAAAATAAAAAAAATCTGGTATTTACTTAGGACAAAACGTAGTTAAGTAGGCAGATAAATAAATAAGTAGGGAGGAACTTACCTTTTATTCCTAGATCTTTTGGCTTTCATATTTTTATAATGCGTACTATACTTTCTTTTCCCTGCCATGGCACTCAGCAAATTCAATCAGTCCTGCGAAAAAAACTCTCGATTACCGACTTGGTACGTTTATGATATACTAGCTTTTGCCCGCGGCTCCGCCCGCGTGGATGTCGGTTATCGCGACCAAACATAGCCTATGTCCTTTCTCATGGTCTAATCTACCCCTATACCAAATTTCATCGAAATCGGTTCAGTGGTTGAGGCGTGAAAGCGTAACATACAGACAGACAGACAGACAGAGTTACTTTCGCAATTTATAATATTAATAGTATGGAATTACTGGCTTCATCATGTTGAAAAATCTATGTATGTCGTTCAGAGAATTAGTAGATGATTGAAAGTCAAACCCAGTCGCGTATGACTGGGTACCCCGCCAGTTCCTTTCTCGAGAAAATTAAGTGGGCAGGGCATTGATGTACAAAAAACCCATGGGTTTTTTAGTACTTATATCAATGGGGCAGGGCTTTGATTGTTTCAAGGCTGAATTGATACCTACTTTACAAGCTTCTTATAATAACCTAGGTAGGTACTCAAAGACCTGCCCGGATGCTCAAAGGGACTGTAGTCCCTTTGCGCATTTTGGCAGTTGGCGGGAAAATTGCCATTCGCACAAGTTCTTTTTTTTTCTTTTTAACGCGTGACTTAGTATCGGTTTAGTAATTTTATTCGATTAAATATAGATCCCTTCGTCCCAAAAATACGTTATACAGTACGGCACTAGTTCATTCGATTAAAAAAAAATTGAATGTTTATGGTTCTAAAGTTTTGTTTTGCGTGTGTTATTATATTATAGTTTGTCAGACGTGTAAAAATTTAAATGCTGTTTATTGTAAAATAAGTACATGTTATAAGTGAAGTATGTGTATGTGATAAAAGGTTTACGATAGGTTTAAGTAAGGTTCGTGTATACTTTTTAAATAAACACGAGATTCAAGATAAAATAGTCATTTTTCACTATCGCCAATGTTTACAGTTGCTTATAATAAATCCAGTGATAACTATCAACAAGATTCTTATAAGAATTGAAAGAATGACTCATATCCTTTATAAAAAATAACACTTCAGCTTATAAAGTTGTGAAGTGTTCGTCAAATGATTTGTTTATGTAAACTCCGACGGCCGGGATTTGAATTACGTCGTCGTCGGCGTTCAAGGTCAAATTCGCCGCGCGTCCGGGCTGGTATCTAAATAATTTTGTATTTGATATTTTCTAAAGTTTACGCGAAAGTCACTCATTGAAATAAAACCACTTTTTACGGATTCTATCGCGATATATTTGTTATTATTACTTTCTTACGGGTTAAAAAGTAATAATAACAAATATATTGCGATAGAATCCGTAAAAAGTGGTTTTATTTCAATTTTGTATTTTTTGCGATTTATATCTAATTCCATCATGGTATTCTTTCAGACATTAATTATATCATTGGTAGGCTTAGGGGGGAACTCGCCCTGGCCCGCGGCCCACATTACACGGAGTAGGAACAGTAGTGAAAAAGTCGTTGTTTGAAAAGTTTTGGTCAGACTTAAAATCATACATTTCGTCGTTGTCAAACCAAAATCTGCTATGTGCATTTTTTATAATTTTAACATGTTGAAAATTGCGATTGGATTTTGACCATTGCAACTGGTAAATGAACCAATCTATTGCATGAAAGGCTATGTGCTTATAAGTACTATACGACGCGCTATGACAATTTATTCAAATATGCTATGTGGAGCAACTAGAAAATATTGTCAAATAAAATCTGCTAAGTGACGAGAGTGCACATAGCAGATTTTGGTTTGACAACGACGATTTATTTTGTTTGATCGTAATCGGTTGAGTAGAACTGGAAATATGAATCAAAAATTGCAATAACTAACATCCACGGGTACCACAGAAGTCAAATTTCATAAGCAATTGAAAAAATTACAAGCATGTAACTTACCAATAATATTTTTTTGTAATTATAACTTTCTGTGAATGAATAGAAATAAAACTGATGTTTGCGAACGAACGGGGTTTCCGGACGATGCGATGGCGCAACGCAGAGAAGAGACGTGCTTCCGAATTAAAAGCCAGCTGGGCACTAAAATGCAAAATGGCGGCGCAGAGGGGCCCATACTCAGAGCAAATGCCGCTTTTGGTACATTCAGCGTCAGAAAGTAATATATAAATAAGTCTCAAAGTGATCTTAAAAGTGAGGTATTGACAGCAAATAAAACTGTTTTATTGAATGAAATTTGTATAGCATTCATTATGCTAACTTTAAACAATTCTAAATACATCGGGAAAAAGAAGCGCCCAAGTGGGACTTGAACCTACGACCTTTCCCTTACAGGGGGAATGCTCTTCCAGCTGAGCTATTGAGCCACACCTGAATCACTTAAAATTTCCCTTCTCTTTATATCCGTCTTTAAGGGTGACGGTGGAGCCATCTACCAACTTTCTTACGAACTGTTGGAACCAATGACAATGAATGATTTTTCAACCATTTTTAAACATTGTTTTTGATGACTCCGCCCAAATATTTAAATGAAGTTTTTATAGCATTTTTATGCTAACTTTTGTTATTGATTTAAATTGTATTATTTACGAGCTAAAGGTGTACATGTACCAAAAACTAGAACAATGGGGAAACCAAGGCTACTTTAGTAGTATGTTATATTGGTACAAAACATTTTTAATTTGGAATTAAAAATGTTTTGTACCAATATGTTTTCTGAAATTAAATACCTATAAAAATGTTTTGAGCACTATGTTCATCAACATCTTTTTAATGCTGACTATACAATGCCTAGGTACATTTACGGAGCAAAAAATGCTTCTTGACAAAAGATGTCAGAAGCATTTATCTTCACCTCGCCTGATAGTAAGCTAAAAGCAAAGCCTCGGAAAGAGAATCACCATTACAAACACATAAAACATAAAACAGTGACACTCAAAAGAGTTTTAATAGGCAGATAGGTATATACGTTCCTGCGCAGAATAGGTACTGCAGGGCTAAAAAGGCCGTAGTGGATGTTTCATTAAGGCCAGGTAGGCCGCATTTTGAGTTTTTTAAAAGCATTTGAATCATAGGAAAAAGCGTTTTAAATTTCGAAAAAAAGATATATATTAGTTAAGGATCCAGTCTAGTCAAATTCGCATTCAATTACCAGATCTGATGAACTTCACTCGATAGAAAAAAATCCCAAAGTTACCCCTTTTCGTTATTTTTTTTTGAATATTATGACTAAATTACTTATGCTTTCTATAAAATTTTTGTACTAAACTAAAGCCACTACATATGTCTAGACATTTTCGCAGATTTTGACTATATTATGAAATAATTTTTAAAGTTATATTTAAATACCTACTAAATTCGCGAGTGCTCGCGCCGCTGAGGCCCGAAAAGTTGCGCCAGTCGCGCGCTGGCGCTTACCGAAGTAGGACCTCTGTCAGTTTTTGCGCGACAGTTTCGTGCACCAATCAATCGGTTTTACGTATTTATAATAAATTGTTGCAAGTCATTCAATATGGGCAATAAACAACGCAAGCTAAAGAAGTCGTGCAAAGCCATAAACTAAATTTCTAACTCCGATTGGTAATTTAAAAAATTATCATACCTAAATATTACGCTCATAGCGCCATAGTATAAGAATATCAGTATTACAACTGAAGATGCTACTTACGATTTTCTATAATTCATATTTTATCTATATCAGTACAGGGGTACCTAATACCTACAATATTCGTACATTGTATATAATTTGTGTGTGTGTAAATAAATATAAATTTAGTTTTAGTTTAGGATAGAATAATTTTAATATTTAGGTAGGTTAGTTTAATTATTGGCCTTTTTTTATCGTGCGCAAAATCCTCGTGGATACCACCCCCACGAAGCCGGTGGAGGCGGTTATGTCGGACTCAAACCGACTAAAACGCACGCCGTCTTGGGTCCTTGGTTGCCGGAGGTGAGATTGCCGAAAGCATATCTCTCGCACCCCAGCAGACCCAGGAGAATTACTGGCCTTGGGTCAGCCGGGGTGCGAGGGATATTTCGATGACAACCTCACCTCAGGCCTAGCACCACGACCCACAGTCGGCGTGCCCACAGTCGGACTCGAACCGACTAAAAAGTCGGTTCGAGTCCGACATAACCTCCCCTTCCGGCTCCGGCAGGGAAGGTATTCGAGGGGATTTCCGCACGAAAAAAAGAAGGTACAGTGTAAATTTATATAAATACTTCATAAAAACTAGCCCCACGACCCACAGTCGGCGTGCCCACAGTCAGACTCGAACCGACTAAAAAGTCGGTCCGAGTCCGACATAACCTCCCCTTCCGGCTCCGGTAGGGGGGTATCCGAGGGGATTCCCGCACAAAAAAAGTTGTTAATCTCGTTAACTTTAGGTATTTAACTGCCCTGTCGACGACGAACGGTGCGATTATATAAAGTAACCGTTAGCATCAATTCAAACAAATGTTTGTAAAATTACAAGCATTATTATTATTATAATGTAAGTTTTTTTCGCCCAAGCAACTATACAAACAACATAGAACAAACAGTTCTCAAACTCATACAGTTTTTTTAATTTCGTATTTATTTATATATATATATATATAATCATATAACTAAATAAAGTTAAAAAAACTTTATTTAATTTTCTAAGTCAAATCAAGTTTTCCTACTGCATATTTCTATACTGTGACGCTGGTGGGGTCATCGCCGAGTTCACCGTCACTGCGTTCGCGCGTAATATTTTACGAGCGGCCGGGATCGCTATAAATGCCTACTTTTGCAGGAATAGAGGGCCTTAAATGATCATAATATGACGATCACGTGTCAAAATTCACTTATGGTAAAATGCCCACTTTTGATGAATCATAAATGTTGCTCATTTATGTTTCATATATGAACATCATCTTATTTGACAGTTTTGTATGAAAATGAGTAAAATGGTCGAAATATATGAGCCATTCAAAATGTCAAATTCGTGACGTATTAGATGTTACTATGGACTAACATTTATTCTTCATTTTGGTGTTTTCATTAATCATGGTTATATTATTAAACCTCACTGAGATGTTTAGGACCCTTTATTTTATTTAGGCAAGGAAAAATGTACATTCCGCGGGCTCGGGGAAGCCGCGGTTGGGCTCTCACCACACTAAAATAACAACTGCCATACGTGAGTAAGTGCGGCCAACCTCACCATGTCAGTCCATACACCTGCTGATTAACGGCCGAGGTTTTGGCGCTAAGTTCAGGTTAGGTCAGAGTTGCTTCTGCAAGAGCCAAGTACAAACTTTGAGGACAGGGTCGTGGCGATGACTCCCTTGAGGGTGAAAAGTATTAAAACGCAGTATGTTAAACAGATAGTCATTTATAACACAAAACAAAGAACAGAAAAATATTCATATACTGGGTTTTTAAATAAAACATGAAAACACAATTAAGATTGTTTATGTTTAGCCTATCTTAACGGAGTATAGGTTTATTATTATGTTGGAGAATTAAAAAAACTCTTTATACAATTAAAAAACCTTACAAATTATATTTTTCTATACAAATTACATAAGAAAGATCTATTGAGATTCAGATTCAGATTCATTTATTTGCATAAACATTGGTTACATGGAAGTTGTTACATGGTCATTGCTTGTTACGGTGCCGACATGTTTTGCCCAGAGAGGCGTACAAAATTTATAGTTAGACAAAATAAAATAATTACATTAAATTATGAGCCATGCTATGTCACAATTAAAAACATTTTTTTTTTTTTTTTTTTTTATACAGGACTCGTCAATTTGACTTCACCTCGCCTGATGTTAAGCTAAAGGCAAAGTCTCGGAAAGAGGGTCACCATCGTAAACATTTACCATGTTAACAGTGGTACAATTAGTCACAAAAAATATTTAAATGTCATTCATGTCAATAATTTAATAATGTCAATATAAAAAATTTCAAGTTCCCAAAAATAGATTGTAATAAAAAAGTAAAATGTAGCCAAGAATGACATGCATTGTTTTAAAATTTATTTATAATTTAGAAATATAAAAACAGTATCCGACCGACCGGTATTGCTTACAGGGACCAAGCTACCAGTGGTTAGGGTTATATTACTATTACAATTAAATAATGGAGGAGCAGTAATTTGCTGATTGTTGATTTCATGGTGTTGGAGTATAGTTCAGTCCATACATGTCACTACTATTGTTTACTGTTCACTAGTTATTTATGTAACCAACACTTGAAGGTGGTTAGCATCGCACCTGACACCACTTCCTCGGGTAATTTATTCCATAGTTGCACAATACAGTTTTGTAGAGAGAGGCAAGCAGTCAAGGAATGTTGGTGTGAGCATGAGAGTGAGGTTTGTTCACTATGTCCCTATTATAACTATGTCTAACTCTTCTTCCTATTATCGCCATTCTTCTCACTCTGTACCATTCATAAGTAAGATTTTCTTCACAAATGTCTGGTGGCTTTAACACGATTCTCTTGGTTCACATTACTCTCAGATCTAAGATTTTCTAGCTCATTACTTGAAAGTGTCACAGAAATCCTCTGAATGTGAACTACAGGCTCCTCCTGGTGTGTATGTCCTGTATAGATTCGTGTGTTATTTCTAGATCCGTCTGTTTCACATCAATTAGTAGATTGTTCTCATCGCTGCCGCTCCATCACTGCTCGTGGATAATTTCATTGTCCCACTCCGCTTTTCACCTGTTTCGTACCCGTCGCTAATGCTACAATGTGCTATGTTTTCATTTATATCGCCGTCACTCAGCTTTCGCGCTGCCCATTCAATGTTTTTTGCAGCTAACAAACTTGATAAATTATTATTGACAACAAACAACAAACAATGATAATTAATTGACAAGACAACATTTTTTTTAAAGTTATGTCAGGCAAAAATTGCCACACTAAAAATAAAAATATAAATAGAAATCATATTTGTGGTATTTGCTTTATTGTTACTTCAATTAATGTTTATTAGATGGGAAATCATTATCTATTGGTATATAGATCATAATTACTACCGTTTTACGCTGTATTAGTGGTAAAATCTTAATCTAGGAAAAACCGCACAAGTACGATTCGGTGTCTCTATATTTTTTCTTCATAGTAACATTGTCACTAGAATATGATCATAATTAATTTCCTTCATATTTGAGATGACATATTATAAAACGCGACCATTTTACGGTCTTTGAAATATGTCATCTACTAATCTGCAAATGAATGTCATTTTAGATGAAACATCCAATACAGCCATTTTAGGCCTGCTGCTCACATCTCTGGGACGGCTCCGCAAAGTACTTACTAGATGCTCTCGACAGGTTGCAGCGACGTGCGGTCCGCATTATTGGGAATCCTGAGGTCACGAACACCCTCGAGCCTTTGCAGATGCGTAGAGATGTTGCGTCTTGGGCAGTATTCTACCGACTCTACCATGGTGAATGTTCTGACGAGCTCTTCCAATTAGTCCCACCCTCTCCTTTCCTACACAGGACGACACGTGCAGGGCTAAGATGCCATCCATATACGGTGCAGAGTATACCTGCTAGAACCAAGCGTTTCAGTGACTCATTCCTATGCCGCACCATTAAGACCTGGAACTTCCTGCCAGCTCACGTGTTTCCTGATTCCTACAGTCCCGGGTCCTTTAAGCGGGGCGTGAAAAGGCATCTAATGAGGCCGTCAAGCTGAGTGCCACCACTGTTAACATGGTACATGTTTCTGATGGTGACCCTCTTTCCGAGGCTTAGCATCAGGCGAGGTGAAGTCAAATTGACCTGATCTATATAAAAAAAAAGTTTACCCGAGTTTCCACTGATTTATTCATAGACTTTGAATACATTCATTCTTTTAATTTTTATTCTTTTTGGTCTGTTGCTGTCACATTGACGTGTGAAAAATTCTGCCGAAAAAATATGAAGAAAAAGAAATGGATCAAAATGTGTAATCGGTCATTATTATCATCTATATTTAAAATATTATATTTGGATTATAATGCCACGGTGGCTCGTAGTGGCCATGTTCTCTTTGCTGTGGGTATTGTACTGTTTTCCTTTTATTTATTTAATTGTAGTTAATACACGTAGCTCGCGGCTCCGCCCGCGTGGAACTCTGATCCCGTTACCGCTTCTGACCCTCGCCGACAGTAGGTATACATAACCATGCGATACTCATAATTTGCAGTGTTTACCCGTGGTCCCGTTGGGTCGACCCATTACCGGGACCACGGGTAATTTTAATTACCCGTGGTCCCATGGCATTAGGGATTGCTGCCTGGACTTCTGATTGTATCGATAGAAAATGAACACTACGAGTAAGTATCAGTTACATATAAAGAGTTTACTCATTAAAATAAAATAATTCCATCCTTAAGAACAAAAACATTGGGTATTATTTTTTTTTTTATACCTTTTAGGTGGCAGACAAGCACACGGGCCACCTAATGGAAAGTGGTTACCGCGGCCTATGGACGTATGCAACACCAGGGGCGTTACACTCGCGCTGCCTACCCTGAAGAAACCTTCTAATGCCCCTCTTGAAAAACCCCATATTGTAGTCGCTTGGGAAAACCATGGCAGGGAGTTCATTCCACAGCTTGAGCGTACGTGGGATGAAGTTCCTTTCATACCGCACGGTACGCACCGTATTAGGATGCAATGTGTGGGGATGAATTCCCTGTCTATGGCGAGCGGTGCGATGATAGAATGTAGCTGTGGGCATCATGTCAAATAATTCATCTGAGCACAGACCATTATATAGGCGGTAGAAAACACACAGTGAGGTGAAATCCCTTCTGAGGCTGAGAGTTTCCACATCGCCTGCGAGTATGGGACTGTCGACGAGCCTCAACGCACGTCTTTGCACCGAGTCGAAAGGCTCAAGGCGCTCCGGCAAAAAGATGGCAGCAGTACTCCATGTGGGGCCGAACCTGTGCCTTATAAAGAAGGAGTCGCTGCCCCGCAGTGAAGTACTGCTTCGCCCTGTTAAGAACTCCAAGTTTCTTTGTTGCCAGCTTGACCTTGTCCTCCAAATGACTGCGGTACTGGACGTCACTTGAAATGTCGACGCCTAGGATCCCGATACTCGGGGCAATGGTAAGCCGTGTGTCCAGGAATTGCGGCGCTACAATAAATGGGGTTTTCTTAGCGGTGAATACACATACTTGTGTCTTGGTGGGGTTGAACTGGATCAGGTTTAGTCGACCCCAATCGGATACTCCCGAGAGAGTTGTCTCGATTTCTGACACAAGTTGTTCGCGACTCCCCTCCACCTCGGACTGGGGGATGTTTGCACGGCCCGTGTAACATGTGTCTCCAGTACTGTTGTCCGCATAGCAATGAATGGAGTTATTCGACAGCATGTCATTAATATGCAGCAGAAACAGGGTCGGAGACAACACGGAACCTTGTGGGACACCAGCGTTTATGTCCATGCGGTCCGAGCGACTGCCGTCCACGACGGCTTGGATGCTTCTGTTGGACAAAAAGCTGGAAATCCAATTACACAGCCCCTCAGGAAGTCCATAAGATGGTAGCTTCGCAAGAAGACCTGCCATACCCGATCGAAGGCCTTCGCTATATTTAGGCTGACCGCTAGTGCCTCACCCTGGCTCTCGATGGCTTGCGCACAACGGTTTGTGAGATACACAAGAAGGTCACCGGTATGTAATAGAACAAATATTGAAATGAAGAATTCATATTTTATTCCGAAATAAATTATATAATAATAACCAAATGCAAATGGCTCATAAACTATCTTAACATTTCTAGTGCGTATCTAACCTATATTTCTCCAGTAACTAATATTAAATTTTACTAATCTGACGTCAGCTGGCATTTCAGAAAAAAAAACAATACCTACTTTATTAATTGTTACCTATCCTTTGCACTGATTTGTCTTTTCAAAGAACAGTTCCACAGAGACGATTCATTTTTATAAACATTTTGCTTGTAATACCTACTTGTTTATTTTGCTTGTGTTTTACTTTTGAATAGTAAAACACTACCTTTCTTTCTTTTAATTATTTTTACGTTATTTTCCATGTTCAGCAAATTATATCAAATTCAGTTAAATTAATGTTACCCAAATTCAGTTAATGTCACCCAATTTTCTATCGATACAATCAGAAGTCCAGGCAGCAATCCCTTATGCCATGGGACCACGGGTAATTAAAATTACCCGTCGTCCCGGTAATGGGTCGACCCAACGGGACCACGGGTAAACACTCATAATTTGACTATAAATTACCTATTCTCCGCACGCCGAATGATGATCCCTATGACGTTTCAACTGACAGTTGTATTAGTTATGCGAAACAATTTCGATAAAATACTGTTTTTTCAGGCAAATGTCATGTCATTCAGCCAGGTCATTCAACATACTCGTAATAAGCAATATTTATTTATTTTGAAAAAAAGACTACGCGCATTGATGGACATAAAACACTAGATAAAAAAGTAACAGCCTTATTATATTTTATTTTACTATACTTTAATTTTTATTCAAATTGCATAATTTAAAGAATTTAAAATTCTTTTTGAATTGAATTTTAAAGAATTCATAATTAGCTGGCAATTATGGATTACATGGAAAAGTATTTAAATGGAGGCCATAGACCTACCGTATTTTTTTAATTCAGTCATGTCATGTCTTGTCAGTCTGTTTTGTCTTCTTGTCACACCGCATCACATCGCGTCATACGAGTGCTCTAACGCCTTGTATGCGCCACGTCTTTCTTTGTTAGCTGAGTTTTGTTTCTGTTTTCGCTGTTTTGTGTTATTTGTTGATTTTCTGTTACCTGTTTGTTGATTTTCGGTTTTGCAAAATGCCGAAAAGACAGCGGAAAACTGTTCTCAACAGTGAAGTTCGCGAGTTTGTAGTTCGTTTGCGAGACTATTTTGCTCGTGAACAACAAAATGGCGGACCCTTGTTACCGCTTGACAATGTTCGCGATCGTGTAGCCGATGCTCTAGGAATCGGAAAGGCTACTGTTTCTCGAATAACAAAGGAAAAATTTGGGGAGTCGTCCATGGAGGACAATAAACTATTAACACCAAAGAAAAAGAAAAGGTTATGTCATATAACAGAACCTGATGAATTTGATTTAGATGCTATACGCAATCATATTTATGGTTACTACCTACGAGGTGAACTACCGACCTGCCAGAAGTTATTATCTTCATTAAAAGCTGCAGAACTCTTCAAAGGCGGTGCTACTTCTCTTAGAATTGTTTTGAAAAAATGTGGATGCCGCTATAAAAAATGTGACAAGAGAAAAATATTAATGGAGCGTACTGACATAGCTTTACTACAATGCGATTTTCTTCGCAAAATCAAACAAATTGATAACTGGGAGAAGGTAGTATACCTTGATGAGACATGGCTGAACGCCAATCATACTGTAGGTAAGGCATGGACGGATGACACAGCGAAATCCAGCACAAAAACTCTTGAAGGAAAGGGCCAGCGCTTAATCATTTGCCACGCTGGCACAGCTACAGGTTTTGTGCCGAATTGCCTGTGGGCTTTTAAGTCAGTGAAAACAACGGAGTACCACGAGGAAATGAATTTCGAAAACTTTAAGACATGGTTTATATAAAACTATTAGAAAATTTGAATGAGCCTCACTATATTTTAATGGACAATGCTTCATATCACTCAGTTCAAATTAACAAACCCCCCAGCAGCAATAACAAAAAAGCTGAAATTATAGAGTGGTTACACGGCAATGGTGTGGAAACTGACAGTCAGATGTTAAAAAAAGAGTTGGTTAGACTGTTGAACTTTCACAAACAACAGACGCACCCATCATATTTTTTGGATGAATTGGCCAAATCAAATGGACACACGGTAATTCGGTTACCGCCCTATAACTGCCAATATAATGCAATCGAGTTGATATGGGCGCAGATCAAAGGTATCTATATTTTTTATTTATATAATATTATGTATATGCATATATTTCTAAAAATAATTACTGAATGTACAAATATTTTCAGGTCATGCAGCTAGGCATAACACAACTCCGCCATTCACGGCAAATAAAATGATGGTTTTATTGGAAGAAGCTTGCGCTCAAGTGACAGCTGACGATTGGCGAAAAGTGGTCGAAAGAACGAAGAAAATTTGCTTACAAGACTGGGATCGAGATGTACAATACGACAATATCATTGACCAACCGTTAATAATAAACGTCACGGATAGCTGCAGTTCAGACTCAGATTTTGAAGATCCGATTGACCCTGTATCAGATTCAGATTGATATAAATAAAATACAAACTCAAAGCATTTGTTTTATATTTCCAACAAATTATCGATATTTTGTTTATCGATGTGTCCCTTCTTAGTCGATAACAGCTTGAGGACGTAACTTTTGCAGCACGTACCATGTACATTTGCATTGAGTTTTTTTTCTATTATTTCCGAACATTACGTAATAATTTCTTAATATTCATTTTTATAATTTACAATTGTACACAATTATGATTTTTTCGTCTTTTTAATGGACCTCTAAAGGATTTGATGTGATAGGACGTCAGTACAATGTTAAGCGCTAACGAACTGTCATAGGGATCATCATATAACGCTCGTAGTATAGCTAAAAAGTTGGGTATTATCCTATAGTTAAAATAAATTATCAAACCGAGCTTATTAAATAAAAAATGTTTTTTTTTTACCGTGGGGGCAAAATCCTTCATGGATGTTATGCCGGACTCCTACCAACTAAAAACCCCCACGGTAACGCTCAGCAGCCTATGGCTGGGAGCCGGGTAAGCCCTCGGAAGGATGTCCCAGGACTCCCATCAGACCTACGGCCACAATTGTGGCCTCGCCTAGGGGGTGGTTCGGGTGCTATCCCGCGTCTATGGAAGGGTTTCGGGTGTCATCCCGCTTTTTATTTATTTTATTTATATATATAAATATACTAACATTTGAACTCTCGCGTTCAATACCTATACAATAATAATAAAGGGAATTAACGCGATGATTGTATAGGTACATATGTACAGCGAGCTGCAAAAATGCATGGCCATTACAAATACTAAATCGTTTGCGCCGGTATTCAACGCCATCTGTTGACGAAAAAAATAATTCATAAATATCTAACTAGATGGCGCCGCGCTATCTTTCAAATGTGAAAAAAAAAACTATCAAAGTAGTTTAATAAATATACGAAACAACATTTTTACTTCTTTTTGTATATTATCAATATTTTCATTACATTAATTTGTACAAACACAAATGAATCAACATAATATAATTACAAAACCAGAATGCTCTCGGCAGGGTTCGAACTCGAAACTCTAAAACTTGGTTTCACGATATATCGCATAGACACATCTATTGGCTAACATTGCACATGATTATTGCGTTGAAATAGAATACTACTAGATTTTTGTAGTTGCATGCACTACCGCCGCAAGTTACGAATATAATACACTGGTCCAAAATAAACCTATCTACTTTTTTATTAAGATGACAAATATATTTGCGGAGGTAGGTATACAATATTACTATTATGAATGAAACGGTAGTTAGCATAATAATAACAACCGTATTAATGTCGCTCTCTAAATACGCTCATAGCTAGTAAAACCACTGGCGCCATCTAGTTTTTTTTATAAACTGGGGTTTGACAGTTCATAGGATTATCGATCTTAATCTATCCATGCATTTTTGCTGGTTACTGTACCTTTGATTTGCCTGACATTTCGACCAGATCACACATTCACACCGGCCGTGGTCACAGGCTGACTTATTATTTTATATTAAGTATAGGTAGGTACTTAATCAAGCTTATATTTTATATTTTAGAAGTTTGCTGCCCTCGCTACACCAAGAGGAAAGAAAGAACAATGTTACATTCGAGATTAAGGTAAATCCCATCTGTAATTTCTAAAGGGAAATTAGCTATATTTTTCGTCAGCACCTTATATTTTATCATCACACCTACGTAAAATAGTAAATCTGCCATGAAATAAAGTATGTCTGCCGTCAAATATGGTAGATCTGCCGTCAAAAATGGTAGAACTGCGACTAAATATGGCATATCGGGTCAAATATGGTAGATTTGTTGTCAAATATAACTAAATAAATCTAGATCTGCCGTCAAATGTGGTAGATCGACGGCCAAATGTGGTAGAACTGCGTTCAAATAGGGTAGGTATATCTCGTCAAATATGGTAGAACTGTCAAATAAGGTAGAACTGCGATCAAATAGTTATGGTATATATGGTCAAATATGGTAGTCTGTAAAACATATCTAAATATCTAGATCTGTCGTCAAATATGGTAGATCTGACGAAGTTTATCATTATTTTTAAATATATAACGGCTCTTTTCTAGAAGCCGTACAAACTGCACAAACTGCAAACGCCGCCCTCAAGTGTGACTTCCTACATCTCGGCCGAGGAAGCTTTACAAGTGTACGAACGGATGGTTATTGCACGGCGATTGGAAATAGAAATATCTAAATTGTACAAGGCAAAGATTGTTCGTGGTTTTTGTCATTCATATGCAGGTAAATACTGAGGTGAGATTGTAGTAAACATATCTCTCGCACCCCGGCAGACCCAGGACCATCTCTTTCGAGATGGCCCCCTTTGGGTTAGTGTCCCCATCTAGCCCTGGGTACGGGGAGGTGCACTTTGCGCCGCCGCCGCGGCCTGATTCTGCTAGGGTGAGATTCCACCGATCACCCCCAGGCCATGGAGGACGGAGGTCGGTCTGCGACCTCCGACGCTCGACTCGCCACCAGTACCTAATCCTATATGAGTAGAGCTTGTCAGCGCCCACCACCTCCCTCACACAAGCAAATTGACGACGATTGTTTGCGGATTTGTTGGTCAACTAGTCATAATGTGACAGAACGCGCGAGCGAGCGCACGTCTTGTTCTATACTATACTTCAGGGCTAGTCCACACACAGAACGTACTCGAATTTATCACGTGATTAGTCGACCGTAAATCACCCCGTGATCATTACTACTGAAAAGTAGCCGAAAAGTCCGACTAAATATTAAAAAAATCGGTTGTCTGTAAAGTCGGTTTACTGACGAACTTGGAACGCCTCAGAGCGAGGTAACGCCGCATGACGTCATGTTTTTTCGTGCGTGCAGCCGGCTCCATCGAATTATAAGAAGTTGTCACGTCAAAAATTGCGATAGATTTAGTTAAAAAGTGGTTTTATTTACATTAATAGGCCAGGAAGCAATTGCAGTAGGCATGCATTCCGTCATGCGTGATGTCGACACCTCGATAACTTCGTACCGTTGTCACGCCTGGGCATACCTAATGGGCGCCAGGCCCGTGGACATATTGGCGGAGTTGGCTGGTCGCAAGTCCGGTCTAAGCCGAGGAAAAGGAGGTTCTATGCATTTGTTCTGCCGCAAATTTTACGGTGGCAACGGTATTGTTGGCGCCCAAGTAGGTACATACTTCAGCATTCCTAACCATCCTTTCAATTCTAGTAGGAGTAATTAGTAGAGCTCACTATAAGGCTGAAATTGGCAACCAAAAAGTTTTTTTTTCGTAAGAAAATCCCTTCGGATACCTCCCTCGCCGGAGCCGGAAGGGGAGGTTTTGTCGGACCGACTAAAACCGCACGCCGACTGAGGGTCGTGGTGCTAGGCCGGAGGTGAGGTTGTCATCGACATATTCCTCGCACCCCGGCTGACCCAGGGACCAAAATTTCTAAATTAATTAAATTCCTCGGGACCAAACGATGGCATCTTTTTCAATGAAATGCGAATAAATTGATTTGCGCATAGTTTAGTGAACAATTTTAGCAAACAATTTTAGCTGCCCTACAAGTTGCTGGCAAATTTATTCTGCTATAATTGCTTTTGCCAATTGCTGTTGCCTATTTTTGCTGCAACAATTTTGGCTGCCAATTTCCGCCTCATACTCACTTTGGCTTTGGACCATCTACGTTGTTTCACCAGATTATAGAAGATAGGTTATTCGCGATTTCTCTCGAAATATTTCCGGTTCTAAAGTAACGTTTTAAATATCACAAGGGGAAACGTGAATAAATACTCTTGAATACAATAGTGATATCAGGAATTAACGTGTAACCTGGACGAAACGTCAGATAAATCATAGGTATGTAATGTACCTACAATATGATCGCGTTCATTCCCGTTATCACTATTGTATACCATAGAATGCGAGAGTCTAAAAGATATACTCTTGATGTTGATACTAATTTAAAAATTAAATCATTAATCTTTGAGTTCTAGTTATGAGTTCAACAAAATACCTGCGGGGCTTAAAAACGCCACTTAAGCGATTTTGCTAAAAACGAGTAGCTTTTGAATTTCCAGTAAATCTCGATAGATTCCGACACATAACAACAATTTATTTACTAAGCAGATTCTTATTTCGTACTAGCTGTGCCCGCGACTTCGTCCGCGTGGAATGTATTTAATAAAAAAAATCAGTTTTTTTTTAGCCTAAGTTACTCCTTATTACATAAGCTATCTGCCAGTGAAAGTCCCGTCCAAATCGGTCCAGCCGTTCCAGAGATTAGCCAAAACAAACAGACAGACAGACAGACAGACAGACAGACAAAAAATTTAAAAATATATATTTTGGTATGTGTACCGTATATAAATTCATATGCATGTAGTAGAAAGCGGTTATTTTAATATTACAAACAGACACTCCAATTTTATTTATTTGTATAGATAGTTAAATAGACAAGAATAAATTTTATGCTAAATACGATTCCAATAAAGTGGCCTTTTTTAATCTGTCTTGTACGTAGATACGTAGGTACTTACCTATAGTCGCGCCTCTTTCCTATTGAGAATGTACGAGATGCCTTTTTCCGGCGCATATTTTGACCCCAAGTCGCGAAAGAAATGAGACTTTGCCACGCGTGGATTGTGTTGCAAAATCTAATTGACGGATTTGAGCTCGTCCATCACCGTAAGATATGCAAAAACACGTATTGTACTGCGTTATACAGCACATTATGACGTCAAGATTATGCCGATCAGAACCACGATCAATTATTTATAAAACACTAGCTGACCCGGCGTACTTCGTACTGCCAATTTTTTTCCACCCACGTGGCGTCCGATCCCGTTCTCGCTGTACCCTCTACTATATTAAGCATGTATTTTATATATAAACCTTCTTCTTGAATTCATACTAATATTATAAATGCGAAAGTAACTCTGTATGTATGTTACGCTGTCACGCCTGAACCACTGAGCCGATTTTGATGAAATTTGGTATAGGAATAGATTAGACCTTGAGAAAGGACATAGGCTATGTTTGTTCTCGATATCCGACCTCCATGCGGGCGGAGCCGCGGGCAAAGCTAGTTACTCTATATATTAAAAGAAACCGCATCAAAATCTGTAGCGTAGTTTTGAAGATATAAGCATACATTGTAACATAAGGACGCGGAAAGCGACTTTGCTTTATACTATGCAGTGATGTTTTGCATTCACCACTATTTTCTAGGTCCCCCTAGGAGTTGGTGTGGGACTAGCCCATCAGTACAATGGCGATGGTGGTGTGAACTTCTCTATATATGGAGACGGTGCCGCCAACCAAGGACAGATCTTTGAAGCCATGAATATAGCGAAGCTGATGAATTTGCCATGCGTGTTTGTGTGCGAGAACAACTTGTATGGTTAGTTCTCAATTATTATCCCTTAGGGCGGCCGTACACGGACTGCTCGAGCGGTCGGCGTCTACTGCTCGAGCGTCGGTCGCTACCAACCGCTCGAGCAGTTGCTTTTCTACCATCGCACACACCCTCCATGTTCAAAGATCGGTCGACAAATGAGACGAGACAGACAGACGCCGCGAAGCCACAAGGGAAGGAGGGGAGGTCGGAAAGCTGTCGACTGCTCTAGCGCAGTCAACGGCTCGAGTAGTCAGTGCATGCCTCGCGACCGCTCGCGAGCGGTCGACGGCACGATGTAATGTTGCTATGCAGTTGACCTTTCAGATTTTCCTTGGATGCCACGGTAGGAGCAGTAAGACCGAGTCTGGCTCGCAAGCCATGCTCGTTCTGTCTGAATCATATTATAAGTAGACTTGCAACGAATATTCGGTTACTATTCGGTATTCGGCCTATTCGGCTGCTTTTATTATATTCGGCCGAATACCGAATATCTATTATTCGGCCGAATACCGAATACTTAAATAATATATTTTGTCATAGAGAAATAATTGGTGAAATGAAAAATTAAAATCGATTGATTACGTATATATTCATATTTTCATTTCTGTTATAATCATTTAAGTAGTCATTGGTGCATAACACAGGTGCATAATCATCTGAATTGGAAAAATGGAGGATTCTATGTATTTGAATTATTGTGGTAATCAAAATTTAGAAGGGTAAGGTTCTCATTTCTTTTATAATCATGTATTAAGTAGTCATTGGTACATAAAACAGGTACCTACATAATTTAATCATTTTCTGTATTAAACAATTTAAGATTTTTTCTATGCATTTGAATTATTTTCATAATCAAAATTTAGAAGGGGAAGGTTATGGTGCAGAAAGACTAACTTTTCTGCATCATCCTCGAAGTATGCCCATATAGGCCATAATCGATTTTTTTATTATTAAAGTACGTTCATAATTATTTAATTGTTTATTTGTTAAATTTCACACTATCACACTTACAAACAGATCAAAACTAAGAGAGCACAATAAACTTACTGTACTTAACGTAATACGATATCCACAAAATGAACTTGTCGAAACATGCAGTGCGTTAGCAATATACCGCGCAGAGCAACGCGGGCGCGCGGGCGATGAGTACATTAGAACAAAACAAAGGAGCGCGAAACAATCACGTCTGTACAAGTTTTTGGCGCTAAAATCCAGCCGAATACTTTTGCCTAATATTCGGCTATTCGGTCAGGGGCCTCGCCGAATATTCGGTATTCGGTATACTGCCGAATATACTATTCGTTGCAAGTCTAATTATAAGTAATTTTCTAGGTATGGGCACATTATGGGCTTTTAGTGGATTTAACATATTACAAGTAATTTGCCAGGTATGGGCACACCAGCATCACGTTCGTCCGCTTCAGTTGATTACTACACGCGAGGAGACTACATACCCGGCATCTGCGTGGATGGTATGGACGTGAACGCCTCTAGAGAAGCTGCAAGATATGCCATCGAACATTGTACTAGTGGAAAAGGTATACTACGTTAGATAATAATTCGCAACTGCTGTGCAAGGGCGCGGGTTTGATTCTCGCTCAGTGCAAATGTTTGTAAGTAGGTGTTTGCGTGCGTCGAGGAGCACGTTAAGCCGTCGGTCCCGGTTGTCATTCGAACGTCTATGACAGTCCTCAATTCGATATCGCTAATGAGTTGTGGAGATCAGATAACAGTTGCTTTACGGAAAATATCAAAGTTCAGCCAAAACCCGCAATCAGCCTAGAAAAGCGTATCCCAGACTCCGAACTGAAAGCTTCGGATGCAACTGGGATTAACGCTGGGATGGAGCATATTAGCTATGTACCTGTTACGCTATGTACACTTATGAAGTGACTATTATCATAGACATATGGTTTCTTTAAATTTCTCAGAACGCCCTTCGGTATTAGAAATGGAACATACACCAATTATGTGACTATTACCTTAGACATATGGTTTCTTTAAATTTCTCAGAAGGCCCTTCGGGTTTAGAAATGGAACATACACCAATCAAGTGACTATTACCTTATATATTTTATGGTTTCTTTAAATTTCTCAGAAGGCCCTTCGGTATTAGAAATGGAACATACACCAATCAAGTGACTATTACCTTATACATTATGGTTTCTTTGAATTTCTCCGTAGGCCCTATGGTATTAGAAATGGTGACCTACCGGTACCAGGGTCATTCGATGTCCGACCCGGGCACGTCGTACCGCTCTAGGGAGGAAGTGGATGAAGTCCGAAAAACTCGGGACCCCATCAATCTATACAGGGAGAAACTACTTGCCAACAAAGTAGCCACTGAGGAGCAATTGAAGGTAGATTTTTTTATAACACTTTGACAGACTAGCATACGACTGACGTAATGTGAAGTGGTTACCGTACCCTATGTGTACAATACCAGGGGCGTCACACTCGTGTTACCGCCACTGTATGAACAGGGAGATTCTGTGCCATCAGTGCAGAAGACAAAGCAAGTCTTTGGTCTTCCCACTGACAGCACAAAAACTCTCCACTGAGCTGTGGCTACCCTACTCAGGTTTTTTTTTTCGTGCGGAAACCTTGTCGTGTACATCCCCCGCCGGAGCTGGAAGGGGAGGTTAAGTCGGACTCGAACCGTCTAAAACTGCACGCCGACTGAGGGTCGTGGTCCCTCCATACAGCATAACATACACATACATACATAACCTCCCCTTCCAGCTCTGGCGAGGGACGTATACGAAGGGATTCCGCACGAAAAAAAAACCTGAGTAGGGTAGCCACAGCTCAGTGGAGAATTTTTGTGCCATCAGTGGGAAGACCAAAGACTTGCTTTTGTGGTCCCTTACGGTCTGGCCCTCCTCGGGGGCTACCCTACTCAGCACCCAACACGAGGTTATTATGGCCGCGGTATTCTGTAGGGTCTCACTTTAATGCCGTCCCCTCCTTCTGTGAACAATTAATGCTCGGAAGGAGGCGATAGGGCCGGTTTTGGAGAGATTCAGGTCTATTCCAGCGTCGGAGATTGCCAATGACCTCCGACCTCCATGAGCGCGAGCATGAGGGTGACCGGTGGAGCCGCTAAGAAGGCCAAGGTGGTTTTGCGATGCGTCGTGCTTCCCATTATCCTGGGGCAAGATGGTTCCTAAACCCGTGGGGGCTATTTTGAAACCGGAGATGCCCTGGGTCAGGCCACTGAAAGAGCAATGGTCGATAACAGCTTTTGGAGGCAAACTATTACAAACCATTTTGAATCTTACCTACGGTAGAAAAAGAACAGGCGAAGCCGCGCGAGCCTTCTCTCGCAATAATTTCTTTTTAATAACAAACTGTGGCTGCCGCTACCGCTGCTCTTTGGGTGGAGATTGAGCCTTATTGGAACCAATCGTTTAGTTCGAAATACGCTGGGAAAAGAAGCGGTCAAGTGGGACTTGAATCCACCTTTTCCTTACAGGGAGAATGCTCTTCCGACTGAACTATTGAGCCACACCTGAATCACTTCAAATTTCCCTTCTCTTTATATCCCTCTTATAATATTTGTGCCGATTTGAAATAAGAATAATATTTAAATTTCAGGAGATCGACCGCAAAATCCGCAAAGAAATGGCCGAAGCAGAAGCCACAGCCACGAGCGACACTGAGATAGGGCTTGAAGAGATGTCCGCCGATGTATACAAACAGTGCTTGGAGCCGAACAATTTACTTCGTGGAATCAACCCCAGCACCCCTCTGACACATATTTCAGTGACCCCTCAAAAACAGGTTGCCAGCGCCTAAATGACGCGCCCCACCACCTCCCTCACACAAGCTTATTGACGATAATTGTTTACGAATATGTTGGTCAACCAGTCATAATGTGACAGAACGCGAGCAAGCGGACGTCTTGTTCTATACAATATGTAGCGCCAGTCACACACAGAGCGTGCTCGGATTAGTTGGTCAACTAGTCATAATGTGACAGAACGCGCGAGCGAGCGGACGTCTTGTTCTATACAATATGTAGCGCTAGTCACACACAGGGCGTGCTCGGATTTGTTGGTCAACTAGTCATAATGTGACAGAACGCGCGAGCGAGCGGACGTCTTATTCTATACAATATGTAGCGCTAGTCACACACACAGCGTGCTCGGATTTGTTTGTCAACTAGTCATAATGTGACAGAACGCGCGAGCGAGCGGACGTCTTATTCTATACAATATGTAGGGCTATTCACACACACAGCGTGCTCGGATTTGTTTGTCAACTAGTCATAATGTGACAGAACGCGCGAGCGAGCTGACGTGTTGTTCTATACAATATGTAGCGCTAGGCACACACAGCTCGTGCTCGGATCTATCGCGCGACTAGTCGACCGCAAGGTTAGCGTCACATGTCATACTTCACGAAGTAATTGACGTTTTAGTTTTACAGAGATGAATATGTGGGGCGTGTAAGTTTTAGACATGGCTATAGTATTTTTCATATTTACTTCCATATTTAATAAAATATAGCATGATCAATTATAAATGTATTTTTATTTGATTCATTGCATTCAGTGCTCTTTTACATATTTTTAGGAGTCCGCACGTAAGTTACATTTTTTATACCACTTAGGTGGCAGACAGGCACACGGCCCACCTGATGGAAAGTGGTTACCGCGGCCTATGGACGTATGCAAAACCAGGGACGTATGCATACACTCGCGCTGCCTACCCTGAAAAAACCTTCTAATGCCCCTCTTGAAGAACCCCATATCGTAGTCGCTTGGGAAAATCATGGCAGGGAGTTCATTCCACAGCTTGAGCGTACGTGGGATGAAGTTCCTTTCATACCGCACGGTGCGCACCGTATTCGGATGCAATATGTGGGGATGAATTCCCTGTCTATGGCGAGCGATGCGATTGGGTGCGATGATAGAATGTAGCAGTGGGCATCATGTCAAATAATTTATCTAAGCACAAACCATTATATAGGCGGTAGAAAACACACAGTGAGGCAAAGTCCCTCCTGAGGCTGAGAGGTTACACATAATTTAAGTTACGTGGTAAATTAATATATTAAATGATAGATAATAATATGATAATTTACTTTGGTCGAAGGGTTGTCTAACATAAAAATTGTGCGAATGGTGACGGAGTAAAAATACAAGTATCACCACCACATCTCATCCGAAGGGTGTCGTAAGGCGACTGACGGAACAATACGCAGACGATATCACTGCGAGAGAAGGAACACTCTAAATAAAACCCTGTACCAACCCGTCTGGCTAGAAACAGTAGGCCCCCATAGTGTTGCTCGACGAGGTGGGCAAGCTCTTTGAAAGAGTGATTGCCAAGCGCCTCGTCGAGCACCTCTCTAGAGTGGGGCCGGACCTAGCGGATACGCAGTACGGCTTCCGCCGGTGGCGTTCCACTGTGGATGCCATCATGCGCGTGAGGACTCTGGCGGAGGATGCGGTTGCCCGGGGCGAGGTGATGTTGGCGGTGTCCTTGGTAGAGATGGTTGATATATAACGTCACGATGATAAAGTCACTGTGATCTCAAGTCCAATAGTATCACCGTGACAAATCGTTCAGTAACAACGTTACTCAGTCACTCACTCAACTCATGTAGGTACACGTCACCGCCACCGCCCGCCGCGCCGCCGCGCCGCCGCGCCGCCGCGCCCGGTCACGGCGCGCGGCGTTCACAATAGTACAGTAGCGAACTCGATTCGAGTGCTTCGGCTGATTTCGGCCGTCTCCGCCTCTCCGGCGCATTTCGCTATAGGGCAAAGCGCAAGGAAGAGAGAGAAAGTTTCAAGATTAAAGTGGGTATTACATCTTCCTGAATTCAGATTCCTAAATTCAGGAAGCTATTTAGGAAAAGAAATTCAGTCACTGAAGCTCGCGATTACACGTTCACTAATTAAGGATCCTAAATCATTTTTGAAGGACGAGCGGCAAGGGACGGACGTGTCGACTGTCGAGTGAATTGCGACAAAATGCCCTCAATACTATAAAAAAAATATATATTGATATTGCCATAACCCTTGCGGTTAGCTTAACGACGAACGAATTTTTTCTTTCATAATCAATTTGAATAATTAGCATACCTACTACATGCTGTAAAATTTCATTCAAACATTTGGGCGGAGTAATCAAAAATCAATGAATAAAATGAATGACAGATCATTCATTGGTTCCGATAGCATAGCTCGTAAGAGCGTCGGTAGATTGCTCCACCATCGCCTTAAAGACGGATACAGATTGATTTGGGCGTGAGTCTGGTAGCTAGGTGGTCAAAGCATTCTCCCTGTAAAAGAAGGATCGCGGGTTCAAATCCCGCCTGGACCGATCATATAATTTTTCCTTGATCGATTTGAATAATTAGCATACTAGATGATGTAAAATTTCATTTATTTCGTCGGTACATACGCAATATTATATTGGGAGGGAAAGACAAACGTGCGCTCTCGACAGCAGGCGCGCGGCGTTTGAGCGTCCTGAATTTAGAAAACGTAATTACACTCATCCGATTTAGCCATTTAGGACGTCAGAAACCATTCTTTTCCTAAATAGCTTCCTAATTAGGAAGCTTTGCTTCCTAAATGCAATTACACTGTTCTAAATTCAGAATTTCCTAAATTCAGGTTTCTGAATTTAGGAAGATGTTATACCCCTTTATGCACTGACCTACTCACTATCTCTGTCTACTCTAGTAATAAACCTACACACACATCCTTAAAATTTGAATCATTGTGACAAGTGCGGAGTGCCTTGTTTGCGAATGTTTATTTATATTTTTTAAGCGACTTTTGATTGAAGTTACTTATTGTGGACTTAAATAGTTACGCGGTGTAAATAATACAAAACAGATTAGTGATTTCGATAAACATAGTGAAGTATAAATAAATAGGTATATGGTACAGAAAAAGGCTGAATTTTTTGGCGACTTCCATACCTTGTGAGAGGCTGTTTTCAAAGGCAGGTAACATCCTGACCGAAAGACGTACAAGGCTTGGTGTACGAAAATTACAGCAGCTTTTGTTCTTAAATTCAAACTATAAAATATAAAATCATCTAAAAAAATAATGTAAAAAAAAGTAGATACTATATAAAAAAAACTGTAAATAAGTAGTGAAATCATTGTAAATAAGTGATCCAAAATAATAAACACGCCACACGAGTTAAAATTATAAACCTTTATTCGATTACTTCATATAAAATCTCTTTGTACGAATTCGTAATATATTTTATACTAGCTGTTACCCGCGACTTCGTCCACGTTTATTTCGAAAAAGCTCAAACTCATTATTAAACATGGTGGAAGATTTTCATTCCAACTGGAACGGAAGTACTCGAAATACTGGAAATAGTGAATTTTACGCAAAGGAAACATTTCTTTATTTTAAAAAAGAAACAAAACTGTATTCAAATCATTTCGAAAAGTCGCTTGACATCTCCCACCTTGTATTTTTAAATTAAATATTATGAAGACTGTCTTTTGAGTGACTGACTTTGCTATATATTCCTTGTATTGGTAAGCTTGTTTCCAGCAGATGATGTAGATACATCCATGATGTCCACGTGGCAGATTTTTTTGGTCTGATGAAAACCGGAAATGAGTGTTTCTCTGCCCACATTCAGTCTCTTTTATATAATAGGAGCAGCGGTATCTTTTATATACCTAATACATAGGTTGGCTTCTACTGGCGTACTGTGATCATTTCTGGGATAGATTTACGTATTTACTATTAGATACCTACTTATTAGACGGAATCGATAATATCGCAGCGACGTGCGTTGGTAGTCATCAGGTCACTGACATTGTATAATGTCTGCAGTTGCATAAAGACGTTGTCTCTCTGGCTGTATTTTACCATTTCTACCGCACCACCGCGAGTGAAAGAGCTTATTAGGAGTCTTTCAACTAATCTCTCCTTCCTTCCGTCAGTCACATACCTACGGTAGAAATAATGCCACCTCGAACCAAGCTGTTCGGAACTTCATTTCTTTATCAGGCGGTTAAGAACTGTATTGCTCTGCCCACACATGTGTTTTCTTCTTTTTAAGAGCCCGAGTTTTTTTTTTATATAGGACACGTCAATTTAACTTCACCTCGCCTGATGTTAAGATAAAGGTAAAGACTCGGAAATAGGGTCACCATTATAAACGTGTACCATCTTAACAATGGCGGCACGCATCTTTATGGGATCATCAGAAGCCTTTTCAATATAATAGCTCATCAGAACATTCACCATGGTAGAGACGGTAATACGATAGGGACAACTTTCTCCCAGAATACTTAATGTGCTTCAGAGAAGGTGCAACGATTTACTTCCTCCATGAGCGCGGCTATGATGGTGATAGCTTAGGCTACCCATCACCCTAGCCGAAGCAATCCCTGCTCTTCACGTTGAGACCGCCTATTTATGATAGGTAACCAAGGCAGGTATACTGGGGTACCTAACCCCAGAATACCCCCAATGCCCCCTTCCTCTGTTAAATTTTAATTTTAATCGGTTTGATTCCAATATTGCGCTTGCCCCGATGTGGTGGAATCGGTATCAATGGGGGATACCAGTTTCAGTTTTATGACTTCTCAGGCAGGTGGGACCACAGCAGGTGACAGCCTCCGTGGCGTGGTGGAAGTGAACGCGACTGCGACGCAGGAGGCGCGGGTTCGATTCCCGCTCAGTGCAAATATTTGTATAAATATGGCTATTTGCATTGGTCTGGGTGTCTCTATGTATAATATGTATGTATTTACTAAAAAAAATGTATCTAAGTATGTTTATCCGCATTCTAGATTCCATAACACAAGCTAGTTAAGCTACGCTTACCATGGGTCTAGATAGCGTTGTGTAGAATGTTGGGAAATATTTATTTATTTTATTTCATTCTCCGAAATGAAGAATTTTGTATAGATCTAAGAATAATAAATAATAAGTTCTACTATTACTGTCACACAGCCTAGTTTTATGTACTACCTATAGAATACTAAGCATAGAATAAAACTATGACTATAATAAAATACAACAAATACACAATAAAATAACAAAGTTAAACGAAAGTGAATAAAAAACGATAAAAAAGGAAAATTACATTTTAGATGGATTCGAACGCGACTCAGCTAAGTTATAAGTCCACCGCAGACGTATTGAGCCACAGGTAACATGAGATCATTGTGTGAAATAGATTTACATATTATGTCATAAAAACATTCTGTCCCATTCCTTATTTTAATAGCGTGATGATATTAATTATGAAAGCCAGGATTCGAGAGAAAATCGTTCGAGAACAATGTGAATTCTATCGAGACACTTGCTGTGCCGAAGATTCTGCAGTAACCTGAACTGACTTGGCTGAGATGTAGAACTCTGGCCTCTTGAAGTTCTTCAGATTCCTATGACCGAAATAATATCTTCTTGTAAGCATTGTTGCTTCTTTCCCAACAAGCAAATTAGTCTTATAAGGTTGAGTTTATTCAGCTATTCGGTGATATAAAAGTCGAGTAAGTGTGAATTATTCAGCACGTGTCGTATAAAAGCATCTTATATAGCATTTTAGTTATTCAGCATTTCGGTCACATAATGATGCTGAGTAAACGTTTACTCTGCATACTTATATGACTAAAGTGTCGTATAAGATTTGCTGTATAAGTCGCTAGTATACGACCCTTATGTTACTATTTCGTCGAGTAAAAGCACATTATATAACTTTCTTGTGACACAGTCGAATAAAAGCTACATCGTTGCTTTTATACTGCTATTATGTTGTATAAGTTGCATTCATACGACTATTACAAGCCTAGTGCCAAGTGTCGTATAATTGCTTGTACTGCTCAATTATCACTTGTCTTAGTTTTCTTGTGTACAATAAGTGGTTGATTGAATAAATAAATAAACAAAAGATCTTTTTTAGAAAACTTTTTAGGAAGGTCTAAGGAACCCTAAAATATAATCATGGCGCTTATACTGCTAATTTGCTGTATAAGAAGCTATTATACGACCTGTTAGCAGTAAAAATGGTGTACAAATGAATGTTGATATAAAAAATATTTGTTATTATATTCATATTACTAAGAATTGAAGGGGGGCGTTAAATATTTATGATAAAACCTAGTATATTTCATCAGAAAACTTACCTTCGCAATACTTTGCAAACCTATGCGTGAGTTTACGAACCTACATTTGGTGCAACTTACAAATTAACATGTCTGCTAAATAAATTGTACTTATAATTTTTTATAATTTTTAAAACACAACACGACGCACTTGCTTAATTTAACAAACAAACGTAACATAAAAGTCATATAAGTTACAGTTATAGCGCAACTTAAGCTTGTAACAGTCACTCCGTTACCTTTATAAGATGTCTATGTGACTGAATTGCTGAATAAAATGGGCCCAAATCGCGTTGTATAAACGTTTTCATTACGTTTATACGACTTCTATTAGGAGCCAAAATGCTGAATAATTTGCGTTGCCGCGACTACTACACGACATATTTTTGCTAGTTGGGTTATTGGTTCGATCTATTCACACAATCACAAATTGTTAGCCGTGATATGCTATTATTGATATAACTTTTTTATTTATAAACCGATTTCAATAAAACTAACACTAAATGTTAAGTGGAGCCTACTACAATCTATTAGTGAAAACCGCAACCAAATCCGTTCAGCCGATTCTGAGATTAGCGTGCACAAACTCACAGACAAACAGAGAAACAGATAAACAGATAAACAGACAAACAGACAAAAATTCCAAAAAACGTTGATTTGGCTTCTATTACGTTTATAAAGTCCCCCTATAACAATTTTTCGCATTTCCTTTCCATATACAGACATCGATCGTTTACAGATTTATTATATGTATAGAATAGATAAAATAAATTTACTTAAATTACATGAATAAAACTAGAAATAAAATTTATTAAAATCTGTGTGACAGTCCTAAGCCTGCAAAAGTGTGAAGATTATTTCGGATCACATAATCACATAGAATCGTATCGTAACAGTTTGTGCCAATTATTAAGTTACGGAGTGATCGATGTGACAAAATCACGATGATTTATCACTGTGACTTTTGAGGAACTGGAACAACAGTCACTGCGATGCAAAAATAACGTTTTCGACCATCTCTAGTCCTTGGACATCTCCAACGCGTTCAACACCTTGCCCTGGAGTTGCATCAGGGAGGCGCTCGTGTACCACGATGTGCCTCTCTACCTCCGCCGCATAGTCGGGGCGTACCTGACGGAGAGTGCCGGTTGAAATACCTGGGGCTCGTACTCGACGGTCGGTGGGACTTCGGAGAGCACTTCCGAAGTCTGCGCCCCAAACTGTTGGTGTCAGCTAACGCGCTGGCGCGGCTGCTGCCCAACTTGAGGGGCCCGGAGGACTCCTGCAGGAGACTCTACGCGGGTGTCGTGCGGTCCATAGCCCTATACGGGTGCCCCGTGTGTGCGGACACCCTGCAGGCCAGGTTTGTACCCCTGCTGCATGCGCCGCAGCAGAGGATGGCCTCCAGGGCCATTAGGGGGTACCGCACGATATCCTTTGAAGCGGCGAGTCTCCTAGCCGGATCGCCACCGTGGATCCTGGAAGCGAGATCCCTTGCGGCACTATATCGGTTCCGTAAGGAGGCGCGGGAGCGGGGATACGATCCCGAGCCCGAAGACATTCGGGCCGAGAGGTCCCGGCTCCACGGGATCATGGTGGCGAAGTGGGAGCGACGACTTCAGCAACGACGCGCAGGGCATGCCGTCATAGAGGCGGTAAGGCCCATCATGAGGGAATGGTTCGAGAGGCCACATGGCATCCTCTTGTATCGACTGACGCAGATTATCACCGGGCACGGGTGCTTCGGGAGATATCTGTGTCAGATCGAAAAGGAGCCAACGTCCGAGTGCCATCACTGCGACGCGAGCGAGGACACGGGGCTGCACACGCTCACCGAGTGCCCGGCATGGGCCGGATCGAGGCGGGAGCTAGTGGCGGCCCTGGGAGTGAGAGTTCTCACCCTCGCCACCCTGCTCACAGAAATGGTCCGCTGCGCGGACGCGTGGGCGGCCGGCGTCTCCTTCAGCGAGCAGGTAATGGTCGTGAAGGAGACGGCGGAGCGGGAGAGGCGGCGCGAGCGAGAAAGACTCGCGGATCGCGCCGCCCGCGCGCGCAGGCAACTCGGGCGTCGGAGGGCACTGACTGACCTCCGTCCCCCATGAGCGCGGGCCTGGCAGACTGTCACCCCAGCAGAAGCAGGCCACGGCGGCGGCGCGCTGAATAGCGCGCCTCCCCATTCCGGGGGCGAGTTGGGGACATATATATGGGATGGCCATAAGGGATGGCCCTGGGTCAGCCGGGATGCGAGGGATATGTCTATGGCAACCTCACCTCCGGCCTAGCACCAAAGCCCACAGTCGGCGGGCGGTTTTAATCGGTTCGAGTCCTACATAACCTCCCCTTCCGGCTCCGGCAGGGGGGGTATCCGAGGGAATTTCCGCATGAGAAAAAAAAAAAAAAAAAAAAAAAGGCTAGAAACAGTAGGCCAGAGCTTCCCAACATTGATATAGGCCTATGTCTGGCAGTGGATTGCTATAGACTAAAGTCAACGAAGCGAGAGAAAAAAGGTAAACAAAGTTTCAGCGGTTTCAAACATTTTTATTTGAAAATTACTACGTATCACTTCAAGCGCATTCCAGACAGGAATGAAATTGCTCATAAGATGGCGGATCTGACAGTTTAGAACCGCTGTGCTATCAGCTTTCCTGTACTACGAAACACGCAACGACAGCTGTCGCTCGGCCATAGTCGCGTACGTGTGACATGTGCGACAAGGACAGAGACAATAAGCTAGTTATCGCAACGTAACTCAGTAATGGCCGCTTTGTTTACCTTTTTTCTCTCATCTCGTTGGCTTTAGGTACTTTAATTAATGGAATATAAAAATAAAACAACATTCTATAGAAAACATCTCATATTCAATAGAAATTCAACATAACTCAAGTCACAATTGGTCTGACAGTTCTGAGCAGTCATCTATTATCTTCGGGCGGTTTGTCTGCTACACCTTTGCTATATTCAGACTTGTTTTGTGGTCCTGGAGGCAGCTCCATACTGCAATAAAAGATTCATATTATAATACATAATATATTCACGTCTGTAAAATGTCTAAAGGAGTAGGCAGAGGTGTGTGAACACCTAAATTTCGTTAACTATGATTTTGTATTCCATGTAATAGAGGTTAATGCTGCATGATCGTGGCCGAACAACGGGCGAAATTCCTCCAGTCAGCAGCGTCGCTCCGGGAAGCATGTGGAAACCTGAAAAGGCTGCTGGCTTTTTGGGAAGATCTGGGTTGGTTGGAACGAGAGGCAAGACGGTACGCACAAAGGCTCAATCAAGAGGCTAAGTGCGGAACAGCCCAGTTAAACTAACTAGAGGTTTTTTTTTATGGATTAGGAAGGCAAACGAGCAGACGGATCGCCTGATGGTAAGCGATCACCGCCGCCTATGGACACCCGCAACACCAGAGGAGTCATAAGTGCGTTGCCTTCCTTTAATCCTTCCTTCCTTCCTTTAAGGTTAATCCTATTTGTCTTTTTCATATGTTCCAACTAGCTGACCCGGCGAAATTCGTACCACCAATTTTTTTTTCGTCCGCCCCGGCGCCGGCGTGGCGTCCGATCCATGCACCCTCTACTATATTAAGAGGACTTCCTAGCTAACGAATAATCCTATTGCCTATACTATTGCCGTCGCCCCCGTCTCATTCCTGTCCCCGTAGAGTGCGATAAGGATAGCCGCAGCTCAGACCGATTTTATCACAATTTTTGGACACAATCGAGATTTTGTATTTCCCGTTTATTTAAGCGAAAACTACGCCATTTAAATATTTTTGAGACCGTTTTATTAGGAAATAGCGTATCCATGTTCCTGTTATTTTTTATAACGTTAAAACCTTTTCGAATTTGTGTGGTAGACCTCCAAACATGCTTGTAAGAATTAGTCATTTTTTATGACGATCATATTTTCGTATTTTATTGACTGCCGACAAAAATAAAATAACAGGGACATGCGTACAGAAGGATCTTGATTTTACGAAAATAAAAATATTTATTTATTTATTTTATTTATTTATTTATTCTTTATGTACACATAAATTATATTTATATAAAATAGTGAGACGAGATGTACAAAGGCGAGCTTAACTCAAAGCTGAGTTTTCTTCCAGCAAACCCGGGAGTGCACAGAGGAATTGCTATATGAGTGGCAAAGTCTAGTGTACAAGAAGCATCGAATTTGATTTAGGAGGTATACGAGACGTATTGTTCTAGAAGTAGGTAATATTCAGGGAGGAAAAAGGGGAGAACGGTACTATGGAGAAACAGATGCTAGGAAATCCTCTTAAGTATGTATTATCCATATGAACTTTCTTCTTGAATTACTATATCTATTACAAGGAACCGCATCCAAATCTGTAGCGTAGTTTTGAAGATATAAACGTACATAGGGACGGACAGACGCGGAAAGCGATTTTGCTTTACTTATATTGTAAAGTGTTAACGATACTTCGATGGTTGTCCCAACTCTACGTCGCAGGACTATCGATGAAGTGAATATTCGGGATATTCAGAGGAGTGTGACGTGTGTTTTTGTTTTCATTATAATGGTCCCCGGCAGAGCAGAATTTGGGCCACCCAATCTCCTCCCATTCGGTGTCGTACAAGGCGACTAAGGGATAGCGCTGTTTAACATCAGACAGATATATATACAGCCCAGACTCAGCCTCAGATATAGGCTCGAGTCAACAATAGTGCCCGGAATACGGCAATAGGTTCTCCCCCTATTACATGGGACCGACTACAATTATTGTTGAAATGTAGGTGTTTATTCACCTCTGCGTAGCCCTCCGGAGATAAAGGCGTGATTATATGTATGTATGTATAATTATTTTACAGTAATCGTAGTTTAATTTCTATCTAACATAAATAAATAAATAAATATTTCACAACATTCCACACAACGCTATCTAGATCCATGGTAAGCATAGCTTAACTAGCTTGTGTTATGGAATCTAGAACGCGGATAAACATACTTAGATACTTTTTTTTTTCTTTTTTTTTTGTAAATACATACATATTATACATAGAAACACCCAGACCAATGCAAATAGCCATATTCATGCATACAAATATTTACATTGAGCGGGAATCGAACCCGCGCCTCCTGCGTGGCAGTCGCGTTCACTACCGCCACGCCACGGAGGCTAATACTAATAGGTACTATGTAGTGAAGGTTCCACGAACAGGGAACGGGCATCAGAATTCCACACGGGCGTAGCCACGGGAAACAGCAACAGCTAGTTAAAAAACATAGCTTAACATAAACTCACGCCTGTATTCCCTGAAGGGGTAGGCAGAGGTGCTAGCACCCACATTTCGCCGGTTTATGTTTAGGTCCCAATGTAATAGGTGGCGAGCCTATTGCCATTAACCGGGCACTTATAAACCTGCGATAAATACACACATAACTTCGAAAAGCATCAAAAAGTCATTGGTGTGTGCCATGGTAAACCTGGGATCGAACCCGAGACCTCGTCTCAGCAGTCCTTTACCCATACCACTAGGCTACCGCAGATTCTAGATTCTAGTTAAAAAAATAGTAGGTATTATACTCTATCTATCTCTATATTATACTCACGTTTGAGTTACTTCTTCCGGAGGTTCGTTCTTAACCGCTACGAGAGTTCCGCCTGGTGTGTAAGGTGTATCGCTCTGTTCTGGGATACCGGACCTGTGGGAGATAGAATGACATCTTCTAATATATAAAATTCTCGTGTCACAGTTTTTGTTGCCATACTCCTCCGAAACGGCTTGACCGATTTTGATGAAATTTTGTGAGCATATTGAGTAGGTCTGAGAATCGGCCAACATCTATTTTTCATCCCCCTAAATGTTAGGGGTAGTCCACCCCTAAATTTTTATTTTTTATTTTTTAGACAAAATTTTTAATTTCTATTTTTTTATGATACAACATACAAAAATACATACAATCCTCAATTTTCACCCTTCTACGATCAACCCTTATTTTTTAATAGCCATTTTAGTAATTTAATCATTTTTTCTTTCCGGTAGAAAAATGATCAATCTTCATTTAATTATTATCTATTTTTCATCCCCCTAAATGGTGCAGCGGGAACGGGATCTGACGCCACGAGGGTAGGAAAAAATTGGCGGTACGAAGTTCGCCGGGACAGCTAGTAATCTATTTATTTTTTTATATGCGGAAATCCTCTCGGATACCTTCCCATCGGAGCCGGAGGTTACCTATTGTAATGGTTTACATTCATTACATGATTTTTACTCTTCTTTAGTTTGCGAATACAGTTTGGAAATTGATTTGTGTCACTTTTCTCAAAGGACAGGTGTCCATGTTTTGCGATGACGTTTTTGACGTTTGGTTGTCCTGACAGATGAAATAGTTTTTCGAAGGCTTTCGTACTCAAGATGGCGGGCTGAAGAGATTTGCTTCCGCATTGGCCATGATTTGATTGAATATTTTTAATATAATAATAGTTTAAATCAAAACATTAAACCCATCTCCGTGGATGACTGGACCCGGATGGTGTGGTGAAATCGTATTTTTTAGTGGAGGTGAGTGTTTCTAATTGGATTCTTGAACCACCTGACACGCACATGTGTTTTTGACTAAGGTTTACTAATTGAGTCGAATATTGTTACAGCGTTTTTGCCTCGTTATTGTGATGGAGCACGCTTGACACCAAGGCTTTCGGTGAGCTTATTTTCTATATTTTTGGCCTAAGACAATTAGGTAGACTTTGTAGTAACGCCTGGTAAACCTTTACAGGGACGCCATTGAAGTGCCCGATTTACTCCTGGATTTACTCCTGGATTAACTCCTGGATTAGCTCTAGATAACCCCAGACTAATGGAGGCTTATTTGGCGGTTTACCAGAAGATTAGTATTCGCCATGTGACCTGTCTTACTTAACCTAAAATGTCACCTAATTTAGATTAGTAATAGAATAACCTTGACCCAGATGCAGATGATAACTTAATTTAATTTAGTTCTACTTTATATTTCAAGCCTCACTGCCTTTGAGATTAAAATTCCTCTTGATCTACTTACATCGTAGCTATCCAAATTTAATTTCTGGCTATAGAGCCAGATGGCGCCCGAATATGATAATAAAACTCCAAACTGTTATAAATTTGTTTTATTGATATAACTAGACCTTGTATTTTCTTGTATTGATCCCCATACTGGGACATAATTACACTAGTACACCCTTTTTAATATTACACTATGTCGGACTCGATCCGACTAAATCCACACACCGACTGAGGGTCGTCGTGCTACGCCGAAGGTGACCTCGGCTGGGCTCAGACGCAGAATGTCCATTTCTCAAAATGTTCACTGGTCGCGTAAGGTCTCTTTCGCAGAATGTCCCTTTCGCAAAAAGTCCCGGCTCTGTAGCAAAATGACCACTTCTCAAAATGACAACAGGTAGCAAAATGTCCCTTTCTCAGAATGTCTCTTTAGCAAAATGTCTCTTTCTCAGAATGACTCTTTAGCAAAATGTCCCTTCTCAGAATGACTCTTTAGCAAAATGTCCCTTTCTCAGAATGACTCTTTAGCAAAATGTCCCTTCTCAGAATGTCTCTAGCAAAATGTCCCTTCTCAGAATGACTTTTTAGCAAAATGTCCCTTTCTCAGAATGACTCTAGCAAAATGTCCCTTCTCAGAATGACTCTTTAGCAAAATGTCCCTTCTCAGAATGACTCTGTAGCAAAATGTCCCCTACCTCAAACAGGCATTAAATTACTTTAATAAATAAAGTTCAGATAATACTCACTGTCTGTATTCGCTATCGTCCGGCTCTGTCTTGACTGTAACCTGTGTTGTAGACAGTAATTGTTGATCGGCGCTGTTCGTCCTGAGGGATAGTGAAATTTTTATAGCATTTATTAGAGAAATGAAATTTGAAGTGATTCAGGTGTGGCTCAATAGCTCAGTTGGAAGAGCATTCCCCCTGTAAGGGAAAGGCCGTGGGTACAAGTTAGGGAGCATTTCATTTCCCCGATATAAATATTCCACAACATTCTACACAACGCCATCTAGACCCATGGTAAGCTTTTATAGCTTGTGTTATGGAATCTAGAATGCGGATAAACATACTTATATACTTTTTTTTGTAAATACATACATATTATACATAGAAACACCCGGACCAATGCAAATAGCCATATTCATGCATACAAATATTTGCACTGAGCGGGAATCGAACCCGCTGTATTCGAATAAATATTGACTCACTGTAGAGGCCCAATCTCCACCTCAATCCTGTTGCTGGGAGAGTCAGGTGGCTCCGGCTTCGTCCATTCCGATTCTTCATCGATCTCATCCATCTCAATTTTGACTGTCTCTATCTCATGTTCCCCTTCCTCCATATTTCTGAAAATAATGCACGCAAATAATTTGGTATTCTACTGACTAATTAGTTACTTTATACTAAACGTCAAAATGATTATAAGGCAAGTTGTATGAAAAAAGATTTAGTGACGTCATTAAATTTAATAGTCAAATCTGTTACTATTATAGGTTTGGTGGATGATTAAAAATAAATAAAAAGTATAAAATAAGAACCGATGCAATTTTTTACAGCTCTTTTACCATTCTTAATTTAAAAATCTCAGTTAGTTCATTTATTTTAAATAACTATAGGATAACAATAGTGCAGCTGTGCAAATCACTAAGTATACACTGTCGGGCACAGCGCGGAGAGATTGCCATTGGTCGGACTGTGTGATGTCACTGGAAATCAACCAATGATAATCTATCAAGGCTGTCGCAGCGCTGCGCTCAACACTGTTGACTTAGAGAATTGTAGCGCAAATTTGGTTAATTGGATCCTGTTTGATTTAGTTATTCTCAATGGAGAATGCAGGACGGCGGAAAATCTAGGGAAGATTTGACGTTTAGGGGGGCGGCAAATCTAGGGAGATTTGACGTGCAGGACTGCGGAAAATCTAGGGAAGATTAGACGTTTAGGGGGGCGGCAAATCTAGGGAGATTAGACGTGCAGGACTGCGGAAAATCTAGGGAAGATTTGACGTTTAGGGGGGCGGCAAATCTAGGGAGATTAGACGTGCAGAACTGCGGAAAATCTAGGGAAGATTTGACGTTTAGGGGGGCGGGAAATCTAGGGAGATTTGACGTGCAGGACTGCGGAACATCTAGGGAAGCTTTGATGCCTAGGAGGTGGCAAATCTCGGGAGATTTGACGTGCAGGACTGCAGAAAATCTAGGGACGATTTGATGTCTAGCGGGCGGCAAATCTAAGGAAATTTGACGTGCAGGACGGTGGAAAATCTAGTAAAAATTTGAAGTTTAGAGGGCGGCAAATATAGGGCAATTTGACGTGCAGGACGGCGCAAAATCTAGGGAAGATTTGATATCTAGGGGGCGGTAAATCTAGTGAGATTTGACAACCAGGAGGTGGAATTCGCCCCTAGCTTGAACGCAAGGAGGATGATGAACACTGTTAGTATCAAAATACTCACGTATCTTCCTCTGCGTCTTCATCGTCACCTTCTGAGATTTCTTCCTCGACAGAATCTTCCTCGATCGGGCTGCACAGAAAAAAACAGTATTCAAAACGCATAGACATTATTTGACAGCCTATATAGCATAGCGGCAGTGACTACGCAGGAGGTGTGGGTTCGATTGTCATACGAACGTTAGTCGTTATATAGGGGAAATGCGTGAAATGAGCCACACATAAGGGCTGATCACCCGTCCGGTCAATGGCGTCCCCACTGGCAGTAGTAGCAGTATACATGGTGGAATATTTCCATGCCCCTGGATGGGAAGTACTCGAAATACTGGAGGCAGAGAATTTCACTCAAAGGAAACATTCCACTATTTTTAAAAAGAAACAAAAATGAATTTAAAGATTTTCGAAAACTCGCTTAATACGCCCGGTAATCGAACCGACTAAAACCTGAAAAATTACATCTTGTGTTCTTAACACGCCTTTATTAGCTTCACTTGTTACTATTACTATGTATGTAAGAAAATCTTGGAATCTTAATTTGACCCACTTCCCTGGTCTTCGATTAGGATGAAATTTTGCACACGCTCTGAGTTCTGATGACAATACATGACTAGCTAAGAAACGTCATTACAAATCCAATATGGCGGCCTCCCCAAGATGGTGGACTGGCTGTTTGAAATCCACCCCCATGATATGGGTATCAAATGAAAGGGTTTGCTGTCAGGAATACGAAAATCGTGTTTTTTCGTTTTTTATTATGGCTACAATCGGTAGTGGTAATCGTAAGGATCAAATCTCTCCAACAAATATGGTGAATTAAATTAAAGGAAATCCCTGAAATCTACTACTTACCTGACATCCTCCTCGGAGCTAGAACTCTTTTTTCTCCGTTTCTTCCCAACAAAACTAAGTCCTGCTTCTGATTTACGTTTCTTTTTATTATTTTTAACTCTTGCAGAGTCTTCTATCTGTTTTCTTTCTCCTAGAACTGCGATGACGGTCTCTTCACAGACTCCAGTGGCGTCAGCAGTTCTCTTGAGGATATTCGCTAGAGGACTGAGGTCACAGCTGTTGCCAGTGAAGCTGGTCAAGTTTACGAACTCAGCTTGGAGATAGCGGTAGACGTTCGCGATGATTACTTTACCCTGGACAAAAAATAAGTACATATAGGTACAGTAGAATCCGCTTATAATGATATTGAAGGGAAGTGTTAAACACGTCATATTAAGCGGACGTCATAAGGAGCATATTTTCAAAACAAAACTTGCTAAGAGATGTAGTGATGAAGCTTATGTTTCTATTTAATAAATAAAAATGATCCATACTAATATTATAAATGCGAAAGTAACTCTGTCTGTCTGTCTGTCTGTCTGTATGTTACGCTTTCACGCCTAAAGTACTGAACCGATTTTGATGAAATTTGGTATAGGGGTAGAGTAGGCCTTGAGGAAGGACATAGGGTATATTTGGTCGCGATAACCGACATCCACGCGGGTGGAGCCGCGGGCAAAAGCTAGTCTGATATATAGTCTGCGGAGCTGGGGGAGAGGGACAGCTAAACAGAAGGTGCAGCGGGAACGGAATCAGAAATCCATGCCGGTGGAGCCGCGAGTGAAATATAGCGCGGGTTCGATTCCCGCTCAGTGCAAATATTTGTACTTTTTTTTATCTAGGAGACGTCAATTTGACTTCACCTCGCCTGATGTTAAGCCAAAGGCAAAGTCTCGGAGAGAAGGTCACCATCGCAAACATGTACCATGTTAACAGTGGTGGCACTCAGCTTGACGGCCTCATTAGAAGCCCTTTTCACGCCCCGCTTAAAGGACCCGGGACTGTAGGAAGAAGGAAACACGTGAGCGTGTAAGCATGAATTATGGCGGTTTGCATTGGTCTGGGTGTTTCTATGTATAATATTTTATGTAGGTACGTATTTACAAAAAAAAAGTATCTATGTTTATCCGCATTCTAGATTCCATAAAACAAGCAAGTTAAGCTTACCATGGGTCTAGATCGCGTTGTGCAGAATGTTGTGGAATATTTATTTAAAAAAAAACATTTGTGTCCGTCAAAAATGGTTTTTATTTTCTTTTCTGTCGCGAAATATTTGTTAATATTTACTTCCTTTTAATCCGATGGTTTTATTTCAATGTGAAATTCGCGTGAACTTTAAAAAATACCAGCTTTTGCCCACGGCTCCGCCCGCGTGGATGTCGGTAATCGCGACCAAACATAGCCTATGTCCTTTCTCATGGTCTAATCTACCCCTATACCAAATTTCATCAAAATCGGTTCAGTAGTTTAGACGTGAAAGCGGAACATACAGACAGACAGACAGAGTTACTTTCGCATTTATAATATTAGTATGGATTATATTGAATTATCATTCATTACCTCAGGTACAGTTTTCAGCGATTGCTGCGCTGTCTCGGAACTCCCTGAAGCATTACCTGACTGCAAAAAAAACACAAGTTCAACTTCATAAATCCATCTTTATTGCATAAGAGTCCCGGCAGAGTAAATAAGGTCGGTCGTGTACCTACGTGTCTGCCGCCTAAGCAGTAATTAATTATTAAAAAAAATCTTGGGTCAAACTTAAAGGCTTTGTCACACTGGATGCATCGAAAAATAAAATCCATAATTTTTAACATTTAATAACGTAAACTGCAACTAATAATACAGATGGTTTCAAAGAAGCCATTTTTATAACAGACCTACTACCTTAGATGAATTAAAAAGGGAAGATACGTTACGTCCTACACATTATACTCAAAAAAATGGGTCGCACTTATCTATACACAAATACTCACTCACACATTGTCTTGTAATTAAATACAGATGCGCGAAAGTGACATCAATATATGATTAGAATAAGAGTGAGCAAGAAGCGTTATCGAGTACCGCTCTAGCCCTCGTGCGATTTCGCAAAGCTTCGGCATGCTTCGTGATCACTGAGCCCTACACGTGCTCGCTGTCATTTCGATGCAGTACCGTCAGCAAAAAAAATAAAGATATTTTTGTTTTAATATGAACTTTACAGTTAGGGACTAAATAATAAAAGACGTCTTAATTCAGTAATTAAAGTAGCTTTTATTACAATACAAGAAAGTACATAACAATATTATACTAAATTACCGTAACATTAGGTACAGCTCCCTTCTTTATTCTTTTTAAACCTTTTTTTGTTGTGTATATGTACCCAGGTTGAAAGTGATGGGAGCACACTCTACTGTTCATTGTAGCGGTCCAATCTGGTTCAAATCTTTGCTTTCGTATAATACGAATCCATTTGTCTTTTAACATCTCGTCATTTGGGAATCTAAAACATATATATATATTTTTAATATTATATATATATGTCGGAGGGAGTGCGCCGCACTAAGTTTATAACAGAAGAGACGAAACTATGGACTTGAAGACCTTTAATCATAATTTAATCTAATATGATTTCTTAAAATGTATCTAGTCCAAATGCAAGGTTCTTAATTATCATCATAAAATAGCAATTGGTTTGTATAACTAAACGAATCTATCCACTCGCAGTCATAAAAGTACTTTGTTTATGAAATTATCTAAGAACTAAGCTAAATTAACAATGAAAAGGTATTGTAAAATCATTATTCACTTTAAATTCATTTATCACATTTGAACATCACATCAAAATTGTTTATCATAATTAAAACGTAATTATATTGAGCCGAGAGAATAACTCCGGAGTGAGCTCGTGGACGCCATCACGCCATGTTAGAATTGCGCGCTGGAAAAGCAGTACAGAGAAAAATGGGAGATCGAGGAAGGTTCGATCAATGTGAGGATAAGTCCTTTTTCTAAGGAGAAACGATAACGAATAAGTTGGAGTATGATGAGGTGATGGTAATCTTTGTGGAGTGCGCGAACTCACTACTCAAGATACGTTATGTTTAGTTTCATCATCTTTGTTCTATTAAGTTGAAGACTCGAGTGTTTGCTAAAATTGTGAAACAAAAAGTAAATGTTTGAAGCAACAATCAATGGTTTTGTGTTGGCATTTCACCCTAATCGCCCACGATACGTAGGATCATCTCGAGGAAGGCTGATGATCTACTCTCTTCTCCGACATATATTATATTATTATATTATATATATATTTTTTTAATATTAATTATTACTTATTCACCCTATTCTACATACCTAAACACACTTTTAACAAATTCATTAATTACCGTTTTATTAATTCGATACATTGTTCTCATTTCTTCCAAAAGTAATCCGAATATAATATGACCGACTACACATAAAATATCATTAGAAATAAAATATCATATAAACTAATTTAACACGAAAGAACATTTTTAATAATTTGAGATTATGAATTAATTTAGTCAACTCAGTATGCCGACCGTACTAAGGTACCTTCGAGAGAACAACGACAGAACAAAGCCGAACGCACGTCGAGCCGTCGACGTTGAGACGACGCCGGGTACAAACTGACAACATGTTAAAATGTATAAAGTATCAGATAGCTCGAGTGTCAAAATGTACAATATATTTATGACAAAATATCCTTGTGTCAGAATGTACTAATGCTATAAATGTTCAATCGACAATATGTATTTATGACCAAATGAGCAATGGTCAAAATATACAGTTGCTGAAATGTTCAATTGACAGTATGTACTTTTCTCGTCTTAATACTAAATTCAAATTATAATTCACAAAACTTACAATTCATTAATGTATTTATTCTTGTCTTAACACTAAATTCAAATTCAAATCCACAAGAATTACAATAATTTACTTATTATTGTTGTTTTTTATATTTTACATTGTTTATGATTTGAACTGCATGTTGTACTTCAAATAGATAAGCACTAAAGAGATTTTATATCAATTACCTATTTGATGTAAACATTTAACCATTTATTTTTTATTACATTTGTGCATTTTGACACTCATGCAATTTTACATTTGTAATTTCTAGCATCACCGCATTCTTACATTTTGATCGTTACAACACTTTGACGATTTGAAACTATTTTACGTTTGTACATTTTGACACTCGTGCTATCTGATACTTTATACATTTTAACATGTTGTCAGTTTGTACCAGGGACCGGACGGGTACTCGTTCAAAGGGTTTTTGAAGGGGTTTTTTTAAGCGCTTAATGAAGAAACCCTTACGAACGGCTTACCCTTTCGAACGGGTGTAAAAAACCCATTCCGAAAGGGTTACCCTTTCAAAACCCAGTAACACTGTAACCTGGGTAAGCCGTTCCAACCTAAGTCATTGAAATCTGCACTTTTTGAGAATTGTCGTAAGTTTGAAAATTGCATAACTACGATCGCACAAGACGCTCAGCCGGCTCGGCGCAACATTGTATCATCTACTCGCTATAGTAACGAAGTTGCCGCTGACTTGTAAACATGGAATAATATTTCTTGTTGATATGTTAATACAGTTTAATTTTACTTAATGCACATTATTTTTCGTGTCTTTACTTGTTCTTGTCTTTCTCATTGTTTCGTTCGTCGAATTTCATTTAAATTGGAATTTCGATACTTATTACGAAGCATCAAAAACACCAGTAGGGTCAGTTCGCCAGTTTACAGCCATTTAGCTTAGTTACTCACTTTAGTATAAAAAAATAGGGTACCTATTTGCAAAATAGCTCATAATGACAATAAACCACCGGACTTTTTGTCTACCTATATTTTTTGATTTATAAGAGAAAAAGTGCAAAGTAGCAATAATGTTAGTTAAGGGCCGTTTTCGTCAGTTTACGGCCCCCATTTTAAGCTTAATGGATAAGGAGTCGGCCTTACGATCGAGAGGTCCCGGGTTCGAATCCTGGCCATTACACTACCAATGTGAACCCACTCCTAGCACAAGCAATTTAGCTTAGTTGGAGGGGTTAGAGGGAATATTAGTAATTTCAGTTCTAATAAACAAATATAATAGACTAAAAACCGGCTAATTGCGAGTCGGCCATGAAGGGTTCTGTAGTAGCAAGTAACATAATTAAAAGTTCTTGTATTATTTGTGAGTTAATTGAATGAAAGGCGAAAATTGCGGTTTATGACGAAAAAAAAAAACTACTCACTAGATCTCGTTCAAACCAATTTTCGTTGGAAGTTTGCATGTACATCATATATTTTTTCTAGATTTCTCATTCTCTTACTTTAGAAATTAGAGGGGGGGGGGGGGGGGAGACGACACATTTTTCCACTTTGGAAGTGTCTCTCACTCGTGCAAACTATTCAGTTTAGAAAAAAAATGGTGTTAGAAACCTCAATAGCTTTTAGGAGACCGATCTATAGATACCCCACACGTAGGGGTTTGATGAAAAAAGAAATTTTGATTTTACTAGAAGTTCTGTACCCCTAGCACCAACACCTATTGTAATCGTATAATAAGCGTATTGAAGAAGGGCCAGGCCGTAAGGGACGGCCCTGGGTCAGCCGGATATGTCGAAGATAACCTCACCTCCGGCCTAGTACGTTGATCCACAGCGGCGTGTGGTTTTAGTCGGTTGGAGTCTGACATAACCTCCCCCTCCGGCTCCGGCGGGGAGGTATCCAAGGGTATTTCCGCGCGAGGAAAAAAGTAAGGGTATTGAGGGAACGGAGCATTGCGATTGGTCGCCTGCCTACTGTAAACCTGTGTTCACATACGACGAATCGCAATGCTCGGTTCCCTTAGTACACTTGCTATACGATTATGATAGCTGTTCGTGCTAGGAATGCTGGAGGTTGTCCATTGTCGTGGAGAGTGATATGCGTGCAAAAGGTCTCACTACCATGGACGCCGCAGATCGTACGAAGTGTAGGAGGAAGAGCCTAAAGGTGAAACCTGAGCTTTGAGGTCAATTCTGTCTCGGTTATGCCAACCAAATATAGTCTATGACGTTTCCCAAGCTCTAATCTATCTGCGTACCAAATTGCATACAAATCGATTCAGCGGTTTGCCTTTGAAAGCGTAACTTACACAACTTACGTAGCCCACGCGCTCGCACACCGATCTCTTTGTGAGCAAGGTGCTGAGCGATAGAACTCCCACTCCTAGGGCGACTACTAGGGCCCGTTTTGGCGTCTTCCACGTCGGGCACTTGGTCAACGTGTTCAGTTTTCGTTTGCATCGCAGTGAAGTGAAGGCACTCGGACGTTAACTCCCACGTCGTCTGACACAGGTAAACCCCGAAACAACCATTCAGGAATCTGTGTTCAGGAATACTGGATTCAGGTACCTGTGTCACCAACCATGTACTGGTCGAGCCGGGACTTCACGGCTTCGATTTCTCGAGGCTCGGGTACCCATTTCTGCTTCCTCGTCACCGGGCTCTCCCCTCCAGTGTCATGGTAGGGTTCTACCAAGGAGACTCACCGCCTCCGTAATGACCCTGCTGGCCAGTACCCATTGTGGTTTCTGCGGCAGCCAAGGCGCGGCTGCCGCAGAAACCACAATGGGTACTGGCCTACGGGGCTTCCGCATAGTCTCCGCGTAAAGTCTCCTAGTCATCCATCCCATTGAGGATTTATGATTTTGGAAATTCAACATAGTAGTCCAGGAGGCTCTTGTTGGGCAGTAGCCGCGCCAGTGCGTTGGCTGCTTGCTAAGCTTGTGGCGAGCTGTTGGTGAGTGGCGACACCACGTACCCTGATTCTCCCGAGGGTTGGAATTTATTCCGCCCCGCCTCGTGTGCTTGCCTTTATTGGCCGGCCAAGAGTGGAGTCGCAAGAGCGGAACCTATGCTCCAGGTTGGAAGTGTAAAATGTCATAACGCCGGGGGCCTGCTGACCGACTTCTGTATCGCGATCTTGCACCCCGCAGACTGTTCCCCTTCAATTTGGGGGCTAGACTTCGGAGATGCTACCGAGCACGAGCCTCAAGTATTCATTCAGGTATTCATTCTATTGGGCTGTAATGCCGATGGGAATGCCACTCAATATGTTCTCGTAGGTGCCCCATGTTAGGGCTCCAGTTCTATGCAGAGCCACCTCAAAACCCAGCCACCGGATCTGCTCTGCGACTTAGGCAACCGCGCGGTCGTGGCTTTTAGGGTCGCTTCGTGGTAAGCAGCACAACACGTGACGGTGGCACCATCTGCGAGCTCACTACGAAGCGCCTAATCGTAGCCGATGTTCTACAAGAGCGGCTTGCGGAATACCGTACGACATCCCACGACCGACGCTGGTCATGATTGAAAAAACGACGGCTCTCTCCGTCAGATACGCCCCGACTATGTGGCTAAGATATAGAGAGGCATTTCGTGATATACGTGCAACTCCAAGGCAAGATGTTGAACGCGTTGGCTATATCCAGGGACATCGCCAACATCACCCCGTCCTTTTTTTTTTTTTTTTCATATCGTGCGGTAAATCCCCACGGATACCACCTCCACAGAGCCGGTGGAGGTGATTATGTCGGACTCGAACCGACTAAAACGCACGCCATCTTGGGTCCTTGGTTGCCGGAGGTGAGATTGCCAAAAGCATATCTCTCGCACCCCGACAGACCCAGGACCATCTCTTTCGAGATGGTCCCCTTCGGGTTGTGGGGACCAAAATGTCCCCATCTAGCCCCGGTTACGGGGAGGCGCACTTTGCGCCACCGCCGCGGCCTGCTTCTGCTAGGGTGACAGGCGGCTCCACCGGTCACCCCCAGGCCAGCGCTCATGGAGGATGGAGGTCGTTCTGCGACCTCCGACGTCCGGTTCGCCTTCGCTCTGCACGGGCTTCCCGGGCCCGGAGTCTGGTCCGGACCCGACCGGCCGCCTCCTTGTCGAGCATTACTTGCTCGCAGAAGGAGGCGGCCGCACCCCAAGCGTTTGCGCATCGTACCATCGCTGTGAGCAATGTGACGAGTGTGAGGACTCCCACCCCTAGAGCCGCCACTAGGACCCGCCTCGGCGTGTCCCACGCCGGGCACTCGGTCAGCGTGTGCAGCTCTGTGTCCTCGCTCGCATCACAGTGATGGCACTCGGACGTTGGCTCCTTCTGGATCCGACACAGGTAACTCCCGAAACACCCGTGTCCGGTAATCACCTGCGTCAGCCGGTACGAGAGGCTGCCGTGTGGCCTCTCTAGCCATTCCTCCATGATGGGTCTTACCGCCGCTATTACGGCGTGCCCTGCGCTTGGTCGCCCAAGTCGTAGCTCCCATTACGCTACCATGTCCCTGTGGAGCTGAGACCTCACGGCCCGAATTTCTTCGGGCTCGGGTTCCCGTCCCTACTCCCGCGCCTCCTTACGATACCGATATAGCATCGAAAGGGCTCTCGCATCCAGGTTCCACGGTAGGGATCCGGCAAGGAGACTCGCCGCCTCGAAGGATATCGTGCGGTACCCCCTAATGGCCCTGCTGGCCATTGCACGCTGCGGTCCACGCAGCAGACGCGCATTGTGGACCGTCAGGGTGTCCGCCCATATTGGGCACCCATATAGGGCCATGGACCGCAACATCACCCCGTCCTGGGCAACCAATTCCTTCGCTAGAGTTCTCACGCGCAACAGTCTGCGTGGGCTGCCGCCTCCTCCTTCTGCGAGCAAGTAATGCTCGAGAAGAAGGCGGGCAGCGGGTCCGGAGGAGACTCAGATCTCTTCCGTCCCGCAAAACGTGCTGGACGTGACTCAGGCGTTAGATGTCGATCATCGCTCAACGACCTCCGCCCTCTATGAGTGCGGACCTGGGGGTGAAGATAAGTGAAACCGCCTGTCACCCTAGCAGAAGCTGGTCGAGGTGGTAGCACCTATCTGGGGACAAATCGGGAAACAGTGGTCATATCTGAGGGGGTTAGTGTGATTAATCAATCACCATGCCAGTAGCAATTTCACCTAGGGTGGGAGGGGGTGTCTAAGTCGAAGTGACATACCCCCCCCCCCCCCCCATTTCAGGCTGCGGCCGCGCCTTATGATAATTTTTGAACATGTCTTATAGATGCCATTAAGCGTCTTTTAACGCATCTTGTATGCCAATATGTTACTTATCATACAATAAAGGTTTCTTTCCGAAGTACTACTATATCAGCGTCCCCTCCCCATTCCGGGGGCGAGTGGGGGACACCGTTGTCCCTCCTCCTGAGGAGGGTCAGACCGTAAAGGATGCGAGGGTGCGAGGGATATGTCGATGACAACCTCACCTCCGGCCTAGCACCGCGACCCACAGTCGGCGTGCGGTTTTAGTAGGTTCGAGTCTGACATAACCTCCCCTTCCGGCTCCGGCAGGGGAGGTATCCGAGGGGATTTCCACAAGAAAAATTATTAAAACTTTTGGTGCTTTTACCCTAATAATAAATACGTCATCAATTTTCACAATACTCACAAAACAATACTAACAGTAAAAAATTTACTCACTACTATAAACCATAATTACCTAGCCATATATTATTGCTCACCTAATTATTAGATCGCGCTCGCGAGTGTCGTCACATAATACCTACCAAGTTGCCAAATTCGCGACAACTAACAAAAATAGTTATATATTGAGGCCCAGCTTGGGTACAAGTATGAATGCCCTGACCTTCACGATGATTGGCTAAGCCTGGGTTACCCGAAAAAAACCCTTTCGTGAAGGTAACCCCTTCAAAGGCTTAGTCAATTGAAGGGGTTACCCCTTCACTTAGATACCGCGATAAACGAGTTAAGCCACTTCGCTGGGTTTAGAAGGAATACTCGATCAAGAGGTAACACTGCGATATGAGTTACCCTATCATAAGGGTTACCCTTTCAACGGCTTAACTCGTAAACGGGGTTGTCCGGTCCCTGGTTTGTACCCGGCGTCGTTGAGACAATACATTGTATTCTTTTACTCTCGTGGACTTTCATATATTTGTCTCACTTTTTCAGTCATATTTACTAATCAGTAAGAAATTAATTTTTAAATCATAGTTAAATTAAGATTCTAATGTAATTTATTCAGTACTTACGAATGAAAAGTAATTCCTTGTGTTTTGTTTTTGCTTCTTGAGTGATTTGAGCACTTTCTAAACACACATGCAGGCATTTTTGTTAGTTAACACGGGATTTTTCAGCACTTTTAAGAGAGTTCAACACATGTACGCGCTTCGGTCATCCGACGTCCACTAAACCATACCAAGTAAGTACCATGGACCTAGTTTAGCGTGTCCATGCGTATTGCGTACTGCGCGGGTAACGTACCTACCTTCCCTTTTTAATTCATCTAAGGGTCAACCATAAAGGCTTTGTCACACTGGATAGGTACGTCGAAAAATAAAATCCCTAAAAAAATTAACGTTTAATAACGTAAACTGCAACTAATAATACAGATGGTTTCAAAGAAGCCATTTTTATAATAGACCTACTACGAATAATGTATCCTATAGAAATGTAACTCCTTCAAAGTTACCGCTGTAATCTTGGACTAACTTACGCCATACTTACGCACACTAAAAAAACAGCAATAAAAAAAACACTATCCATCGTTGAACACTTGCACGCGATTGGTCGAGCCAAGGTCATGCCGGCCGGCGCCAACGTGATTAGCGTGGATGTGGATGGCGTTATACAATAATAAGATAGCTATGTGTTTATTTTTTATTGAATAAGTTTAATCAAAGTTCGATCAATAGAAAAATAATAACTGGATTGTTATTATTTTTTATTAATTGAACTACATACGCATACTACAAATTAAATACGTTGCTTTTTTCACAATTATGTACCTCTGAAAATAATTAATTTATTTAAAAAATATATAAATTAATATCAATAGGCTAACTTACCTTTTTACACTTTTTTTTTATTATATTACTATGTGCAAGTACATTTACCCCCTTTGGTTGTTTATAACGCTTTTTCTGCAAAATTAAAATCATTAATATAGTAATATGGCTTCAACACAATTTATAACAATCCTGTACAATACCTTTTTACTTTTTATGGAGGATGGTTCAGGTAAATCGCCAGATAATTCTACATTTGAATGACATGGACTAACCATCTGAAAAAAAAATTAAGTAATGTACTAAATAACAACAGTTCAACTTTTTCATTAAATTTAGTAATTACGTATATATAAAATATCTTACAGTGCAAATAGGCACCGCAGTTTTTCTTAATCGCTTAACCTTTCCATTATCTGGTGTGTACATGTCATCAGTTCGGAAGTGTATGCAGCATATTTTACTGAACTGACTAGGCATCCAATCACATTCATTTCTTTCCAAACGAACCGCATTCACCCATTTTTCACGCTGGACTGCATTTGTTGGGAATCTGTGACATTCAAATTTTAATTTAATTTCTATGCATAATACCATCCAATAGAATATCATAGAACATAATGAACACTGCATAAAAATTATTTAATTTTGGAATTGGAATTTGGAATTTAAAAAGTTTGAAGAATTTGAATTTGGAAAATCTATAGGTTACATGTGATATAAATATTAAACTATTTAGTACAATAGTTTTTTAAATGAGTAAGTGAAAATCCTATGATGCATTGGGACATAGCATATTAAGCTATAAAAGGGGATACACAAATATTTTGAGTGTGTTAGATACTGGTCAGAAAAGCTTAAGGTGTGATATAATTCTGATGCATTATACTGTTTACTGTGTAATATTATTATGCTGTGATTTATGGACAATATGGTATAATACTATTGGGTATGGTTTTTTTTAAATCTTTATTTAATAATATTGGGTACCTATGTAAGATACCTACTTGATCTATAAAAAGTGTTGTTATAATTTGGTATTAACCACAGATAGAGATATATTTGTTGGTATTATAGTATCTGTCTGGTAGATGAAAATATTGATTACTGAATCATATACTCTTCATGGGTATGATATAATTATGCAAAGTATGTTAAATACTGTTCCTCATGATATAGATATATTTCAACAGTGCCTGTTATGGCATTACTTGACAAGATCTAATAAGTATTTAGTGGCAAGTATTTACTACGTATCAAGTATTTAATTTATGTCAATTTTAATTCATGCCAATTGTAATGTATGTCATATTCAATTAATTACTTAATTGTGACAAACATTAAATGTAATTTAATTTTAAGTACCTACTTGTATAATGTTTGCATGTCAGGACTAGTGGCAAAATGTGTCTTTAGCTCATAAATAATTTGTTACCTTTATATTTACCACATTTTATGCAAATAAATCTATTCTATTCAATTCTGGCTAAAAGCCTCGAAGAAAATGTCATATCATACAAAACGGTCCGATACCAGTGTAATGTCTAAGATGTATTACTGTCGGCTACAAGCCTGATAACCTTTGATATAAGAGTTTAATATTGTTATATTGTTTAACTATTATAATAATGTTTGGCTACAAGCCTAGATTGTAATTATGATGAATCGTTATAGAATGACCATAATATCATGGTTGGAAGGCAGGTAGGTTTTCTTGTTAGTTCTTTCCTGTCTATAAAAGCCTTTTGGAACTTACATAGTGTAACAGAATAAAAGAGAATTATTTAGTCATGATTGTTGTTTTATTAATTTTATGACAAATAAGTATTCCCCTAGTTCAGATAAATAGTTCACTTGGTTTCTAGGATATACAACTGGACCGTAGTGAACCTCTAGCACTATAAATAGATGGGTGTTAAGATCCTGACATATTGTAATACACTTAGATATTTATCTATATTAGATTTACATATTTAGACATAAATACATTATGATAAGTAAGTACACTGTTAGATTAAGATTCAAATCTAACACGTTCATGTTGCATATCACTTTTAAACTTCGCCAGGTTTTAAAATACGTGTTTTTAAAATGAATATTTACTCACCTATGGAAGGTAATTCCAACGTTTTTCATATCCGTATGGTTTCTGCACCACTTCACAACACACGAAGGCATATTTGAAATATAATTAACGGGAAAACACAATTAAAATCACTGAAAGATTGGTTCTAGCGACGCAACCGTACGATACAAGTGACAGCGCGCCGCGGACTGACAGTCGCGCGGTACCCTTTTTAAGCCCCGCCTTCCGCGGTCCCCATTATGTGTTGCCATTTTTTGAGCCGAATTACACTTCTCTAAGATACATTATTCGTACAGTAGGTACAATACATTATCATAATCAATGTTACGTGGGACTGATTTCCGTGTCCGTGTCCGACACCACCAATGGTGTGTGTGTATAATATTGCCAGCAAATGAAAAAATCTCCCAGCCGTAGCGGTTAAAATATATTGTATATAATTATGGAAATAAATGAAGACGTAACAAATGAGTAAATAAATGCATACTAATATTTTAAATGCGATGCCATGCTGCGAGCCATGGTCTTCAGCGGGGAGTAAGTGGGACTGCGCCGCCTCTTTTCGAGCGGGAGAGAACTCTCCCACCCGAGTTCCGTGGCTTGGGCGCCACCGACGTGTCTTCGCCGAAGATCATCGGCCTCCATGACCGGGAGGAGGATGAGGACCACGAGGACGGTGAGTTGGATGCCCACCGTCCTTACAAAAGCAGGCCCATAACGGCAGCGTGACGTGAGGGATGCACGCACGACCCTCACTCCCGAAAACCCCCCATTGACGTGGGATAGCACCCGAACCACCCCCTAGGCGAAGCCGTAGGTCTGATGGGAGTCTGAACTGAACTGATTTTGATGAAAATTGGTATAGAGGTTTTTTTTTTTTCTATGGCGATCCCAATGTATGTAAATGTACTTTGGTAGTGATAACCGACATCCACGCATGCGGAGCCGCAGGTAACAGCTAGTAAATACTAAAAACAAAAAATTTAATGCCATGGATCACTTTGTGCCGCCGTGCGTTTTACTATTTTTCTGTAAAAATCTTAATGCGATGCACAGAATACATTTACTTACCAATTTTCAACAGAGGCCTTATAGTTTCGGAGAAAAGTGGCTGTGACATACGGACGGACAGACGGACATGACGAATCTATAAGGGTTCCGTTTTTGCCATTTGGCGGAACCCTAAAAAGGGGGTCATGTCCCCTGGGACCCTCTTCCGCTCAGACCGCGCATGAACAGTAGTTACTTACCGCTAAGGGTGGTTCTGGTGGTACGCGAGGTATAGCCGTTTTAAGAAGACGTTTAATGCCTTTTGGAGTGACATAGGTATCTTCATCCAAGAAATGTTCTGAACAAACTACGCTTGAGCGATTTGGCTTAAAAAAAACTTCATCCCTTTGCTGGCTGGTGACTGACATCCATTTTTGACATTGTATTCGGTCACGAGGAAAACTAAAATATTAATAAGAAAAAATATAGGATAGGAAAAAATATAGGACATAAATAGTTTGCAGGTTTATAAGTGCCCGGTTAGTGGCAATAGGCTCGCCTCGCCACCTATTAGGTACATTGGGACCTAAACAAACTGGCGAAATGTGGGTGCTAGCACCTCTGCCTACCCCTTCGGGAATTTTTTTATCTTATACTTTTTAGTCTTCTTATTATTCAAACTTAATTTACTATTTTTTCGTATCCCCTTCAGCAAACCCTTTCATTTAATACCTATAACATGGGGGTGCATTTCAAATAGCCAATTCGCCATCTTGGATGTCCGCCATGTTGGATTTAAGTCACGTGACATTTTTTCGTATTTCTGACACCAAACCCTTTCATTTGATACCCATATCATGGGGGTACATTTCAAATTGCCTGTCCGCCATCTTGGACGTCCGCCATATTGGATCTAATAGTTGGTCATGTATTGTCATCAGTACTCGGAGCGTGTGCAAAATTTCATCTTAATCGAAGACCAGGAAGTGGGTCAAATTAAGATTCCAAGATTTTCTTACATACATAGTTACAAGTGAAGCTATTAAAAGCGTGTTAATAAAAGAGCACAATAATAAAATTCGACTCCATTGAATAAGAACAGCGTCGTTTGTATTATCCGACTAAAATCAAAGGACGCCGTAATGTTCTTCCACTGATACGCGCCCATTACCAACTTATGTCCTGTACTAACATGGACCGTTAGGTGAAAAGTTTAAAAAAAAATTCAAGTCACACATGCTTCCCATATTTAGTAATGAAAACCACATAAAAATATCATTAAACAGTTTTACTTACCGAAAATAAGATATCCCATCCTTTTTTAACGTTTTTGACGTAAAATTTTTACAATTTTTGAAAGCACACTTCGGCATTTTTATTGTACGTACGTGCAGTGCAAAGACACGAGCGAGACTATTTGAAATAACTGAAATAAGCTCACAGACCACAGAGTAAATAATATACTGGCACCATAGACTTTGAATACACTACGTTTTACGTTTTTTTGTTCTTCTCTGTCTACGACTGGCACAGACTTACAAATTTTGCGTGAAGCTAAATAAATGACACTTCTTTCAATTTTTGTCTGATTTCCGTGTGATAATACTATTTATGTGTGCGTAATGTTGTCAGCAAATAAAAAAATCTCCCAATATATTCCGAAATATTATAGGTTAGGTACTACTTTATGGTATATATTAATAAATCTGTTATTTAAAATTATGAAACATGTTATACGCAATTATTTATGACTATTATGAGAGGGCACGCCGAATTTAAAAAATAATAATAACATGATAAAATTAAGCAAATATATAAGTATTAATTTCTAGTTATTTTTTTTTGTTGTTATTTTCTGTTAAATAAAATTATCCTTTTTAGAGTTTCGTGAGCAAAGGTAAAAACGGTACCTTAAGACTCAACTCCGTCTGTCTGTCACAAATCTGTGTCACACGAATAGACAGTCAAAATTTTCACAGATGCTGTATTTTTGTTGGCGCTATAACAAAAAATACATAGGTACTTAAAACTTAATGGTACTGAACCCTTAATACGTGAGTCCAACTCATACTTGTTCGGTTTACACATCGCACGGAAGAAATACGCTTTATTTCAGAAGAAAAATACAATTAAATAAAACTAGCTACTTCTTTTGTATGTAATGTGGAGAGCGAGGCCTCCTAACACAGGTAAAATGCTATCATGAAAGAAAACGAAAATAAATTGATTTGATTGATTTGATTTGATTAAATAACAAACTAAATACCTTTATAACTCACATTATTGATGCTTGGAGAAACATAATATACGGATTGCGAAGAAGCAGCATCACTTGTAGGGGATAATTGTAATGTAGGCACAGCCTCCTTGCGTAGCCGACGAATACCCGTTTGGGTCGTATATAGATCTTTTTCTTCAAAATGTGAGGAGCAAATCACACTAAAGTCGGACGGAGTCCACAAGTCATCCTGACGATTCCTTCTTAATATTTCTGTCCATTGTTTTCGCCAATAAGACACTACTGGAAACCTGTAAACAAATAATGTTTAGCTAAAAAGAAGACAACGTTTCGAATAAATGGGGAAAATGTTTTTTTTTTCTTTATATAGGACACGTCAATTTGACTCAAATGATGTTAAGCAAAGGCAAAGTCTCGGAAAGAGGGTCACCATCGTAAACATGTACCATGTTAACAGTGGTGGCACTTGACGGCCTCATTAGATGCCGGTTCGAGTCCCGCCCGAGAAGATTCTTTTTCCCTATGTATTTGATTTGTATAGTTAGCATACTTAATGCTGTAAAAATTCCTTCAATCACTCATTAGATGCCTTTTCACACCCCGCTTCTTCTTCTTCTATCGTGGCGATGGCGCCTCGGCCCTCAAATTATCTTCTCCCAGTGTGCTGCCACCTGTATGGCGCTCTCGGAGGCACACATAAGGTCCTGCGGTGTACATGTGTATGGGCATTTAGCACATGTCAACAGGTGGGCCATTGTCTGTGAAGTAGCTCCACATTCACATCGCAGGTCCGCCCCCTCCGAGAACCCCCATCTGGCCCGGCATTCCTTGCTTCGGCCAACCCGAGTCCGGAGTCTATTTAAAGACTTCCATCTGTTCCAGGGCAGATCATGTCCAGGCGGGAGTTCCTCTGAAAGCGGGACGAAAGGGGTCTGTAGTGGACCCTGTGCTTTCCAGTGTTCGATTCTGGCTTGAGAGGGGTCACCGACAATTGGGCCAACGCACGCCCAGAAACTCCTGCGGCTTTTCAGCCTTAGTGGCACTTGAGGGTGATCGCTAAGGGGGTGTCGCCGGTCCGACTCCAGCTTGCCCCTCTCCACGGACGACGCCACGCATCTTCGGATATTGGGGGGTGCGATGCCAGCCAGTGGATATAGCAGCCTTACCGGGGTCGGCTTGAGGCAGCCAGTTATTATCCGGCAGGTTTCGTTTAGAGCTACATCCACTAGCCCAGCATGGCTGGATCGGCACCATACGGGGCAAGCGTATTCCCCCGCAGAATAACATAGTGCCAAGCCCGTTGTTCGCAGTACCCGTGGTGTGGCCCCCCAGTTTGTGGTCGTCAGCTTCCTAAGAAGGTTATTGCGTGCTGAGACCTTCTGCTTGACGTTTTCGCAGTTTTGCTTAAACGTGAGGGACCTGTCCAGGGTTACTCCCAGGTAGGACCCGAGACTGTAGAAAGAAGGAAACACGTGAGCTGGCAGGGAGTTCCGGTCTTAGTGGTGCGGTATAGGAATGAGTCGCTGAAACGCTTGATTCTAGCAGGTATACTCTGCACCGTATATGGATGGCGAAGTGTGATTTAAAAAAAAATGATTTTAATATCATTCATTGGTTCCGATATTTCGTAAGAATATCGGTGGATGACTCCACCGTCGCCTTAAAGTATAGGGCTGGTGGGACGTGTAAATAGTCCTGCCAAATGGTGTGTTTGCACACAGAGCGTATAAGCACCTATGACCAGCAGTTAGGTTGTAATGAAAAGAAAATACACATGTGACCGCTTCTATGAATGAAAACGCAAGAGAACCGGCACTGACCTGAGTTCCACCTCGTGAGGATTCAGCTGTAGACAGGCGTGGTTCCTGGCACGTGCTGGTGGGTAGGTATGTTTCGACCGGCCGGTTATTTTCTTGAATTTGTCGTTTTCTTCCGATACACTTCACTTATACTGACTTGAGAATGTGGCCAAAGGAACTTATAGAATTACACAGAAAAAGAAACGAGGAGTTGAATTACTCAAACTTCCGTTTGGTGCGGAGCGGGTGATAGGCACCGTTCGGTGCAGCGTTGATTCATTGACTAATTAACAAATGAACGGGTTGAACGTCAGCCGTGAAGCTTGAGAGTCTCGCTCATAGAAACTTCGTTCTCAAAATATAGTTCGAAAAGATCCGTTCACAGCGCCATCCATTGGCCTTCTTCAACACTAAGTGGTCAACAAATGAGCGCCAATATTCAAACATTATTCGTTCATAAAAGCGGTTTCTTAAATTACAAAATTGAAATACAATTAAATTATGTGGGAAATAATTAAGAAAGTACATAAGCGCCCCACCAAGGGCTATCATACATAACCCCATTCCATAACATAAGCTCTAGATAGCGTTGTGTAGAATGTTGTGGCATATTTATTTATTTTATTTATTTATTTATCTCTTTCCGTGGGTGTTGTAGATGGCGATTAAAGGAATATAGCTGTTCCGTAAACATATAGGCAATGACAAATAAAGGTTAGCGAAATGGCAAGCAGCTGTCGCTGCTTACCCCCGAGGGTTAAAACCGTGAGCAAATCTATGTATACTAACAACATATTTGTATTCTGTACATTTTTAGGGTTCCATTCAAAAGGAAAAATACAGAACATTTATAGGATCACTTCGTCGTCCGTTTGTCTCAGGAATGCGTCGACGATCAAGTTGAAATTCATACCACATACTTATGTTTGTAACGTCTGGAAACTGTGAAAAACATCAAACTTCTGAGACTAAGCAATCAAAAGATCATCATCCACATAGAGACGTTAGTCCTGATTGCATCCGAGGCCACGGTGCCCTCGGAGCTCAGGGTCCGCCTTCCGGCTCTTCCTCCTCCACTTCGCACGATCTTGGGCGTCCAAGGTAGTGAGACCGTTTTCACGCATGTCACCCTCCACGACGCCAAGCCAGCACTTCTTGGGCCTACCCCTTCTACCTGGACCGGGTGGGGGCGTCCTTGCCAGGCATTTGTTACCCACGTAGCTGGGCGGTTTCCGCAAGACGTGGCCGCACCAGCGGAGGCGGCTCTCTTGCATTTTATCTGCGATGTCACGGACATGGAGGCTGCCGCGGATGCGCGAGTTCCTCACGCGATCTTTACGCGTGACTCCACACATCCACCACAGCATTTTCATCTCCGTGACACGCAGCATCTGCTTGTGTCGCTCCAACAGCGGCCACGCCTCACAGCCGTGTAAGAGGACAGGTCTAATGATTGTTTTATACACCTGCCCCTTCAGCCTGACTGGCATTTTAGTGTCGCAAGTGACGCCAGTCATTTCCCGCCACTTAGCCCACGCGGTGGCAATACGTGCCTTGACGTCGTGGTCGATGTCACCAGTAACGTGAAGTACAGATCTCAGGTACTTAACCTGATCCGTGCGCTCGACCAAGTCATCGCCTATGCGAACGGGTGTGGGATCTGTTGAGTTTAACGCCAAGTACTCTGTCTTCGCCACATTTAGCTTCAGACCGCCGTTCTCAAGCGCCTCCTTCCACACTTTCACACGTCGCACCAATCTGTTCCTGTCTGCGTCCATCAGCGCAATGTCATCAGCATACATAAGCAACCATGGAGGCTGCTCATGTGAGTCTCTGATACTGTCCGACAAAACGTCTAACACCAAGCTGAACAGGTAGGGACTAAGTACGGATCCTTGGTGTACCCCGACGGTAATGGGGAAGGTTTTCGTGTCGCCAACAGCGGTCCGAACCACGGAACCGGAATCTTGGTACATGTCTCGAATGGTGTCGATGTAAGCCTCTGGGACTCCTTTGGACCGCAGTGCCCACCAGATCATCGCGCGAGGCACACAGTCGAAGGCCTTCTGAATGTCTAGGAATAGACAGTACAGGGGCGTGTTCCTCGCTCTGTATCTCTCCGCGACGATCCTTAGGGCGAACGCCGGATCCATAGTCCCGTGTCCGGGGCGGAACCCATAGTGACACTCCGAGAGGGTACTCTCCTGTCGGATCCGGGAATCGATTATCCGCTCGTAAAGCTTCATGGTGTGGGACATTATCTTTATACCTCGGTAACTACCACACTCTTGCACCGATCCCTTGCCCTTGAAGACTGGCGTAATAACACTCAGCCTCCACTGGTTTGGGATTTTACCGGTGAGGAGGATACGGTTATAAAGATTAGCGAGGATGCCCACACCACGGGCACCCATTGCCTTCCAAGCCTCGATGGGGACTTCGTCGGGTCCGACAGCTTTCCGGTTCTTCATGCGACGAATGGCAGTCTGAACTTCAGCAGGCGTTATCGGTGGCACTAGTCCTTGATTTGGAGGGAGATCTGGCTGCACCTCTTTATGCTGCTTATTCAGCAGATCGTGGAAGTATGAGCGCCATCTCTCCTTCACCGCGACTTCCTCGTACAACAGGTTTCCTCCAGGGTCTTTGATGCAGCGGCACTTGGCCCTGGAGCGCGCCAACTTGTAGATGAGCTTTTGCCCCTCAGACGATTCCAACTTGTTGTATAGCGGTTGCAAGTGGTCTCGTCTGGCCCTGGCTACGGCTCTCCTAGTGGCGCGTTTAGCCTCTTTGTACTCGTCGTGGTCTTCGGGAGATTTGGACGCTTGCCACTTTTTAAAGAGGGCTTTCTTCACCCTGATCTCCTTCTGGACTGTGTCGTTCCACCACCAGGTGTCCTTGTCACACTTGCGTCCACCCTTAGACGTGCCGAGCACTGCCTTCCCCGCCTCAAGGATAGCTACTTGAATCTTGTCCCAGCAATTTTGCACTGGTTCGTCTACAGCATTAGTGCACTTATCACCGATAGCTGAGACGAAACTCTGGGACTTGGCTTCATCAAGCAGCCACCACTTGATTCTGCGTTGGCCGCGCTCAACTCGTTTGCCTTTGGGTTTTACGCGGAGGTCCATGACAAGGAGACGGTGTTGCGCAGTGAGAGAGAGAGCACTAAGCAATCAAAAGATACAGCATTCAAAAAATTCTACATAAATGGGTATCAATACTGGGTGTATCTGAAATTTTGTACGGGGCCCTCAATTTTCAAAGCCCTACTCGCACACAAAAATACCGGTCAAGGTTTTTTTTAAGGAATATCACTTCTTTTTTTCGATGCAACCGATCAAATAAAAATTTCCATCTTAATCGAAGTAAGACGATTGACCAGTCAAATTGTCAAAAAAAACATAAATCACATACTTGTTTGATTGTGAAGTCCACAAAACACAACTTATAAGAAACAACGAGCATTTCAACATACATTATACTGATTAATATAAGTAATTATATTTTCTATATCACTCATCAAATTATAAATTCCCATGAACAAGGAAAAATATTTCGAGGAAAATAAAAACTATTTATGGCAACACTGTACAACATGGCGGAGGTTTGTGCTCCTGTTACTAAAAAAATTACAAAAAATCTATTAAGATATTGTTACTCACCTATGAAAGGATAATCCAACAGACTTTTTGGAAACTGATGAAGTCTTTTTACACTTTTTCACCACACAATACGGCATATTTGAATAATATTTTGTTCAAACGCGAGTGGACGCGCACACTCGTTCGCGGCAACCGCGGCTCATAGACTAAGTTCATTTGGTATTACCATCTACCACAGTGTAGCTAATGGTATTACTTTTTATAGGTACATAGCTTAATTCATTTATCTTGGACCTAAAATGTCGTTTATTCCGAACCTGACCCAAAGACTTGACCCGGTCGCGGGTTAGGTTAGAAACTTTAAAAATTTGTTCCGAACATAAGCCTCTTCCTAACCTGACCCGACGGTCTCGTTCCTATCATAACCCGATCTGGCTCGTTCGGCTCGTGCGTTGGGGTCACAGTTCTAACCTAACCTAACCTACAGAAGCTGGAATTACCGCACTTCGGCTTTTAAAAGTAACAGAAATCTGCTCAATTCGGGTTATGATAGGAATGAGATGTCGGGTCAGGTTAGGTAGAGGGTTACGTTCGGAACAAATATCACATTATTTTTCAAGTTCATAGCCTAACCCGCAACCGGGTCAGGTTCAGAATAAGCCAAAAATGTGGGCTATGCACGCAGTACACATTCCTTCAATGTATTTTATATTTAATAACACGGGGTGCTACTGCGGTTGACGAACTTAAATTCACTAAGCCAATTAGTACAAAAGAATCCGCGCGCGCCAGGGCCTTATAAATCTTGCGATTTAGATTTAGGTGCAAGATTATATATGAATGACGACGAGGTCTCGGGTTCGATCCCAGGTTTACCATGGCACACACCAATGACTTTTCGATGCTTTTCGAAGTTATGTGTGTAGGTATTTATTGCAGGTTTATAGTGCCCAATTAATGGCAATAGGCTCGCCACCTATTACATTGGGACCTAAACAGAAACTGGCGAAACGTGGGTGCTAGCACTCTGCCTACCCCTTCGGGGAATATAGGCGTGAGTTTATGTTATGTATGTTATATAAATGAATCAAACTAGGTATGAATCAAACTTAATATGTTTAGCAGTACCACATGTATAACTTTACGCAGTTTCACACGCTAGTTCTTTTTTTTATATAAAGGACACGTCAATTTGACTTCACCTCGCCTGATGGTAAGCTAAAGGCGAAGTCTCGGAAAGAGGGTCACCATCGTAAACATGTACCATGTTAACAGTGGTGGCACTCAGCTTGACGGCCTAATCACGCCCCGCTTAAAGGACCCGGGACTGTACATACGAAGAAGGAAACACGTGAAGTTTCATACAAATTGTGGAATTATTTAGTTACATTGAAATGTACTTATACGCATGTATGGATTTTAAAGTGTAATTTTTACAATACCGGAAGGCCAATGTGCGCGGACTAATGGGCTATTTGACTATTTTTTTATACTTTCGAAAAATAACCACTGTCTTATAATATAATGAACTGTAAAAGTAAAATTTTCGTACGACAAATAGTTTCAAGATATTTGAATTTGAAAAATTCAATTTGTCGCGCCGCCGCCGCGCCGAAAACGCTCCATACAAAATCGTATGAAATTGTGACGTCACGCTTCGGTAGCGCGTAGTGCAAATGTATGGTGTGCAAGATAATATCGCATTTATCTCGGTCTACGTTGCGTGTACACTTATATTGTTCATAATAAAAGTTATTTACAATTTAATGAGGAATCTAAAAAGTTATATCTAGGTATTTGAATTGAATTTGATTGTTTATATTTTGACTTTTTTTGGGAATTTCAACTAATGAAAAGTCATAATTTTCAGTTTAGATATGCAATAATTTTTTTTTTCAAGGTATATTTTTTCAGAACAACCTATCATATTAAGCAGTATTGGGAAGAATCGACGACTTAGTCAAATACCCTATTACATCAAAATCGGTTCAGTGGTTTAGGTGTGAAAGCGTAACAGACCGACAGACAAAGTTACTTTCGCATTTACACAGATAGGTAAATATAAAATAATCCTTATGCATTTATAATCTTCTTATATATAAAAATCTCGTGTCACAATGTTCGTTCCCGTACTCCTCCGAAACGGCTTGACCGATTCTCATGAAATTTTTTGAGCATATTGAGTAGGTCTGAGAATCGGCCAACATCTATTTTTCATCCCCATTAAATAAGTAATTAAGTATGCTAACTATACAAATCGAATACGTACATAGGGAAAAATAATCTTCTTGGGCGGGTCTCTAACCCGCAGTCTTTCTTTTCCCTTTGTATAGTTAGAATACTTAATGCTGTAAAAAATCATTCAATTGTTTGGGCGGAGTTATGAAAAATCAATGTTTAAAAATGATTGTATCATTCATCATTATCATCATTCATTGATTCCGATAGTTCGTAAGATAATCGTTAGATGACTCTACCGTCGCTTTAAAGACGTACTTATAAGATGGGAAATTTGAATCACATCGGGCGTGTCTCGGTAGCCGAATTGGTCAAGGCATTCCCCCTGTAAGGGAAAGACTGCGGGTTCGAGTCCCGCCCGAGAAGATTATTTTTCCCTATGCATTCAACGGATCCTTAAACTACTACTAGGAGGAGGTCACTGCGCTTACTCGCGACACTCACAGCGTGACTGCACTATCACTTCTCCTTGCTTGCACTTCAAGGTTTTCCCACTTTTGCACGTTCCCCGTTGACGCAAAACCCCCATTTAACCCCATATTTACGGTATTAATTGCAGCGTATGCCCGTTTCGAAGCCCTAGTCTATCTCTGTATCAAATTTCATCAAAATAACTTCAAAAATGACAAACTTTCATATAAACTTTCATCCCATATTTCGCCCCTTTAACCACCCTTTTCACAACCAAACATACCTTATATTCTTTCGCAAGGTCTAGTCAACCTCTATACCAAATTTAATTAAAATCGGTTTAGTGGTTTAGCTTAGGTTCGGTGTGAAAGAGCAACATAAAAAAAATATATAAAACAATCACCGGATATGAATCGGTGAAAATCGGTGAATCACCGGTAATTCTCCGGTTCCCCCGCTACGGTGCAAACCTCTATTTCGTATTCGATTCGAATACAGACGTCGCGTCGCGTAGGATTTTTTCATAGATTAATATAATTTTATTGGTCCATCAATGTATTCATCATTGCATTTAATGTGAATTATTCTAAGCTTAGTTTAATCCTAAAATATTGTGAACATCCTTAGTGATTTTGTGGAACAAAGTTAATATTGTATGTAACAAAGAATAGTGTACTGAACAATGGCCTACAGTGATTTTCGAAATACCCTCACATCTTAAAAGTATCAGAAACCTGACAATAGATTCTTCGATGAGCCTTCTTGTCGACAATAGCCCTTCCCATTGCTCCCACGAACTTAATGAAGAAGAGGCGAGGCAAATTTGGACGAAGGTAATCATTATTTTTTTGGTTTAGGGTACCCTCAAATAAAATAAAATTATTTCATGTTTTTCTTTTTAATTGGTTTTATTAAGAGGTAGGTACTAGTTCGCGGTGGATTAGAGTAGGACCACTCCATCGCTTCCAACACATAACTAGCTCGGCGATCGACAGGACACCGTGATCATGGGGCTTGAAACAGCGCTGAAATATCGGTTCCTCAAAATAACGTTCATCAGGCCAGCCCGGCCGGCCCTACGAAATCTGGTAACGAGAGCCCTATATGAATTTATCGTACTCCTTGACACAAGCATATACGTATTTACTTCGTTTTCAATGTACCTCTTCGGTAAAAAAGTTATAGGCAGTTCTTAGGGGCCGAGCCAGCCGAACCATTATCAGCACGGCTCACATGAAATCTTGAGACCTACACTACAAAAGGTACATGTTCCCATAGATAATAAGTGAACAAAATTGTAAATATGAATCTCCCAAAATAGTTCACGTCTTTTCCATTGTAAGTTCTAACACAGAAAATTGTTAGCGGTAAAACGAAATACCGCAATTAGAGACATTATTGGTCCTGCTATCGTTTTTACACGCTAGAACAGCTGCGCATTGAGGCATTTTTAATATACCTATTTGTGTGTTACGGATGTCGTATTACCTACAGCGGCGGTTAGCCAATTAACTGCCAATAGTGACAGAAGATGTCGCAGAAGAATTTGAATTTGATCTGTGCAGCAGTGTGGTTTAGGAGTATAATAACTGCTGGGTATTTTCTTATGATTATGATATCCATGTTATCAAGTAGAAATGCTGTATTTTTGTCGCATTATGTTCATTTTCTTAGGTCAACTACTGCCATCTATTGGTGAGTAGAAGTAACATAATATATTTTTTAGTCCGTAGATTAGTCTATTATAAAGCAAAACGCAAATTATTATTGTGGTGTGATAATAAAAATCTAAATTAAAATATATTATGTTTTCAGAACAAACCGAACAAACACAAACCCATAATCCCACTCCACTGCAAGCCAAATGTCAAAGTCAAGTCAAAATATTGATTGATGTCAAATGTCAAATCCACGGAAATCAAATATAAAATATAAACAACTTCAGTTTTTTCAATTGGGTGACTTCGGTGCTCGTTTATAGTCTAATCCAAAAGAGATTTCACGGATAATACTGTGTTGTTGAAGTATTTCATTGCTTCCGAGTTAGTTTCTGCGTGCTTAGTCTACATAAATTGTCTGCGTAAGTAGTAAAATTAAGAAATAACATAAAGATAGGTAACGACCCTCCCGGCCCAGGAGGGGATAAGAACGACTGAGGTTGCTTCTCAATCGAACATCCAGTTCTTCCACTAAAAAGCGCCTGAATTATGGACAGGGAGGTTCTGGTGTAGCCAAAATGTAATAGTAGATCCAATGGAAGCTTCTTCTTCGATTCAATCAACTTATATTTATCCAGATCACGCCGATAAGCCTGCTACGTATTCACACTCGGACTCAGGCCTTTTTTAGTCCATGTAACTAGAGAAGCGGGATATATCGCGCCAGGAACTGATTTTCGCTTTATTAAATTCGGACATTATCTCTCTAGCAATAAAATTAACAACATTATTTTTGGAGGCGTGAAACGAGTTGACCAAAACAGGGTCTATCGAATTTCAATCTGCCACTGATGCAAACAACTTGTTATCCAACCACTCTTTAGCCAGGGCTAAATATGTCACAATAATTCCGTCATTTGCATGTTCCCATATGGGAATTATATGACAGGTTCCTGTGGAATGGATCTTGGAGGAGGTGGTCCAAGCAATAGAGGTTCCATTGGGCTTTGGGGTTGTAATGAAAGCCAGGTAGCTAAATAGGAAAGTCACTAGTGAAAATAACACCCCTACATATGTTCTAACGCAAACGTTTACAATGATGTTTGCGTTGATGTTTGCAGACATATTCGTATGCAATTACAGGCCTTGACTCCCAAGTCTATCAGGGTTATAACCTCGGGACATATATTGTAGACCTAAATCGTGAGACAAAATCCCTACAAAGTTCTATCACGCGTGGATTGTTATGCAATAATCAAGACTTGGTGAATTTGTGCTTGTCCATCGCAGTAGCACCCTGTGCTGTACTCAAAAGACACCCAAGAAATAATATGTGCTGTGTATAAAGAGCTTATTCTAATCAATACTATAGGAAAGGAACTAAATATAAACTAAATTTATCAATAGCCATTCCAGTTGACAAGTTCAGTGTTTCATCCTCTAGAGGTTCGGCCCAATAGGATGAATCACAGAAATTAAAAATAATTAACGTTTTCCTTCAGTAATTTGTCCCATTGTTTTTTTTTCTTCATATTATACAAAACTAGCTTTTGGCCGGGGCTCCGCCCACATGAATGTCCTTTCTCATGGTCTAAACTACCCCTATACCAAATTTCATGAAAATCTGTTCAGTGGTTTAGGCGTGAAAGAGTAACAGACAGACAGAGTTACCTTCACATTTATATTATTAGTAGGGATTTGTATGAAGTAACATCAGCAAGGAAAATGCTTAAAATAATATTACAGTGGGGTAATAAGATTAGTATTATTTTAAGAATACTGGTGTTGCAGTCCACGTAAATCTAAAATTAGTTAAATAAGTAGATATTTTAGATTGTATAAGTATGACATATTGTTTCAGCATGGGTCTATCTAAAGCTGCTGAAGACAGGAGACAGAGGATTCTCTTGAGAAGGGAGCAAGCGAGACAGGAGATCAATGTGCGACAGAGACTGGCTATGTTAGAGCAGGACAACAGTAGCAATGTAAATCAGGAAGAGGTATATATTTCCTGCTTTTATTGCTCGGGACATATACTTGTACCTAAAAACTGTGCTTTATATACATAGTACACATTCTTGGGTATCTTTTGAAATTAGTATGGGACGCTACTGCAGTGCATGAGTTCAAGTTCACCAAACATAATTATTATAAAAAAAAAAACAACATTCTACACAATGCTATCTCGACCCATGGTAAGCTTAACTAGCTTGTGTTATGGAATCTAGAATGCGGATAATATGAACATACTTAGCTACTTTATTTTTTTATTAATATATACATATTATACAAAGAAACACCCAGACCAATGCAAATAGCCATATTCATGCATACAAATATCTGCACTGAGCGGGATCGAACCCGCACATCTTGCGTGGCAGTCGCGTTCATTACCGCCACGCCACAGGCGCTTTTTTTTTCATGTGGAAAGCGTTATATGTTATTAGGAAAGCGCCAATTCTCCATCTTGCTTTCCAACGTAGTGGGGATGTAGTAGCACCTGATTGGTCAAATAAAATTGCTAGTGATGCGGTGATAGAATTTTAATTATCAATATTTTCCCAAATATTTAAAGAACGAAGACCACTTTCCATACATAGTGAATGACTTTTGAAATGCCGTTGACTTTTTATTATTCCATCGCATAATGGTACTGGTATTACTGATGAATAGATAATAAAACAATTTTTACAAAAAAAAAACAAAAATATTAAATAAAAATTCGAAAATTTTTTTTGTCCAAATCGATTTTATTTTTATGCCAATGTGTTATGTACCTGGAGTACTACTAAATATATATATATATATATCGTTACTCAAAGACTGTAAAGAATCTTTGTAGATTCTACGTCCTTCTGGGCGAATTATTCGAAACTCCGGCTATCACAAGGAAAGTCTGACAGAAAGCCCTAAGCACACTGCAACCTGAGAATACAAATAATCGGCATCCACTTAAGCTAATCACTTAATTTTTTCTTTCAAATGTATAAATTTTTAGTCTGTGCCCTTTTTATATCGATAAGTAGTTATCGACAGTTTACTGGATTCCCTACTAGGCCGCCATACTGCTTTCCATTCATTCATAAAATCCAAGTTTAGGTAGGCAGTTTTTTTTCGTAGGTATGGCACCTCTTGATATACTCTAAGCTATAGACTATGTTTATAAAATTTAATAAGAAATGACTGAATTTAAATTTCATTGTGTTATTTTAATTATAGTATATATTTATATACCTGTGTGACAGAAACAAATCGCTGCAAAACCGACTCCACGTAGTCTTGTCTGCCCTACCCCTAGAGTGTTATTTAAAATCGCGTAGGCGCGGAGGGGCGAGGCGGCCAGGAGCAGGTGGTGAGTGTGAAACACATCTGCGACGATAAGCTCGCATGGGACCGCTGGAGCCCTGTAGCGCCGGAGCCGTGACAGAAGCCATAACTGCTGCATGCTTGCTTGTTTTATCATGATAGACCACTCAGAAATCAACAAACCTCGACCTTGAAATCGATGCCAATACAAGAAAATACGAAAGTTAGGTTAGAATTTAAAAAAAATCGTATCTCAAAAAGGGGGGTTTCCGTAACTTTTCCTTCATAGGGGGGTTCTACACCCCCTCCCCCCTCCCTTCCACCCACTCGCAGCGCTTAACTCGAGTGCGGAGATACTAAAGTCCTACCGGTAAAAGTAATGATTAAAATGCTACAAATTATTTTATTGAATATTCCAGGACAGTGAGTCGGAGACTGGAAATTCTGATGAGGAGGTGGAACAACCAGATAAGAAGCCGAAATTGGATGTCCCCGACGTTAGTACATCTATACTTAATACTAGCTTTTGCCCTCTGCTCCGCCCGAGTGCATGTCGGTTATAGCGACCAAACATAGCCTATGTCCTTTCTCATGGTCTAACCTAACCTACCAAATTTCATCAAAATCGGTTCAGTGGTTTATGATTGAAAGCGTAACATACAGACAGACAGACACCCAGTGGGGGCGCCATTGCCAGGCATTTGTTACCCACGTAGCCTGGTGGTTGCCGCAAGACGCGGCTGCATCAGCGGATGTGGCTCTCCTGCATTTTATCTGTGATGAGCCCTCCTATGTGGGACATATTTACACTGAACGGGGCCACACCACAAAGGCTGTCCCTCACCAGGTCTAGCTAATGTTTTTTTTTTCCACAGGCCAAAACCATCGTCTCCAACGTCTTTCGTTTCCTGAACGAGGAGTATAAGTTCATGAAGATACGGAATGGGAATGAACCCTGGGTCGACGAGCTGGCTGCAATCCGCCAGCGGACGGCTGAGGCCACTGGGTTCAGTAAGGACACTGTGCGGAAGATTTTAAGAGAAGATAGAGATAGGATCGCTGGGAGGAGGCAGAGGGAGAATGGAGGACAGAGGTATGTGGTCTTACGTACGTTTCGAACGCTTGAACGGACTCGACAGCTGAACGGCTCTGTCGCAAAATAACCACTTCTCAAAATGACTACAGGTAGCAAAATGTCCCTTTAGCAAAATAAACACTGTGATATTTTAATTTCGCATTCTCTAAATTTGGTGACGTCACTATATGTGCTCGACACACATCGATAGTGATATATGTTTATTTTCTCGACAAAGTGACGTAGTCTGCTTTGGAACAATTTGGGACATATAGCTACATTCTGGGATTTGGACAATTCGGGATATAGACATTCTGGGATTGCGACCTTTTGGGATATAGACATTCCATTTTTTTTTAAATAAATGACACGTCAATTTGACTTCACCTCGCCTGATGGTAAGCTATAAACATGTACCATGTTAACTGTGGTGGCACTCAGCTTGACGGCCTCATCAGATGCCTTTTCACGCCCCGCTTAAAGGACCCGGGACTGTAGGAAGAAGGAAACACGTGAGCTGGCAGGGAGTTCCAGGTCTTAATGGGATTTGGACGATTTGGGATATAGACATTCTGGGATTTCGACGTTTTGGGATATAGACATCCCATTTCCATTTGCGATATGACTGACAAAGAAGAGGAGTGTAGATAACTTGTCAGACTTCTTGTTAGCATTTTAGTCTTTTTCTTTATTTTGTGTACTGATTCTCAATAAATTTAATGAGTTTTCTTTCTTTCTTCTTTCTTTCTTCTTCTTTCTTCTTCTTTCTATGTCGTATAATATTTATTTATTTTTTACACTAGAAATAGAAATACAGACACTTCTAATTTACGAATATTTATATATATTAGAATGAAATTTTTTAGCATTATGCTAACGTTTTAAGTTGGAAATACATCGGGAAAAAGAAGCGCTCAAGCCACCGTCGCCCTTAAAAACGGATATAAAGAGAAGGGAAATTTGAAGTGATTCAGGTGTGGCTCAATAGCTCAGTTGGAAGAGCATTCCCCTGTAAGGGAAAGGTCGTGGGTTCAAGTCCCACTTGAATTCTTCTTTTTCCCGATGTATTTCGAACTTACGAACATTAGTTAAGAATATTCTAGACGCATTTTAGTTCAAAATTAAAATTATTTGTTTCAGAAGTAATGCAGAAGTAGAGAGTGATCAACCAATTAATGAAGGGACTAATGCCGAGAGGAGCTGCAATATTTAAGTTAGATTTATTAATAGTTATCAATTTTCTTTTATATTTTTAAATATATTTGTACTTTTTAAGGATATATTTAACATTTAATTTAATGAAATGAAGAGTAATATATTGTATTAATGTATTATGCGTTTTGTTGTGTAAAACTGTATTAAATAAAATATACTAATGTATACTACAAAGCAGGATTCATTATTAACTAGCATCTGTTATGGGTTCTAGAATGCAGAAAATATACATTGTTTTTTTTAATTGTTAAATAGTTTTTTATAGAATTTTATATTTAATTATTATACTTTTTCTGGATCACGGATACTCCCCGCTGACCAGCAGAGGTGGTTATGTCGGACTCGAACCGACTTGAATATTCTCTGGTAGTAATGTGACCCAATAAGGCATTTCGCTCGCATCCTGGCTGGTTCTAGGCCAACTACGACTTGTGGTAACCTCTGTGTTCCTAATTTGCTCCCAAACATGGTGTATATGTGCAGTAGCCTAGTGGTATGGGTAATGGACTGCTGAGACGAGGTCTCGGGTTACCATAGCACACACCAATGACTTTGATGCTTTTCGAAGTTATGTGTGTATTTATCGCAGGTTGATAAGTGCCCGGTTAATGGCAATAGGCTCGCCACCTATTATATTGGGACCTAAACATAAACTGTTACGATCGTGTTTGGCACCGCGGTCTGGTAAACAGTAGTGTTTCTCTAAGAAAAGACTTTCAGAATGGTGGTGGATGTCAAGCTGAAAGTGCCTCCTTCCTCCTCCTGCCAAAAATTGGGAGAAGTTGCGGATTCCGGCGGATATCGCAGTAATCCTCGACATAGAAAAGACATTCGATCGTGTTTGGCACCGCGGTCTGGTAAACAGTAGTGTTTCTCTAAGACGAGACCTTCAGAATGGTGGTGGATGTCAAGCTGAAAGTGCCTCCTTCCTCCTCCTCCCAAAAATTGGGAGAAGTTGCGGATTCCGGCGGATATCGCAGTAATCCCCGACATGGAAATGGCATTCGATCGTGTTTTGCAGCACGGTCTGGTAAGAAGTAGTGTTTCTCTAAGACAATACCTGCAGAATGGTGGTGGATGTCAAGCTGAATAGTGCCTCCCCTTCCCCCCACGGCCAGTGTCCCACAAGACAGCTATCTATCGCTTAGCGGTTAAAGAGTGTGAAGAGGTTCTGGTCCACTTCTGGTAATTAAACTACCTACGTGGACCCACATGAAGGTTTAGCACCTTCAGAGTAAGACGGGGTGAGGGCAATTCCCTGAGCCAAAAAAACTTGTTTACTAGAAAACCTCCACGCAGTGCATCCTGTGCAACAGAAGCGGCAACTCTTTCCCCCAAAAATTGGGAGAAGTTCCGGTGGATATCGCAGTAATCCTCGACATAGAAATGGCATTTGATCGTGTTTTGCACCGCGGTCTGGTAAATAGTAGGGTTTCTCTAAGAACAGACCTTCAGAATGGTGGTGGATGTCAAGCTGAATAGTGCCTTCACTTCCCCCCTCGGTCAGTGTACCACAAGGCAGCTATCTATCGCTTAGCGGTTAAGGAGTTAGTATATGAAGAGGTTTTATTCGAGTTCTGGCCATTTCGCTACCGACGTGGACCCACACGAAGGTTTGAGCCAAAAAACTTGCTTGCTAGAAAACCTCCACGCAGTGCATCCTGAGCAACAGAAGCGGTACTCCTCCCCCCAAAACTTGGGAGAAGTTGCGGATTCCACTCGATATCGCAGTAATCCTCGACATAGAAATGGAATTCGATCGTGTGTTTTATGTTGAACTTGAACTGCACTTGAACGTTTTGTGTCTTAAGAGCCCGGCTACCGCAGGACCATTTCAAGTTTCGGGATGAGCCATTCGGTGTGGTAACGACACCGTCCAAATAACCGTACTTCGATTGGTTCAGGGTTCAGAAAATGCATAACCAGGGTTGAGGAAACAGTGGAGTATTGGTGGAGTCGAGTAGTATGGTCCGGAGGAAGACCTGTAGAAACGGTGTTTTTGCTGGCCACCCGCGGAAATCCAACTGGGACCTGGGACTAAGCCATACCGGAAGGGCAGCCTTCAGGTGGCACATAATCTTGATGTGGTTCGTATTTTGGTTGGTAACCGGACTATGGTCCCAGCTACCACTATCCGAAGAGTATGGAGGCCTTTCGAGGTTTCGTCTTTTGTGAAGATAAAACCAAACTTTACACTGATATGAAATCTGCATAGCTTACCTAGTTGAGAAAATGACAATAAAAAAAGAAAAAAATATGTTTTTGATTCATATACTTTTACAGCATGGCTTATTCACTAATCTTTATAAGGAATGTAAAAAAAAACTCAAAATAATTATTGAATTCAACGGTGGAATTGGTGTGCGGCTTGCATGGTAGGTACCCATCTGGCAGTCGTGGATTTTGGTCCTGCCTTCACCCGCTACAAAAACCCGGCGGAAAATTTTCCAAGTTTTTTTCTATTCTAAATTAGTTTTTTTTTAAGATTTCTGTATGTGTGCAGTGCAACATGTTTATTTGTTATTTAGTTACTTTTTAGTTTAGATATTTAATAGGACATTTTAACTTAAATTAGTAGTAAGTTTGTATCTATTAAAATAAAAAAATATATAAAAATTACTTTTAATATTTTTTAGTTCCTTTTTTATTTGACATTGTATTGCTTTGACATTTATTTGTATCATTTCATATAAATAAAAAATATTAAGCTAAATTTATTATATTTTAGTTTAAATAGTAAAATAATAGTTCATTCCTAATTCTCTTCTTCTAATATTACTAGTATAATGTAGGTTAGTTTACAAGTAAGTTTAGTATTTCTTAAAATAGTTTAGATATGTAATTAATAGGTTATTTTAGTTTATGTTAGTAGTAAGTTTAGTATCTGTTAGAATAAAAAAAATACTTCTAATATTTTTTAGTTCCCTTTTTATTTGATATTGAATTAGTTATTAATTGCTTTGACATTTATTTATATGATTTCATATTTAAAAAAAATTAAGTTAAATAGGTTATTTTTTTAATTTAAACATGTATTTAAATAAAAATAAATAATAGTCTTCCCTTATAGCAGCGCATAACAGAGTATTTGTCAGAACAGCGGCTAGGGACTTTCCCGCAACAGCTCTATTTGAGGTGGAGTCCACGAAGATCTGTGGACTCCATACAAACCTCAACACCGTCCACCAAACCAGCAATGCTGTTTCAGATGGAGACTCAAATAGACCGCCCTAACGACACGACCTACCTGCTTTACCCCGGCTAAGTTATCGAGGAAAATTTCCGAGCAAAAGCCGGGGTGTGCGTGTTTGTTAGGGCGGATATTTGCTGTCGCCGTTAGCGCTGTCTAGAGGAGCCATGAGGTACACGTAGACCATGGCTCCACGAGTCAGATCTGTTTGCCTCTAACGCTTCCATACAGGAGATGCAGAGATAACTCGACTCTTTTAATACCTGAGTCAGGCGGCAGATGATGCGCAGGAGCGGTTTTGGAGCACGCCGAATTGGTGTTTTTGGGGGACTTTAACGCCCACCACGAGATCTGGTTGGGCTCCACCAGAAAAAACCATGCGGGAAGAGCCACTCACGCAGTTGCCCTGGCGCATGACTTGACTCAATTGGTATACGAGGTCACTAGGATACCAAGAGAAGTCATAGAACCCTCTCTGCTAGACCTTCTGTTGACGAGTCGCCCGGACCAGTACAGTGTCTCGGTGATTGCTGCTTTAGGTAACTCCGACCACTGTCTGGTCCGCTCCACCGTGCCCTTTGTAGCGCCCCCACGACCCGTGCAGGGGAAGAGGCGTCTTTGGCACTACTCGTCAACGGACTGGGCTGGATTACGCGACTAATATGCGTCCATCCCGTGGGTTGAACGCTGCTTTGAGGGTAAGAACCCATCTGAGAGCGCTACTGCTGTCGCCGGTGAGGTCGGTCTGGGTATGAAAAGGGATCACGCAAAAGATGCGCCGCATGTCTCCATGATATACCTACTCTAATTTAAGTTACAATAAAAATTATCATGAAGTTATATTTTACTTATTATTTTGATTTATATTATATGCGTTCTCTACTATTATTTTTAAGATCATTGTGAAGTTTTTAAGTAATATTGATAGAATGTTTTTTAATAGCCATAATGTGTAAATAACACATTTTGTTCTATAACATTTATATTAAATAAAAAATCCTAACCTTTATTACAGAATTTTATTTACGAATCTAACCAATTAAAAATATAGTCTGGGACTGAATATGGTTATTTGCATTGGTTGTCGTGCCTAGGAGAGCACGTTATGCAGAAGCGGTTGCCATACGTACATCTATCTCAGTCGTTACGGGTAGTTGGGGCTCTAAAAAGTCCAAGAACTGGTCTCATTATGTTTTAGTGGAATCCTGGTAACCAGTAATACAGGTAATCTAACCTACAATAGGCACCAGCGATCCACAGTTAGTCCACTTTGTTCAACTGTTTGTTCAACGAATTGAACAAACTCTACAAATTAAGTGTCATTTGTTCAACTATTTATTCAATTGAACAAAAGCCACTATTATAGTGTACTTTGTTCAACTACCTAACTAATTATTCAATTGAACAAAATCCACTATTATAGTATTTTAATTATAAATAGTATAATGGTATTTCTGTGACCCTGGTATCTTTTGCATGGATACTAGGCTCACAGAAACGTTGGTCGCGGGATTAGTATTTCTGTGAGCCTGGTATCTTTTGCATGGAGTACTAGGCTCACAGAAGCCATTTCATCATTTGTAAGACAATTTTTACCATTATTTTGACTGGTAAAGAGCATCTAGCAGCCCACTGTGCATCTCGGTGATGTGTGCGTGCACGGCTGCATCTGTATTTTGACAGATTTTGAGTCGTGCGCTCCGCGGAGCCGGTCCTAAGGTAGTTGAACAAAGTACCTACACTATAATAGTGGATTTGGTAGGACCTTAGTATCTCCGCACTCGAGTTAAGGGCTGCGAGTGGGTGGAGGGGGGGGGGGGTGTAGAACCCCCCCTATGAAGGAAAAGTTACGGAAACCCCCCCCTTTTTGAGATACGATTTTTTTTTAATTCTAACCTCACTTTCGTATTTTCTTGTATTGACATCGATTTCAAGGTCGAGGTGTGTTGATTTCTGAGTGGTCTATCATGATAAAACAAGCAAGCATGCAGCAGTCATGGCTTCTGTCACGGCTCCGGCGCTACAGGGCTCCAGCGGTCCCATGCGAGCTTATCGTCGCAGATGTGTTTCACACTCACCACCGCAGCTTCGGCTTGCTGGCCGGCTCCACCGGCCAGCCTCAGCCGCGGTGGCGAGTGTTGAAACCACCTGCTCCTTAGCTCGCGGGCCGCCTCGCCCCTCCGCGCCTACGCGGTTTTAAAAAACACTAGGGGTAGGGCAGACAAGACTACGTGGAGTCGGTTTTGCAGCGATTTGTTTTTTTTTTTTTTTTTTTTTCGTTTAGTTTCACCACTCGCAGCGCTTAACTCGAGTGCGGTCGAGTGCGGATCAAAGTATTGTAAGTATAAATTGAATAGAATTCATATCAATCAGCGAAATATACGTAATATAATAAAATATACATAAAATTTACCTTAGTCACTAAATATACGTATTTATTTAGTTATTAAACGGAGTAAAACGTACTAAAATAGTACGTTAACATTACGTAAAATGAAACGTTTAATGACGAAACGAAATGTCAAAAGACGAGTTCTGTGGTCAAAAGTGTCAAAATATTGGTAAATTTTTATGATCTTTATTTATTTTTTTCTCGTTAACCATTGATCTCCGTAACTTGAAACTTTGCGTGGGGGCTTCTAATATTATTAGCTATGTGTAAAAAAAATATGGAGTCCTAACTCGAGTGCGGAGATACTAAAGTTGAGCCGTGGATTTTGTTCAATTGAATAAATAGTTAGGTAGTTGAACAAAGTACACTATAATAGTGACTTTTGTTCAATTGAATAAATAGTTGAACAAATAGTTGAACAAATGACACTTAATTTGTAGAGTTTGTTCAATTCGTTGAACAAACAGTTGAACAAAGTGGATTAACTCTCCACAACCATACTCTGTATACTTTACCCTAAGTTTGTGTAAACACTGTATGTAATTTGGTTGTTGGTGAGAAATAAATTATATATTATTTATTTTATTTTACTCGCCTTTGGGTTGTGGAGATCAGATAGCCGTCGCTTCACAGAAAATTATCGAAGTTTAGCCAAGCAAGTCGTTAGACTGGGAAAAGTAGACTCCAGTCTTCGAGGTGAAAGATTAATGCTTGAACGAAGAAGCAGGCTGCAGGACAGATGGTAGTAGCTTCGGTCATAGTCAATCAACATAAGAGAAAGAGTAGGATAGTCGGACTCTGGTACCTATAATAAAAAAATCGAATAATCATAAACAAAAACCACAACTTCAAAAAAATATTTTATTTACAATCCACATCAGCTTTTTTATATACAATCAATTCTCCATAATCGCTATCCGGATGATGAACTCTAATATGATTTTTTAAACTGCATTTCTGAACGAACGCCTGCGCGCATGCGCCACACGACCACCTCCTGTCATTGCGGTGAATTTTGAGATGTTCCCTCAAAGTTTTGACGCGAGCGTATTTCTTGTGACAAACATCACATTCGAACTTTTTCTCACCAGAATGTACTAAAAAGTGTGCAGCCAACGCGCTCTGCGTTTTAAATAACATGCCACATACATTACAAGCGTGTTTGGGCTCTTTTACAATCTTTAAATGTTCTAACCTCATATGTGAGTTCAAAGAATTCGGTTGCGTGTATTGTTTCGAACATATTTTACATGTCAAATTCAATGGAGCGCGTTTGTGTACTTCTTCTAAATGTTTCATTCTTATTTTATACGAATTGAATGTTAAATTACATATAGAACACATGTATGATAGCTTTTTGTGTTGATGTCTTATATGGGAGTGTAAAGCGACCTGTGAGGCACAGATTTTGTCACAAATATCACATTTTACGGATTTTACATCGATATGTTTCATAACGTGTGCTCTAAGACGCTCTGCTAGCAAAAAACAACGACCACAGACGTCACAGACATAATCATTGCTATGCGTATTCATATGGTAAGTCAGCGTTTTAAAAAATAAAAATTCACTCTTACAAATACAGCATTTAAATTTTCCATTACTTAAATCGTAAGCTAAAATAGAATCCGCGGGTTTTTTCACGTCATCTTCAATAAATTTAATATTGTGAACATCTGTCAAATGTGACACGAAATTTTCTAGGTTATCTATTTTTTTTTCACAGATCCTACAAGTGATGTCACTGACATCGGCCTTTATTCGGTCGTGCGGCCTATTGATACTTTTTGTTATAGTTTTAAAAGTTAAATTGTCGTGCGAGTGTTGGATATGAGTTTTTAATTCATCGAAAATTACATGTTGTTTGTTACAGTAAAGGCAGGTGAAGTATCCCTTGGTAGATTTGAAAGGCACTATAGTAGAATGTTCTAGAATTAAGGCGGCGTTCTGTCTCGGCTTTTCATAACTCACGTTCCGGAATTCTATTTTTTTGATCTTGTCTTCTTTCTTTGTATTTTCTTTGGGTATTATTATTATGTTTTTTCCTGTAAAAAATATAACAATAATGGTACAGAGTCAGAGATAAATATAAGACATTGTTTCTGGTGTAACAAAGTTGGGGGTTTTTGTCGCCCCACCAAGTTGAGAGACCAACTCAACCTCACCTTGAAAGATCAGATGGCATTCGCTATGATAATAAATAAATAAATATTCCACAACATTCTACACAACGCTATCTAGACCCATGGTAAGCGTTTATAGCTTGTGTTATGGAATCTAGAATGCGGATAAACATACTTAAATACTTTTTTTTTTGTAAATATATACTGATATGTTATATACTATATGATATGTTATATATACTAATATATGATAAATGATAAAAGCCATACAAGCCAAATTAAATTTAAAAAGTGGGTAAGCGAACCCCGGGCTCAAGGTAAGAGACGATGTGGATAAGGTGAGTACTAAGATGATGATGACTGGTGCAGTAAAAAAACATATTTTTTAAAGAGAATTCTATATTGGGTCCGATAATGAATCTTTGTGGAACACTTGAGGGTCCCAAAATCAACCCTTGTGGCACACCGCGGGGTCCCAAAATCAACCCTTGTGGAACACCGTACCTTGTCGAACAGCCTATCTTCACCAACCGTAATGATGTGTACATGTCTACATAACTTTGTTACTAGAATGGATCCTCCCACTGCCAGTAACGTGTTAAGATTAGGAAAACATTGCCCACTGCAACATAGGGCATAGCCTGGTACTTGATATGGTTGTGAGATTGTGTCAAATGCCTTACCAAAAACCGAATCATATTTATTATACGTTACGTATGTAATAACGAAATATTAAAATACTCACGTTTCACGATTACTTTTCTATCCTTCCCTGACGCTTTTTTCTTCACAGATTTTCCGATTTTATGAGCTGAAACATTTTATACATGAAATTAAGTATTGCTTTGCACATTTTACACTTCAGAATGCCATGCGAGCGGAGCCGCGGGCAACAGTAAGTAACATAATATAACTTACAGGTATCACTATCATCAGCTAAATCTTCTGATCCATCATCTAATTGTTCTATTTTTATTAATTTTGTACCTGGAAAATATAGAGAAATATAGGTATTAAATTAAAACTATCATGGCCGCTGATAATACTATTAGAGATAATTTTTTTTTTGGCGTTCTTTTATTTTGTTTGTTTTGTTTTTATTTTTATTTTTTTCTTGGAATATTTTCTTTTCTTCAGTGTAGTGTAAGTGTTTATTAAACGAAATTTCTTTCTTTCTTTCTTTCAGATAACGGGATATGCAAGCACGGAGGAACTCATCGTTCCTCCGTGATAATGGTGCTTGCAACAGAGCAAATGACACAAATGTTCTTTTAGGAGACCTTCCCTAACTTTTTGAGATATTTTGAACTGCATTCACAGGTTTCGGAAAAAGAGTCAGCAAGAAAAATGCTAAAAGGCCAAAAAATTTTTTTTGGTGCCAATCGATTGTATTTCTTAGTACTCAAAGCTAAAATGGTCCCATAAAGTCTATTGATCCCGACAAGAAATAGGATAGATTGGAAGCAAACAATTTTTTTTTGGACTTTTAGCATTTTTATGCTGGCTGTACAATTTTTCCAAAATCTGTGAATACAGTTCAAAATATCTCAAAAAGGTTTATTTCAGAAATCCCCACCGACAAATCCCCACCAATGGGGATTGTTATTTATTTTTCCAGTAATCCTAGTTACATAAACTTAGACTAGAGGGGATTTTTGGAAAAATAAGTAACAATCCCCACCAGATGTTTTTGTTTTAAAATTATTTAACAAAATGCATATTGTTATGTTGTATATTGTTTATATCTGGATGCATAATGATAAACCAGATTGCCGGTGGCTGAAGTTTTACAATATTTTTGTAATGAATTCTGAAATAATTACATTAATTATCACAGTTTTTGTTAAATCATTTTAAAACAACATCTGGTGGGATTGTTACTTATTTTTCCAAAAGTCCCCACTAGGCTGAGTCTATTTAACAAGTGGGGATTTCAGGAAAAAAAGTAACAATCCCCACTGGTGGGAATTTGTTGGTGGGGATTTCTGGAATAAACCCTCAAAAAATTAGGGAAGGTCTCCTAAGAGCATTTTTCTGTGACTACGACGGTAACGGTACCTGCATTTACTGACCCCGTTTCAAAATTACACAGGGGCTCAGACGCAGAATGTCCCTTTCGCAAAAAGTCCTTTTCGCAGAATGTATCTTTCGCAGAATGTCCCTTTCTCTTTTTTTGTTTCTAACTTACTTTAATAATACTCACGTTTTATCGTTGTTTTTCTATTTTTAGTTGGTGATTTTCTCTTCACAGATTTTGTTATTTCTGGGCCTGAAATGTTTCATAAAGTTTTTTTTTATAAAAGGACACGTCAATTTGCCTTTACCTCCCCTAATAGTAAGCTAAAGGCACCGTCTCGGAAAGAGGGTCACCATCGTAAACATGTACTATGTTTTAAGCAAATTTTAAAGTATGTTAATTACTAGATTTTTTGCACCCGCGTGGCGTCCGATTCTGTTCCCGCTGTACCCTCTACTATATTAAGCATATGTTATATATATAAACCTTTTTCTTGAATTACTCTATCTATTTAAAGGAACCACATCAAAATCTTACATAGTAACGGAAAGCCGCGGAAAACTTTATACTATATAGTTATTTATCACTGATAGTTCGTATGACTATCGGTAGATGTCTCTCACCGTTGCAAATATGTATGAGATTTTTTTATACCACTGAGGTGGCAAATAAGCACACTGCCCACCTGATGGAAAGTGGTTACTGTGGCCTTTTTTTTAAATAAAATTTTCTGGGAGTGGTGGGCTTCTACCGGTAAACATTTTACAACTCTTTATAATATTCAAGACACTCTAAATCTCACTGTTGGGAACTATTGGCTGATGTAACCCAAATGTTACAGAGGCCTATGGACATAACACCAGGGGAGTAGCACTCGTGCTGCCTACCCTGTAAGCACAGAGAGTTTCTGTGCCATTTGCAGAAGACAAATCAGGACAAGTCTTTGGTCTTCCCAAGGCAGCCTCCGTGGCGTGGCGGTAGTGAACGTTGCCGCTACGCAGGAGGCGCGGGTTCGATCCCCGCTCAGTGCAAATATTTACACAAACATAACATAACATAAACTCACGCCTGTATTCCCCGAAGGGGTAGGCAGAGGTGCTAGCACCCACATTTCGCCAGTTTATGTTTAAGTCCCAATGTAATAGGTGGCGAGCCTATTGCTATTAATCGGGCACTTATAAACCTGCGATAAATACACACATAACTTCGAAAAGCATCGAAAAGTCATTGGTGTGTGCCATGGTAAACCTGGGATCGAACCCGAGACCTCGTCTCAGCAGTCCATTACCCATACCACTAGGCTACCGCAGATATATAATATTTGTAAGCCTAAATATGGGTAATTGGCATTGGTTTGGTCGTCCTTCGGAGAGCACGTTAAGTTGTCGGTCCCGGTTGTCATACGAACATGTATGGCAGTCGTTACAGGGGAATTGGGTGGAATGGCCTCACATGGAAGGGCTGATCACCCGTCCAGTCAAACAGCGTCCAGTGGCAGTAGTAGTAGTTGGTCTCCCCACTGCCGGACATAAAATAGACATACATAAATACACTCACGCCTATATCTTAACACCCACATTACACCGATCATTGTATTCAGTTCCACGTAATAGGGGGTGAGCCTATTGCCGTATTCCGGGCACTATTGTTGACTCGAGCCTATATCTGAGGCTGAGTCTGGGCTGTATATATCTGTCTGATGTTAAACAGCCCTATCCCTTAGTCGCCTTGTACGACACCGAATGGGAAGAGATGGGGTGGCCTGAATTCTATTCTGCCGGGAACCACGGCTCCTAAAATATAAAGGATGATATTTTACAACTTACATGAAGTATCAACCACATCGGCAAATACAGACCCTTCATCTGATTGTTCCATTTTTATTAACTCTGTATCTGAAAAAAAAAGTAAGTAATGAGTTTGCAAACAACACTACCACTCGAAAACATCGGTAAAAATTAAATCTTCAAGTGGGACTTGAACCCACGACCTTTCCCTTACAGGGGGAATGCTCTTCCAACTGAGCTATTGAGCCACACCTGAATCACTTCAAATTTCCCTTCTAATGTATAAAAATGGTTGAAAAATCATTCATTGGTTCCAACAGTTCGTATGAAAGTTGGTAGATGGCTCCATCACCCTTAAAGACGGATATAAAGAGAAGGAAAATTTGAAATGATTCAGGTGTGGCTCAATAGCTCCGTTGGAAGAGCATTTCCCCCTGTAAGGGAAAGGTCGTGAGTTCAAGTCTCACTTGAGCGTTTAATTTTTTCAGATGTTTTTCGAACTTAAAAGTATAATCCATACTAATATTATAAATGCGAAAGTAACTCTGTCTGTCTGTCTGTATGTTACGCTTTCACGCCTAAACCACTGACTGTATGTTACGCTTTCACGCCTAAACCACTGAACCAATTTTGATGAAAATTGGTATAGGGGTAGATTGGACTATAAGAAAGGACATAGGCTATATTTGAGCGCGATAACCGACATCCACGCGGGCGGAGCCGCGGGCAAAAGCTAGTAAATGCTATAGAAATTCATTCATTAGTTACATATTTAACTGAAGGTTGACCTAACTATGGATCAAAAAACTAATTTATCAGAAATTTAACAATTTATTACATTATTTAACCAATTGTGGCCAGAAGTGAGACTTACCATCAGAAAGGCTGTTCTGTGCTCCGTCGTCACAGGGCACTTCAATATCAATATTTATAGACTTAGCTTCCTCATCATCTTTCTCTGAAAGTTCTTGTGTATTCGTGAATACTGTCACTAAAAAACAACACAAAAACAATTAATAAATATTCTAGGTTGTATACATAGAGAAAAAGAATCTTCTCGGGTGGGACACGAGCCCGCGATCTTTCCCTTACAGGGGGATTGCCTGGGCCAACTCGGCTACGACCAACAAGGGGAATAAATCACATCGGGCGTGTCTCGGTAGCCTAGTTAGGCAAGGCATTCTTCCTGTAAGGGAAAGATCGCGGGTTCGAGTCCCCGTCCGAGAAGATCAATTTTTCCCTATATATTCGATCCTTACTTTTATCATAAATGCTAAAGTAACTTTGTCTGTCTTTATATTACGCTTACACGCCTAAACCACTGAACCGATTTCGATGAAATTTGGTATAGGCGTTGATTAGACCTCGAGAAACGACATTGGTCGCGATACCCGACATCCACATGGACGAGGCCGCAGGCAACAACTAGTTCTCTATATTTGGCTTTTGCTGGAGCAACTGTTAATTCTACTAAAAGCCAAATAAGATGTACAATAAAATTAAATATTTTAAAAGCCCCCGACACTCCCCATCGCCACTTTAACCCCATAACTTTTAAACGGCTCGACCGATTTTCATCAAACAAGTCTAAGAACACTTGCACATAAGTCATATTTAATAAAAAAAAAAACAAAATTGAAATCGCTTCATCCGTTCGGGAGCTATGTTATGATGCCACAGACAGACAGGTCAAACTTATAACACCCCTCTCTTTTCGTCGGGGGTTAAAAAGAAAGATAAGGCGTGTGTGGGCCCTAAATCTTAAATAAAGGCCATAGATGCTACTGTTAAAAATGTTAAGATGATAAATATTAGGTAAGTATTATCAATACTGCAACAGTCTCTATGGCGTGGGGGTAGCGAACGCGGCCACTACGCAGGACGCGAGTTCGATACCCGCTCAATGCAAATATTTGTATGCATTATTATATGCATATTAAGCCGTCGCGCGTCGGTCCCGGTTGCCATACGAACATCTATGGCCGTCGGTACGGGTATTTGGAGCCCTCAAAAGTCTAATAACTGGTCTAACTGCAATGCTTCGATATCGCCTTTGGGTTGTAGAGGTCAGTGGCATTCGCTTTACAGAAAATATCGAAGTTTAGTCAAATCAGACTGGTAAATTGTACCCCAGACTCCACTAACCCTAGGATGACAAAGAAGTGTTTAATGCCACATGCACATTCGTTACCTCTTTGCTAGAGGAAACTACTGGTTACTTTATTCTCTGAAGTATGAATTTTTGGTCAAATTTTTTAATGTAAATACAATTTGACCAAAAATTGGAAAAACTCGTGTGTCAACTAGAAGCTGCCGAAATAACAATTAAAGAATATTTACCAAAAACAGTTTTTTTTTGTTATTACATTACAGTTTCAGTTTAATTTCATTCTAAGTATGTTTGATTAATCCATACTAATATTATAAATGCGAAAGTAACTCTATCTGTCTGTCTGTCTGTATGTTACGCTTTCACGCCTAAACCACTGAACCGATTTTGATGAAATTTGGTATAGTGGTAGATTAGATCATGAGAAAGGACATGGGCTATGTTTAGTCGCGATAACCGACATCCACGCGGGCGGAGCCGCGGGCAAAAGCTAGTAAATAATATAATACACATATATTTAATTTAATTTACATGGACGGTTTAGAAATGGACGATGGGAATCTGTCGCGTGTAGGTTGAAATTTGCTGAAATTATGGTACTGTAACGAACAATTTTCTATTTGTCTGTACTTAGATCGTTCTTTGACAAGTAGGCAGTATGCGAAGTGGTCTCTTTGAGAGTAGGCTGAATGCGAAATAGACTGTTTGATAAGTAGGCGATTTGCGAAGTAGGAAAACAGAGAAGTGGGTATAAAGAGAAGTTTGCTATTTGCGAAGTAGACCCCTGGCGCCTGAGCGTTATTATCAATACTTACGTCTGTCCATCTCATTTTCTTCAATTTCAATGTCAAAGTTTTCTTCTTTGATTATTTTCACAGTGTCTGAAACAGAAAGACAGAGATGAAATGAAATGTGGTACAGGAGAAGGATGGAAAGGATAAGATGGGCGGAAAGAATGTCAAAGGAAAGAGTATTAAACAAGGTACAGGAAAGAAGGTCTATATTAAAAATAATCGAGAGCCGAAGAGGAAAGATGATTGGCCACCTGATAAATAAATAAATAAATATATCCCAACATTTTACACAACGCTATCTAGACCCATGGTAAGCATAGCGTAACTAGCTTGTGTTATGGAATCTAGAACGCGGATAAACATATTTAAATACATTTTTTTTTTGTAAATACATACATATTATACATAGAAACACCCAGACCAATGCAAATAGCCATATTCATGCATACAAATATAAGACAACAGATTTAAAAATGAAAGGAAAAAGGAAAGGTAGAAGGAAAGAGAAGAAGAGGTAGACCAAGAGGAACGTTTATGGCAAAGGAAAGGACACATGTCGCATCGTATTAGGAGGTCAAAAGATTTGCGGAGGAGGGAGAAGGATGGCGATTTCTCCACCGACAAGAGCGCAGCTCTTAAGTTTAGAGATCTGAAATATATACAACAATGATGCTAATCCTGTATTATACACTGAAAATCTCTAAAATGTACTATACAGATTATTTAGTCGTTTAGGAGAAAAAATTATTAGTATGTGGCCGATTCCGGTCAGCGCCGTAACATTTTGAACGGACGGTCTATGGCCGTGAGGCAAATGTACACACAATTAGCAGGCAGCCAGCCGGCCGACTAGTGCAAGCAATTTTCGACCTTATTGACATCACATAGATTTTTTCGTATATTCGTGATCGGCGTCATCTATTTATGCGAAATGATATTAATAAATATGTATTCCACAACATTCTACACAACGCTATCTAGACCTATGGTAAGCTTTTATAGCTTGTGTTATGGAATCTAGAATGCGGATAAACATACTTATATGTATACTTTTTTTTTTGTAAATACATACATATTATACATAGAAACACTCAGACCAATGCAAATAGCCATATTCATGCATACAAATATTTGCACTGAGCGGGAATCGAACCCGCGCCTCCTGCGTGGCAGTCGCGTGCACTACCGCCACGCCACGGAGGCTGTCTTGAGATATGTAACTAAAAAAATGTTATTAAGGTTGAGAATCATTTTTCTGTTCTTAATAGTCCTTGTAGTCAGCTCAAGTCCCACATAACATGCCACCTAACGATTTTGCTATGGAATCTGTGTCCAAAATCATTTATACAAAACGACTATACAATCTAGGTGTAGGTATAATTACCATTTTAGAGATTTTTAGCGTATTTTAGTTACGTTTTGACAACACAGAATTATTAGCATCAATATTATTTAAACTATGTATTATTTTTATAGGTATTTGGAATGCTTCAGGCGGGACTTGGTAGCTCAGTGGCGGTATTGGATTCAAGTCACGCCTGAGTAATTCACTTTTCCAACCTTAAGGCAGTCGATTTAAACATTTTTGAATACATTTCACTGCAATTCAACCTTATTCAATTTATGGCGTTTGTCCACCAGTGGACGACCGTTCAGGAAGTTCCGCCAACTACAGTGCAAGTAAACAGTTACCTTCTCCGCCACCTATAAGTTTGGCCTGCAGCTGCGCCTGGCTCTGTACGACGCGTTGTCGGAACTGCATCGCGTTCCGTATCTGAGTGATGCAAACCTCGCATATTTGGTACCGGGATAACTCGTTTTGTGGCCACTGAAATTATTGTACAATAAAACAATTAGTTTAAAGTAAACTCCGTAGACTCCTAAGTCACAGGATTACCTAGTTTGGGAGCCAGGGTTTATAATTTTTTGTATTACCTTAACTACATTGTACTGTTTTATACTCCATGGAGAAGGAAATGATAGCGGAGTTGTTGCAAGGCAATCGAGTCGCGTGCCATCCAAACGTCAAATGGACTCATTCGGTAGGGACGATATACCTATGAAGTCCTTCGACTTTTGACACCTGTCTCTCTTCCCACCCGCATTCGACGACGCGTTTTTATTTGGAGAAATATCAATGGGGCATCTCCGTTACTTAATCATATTCTGTCTTCCGTGATACCATCTAAGACATGTTTGTATAAGGAATGATGAAGTTATTTATTTATTGTATTTCTTAACTTTTTCTTTTTTTCATCTAAAATACTAAACTATATAACTTAATTTTTTTTCCAACTCTGAGTTCTGCACAATCCTGTTCTTTTTTTATGGAATAGGGAGGCATACGGGCAGACGGATCGCCTGATGGTAAGCGATCACAACCGCCCATGGACGGTCAACACCAGAGGAGTCAGAAGTGCGTTGGCTTTCTTTTAAAAGAGAGTATGCCCTGTTTACAAAGAAACCACCACCTCATTTAGTGAGAATCTCCCAACCTCACTTCCTACCTAAGAGCCTTTCCGAACCTGTTTGTCTATCCAGTAACCAGGTAGAAATGGAGGCAGAGACTCCCTTTCTACCTGGTAACAGTACAGTCAACGCCAAAAGTTGATTAACACAAAAATATTTAAAATCCTTCTTACATTGGAGTGCATGTGCCCACAGAGGTATAGGTATATAGTTTTAAAATCCCCTAAGGGCAAAGTTCTTATATTGCACGGTTTATTTATAATTTTATAATCAGTTTAACAGTTATGGTAATCAATAAATTACCATTTGTTAAGCTACTTATGGCGCTGACTGTACTATCGTGTTACCTGGACTGTTAAGGAAATTAGAAACTCTCATAGACACACCGAGCCTTAGGCAACTATACCAAATTAATATACCCTACTAGCTTTTGCCCGTGGCTCCACCCGCATGGACGTCGGTTCCCGGCAATTATTCGAATTTTTCTCTACGGACAAACCTTCTCTGGACTTCCACGAATAATTCAAGACCAAAATTAGCCAAATCGGTAAAGGCGTTGTTGAGTTATAACATTACAACGAAAAGTGGCATTGATTTTTATTATACTCTATTTAATTCAAACAAAAAATAATGTTAAACAATGTGTCTTTTTGATTATTCTGGCCAATCTCCTATCCATGTTAAATGATGTAACTTACGGATACCCAGTTAACAATTAGTCTTCGTACTGTGGAGGAACGAGGCGTGATGTTCCTCCAACACAAAGGGAGGATCCCCCGACCAGGCAATCACGCCTGGTGGGCCGCAACCCAACAATAGTTGTTGAGATGTTGTATATGTATTGTACCAGCGCGAGAACTTCACTTTCGCGATGCAGGATTCGTAGTGACGCAGTAGTTCAGCTTGATATCACTAGATGGCGCTGGGTACATGTACAGCCACAGTACTTAGTCCATTCACACACAGTTGCAGACACAACTAAAGTAAAGCCAACAAAGCAAGAGAAAAAACGTAAGCAATGTTTCAGCGGTGCCAAACTTTTTCATTTGAAAATGATTACGTAACACTCCAAGCGCATTCCAGACAGGAATGAAATTGCTCATAAGATGGCGGATCTGACAGTTTAGAACTGCTGCGCTGACAGCTTTCCTGTACTACGAAACACGCAATGACAGCTGTCGCTCGGACATTGTCGCGTACGTGTAACATGTGCGACAATGACAGAGAAAATAATCGCTAGTTATTGCAACGTAACTCAGTAATGGTCACTTTGTTTACTTTTTTCTCTTGTCTCGTTGGCTTTACTGTAGTATTAAATATTAGCACTCACAATCAAATTAAAGCACTCCTTTAGCATCTGTCCATAGACTTCGCTCTGTCCCATCCACTCATACTCTGACCAGAGGCTCTTGCGGCTCGGCAGCTCTAGGCAACAGCAGCATAGGTCATACATCGCTGATGGCTACTGGTAGTAGTGTTCACTGGAACATTATATAAATATCTGATGTATAGTATGAGCAAATATCATCAGAAAAAGTTAAATAAATAAATAAATATTCTACAACATTCTACACAACGCTATGTAAACCCATGGTAAGCTTAACTAGCTTGTGTTATGGAGTCTAGAATGCGGGTAAACATACTTGAATACATTTTTTTGTAAATACATACATATCATACATAGAAAACACCCAGACCAATGCAAATACCTATATTCATGCAAACAAAATATTTGCACTGAGTGGGTATCGAACCCGCGCCTCTTGCGTAGCAGTCACATTCACTACTGCCATGCCACAGAGGCTGTCAAGTTAAGGGCATTCATTGAATTGTCAGCACTGTGCAATCCTGGAGAAATTTCTGAAAAAATAGTGTAGAACTATAGACCATTGACTGGATGCATGATCAGTACTGATATGTCAGCCATTTCCCCAATATAATGACTGCCATAGATGTTCATGGCGACAGCCTCGGTGGCGTAGCGGTAGTGAACGCGACCGCTACGCAGGAGGCGGGGGTTTGATCCCCGTTGAGTGCAAATATTAGAATGCATGCATATGAGTATTATGGTGGTCTGGTCGTGCCTCGGAGAGCATCTTAAGTCGTAGGTCCCGGTTGTTATAGGGGAATTTGGTGAAATGGCCCTATATAGAAGGGCTGAACACCCATGCCGTCAAACAGCGTCCCCACTGGCAGTAGTAGTAGTAGATGTTGATGACAACTGGACCCAATAGTTGAATATAATAACTTTTATCTACTCAATGGTTGAACAGGCTCTCCAAGTAGCAATATTGGTCACATATAGTTGTTCTATAAAAAGTGATTATATCATTAGTTTAAATCTACCAATAAGGCAAAGTATCTATTCACTGTGAGAATAGCTTAATAAGCAAGATTGCCAGCCTGCTGCCGTAACCAGGGGCAGACATGAAGGCGCCTGTATCGTGCATTAAATATGCAATGATCGTGCAAAAACTAGAAACGATTTCTACAAACAGGGCGCCCGTATGTATCCTATTCATGTAAATTATATAGAATAGTAACACGAGATTTAAATAACATAATTTTGGACTTGCTTGATGAAGATGTAGTCTCCAATCCACTACTCTACAATTAAAATTTTATTGAATGTTACTAAGAAACCTATACTTACATTTTAGTGAGAATTTTTATTACTAAGAAAATTCATTTAGTGAAATATTTTGCCATATTCTTTGTATTTGCAGAGCTTAACTGTTTAGTTATGATTATAATGTATATTCAAGCAACTGATCCTAAAAAATATAAATATCCATAAAATATTTTTTATTTGCTTTTGTTGTTTTGTTGACGTTTTGCAGCACAGACTAAGTTAAAAAAAAAGTAATATTTTTAAAATAAAATGCTCACAGAGTACGTAATTTTTACCTAAGTGCAAGGCAAAAAGGGGCCAATTCAAAGAAGAATTTTAATAATCAAGTACATTCTCGTTAACCTTACTGACTACTAACCTCAGCGCCTCTAGCGTCAAGTAGAAGAATTAAATTATAATTAGTTTCATTTATTAATCTTGTATAATTCATGTTTAATCTTATGTAAATTAACCCGTTTCTACATCATATCGAGCCTGGAGGTCGTAGACAAGGGTCAACTTAAAAAGTTAGAAAGAAATATAGGCAATGAAAATTGACTGAAACTGCTATATAGCTGGGCGCTCGCTACTATCTCCTAGCGTCGAGTAGCAAAACTTTATCGTATACAAACTAACAAATTTAAAATTCTTCACCTTGTCTGATTTATAACAGGTATAACACACTCTGTTTAGAATACTGTTTATTTGTTATGATAATCATAAATCATAACAAAATAGAAGAATTTGTTTATAGTTGTTTACAAGACGTTGGTTGCCTGTGTATCGGAATGGCTTTCTTATTGGATCAATGAACTTACATTAATAAAGAAACAGTCTTTTATCATATCTGCATAGACTTCTTCATGTCCAGAATCGAAGCAGGGTTCGGCTAAATTTTTAAAATCTCCCTCTGCGTGACAACACCGACACAGTTTTTTCTCAAGCGTCCAGTTTTCGGTAGACATCTTAGTTATTGAATAACACAACATACACTATGTAATCACTGACACTTATTTATCTTACGTTAATATTACAGATATATGCATAAAATTAAAAAATTACAACTAAATGGCTTAAAAACGAACGCCATATTTGGTACCTAACAATTATCTTTTTTCTTTTTCCTTTATTAAATACATACATACATAGATATACATATATACATAGAAATGAAGTATGGTATGGTGTTACCATAACTAAATAATTCAAACTTTCATTGTATACGATAAAGTTTTGCTACTCGACGCTAGGAGATAGTAGCGAGCGCCCAGCTATATAGCAGTTTCAGTCAATTTTCATTGCCTATATTTCTTTCTAACTTTTTAAGTTGACCCTTGTCTACGACCTCCAGGCTCGATATGATGTAGAAACGGGTTAATTTACATAAGATTAAACATGAATTATACAAGATTAATAAATGAAACTAATTATAATTTAATTCTTCTACTTGACGCTAGAGGCGCTGAGGTTAGTAGTCAGTAAGGTTAACGAGAATGTACTTGATTATTAAAATTCTTCTTTGAATTGGCCCCTTTTTGCCTTGCACTTAGGTAAAAATTACGTACTCTGTGAGCATTTTATTTTAAAAATATTACTTTTTTTTTAACTTAGTCTGTGCTGCAAAACGTCAACAAAACAACAAAAGCAAATAAAAAATATTTTATCTCTTTACCCGCGGCGGCCATTTTTGGCACTTTACGTCATAAGTGCTAAACTACGTAGGTGGCGTCGCGCGATAAGGACGCACGTGATTTAAATGGCAATATCTCTGAACTTTTGTATGGTAGCTGTATATAATAATTATGTCACTGGAATCTTCATGAAACAAGCTATAATAAGAAAAATAGTTAAGGCCAGTTTAGCATTGTAATGTATTATTACTTCCTATGCGAAATCAGGATTTGAGATTTTTTCCCAGTTTTTTGTACAAAAGTCGTTAAAATAAAAAAAGTTATTCAATATTCCAATATTTTTTTATTTATTTCCCTTGTATATACATTGTTTTGCATAAATAAATTGCAAAAAGCACATCTCACCATACATTTTTTTTATATCACAAGCATTAGAAAAATCACTTCATTTAGGCGAACCGAACGCCCGGCCAAAAAAATACGATATGTTCATACTTGAATTCCGAGAAGACTATACATCAAGTGGCTTGAGTTCTTATTTCATACGGAAGCTTGGTTCACATACTTACTGTATACAGAGTATCAGATGCTACAAATGTTTACTTTATTAGAAATCGAACACTAAAACAAGCACTTAAAAATAAGCTCAAAAAAGGTACTCTCAAACTTTGTATCACAAAATAAATTCTAACGCATTTATTTTAAATACAAATTAATATTCTACAATTAGAGGAATGGCCCAACACGATAAGAACAACACAAGGGCATGCTGCCATAAAAAAATCTTTCGAAAACGAGCAATGAATGTTTACAATTTCGGCAACAGATGTGACAGGTCACAAAAAATACGTGTAACATAGTATGGATACGACCAATACTGTTACTCTTGAACTATGAACAAAATATAAGTATGTAATAATTAAAAATTAAGTAATAACTGGTAAGAATTTTCATTTTTATACCACGATGGTGGCAAAAAAGTACACGACCATGTAAAAAACCATTCAATTTATACAATTTATGATACGACCAATACTGTTACACCTAAATAATAAATTACAACAAAATATAAATAATAACTTTTTTATACCGCAATGGTGGCAAACAAGTATACGATCATGTAAAAACATGCATTGACCGGCATTCTGAGAAAAAAAAACTATTTTATACAACGATGGTGGCAAACAAACATGTACCCTGTAAAAAACACTCCTAATGATGGCTGACTGGCATTCTGGGATCACTTCTGGGCCTTGTAAAAGTACAGGCGTAATGATGGTTTTATAGACCCGCCCCTTCAACCTAACCGGCATTCTGGATGACTCCTGAACCGTGTAAAAGTACAGGCGTAATGATGGTTTTATAGACCCGCCCCTTCAAGCTAACCGGCATTCTGGGATGACTCCTGAACCGTGTAAAAGTACAGGCGTAATGATGGTTTTATAGACCCGCCCCTTCAACCTAACCGAGATCCGCAATTACAAATGACATCAACCGCAGCATATGCATCTCCGTGACACGCAGCTCATGCTTGGGTCACTCTAGCTACACCGTGCTTCTGAACCATTTAAAAGTACATGCGTAATGATGGTTTTATAGATCTGCCCCTTCAATCTAAGTGCCATTCTGGGATGACATCTGAACCTTGTAAAATAACAGGCGTAATGATGGTTTTATAGACCTAGCCCTTCAATCTAAGAGCTATTCTGGGATGACTGCTGAACCTTGTAAAATAACAGGCGTAATGATGGTTTTATAGACCTGGCCCTTCAAGCCAACCAAAGACATCATGTGGCCCCCGCACGTAGAAAGGTGTGGTACAGTGAATATATACAAATATATAGATAAATATGAAATGAAAAAATATATACTTATAAATAAATTTACATATATGTATTATAAAATTAAGAATGAAGAGAAAGGAAACAGGGCTCAATACATACGGTTTTCCTGCAACCAACACAGAAAGTGTGCACCTGTTTTTTGCACTGCGTGCACGCCCGACGCAAACGTTGACTTTTACCCATCGGATACTCACTGATCCGATGGGTCACGTCTACTTTCTGTGTGGTTGCAGGTGGAATCGGAATCGGGATAGGTCGAGGAGAGGAATGTTTGGAGAGGAGGGATTTTATAAGTGTGTATCTGAACTGACGGTGTGTAAGTGTGTGTTGCTGTGGTTGTAGAGTGTTGTTGTGTTTATATATAATATAGGAATTTAATACAGATACATTTAATAGTCTACGAAAGAACTTTTTGTACCACACCCTTGTGCGTTTTCCTTGGTCTTACCTCGGGTGACGTCGATGTCATGGTATGGAGAGATTCGAATAGGGTAGCGATGATCTCTACATACCATGGCAACGCCCAGCAAACCGCCCGAGGGTCCACCAAACCCATCCTGATATTGGATTATAATATCATGATGGGTGGGGTGGATAAAAAAGACCAGCTTCTCGCCACCTATCCCATTGAACGAAAACGCACAAGGGTGTGGTACAAAAAGTTCTTTCGTAGACTATTAAATGTATCTGTATTAAATTCCTATATTATATATAAACACAACAACACTCTACAACCACAGCAACACACACTTACACACCGTCAGTTCAGATACACACTTATAAAATCCCTCCTCTCCAAACATTCCTCTCCTCGACCTATCCCGATTCCGATTCCACCTGCAACCACACAGAAAGTAGACGTGACCCATCGGATCAGTGAGTATCCGATGGGTAAAAGTCAACGTTTGCGTCGGGCGTGCACGCAGTGCAAAAAACAGGTGCACACTTTCTGTGTTGGTTGCAGGAAAACCGTATGTATTGAGCCCTGTTTCCTTTCTCTTCATTCTTAATTTTATAATACATATATGTAAATTTATTTATAAGTATATATTTTTTCATTTCATATTTATCTATATATTTGTATATATTCACTGTACCACACCTTTCTACGTGCGGGGGCCACATGATGTCTTTGGTTGGCTTGAAGGGCCAGGTCTATAAAACCATCATTACGCCTGTTATTTTACAAGGTTCAGCAGTCATCCCAGAATAGCTCTTAGATTGAAGGGCTAGGTCTATAAAACCATCATTACGCCTGTTATTTTACAAGGTTCAGATGTCATCCCAGAATGGCACTTAGATTGAAGGGGCAGATCTATAAAACCATCATTACGCATGTACTTTTAAATGGTTCAGAAGCACGGTGTAGCTAGAGTGACCCAAGCATGAGCTGCGTGTCACGGAGATGCATATGCTGCGGTTGATGTCATTTGTAATTGCGGATCTCGGTTAGGTTGAAGGGGCGGGTCTATAAAACCATCATTACGCCTGTACTTTTACACGGTTCAGGAGTCATCCCAGAATGCCGGTTAGCTTGAAGGGGCGGGTCTATAAAACCATCATTACGCCTGTACTTTTACACGGTTCAGGAGTCATCCAGAATGCCGGTTAGGTTGAAGGGGCGGGTCTATAAAACCATCATTACGCCTGTACTTTTACAAGGCCCAGAAGTGATCCCAGAATGCCAGTCAGCCATCATTAGGAGTGTTTTTTACAGGGTACATGTTTGTTTGCCACCATCGTTGTATAAAATAGTTTTTTTTTCTCAGAATGCCGGTCAATGCATGTTTTTACATGATCGTATACTTGTTTGCCACCATTGCGGTATAAAAAAGTTATTATTTATATTTTGTTGTAATTTATTATTTAGGTGTAACAGTATTGGTCGTATCATAAATTGTATAAATTGAATGGTTTTTTACATGGTCGTGTACTTTTTTGCCACCATCGTGGTATAAAAATGAAAATTCTTACCAGTTATTACTTAATTTTTAATTATTACATACTTATATTTTGTTCATAGTTCAAGAGTAACAGTATTGGTCGTATCCATACTATGTTACACGTATTTTTTGTGACCTGTCACATCTGTTGCCGAAATTGTAAACATTCATTGCTCGTTTTCGAAAGATTTTTTTATGGCAGCATGCCCTTGTGTTGTTCTTATCGTGTTGGGCCATTCCTCTAATTGTAGAATATTAATTTGTATTTAAAATAAATGCGTTAGAATTTATTTTGTGATACAAAGTTTGAGAGTACCTTTTTTGAGCTTATTTTTAAGTGCTTGTTTTAGTGTTCGATTTCTAATAAAGTAAACATTTGTAGCATCTGATACTCTGTATACAGTAAGTATGTGAACCAAGCTTCCGTATGAAATAAGAACTCAAGCCACTTGATGTATAGTCTTCTCGGAATTCAAGTATGAACATATCGTATTTTTTTGGCCGGGCGTTCGGTTCGCCTAAATGAAGTGATTTTTCTAATGCTTGTGATATAAAAAAAATGTATGGTGAGATGTGCTTTTTGCAATTTATTTATGCAAAACAATGTATATACAAGGGAAATAAATAAAAAAATATTGGAATATTGAATAACTTTTTTTATTTTAACGACTTTTGTACAAAAAACTGGGAAAAAATCTCAAATCCTGATTTCGCATAGGAAGTAATAATACATTACAATGCTAAACTGGCCTTAACTATTTTTCTTATTATAGCTTGTTTCATGAAGATTCCAGTGACATAATTATTATATACAGCTACCATACAAAAGTTCAGAGATATTGCCATTTAAATCACGTGCGTCCTTATCGCGCGACGCCACCTACGTAGTTTAGCACTTATGACGTAAAGTGCCAAAAATGGCCGCCGCGGGTAAAGAGATAAAATATTTTTTATTTGCTTTTGTTGTTTTGTTGACGTTTTGCAGCACAGACTAAGTTAAAAAAAAAGTAATATTTTTAAAATAAAATGCTCACAGAGTACGTAATTTTTACCTAAGTGCAAGGCAAAAAGGGGCCAATTCAAAGAAGAATTTTAATAATCAAGTACATTCTCGTTAACCTTACTGACTACTAACCTCAGCGCCTCTAGCGTCAAGTAGAAGAATTAAATTATAATTAGTTTCATTTATTAATCTTGTATAATTCATGTTTAATCTTATGTAAATTAACCCGTTTCTACATCATATCGAGCCTGGAGGTCGTAGACAAGGGTCAACTTAAAAAGTTAGAAAGAAATATAGGCAATGAAAATTGACTGAAACTGCTATATAGCTGGGCGCTCGCTACTATCTCCTAGCGTCGAGTAGCAAAACTTTATCGTATACAATGAAAGTTTGAATTATTTAGTTATGGTAACACCATACCATACTTCATTTCTATGTATATATGTATATCTATGTATGTATGTATTTAATAAAGGAAAAAGAAAAAAGATAATTGTTAGGTACCAAATATGGCGTTCGTTTTTAAGCCATTTAGTTGTAATTTTTTAATTTTATGCATATATCTGTAATATTAACGTAAGATAAATAAGTGTCAGTGATTACATAGTGTATGTTGTGTTATTCAATAACTAAGATGTCTACCGAAAACTGGACGCTTGAGAAAAAACTGTGTCGGTGTTGTCACGCAGAGGGAGATTTTAAAAATTTAGCCGAACCCTGCTTCGATTCTGGACATGAAGAAGTCTATGCAGATATGATAAAAGACTGTTTCTTTATTAATGTAAGTTCATTGATCCAATAAGAAAGCCATTCCGATACACAGGCAACCAACGTCTTGTAAACAACTATAAACAAATTCTTCTATTTTGTTATGATTTATGATTATCATAACAAATAAACAGTATTCTAAACAGAGTGTGTTATACCTGTTATAAATCAGACAAGGTGAAGAATTTTAAATTTGTTTCCCTGGTCTATCTATACTCCATGGAGGCTTTTGGTACCATAATTTTTTTAAGAAACTATTTCAATTTTTTACATACTTTTTTAAATAAATTATTATTTCAGGTGTATATTATTTCGAGTGTATGTATGTACAGTGCCTATATTTAATGATACTGATACTGACAGGCTTACATGAAAGGTTTAGTTACGGTCCTCTATTGTCATGCAAGTTCTTTCATACAGTAGATAAAAGGGCACAGTCGGTCCTGCGGCAACAATGCTGCAGATTAAAAAAAAAATGCAGCAGACAGACTCGCAAGGAGGGGTAACGATATGACCACTGCTGGCCCATTACCATTATTGCTGACACCTTTCTCACAGATCCGTACTTGGATATGCGAGAGATCTGTGAAACTACTTAACCAAAGATGGGTATAAGCCATCAACTGTAGGCAATCAAAAATGGCCATGCCGTCAATAAATAAATGACTAACAAATAAATGACCATGGTCTGAATAAATAAATATATTATTATTATTATATTATTAAAATGCCTCCTAAGATTAGACAGCACAAGTCTAAGAACAATTACAGCTACAATAATGGGTCACTGTCCCCTCAACAAGTACCTATATCCCATTAGTGCCACGGACAACCCTCTCTGCAGGGGGTGTTTCGTTGAAACGGCCACCCATGTAATACTGGACTGTGTGGCAGTGGCCAATAAACAATTCAAAAGCATAGTGAGGTCGCTCTGCGAAGCCTGGTAAGCCCCCAGTAAGCTGCTGTGCTTCTGGGCAGAGCTAGGCTGGCTACTCTAGCCAGTACTCTTCACATACAATGGCCCAATAAAAGAGGCTAATTGCGGAAAAAAGAGTATCCTATTATTATTATTATTTATTAATACACTAGCAGCCTAAGCTGATGCGTGTATATCACTGCACTTGTGTTTTTAAAATTGTATAATGTTTGTCCAGTCTATTTTTAAAAATGTTTACCTCCTACATGTTTACATCCTATCCTAAGTCTTCTCATACTTTTCATGCAAGTCTGTCAGTACTGTGAAGTATACAAGGATAGAGGCAGATGGTAACCTGTTGTCTCTGCCTACCTTGTAGGTAAACAGATGTGACCAAATGTATGTAACATAGTAATCTTTAAATTTCAGGTACTGCCAGTCCCCGGGCTACTCAGTACTGCAACATATTCAATCTGTGAACCTTGCATCACAAGCCTACAAGATGCCTCTAAGTTCAAGAAAAAAGTGGCCGAGTGTGAGGCCAAGTTCCAAGAGTTGTACAACAAGAATGCTATTAAAAGTAAGATATTTCTGAGAAATGATAATCAAACAAAATAGAGGATCCTTTATTCCTGTGAGTTGTTCGACTTCAGTTAGGTATTTAACTAAAGTAAAACCAACGAAGCGAGACAAAAAGGTAAACAAAGTTTCAGCTGCTCCAAACATTTATCACTTCAATTGCATTCTAGACAGGAAAGAAATTGCTTTCCTGTACTACGAAAAACGCAACAAATTGTCGCGTACATCTGACATGTGCGACAAGGACAGATAAAAATAATCGCTAGCTATCGCAACATTACTCAGTAATGGTCGCTTTGTTTACCTTTTCTCTCTCGTCTCGTTGGCTTTGAAGTTAAACAAGTCATGAATTCGAAAAACATTGGAAAAAATGAAATGCTCAAGTGAGACTCGAACTCACGACCTTTCGCTTACAGGGCGACTGCTCTGCCAACTGAGCCATTGAGCACCACTTGAATCATTCCAAATTTTCCTTCTCTTTATATCCGTCTATAAGGGACGGAAATTTGGAATGATTCAAGTGGTGCTCAATGGCTCAGTTGGCAGAGCAGTCGCCCTGTAAGCGAAAGGTCGTGAGTTCGAGTCTCACTTGAGCATTTCATTTTTTCCAATGTTTTTCGAACTTAACAGTTAGCATAATAAATGCTATAAAAAAATTCATTCAAAAAAAAAAGTCATGAATTGTTGCAAATAACTTCAGAATTTTGACGGAACCTCGAACGGCATCATTTACTACCAAATTTAAATTATGACAGGCGCAATGTACGTAATTTCGCTGATCCAATGTGCTACGGGCGTACTCATCCAAACTACCAAATAACTGAAAAAAACGATAACACACAGCATATGCTTATCGAGGACGCTTGGCGCATGTGTTGAAAATGTTAAATTTTTGATTTGGAAAATAAATAATAATTTTTTTTTATTCATTTTTTTTCAAAACTGAGGTTAGAGGGCCCCCTGAGCTCCGGGGCCCTGGTGCACTGCACCACCTGGCCCTATGATAGCTACACCACTGCTGTAATGACAGCTGTCAGTTTGGATAACTAAATAATGTTTTCTGTTCACAGTTGAAGTTCCTGCAATAGATATTGTCAAGGAAGAACCTTCCGACTCCTGTCCAGAAGGTTGGTTACCATTTTTTCTTGAAATATTCCTTTTATTTGTTCTCTCAATAGGTATATAAATCTCTTTGCAAGCTATATTATCATTATTGTCTCAACGTAAGCCCAGGCCCCCAATTTGTGTATTTTATGTCATAGCAAAATTACTGTCATACCAAACTCTGCAAAAATGCGATTTAGTTGTAATCTTAAGACTTTAAGATTTTAGACTTAAAATGAAATGGCATCTTGTGGTGAATGAAAAAAGGTTAATGACATTTAGTGGTGCAGTGTCAGTGGTTTTATTATCACATAAAATTGGCAGAATCGGGGCCTTTGATGCATCCAAAGGTTGTAATTTTTATGTCTTTCTGGACTCGAACCGCTTAAAACCGCACGGCGTTCGTCCCACCTGCCTTTGTGGCCAGGAAATTTAGTTTACCTTAGGAGAGTATACCAAAGACTTATAGTTTGGATCACGGGTCAGCTCTTTTACTCTTTCCCTTGAAGGGCAGGCTGCATTTGCACCCACAAAAGTAGGTAAGCATTTGCTCCCGCAAAAGTAGGTAAGCATTTGCTCCCGCTAAAGTAGGTAAGGTCCGAAAACACACAGTGGGACCCTAATACACCCAATCGGGCCTCAAAAATTCCCATGAACTAAAGTTTTTACTAATCCTTGCAAGAATTGTTTCAGATGATTTCTTACTCGCCGACGACTCGTCTGACGAACTACCCGGTGAAATTGATGACGACGGCTTGTGTGACGGTATGTATAACCATCATCATTTTTCATTTTTCAAGCCTTTTGTTAACTAGGAGGCTAGTAGCGACCGCCGCTAGGTTCTATCATAGTAAGATCTATCATTATAGCCTCTGTGGCGGGTTGGTAGTGCATTGAACTGCTACACAGGGTGTGGGCTCTTTCCAGCTCAGTGCAATTTCTTTTTTTACTCGACTGCGCGACGCAAAGGAGGGTAATGTGTTTATTTTTTAATCATTTCTTTTATAAAGAATATTAGAACCGAAGTTACTAATATTCGCTCTAACCCCTCTAGCTAAGCTAAATTGCTTATGTTAGGAGTGGGTTCTCCTCCATAGTGTAATGGCCAGGATTCGAACCCGGGACCTCTTGATCGTATGGCCAATTCCTAAACCACTAAGCTATGTATGTATGATATATGTATGAATATGTCAATCTACATTGTTCTGGTCGTGCCTCGGAGAGCACGTAAAGATGTCGGTCCCGGTTGCCATACGCACATATATGGCAGTCGATATATGGGAAATAGTTACAATGGCCCACATAGAAGGGCTGATCTCCCTGCCGTTATCCGCGTCCCCATAGGCAGTAGGAGTACTTACCTGCAAGATGCTACTTACTCTATAACGATTATAACCATTTAACCAAGGCTGTCTTTTGCGAGTCAAGGCTGTTTATAAGTGCCCGGTTAATGGCAATAGGCTCGCCACCTATTACATTGGGACCTAAACATAAACTGGCGAAATGTGGGTGCTAACACCTCTGCCTACCCCTTCGGGGAATACAGGCGTGAGTTTATGTTATGTTATGTCTTTTGCGATTGGTATTTCAATATTTTTTCTTCTTTTAGATGAAAGATTCATATTCCCGAAGAATACAAAAGAAATTGTAAAGAAGAAACCCAAGAAAGTACCGGCTAAGTCTACAAAGGCAAAGAAAAGTAAAGCTAACAAAGTGAAAGAAGAACCGCCACCAGAAGGGAAAGAAGGGCCAGAAGTAGAGAAGGAAAAAATAGAAAAGAAAAGAAAAGGTAAGCAGATAATCTCTTCTTTTTTTTATAACCATTTTTTAATTACTTATGCGTAAAGTAAAGCCAACGGAGCGAGAGAAAAAAAGGTAAACAAAGTTTCAGCGGTTCCAAACATTTATCACTTCAAGCACATTCCAGACAGGAATGAAATTGCTTATAAGATGGTGGATCTGACAGTTTAGAACCGCTGTGCTGACAGCTTTCCTGTACTATGAAACACGCAACGACAGCTGTCGCTCGGCCATTGTCGCGTACGTGTGACATGTGCGACAAGGATAGAGACAATAATCGTTAGTTATCGGAAAAATCTCGGTCACATTCAAAAATTACCATTCGGAGCCCAAGTTCCTTTTTTGAATTTTTTTGCGAACACAAATTTGTTGTACAAAGGTGGACTTATGCCATGGGCATTTTCTACATAACATAACATAAACTAACGCCTGTATTCCCCGAAGGGTTAGGCAGAGGTGCTAGTACCCACATTTCGCCAGTTTTTGTTTAGGTCCCAATGTGGCGAGCCTATTGCCATTAACCGGGCACTTATAAACCTGCGATAAATACACACATAACTTCGAAAAGCATCGAAAAGTCATTGGTGTGTGCCATGGTTTTTTTTTTTTTCTTCCTTTTCGATGCAATACTGTCTCGTAGACATTCAGCACGTGGTTAAAAATATAGGGGGAATCATGTGGGGCCATCAGTCCATTGACTGGCGCCCGTTTCTTCTCAACTGATCAGATCTCTTGTCGTTTTCCTTTTAAGTCTCACGAATCCAGTATTAGCCTGCATTAAGTTGGAGGCGAGGTTGTTTGGGTGTTTTTCCAAACGTTTCGCATAAGACGCTATTGACGTTCTTATTTGGTGTTCAACCGTATCAACCTTGAGGTCTTTGTGTAACTGGTGTGTGCCATGGTAAATCTGGGATCGAACCCGAGACCTCGTGTCAGCAGTCCATTACCCATACCACTAGGCTACCGCAGATTTTTTATTTTCTACCATCCAATATTACTACAACTACTGCTAGTGGGGACGGCGTTAGACCGGACGGGTGATCAGCCCTCCCATGTGGGGCCATTTCACCCTATTCCTCCACCCTTATAATGACTGCCATACATATTTGTATGGCAACCGGGACCGACGGCTTAACGTGCTCTCTGAGGCACGACCAGACCAATGCAAATACTCATATTCATGCATACAAATATTTGCACTGAGCGGGAATCGAACCTGCGCCTCCTGTGGTGCAGTCGCGTTCACTACCGCCACATCATTGAGGCTATTGATTAAGCAGATAGGATATATTCAAAAGTGTTCGTTTATCATAAGATTATTATACGGCTTTTTATACTACTAAGGTTGCAAACAAGCACACAGTTTATCTGATGGTAGGTGGTTTTTGGCATGTATTTAAATCGATATCTGTATATACCCTTTTTTCGAACAAAATATGTCAAAGTTACACCAAAAATACTTGCACACTAATTATGCACAAATGAATAAAATTAAATGAAATTAAAGCCCGACCAATAAAATAAAATACCTCGCCATATTGCGGTAAACTATTGGAACTAATTTCTTCATATGGCAACAATCTATGAGATGTCATTATGATTATCTGTCAATGTGGTGTCAATTGTGCGTGTTAATTAATGTGAATTTGATTGCGCTATATAAATGCCGAAAACTATTAAAAAATATTTAGAGGTAAGTATTTGTCGGATAAAAATTCGGAAGAATCTAAATAACATCACGAACATTGTTCAGTTGTCAACATGACAGGTAGGTACATCATAGAGTACTCGCAATGGAAATTGGCCAATTTTATAATTTTACCAACTGTAACTAATTAGGTATTTAGATTTTGAGTTTGATGATTAATAAATATGTACTTAATAATAAAATTGTTTATTTTCTATTTTAACCAGACTACTTTAAAACATACTATGTAAGGGGAACGTTCCCGAAGCCGAAAACCCCTAGTAGTACTCCAGGTACATAGCACATTGGCATAAAAATAAAATCGATTTGAACAAAATATTTTTTATTTCGTTTTTTTTTTGTTTGTTTTTTATTATTTTTTATTTTGCATTACTAACTCTCCATCGCGTTAGTAAAGCTAAATGAAACGTAATTTCATAAAAAGAACATCAGTACAAAAAAATACAAATAGCGACAAGCGTGCTTCTTTGTAATGGTGTTTTTTTATGAAATTACTTTTTCATTTAGTTTTACTAACACGTTAAAGAGTAAATATTGCAAAATAAAAACCTTTTATCGCGAACAAGGGCGTTAAAGGGAGAGAAATGGGGATGACAGTTTGTATGGAAGTACGTTATTTTTATCGATTATTGACATCCACGCGGGCGGAGCCGCGCGCAACAGCTAATATTATAAAAAAGCCATGCTCCTGTGTATGTCTCCTTTACGTCTACAACAGTTTCATAAACTAAGATATTTGTACACTAGCCATTTCACATGTGTATCACTATATGTACTTGGTATTGTCATAATCATAGACGTTTATAGCGCCCCCGGTACAAGTTTTTTATTTTATTGGTCGGGCTTTAAGTATACTGTTTAATGATATTTGCTGAACTTTTGAAGGAATTTTAACAGCATTAAGTATGCTAACTATACAAATCAAATACATAGGGAAAAAGAATCTTCTCGGGCGGGACGTATAAGATGGGAAATTTGAATCATATCGGGCGTGTCTCGGTAGCCGAATTGGTCAGGCATTCCCCCTGTAAGGGAAAGACTGCGGGTTCGAGTCCCGCCCGAGAAGATTCTTTTTCCCTATGTATTTGATTTGCTGAACTGTTTTACTGAATGAATAACTATTATAAAAACCGTTAATCTAGCAATGGGCTATTTGACTAATTTTTTTTTACTTTCGAAAAATGACCTCTGTCTTATAATAATATAATGAACTGTAAAAGTAAAATTTTCGTACGACAAATAGTTTTCAAGATATTTGATTTTGAAAAATTCAATTTGTCGCGCCGCCCGAAAACGTTCCATACAAAATAGTATGAAATTGTGACGTCACGCTTCTGTAGCGCGTAGTGCAAATGTATGGAGTGCAAGATAATATCGCATTTATCTCGGTCTACGTTGCGTTTACACTTATATTGTTCTTAATAAAAGTTATTTAAAATTTAATGAGGGATCTAAAAAGTTATATATTTGAATTGAATTTGATTGTTTATATTTTGACTTTTTTTGGGAATTTCAACTAATGAAAAGTCATAGTTTCAGTTTAGATATGCAATATTTTATTTTGCAAGGCATATTTTTTCAGAACCAGCTATCATATTAAGCAGTATTGGGAAGAATCGACGACTTAGTCAAATACCCTATTCCTTAGTTCAAAAAACTTAGTAAAACTTTTTCAACGAAAACCGTCACCTAATTTACTTTTATTCTAAATAAAACTCAATTTAATCAGTTACCTTCATATGATGACGTACACAAAAAAATAAACAAGTGCTCACTTAACATGCACTAAACACAGGCTCACTGAGCGGCTTCAGGTGAGACGGTCCATGCTCCTGGAGTGGGAGCGGCGGCTGGCCAATCCCACGGCTGTGGAGGAGCGTCGAGGCGATCCGTCCGGTCCTCAGAGACTGGATGGACAGATCGCGAGGGTCGGTAACGTTCCGCATGGCGCAGGTCCTTTCGGGGCATGGATGCTTCGGAAGCTACCTGTGCCGGGTGGGACGAGAGCCGACCAGTGGGTGCCACCACTGTGGCGGCGATGATGACACGGCGCAGCACACCCTAGAGGAGTGCCCCGCGCGGGCTGGGGAGCGCCGTGCTCTCATCGCCGAAGTGGGGACGGACCTCTCGCTGCCGGCTGTAGTTCTGTCTATGCGAAACGGCGGCGGCGATGAGGCGTCGGCAGTGTTTCAGACCTTCTGCGAGACGGTTATCTCGCAGAAGGAGGGGGCGGAGAGGGAGAGGGAATGTGACCCACTCCCACAGCGCACAGTGGGACGATTGTATGGAGAAAAGGGCGAAATTAATAACTCAACAAATATTGAAAAAGTTATGACTTGTAAATTTATAACAGACACAATATTAAACTATCTTTATATAAAAAGTAGAATTACACATTATTTATAAATATAAAGAACATAAAAAAAGAACGAAAATTATTTAACATTATTCCTCCTGAGAAACGTAGTGTATTGAAAGTCTATGCTCCTGAGATTCTTCACTTTCAGTGTTGCTGAGACTTAACTGGGCAGGTAAATTAAAAGAGGCTCCTTCAGATTCTGACAAATGCAGATATTCACTTATATCTAAGTTTTTATGTGTAAATTTATGTCTATTGATTTTCTTAAGGGTAGATATGAAGGGATCAGATGTAATGAGCATAATAATTAATTAAATCTTTGTTATTATTTAATCGTGATGATTTTCTCGTATGAGAAAGGCTATTTTTCCGAAATTCTTTGTCTTGCTTCTAAAGCTTCTTTAGACAAGATTCCTATTGGCAAATCAAAAGATGATATTATATCTGGACCATGAATCAATAGTTTATGCATGCTACTTGTTATATAATTTTCTAGATAAAGTTGTTTTGTATTATTAATTAGAATTTTGAAATTTTCCATATTTATTCTTTCTCCACTAGCAATCACTCTCAAAATTATTTTCAAATTATTTATTAAATTTTCATTAACCCCTGTTATGTTTGATGATAAGTTGGCATTACTAAAAAAAGTTCGAGCGGTATTGCCATCGTTTGTTGTACCATAACCTGGCTTAGGAATATCAACATTCAAAAACACGAAGTCTTTTTACTTTTCTACTACACTCTTCAAATTATTTTTGAGGCCTACCCCTGCTGGTACTTGGGACACATGGTATAGCTATTGAAGATAAATAAAATTTTACGTCTTTAGGAAGTAACAAGTTCTTTTGTAGCCATGCATCATTTCTCTTTAGAAATACTTCACGTTTCCGAGAACTTGCTTTCCATTTACAGCCAATTCTCAAAGAATAAAATTCTGATAGTTTCAATATTTTTTGGCGAATATTGTCTGGACATTTGTTTATATGCAATAGTTCCTGTATTTTATTCGCCACTAAAACTTTTATTTCTTTTTTAGGACTCAGAAGCCAAGTTTCCAAAAGGTCTTTATTTTTAAGAGGTTGACTTGATCCTAAAAAATGCAAATAATTATCAGATCTGCAAGTTTCCGCGGAAATAATTACTGCCAAATAACAGTAGACAAGTAACTGAACCCAAAATAATAACATTTACAGAAAGGGTTTATGATGTATTTTTTTAAACTCTCGTCAAAGTAGAAAAAATCGTTTCATTAAGTATCTAAGTTAACATCGTCTTTTACGAACTTCTATATCTTGATATTATATTATTGTATATTACTAACGATCAGTAACGTCCTCCATAGTAAAATTAAAAACTTAAAACAATACAGCTTACAATAAGAACTTCGTAATTATTAGTTGTTAGATGCACTTATTAATGTAGCGAATGGCAAGATATTTACACGACAAAGTACACTGAGTGATAACTCATTAACCAGGAGGGTTATATCCATTATTTAATGTTATTTGTAGAGGGTATTTATCTATGTTAAATGACCTATATTTTAAATCTACGTCCCTTTCTGTTGATTTTTTTATTTTTATGTATGGGACGTGCCACTGTGCAGCGCCGCAAGCGAACCGGCTCGGAGGAGGCGGTACCACCAACTCCTCCCCCCCAAACTGGGCCGGGCAGTAGACGCGGGGGCGTCTGCTGCCCTTACATAGGCCTCGAGGTTGAAGGCGCACGTCGTATCGCATGTGCCTTGCCTAGGCGGGTGGCAGAAGGACTCCTCTTCTGCCGCACCAGAGACGGGTCTACCGCCGATCAGTTGCGGGCGACCCACACGACGATGGCGGAAGATGTTGTTCCCGCCATCCTCGATATGTGGTGACGACGGACACCGTGGTGGTTTAGTGGGTAGTCTGGCCTCCTTCGGAGGCTAGGAGTCCCACACGAAGCCCGCCCCCTGTCCCCGTGGGGGGTGAGCGAAGTGCTTAAACACATTCCACCACGTAAAAAAAAAGGTCTCACTGAGCGGTAACTCAGATTCTAACCCAAGTTTTAACATTTCGCTATCCTACTTAAGCACATGACTCTAAATAAATCATAGTAACCCAAAAGTAGTAAATGTTCACTAAAATTAATAAATGATCAACAAAATGAAACCAGCATTTTAATGTAAAATTATAATCAAAGTTTTTACATCTTGCTATCCTAGGGGGTGTAAAATATTAAAAAAAAAACTTGGTTTTTTTAAATATTATTTACTTGATATTGAGTGTAGCGGTACATTTGTGGCTTGACAAAATGTTTGTGTTAATACACATGCCTACCCTTTTGGAGATTTACGCCTGTGATTATGTGTGTTTTCCTCTATTAAGGGCTTTTAATGCGACCTACGCATACTCTCACCATTGATATAGATTGGATATGAACCCGCGATCAGTCGCTTACAGGGGATTGCTCTGACCAACTGAACTACTCAAAACACGTTTGGGACACTCGAAATTGCACTACACAACTGTTTTCGAGCGACAGTGGAGCCATCTATTAATATTCTTACGACCTATCGGAAACAATAAACGAAGTTATAATTAAGTTTAAATTCTATCACCGCATCACTCGCCACAAGCATGGAATCTAGCCTCAAACCGTAACGTAACCTCATACCATACGTACGTACCAGAAACGGTACTCACAGTCAGGTATGAAAGGAATTTCGTCCCACTCACGCTTAAGCTATGGAATGAACTCCTACTGTGATTTTCCCAAGCGACTACAATATGGGGTTCTTCAAGAAGGGCATTAGAAAGTTCTTACAGGGCAGCATGAGTTTGTCACCCCTGGTGTTTTGTATCCATAGGTCCCGATAACCACTTACCATCACGTGAGCCTATCTGCCACAAAAATCGAGAAGATTATCTTTCTTTTTTTCGTGCGAAACATCCCCGCGGAGCCGGTGGAGGTGGTTATGTCGGACTAAAACGCACACCGTCTTGGATCTTTGGTTGCCGTAGGTGAGATTGCCGAAAGCATATCTCTACCGGCAGACCCAGTCCCATCTCTTTCGAGATTGCCCCCGAGAAGATTACCTTAAGAAGTTTACCAACCAGTTTGTTTTCTGTCTCCAGAGCCCACCCGGCCGAAATTCTACCTGAGAGATGACGACTATTCGCTAGAAGGGACTACATACTCATGCTCAAGATGCGACAAAAAATACGATAAAATCATGTCATTAAGATACCACGTGAGAACCAAACACTATAAAATACCAAGATTCGTCTGCACTTATTGTAAAGAAGAGTTCATGACCCCTGCTCCGCTGGCTATACATAAATTGAAGGAACACAATGTAGATGATAGATTCTACTGTAACGCGTGCAAAGGATGTTTTAACACGAAAGTGCAGTTACGGAAACATATAAATAACTTCCATATGCTTGGGGAGAGGTCTCAGTGTGAATTTTGTGACTACGAGTCTTTCAGTTTTGAGGCTATGTATAAGCATAAGTTTAAACATAAAACATCAAAGGATTATAAGTGTAGGTTTTGTAGGAAGGCTTTCGTTAGAAAGACTACGTTGGCACTCCATGAGAGGATACATACTGGTGATCGGAGAAAAGTTTGCAGTGTCTGTGGTCAGGCGTTCGTTCAGAAAGCGAGTTTAAATTACCATATGACTAAATACCATCCTGAAGTTAATTTCTAAACGTATTTAATTCCCGGTGGAGTAGGGCCACACTATCTCTTGTTATAGGGATCGTAGTAGAGGAATAAGGTATAGGGTGGTTCTCCATCCGACAGTAAATATAGCCCTGTTGACTGCAATAGGCTCGTCCCCATGGGACCGAAAATCATAGTAGGAGATACTGTGGGTGTTATATTAATACTCCCCTGCCTACCCCTTTGGCGCGAATATATATTATGTCTATTATATTGTCGTTATCATCACGTCCAATGTACATAAAATTTTTAATTTGTTTGTTTGTAAACACAATGAATTATTAATGAATCCATATACCTATGAATAGTACTTATATAAACACATCAATTTCTATGTCTATTTGACTTGGTCTCTGAAACTGCTGGCTCGATTTTCATGAGACTCTGGCAAAGAGAAATATTATGTACACTGTAAATTATATATACTTCTAAATGTTTACTATAAAAGAACGAAACTATTGTTATAAATATAGTCTTTAAATGAAATTTTATAGCATTTATTTTGCTAGCTTTTTAAGTTCTAAACTTAAAAACCTAGCATAGTAAGTGCTATAAAAATTTCATTCAAATATTTGGACGGAGTCATCAAAAATCAATGTTTAAAAAAAATCATTAATTGGTTCCAACAGTTCGTAAGAAAGTTGGTAGATGGCTCCACCGTTGCCTTTAAAGACGGATATAAAGAGAAGGGAAAGTTAAAATGATTCAGGCGTGGTTCAATAGCTCAGTTGGAAGAGCATTCCCCCTGTAAGGGAAAGGTCGGGGGAACAAGTCCCATTTGAGCGCTTCTTTTTCCAGATGTATTTCACAGAATCACATTTGCCTCCAAGTAAGACTTTCATTTGATTAATTTATTTAACTAAAGGTAAACCGTCTTGTGGTGACATTTTATAACAACACATAAAGAAATCTGCGGTAGCCTAGTGGTATGGACTGCTGAGACGAGGTCTCGGGTTCGATCCCAGGTTTACCATGGCACACACCAATGACTTTTCGATGCTTTTCGAAGTTATGTGTGTATTTATCGCAGGTTTATAAGTGCCCGGTTAATGGCAATAGGCTCGCCACCTAATACATTGGGACCTAAACATAAACTGGCGAAATGTGGGTGCTAGCACCTCTGCTTACCCCTTCGGGGAATACAGGCGTGAGTTTATGTTATGTTATATAATAAAGTAGGCTAAATAACAGACTAACTATAGGCCGTGCCAGATCTATTCAGAATAAAGTTTGCAGTAAATATCGTATTATAAGGAGTGATTTTTGTGTAACAAAAATAAAGGTTCAGGCGGGCGCCACATGGCGCTGCAGTCGGTTTTGCTACAGTGTGAAAAATGTTTACAACCCCTAAGTAACCGGTGCAAACTGGGCGCAAGGTCAACTCGGTCAATGACCTTTATTCTCAATCCATTTGGTACAAGGTATACTAGTTCGACTTTTCGGCTTTTAGTTTCAAAAAACAGAAAAATATTTATAAACGGAGTTTTTAATTAAAACATTAAAACAATAAAAACACATCAAGATTGTTTACGTTAAAGCCAACGAAGCGAGAGAAAAAAGGTAAACAAAGTTTCAGCGGTTCCAAACATTTTTATTTGAAAATTATTACTTATCACTTCAAGCGTATTCCAGACAGGAATGAAATTGCTCTTAAGATGGCGGATCTGACAGTTTAGAACCGCTGTGGTGACAGCTTTCCTGTACTACGAAACAAGCCACGGCAGCTGCCGCTCGGCCATTGTCGCGTACGTGTGACATGTGCGAAAAGGACAGAGAAAATAATCGCTAGTTATCGCAACGTAACTCAGTAATGGTCGCTTTGTTTACCTTTTCTCTCTCGTCTCGTTTGCTTTGCTTTAGTTAAATACCTAACCAAATGGAGTATAGTGTACATTGAATGGATTTGTTGTATCTTAGAGTTTATTTCAAATAAAAACTAGTTTTTTTTACTATCGTTAACTTTTGGTATTATTTGTGATACTACCCTGCATTTAGTATTAATTACTGTATGGCGGTGAAGCTAAAAAGATCTCTGTCGAATGTTCCGTCGTAACTACGAAAAGGATGAACCGATTTTGATAAATAATATTCTTGCTTAACGTGAATGTGACTGGGTATGGTATGTTAAAAAATCATTGTAAAGGCAACTCTAGTTCAGTGGTTAAGGAGCCTTACAATTGAGAGGTCCCAGGTTCAAATCCTGACGCTGCTAAGGTGAACCCACTCCTAACACAAGCAATTTAGTTTAGCTGGAGCTTCAAAAATTATGAAAAATCTAAATAGCGACCTATTCGCCTAGCTTAACTTGCTTGGTACCGAACATATTTTATAATTTGGGCTCTGCAATGCTGATAAATATGCTTATATACCTACGGCTTTAGTAAAAACATGGGTATGGTGAACATAAAAACCTAACAGTTCATTACAAATGAATGACCGATTGATTCCTGATAAATATAAGGCACTGCGAAAAAAAGACGTTCTACCTCTGGGTACCTCCTGTGAGTTCCAAGAATATTCAGTATTACATTTCAAACCACCACAGCGGAGGTTCAAAATATTCGTCTTCAACCCCCAATGTGGGTGACGGGTAGACCCGCCTGTCATCCCAGCAGAAGCAGGCCCCATTCCGGGGCCATTTAAGACCGTAAGGGATGGCCGTGGGTCAACCGGGGTGCGAGGGATATGTCGAAGACAACCTCACCTCCGGCCTAGCACCACGACCCACAGTCGGTGTGCGGTTCTAGTCGGTTCAAGTCCGACATAACCTCCCCTTCCGGCTCCGGCGGGGGAGGTATCCGAGGGGATTTCCGCACGAAAAAAAAGTAAGCATAGCTCAACTATCTTGTGTTATGGAATCTACAACGTGGTCATACTTAGATACTTTTTTTTGTAAATACATACATATTTATTTACCCAGACCAATGCAAAGGCAACAGCTTTGCGATGCACATCGGATGCGAGCGGGATTAACGCTAGAATGAAATGAAGTAGAAGATGAGAGTACATACTGATCTGTTTATAAATAACAAAATATTTATTAAAAAAAAAAACAAAGTAACAAAATCATATGCACCCTACCAAATTTCTTTCTATGGAAAAGTAAAAATTCGATTTTCTCTTAAAGTATAGTAGTTAGGACAACGGGAGATATCTCATATTTTAGTAAAAATTTTTACTAAACTTAATACAATTTGCGTTATTTTACATGGTTAAGCCTAGGCAGTAAGTCAGAAAATCTTGGACCCTCAGTTCAGACATTTTGGTAAAATTCAATATTGATTTTCTCCTGAACTATAACCAATAGAAATATGGGAATTTAGTAAAACATTTAAGAAATTAAGACCTATTTTGTAAAATAAAAATGATTAACCTAGGGTTAGTACTTTTTGAGCTATGGGCTATTTCATTTTATGCAAACGTCTGGACTGAGGGCCACAGTTATTTGATCATAACGTTTATCATTACGTTTTAGAAATTTATGATTGCTTGCATTAAGTTTTACTATTTTTTTACTAAATGCCCTATATGTCTCAATTCGTTTGACAAGTTGGGCCCTCAGTCCAGATGCACACCGCCACAGAGGCTGTCATTAAACACTCAATTCAAGACATAAGTACAGATAACCTTAAAAAAATAAGTAGAAGAAATTCTTTATTGGGAGATAGAAGTACGTCAAGTAAGAAGCATAAACTTTAACATACATTTCCAATCTGCTCACGAAGATTGTTGAAATTTTTATTGGTGGTCTTTTAATACCGGGTGTTTTCTTTTTTTTTATCATGCTATAAATCCCCACGGATACCACCCCCACGGAGCCGGTGGAGGTGGTTATGTCGGACTCGAACCGACTAAAACGCACGCCGTCTTGGGTCCTTGGTTGCCGGAGGTGAGATTGCCAAAAGCATATCTCTCGCACCCCGGCAGACCCAGGACCATCTCTTTCGAGATGGCCCCCTTCGGGTTGTGGGGACCAAAGGGTCCCCATCTAGCCCCGGTTACGGGGGCCTCCCCGTAACCGGGGCTAGATGGGCACTTTGCGCCGCCGCCGCGGCCTGCTTCTGCTAGGTTAATACCGGGTGTAAGGGGGACGCTACCGGAGCAAAAAAAAAAAAAAAAATTAGCGCTAAGCGCGTGCGTTTTTGTGAAAGTACCGCTTAATTTAGCTTTAATAGCACGATGGGGAGTTAATAATGGAAAAAAAAAAAACGATTTTAATATTTTGTTGTCCAAATCGATTTTATTTTTATGCCAATGTGTTATGTACCTGGAGTAGTACTAGGGGTTTTCGGCTTCGGGACCGTTCCCCTTACACCCGGTATAGACTATACTTAAAGCTTTACCACTTGGGCCTCGATTCTGCTAAAGCCAAACCATTGTGGTGCCACGGCCACTGTAAACGGGTTTAATGTCAAAATTTTAGATACCTCTCGTTTGATTATTAAAAAGTTATTGATATCATTTTACTCATTCGGTAACGTACTTTCGATATCAGTTTACAGTTTTTTGATATCTGTAATAGTTACGGAATAATCGCCTGGACACACTTAACGATATACTAGCTGACCCGGCGAACTTTGTTTCCGCCCGCGTGTCGTCCGATTCAGTTCCCGCTGCACCCTCTACTATATCAAGCATGTATTATATATATAAACGGTATAAACCTTCTTCTTGAATTACTCTATCGATTAAAAGAAACCGCATCAAAATCTGTAGCGTAGTTTTGAAGATACAAGCACACATAGGGACATAGGGACGCAGAAAGCGACTTTGCTTTATACTATATAGTGATTATAACACGTGCAATGAACATACGAACTACATTTCATGATCACCATTTCAGCTGTTTTGTAATAACGATGGACCCGTATTACGGGTATGGGTTCCATTGATTTTTTTGTAGCGATATCTAGTTGAAATACGACTTATAAATGTTTATCAGTTACAAAATCTTGAAAAAATGTCTATGATGTAAAGATGTACCTTGTGTAGTACCTAGTGTAATAAGTCTATGGTGTAAAGTACCTACCTTGTAAGGACGGCATATATCATTTTGTCGAATTTTATTTGCCCCATTTGCTGCCTTGATTGCGTTCTCGAAGGGGCTCACGAGTTCCTCCGGTGTTCATACGTATGGGCAACAGGCGCACGTTGGCAGGTGGCCCATAGTCTGTAGAACTACTACTCTAGGCTGGATTCCTTTGCTTAGAATGACCTCCTTTTGATCCTATAAAACTTAAACAAAACTATTAACTAAAAAAAAATAATTCGTCAAAAAAAATTACCTTGTTGGTATATCAAATAAAATGGAAAGAAGTCTGACACAATTTTATTTCTTTTAGGCCGAGGCACTTATTATACAGTTATACAAAACCAGTACTCGTGCAACGACTGTCACCGGTCTTTCGCCTCACAGCCGCTCGTGTCCCAACACTACCGATTCGTCCATCTAAAAAAACGTCCAAGAGAAAGGAAATGTCCAAAATGCGACGAAATGATACCAGGATACTTACGTGCTTACCATCTTGAGAATAAGCACGGAATTCCAGCACCCACATGTGGAGTTTGTGGCAAAAAGTTCCGATTCCCTTGCCATGTTTTGGAGCATCAGAAAAAAGTTCACATGGGTAAGAAAACTGTTGTCTGTGGTGTATGTCAAAAGAGTTTTTTTAATCAATTAAGTTTGAGGTTGCATATGTCTTCACATTCAAATGAGAAGAGGTTCAAATGTGAGGTCTGTGGGAGGAGGTTTCGCTGGGAAAACAATTTGAAGGACCATGTGAAAATACATACAGGAGACAAGAGGTTCGTGTGCAGTGTGTGCGATAAAGCTTTTGTCCAGAAGTCGACTCTCAAACAGCACATGATGAGAAATCATCCGGGTGTGGAAGTGTTGTGAATTTAGTGACAGCTGTAATGTGTTATTGAAATTGGCCTTGGCGACATGGTTGTGGCAAGTGCTACGAAGACAGATACTAGCTCCATCTAGCGGTAATAAACTGTACTTTAACGGATCTACCGATTCTGTATCGCGCAATGGATATCTTGCTTGTTGGGATATGATTAAATATCACAATATTCCAACTCATTCACAAAATTCAGGAATCTAATCGCACCTCCGGGATGAAATTGATTTGAAATCGATGCCAGTGAATGTCTGTGAACCAATCAGCGATATTACAATTAAAGACGTTATAAAAACATTTGGCATATTTTATTTATCATTTTAAAAAGAATATTAATGTTCTTAACAGGCATTGCTAATATTCCTCCTTACCTGTCTGCACAAAGTTAAGCAATTTTGACCCCTACATGCTCTAAATGCATAGTGCTTTTTGTATATCATCAGGACAATTTTCTTGAATGAATTTTACACACACATCGAATACATAGGAAAAATAAATCTTCTCGGGCGGGACTCGAACCCACACCCGCACTCGGGTTTTTCCCTATGTATTCGATTTGTATAGTTAGCATACTTAATGCTGTAAAATTCATTCAATTATTTGGGCGTAGTTATCAAAAATCAATGTTTAAAATTCATTGGTTCCGATAGTTCGTAAGAAGATCGGTAGATGACTCCACCGTCGCCGTAAAAACGGTTAAATAGAAGGGAAATTTGAATCACATCGGGCGTGTCTCGGTAGCCGATTTGGTCAAGGCATTCCCCCTGTAAGGGAAAGACTGCGGGTTCGGTCCTGCCCGAGAAGATTTATTTTTCCCTATGTATTGGATTAGGACCCTTTTCGTTTTTATATATGGGGACTTTTCAATTGGACTTCACCTCGCCTGACTTATGACGGGTACAAAAGGTGGTGTCTTATAGTTTATTAGTGGTCTTTCGCTACATTTTCTCCGTACAGCCAGTAGCATAGATGTTTGAGTGTGGTTGTGATTATCATATGGTAGTCTTTTCACGGAAAAGGAGCCACTTAATCGTTAGACTGGAAATCCGGCCCCAACTGAGTTGGAAAAAGACTCAGGGAATGAGCCAGCAGTATAGTTGTATGCTTAGAAGTCATTGGTTACAAAGAATAAAAGGTGCTCGAGCTTTTCTTAATTATACTTCTAAACGACAGATATAAGGATGGCATAGGATTACCTTAATACCTACTATAAAAACAAGTAAACCTATAGTCACGTAAAGCTTGAGAATACATAGTTATGGCTATATACATAAATTAATTTTCAAAGAAATATCTGAGTCATGAATAGGTATTGTTAAATATATCCTTACCTCTCTGCACGAAGATTATCATATATAATAATTAAAAGATATATAAATATCCGAATTGAGACCTTGGTCGGTTGGTAAAATAACAAATCTGTGCAAATGACAAATATTTCTTTTTTTTTGCGATTCAAAACTACCCACATATTTCTTTGAAAATGTCCACCCGTTCAATTTTCATTCCTTCTCATTGTTTCAGATTACCATGAGGAAATCGCTCCGTACTACACGATAAGCCGAGCAGACGATGGAAGCGACAAATACACATGCACTTCTTGTGCCAAAGACTTCAAAATATTGACTTACTTGGTCAAACATTATCGGGAAATCCATTTACGCAAATTAAGGAGATGTAATATTTGCAAAATCCCCGTACCGCACAACCTAAAACCTTTCCATCGCGAAAAAGAACATGGTATTCCTATGCCATCTTGCAACGCTTGCGGCAAAAAGTTTAGAAGCCAATATCTGGTGTTGCAACATCAGAAAATTCACCATATGGGCGAGAAAATGTTTAACTGCAAAATCTGTAATGTTAAGTGCGAATCGCAAGCGATGTTGAATGTACATAGTATCAAACATGGTACGGTTAGAGCATATAAATGTCAATATTGCCAGAAGGCATTTAAGTGGAGAAAGAATTTGAAGACACATGTCTTTATCCATTTAGATAAAAGAAGACATGTGTGCTCGGTTTGTAAGGAGGCGTTCGTGCAACGAGCAAGCTTGACCTATCACATCGCTAAACGACATCCAGAAATGGTTTAATATACCTATAGGTATCGAATATGTGGTTTTTTTTCCAAATCTGAAGATTTACCCATCTGTGAACTAAGTGAACTAAAAACTGATAATGATTAGTATGATTGCAATAATTTTGCTAATGATTTTACAGAGAAAATACCTAACCTAACCTATCATTGCTGGTAATAAATAATCTAACCTATCATTGCTGGTAAGAAGATTAGCAATTAAGATAGCTTTTTTTTTTCGTGTGGAAATCCCCTCGGATACCCCCCCTTCCGGAGCCGGACCGGAAGGGGGGGTTATCTCGGACTTGAACCGACTAAAACCGCACGCTGACTGTGGGTCGTGGTGCTAGGCCGGAGGTGAGGTTGTCATCGACATATCCCTCGCACCCCGGCTGACCCAAGGCCATCCCTTACGGTCTGGCCCTCCTCAGGAGGGGGTACAACGGTGTCCCCAACTCGCCCCCGGAATGGGGAGGCGCGCTATTCAGCGCGCCGCCGCCGTGGCCTGCTTCTGCTGGGGTGACAGGCGGCTCCACCCGTCACCCCCAGGCACGCGCTCATGGGGGACGGAGGTCAGTCAGTGCCCTAGCAATTAAGATAGCAAGATTAGCAAGAGCAGATTAGCAAGTAAAGAATATTAGCGAATGCGGATGCAAATATTCCAAGGGATGCGGAAATTCATTACATCACCAACACATAATATGATAAAAAGCAAGTAAACCTATACATAAATAGCTTTTGGCCGCGGCTCCGACCGCGTGGATGTCGGTTCCCGGCAATTATTCGAATTTTTCGCTACGTACAAACCTTCCCTGGACTTCCACGAATAATTCAAGACCAAAATTAGACAAATCTGTAAAGGCGTTGTTGAGTTATAACATTACAACGAAAAGTAGCATTGATTTGTATATATATAGATTATGGCTACCTAAAACGGGACGATTGGTCAGATAAATTCTGTAGTTATTTTCTATCAATTAAAACTATAGACCAGTTCAATGAAATAAAAATAATTATGAATATTGAAACTTGAAATTTTGTACTAGAAATTATTCAAATAAATTCAACGAACATATCATCTCTATTCATCCCATTTTACTCGGTATAAGTATATTGACAACAAATTTTCAAAGAAATATATGAGTTATGAATACAGTTGAATATACCAAACCTTTCTTGAAAAAAAGCTGAATTTTATGATTCACGAACTTAGTGTACCTATCTTATTACTGCAATAGGACAGACAATGCTGTTTCTATCCATAGGCTATTTCTCTCAATTCTCATTCTTATATTATATAACACAAATATAAAACAAATCTTGGAGATAACTCATAACCACCCACATATTTCTTTGAAAATCCTATCCCTTGTTTCAGATTTCAAAGCGGAAACAGTTTCGTACTATATGTCCAACCGAGCAGACGATGGAACCCACAATTACACATGCACCTCTTGTGCCAAAGTCTTTAAATCATTGGCCAGCGTGGTCCAACATTATCGCCACGTCCATTTACATTTACGACCGAAGCTCCGATCTTGCTACTTGTGCGACATCCGCGTTCCAGGCCACCAGAGAGCCTACCATCTTGAAAAAGAACACGGAATTCCGGCGCCATCTTGCAAAGCTTGCGGCAAAAAGTTTGCATACCCATTCCAAGTGTTGTGACATCAAAAAAATTATCATATGGGCGAGAGAATGTTTAACTGCAGTATCTGTAATATGAAGTTTGTATCGCAAAAGTATTTGGCACAGCATTTCATCAAACATACTGCAATTAGAGTTCATAAATGTGAATACTGCGAGAAGACATTTAAGTGGAAGAGGAATTTGAAGACTCGTATTTTAAACCATTTAAATGATAGAAGACACGTGTGCTCGGTTTGTAAAGAGGCGTTCATACAACAATCAAGTTTGAAGTATCACATCGTTAAACGACATCCGGAAATGGTTTAATATATATTTTAAAATATCGAATATGCGGTTTTTAATTCCAAATCTTAAGACTGATCTGTGAGGGGGTCCCATCAAGATACAGAGCCTAAGTCAGCCTCACCTGCAAGCCCGTAAACCTGGTGATGGATAGACAAAGCTTTAGCGCGGCTCTACTTTCGAGGTTGTTAATTCAAACGGCAGTCATAAGCCAAACCAAAACTGGACCCCGGGTTTCGTAGGTGAATGTCACGCATAAAACGCTGATGAGTAGTTCTATATGATTTTAATATAAAGTCTCAGATTATAAAGTATCGCCTACAGGCTGACAGTTTGCCGGGCAGGAACCAAAATACTCATAATCGTTCGCAATTATCTTTAGAAGTTATAGTGCACAAAAGCTTTCGAGCGGTATACACCACGCGAAACAAAAGATGCGATTGCGCGCGCACGAAGTACAGAGAAAAGCGCTGAGCGCGGGTTATTCCCGTTTGCCACCCCCAACATTGCCACCTTTGGTGGCAACTTCCCTCTCTTTCTGCCATAATCACCGTGTTATGCGTGCGTTCACTCCGCGCCGCGCAGTCCTGGGCGCCCCAAGACGAGCGATGTATCGCGACGTGCTCTTATACAAGCAAATGCGGTTTTCCCTCAAGAAAAACCTTACGCGTAAAGGGCGCTATTAGAATGTAGGTGCCTCCAATTCTTTGAGAGAACAGATATCATACTGTAACTAACATAACCTAATATCAGAAATTAATACTATCACGGCAATGTCATTATAATACAAAACCAGGAACAAAATCTTAAGGCTGAGTAAACTAAAAACTGATTTTGATTAAAATAATTGTAAGACTCTTTGCTAATGGTTTTATAATGAAAATCATTTTTTTTTAATTTACCTGTATTTACTCATGAATGTTTTTCGAATATTCATATCTGCAAATAAGTGCGGATATTTTGCGGTGAATATGTGAATATTCAAAGGAGGCGGATATCCGCGGTTGCGGAAATTCGTTACAATGTTTCAACATTAATACCTACCTAAGAAAAAACTAAAAACCTATAGTTACTTCAAAGCTTGAAATTACATCATTTATGGCTATATATCGACAAACCAATTTTCAAAGAAATATCTGAGACATGAATACTGTTAAATTTACCAAAACCTTTCTGAGCGAAGGCTAACACTATATGGGTCACGAGTTTAGTGACATACTTATCTTAATGCTGCAATAGGACAGACAATTCTGTTGCCATGGCTCTTTCTTTACCTAATTCCTTAATATTATTATATAAAACAAATATATAGCAAATTTTGCAAATTACTTATAACCACCCACATATTTCTTTGAAAATTTTAACCTGCTCAATTTTAATTCCTACTCCTTGTTTCAGATTTCAAAACGGACACAGTTTCGTACTATACGTTCAACCGAGCAGAAGATGGAACCCACAACTACACATGCACCTCTTGTGCCAAAGTCTTTAAATCATTGGCCAGTGTGGTCCAACATTATCGCCACGTACATTTACATTTACGACCGAAGCTCCGATCTTGCTACTTGTGCGACATCCGCGTTCCAGGCCACCAGAGAGCCTACCATCTTGAAAAAGAACACGGAATTCCGGCGCCATCTTGCAAAGCTTGCGGCCAAAAGTTTGCATACCCATTTCAAGTGTTGCGACATCAAAAAAATTATCATATGGGCGAGAGAATGTTTAGCTGCAGTATCTGTAATATGAAGTTTGTATCGCAAGCGTATTTGAAACAGCATTTTATCAAACATACTGCGATTAGAAGTCATAAATGTGAATACTGCGAGAAGACATTTAGGTGGAAGAAGAATTTGAAGACTCATATTTTAATCCATTTAGATGATAGAAGACATGTTTGCTCGGTTTGTAAAGAAGCCTTTGTTCAACGAGCAAGCTTGACCTATCACATCGCTAAACGACATCCGGAAATAGTTTAATATATATGTTAAAATATCGAATATGTGGTTTTTATTTCCCACCAAGATCTACGGAGCCCCAGCTCACCTTCTAACGAACTTTTACATACTCAACAAATTGTTCAACCATCCATCTAAAACTCTTAGTATTTTCCAGATCACCCGCAAGTCGATGACTACGTAACAGAAGCTAGAAGTCCTGACAAAAAGTATATGTGCAAAGCATGTGACATCGCGTACAGAAGACTTGCCGATCTACGACACCACATTCACAGAAAGCACCTCAAAAATAAATTCATTCGATGCAAAATCTGTCCTGAAACTTTTATGTATCATACCCAGCGTAAACAACATATGACAACAGCACATTCTATAAAAACATCTGACATTTTTTCATGTGGCAATTGCAACCGTCAATTCAAAAGAAAGAACACGTTGGCCGAACACATGATGGACGTCCATATTGAAAAGAAATGCCAGTACTGCCATTTGAAATTCGCGCGCAAAAAGTATCTTTTTCATATGAACGAGGCTCACGATATTCCCATGCCCATTTGTGGGATTTGTGGACTACGGACTTTGATGGAAAGTGCTTTGATACGACACCAAAGAAACGTGCATTTAAATGAGAAGAAAAAAATCTGTAAGTTTTGTGGAAAAAGGTTTCATACAGAGTCGAATTTACGCGATCACATGATAACACATGACCAGAAAAGGGTTTTTAAATGTGATTTGTGTGAGAAGGATTTCGCTAGGAAGGAATGTTTCAAGGCTCATTACAGGATACACACTGGTGAGAAGCCATTTTTATGTAACTTTTGCGAAGCGTCCTTTGTGCAGCGCGCGAGTTTAAGATTCCATCTCAAAAGTCGGCATCATAGAGCTAAGATGACAGCTTAAAAATCGTTTTACAATCCACTGGCCTATCCTCCATCGGGTGCTATGGCGTATATATTGAGATATGTGCGCCTTAGCACTCGATCCTACGCATTGCTCATCCAGTGCATCTGTACCTAACTGTAATATAGTTGAATCGGGGAAATAAATAATTTCACGGATCAGTGCCTACTTTTGTTTTATTGTGAACTTGAGTCTTGTAGAATACATAATACTTACCTTACTTACCGCGACATCGCAGATAAAATGCAGTTCCGTTTTGTGGCAAACGCCCGGGCCTGGCTGCGACGATGGCCATGCCACCTCCGCTGAGCTCCTGTAGGAGGGAGAGACCCCAAGCAGTGCTGGTTATCGTAAGAGTCGATACCACCAATAGTTTCGCTGCCATAGTTAAATGCCTGAGAATGTAAGTCGCAGTAAAGTCCGTTCTGTACCTACCCGTTACACTACCAACTTGCCCCACCAGTAGTGTAACGGGTATTTTTTTATACTCGTTACATTACCAAAGAGATGCAGCGACAAGAATACATTTAATTAAAAGAAAACAAAAAACCTGACTGCGCCAAAAATTCGCTATTTTGATTTTCTAGAAATCTTAATATATTGACGAATAAATGAAACCTCATATTTTAAAATTGTCGAGCCGTTTAGGCTGTAGGGCATGTCAAAGAAATTTACATACATACATGGTCTCGATAAAGCGGACTCTACGTCGGGCTCCGCTGTAAGTCCCGGAAACTTAAGATGATGTTGATATACCTACTTGAATACTTACCTGAATTGGGGCTCAAGCCATTCTCATTTGTACCTGATTGACCTGGGGACGAGATTTGGTTGGAAGGTTTAGACGGCAGTCGTTCCTGGGACAGCCAAAACTAAACTAACGGAACTACCTATTTGCTAACTGGAATTAACTGTTCAGATAAAAGAGATAGCTATACATCTTATATAGCTGCGTCCCTCTTTGTCTCAAAACTTTTCGCCTTCTCTGGATTCTTTCAGTAAAGCGGACAATACTTTGATTTTCTTTCTGAAGGCGACCCTTCGACTGAAATAAGTGATTTTAGTCCTGATACAAGATGTTACTAATAGTTATCTCATTGGTCTAAGACATTCAAGTGACACGAGTCGGTGGTGTATGTATCTTCTGGACTGCACGTCAGCTTTATTGCCATCTAGCGGGGTGCAGTCAATTGACGGACCAAATATATAAAAATAAAATGTCTTCTCGCAACGCTAACCTGAGACTGCAGGGTTTTTTTTAATGAAGGGTACGTCAATTTGACTTCGTCTCCCGATGGTAAGGTAAAGGCAAAGTCTTGGAAAGAAGGCTATCATTATAAACACGTACCATATTAACAATGGCGCACTCAGCATGACGGCCTCATCAGATGTATTTTCACGCCCCACTTAAAGGACCCGGCAACTGTAGGAAGAAGCAAGCTGAAGAAGTAAACACGTGAGTATGAGGAGGATAGGAATGAGTCACCGAACTGCATGGTTCTTGATGGAATATTCTGCTCCGTCATACGCTGGTCACATCTAAGCCCTGCACGTGCTGTCTTGTGGAGGAAAGGAGAGGGTGGGACTAATTAGAAGAACTCGTCGACATGTGCGTCATCCAAATTTGTTTGAGTATCTAAATATGTAGTGTTTTTTCTTATTAATTTTTTTATCGTGCGATAAATCCCCACGGAGCCGGTGGAGGTGGTTGTCGGACTCGAACCGACTAAAACGCACGCCGTCTTGGGTCTGGTTGCCGGAGGTGAGATGGCTGAAAGCATATTTCTCGCACCCCGGCAGACCCAGGATCATCTCTTTCGAGGTGGTAACAAGTAACCAGGGTTAACTTCAAATTTTTGTTTACAAAATATATAGCAAAATTATGTAAACTCTTAATATTTCATAAAAATGTAACCATTACACGCCTCATAAAATGTATCAACTAATGTTTGCAAAAACATATCCACAACTAACGGGTCAATTGAATGGAAACATGCTATAGTTCATATATATGTAAACACGTACTTTCAAAATAATATAATATATAGGTATACTTTCGTTTTCTATAAAACCGAAACTTCAAACTCAATTCTAACTTAGATTCAGACGCGACTCTGACTCAGACTCCCAGACTCAAACTCTCACACTCAGACCCTCAGACTCAGACTCTCACACTCAAATTCAAAGGCACACTTAAAATATTACGATTGATCGTAATTGGTTAAGACTAGAAACGGAGATATGATTGAAAGTCACAATGGCCGACATCCACGCGAGCGGAGCCGCGGACCTCAGTTAGTTACTTATATTAGCGTGATTTGATTTGCCTTGAGAGAATAAAGAGACTGAAAGTATATATTTTATATTATTTTGAAAGTACGTGTTTACATATTATATGAACTATAGCATGTTTCCATTCAATTGACCCGTTAGTTGTGGATATGTTTTTGCAAGCATTAGTTGATACATTTTATGAGGCGTGTAATGGTTACATATTTATGAAATATTAAGAGTTTACATCATTTGGCTATATATTTTGTAAACAAAAATTTGAAGCTAACCATGGTTACTTGTTTCTGGAACCCTACCGTGTATACATATTTATAGAGGTGACTGTACAGGGAGGCTCACTTTGCGCCGCCGCCGCGGTATGTAGTGTACCTAGTGTACCAATACCTTTGGTGTTCAAGCCAACCTAACCTGCTAGTCAGTACATCTACTAAAGAACAGGCGAAGTTATAGTAAGGGTTTTCCTCTCAAAGTTAGAAGGTCAGACATAGTTATTCCCGGAAATCCGACATACCAATCGAAATCAGCTTCCTCAGGCAATATCGCTCTGAGGATGCTGATGATCTATGTAGTGTGGTGGCATCAATCGCCAACGTGTATGGCAAACTTAAAATAATTCAAATAAAAAGCGATCTTTATATCACATTGGCTTTATTACTATAACAACCTTAAGCCGAATTATGTACATCAATTTTTATACCACTGAAGGTGTCAGACAAGCACACAGTCCACCTGATGGATAGTGGTTACCGTTGGCTATGGAATATGCATCACCAGGGGAGTCAATGATAGAACATATCCGCAGTCCTGTTATGCATCGTTCCGCGTCGGAGTCGAAGAGTCGAGCAAGTTGGTGGCGGTACAGCGGCCGACGGTATACCTCGGGACATAGGACATAATTATGTTGAACCTAAACTGTGTTCTGTACATGCAGTACATGTTTCTTGGGTATCTTTTGAGGATAGCACGGGGGTGCTACTACAGTGGACGAGCTCAAATTCATAAACATTTATTATTACAAAACAATCCAAGCGCGCCAGGGCCTCGTTGGTCTCGCAAGTTAGGTCTAAGACCCAAGATTCATGTTCCGAAGTATACTTAGGTAAGATATATCCTGTGCATCTCTCATTTTATTACAATCATTTCAGTCAAACTTTTAAGTATCTACAGTAGACAACTTACCTAAACATGTTTCCTAAAATTCATCGATCTGCATTATAGATACCATAAAACAAGCTAGTTAAACTATACTTATTTTAGGGCTAGATAGCGCTGTGTAGGAGTCGTAGAATGTTGGTTATGATTTTTTATACCATTTACAAGTAGACAGAATACGCAGACAAGCACACGGCCCAGTTGATCTTGATAGGAAGCGGTTACCGTGGCCTATGGACATGCGCAACAGCAAGAGCGTCACATTCGTGCTGCTCACCCTACAGGAACCTTCTAATGTCCTTCTTGAAGAACCTCAAATTGTATAGTCGCTTGGAACAACAGAGATCGTCACCTTCTTCATCCTTGCATTAATCTCAGTCACATCCACAAACTCAAACTCAAACGAGTCTGGGGTCCGCTTTTACCAGTCGGTCGGTAGTCGGATTTAGCTGAACTAGGCTATTTTCTGTGAAGTGACCCATCTGATCTTTCAACCTAAAGGCGATATCGAAGCATTCCAGTTAGACCAGTTGTTGGGCTTTTAGGGCTCCAAATACCCGTAACGACTGCAATAGATGTTCGTATGGCAACCGGGCTTAACGTGCTCTCCGAGGCACGACCAGACCAATGCAAATACCCACATTCACGCATCGATCGGTCGAACCCGCGCCTACCACCACGACCGCTACGCCAGGGAGTTCATGCCACAGTTTATTTAATAGATACCCGTTTTGCCATTAAATGAAACATCTTTGTATGCGAAGACAGCGACCTCTGATTACTGAACGTTTTCTGACACGCTTGACATTTGAGCACTACAGGCTTGGCACCGTGGATTTTGACCTCATGATTATTTTTCTTTGTATAATCCGAGAATTTCTCTCCACAATACCCGCATTTACTTCTCAAAGAAGAAGTGATATGGATGGCTCTTTCATGTTCTTTTTTCTTAATCAATGTGTTAAATATTTTTGAGCAAAACGAACACATAAATTCGCCTGTTCTATGTCTGGCCGCATGAGCCCATAATATTTTTTTATTAACAAATCCCGCACCGCAAATATTACACATATAATTATTAAAATGTGTGTTCATATGCTCTAATAGTACTTTGTAATTATTGTGATTATTATTACAAATTACACATTTAAAAATATCACCGCTATCAAACTGGAACGGTAAAATATGACTGTTAATTTCTTCATGAAAAACTTTGGCGTGAGTTAATTTTAAATGTTCAATTAAACTTTCTAAGCTCTCAATATTCGTTTGACATAAAGCGCAACTTAAATTAGTGATGTCCAATTTAACGATAAACTGAACTAACGGAACGTTGTCCATGAAATGAGGTTTGCAATCGTCGTGTATCGTTGTCGTGTGGTTTTTCAATTCTCGTGGAGTTTCAAACTGCTGAGAACAAAAGCAACATCCATATCCGATGCCTCCGTATCGTCCTATAGGCGTCGCGTTAGAGTTGCATATAATAGTTCTGATATTATGCTTGTGTTGGTCTACTTCACTCTTGGCAACCCATTTATGCTTATCGTGTGATTTATTTAATTCTTCATCAGTTCTGATTTCAATAACCTTCAATTTCTTTTTTCTTCCTTTCAGTTTACGAGGTTGGATCTTAATAATTTTTAATTTCTTCGTTACTTGTGGTTCCGTTGGTAAGATTTCTGACGTCGCTGAATACTTTCTGGTATCTATAAATAAGAGTAAAACGTATTACCATTAAAGATACCGGGATATTTATCATGTATTGTTTCGAGTGTCAGATATTTCGACGCTGTTATATTGGACACTTGGAACAATACTTGGTAAATATCCCGACATCTCTAATAGGTGTCAGTGACCATGATAGTTTAAATAAAAATAGACTCTGGCCAACGAAAGATGGCGCTAAAATTTAGCGCCAAATTTAAAAAATCATCAAGATGCACACTGCATATACACAGAAATAACGGAGTCAATATCAGATTATTTTTCCTATTATGCATGCATGAAAACTAGCCTATTAGGCGATTGGCACACTGCGACGCGCGACGCGGCGTCGAGCGTTAGGCGATTGGCACACTGCGACGTGCGACGCGGCGTCGAGCGTTGTGGCGTCGACGCGGCGTCGCGCTCGTCGCCTCTACGGAGCTCATTTTGTATAGAAAAACGCGGGGTCCCACACACTGACAACGCAATCACGCGCGTTGCCGCAGAATACGCGCGTACAAGCAGAAAACGCGAGGTATGGCACACTGAAATCTGCATTCACGCGCGTGTTTTTCGAGGGATTTTTAGTTCGAGAGCTGTTAGAAATTTCTGTGTAGGAATTGAGACGAATTTTAAATTAATATTATTGCAATGCAACATGACTATTTAAGGCGATTGGCACACTGCGACGCGCGACGCGGCGTCGAGCGTTGTTGCGTCGACGCGGCGTCGCGCTCGTCGCCTCTGCGGAGCTCATTTTGTATAGAAAAACGCGGGGTCCCACACACTGACAACGCAATCACGCGCGTTGCTGCAGAACACGCGCGTACAAGCAGAAAACGCGAGGTATGGCACACTGAAATCTGCCATCACGCGCGTGTTTTTCGAGGGATTTTTAGTCCGAGAGCTGTTAGAAATTTCTGTGTAGGTAATTGAGACGAATTTTAAATTAATATTATTGCAATGCAACATGACTATTTAACGGCAAATTTAGAGCGCTTTCGCATCAACTGACGTCCGATATCCAATATCCGATATCCGAGATCGGAGGAAGTCAAATATCGATGCCCAATATCGGGTATTGGAGCCGACACCACTGTTTTGGTTCGTTATCGGAACACGCAGAGACTGCAAGCGACTTTCAACCTAAATGGCATTTTCTTAGTTACATCTCTTTTCGCGTTAATAGATGACTCTGATCACGTATATAAGAAAAAAAAATAGTTACTATGTCATGTCATTATGTCGAAAATAGCTTGCACTTCTAATCATTTTTTTTATCTTTAGCGTTCTTAATATAGTCTGGGCTATCGAGCTAATGGTCGGATGGCTTTACTTTACTTTTCTCAAAATTTTAGATTACTTCACACACCTACCTACCAAAAAAAATCTAATATCTCTCGGACTATACTAGCTCCCCCGCGTCCACGCGCGTCGACGAACGACGCCGCGTCGAGCGTTGCAGTGTGCCAATCGCCTAACGGCAAATTTAGAGCGCTTTCACATCAACTGACGTCCGATATCAAATATCCGATATCCGAGATCGGAGGAAGTCAAATATCGATGCCCAATATCGGGTATTGGAGCCGACACCACTGTTATGGCTCGTTATCGGAACACGCAGAGACTGCAAGCGACTTTCAACCTAAATGGTATTTTCTTAGTTATGTCTCTTTTCGCGTTAATGGATGACGCTGATTACGAATATAAGAAAAAAAAATAGTTACTATGTCATGTCAATAAGTCAAAAATAGCTTGCACTTCTATTCATTTTCTTTTCATCTCTAGCGTTCTTAATATAGTCTGGGCTATCGAGCTAATGGTCGGATGGCTTTACTTTACTTTTCTCAAAATTTTAGATTACTTCACACACCTACCTACCAAAAAAATTCTAATATCTCTCGGACTATACTAGCTCTCTCGCGTCCACGCGCGTCGACGAACGACGCCGCGTCGAGCGTTGCAGTGTGCCAATCGCCTAAGTAGCTCATTTTGTATAGAAAAACGCGGGGTCCCACACACTGACAACGCAATCACGCGCGTTGCTGCAGATTACGCGGGTACAAGCAGAAAACGCGAGGTATGGCACACTGAAATCTGCCATCACGCGCGTGTTTTTCGAGGGATATTTAGTCCGAGAGCTGTTAGTAATTTCTGTGTAGGTATTTGAGACGAATTTTAAATAAATATTATTGCAATGCAACATGACTATTTAACGGCAAATTTAGAGCGCTTTCACATCAACTGACGTCCGATATCCAATATCCGACATCCGAGATCGGAGGAAGTCAAATATCGATGCCCAATATCGGGTATTGGAGCCGACACCACTGTTTTGGCTCGTTACCGGAACACGCAGAGACTGCAAGCGGCTTTCAACCTATATGGCATTTTCTTAGTTACGTCTCTTTTCGCGTTAATAGATGACGCTGATCACGAATATAAGAAAAAAAATAGTTACAGCTCGTGCGAGTTAACATGGCACCTGGCCTTGCGAACAACCCTCCTCCCACTTCTCCGCGCGATGCCCCGCTCTCGTCCTGCAGTAGCGTCTGCATCACAGTGACTGTTGTACATTGTAATATCGTAGTTTTTAATATCAGATTTTGTAGAGTTTTGTTATTGTTACATTTGGAACATTTATATTGATTTATTTTATTGAGTTTTCGTCATAATACTTTATAACATACAGATTTACTATGTTCTGAATTTATAATATTAGTATGGATTTCTTGGATTTTTTGAATTGAATTGTTTGGATTATGAAGTACCTATTCCTTTTTTTTAAATTCTCTATCTCTGCCAAATTTCATCCAGATTCTTTCTACCGTTATGTGGTTTGATTAAATACCTAACAAACATGCATCCACACTTTCAATAAATCTCATTATCAATATAGAATCTTATTACAACGGCGGTAATCATCACCGTAGTAAAAACTAAACTAATCCATCAATATAATATTATAAAAATAATGAATAGGACTTTTTCCCTCTTAGTATGCACGTGTACTGTCATAATTTAGGCAGTAAACTACCACTAAAGGAACTGACGATAGTAAAATTATTATGTTCTCTTATAACTTTAGTCACTGCTGTGATCTCCGATATCCTTTCCGATAAAAATAGCTTTAACCTGGTTTAATAATAAGGATACAAGGTTGTGAAAATTGTACAGATACATTTCATCAATATATTTATATTATTAATTTCATTTTTTAGAAATAAAAAATGTCTAGTAGTTTCACCAACAGTAATTTTATTAAATAAACCTGTAATAGGTACGTTATACTTTCAGCTTTACAACAATGTAAGTATAACACAAGCTTATTATAAGAAAAACATGCCATGAATATTGTTTATTTTTTAATCTTACGATCAGAAATCTATTTAATTATTTTAATCAATATTAAAGAATTTAAGAAATATATCTAATAAAATATGGCGCTCTCGAAAATTCAAAATTTCTTTTGCAGTCAGTACTTTAAACGTCACTTGATTGAGCCAGGTGCCATGTTAACTCGCACGAGTTGTACTATGTCATGTCAATAAGTCGAAAATAGCTTGCACTTCTAATCATTTTCTTCTCATCTCTAGCGTTCTTAATATAGTCTGGGCTATCGAGCTAATGGCCGGATGGCTTCACTTTAATTTTGCTCAAAATTTTAGATTACTTCACACACCTACCTACCAAAAAAAATCTAATATCTCTCGGACTATCGCGCCAACGCGCGTCGACGCCCGACGCCGCGTCGAGCGTTGCAGTGTGCCTATCGCCTAAAGGTAGTAAGAAAGGAGAGAATTCGGAAGTGATGATGATGATTTAAATAAGGTAGCCTATGCTTTATTCCAGACTATAATAATTATCCCTGTTCCAAATTCCAGCCAGTTCCGCTCAGCCGTTAAGGGGCCAGATCGTGAAAAACACCGAAAAGAGTGTTACAATTTTTCATATTTAACCTATTTAGATATGATTGATATCAATGATACTTTGTATATATTACATTCAAAGACCAAAAATTATGGTATGCTTATATTAAACTCTTATAACCTAATAGTTATTAAATAATAAACGTCAACAAACGCACAAAATTGTGAAAAAATGCAAAAACATGCCTTCGTATTTTTCAGATTTAACCCAATAAATCAACACAAATTGATAAAAAGAAACACTTTTTGATCACTGAAGAAACCAATAAAATATAGCGTGTACGTTTTTTGTACCTTTACAAACAAGGACTTCCTCTTTTAAAGCCCTAAAATCTACATATATTTTACGTAAATTCTCCATACAGGCTAAGTGAAATAGGCTCCAGTTTTTGAATAAATTCATATTGAAAATGAGTGATTTTAGCAATGAACCGGTATACATTTGAAAGTCAAAGACTTCTTGATACGGAAGACAAAACTTATTTGATGATACATTTAGTAATCAATCTAAAAAATCACTTCAAAGTTACTGAAACACGCGTAAAATAGTGTCTTTTTTCTGCCATATTTTTTCTCATCGCCCGTCAGTCGCCCACGGGCCTTCGAAGCAGGACCACGTCTCTTTGGCGCATGATGACAGTTCATGCATACACAAATAGGCCTACCAAGAAATATATGAAATGAAAAATGGCGCCACCGTCCTCATTAATCATTTGGACGGCAATAAAATAGTATGCATTTTACAGTGACAACCATAGTTCCGATTTTAGCCATTTCACACTTTCGTTGGTACATTTATAGCATAATGTTTCAGATTTTGACATACTTGCTTTAAGGTTTGAACTGTAAAGTTGGGGATATACCTAGTTAAAATATTTTTTGTAGAAACAATATTTTTAGGTTCTGTTGTAATGAAACTATTATTTAATACTAACTTCATGGTCTATTTTATATGATTGTATAAGTAAGTATAATATGTATATTGTAAAGTAGCTGTTTCCGAACATATTAGTAATAAAAAAAGTTTCGTTGGCTTATGTTATATTAAAGATACTGATTCATATGTAGCAGCATCACTAGAGTCGCAGGAGTCGCGGGTATCAGTTAGTGCGACCACCAGTAGACCTGGTGCACTGGATTAGAAGCCTTATGTATCGCAATGTCGCAGATATGCAAGAGAGCCGCCTTCGTTGGTACGATCACGTTAATCTGCGTCTGATCGATAAGGAGCGAACGTCCGAGTGCCATCACTGCGACGCGAGCGACGTCACGGGACTTAACACGCTCACCGAGTGGCCGGCAAGGCGGGAGCTCGGGGCGGCACTTGGAGTGAGAGTTCTTATCCTCGCCACCTTGCTCACGGCGATCGTTGGTCCGCTGTGCGGACGCGTGGGTGGCCAGCGTCTCCTTCTGCGTCCTCCTTTTTTTTTCTTTCTAATGGTCGTGAAGGAGACGGCGGAACGGGAGTGGCGGCGTGAGAGAGAGAGAGAGACAGATCACACCACCCGCGTGCGCAGGCAACTCCGTCCCTCATGAGCGCGGGCCTGGGGCTGACGGGTAGAGCCGCCTGTCACCCCAGCAGAAGCAGGCCACGGCGGCGGCGTGCTAAGAAGCGCGCCTCCCCACTCTGGGGCGAATCCTGGTTGTCCCTCCTCCCGAAGAGGGCCAGACCGCAAGGGATGGCCCTGATGGTCAACCGGGGTGCGAGGGATATGCCTAAGACAATCTCACCTCCGGCCTAGCACCACAACCCTCAGTCGGCGTGCGGTTTTAGTCGGTTCAAGTCCGACATAACCTCCCCACCCGGCTCCAGCCGGGGAGGAAATGTAGGAAGAAGAGCTGCAAGACGGACCCTGAAACTGTGCAATTGGGTTGCTAGGAGCCTGCAGGAGCGCCGTATTCGTGTCCTCTGTGATGGATACTACCCACTCTCTTTCTTTAGCTTTCATTGCTATGCAGATGATAGCACCTTACACGAGAGTTATCACGGAAATCCTGCGGCTACACAGTCTGATATCGATGAGAAAGGGTAGCTTCTTGTCGCTGAGATTGACCGGATCCTGGACCACATTTTGCAATGGCGCTCTGAGAACTTGGTGGAGTTCAATGCGAAGAAGACGCAGGCACAGCAAAGGTATTTTATTTTCTTCCACCATTCCACTCTTCAGAGCACGCCACTACCACTAAACGACAATCGGATCGGCATCTAGTAAGGTCGTCAAGCTGAGTGCCACCATTGTTAACTAAGTACGTATTTGTAATGGTGGCCCTTTCTTGACACTTTGCCTCTATCTTACCGTCAGGCGACGAGAAGTCAAATTGTCGTGCTCGGCTCCTATACATTTAGATTAATATGCGCGCTCTATACATAAAATATAAACGAATGTGATCTTCGGTATCTCGTAGTTTGATATTTCGTACAGGTTTGAACTTCGGAATTTTGTAATTCGGGATTTTAAATATCGTTTTTCTTGTACGTAACCGGTAGATATGATCTACGACTACGCGGTGTCTACGCGGTGGGCATTTTAATTTTAGGAGTATTTTCAGTATCCTCAGATATCAAAAATTAGGTGTAGGTATGTCCCTAGCCTTATTTTGTTCGAAATCTCATAATCTCTGCGAAAAGTTTAACATGCTATGTATGACACTGAAACAAAAGACATGCCAATGACGTCACGTAACATAATATGACAGGGATGAATGTATAAGAAGAAAAGAGATACGAAATGTAATTGACAGACGTAATACGTCACAATAAATCATATTACTTAAAAATGCACTCTAACCACAAGGCTTAAAATAGTTTTTTCATCATTGGTAAGACAATTTTCACCATTATTTTAACTGGTAAAGAGCGTCTAGCAGCCCACTGTGCATCTCGGTGATGTGTGCGTGCACGGCTGCGTCTGTATTTTGACAGATTTTGAGTCGTGCGCTCCGCGGACCCGGTCCTTAAGTAGAACACGGTTGAATAAGAAAAATCCAATTTTTTTCGCAAACATACACATTTATGAATAATAGTAGGTATGTAGGAGACGACAGCAGCCTCTGTAGCATAGGAAAGTATTTGTATGCACGAATATACTTAGGTATTTGTATTGGTCTGGTCGTGCCTCGGAGAGGACGCCTACGTCGGTCCCGGTTGCCATATCTATGTCTGTCGTTACTGGTAGTTGCGAGCCCGAAAAACCCCTAGTTAGACTGGTAGAGACTACAAGTTCAAAAAACTTCGGTTGCGACTGGGATAGAGAAGAAATAGAGAAGTGTAGGACTAGTAAAAAATAGGCAAGGTATCTGTGAGAAGAAAACAACAAAAATCTATTCCTATTATTTATTATCAAAATAACTATCTACATAGGTACTTCAAATGTCATATTAGGTCATGTTACTTAACAATACAATAATTCTAATAGCTGAACTTAATTAATCGATTTCATTCATATGGTGCCGGTACATGGCGAAAACTAAATATCGAGAATGTGCGGGTAGATGAAGAACCTACTGCCTCGCGGATTCGAAAATGGTGGGCGTGCCAGTCAGCCTGTAACCACGGCCGGTGTAACCTGGTCGAAACGACGGGCAAATATGTACGTAATGTACCTATAATATGATCACCTTAATTCCCGATATAACTATTGTATATGATGGAACGCGAGAGTTTAAAAGTTAGCTTACCCTACGATGCTATAATAGATACAAAAAGCAAGTACGAAAAAAAACTAAACCAAATGTACTGTCTTCTTGTGTTCCAACATCTTGCTACGAATCACAAACGATGAGTCACAGAACTCACAAATATAATTTTTGTAATGTTCACTCATATGATCTTGAATATCCAGATACTCCCCAATATCAAGAGAACAAACTCCACATAAAATCTTTCTACCCTCATATTTAAAAGGTACAATTTGATTCTTTATCTTCTTATGTATCACTTCTTTGTGTACAGTTTTCAAGTGATCCATGATTTCTTCAAGTCCTTTCATATTTTCATTACAAATAGTACATCTCAATTGTGTGATATCAAGGTATACAATATGTTTGGATAGCGATCTAGCGTTGAAGAATTCTGGTTTATCGTTGCGATGACATTGGTTTGTGTGCGTCTTTAGGTCCAATGGAGTCTGGAATTGGTTCAAGCAATAACTGCAGGCGAACCTTGTGCTTACCCGACAACGTACAGGAGTGGCATTCGAGCATTTTAATATCGTTCTGATATTATCAAACTGCCAGTCTAATTCCGACAAGCGCTTCTGTTGTGCTATTCTTTTCTGTTGATCCCTGACCCAAGGTATCGCCATATTGCCTACCGGACGAATCGATATAAACGATGAGAAGTTTCTCTTCTTGTCCAGTTTCAGTTGTTTCACTTCATCTTCTGCTTCTTCTTCTTCTTCCTCCTCCTCAAAGATAATCGGCGAAGTTTCGCGTTGTTCTATAGTTCTCGAGCGTAGATCTGTAAATTATGTTTTTCACTTTAGATACGTAAAATTAGTATTGATACTATATTTAAAAGTATTGTCTAGTATACCTACTTGTGCATGCGGTGACTTGATGGTTGACATTTCATTGTATTATTTCCATGTGAAAAATCATAATTAAGTTCATTTTTAGTAATCTCCGAAGTGGCTGAGTAGATTTCCACTGGATTTTTTATTGTAGATAGCTGATATTATAAGGCCTAAAAATCTCAGGCTACTTTTATTCAGGATAAAGTATAAGGGTTTTGCTTATAAAAATAAAACTCAATATTAATTCACAAATGTATTTGAAATAATGAATTATAGACCTACTGTAACCTCTATACCGTGCCCGCAATATGGCAAGGTGAAGTTGAAGAAAGAGTCGAGAGCGAGGAGAGATACCGTCGGTCGTAAGCATTGGCGGCAAACTGACCAAATCTGATGGTCAATTTTTTATTATTAGTCTATATTTCTTGCCGCACATATGTACAAGGCGCGGTAGAGCGGTTACAGTCGGCCTATAACTATGATATTGTAAATTATTCCCCATGCTTCGCTCTAATATGACTTTTCAGTGTACTTCGCTGTACGAATGCTAGTCCACATATATTACAGGCAAACTTCCTATCATCGGCGTGTGATCGCATATGCTGCCGCAATGACTTCTTCGAAGCATAGTGCTTCGTACATACGTGGCACTGGAATTTTTTGACGCCAGTATGCACTCTCATATGCTCCTCCAAATAATGCTTCAAAAAGAACTGCATATCACATACACTGCACACGTGTTCTCTTTCCATCAAATGATCCTTTTTAACGTGTCGTGCTAAAGATCTTCTGTTACTAAATGTGCGCTCACAAGCTGTACATTTTAAAACTATTGGCGGAGCACCATGTTTTTCGACCATATGGTGCATTTTCGTCCAGTAATCATCAAATTTTTCATCACACAGTTTGCATTTGTTTCTCTTTTTTAATCCTAGATGCATTCTCTGCTCGTGATCTCTTCTTTTCTGATCACACAGAAATGTTTTCTCACAATTACTGCATTTGTATTCTCCCTGCTCATGCCTACTTTTGTGTCGAACTAGCAACCGTTTAGTGATGAACCCGGAGCTGCAAATGTCACAGATATAATTGCGGAAATGATTATGCATGTGCTCTTGTAGTATTTTGAATGTTGAGAATTTTGTATCGCATATAGCACATCGCATTTCTTCAGTATCGAATTTAAATGGTACAATATCAGAAATATCTGTGGTTATTCTTTTATCATGTTGCTCCTTTAAATGTGTGAGGAATTCGTTCAGTTTAGGACATTTGTTTTCACATATTTTACACTTTAAGTCCGTTATATCTACTTTAATTATATACTCAAACGCTTTCGGCATTCGAAGACCCTCTATATTAGAATGCTCTTCTAGAGAATGTGCTTTTAATTTATCCGGCTCTATGAATTTTTTAGGGCAGAAGTTGCAACCGTATCCATCGCTGTCTTTATTCCTTATTAAGTTTGCGTTAGAATACTGAAGAATAATTTTTAATGTTTCCGATGTTCCTTTATATTTCTTTTGAGGATTTTCGAGTTTATCTTGCTTCTCTTTGGATTCTTCATTTAGTAATAGATCTTCGTCTTTCACTTTGGTTTTCCGTGGTACACCTACGAACAAATAAATACCATCAATTTTTCAGTAGGTACTTAGTATTTAGAATAATATTTGGTATCAATCTTCTGGTAACTTCTTTATTTCTATGTCGAGAATACTGATGAAATACCTTTTATCTAATATGAATATAGTTACATCTTACTGTTATAATTTAACTATGGATAAATAAATAGGAAAAGGCTACGCACTAAACTATCTTCCCATGCTTGGAACGCATATGACTTCGCCAACTGCACTTTTGCACAAAAGCTTGACTACAATGTTCACATGCAAATCTTCTATCATTATTGTGTATCCTCATATGTTGCTTCAAAGTATATTTACGTGCATACGCTTTTAAACATATGTCGCATTTGTATTGCCTTAACCCGTTGTGTTTGGTCATGTGCTTATTCAAACTGTTTTTCATATAAAAACTCATATCACACTCGCTACATTTGTGCTCTCGTTGCAAAAGGTGGTCTTTCTTCGTATGGCGTGACAATGCTCTCTGGTTATCAAAAGTTCGATCGCAGGCCGAGCACTCCAATACAACAGGAGGTGCCCCATGTTCCTTCACCATATGTGTTATTTTTTTCCAATAATCAACAAATCTCTCTGAACAAAATGTACACTTGTTCCTCGCATTTAATCCAAGATGTGTTCTTTTTTGATGCTCACTTTTTTTACGCGGACAGTCGAATGTTTTGTCGCACTGATCACATTTGAATTCGCCGGTGCCATGGCGCAATATGTGGGACTTTCTAAGCCTCTCTGTTACGAAACCGGCGCCACATATTTCACAGATAAAGTTCCTAAAGTGAGTATTCATGTGTTCCTGTAACAGTTTGAAAGCACCGAACTCTGTAGAACATATAGCGCATTTTAGTTCTGGTGTGTCGAAAATGAAGGGAACGATATTATTTTTTGCGTCCTCGAACATCGCCTTGCTGTGTTCATTTTTCAAATGAGATATAAAGTCGTCAATATTTGAAATATCTTTGTCGCAAAGAGAGCATTTTAGGTGTGTTATATCAAGCTTGATGACGCATGCCAGCATTCTCCAAGACATGCGTCTACTTATTTTGTCATTATTGTGCTCTGCGTGAAAATGCTTCTTCAAGGTGCTGGGCTTTGGGAATTTTTTGGGGCAAAACGTGCAGCCGTAACCTATGCCATCCTTACAGCGTATTGGGTTGGCATTGGAATTACCTAGAATGTGCATTAAATTTTGCCAGTTCTTATGTTTAGTTGATTCGAAAAAGGGAACGTTTAGACCACCGTCGTCGCCCGTGGATCTTTTTGATATAAACTTCAGTTCGACAGTGGATTTTGTGGGTCTTTCTATTCGGATTACTCTAGTTCCCCGTCCGGGACCTACAAAGAGAAATATTGTATTATTGTTTTAGTCATCTATCTGTTAGAAATTAATGTTAAATTCCTAAAATTATAACGGATATCAAAACACTTATCAGGATTACGTAAACATTTTCGTTGAAGTTTTGCATACACCTTCTGACCTTGATGACTCCTTATTAGAATTACTTTCAGTCAACTTATAAATACGTACGTTCGACAATAATAATTATTAATAATAATAAGTCCGAAAATAAAAACGATCAAGGTTAAGATATTTATTAATATATATCTGAGAAAATTCATACATCGTCACAGTTACAGAATCTATGCATCGATGTTATAAGGAAAGTGTAATCTCCCTTGTATTACAAAAACATTAATGTTAATCTCCATGTTTGGACTTCATATGACCCTTCATACTACACTTTTGTATAAAGGCTTGTCCACAATGTTCACATTTAAATCGCCTTTCGTTATTATGTATTTTCATATGCTCCCTCAGCGTTTTCTTCCTCCCGTACGATTTTAAACATACATCGCATTGGAACTCTCTAGAACCCGTATGTGAGATAAGATGACTTGTTAAACTTTTTTTAGTGAAAAATTCTTTATCACATTCCGTACATTTATGGGGTCGTTCAAGTAAATGATCCCTTCTTGTATGTCTTCTGAATTGCGTAGAATTTTTAAATATTTTATCGCAAGCATTGCATTTATAAGTAGCGGTTTTAGTGCCATGGACTTCTTCCATGTGATCATACTTAAATTTTATGTTGTAAAACTTTTCTGTGCAGTATGGACATTTGTATATGTAGCGAGCTAGCACATGGACTCTCTTTTCATGGCTGTTCTTATCTCTATTACTTTTGAAGACTTTAGGACAATATTGGCATGCGTAGGAACCATTTTTATGTGACGTTTTATGATTGTGGATTCCATGGTTGTTTACGAATCCAGCATCACAAATTTCACAGATATAGTTTCTATAATGTACATGCATATGCTCCAAAAGTGCTTTGAATGTGTTAAAAATGTTCAAGCACATGTAACATTTCAACGTGTCGTCATCGAATTTAAACGGTAAAATATGGTTAGGGATATCTATAAATATGGTTCTTTTATGTTGATCTTTCAAATGTTCCATAACTTGTTCCAAGGTATCGATAGATTCGTTACAAAGCTTACATATTAGGTCTGTAATATCTAATTTGACCACGTAGTCCGTGAATTTGACTTTCATAAAGTCAGCTTCAGATAAATCTTCGTGAGTATCTATTGTATGCTTTTTAAGAGTACTAGCTTCTGGAAACTGTTCTTGACAATAGCAGCAAGTATATCCCACACCAGTGTATCTCCGTATTGGAGTAGCGTTAGTGCATTTCAATATCTCTCTAATGTTTTTAAGATGCTTTTCAGATTTCTTCCATCTTAACAGTTTCAGTTTTTGTACGATAGCTTCTTTTACATTAGTCTTTTCATTTTTCAGTTTAATCACCCTTGTTTTTGAAGTGCTAACGTCTTTCTTTTTCTTGACTGTAACGGGAACTTGGTCACCTATAAAGAAAACGTATTCGTCAAATTTTCGGTAAATTGTAGGTAGTGTATCAATGGATTCATGCGTACATTACAAATATCTACGTAATTATCAGAATGGTCTTTGTTGAATGGTAATGGAGAGAACATTTATTTTGTTTTGTGGATACTGCCTCTAATGATTGATTATGTGATTTCAGTATTTTTTGTTATGTATTTTGAAAACGACAGACGTTCAAACATAAATGACAGGATGATAACAAGTTTTCACCTTCATCTAAACAATTTCGTCATGTTTAAACTTCATATGACCTCTCCAACTGCATTTCTGCACAAAAGTCTGTCCACAATGCTCGCATTTGAACCGTCGAGTATCACTATGTATCTTCAAATGTTCCTTCAAGGTCTTCTCCCTACCAAAAGCTTTTGAACAAACATTGCAAGAGTAAGCTTTCGTTCCAGTGTGTTTAACCATGTGGTTCCTCAGCTCCACCGATGTGCAGAAACTCATCTCACATTCTGAACACTTTTGTGGTTTTTGCATTAGATGTACTCTCTTGATATGCGCTTGTAGTTTATTACAATCCGAGAAAACTTTATCACACGATTGGCAATTAGATGAAAGTATTTTTAATCCATGCAAGGCAACCATGTGAGCTTCCTTTTTTCTAAAATCATTAAAGGTTTCCTGGCAGCATCCACACTGAAAGAGTGACGGTTTATCTCTATGTTTCCTTTGATGGAGTCTTCTCTTGACTATAGTGTCAAACACTTGTGAACAATATTTACAATTGAATGTTCCGGTGTCGTGAGTAAGTTTATGATTTGTGAGACTAACATAGTTGAAGTAACCTGAATCGCATATCTCACATATGTAATTTCTGTAATGTGTATGCATATGTTCTAGTAGCATCTTGAATCTACTAAATGATTTTGTGCATACACAACATTGGAGCGTTTCGGTGTGAAACTTGAAGGGCACAATATGATTTTTAATATCAGTATAAACTGTTTTCTTATGTTTAGTCTTCAAATGCTGCAGTAATTGTTCTATACTGTCAATATCTTCGTTGCAGATCTTACATTGTAGCGCAGTGATGTCTAATTTAATGAAATATCGATCCATGCTCAATTTATTGAAAAAGTAAGATTTCCCAAGATCTTTATGTGCTGTCAATGAGTGTTGCTTTAATTCTGCGGGATCTCTGTATTGCTCGGTACAGTGACAGCACATGTACCCCAAATCGCTGCGACGTCTGATAGGCGTAGCGTTAGACGAAAGCATAACTTCTTTGATATTCATGCGATGTTTTTTCAAATCCACGTTTCTACGATATGGTTCAGGTTTAATCGTTACTTGTTTTGTACAACTGGATTCTTTTCCTTCTGTTTTGGTTATATTTTCTGCTGCAGAACCTAAAAACAAAAAAGTTATTGTTGAACGTAACATGGTTTATGTAAATTGCCCGCTTTGTAATTGTCATTTAGTTTTTTTCTGTTTATCTTTTAGTTACCTAAGGTGGAGACCGCAAGAAGGCAAACGAAAGGTAGGCTTTGCGTAAACCAATAGCAAATTAAATGATCGGGTAGTGTTATCACTAAACTAACCCTAATAGGTACCTACTATTTCTTAAATTTAATCTTAGAATTTTTATAAAAAGTATGATTTGAATTATACAAAATGTGTCATGTTAAATATAATTACTTACTACAAATAGATAGATGACTTAACTCGGAGAAGAAAACAATTCTTATTATGAGTGAAGCGACTGCAGTTATCGCAGTACTTATTGCAGTTAGACCAATTGTATAACTTTTTAGGGCTCCAACTACCCGTACCGACTACCATGGATGTTCGTGCAACAACCTTTTCGTCGCACAAAGGTTCGTCAGAGTCGCGATACGAACCTATTACACTCGTATTTATCCTTAATACCGGAAAAAAACCTTATCCTACTTCCTCCTTTTTAACAATATTATAAGTGATAAGTTTGTTAAGTTTTTGGATGTTTGGTGTTCAATCACACTCTCTAACGGTTGAACGTATCTGATTGAAACTGGTATAGGGATAGCTTATGGTCTGGAATAACACACAGGCTTCTTTTATTCCGGGAATAGGAATAATATTCAAGGATTATTATTATATAGAATATTCAAGCAACATCTCACAAGGATATTTTATTGAAGATTGAGGAGTGTAGTTTCGAACTTGCTTAGTTATTAAATTAATGTCTACATATTATATATACTTATATTCACGCCTGTAAATTCCCGAAGGGGTAGGCACAGGTGTATTAATGGCCGCATTTCACAAATTTGAATGTATGTTTTGAGTTCATAACATTTTTAGCATTAAGTATGCTATCTTGGGAATGTAAGGGAAAGATTGCAGGTTCTAGTCCCACCCGAGCGGTTTTATTTTCCTGATGTATTTTATTTGTATAGTTAGCATACTCAATGCTTTACAAAAAAAATTCAAATATTTCTGCGGAGTAAGAAAAAATAAATGTTTAAAAATGATTGTAAAGTCATTCATTGGTTCCGATAGTTCGTAAGAGTCCACCGTTACCTTGAAGACGGATAAAATATAGAAGGGAAATTTGTGTCGGTTCGAGTCCCGCCCGAGTTATTCACTTTTCCAGATATGTATTCGAGATGAATAAAATTATTTTTTGTCGTATTGAAATCTTTTATTTCTCATAATAATAAGTACCTACATTAGTAATTACAATAGGCTGATTTTAATATAGCTACTTACTCGTAATATAAACACATTTTACAAAAAAAAATATTTTACTAATTAACTACAACTTAAAACTACCCACATTTGCATGATAAATAAATGCCGGGAAAAAGGATTCACAATTTTTTCCCCGAAAACCTAATAAAATATTTCTCCTAATAAAAACATTTTCGAAATTCAGTCTCAACCTAATTTCAATCTTCCAAATGTAAAAAAGATCATAGGTTCAATGATGATTTGAAGGAGTGCCAATTCTCGTAATAAAAAATTATAAATTAATTTTGTCTCGATCTAATATTTAAAACGATCACGATTTGAATGACATTTTCATAGCATTAAAACATAAAAATACGGCCTTAAAGACGGATATAAAGAAAAGGGAAAATTGAAGTAATTCAGGTGTGGCTCAATAGCTCAGTTGGAAGAACATTCGCCCTGTAAGGGAAAGGTCGTGGGTTCAAATCTTGAACGCTTTTTTTCCTGATGTATTTCGAACGATCACGATGTCAATGTTATTTATAGATAATTGCATTACGAGTACATGTACTTACTTTTTTTGACCTTTAATTTAATTTTGACAAGTCGAGACTGAATTTTGAACATCTTTTGAGCCTGAAGTGGTTTTCTGATTTTATTAGGTAGGGTTTAAAAATTACAGAACTGCTGTGCAATTCTAAGCATAGATAGCAGTCTCGATACAGATTATCATTGGCCTGACTGGGTGACGTCACTATAGATAGACCAATGACAATCTATCAAGGCTGTCGCCGCGCTGTGCTCGACGCTGTATGCTTAGGCTGCCTTCAATTGGACGCAGGAAGTTCCACGCCACTTCTAAAAAATACGCAAGTTGCGCTGAATGGCGCTTCGAAATTGTATGAAAATTTAGTGGTTCTTGCGTCTAATTGGCAGCCTTAAAGAATTGCATAGCAGACAAGTGAAGTTAGAAAGTCATCGATAACTAAGATACGATACCGTTTGTAATTTAAACAATTTCATCATGTTTAGATCTCATATGCCCTCTCCAACTGCATTTCTGGACGAAAGACTGCCCACAATGTTCGCATTTGAATCGTCTATCGTCATTATGTATTTTCATATGTTCTCTTAAAGAGTTTGCTCTACCAAATGTTTTGGAGCAAACTGTGCATTTAAAAGACCGACTCCCAGTATGTTTAACCATATGATTGCTTAGTTCAGTAGTCATGTAAAAGCTCATGTCGCATTCTGGACACTTATGTGGCCTTTCCATCAAGTGATTTCGCCTCACGTGATTGTTTAGCGCTTTGGTATTTTTAAAAACTTTCTCACAAGCCTGGCATTTATGTGCCTGTCCATGAACTAAAGCTAAATGTGCCTCTTTTTTTCTGTAATCATTAAACGTTATGTTACAGTGTCCGCATTTAAACAGTAACGATTTAAAGCCATGCTTTCTTTCATGTAGTCTCTTCTTGTTTTTCGTGTTGAATACTTGTGAGCAATGATCACATTGGAAGACTCCATTATCATGTGTCAGTATATGATTTGTCAAATTCACAGCGTTGACGAAACCTACGTCACAAATATTGCAGATATAATTTCTGTAATGCGAGTTCATATGTTCGAGTAGCATCTTAAATTTGCTAAATGTATTGTTACATATACAACACTGTAACGTTTCTGTTACAAATTTGAACGGTATGATTTGGTTCTTAATATCCGTGTATATCGTTTTCTGATGATCGATCCTCAGATGTTCCATGAATTGCTCAATTGTGTCGACATAGCGGTGGCATATTTTGCACTGTAATCCAGTTATATCCAATTTGACAACAAACCGATCGTTGCCTAATTTCGTTATGAAGAAAGCCTTTTTTATATCATGGTGAGTTTCTATAGTATGTTTCTTTAGTTCTGCTGGCTCAGTGTACTGATTGTCGCAGTAACAGCACATGTAGCCCATATCTCCGAAACGTCTTATAGGTGTGGCGTTAGACGAGAGCATAACCTCTTTTATGTTTGCCCGGTGTTTAGGAAGAGCCTTAGTTTTCAGTGGCACGAGTGATGTTTGTCTGCCCTTTCGGGTAACTCTTTGTTCTGATCCATCTGGTTGGTTCCTTTCGGTCTTCGCTTTGACTGTTACTACAGGGCGACCTATAAATAAAATAATTTTTTATTTGATTTTAGTTGTGAAAGATATTTAGGTGTTATTTAAGTATGGAAGGTACTTGATCCTTATTGACGTTTTTGGGCTTCACTGTCTTAATTACACTGCTGATACAGTGTTTTAAATACACATATGTCTGACTTGGAGGTTAAATCAATCATCATTCATCAATCATATTAAATTAGTATAGTAACTGTGTACGTTAAGAATACACTTCAGTGCATAAGTACCAGTCAGTATATTACAACCTTGGTTCACTTTTTAGGTATTCCGTTATACTGTTCAGAGTGGCTTAATTTTGGATAATGCAATAAACATTTCTGGAATAACCTTTCGTGAAAAGAAGATTGAGAACAGCGTACTATATTTAGAAGTGAGCATAGTAGGTAGTATAACTTAGGCTTTATTCATTTCACAAACGCATTTTCCAAAAAAAAAAACACCACTTTTAGGATACATTTAATCAATCTGCACTAAACTATAAACTGTTCTGTTTAAAATGAATAAAATGAAGGCAAAATATTCTCTGTTAAACTGCCAAATGCAAGGACAGCACTAGAATTAAGTTTTGCCCTACAGAAACAGCGAGTATAGTGAGATGAGACCCGATTATATTCATAAATCGACCTTCTAAGTATGTATACTATTGTTATTAGTCTTTCTATTCACATTCTTAAGCTTTAAATAACATATTCTATGCATGAAATAATTTTTACGACCCTATTCTCAATAGACTACATGGTGACACTTCATGCGTGCAGTGTCATAACTGAATTTAACCATTTTTACGATATAAATAGGTCAGTCAGATGCAGTTTCGAGACTATACGTAGGGTATTCCAAAATATCTGTGATAAATATGGAACAGGTTTAATGCAATTCGTGTTATTGCGCAGCACTGAAAAATAAAACAATTGTCAAAAAAATTGAACTTCTTCATATGATTTTTTGTCATGCTTCTCCAGGCGCCTTATACATTGCATTGTATACTATTTGTGTTAAATTGTTTCTTTTGGTGTACAATAAAGACTATTTATTTATTATTTGAGCGAACACTTTTTACAATGATCACATTTGAGCTGTTTATACTCATCGTGTAGGTTCATATGCTGCCTAAATGCATTTGGTCTAAAGAAAATCTTCGAGCAAACACTATAAGACCGTAAACTATTTTCAATGCAGTAGCGGTGAAGAAGCTCATATTGCATTCCGAGCACCTACTATTCTCACCATAACTAACTTTTGTTTTGCATAAGGATAATACTCCCAATCAATTTGCACTTTTTATGATACAAAATAATATAAATCTGCATCTATAGTTTTTACTTATTAATTTACACAATTTCTCCATGTTTTGATTTCATATGACTTTTCCAGCTACATTTCTGCACAAATGCCTGTCCACAATGTTCACATTTAAAACGTCTAACGTTGTCATGAATCTTCATGTGCTCTTTTAGCGTATATGCTCTGCCAAAAGCTTTTGTACAAACTGTACATTTATAAGTTCTTGCTTTAGTATGTTTTACCATATGATGTTTGAGATCTATAGCTTTGTAGAAGCTCATATCACACTCTGAGCACTTATGTCTTCTCTCCATCAAATGGTCTCTTTGGATATGAACCCTTAAAGCTCGTCTTTTGTTGAAGACTTTATTACAAGCATTACATTTATTTGAAGGCAGTTTCAATCCGTGTAATGCCACTAAATGTGCCTCTTTAAATCTGTACTCTTCGAAGGATTCATTGCATATCCTGCATTTGTATAGATAAGAATTAGGTATATGCTTTGTTCTTTCATGGGATTTTTTCTTAGCAGCAGTTTCAAATACTTTTGAACAATTATCACATTTGAACACGCCAGTATTGTGTACATGCATGTGTTTTCTGAAACTACAGATTGTTGTATAGCCAGTATCACATAGTTCGCAAATGTAGTTTCGGTAGTGTAAGTTCAAATGTTCGAGGAGCATTTTGTATTTACTAAAAGTATTCTTACAAATGCAACACTGTGGTGTCTCCATAACAAACTGAAATGGAGTCATGTGATTTTTTATGTCAGTGTAAATTGTTTTGTGATGAACAGCTTTTAAATGCTCCATCAGTAGTTCAAGGGTGTCGAGATTCTGGTTGCAGAGCTTGCACTGTAGTCCTGTAATGTCTAACCTCACGACAAACGCTTCCATTCCTATTTTCATGAAAGAAGCCTTTCGAACATCTTGATGGGCTTCCAAAGTATGTTTCTTTAAATCTGCAGGCAGTACGTACTGATCCATACAATAACAGCACTGATAACCCACATCCTCGAAGCGTCGAATTGGAGTAGCATTTGAAAATCGCAACACTTCTGCTATATTAGTTCGATGTTTACGTATTTCCTGCCTACTAAGCTGTACTAGAGGGACTTGCTTAGATGTTGAAGTAACTTTCTCGTTTTTCAAGACACTTGATGACGTAGTAACTTTCTTGGGTTTTGGCTTACGTAACGTTGTAATAACCTTCTGGGTTTTTGAATTATCTACACTACTTTCTTCTGGTTTACCTTGAATGAAAACTTTCAATGGGGACACTGCTGAGGAACCTATAAGTAAATAAAAATTTGGAGTTAGTGAGAAAATAGAAAGAGAATTATTACATGGAATAACACAATTTGTCAAGTACGTAAAGCCAGATATCTTCTTCCATGTAAAACACTTTATATAGGGAAGTGCAGTGAATTTGGAATACCACTTTGTTTTTAGGGAATAAATTAAAAAGGAACTGATTTATATAAATGAAAAATACATTGAATTATCAGAAATCTATTGAACTTTAATAATAAAACAAAAAACAGGAACTTTCTCAAAATTAACAAATACGAAAAAGTCTTCAAATATGCCATTGGACTTGGGGTGAATATAATTTGCAATACAGATTTTGAAATTGTATTCACCTAATATATTATAAATAGCTGGCTGCAATTTTCATATAAAATATTAAATTTCTTATTGAATACTTAATCAATACTTTGTAATCAATCCCAGTAATTACAGATTTAATATTTGGTTAAACTTATACTTTCTATATATTAAATTTAAACTTTGCAGTTATCGCAAATACACACACTAGATTTATTACCACCACAGGTAGTATACAGGTATGCAGGACCCAAAATTCACACATTAAGCATTGTACACATTCTTCTCCTTTTTTATCCTCACTATATCTTTAAATTACCTTCAGCATCAGTATTCCAAATTAACAAGACATCTCATATTCCAATCAACAAGACAAACAAAGCAACAAGACATCCTAACTTAAAGATTTATGCCATATTTATAATTTATCAATCATCCACAAAATCAATAAAAAATCACACAAACTAGTATTAGAATGAAATTCTTATAGCATTTATTTTTTGAAGTGATTCAGGTATGGCTCAATAGCTCAGTTGGAAGAGCATTCGCCCTGTAAGGGAAAGGTCGTGGGTTCAAGTCCCACTCGAGCGTTTCTTTTGCCCGATGTATTTCGAACTAGTAATATTACTTTATAACGTAAAAATTACAACGATGATTTTATTAATAGTATAACACTCACCGGGATATTTACCATGTTCATAGTTTGTATTTGGTAACCGATATTTTTTATTTTATTTTAGGTGTATACAGTATACAGTATAAGTCTACAGTACACCGTGATCATGGCGCTTGAAACAGCGCCGAAATATCGGTTACCAAATACAAACTATGAACATGGTAAATATCCCGGTGAGTGTTATACTATTAATGTTAATGACCATGTCAATGTCAAATCATACAACGATGATTTTGTATAATAGAGCAAAAGATGCTATACAATTACTTACCAAAAAAGTATTCAAAATACCTATTCAATGGTTTCTCTTACGGCTGATAACCGAAATGTCAATTTGGAGTTAGTGACGAAATAGAAAAAGAAGTAATACATAGAATTAAACAATATCTAAATCCATATCCATACTAATATTATAAATGCGAAAGTAACTCTGTCTGTCTATCTGTCTGTCTGTCTGTCTGTCTGTATGTTACGGTTTCACACCTAACCCACTGAACCGATTTTGATGAAATTTGGTATAGGGATAGGTTAAACCTTGAGGAAGGACATAGGCTATGTTTGGTCGCGATAACCGACATCCACGCGGGCGGAGCCACGGGCAAAAGCTAGTATTAATATACTTACGACAAATTTATTAAAAGTATTCTGAAAATTCAATCCCTCGAGCTTTCGGAGTACGCAGCATAAAAAATCGTTATAAGGAGGTGAAGTTAGTTTTATTTATTTATTTATTTCATTTTTATAAATTTGTCCTTCATTTGATTGTTTATATTTGGGAATTAAAATTAATGAAGGTCATAGTTTCAGTTAGACAATATCTATCTTGAAAAAATTATCGTCATAATCATAATAGTTTTTTTTTTCTCATCTACCCTCAGTACGACTAACAGTGATAAAATTTGCTCCTAGTGAAAGTTCGTCTTTAAAAATAGTAATACTGTAGAATCTACGTCAAATGCGCTTGTTCAGTGTTTAATATCATCCAATAAGTCTGTGCAAATAAAAAACCTGAGTAAAAAACCGGGCAGTTAAGTGTTAATTTGGCGACAAAATTCTTCATAGGAACAGTCGTGCCAGTGTTAAATTAACCTATCAAAATGAAGTGCTTCCAATGTGAGAATGACCATAATGAGGATAATGGTGTGCAGTGCGATGGTTGCAAACGCAACATATGTCTTCAGTGCAGTGGTCTGACGTCGAGTGAGGCCCGTGTCATGGGATTGAAGGGCAAGCGAACCCTATTATTCTTGTGTCCCGCATGCAGAGAGGCGCTGTTCCAGGTGCCCAAGCTGATAAAGTCCTACGATGGATTACGCCAGGAACTCGACGACGTCAAGAAAATGCTTACGCAATCTTCAACTACATCAGTGGCCTACGACGCCATAACGGCGCCGGTGGTGAATCACCCTTCTCCTCTGAGTACAGGTGCTATTTTAGAGGAAATAGCGGAACGGGAACGTCGAGCTCGAAATGTAATTATAATTGGTGTAAAAGAAAGCGAATCGGATGCTGGCAGCGACAGAAAGTCGCACGATGAAATATGTGTAAAGAAGATAGTACAGGATGTAACCAGCGACCTTAGCTCAGATGTGGTGGCAGTGCAGCGTCTGGGACGCCGTGAACCAGGTAAACCTAGACTATTAAAGGTAGTGCTAACATCTCGGCAAGCGGCCATCCGGATTCTGAAAAACAGAAGCAAGACAAGCAAAGAGGTAAGAATTTATGATGATAAAACACCTAAACAACGAGAAGAACTGAATCATCTTCGAGAAGTTCTTAGGTCGAGGATTGAAAATGGTGAACCTAACCTCACAATCAAATATTTGAAGGGTGTACCCAAAATTATCAATCAAAAAAACTAATATATTCAGCATCTTCTAACACAAGTCCATACACTGACCTTACGCTTATGTATACCAACCTATGCTCACTACCTGCAAAATTCGACCTATTCTTACGATACATGAACACATCAAAACCTACAATTGCAATCATAACAGAAACATGGTTCAATAGTAAAGACCGTAATAGTACCTTCAACATACCGGATTATACTTTATACAGACAGGACCGTAGACATAAGAAAAAAAAATCTGATGGTAAAACCAAAGGGGGAGGTGTTGCCATGTACATAAAGAACAGCCTAAATGGTATTAAAATAGTAGCCCAACGTAACCACAGGTACATGTGTGATGATGTTGAAGCGCTCTATATAGACATACAGTACAGCTCATACCATTTTCTTATAGTGGGAGTATACCGTTCAGATGATGCCAATGAAGATGCCCAGAGACATCATGACACCAAGCTATTCCAAAACCTTTCAACGGCTTCGGAAAATAATACGGTAATAATAGCTGGTGACTTCAATTACCCAAGTATTAAATGGCCATTACATATAGATCAACACCTGACTGGCTCAGCGGAACTATTTAAGAATATGTTTTTGGATTGCAACTTATATCAACTAGTAAATAGTCCTACAAGGTTCAGGCTGGGCAATATGCCCTCGCTCTTGGATCTGGTGTTGGTAAATGAGGAAATATTGGTAAAAGATATAATCCACAAACCACCTATCGGTAAGAGCGACCATTGTGTTCTAGAGTTTGAGGTGCAGGTCCAAACACAAATGTCAAACAATCTACCCAAACTTCGACGACTCTATCACCACATCGACTATGAGGAATTCGGCGTGGATCTTCTGAATAATCTTGGAGTGTTTAACCCCACAGGCAATATTGAACAGAGCTGGGCAGAAACTATGGTGGCACTTAATAAAACAATTGACAAACATGCCCCACCTAAAATCATAAGCTACAAGGCCAAAGACAAACCCTGGATTGACAGGAATGTTCTAGAACTAATAGCTAAGAAAAAACAACTATGGGATAGATACCGTTCCTCAGGGTTTGATGAAGATTATAAGGCATACCGTGACACTAGTAACAGGTGTGTAGCACTGGCAAGGAAACAGAGAGCCCTGTTTGAGGCGCATATATTGGATGGCGGTGACAAAGCCTTCTACTCACACATCCGACGTAGCACCAGCACCCGGATGAGCATTCCACAAGCTATGAGAAATATTAATGGAGACCTTGTCACAGATCCAAGTGGTATAGCAGAGGTGCTTGCAGAGGAATTCCAGAAAGCTTATTCAGCTGAACCGGTCCTACACCAATTACCTAAAATAACTGGGATTAAGCGGGTGGAACACAGCTTGAGCGATATTGATTTCACATTTGAGGATGTGGAAAAAGCAATAAAAGGTCTACATGCACACTCTTCAGCAGGCCCAGATCAGCTGCCAGGATGTGTCTTCAAAAACTGCGTACATATACTAGCGCCCATCTTAACACACTTAATGAAAACATCCTTTGCGGCGGGATGCTTGCCACAGGACTGGAAACATGCCATAGTGACCCCAGTGTTCAAGAGGGGAGACAAACTACAGCCTGGTAATTTTCGCCCCATCAGCCTCACCAGTATTGTAGTGAAGATGATGGAAACAATTATTTCGCACAGCTTGACCGGGTTTTTGAGCAGAGAGGGCATTGTCTCAACCAAACAACACGGATTTGTTAGAGGTAGGTCAACAGTCACTAATCTGCTGACATGTGTACAGGACTGGACAAAGGAACTCGATGGCCGCAACCCAATAGATGTCATTTACCTGGACTTCGAGCGTGCATTCGACAAGGTTCCACATCAACGACTTCTCAACAAACTGGAGCATTGTGGGATACGTGGAGCTCTACTCAAATGGATAAGAAACTACTTGGAGGGTAGAACATTCCAAGTGCGTGTCGGTGGCGCCCTTTCCAAGCATAGACCCGTTGCGAGTGGCGTACCCCAGGGCTCAGTGCTTGCCCCCCACTTGTTTGGAATATACATAACAGACTTAATCGAGGTGATTGAGTGCCGGTCTGCCTTCTTTGCTGATGATGGTAAGTTCTTTGCCAACCCACTTATACACTCAGGACAGCTGCAGGATGACTTAGATCGTATCCAAAATTGGACTAAAGATTGGATTATCAAATTAAATGCATCTAAGTGCAATGTTCTGCATTTAGGGGGCAACAATCCAAGGGCTACATATAGTCTTGAGGGAAACATCCTAGCTCCAGTCAACCTCCAAAAAGATCTGGGAGTGACTGTGGCTCCTGATTTGAAGTGGGCAGAACATATCTCCAATATTGTAAAAAGGGCTAACTCCTTTACATATGTTGTTCGAAAGTCCTTTCAAAGCATAACCATCGAAGTTTTCAGGAGAATATTCAAGACCTATATTAGGCCACTCTTGGAATATGGCTTCCAGATCTGGAGCCCATACCTTCACAAGGACATCAATCTGCTGGAGAGTGTCCAGAGGAAAGCCACGAAGATACCACCGGCTCTACGACGCATGTCCTATGAACAGAGACTACGTGCACTGAAACTGAGCACTCTCGAGCAGAGACGACTTCGAGGTGATGTGATAGAGGTATACAAGATCATAAATGCGCACTATAATCTGCCAGATATCCAGAACATTCTTCTCAGGAGGGACAGCATACGGCCGTCCCGCGGACACGGCCTTCGATTGACGCGGGCCTCTGCTGATACACTGGTTGCCCATCACTTCTTCAGTAATAGAGTGGTCCATAATTGGAACTTGCTGCCGGAGGACGTTGTTTCTGCCACCTCAATAAACTCATTTAAAAATCGACTTGATAACTGGCTACGACTAGACAATTCAGTGCTTAAAAAAATGACGGACAATTAAATAAAAATAAAAAATCTATAGACTATTATATTTTATCACTAGAAGTGAACACAACAGCTTGTAGCTGCTTGTTCATAAATATATAAATAAATAAATAAATAAATAAATAATATTTTTTATAGAGTGTAACATTATAAGCATGGAACACCTCAAGCGTATAATGTCGTAACTGAATTTGACCATTTTTGCGATATAGTTAGTCAAATGCAATCGCGATACTACACGTAAGGTAGGTCAAAATATATGTGATAAATAAAGTATGCAATTCGTGCGCAGTAATGAAAAAAAAACAGTATTTTAGAATTTCTTCCATTGTTTATTTATCGTATAAATTTTACAGGCGCCTTTATTTATTTATTTATTTATTTATTCTTTATGCACAAATATAAAATATGTGTACAAAGGCGGACTTAATGCCGTAGGCATTTTCTACCAGTCAACCTTAGGGTGATGCAGAGATTTGTCTAGTAGGTGCTCGAAGTATCGATCTAGTACGTAGTAATTATGATACATACAAACGGCAAATATGATAATATACTTAAATATATACATACACACACATACATATACCTACATATATACATACACATATACATACATACATACATACGTTCATAAATACTTTATACTGTACATACACCGGATTACACAATATATTATATAGATATATAATATGTCCTATAGAAAAATCTTATATAATATTATTATTATTCTGCCTATGGTTCGCTATAGATCTGCCGTACTCTGTTTCTGAATATTGAACGATTTGGGGACATCCTGACTTCCAACGGTAGCGCATTCCAGAGGAGAATGGATTGTACAGAGAAGGAGGAGTGTACAAGGCTTGAAGTATGAGTGGGACAGTGAAGAAGAAGATTGTTAGAGGAGCGTAGATTTTTAGTATGGTTCGAACCGAGAAGGTGGAGATTGGATTTTAAGTAGGAAGGGGCGAATCCTTTTCGACATTGATCAAATTTGAAGTGTATAGGCTCATCATACAGTTCAGTTCATCTCACATGCTATTACGATACTATACGTAGGGTATGTCAAAATATCTGTCATAAAAAAGTAGCAGGTTTAATGCAATTCGTGTTATTGTGCAGTAATGAAAAATAAACAGTATTTTAGAAATTCTTCCATTGTTTATTTATCGTATAAATTTTACAGGCGCCTTTATGTGCGAATCCGTTTTGACATTGGTCACATTTGAACTGTATAGGCTCATCATACAGTTCAGTTCATCTCACATACTATTACGATACTATACGTAGGGTATGTCAAAATATCTGTCATAAAAAAGTAGCAGGTTTAATGTAAGTCGTGTTATTGTGCAGTAATAAAAAAAAATTAGAATTTCTTCCAGTGTTTATGTATCGTATAAATTTTACAGGCGCCTATATGTGCGAATTCTTTTTGACACTGGTCACATTTGAAGCATATTGGTCACATTTGAAGTGTATTGGTCACATTTGAAGTGTATAAGCCCCATCATGCAATTCAGTTCACCTCACATGCTGTTACGACACTATACGTAGGGTATGTCAAAATATCTGTGATAAATATGTAGCCTACAGGTTTAAACCAATTTGTGTCATTGTGCAGTAATGAAAAAAAAAACAGTATTTTACAATTTCTTCCAGTGTTTATTTATCATATGGATTTTCCAGGCGCCTTTATGTGCGAATCCTTTTTCACATTGGTCACATTTGAACTGTATAGCCTCATCGTGTAGGTTCAAATGCTGCCTCAATGCCTTTGGTCCACGGAAAGTCTTCGAGCAAACATGACATTCATAAGAACGTACATCAGTATGTGTCGCCATGTGATTTCTCAGTTTAGTAGCGGAAAAGAAGCTCAAATCGCATTCCGGGCACTTGTGAAGTCTTTCCATTAAATGATCTTTCCGAATATGGAGGTTCAATGATTTTCTGGATGTAAAAACCTTGTCGCAGGCTTTACACTTGGGTGTAGGCACTTTCAGTCCATGTATTTCCACTAAATGGGCTTCTTTCGACCTGAAGTCATTGAAGGATTCATTGCAATATCCACATTTGCAATTGTTTTGACTACTTGAGTGTATTCTTTCATGGGTTTTCTTCTTACTAAGTTGGTCGAAAATTATGCCGCAATGACGGCATTTGAAAATACCGGTGCTATGAATGGTCATGTGAGCTTGAAGCCTACTATTATTTACAAAACCAGTGTCGCATACGTTGCAAATGTAATTTCTGTAGTGGATGTTCATATGTTCGAGTAACATTCTGAACTTATCAAATTTACTGGAGCAAATACAACATTGGAGAGTCTCTGTAGAGAATTCAAACGGGACGATATGGTTATCAATGTCTGAGTAAATAGTTTTCTGGTGTTCAACTTTCAGATGCTCTGTTAACGTATCAAGGGTATTCATAGATTGGTCACAGATCTTGCATCGTAGTGAGGTAATATCTAATTTAATTATAAACCTATTTGTACACATGCGCGTAAAAAAGTAAGCTGTTTGGACATCTTGATGGGTTTCGAGACTATGTTTCTTTAGATCTTTTGGATCTGTGTACTGATCGTCGCAGTAGCAACACATATAACCCATATCTATTATGCGCCTAATAGGCGTAGCGTTTGACCAAAGCAAAATTTCTTTTATATTGCTCTTATGCTTAAACAGATCGGTTGCTTTTTTCGGTTCGGGTGAAACGTCTTGCGATACAGGAGTGCTTTCTTTATTTTTCGAGTCGACTGGTACGTCGTCTCTCTTCGCTTTGACGGTTAGTAGTGGACGACCTAAAAAATAAAATATTTATTTTTATTGTTGAACTTCCAGCATCTTATTTAACCATCATTCCACCATCTCTTATCGTAAAAATTCATAAATGGATTATCATTTCAGACTCATAATTTATTTGGAGTTAGTGCAAAAAAAATGAAGAAAGAAGGCCTACTGTATCCACGCTGGCCAAGAACTCTCCCACCCGAGTTCCGCATCGGCGGCTTGGGCGCCGCCGACGTGTCTTCGCCGAAGACCATCGGCCTCCATGACCGGGGGCCTGAGGACGGTGAGTTGGCTGCTCATCGTCCTTACAGAAGCAGGCCCATGACGGCAGCGTGACGTAACGGACTCACACACGCCTCCCCCCTCCTATGAAGCGGGATGATACCCGAAAACCCCCACAGATGCGGGATAGCACCCGAACCACCCCCTAGACGAGGCCGCATTGAAGCCGCGGGTCTGCTGGGAGCCCTGGGACATCCTTCCGAGGGCTTACCCTGGGCTCGTAACCATAGGCTGCTGGGCGATACCGTGGGGGTTTTAGTCGGTAGGAGTCCGGCATAACATCCATGAAGGATTTCCCCCACGATCAAAAAAAAAAAAAACCACCCTGGCCAGACGAGTCGGAACAGGGTTTTATTTCGAGGTTACCTTCTCTCGCATTGATATCCTATCCGATATGCGTATTTTTCCGTTAGTCGCCTTGTACGACTCCGCTCGGATGACATGATGGTGGTGATACTTGTATTCTTTCTCCGAAACCATGTGGTTAAGAAAAATAGTACCTACTTAAATAGCATTAATCTTTCATTTTTTTAAGTTTTAAAAATTTATATCCAGATCCAGTTCGATTGAGAATAAAGTTCGCAACAAATATTTATTATTATAAGTATTGAGGTAGGTATAGAACGACAATAATCGCCGCAATATAAAGTTTAACTTATATATTTGGAAGAAAGAAAAAGAGCATGGAATGATAATAAGATATTTAATTTATTTATTTATTTTTATTTTACACTTTAGCAAGAAGTAAAATTTTGGTTATGACAAATTGGAAAGAATTCACAGAATTTCGAGAAATTCTCGAGCCAACGGAAAACACCCCATACAATTTTTTTACAAGTAGGTGACATCACGCGCTTGTAACGCGTAGTGAAAATGTGTGGCGTACAGATGAACGCAAAGTTGAAGTTAAATTTCAGTCCATCTATGTGAGGTTCACACAAAGGTAATTTAAAGAATAAGGAATCATAAGCCACTTTGGGAACTAAAAGTAAAGAAAGTCATAGTTTCAGTTAGACCATATCTATCTTATTTTAAAATGAATATTTTGCAGAAACAATTAAGATATTAAGTAGGTATAATTGGGAACAACCGGTAGGCTGTCAACATTCCTATTGCTGTATGTATAACGCTAATATATATTTAGGTCATGGAGCATAAATATTATATTGTGATACCGATTCTTGAACAATGGTTTCATACAAAAGCAGGCATAGTTTTGCTAGTTTTAAGAATAGTTCGATTTATTTTAAAACTTATTTTTTCTAAATCATAACTAATCATACATTTGCCGAAGAAAATATCAGATAATTAAGCAATAGAATGAATTTTTACAGCATTAAGTATGCTAACTATACAAATCAAATATATAGGGAAAAAGAAGAATCATCTCGGGCGGGACTCGAACCCGCAGTCTTTCCCTTACAGGGGGAATGCCTTGACCAATTCGGCTACCGATGATTCAAATTTCCCATCTTATACGTCTTTGAGGCGACGGTGGAGTCATCTACCGATTTTCTTACGAACTATCGGGCATTCCGCCTGTAAGGGAAAGACTGCGGGTTCGAGTCCCGCCCGAGATGATTCTTCTTTTTCACTATGTATTTGAATTAAGCAATATTTATGAAAATAAAAACTCATTTTATAAGTTAAAATTTTAATCCATACAATATTATACGAGTAAATGAGAAAGTAACACAAAGTTGTCACAACTACAACTACAACACAATTAACGTCTATCTGTGACGATTTCACGTTTAAATTACTAGAATTTGCGAAAGGGATACCGTGGGTCTATCCCTTTCCCAAATGGGAAAGGACATAGGCTACATTTTATTGCGTAAAATGTTAAAGGTATTCAAATAGTGAAAGTTTGTAATTTTTTGAAGATCTTGGGCAAGAACATAGGTTATGTTTGGTTACAACATCCGACATCCTCGTGGCCACACGGGCAACAAGTTGTAAGTAATTGATTTTCAATTCACAATTTCTCCATGTTTTGATTTCATATGACTCTTCCAACTATATTTCAGCACAAATGCCTGTCCACAATGTTCAGATTTAAGAAACGTTGCCATGAATTTTCATATGCTCTTTCAGTGTGTATGCCCTGCCATAAGCTTTTGAACAAACAGTGCATTTATGAGTTCGTGCTTTCGTATGCTTGAGCATATGATTTTGGAGGTCCCTAGCTTTGAAGAAGCTCATATCACACTCGGAGCACTTATGTTTTCTCTCCATCAAGTGATCTCTTTTGATATGAATCTTTAAAGCTTGTCTATGGTTGAAGATTTTATTACAAGCTGTACATTTCGATGTAGGCATTTTCAATCCGTGCATTGACTCTAAATGTGCCTCTTTCAAATGGTAGAGTTGGAAGGTTTCCTTGCATATCCTGCACTTGTATTGAATTTGTGAATGCACTGTTCTTTCATGATTTTTTTTCTTAACAGCGGTGTCAAATTCTTTGGAACAAATATCACATTTGAACACGCCGGTATTATGCACATACATATGGTTTCTTAAACTACAGATAGTAGTATAGCCTGTATCACAGAGCTGGCAAATGTGGTTTCGGTAATGTAAGTTCAAATGGTCAACTAGAGTTTTGAATTTACTAAAAGTGTTCTTACAAATGCTACATTGTGGCGTTTCCTTAATAAACTGAAATGGTGTAATATGGCTTTTCATGTCAGTGTAAATTGTTTTGTGATGTACATCTTTTAAATGCTCCAATAGTATTTCGAGATTGTCGAGATTCTGGTTACAGAGCTTGCACTGTAGTCCTGTGATGTCTAATCTCACGACAAACGCATCCATTCTGAATTTCATGAAAGAAGCATCTCGCACTTGATGATGGGTTTCCAAAGTATGTTTCTTTAAATCTGCAGGCAGTATGTACTGATCTTTACAATAACAACACTGATAACCCATCTCGTCGACACGTCTAATTGGTGTGGCGTTCGAACATTGAGACACTTCTATTATATTAATACGATGTTTACGTAATTCCTCCCTACTGGCTTGTCCTAGAGGGACTGGTTTAGATGTTGAAGAAACTTTCTCCTTTTTCAAGTCACTTGTTGGTTTGGTAACTTTCTTGGGTTTCGGCTTACGTAATGTTGTAGTAACTTTCTTGGTTTCATCTACACTACTTTCTTCTCTTTTAATTTCAATCAAAACTTTCAATTGGGGCACTGCTGAAGAACCTATAAGTAAATAAAAAAATTGGTATTAGTGAGAAAATAGAAAACAATAATGAACAGATCGATTAAAACAATTTTGATCTATCTAGTGCCTGAAGCCAAGTTTATTCTTCCTTACGACATCTACTTTAAACGGGATCCTGCCTTTTCGCCGAAGATTGTTTGGCCGATTATCACTTGCCAACCAACGTTTCGCCTATTTTTCACTTTGGCGACTAACGATTGTCAAATTTTTGTATGACAACGTTTCATTTGGTAGAATAATTGTTAAGCTGATTATTGTAATGACAAAAAACGTTTGGGGCATTTATCTTTTGTCAAATTATTTATTAGGCCAGACAACTTTTAGACGAATAACGTTTCGTCTGGCAAACATTAACAGTTCGTACAATTGTTATTGGTATGCAAAATTTTATAAAAAAAAGCATACTATAGGATAGATGATTACTTGAAAGATAAAAATGTCTGGCTTGGCATGGTGCAGGCCCCTCGTAAAATGCTATCATTACAGCATGGTACTGTATTAGTTACGTGACTTATTTGTTACATTACGTAACTTTGGTTTAATTCTTAATTATAAAGTGTTTTATACGCTGTTTTATACGCGCGTAAACTGCAGCGTAGAGTTAATAACTTTTAGACGCGAAACTAAATTAATATTTATTTTTGTATTAAAGTAAAATTTAACAAATTTAAAAGTCGTAGAAAAAGTCATTACTTATGATGTCAGCTACCTACCCCTGGGAGGATGGTAGTTAATTACAAATAACCCTGTATACTTGTTGTGATATATTGTTTATCCAGACGCGAAATGTACATTCGTCCACATTTACCTTTATGAAAATAAATATTGTAAATTGACGTCTAAATAATGCGGCAGTGGAGTTTGTTGCGCCGTTTTTTCTCCACCAGCGCCTTGGAAGCGGTGGTAAGTTAGATTAAGTAGAACTAAAATTGACGTCAATAAGAAACAATTTTCTTGTTCAACATTGAAAATAAATGACTATGACTATAACTACCCACCTGTGAAAATTTTTAAATATCGTAGTTTTTAGAAATTACAAAAACCAAAACCTTTAGTAAATGTACATCTTTGAGAATGTCGTAAGGCGAAACCGGTCAGGTTACATTATAATAAATACTGTGGAAAAAGTACAAATGTTCTCAATATGTGAATATGAACATGTATAAACATCAATCAATCGATTAGCCTATATCAGTCCAATGCCGGATATAGGCCTCTTCAAATGTGCGCCATTTCTGCCGATCCTCCACCATTCGCATCCAGTCTGTCTCAACCACCTTTTTCAGATCGCCAATCCATTTGGCTAGGATTCGAGGAGGTCGTCGGTCGTTAGGCAGATGTTGCCAGTTCACTACCACTTCAGCTTGCTTATTCTGCGAGCTATGTCGGTATCTTTAGTTCTTTGTATGACTTCGTCTCAATTTGTATACTTCAGGTAAAATATATTTTTCTAGAATTCATACAAAAGTTTAGATAATTTACTAATAATACTCATCAAATAAATAAAACTGAATTCATATGTCAAACAATTTTTAATAATTATAACTGATCAGAATATTTTCAATTCACAATTTCTCCATGTTTTGATTTCATATGACTCTTCCAGCTACATTTCTGCACAAATGCCTGTCCACAGTATTCACATTTAAAACGTCTAACGTTGTCATGAATTTTCATATGCTCTTTCAGAGTATATGCTCTGCCAAAAGCTTTTGAACAAACAGTACATTTATGAGTTCGTGCTTTCGTATGTTTGAGCATATGATGTTCGAGGTCTCTAGCTTTGAAGAAGGTCATATCACACTCTGCGCACTTATGCGTTCTCTCCATCAAGTGGTCTCTTTTGATATGAACGCTTAAAGATTTTCTATTGGTAAATACTTTATTGCAAGCTTTACATTTCGATGTAGGCACTTTCAACCCGTGTATTGATACTAAATGTACCTCTTTTAACCTATAGTCGTGGAAGGTCTCATTGCATATCCTGCATTTGTACACATTAGCCTTAGGTAAATGCATGATTCTTACATGGGCTTTTTTCTTAGAAGCCGTTTCAAATACTTTTGAACAATTATCACATTTGAACACGCCAGTGTTGTGTCCATGCATATGCTTTCTGAAACTACAGAGGGTAGTAAAGCCAGTATCACAGAGTTCGCAAATGTAGTTTCGGTAATGTAAATTCAAATGCTCGAGCAGCATTTTGAATTTACTGAAAGTGTTCTTACAAATGCAACACTGTGGCGTTTCCTTAACAAACTGAAATGGTGTCATGTGGCTTTTTAAATCGGGGTAAATTGTTTTCTGATGAACCGTTTTTAAATGCTCCATCAGCAGTTCGAGGGTGTCAAGATTCTGATTGCAAAGTCTGCACTGTAGTCCTGTAATGTCTAACCGCACGACTAATCCTTCCATCCCTAATTTCATGAAAGACGCTTTTCGTACTTCCTGGTGTATTTCCAAAGTATGTTTCTTTAGATCTGCAGGTAGTACGTACTGATCTTTACAATAACAGCACTGATAACCCATATCGTCGAAGCGTCTAATGGGCGTGGCGTTCGAACATAGCAGTACTTCTGATATATTAGTCCGATGTTTACGTATTTCCTTCCGACCGCGTGGTACTAGAGAGACTTGCTCAGACGTTAAAGTAACTCTTTCGCTACTCACGTCACTTGTTGATGCATTTTTCAAGTCATTTGATATGCTAGTAGCTTTCTTGGTTTTAAAATGATCCAAACTGGTGTCATCTGGTTTAACTTCAACCAAAACATTTATATCTTTCTCGTTTTGCAAGGCAGTTGATGTCGTAATTTTCTTGTTTTTCGAAATATTTGATGTTGCTATGTCTTTTCTATTTTTCGGATTACTTGGAGTTGTAGTAACTTTCTTGGTTTTTGAATGATCTAAACTAGTGTATGTTTCTTCTGGTTTAACTTCAATCCAAACTTTCAAAGGGGGCACTGCTGAAGAACCTACAAGTGAATAAAATTTTGGAGTTAGTGACAGCTTATTGCTGGGCCAACTAAACTGGATTTATATACAAAACTAGTAGTTGTAGCGTCTGCCCGTGATGTTATCCTGCTCAGAACAGCAGTGCACATACCGAAAGTTGGGTTTGTGTTTTCAAATCATCTAGGATTAAGATTGTACTCCAATATTTCACGACGGCAATTGAATAATATGTATTTGGTGACGAAAGTTAGCTTAGGCTACGGTTAATTATTTAAGGCCAGGATAATACTGAAAAAATCGCAAAAAAATATTTAATGATGTTTGTGATTGTATAAAATTCTGGTTACAATTATTTTATCGTGGAACAGCTAGTCATAAAATGTGTTTAGAGGTTTAGAAAATGTAAGCTGTGCATTTTCTTTTTAAATATGGTGGAAGAAATTTGGCACATTGGGTAGGGTTCAATTTATTAAGGTTCACTGAAACAATAAGTATAGTATAAGTAATAGTTTATTTATTATATTCAGTTTGAGGACATTTACTAACAAACTGTGTGAAAGTTACGTTAATTGCACTAGAGAGATTATTCTTATCATATTAACAAGTTTCTGATTTCAATAAGGATACAATAAGTAATTTATTAATAACATTGAGAAAAATAAAATTGCATTTTACTTATAAACTTCATAAGAAATTGTAATTTATTTCTTATTTCACACAATTTCTCCATGCTTTGATTTCATATGACTCTTCCAGCTACATTTCTGCACAAATGCCTGTTCACAGTGTTCACATTTAAAACGTCTAACGTTGTCATGAATTTTCATATGCTCTTTCAGAGTATATGCTCTGCCAAAAGCTTTTGTACAAACAGTGCATTTATGAGTTCGTGCTTTAGTATGTTTTATCATATGTTGTTTGAGATCCCCAGCTTTGAAGAAGCTCATATCACACTCGGAGCACTTATGTGGTCTCTCCATTAAGTGGTTTCTTTTGACATGAACGTATAAAGCGTGCCTGGTCTTATAGATTTTATTACACGCGTTGCATTTATTTTTAGGCACTTTCAATCCGTGCATTGATACTAAATGTGCCTCTTTAAACCTGTATTCCTCGAATGATTTATTGCATATCCTGCATTTGTATAAATTAGATTTATGTGAATGCATTGCTCTTTCATGGGATTTTTTGTTAGCTTCGGTGTCAAATACTTTTGAACAATGGCCACATTTGAACTCGCCAGTATTGTGTACACGCTTAATATGCTTTCTTAAACTAGAGAGTATAGTAAAGCCTGTATCACAGAGTTCGCAAATGTAGTTCCGATAATGTAAGTTCAAATGCTGGAGAAGAATTTTGAATCTATCAAAAGTATTCTTACAGACGCAACATTGTGCCGTTTCCTTAATAAATTGAAATGGAGTCATGAGGTTCTTTATATCAGTGTTAATTGTTTTGCGATGAATATCTTTTAAATGCTCCAAAAGTAGTTCGAGGGTGTCAACATCCTGGTTGCAGAGCTTACACTGAAGTCCAGTGATGTCTAACCTCACGACTAATGTTTCCACCCCCATTTTCATGAAACAAGCTTTTCGTACATCTTGATGGGTTTCCAAAGTATGTTTCTTCAAATCTGCAGGCAGTACGTACTGATCTTTACAATAACAGCACTGATAACCCACATCCTCGAAGCGTCTAATTGGTGTGGCATTCGAACAGCGCAACACTTCTATTATATTGGTGCGATGTTTACGTACTTCCTCCCTGCAGACTGGTACTAGAGGAACTTGTTTAGATGTTGAAGCATCTTCCTCGCTTTTCAAGTCACTTGCTGATGCAGTTACTTTTTTGTCTTTCGAAATATTTGACATAGAGGTAACTTCTTTGCATTTAGGCTTACGTAATGTTGTAGTAACTTTCTTGGTTGAATTATCTACACTACTTTCTTCTGGTTTAATTTCAATCATAACTTTCAATGGGGACACTGCTGAAGAACCTATAAGTAAATAAAAGTATGTGTTAATGAGAGCTAGTTCCTCGGCTTAATAAAGCTTATACAAAATAGGAAATCAATGAATAGACTAAACCAATTTAATTACATGTTTCCCTCGAGTATTTAAAGCCAGGATTCTTCTTTCTTACGACGTACGCTTTAATACTAATAGTTATTTTTGTTTTCAATCAGATTATTTAAAATTGCTTTCATATTTTCAACATGTCACGTAATTCAAATTACAAATAAGTTTGGGCTATGCTTACTTTTGTAATATATAGTGTTTTATAATGGTAGTCAATTTTTTTATGGGGTATTCTAGATATAGCATAATAGGAAAAGAAATATTATGGATATTTTTTGTACAAAAACGTCATATAAAAAAAAAAACCACACGCACGCATGTTTCTATGTAAAAAAACATAGCTTAGCTAAATGTCTTCCACCAGTGCTACGCTTATTGACAAACGAATAATATTGGTGGGTATCAAAAGATCATATCTTTTATGTAACAGCTAAATGACAGCTAAATGAACATAATTGTAATTAAATCCAATAATACGACACCTGCGTATAGTATCTATTTATTTATAGCCTAGTAAACGAATAGCTTGTGGATGGAAAAGTCGAAAGCAGAAACTTTGACTTAGGAACTTCGTTTGGACTAGTTAGGACATAAACATACTAAAAGTCCTGACCCCTCCGAGGTGAGCCCGAGGTGGAAGAGCACAACGAAGGACCCTTTTTTGGTTTTCCGCTTACTTCTCGCAAATGGTGCTTTGTACGAAATTGTGTGCTACAACATAATAAAAGTTAATTAAATTCTCTACAACTTTGTCTTTTGCACTTTGTATCTATCTCCAAGCACTTAGTACTGTGGTGTTTAAAAAATTGCGAGTTCGATTTCCCACCACGTTTAGAATTATTTTGTTTGTTAACGGTTGATTAATATAAGGAAACGTCAGATAATTTACCAATAATGTATGTTTATTTACTATATATTATATACCATACAAAAAAATTATTACTATAACTGATTAGTATATTTTCAATTCACAATTTCTCCATGTTTCGATTTCATATGACTCTTCCAGCTACATTTCTGCACAAATGCCTGTCCACAGTGTTCACATTTAAAACGTCTAATATTGTCATGAATTTTCATATGCTCTTTCAGTGTGTATACTCTGCCAAAAGCTTTTGAACAAACGGTACATTTATGAGTTCGTGCTTTCGTGTGCTTGAGCATATGATGTTGGAGGTCCCTACCTTTGAAGAAGCTCATATCACACTCTGAGCACTTATGTCTTCTCTCCATTAAGTGATCTCTTTTGATATGAATTTTTAAAGCTTGTCTACTGTTGAAGATTTTATTACAAGCTTTACATTTCGATGTAGGCACTTTCAATCCGTGCACTGACACTAAATGTGCTTCTTTTAAATGGTATAGGTGGAAGGATTCATTGCATATCCTGCATTTGTATAGATCAAACTTAGGTACATGCTTTGTTCTTTCATGGGTTTGTTTTTTAAGATTTGTTTCAAAAACTTGTGAACAGTAATCGCATTTGAACGTGCCGGTTTCGTGTATATTCATATGGTTTCTGAGACTACTGAGAGTAGTAAAACCTACGTCACACAGTTTGCAAATGAAGTTTCGGTAATGTAGGTTCATATGTACGAGTAGCATTTTGAATTTACTAAAATTATTGTTGCAAATGCAACACTGCAGCGTTTCCGTAACAAATTTTAATGGAGTCATGCGGTTTTTTATGTCAGTGTGAATTTTTTTATGATGAACATCTTTTAAATGCTCCAACAGTAGTTCGATGGTGTCAAGATTTTGGTTGCAGAGCTTGCACTGTAACCCTGTTATGTCTAACCTCACGACTAAGGCTTCCATTCCTACTTTCATGAAAAAAGCCTTTCGTACATCTGGATGGGTTTCCAATGTATGTTTCTTTAAATCTGCAGGCAGTACGTACTGATCCATACAATAACAGCACTGATACCCCATGTCTTCGAAGCGTCTAATTGGCGTAGCGTTCGAACATAACAATACTTCCATTATATTAAACCTATGTTTATGTATTTCATGTCTATCAAGCGGCGCTAGCGGGGCTTGTTTTGATGTTGAAGTACTTTTCTTGGTTTCCAAATTGCTTAATGTTGTAGTATCTTTCTTGTTTTCTAATTTTTTAAATATTGTAACTTTGTTAGTTTTTGAGGCATGTGAACTACTTACTTCTGGTTTAACTTGAACCAAACCTTTCAAAGAAGGCACTGCTGAACGACCTATAAATAAAAGTTTGGAGTTAGTGGCTGCAAATTCTTCGGTTTAATACAGAAGAGTTGAATAGTTTGAATGATGTACTAAATTGAAAACAAAACGATGGTGGTTTAGGAGTTTTTCCAATTTTGTTGTAAATTACTTACTTAAAATTTGGTCCCCGATTTACCACCAGGCCTTAGTTTTCGATATTGTTAATAGCTTAGCATAATTAGTTCAACTTTTTCATATGTAAGATTGAAATCAGATCTATCAACCGAATCCATCCATTATATTCATCATATGGTCATAAAACTAAAAAATTAACAACAAGAATAATCAGAGTTAAATCTTAACTTGATTATTCCAGGTGTTTCGTATCCCACTTGACATTCTGCTGGAACAAATTTCTACAAGGAATAAGCAGTAAGATTGTATTAATATTTACACCATCCTGTTTATGTCGTGATTTTGCGAATGCATAAAAGTTTAATGTTAGTAAATGGAAATGATATTAAAATAAATATCCATCTAAATTAATATATTTAGTTTTATTTTAGCTAATATGTCACGAAAAGTGTCGTAACTGCATTTGACAAACTTTAGGCACAGTGCAGATGGTCAATTGCACTTATGATGCTATACGTGATAAATAATTGAGGTTTGGTAAAACAGTTTTGGTGGCGCTTTAGCGCCCGGTAGGTGCAAAATGAGAACACCATGGTGCCCACATCCGAGGGGGCTATCTCGAAGCCGGAGAAGACGCTGGGTCAGCCGTGAAGCGAGGGATCTCAACACCCAAAACGGCTTCCCTCGCCGTAAATTTTTTGACGACCTCGAAAGAACCTCAAAAGACTCCGATCCAGAAGTGATTGTTTATTCGTTGTATGGTTACACACACTAGACGCTGCGAATGATGCGGTGATGATGACGGCCAGAATGACTCCGTTCATGCTCATCTAGGGTAGATAGAGCTTTAGAAAAATCTTTAAACAGGTTTGGTTTTCATGTTAAAGTATTAGGGCCTTATTCAATAATAATTGCAATACCATATTAGATTTTTAAATAATTTACTTCATAAATCATAATAATGAAGGGAAAACAGTGCCAAAAACGTGTATTTTGGCAAATACAAATTATGTTTGATTTACAGGCATTCATATATATATAGAATCTTACATTAATTGAAATAAAGAAGTCAAAATTGCATTTTCTTTGAAAATTTAAAGATCCCTTAAACAATTTGGGTCTATCAGACAACTTCTCCGTGTTTAGACTTCATGTGACCCCGCCAGCTGCACTTCTGGACAAATGTCTGTCCACAATGCTCACATTTAAACCGCCTAACATTATCATGTATCTTCATGTGCTCTTTCAAAGTCTTTGCTCTGCAAAAGTTCTTCAAACAAATAGTGCATTTAAAAGTCTTTAACCCACTATGCTTCACCATGTGATCTTTCAGATCGGAAGCTGAGAAAAAGGTCATGTCGCACTCTGTGCACTTATTTCGTCTTTCCATCAAATGGTCTCTTTTAACGTGAACAGTCAAGGCTCGTCTTGTTTTGAAGACCTTTTCACACGCTTGACATTTCATTGTGAGCACTTTCATCCCGTGCATTGATATCAAATGTGACTCCTTAGCTCTGTATTCACTAAAGGTTTCATTACAATACCCGCACCTATGTAACTTTGGTTTTTTCGCTTTTGTGTTGTTCTCATGTTTAATTTCCTCGTGCATGTTTTTCTTAGCTTTAGTATCAAAAACTTGTGGACAATGATCACATTTGAAGGATCCAGTGTTGTGAGAGAGCATATGACATCGAAAGCTACGGATTGATGTGAAACCCGCGTCACAAAACTTGCAAATATAGTTTCTGTAGTGTAAGTTCATATGTTCGAGCAGCAACTTGAATTTTCTAAATGTGTTAAGACACATAAAACATTGAAGTGCTTCTGTGTCGAACTTCAGTGGTGTAATGTGATTTTTTATATCGTTGTATATTATTTTTTGATGATCTACCTTCAGATGATCAAACAGCTGTTCTAGAGTGTCTAGATTTTTTGAACAAATCTTACACTGAAGGTCTGTGATATCTAATCTTATTACTAATGCGTCCAAGCCTAATTTCATGAAGAAAGCTTTTCGAACGTCTTTATGAGTTTCTAAAGTGTGCTTTTTCAAATCAGCGGGATTCGGAAATTGATCTTCGCAGTAGCAACACATGTATCCCATATCTTCAAAGCGTCTGATAGGAGTAGCGTTAGACCACAGCATCAATTCCTTAACATTTATCCTATGTTTATGTATATCATCTTTCTGAATTTTTATTTGCAGGTCTTGTTTGAGTTTAGAAAGACCTCTTCTCGTTTTTTTAGCAGCAGCTGATTGCTTTTCTTCTTTTTTAACGCTGTCAGTTTCCACTGGATGACCTACAAATAAAAGTATACAGAGGCATCATGTCGTGATACTGTATTGTATTTTGTAATTCTAAATACGAAAAATAGCACTAGCGCCAGAGAAAAGCCTTTTAACTTGTTCTGATGTGACTACATTGTTAATTAAATATTTGTTAAGTTTATTCAAATTCTTGAACCTTTTAGCCCTAAGCCACGAGCCCCGCACTTAGCTACAAGCCCCACTCTATGCTTATTTATCACTTTGAATTGATTTTGTTTGATTTTAAGCGTACCTTTCTTCTTTTTAGTATCATCTGGATGCTTTTCTTCTTTCTTAATATCGACAGTTTCCGCTGGGTGACCTATAAATAAAAGTATAAATAGGTAGCATGTCGTACAACGGTGAACTCATTAATTTGATTTTTAGTATTGATATTTTGTAATATTAACATGATCAGCTATATAAGTTACTTTTTTAAGTTTTAGGAAAAAAACAAACACATACTTCTGAAAACGTCTTTTTCCAGCATACCTGTTCAGATGAACAAAAAAAAAGGCAGTATCTAAATGTTACCATTTCACTTTAAATTCAATTGTATTTAAAACAAGTATTATCTCCACTAGCTCCTAATAAGGTGTTTGTAAACTAAGAACGCATAGTTTTTAATCAGTTCTCCATTCAAATAAAAAAACAATATTTCCTGAGGTTTTATTAAACGATTTGAAAACAGTCATTTTACATAACATCTCCATGTTTAGTCTTCAAATGATATCCCAAATGGCCCCTCTGTACAAACGCCTGCCCACAGAGTTCACATTTGAATCGCCTAACGTCATTGTGTATATTCATGTGCTCAATCAAATACCCCTTCTTACTGAACGTCTTCGAACAAATAGTGCATTGAGAAGCTCTTGCTCCAGTATGCTTCATCATGTGATATTTTAATTCACCAGGGCGGAAAAAGCCCATGTCGCATTCTGAGCACTTATGTGGTCTGTGTAGTAAGTGATTTCGATTGATGTGTTCCCTTAGAATTTTTATGGTTTTAAAAACTTTATCACATGCTTGGCATTGAGCGGTAGGAAGTTTTAAACCGTGCATTAATGCTAAATGTTTTTCTTTTTTTCCAAAATCATTGAAGGTCTCATCGCAATAACCGCATGGAAGTCTCCGTCCAATATGCATATTTTTTTCATGGGATTTCTTTTTAACATTGGTATCGAAAACTTGATCACAATAATCACATTCGAACGTACCTGTTAAATGTGTGCGCTTGTGAATCTTCATACTTTGTAAATTAATAAAACCTACATCACATATTTCACAAATATGGTTTCTATAATGTAAGTTCATATGTTCAATCAGCATCCTAAATTTAGTAAAGGTGTTCATGCAGATACAACATTGAAGGATATCGGAACTAAATTTGAATGGGATGATTTGATTTTTTATGTCAGTGTAGATTGTTTTGTGATGGTCCATCTTCAGATGATTCAAAAGTTGTTCTACTGTGTCGATATTCATATTACAAATCTTACATTGTAATGATGTAATATCTAATTTAATTATAAACTTCTCCAGGCTTTTACTTGTCATAAAATAGGCTTTTTGGGCATCGTGATGGTTTTCTAATGTGTGTTTTCTGAGATCTCTAGGATCTGGATACTGATCATCGCAGTAGCAGCAAATGTAGCCCATACCCTCGTAACGTCTAATAGGCGTAGCGTTAGACCACATAAACACTTCTTTTAAATTATGACGATGCTTTTCTAGGTTAACATTTTTTATCCTATGTCCATCAGTCCGATGATTATCATTTCCTGGTCCAGGTTTGCTAGTCCCATATTTATCTAGCTTATCAGTTTTGGGTTTAGGTTCATTAGTCCGAAGCTCAGATATCTCAAGAATTTTGGTGTTAGGTTTGTAAGTTTTTATTACCTTTACAGTAACAAAATCTACTGGTCTTGTGGCCTTTCTTTTCTTTTTTATATTATGAGAATGCTTTTCTTCCGATTTATCTCTGGCAGTGCCTGCTCGAGTACCTACAATAAAAATATTTTATTTGTTACTCATTTTATTCATGGAATTTTAGCTAGAGCATTGGAACTAATTCATGCTTAACTGTCATTTCGATTCGAAGGAAAATAATACAGTTACAATATTTATTACACAAATTTACTATTTATAATATCTCCATGTTTATCCTTTTATAAACCACTCAGGTAGCAGATAAGCATACACATGATTACACATAACTTTTCTTTCAGTTTTTGACAAATGCTTACTATTCACAATAAAATAGTCTGGCAATTCACCGATTACGACAATGTGTTTTTATATAGTCTGTTTTCACTTCTATCGGTAGTCCCCTAAGACTGCATTACATGTTTTTTATTCCCTCTCTTTAGTAATTTTATTCATCTTATGTCAGTTACTGCTATCAGCACATCGGGACTAATTCCTGTTAAACTGCCATGTTTATAGAAGTATCATTTAATTGATTAATATATGAACATTCTTGCTGTTACATCGATACTGTTCAGCTATAAGGCTGTAGCAGCGCTGTGCTCAACGCTGTACGCCTAAAGAATTGCACAGCTGGTACACAACTCTACGAATGAATATTGGATGAAATAAAAATAGCCATCACTTAAACTGTATTCGACACATAATTTATTTCAATTCACTTCATTTATTTCTATAGACAACTATAGTCTACACACATATGAGATCAAGTAATGGCAGAATGTATTTAAATAATTGGATTCAGTAGATAAGTTCATCAAGTCCCACGCTCAACGTGTAACTTGGTGAACCTAACCATCACAGCTCCATCCATCCTACCCGCGAACACCTTCAACACGCTGCTCAGTCTACACACATAAGATTAAATAATATAATTATAGTAAAAATAGATATATTAGTAGTAGTAGATTAAATAATAATTATTTAAATATATACTAAATTTTATAACTGAAAAATGTTGAATATCGTAGTTTTAGGAATTAGAACATCCAAAACATTTGGTAAAAGTAAACCTTTGAGAATGCCGTTAGGCGAAACCGGTCAGGTATAACAGAATAAATACAAGTGTTCTCAATATGTGTAACAATGAATTCCATCAAGTGCCATCACTCAACAGTATAAATAATAATAAAATTCAGTAAGTCGTTACAGAATACTGTACTCGGATGCGCATTAATAAATAGTTTATTATTTATCTGCATATATTATGCTTGGATTTGCATTATGATTTGCATTATGCTTGGACTGCATGTGACTCTTCCAGGTATTTTTATGCAAAAAGGTTCGTTATCAATGCTCACATTTAAACCTTTCTTCTCTATGAACACGCATGTGACAACTTAATGCCTTATTTATGGCGAAAGACTTGAGGCAACGAAAGGCTCTTGATCCAGTATGTTTCACCATATGGTTTTTTAGTTCGGGCAAAGAAAAGAACTTCATTTCACATTCGAAGCATTGATGCGGTCGCTCCATCAAATGATCCCTCTTAACATGAACGGTGAGCAAATTTTTGTTTTTAAATACTCTGTCACAAAGTTGACATTTATGATATACAGACTTGACCCCGTGTACAGATTCCAAATGCGCTTGCCTCTTTCTATAGTCTTTAAACGTTTCTGTACAGTATCCACATTTATTTATCGAGTCCGAATGTGTATGAGCAGTTCTTTCGTGAAGTTTCTTTTTCCCTTTTGTAAACTTTTTTGCAAAAACTGCAAGCGAATTCTCAAACTCGATGATTCTCTAAATGTCGCGTTAATGCGTTCCAGTTGACGAAGCCAGCATCACAAACTTTACAGTTACACATCAAACAACTTCACAATTACAATGTTTGTATTTTTATACGAAAAACTATAAATAGTAAAGTTCACACTAATCTGCAATTCCCGAAACGGAAACAAAATGTTGCGTACCCCTGTACTCGCCGATGTAGCTTCATCGTCACGCCAAAGATACGAACTAACTATGGTCGAAGTATGATAACAATCATACTTCGACCATAGTTAATATAATTAATAAAATAAATATCTGTAAACCTAAACCTACAGATAAAATTTCGGTAATGGATATGCATATTCTTAACGATCTGCCGGAACTTGTCAAACGAGTTTGAACAACTTGTACACTGAATTTTATCGGATCAGTGTATATGGTCTTCTTGTGTACGTTGTTTAAATGATCTATTAAATTTTCTAATGTATTGAATCAGTGCTGCACAATTTGCAGGTAAGACCAATAACATCAAGTTTAATAACATATTCACCGATTTCCATGGTTTTCATGAAATTCGCTCGAGACACATCCTTGTGATTTTCTCATTTGTGTTTTTTTAGATCGCCGGGGTTTGGGAACTGATCCTCACAGAAGCAGCAAGTGTATCCGATCCCTTCGTGCTTTCGTATCGGTGTAGCGGTAGAACTCAGAAGTATCGTGTATATATTACATCGATGTTTGACTATAATGTGTTTAGTAAGAGTCCCGACCGCTTCATCCTCACTTTCGGTTTCATCGTTATTTGTTTCATTTTGAGGATGATTTTTAAGCATAATAAATATTTTTTTTTCCTGTAAGATAGTGAAACAGTTCACAGGTTTTCTGGTCATTTTATAAGTACGTAGGTCACACTATAAGTTTTGCGTAACTTTAAAAAACTTATAACCAAAATATTATGTTTATCGCTTATCAAAATACTTTCCTTTACATTGTAAATATTTTTTCATGTGATCGAACCATTTTTTTTTAAACAGGAGGACCACAGATCTGAAGGCATGTTTTCTGCGTGCTGATTGAACGCTATCACTGCCTCTTCAGAGTTCGTAAAAGTGAATCCTCTCATCAAATCTTTGATTTTGGGGAAAATACAGAAATCACAGGGTGCTAGGTCGGGGTTATGCGCAGGGTGGGTGACGAGTTGTACTTTTTCGGAAGATAAAAATGAGTTTGTTTTGTTGGTCGTGTGCGTTGTCATGATGTAGGAGAATGCGGCTTTTATGGTCGTCTTTTGCGAACTTTTTCTAACACCCTGGGTAAACAAATAGTAGCATACCACTCGGCATTAACACTCTTTTGATCTTCAAGTGGAATTGTGCAGATGGGACTTGTCGCTGAGAAAAAAACGCGTTCGTTTTTTTACCAACGCTTCTCGCCCGCCTCACTTTTGTTAGCCTGTTCTCATTTTCAAATACCCATTCAGAAGATTGCTGGGTTCTTTTCGGGTTCAAAACAATAAATCCACATTTCGTCTCCTGTGACCGTACTTCAGTAGCATCTGTTGCCTCTCGATAGTGCTTTTAAACGTTAAGATTTTTACATACATACATACTTACGTATGTAAGTCCCGAAGGGGTAGGCAGAGGTGTATTAGCCCGCACGTTTCGCCAATTATGACTATCAGTCCCACGACGTAATAGCGGGCGAGCCTATAGCCGTCTAGCGGGCCCTTTGTCTTGGGCTGTGTGTTTACTGTCGGATGGAAACAGTCCTATTCCTCAGTCGCCTTTCACGATACACACAGGATGAGAGAAGAGATATGGTAGTCTCGTCAGGAGACGTATTTACTAGTTCGACAACTGGTATAATAGCAATAACTCACGAATAGGTTGTGAAGGTCATATGGCAGTCTCTTCAATGAATACTTATATCGAAACTCAGCTGCGTCAAAATTATACTGGAGAAAGCGGACCCTGGACTCTGAGGTGAAGGGCTCGGATGCGATTTAAGAGCATAGTTAGCAGTTAAATAAAGTGCACCTTGGAGCCCGCTTATGGTTTCTGATTATCATATGGGCTTTTCTGAGAAACCCCGAGCAGAAAGATTGCAACAGAGACCCGTTCGTTTAACGAACAGTTCCACTGGCCTGACGGCCTAAAAAAAAGGTATCTGGGATAAATTGGAAGCGGAAGGCCGATGATCGGCCGAAATGGCGCATATTGGGAGAGGCTTATGTCCAGCAGTGGACTACGGTGGGCTAATTGATTGAATGACTGATTGAACAGTTCCAAACTCTATTAATGTTAAGCATAGGTTGAAAGAAAACTTTATGGGAATCATTAAAGCTCGAAACCGTTATACTACCTTTGTTTGATGTTACCTGTGTGCCTTATTAAAGTTTTTTTAGGTGTTATGAACTTCGTAACTTAATATTTATTACTCAGTATTTATTCCTCAAATAAATCCTATCCAGTTAATTAACAAATCTGACATCTAAGAAATGGTTCTAGCAAGAAAATTCTGATATGTGTATCAAAATTAAATAATAGTAGATTACCCAACAAGTGAAAAAAAGGTGAATTCTTTTCGAGGCACTAAGTTGTATCCCAAGAGGAGCGAAGCAGATCGAGGGATGCAAGTGCCGAGATGAATGCTTTTCACGTTTTAGGTTCGCTTGCCTAAGCCTCCCAATTGGAGTGCGATAGGGTAATTGATTGATTGATTGATTTTGAGGAACCTTTAACAAATATAGACCAATATTAGTTTAACATAACTTTATTAATATCAATTTCTGTTATTTTTGACAACATGATGAAGAATATCACTTAATATATTATTGTAACGTCATGCCCACGCCCACCATCTGGAGAAGTCGGAGAGATTTTTTTTAAATACAATTTCTCCATGTCTGTACCCACAATGTTCACACTTGAACAGTCTATCACCATTATGTACTCTCCAAAATGAACTATATACAGGGTGTAATCGTTAAGTGTGTCCAGGCGATTATTCCATAACTATTACAGATATCAAAAAACTGTAAACTGATATCGAAAGTACGTTACCTAATGAGTAAAATGACATCAATAACTTTTTTCAACTCAAAAACGAGAGGTATCTAAAATTTTGACATTAAACCCTCCCATAAATTTAGTATTAGATTAGTAGAAAGGTTTTAGTTTCCTTATTTTAAGTGGTCTAGTACTCATTTTACCTTAATCATATTTTATGATTACGTATGATTATGACAATGATGATTTTCATATACCTAGATACATGTGAAGATTTTTTTTTAAGAATATTAGAACCGAAGTTACTAATATTCCCTCTAACCCCTCCAACTAAGCTAAAATGCTTGTGCTAGGAGTGGGTTCACGCCGGTAGTGTAATGGCGACGTAAGGCCGACTCCTTAACTACTAAGCTACCGACGCTTTTAAATTTAAAAGTTTTTTAATTATCTTACCACTTCAAATCTACACTAATACGAGTATTATAAAGAGGAAAGATTTGTACCTATTTTTGTATGTTTGTAATGAATAGGCTCAAAAAGTACTGGGCCGATTTAAAAAATTCTTTCACCAATAGAATGCTACATTCTTCCAATTTGACATAGGCTACATTTCATTTTGAAAAAAATTAGGGATCCTTGGTAAAATTTGAACAATGTAACCGAAGGTGTAGAAAAATGAGTCTTAAAATGTCTTTCGTCGAAAGCGCTGCCGAAACTATAAATAATTGTCTACTCCGTGCGAAGCCGGGACGGGCTGCTAGTTAGTAATAAACCGTGTTTCAATATCGCATTAATTTGAGCAGACTGAAAAGCAACACACTACAAAAAGAAATTGTACTTACTAATAAATAAATATTATTATTTTTAATTTTATTACTCTGCTAGGTTATCAGTACTAAGCTAAAATATTCTTTTAAAATAAGCACACTAAAACCTTTCTACTAATCTCATACTAAATGTATGGGAGGGTTTAATGTCAAAATTTTAGATACCTCTCGTTTGATTTTTAAAAAGTTATTGATGTCATTTTACTCATTAGGTAACGTACTTTCGATATCAGTTTACAGTTTTTTGATATCTGTAATAGTTACGGAATAATCGCCTGGACACACTTAACGATTACACCCTGTATAACACTAGTTTGTTGTATTGTTCGAAAAGCCGCACATGAAACAATGCAGTGTTCCAACCACCCCTTACAACCATGTACGTCGCTGATAAAGGTATAAGAGTCTAAACACATACCCAGTGTCTCCATATCCACACACAGTAATTCTTGTTTTGTACAAAAACTCGGCAACTCGTTACAGAGTATCCGCATTAATATTGCTTACTAGATTTGCTCGCGTGGATGTCGGTTCCCGGCAATTATTCGAATTTTTCTCGTCGTAAAAACCATCCTTGAACTTCAACGAACATTTAAAAATAAGAATTGGCCAAATTGGTCCAGGCGTTGTTGAGTTATGCGCTTACCAAAACATTTAGCGATTCATTGTTATATTATAGATTATTTATCTGTATATACCTATTCATACATTTTCATCATGCTTGGACTGCATGTGACTCTTCCAGCTACATTTCTGTACAAAGGCTCTATCACAATGCTCACATTTAAACCTTTCTTCTCTATGCACACGCATGTGCGAATTTAATGTCTTCTTTCTGCCGTAAGACTTGAGGCAAATAGTGCAACTAAATGCTCTAGATCCAGTATGTTTCACCATGTGGTTTTTTAGTCCGGTCGACGAAAAGAACTTCATTTCACATTCGGAGCATTGATGCGGTCGCTCCATCAAATGATCCCTCTTAACATGGATGGTGAGCAACTTTCTGTTTCTAAATACTCTGTCACAAGCTTGACATTTAGGAGATACAGACTTAACCCCGTGTGCAGATTCCAAATGCGCTTCTCTCTTTATATAGTCCTTAAACGTTTCTGTACAATATCCACATTTATTCATCGAGTCCGAATGTGTATGAACGGTTCTTTCGTGAAGTCTCTTTTTCACTTGTGTAGCGTAAACTTTTTTGCAAAAACTGCAAGCGAATTCTCCGATTCGATGATTCTCTAAATGTTGCGTTAAAGTGTTTCGGTTCACGAAGCCAGAATCACAAATTTTACAGATGAAATTTCGATAGTGGATATGCATATGCCTAACGAGCGGCCGGAACTTGTTGAACGAGTTTGAACAATTTGTACACTGAATTATATCGGCGTTATCGAATTTGAAAGGGAAAATATGGTTTTTTATATCAGTGTATATGGTCTTCTTGTGTACGTCGTTTAAATGATGTATTAAATTTTCTAATGTACTGATTTCAGTGTTGCAGAATTTGCAGGTAAGACCAGTAACATCAAGTTTGATAACATATTCAGACATGTTCATATTTTTCATAAAATTTGCTCCAGACACGTCCTTGTGATTTTCTAATGTGTGTTTTTTTAGATCGCCGGGGTTTGGAAACTGATCCTCACAGAAGCAGCAAGTGTATCCGATCCCTTCGTACCTTCGTATCGGTGTAGCGTTAGAGCTTTGAAGTATCGTGTTTATATTATATCGATGTTTGACCAAATCAGACCTTGGAGCTATTTTGTTTTTAGTAAGAGTCCCGACCGCTTCATCCTCACTTTCCGTTTCATCGTTATCTGTTACAACTCTTTTTTGACGCCTACCTATAAAGAAAAGGATGAATCATTGAAATGGTTTCATAATAGAGGATGATTTTTTAAGTTTATTAAATATAATTTAAAATACTAAATATTTAATTATCAGTTAGTCTTTACTAAATTAAATTATTTAATCTGGAATCCAGTAAGATAGTGAAGCAGTACACAGGTTTTCTGGTCTTTTTTTAAGTATTTCAGTATTAGTTCACTTGTGTGATATTATAAATTGATTGATATAAATTGTTGACATAAATATATATTACGTGACGATGTATATTTATTATTAAAGCAGTAAGAATCTAAAAATACGATTGTGAATAAGATAAGAAAACAGGCTTCGCAGCCTTTCGCAGCACCCGTTAAATCGGGCGGATCGTCTGTGAGAATACGGATTGGTGGATAGTGTCAACTCATTTACAAGAAAGTTGACGAGATAGGTAACTTCAACCCGGGTTTCATATCTAATACGGGGAGTGCATCCTCGTGCTCCTACTAAATAATCCTACTGGTAGGAGCACCGGGACACCTATGTCCTGGTGCTCCTACTACAATGGCAACCGTGAAGTGTCCAGTAAAATTTTGGTATACCGGATTGGGTGCATCCTTCAATCCGGGATACCAAAATTTTATTATCAGTGGGTATGGTATTTGACAGCTCCCATTTTTTAATTTTAGGTACTCGCTTTTGGCAGCATTCATTTACAATAATTCCCTAGGACAATGTGAACATTGTCCTGAAGGTTTGACCTCAAGGTCCAAAACATAGTATTTCATCACGACAACAACATAAACAATTTTAATAATCCTCCAACCCGTCTGGCCAGGCCAGCGTGGAAACAGTAGGCTAAAGTCTCCCAACATTGGGAGAGGCCTTTGCCCAGCAGTGGACTGCAATAGGGTAATTGATTGATTGATTGAATTGGAGTAATAACCTTTAATTTAAATATAGACCAATACTAGTATAATATTCCTTTATTGATATCAATTTCTGTTATTTTTGTCAAGATGATAAAGAATATCACTTAATAGTTCACGCCTGCCACCTGGAGAAGACAGAGACAACGGCCCGCCGTTAGCTTCTTTTTTTTATTTATTGGACACCTCAATTTGACTTCACCTCGCCTGATGTTAAGCTAAAGGCAAAGTCTCGGAAAGAGGGTCGCCATCGTAAACATGTACCATGTTAACAGTGGTGGCACTCAGTTTGACGGCCTCATCAGATGCCTTTTCACGCTCCGCTTAAAGGACCCGGGACTGTAGGAAGAAGGAAACACGAGCTTCTGCTTGCTTTCAAGTGATTCTGAGCTATACTGTTTTTAAGATACAATCTCTCCATGTCTGTTCTTCATATGAGCTTTCCAGCTACATTTCTGTACAAATGCTTGTCCACAATGTTCACACTTGAACCGTCTGTCACCATTATGTATTCTCATGTGTTCCTTCAAAGTCTTCTTCCTTCCATAAGACTTCAAACATATTTCACACTGAAATTTCTTAATTCCAGTGTGCTTAATCATATGTTGATTAAGATCATGCTGTCGATAAAATTTCATATCACAGAGCGAGCAATTGTGATGCCTCTCTAGTAGATGGTCTTTTTTTACATGTGTCCGTAGTTTATTGGAGGTAGAAAATATTTTATCACATGCATTGCACTTAAAATCGGCATTGTGAACACCATGGACCTTTGCTAAATGCTGTAGTTTCATATAATGTTCCCTGAATCCTTCGTTACAATATCCGCATCGATTGATCACATTTCGATCACTGTGATTGTATCTTATATGCATTTTCTTCTTTGCGACGGTATCGAATATTTTCGAACACAAAGTGCAAGGAAACGTTCCTTTAAGATGTATATACGCGTGACTGCATAAACTGCCTTTGTTTATAAACCCAGCGTCGCACACCTCGCAGATGTAGTTCCTGTAATGTTTGTGCATGTGTTCTTGCAAGATTTTGAATCTTTCAAACGTGTTAGTGCATAAACAGCAGGTCAGCAGTTTTGTATCAAACTTAAATGGTACTATATGGTTTCTTATATCTTTATATATGACTTTCTCGTGTTTCTCTACAAGATGTATCATCAGATTTTCCAAAGAATCTATATTGGATTCGCAGAGTGTGCATTTCAATCCTGTAATATCGAGTCTGATTGCGTATCTGTAAAGACTGCCTCTGGAACTCGACGTGCAAGAAATCTTAACATTAGTTTGACCCTGGTGTACTGCCAAAGTGTGACTTTTTAAGTCTTCAGGTTTTGGATACTGTTCTGAGCAAAAACTGCACATATAGCCGATGCCTCCTTGTTTTAGTATTGGAGTCGCATTTGTACATTTTAAGATCTCTTTCAGATTATGTAAATGTTTTCCATATGTTGTCTTTTTATAGTTTTGAGCTTCCTTTACGGCCTTGCCCTTTTCACTACCTTCTTTATCTTGAAGAGACGGTACTATATATTTGCTTTCTGTCTTGATGACCACTTTTGCTTGGATACCTATAAAGAAATAGATAAGTTCAGATGTGTTCACTAGTGCCGCTGTGGAGTTTGTTGCGCTTCTTCTCGACTAGCGCCTAGGAAGCGGTGGTAAAATTAGGTTAAGTAGAATGACATTAAAAAGATATAACCATGTTATACTATATTGAGAAATAAAGAACATTGAACATTGTAAGTTTGAGTCTTCTTGGCAGCTATGGAGAGTATTTTATCTTGCGGTGTAAGCGCGAAAAAATTCATCACTTTCCGAATTATTATTTACATATATCATTGCTTAGCTAGACAAACATTCGATGTCGTTATAATAGGTTTTCTTATCTAGGTAGGTACGTACAAAAATGAATGAAGAAAATAGCTTTTGAAAGACTGTCTGACCAATTGGGATATTTCTTCTTGTTCTATACCTTGAAACTATACTTAGACTTTATGCTATACTTAGTACTTTGAAACTAGCCATTCAGTTTGAATATTATTCAGCTCATACTAAGAAACATGTCAGTTATCGCGACTTTTGATGGTATCTCTGGTTGTGATCAAACTTACGTCAAATTTTAGTTTAGCCAAAACATTTCTAACAGAAAAACTCGCATTAAAATCAGTACAATAGTTATTTTGTCCATCGAGGATAACAAGAAAAGATTAAAATAAATGGTATTCACTATCGGCAATTTAACAGTCCAAGCATTTTTTTTAAATATATCCAATTTATGAAATTATCGTTGAAATGAAATGAAATAAGTTATTCATTTCATTCTGTTTATGCATCTATTAGGCTAGTCCGCCACGGTTGCGGGCGAATCTACGATTTTCTCGCGGCGGGCCTTAGAATCGCTCGCAACCGCGGCCGACGCGGTTAAAAACCGCTTCGTGAGTTCTTAGCCTTAATGTTCAGCAACTTTTGAGAGCGACTGAGCATACTCGTAGTAATGTCCAAGGCGCTAGAGGCAATAAAAACAAGTAATTATAATTTTCATAAAATTATATTTTAAACAAATAAACTACACTCAACGTTAATATATAAATAAATTATCTATTTAACTTTTTAAAATTAAACATTATGCCGCCTTTACTATCGTGGAAGTGGTATGAACCAAAAAATAAACAAATAATATGTAGTAATAATATTACGAAAATAATAGTTCTATGGCCACATATGTAATTTTTAAATAATCTAACACTTAATCACACTTTTCACCCTATTTTTGAAGAAAGTGTAACATAAAAAGTCCGAATAAACTATGCAGAATCAACAAAACATTTTACACGAGCTCCCCGTGCCTATTCCTCATATGTCCCTTCCAGCTACACTTTTGAACGAATGCTTGCCCACAATGCTCACACTTAAATCGTCTATCATCGTTATGTATCCTCATATGCTCTGTCAAAGTCTTCTTTCTCCCATAAGACTTCAAGCACACGTCACACTTAAATTCTTTCAAGCCCGTATGCTTCACCATATGCAACTTGAGCTCATTAGATCCAAAAAAGTTCATATCACATTGATTACACTTAAACCTTCGCTCCATTAAATGGTCTCGTTTCGTATGTATAGTCAAAGAGCTTTTATTATCAAACGACTTATCACAAGCGTGACATTTAACAGCTTTTAGTAGAACGCCATGCACTTTAACCAGATGATGGTCTCGCCTTTTGTAATTTGTAAATTTTAAATTACAATACCCACATTTGCTGAGTAAATTTGCGTGTATATGAACGGATTTCTCGTGACTTTTCTTTTTTCTGTGAGTATCGAACACTTTTGAGCAGAGGTCACATTTGAATGAACCGAGTTTGTGTGCTTCTGTGTGTGCAGCTAAAATATGTCGGTTGATAAAACCGGCGTCACAGAATTCGCAAACAAAATTTCTAAAATGAGCATTCATGTGTTGTTGTAGATTTTTAAATTTATTGAAGACGTTCGAGCAGAACATACAGGTTAGAACGTCATCGTGGAATTTGAAAGGCATTATGTGGCTTTTGATGTCTGTGTGAAGTGGTTTGCCGTGCACTTTGAAGAGATGGTCTGTTAAGAGATCCAAAGTATCTATTTCCATATCACAGATTTTACAGCGAAGCTCTGTAATATCAAGTTTAACTAGATACGAGAACATCATTTTGCCAGCCATGAATTTTAATTTGGTCTTATCGTCATGTCCTTCGATTGTATGCCTTTTTAAATCTGCAGGATCAGGGTACTCATCTCCACAAAAGCTGCAGGCGTAACCGATGCCTCCCATACATCGAATGGGTGTGGCGTTTGAGCATTGAAGGATAATTCGTACGTTACTGCGGTGCTTTTCCAACTCATATATCCTCGGTTTCATTAGTTTTTCGCTATCCGTTTCGATGGCGTTACGTCGACCACCTACAAAGAAAAGTAAATAGTTATTTTATATCTTGATGATATTTTTCTGTTGGGTCGCGTTGCTTCAGATATTTTGATATTTTAGGAACTGCAATCTTTTATTCTTTAAGTTTAGTAATATTATCAACAAGATTAGAGATAGATCTTTGTATGATCGAGGTAACGCAATCGATTAAGTACCTGTATACGTAGTCGCTAGTGGTATTTAGATGATTCTTCATTGGAACTTTTAAGGCATTTATAAACGGTAAATGATAGAAATGAATAGAGGATGGCCTATCGCTATATTTCTAGATTTGATAATAAAATGTCGTTAAGAAATGTTTGAAGTGTTTATACCTACATTATATTTCATGAACATATCATTTGGTCGTTATGGTTGCTATACCAGTACTAGATGAAATATTCAGCACTCATTATATGGGTTTATAGGACTTATAGGGTTAAATAAAGCTGGCCCAAAATGGCAATTCTAGTAAGTGATCAAAAAATGCTTCGTAACGAAATGAAAAGTAAAGAAAATAAGTAAATATCATAAAGTACCAAATACAGGACCTCATTATGTTAATATTAATTTTATTAATATCGAGCATAAATTACGAACAAAATTTGCAACTTCACGCTTAACGGAATTATATACGACTACTGATATGAGACTGTTTCTTCATTCACAATCAAAGAATATTCTATACACGAAATATATTACTAGAGTGGTAAATATCCTTTTACACAAACTCCCCATGCTTGGAACGCATGTGACTCTTCCAACTACACTTTTGTACAAAAGCCTGCCCACAATGTTCACATTTGAACCTCCTATCATTTGCGTGGATACGCAAATGCTCCTTCAACGTATGACTTCGCCCAAACGCCTTTAGACACACTTCACACCTGTACTGCTTCACTCCTGTATGTTTCAGCATATGTGTATTGAGATCTTTATTGCTATAAAATTTCTTATCACAATGGTCACATTCATGTCGTCTTTCAAGTAGGTGGTCTCTTTTTATGTGTCTTGTCAGTTTATCTCGTCTTGTAAACTCTTTATCACAAGCTTTACAATGCAATACGAGAGGCTCTACTCCGTGTACTTCCACCATATGCTCGTTTTTTCTTGCATAGCTTAGAAATTTCTCTTTACAGTACGGACATATGTTTCTTCGTTGATCACCTGTATGGACAAATTTCTCGTGGTTAGCTTTCTTGCCGTTGGTATCAAAAACTTTCGGACAGAAGCTGCAATTAAATTCGCCCTGCTTGTGCCTCGATAAGTGGCTTTTAAGAGTCCTGCTGTTCACAAATGCAGAATTGCAGACCTCGCAAGAATAGTTTCTGCAGTGTAAATTCATATGCTCCTGTATCAACTTGAATCTTTCGAAATTTTTGGCACAAAACACGCACGTAAAGCCGTCGCCTTCAAATTTGAATGGTAGTATGTGGCTTTTTATATCTGTAAAAATTGTTTTGTCATGATCAAGTCGTAAGTGTTCTAGATATTTCTGTAAATCTTCAAAATCATTACAGCAAAGTTCACATCTTAAGCCGGTGACATCTAGTTTCACAACATATGAAGACAAAGGACATCCTTGCATGAATTTTTCTTTTGCAATTTTGCCGTGATTTTCTAGGGTATGTTTCTTTAGATCATTAGGTATAGGGTATTGCTCGGAGCAAAAACAGCATGTGTATCCTATACCATTGTGAGATTTTATCGGTGTAGCATTGGAATTTAGAAGGATGGTCCTTATATTGTGTAGATGCTTAGTTATCGGCTTGCAAATTATGTTAGATCCAAGAATCACCAATCCGTCCAATACCTTTGCTTTCTGGAGTTTCTTTGATATGGTAACACTCCAATCGTTTTTGTCTTTCTTTTTAACTGATGTCGGCCTTTTGAGTAAATTCGCTATCTTACTTACATCCGGCTCTATTTTTATGTCTGTATTGCAGTCGACACCTACAAACAAAAGTACTGAATTAAAATTCTCTTGTAAGATTCTCAAGCACGACGAACAATATAATTTTCAAGTATATTAAGAGTTTGTATGTTACTTGTGGGCTTCAGATAATTTTTACAGACGCCGCGTATAGACGAGAAACTTCCCACTTAGCATTTCAATTAGGCAACTCAGTGGTTAAGGAGTTGATAAAGTAACCGGGTTCCCATCCTGACCATTACACTACCGTCGTGAACCCACTCCTAACACAAGCAATTTAGCTTACTTGGAGGGGTTGGTGGGCACTTTTTTAGTTTAATATTATTTATAAAAAACACAGCTCGAACGAGCTCGCTCGTAAATTTACGTAAGTTAAATATTAAGTTTTATGCTCACAAAAAGACTTCCAATGCGTGCAGAAAGTAGTTTCTTCATACTTCTACGCTTAGTAGCATCTATCATTGTGTAATCTTTGACTCCATACATTTCCAATTTTTGGTATCCTATACAGTCTCTAGTATCTGCTTTTGTTAAATGAATGTTTGTTTATCTCCCATAGATAGAATATGAATACCTACAGAAATGTGCTATTAGATGCTAGTCTGCCAGCCAGTTGCCAGTTGACTTTTGCGAATAAAGAGGTGCACTGGAGGATTTTGAAAAATGAAATAAAAGATGTTCAAAATAGTTCATCATAAATATAATATAATAAGTTATAGAGTACATGATCACGATTACATAAAATATATCACGATTAAAATTCGAGATCTACACCGTAGATAAAACACAAAATGGAGGTTAGAGGATTGACCCTACAGAGTGACAGTAAAGGCTTGTGAGTCAAGAAAATGGTGTTGCAATATCAAAAATAAAAAAGAGAAATACGCTGTTCTACTATAAATTAATAGACTTTACAAATGAAGACGTGAGTGGATGAAGGGGTTATGTGCCAATTTTAAAATATCGAGATAGTCTACTTCAAATCTTTAGTACCTACCTAATTTGCAGATAGCTATGACGTTTTCTGATTATTTATACAATACTATTATGTATGATTATATTGTTTAAATATAATTAGAAAATGTCATAATTATCTACGTTACTTTCATGTTTTGAAATGTTCACTTAGCCCCTTCGTCCTGTTACGTCTTCAAATATTCTGAGGGTCGTATTCTAGAATGACACTCATCCTAAATCGGATTTATCTGAGGACAGATTTTATAGGTCATATGTCAAACTATTAACCTGTATATACAATCTGTCGTCCGAAAAATCGTGATTCAGGCTGAATATCATTCTAGAATACGAGCCTAAAAATGTCTGGTCAATTTCTCGGGTATGTGAGTTTATTCAGTTTTATCATTATTAAATATCTAATACGTATAATAAATTCTCAGTCAGAGATCGCGTTCGAGAGTCGCACATACTGTTAGATCATCTGCTCTCTACTTCTACTTAAGTGCCTCAATCAATAAATAACCTATTACATAATCTCTCGATTTTAGAACTTTGGCACTCTCCAGTGGTACATCCTCCAAATATTACTTTGCCATATTTGGTACAACCATATTCGGCACCATCATATTCTTAGAAATTCCATGATTTTTCTTCATATGCTTTCTCTTACTGTTCTGCGTGGCATAAGCCTTTCCGCAGACTTCACATTTGAACTTTCTTTCATTAGTATGAGTGGCCATATAATGCCCTAACATGTGCCTTTTAATGAAAAATCCCATACTGCACACTGAACATTCGTAGGGGCGTTCTTTTAAATGCACACTTCGCATGTGCAACATGAGATTAGATTTCAAATTGAATTTCTTGTCACACAAATCACATTTGATGCCTTCTGCATTGTGGACTTGCATCATATGTCTAGTTTTCTGGTAATAATTTTTGAATCGCGCTTTACAGATCTGACAGACACTATCGCCAGCGATACCCTTATGTTCAGTATTCACATGAGCTTTCTTTTTCGATTCTGCGGCAAAAACTTGTCCACAATGCCGGCAAGGGTAACTAGATTTTTTCTTCCCGTGGGTAGTTTCATGTCTATTTAGACGGAACGAGTTCACGAATCCAGCGCCACATATCGTGCAGATAAAGTTCCGATAGTGTATATTCATGTGCTGCATCAACAGCTTCATATTGTGGAAAACTTCATTGCAAAGACAGCAATTGATTTGCTGTTCGTTCGTTAACTTAAACGGTTGGAAGTAGTCAGTGACTCCGAGGTAGTATTTCTTTTCGTGAACGGATACTAGATGTTCTGTTAAAGTTTGTAGGGATTCCATTGGATGGTCGCAGAGCGTGCATCTTAGGTCGACTATATCAAGAAACGCGACGAAACTAGCCATTCCTGAACCTGCTTTGTATGAAGGTCTTTCTTTGGCGTGATCGCCATGAGTGTGGGCTCTAAGGATGTCTGGAGTAGGGTATGTTTTGAAGCAATACGCGCATATATACCCGGCATCGTTCCTGTCCTTGAAGGGAGTGACATTTGAGCACGTGAGCAGAGTGGTTAGGTTATGCCACTGTTTCTTCATCTCTGGCAGATGTTTTTCGCGATACATTAATCTATCTAATGTTTCGTCTTCTTCTTTAACAGCGCGTTTGCGTTGTTTTTTTGTTGCTCCGGTAGCGCCTATAAAAGAAAAATAATTTTCACACCCGGTTCAGTCTTCTTATTTATATAAATAGTAACGCAACGTATTTTGTAAGTTAATAATCATGTCATTCAATATCAACTCGCATCAAAAATTTCACTTATAATTCAATCTACCTTCATTTACTAAACGTAAAATAAAATGAGGTCTCTAACCGTGATTATGTACTAATTTATTTTTATTTTCAATCATTCATGGTATTGACTGTATATTATATGCCACTACGAGATAGTGCACCAATAGCAATATGCTTCTGCAAAGGTGTCCTGAAATATTTTATTTTGAGATGGCACTACCCAGTTCCACAGGCCCGTAAGTCCTTAAGGACCGGAGTATGAATTGACAATGCAGCTGCGCAGAAATCGTCCTTTAGATTTTCGGTGATGTGCCATTCAATAATAGGTATTAGTTGATGAACCAATCATAGAGTTATAGTAAGCCAATTACATGCTCAAAGGGCTCGTGCCATTGGTTGATTTTATTTTAACCTTTGCACTTTTCTCTCCCAAAAGTAGGAGCTTACCAACAGAATAGTATCTGTAGATACAGGCAGAATATACCAAATTCTGTTTCGTATAGTAACTTTATACTATTTCATTCCATTCGTCCCATGCCTTTTGCAATATCTGTCAGTGGTATAAAAAATGGATATTGCAAATTATGTTGTTGGCTTATAAATAAAAAAACAAATTCAAAATATAATATTCGTTTATTTTCAAACATCACTATCTTGTACATAGCAAATCTTAATAATACATTCCAGGTTATATACTACAATGACAATGTACTTATAAAGGCATCTGGATTCTGGTCTAAGTCTGGTCTTAAGTTAATGATCATATCTCGAATTTTGAATGGTTAAGGTTCGGTAAAATAAAAGTTTTGAAGCAGAAATTCAAATTCAGGGTGTATGGGGTCATGGGCAGATCTTTAGGACACATGGCAACCTCACGTACTGATTGAAGGATGGGATCCTGGATATTTTCCCCTTATACTGTCCTGAGTGTGGCTGCGGTTATGAGAGAAGAGGTTAGTCCTCCACCCGCGAAGGAGCAACGTCCGTCAGTGCCTAGACGAAGCCAAATTGAGCGTAATGTTGATGAAGGTTACCGGGACACTTTGTGCGCTAGAGAGGGAGGTGGCATTTTTTTTACCGTGCGAAAAATCCCCATGAATACCACCCCTCCGGAGCCGGTTTAGGTGGTTATGTCGGACTCGAACCGGCTAAAACGCACACCGTCTTTGGGTCTTTGGTTGCCGGAGGTGAAAATGCAGGAAACATATCTCTCGCACCCCGGCAGACCCAGGACATCTCTTTCGAGACGGCCCCCTTCGAGTTGTGGGGACTATAGTGTCTCCATCTAGCCCCGGGTACAGGGAGGCACACTCTGCGCCGCCACCGCGGCCTGCCTCTGCTAGGGTGACAGACGGCTTCACCGATCACCTCCAGGCCCTCGAGGGAGGTGGCCATGGACATATTCTTGTATAGTTTCAGGCTCCACGGTAAGGCGCAGAATATGGTACTACACAGAGGCAGGATAATTAAAGGGTTTTCTCTGTAGTGAAGGAGTCAGACAGATACTAGATGATCAAATTCATTGAGTAAAATGTGAGAACACTGAGAACCCAGGATTTTTAAGACGATTCACACTAACCAGGTCGCCTAATAAAGGAAATTCAATTGTATAAAAATTGATTATAGTTCATATGCCGTCACATTTAAATTTTGGCGATGGCAGTCCGGCTCCGGACGGCTTTAAACGGCTCCGGGCGAAATGAATAAACTAAAATGTAAATATAATGAATAAAATAAAAAGCAAAAATTGCACAATCCAATTACTCACTTCACCAGCGTTTTCAACTATGATAAATTCGAAATATGACGTCAGAGTACATAATATATAAGTATCTATGATAGTAAACAAAATAAAATTAAAATTATACTTCATCATAAACGAAAATAATCTAAAGTAAAGCCAACGAAGCGAGAGAAAAAGGTAAACAAAGTTTCAGCGGTTCCAAACATTCATCACTTCAAGCGCAATACAGACAGGAATGAAATTGCTCATAAGATGGCGAATCTGACAGTTTAGAAGCGCTGTGCTGACAGATTTCCTGTACTACGAAACACGAAACGACAGCTGTCGCTCGGCCATTGTCGCGTAGTGTGACACGTGCGACAAGGACAGAGAAAATAATCGCTAGTTATCGCAACGTAACTCAGTAATGGTAACTTTGTTTACCTTTTTTCTCTCGTCTCGTTGGCTTTACTTTAGATTGAGTTATTTAGAGATTTAGTTATAACATTAGCGGATACTAGGTAGCTACACAGACACATCTTGGACACTCATAATTCTTCTTATTGCTTTCAAATTGCATTCAATATATTACTTAATGGCCGGTTCACAGTATTCCAGTAGCCATTCCAGTCCAACGAGCGAATCCAGTGCTGGAAGGCTACTGGAATAATGTGAACCGTCACTGGAATGTGCCCATTCCAGTGGATTGTTCAAGCGCGTATAAAGGCCTGTTCAAACATAAGCGGTATTCGCTGCCACTGTGGGTATAGGTACATACCGCGCGGGTTTCGCTCAGGAATTTAGTATGAAGTTCCGCGGCTAGAGCGGAATCATTGGTACCATAGTACTGCGTAGGTAAATTTAGCTTGATGAGCGAAACAGATTCCGCCAGTCGACGCAGCGCGTGTATGTATGCCGATACAAAAATTACTAATGGCGAAAACTTCCTGATCGCGTACCGCCTCCCACGCGGTATTCTACCCAGAAGGATAGCGAAATTCGCTTTGGTGGGAACAGTAATATTACCAGATACCCGCTCGGTTTTCTGTACCGCAGGCGGCAGCGAATACCGCTTATATCTCAACAGGCCTTAAAACAGTCTAGAATAATGTGAACACTACAATCCGGTCCAGCACTGGACTGGATTGAGTAGCTGGATTACTGAACTGGGCTAATTTGAACCAGGCATAAGTCATTATATTTTTCGGGTAAAATAGGATTTACTCTATTAAAATGGTACAATATACTAATTGTAAAATATAAAATTGTATAATAAAGTGTGAAAATGTCAATGTCTAGAGAAATAGATGGATTAAATCGCACTACAATTACAATTATTATTGCCACAACCTAATTTAGCATCTATCTCTTTCTCATTTTAAACTCCCTTTCATTAAAAACATCTACCGTTTTCCTATGTCGAACATATAGTAGGTAGTACAAGTAAGTTTATTCCTTGTAGATACACTTTTCTCGTAGATACACTTTTAATCCCCTGCCTCTCTAGGACGCCATGGCGACGTCGTCGCCGGCCACGTATCCAAGAAGTTAGTATTGAAAAACGGCTTGGCAACCGTACATTTCAATACAAACTGCTTGGATACGTGGCCGGCGATGTCACCATGGCGTTCTAGTGAGGCAATGGACTTAGAAAAACCCCACCTTCGTTTCCGTCATATACCTATGCATTTTGGTACATGTACCTACATACAATGCCTTAAAAGGAAGGTTTTCGACCAGTGCGTATTGCTAGTGTCGAAACGTGAACAATAATAACGGTGCGACTACTCCAAGAAAAGAAACGAAGAAAAAAGAAAAATATATATATAGATATATATATATTTTTCTTAGAAAGAATATTTATCTATAATAAAGAATATTTATTTGAAAAAGTCACGCACCAGGCTATGGAGCAAGATACTTGTAGTCTCTTTTGAGGATAGTATTCGAAACGAGGTCATACGACAAACAACTACAGCGTTACTCGCAGAATAAGCAAGCTGAAGTGGCCGTTTCAATAAAAGAGTCCTAGAGTGAAGACCGCGTGAAGGCAAACGTTGCCCGTTAGCCGAAGAAAGACGCCCTCGAGCCAGATGGACTGTCGATCTGAAAATGTGTCAGGGATAACACACGACTATAACGGCCTCCTTATAATTTACCATATAACTTATAACTTACCTTCAGTTTAATTATTATAATTATTGAAACTGTAAAATGGATTGTATTTAACTGTACTACACAATAATGTATCGAACGGGTGCGTTAGCGGGTATTACGTGAAAATAAAATGTATCTTATCTTCGAGGAAAAAGTGTACCTAAGAGAAATAAACCGTTGAGAGCATCCCTAAGCGGATTTACAGCATTCTATAACCAATTAGTCGTTGCGATGTTAGAACCTATAATTTTAGGAACAATTTCGTACTTTTACCGCAAAAATTATCACATTACTTTGAAAATAACAACTATCCAAATAATTTTTTTTCTTAAATTTAAACCAGGGCAGAAACTACGCCATCTTACCACGGTGCGAGATTTCACGGACATAGGTATTGTTTGATTTACTCATATATCTTGGACTTAAAATATTTTATACACGCGCAGTACACGTTTTTTGGGTGTATTTTGAATATATCAGGGCACAAGCACCAAGATTACTACAAAACAGTCCGCACGCGTGAGGGCCTCGTTTCTCTCGCGAATTAGGTTCAAGATATGTGTCGCGATCTCTCACTGCTCATCTGCTCCACCAATCCACGGTGCATAGTCGGCGGAATCGCGCACGCATCCGTGCAATCGCGAGCCGTGGAAAGGCTAATACTAGATGAATGTCTGATCTTTAGCCTTTTCGTCTTGAGCTTTCTGCTTACTCTCCGCCGCAATCTGTTTCAACGTCAACTCCCTATTATCTATTAAATGCTTGACGTCATCAAACTCCTTGAAAATATCCAAGTCGTCCTGATGAAGCCGCACGTGACTTTTCAAACTGCATTTCTGCATGAACGTCTTTTTACAAATTTCGCATTGGAATCTTTTATCGTCCTCGTGGATTTTAAGATGCTCCTTCAGAGTTCGCGCTCTAGAGAACGTCTTACCACAGACGTCACAAGAACATACTTCTCCGCCCGTGTGTCTCGATAGATGGTCTACTAAACCTCGCTTAGAAAAGAACTTAGCGTTGCACTTATCGCAGAGGAAACTCCTCTGCTGTAGATGATGGTGTTTGATATGCCTGTTCAGTTCAAATTTCTTTTTGTAAGTCTTGTTGCATGCGTTGCAAGGATATATGACCGGAGCTTGGTTGTGCACTTTTACTAGATGCTCGCTTCTATCGTAGTAACTGACGAATATTTCTGGACAATGTGGACACTTGTTTCGAAGCCATCCTCCTGTGTGAACGCCTTTCTCGTGGTTTCTCTTTTTTGTTAGAGAAGTATATGATTTATCACAATAATCGCATGGAAATATGCCCTGAGCGTGAGTCTTTCCATGCTTCCTCAAAGCCGCGATAGTAATGTATCCAGCTCCGCATTTCTTGCAGCAATAGTTTCTATAATGGCTGCTCATATGATGGTAAAGATTTTTGAAAGATATGTGTACAACGGAACAAACGACGCAAGTGAAATTGTGTCCGTTTTCCAAACGAAATGGTAGTATAATGTCTTTTATGTGTCTGTAAATAGTCTTATTGTGTACGGAGACGAGGTGATCCTTAAGATCGACGAGATCTCTCATTCCTAAATTGCAAACTGTACAACATAGGTTAGTAATATCTACTTTGATAGGGTTATAACTAAGTTTATAGTCTATAATGGTGTTAATTTTGTCTTTTTCAGATTGTTGGGCTGTGTGTGCTCGCAGCTCATCGATATCGGGGAAGTATTTAGCGCAGTAGAGGCAGGAGAAGCCTCTGATAGTCTTGTCCCTGAAAGGGCTCGCGTTGGAGTACTGCAGTATGGCGGTTAGGTTGACCCTGTGTTCAACGCGTTCTGGTGTCGCGCTATCATCAGATTTCTTTTTCCTTTTCCTGCGTTTGGGCGCGACCTCGTCCGTTCCTACAACAAACGAGCACATCTCATTATCTTCCAATGATTTCTTCTTATATTATTCTTGAAGCATCTGGGCGTTGATTTTTTGTACCGAACGGAATTTTCAGTTAGGTTTTGGATCATTAAACCGGCAAAACATCAGTCTCATTTTTTATAGATTTTTGTGGCACTTTTAAAGGAAAAATCAAAAAAGAGAAATAAAACAGTTTTTTTAAATAAATCCATAAATGTGGTGTAGTTGAAGATGTGGTGTATCTTTTATTTTATTTCCAGAGAGGACGATAGTTGACCTGCCCGAAACGCCACCACATATATTGCCGCCTCCACCCACCCTCTAACACCTACAAAGCATTTTTTGGATTTAACCTCCAAAATAAATTTAAAAGTCCAGCATAAATAAAGAGTAAACCAACATTTATTTGTACAGCTTGATAAAACCGATCCATCAGCGTCTCCTATTACGTGGTACTGTTATATTACGAGTATATGTAATTTTGGTCAATGTAACAGCCTGAAAAGTTCTAAAACATTTGGACGTATGGAGATTTTAGCATAACGTGACCTGTCGCGTACCGCAATCTCATGAATACTAATATTAATATCAATTTTCCTTAATCTACTGCTGGATATAGGCCTCTATGAGCGCCATGGGCCCGATTCATTCCTCTGCCTTCGGTATTCAGCATATCCTTTCCTTTAGTCATAATCGTTTCCATTTCATTTGGTTCAGATACCGCTTCTGTTTAGTCTCCAGTTCAGGACTCGTTTGTTCCAACGGCCATCTGTTCTTCGGCTTTCAGCACATGTGTTCCATTCATTGACTCCTTGGATTATTAACAGTTCAAAGAATTGCGATCGTAGTTAGAAAAAAGCCTACCGTAAAGAATACCTAAAGTAAAGCCAACGAAGCGAAAGAAAAAAGGTAAACAAAGTTTTAGCGATTCCAAACATTTTTATTTGAAAATTATTACGTATCATTCAAGCGCATTTCAGACAGGAATGAAACTGCTCATAGGATGGCAGATCTGACAGTTTAGAATCGCTGTGCTGACAGATTTCCATGTGCGACAATGACAAAGAAAATAATCGCTAGTTATCGCAACGTAACTCAGTAATGGTCGCTTTGTTTACCTTTTTTCTCTCGTCTCGTTAGCTTTACTTTACTGAACTAGTGGGTTTAGAGTTTAGATATTTTGTACAGTACTTTCTACGTTAACGCCTTAGTATAGAGCCTTGGCTCTAGATCGTCAGTCAGTTCTGAATCTCGATTTATCGAAGTACATGTATAGAAAATCTGTCAAATATGTCAATCTATCCTCAGACAAATCGATATTCAGGATTGGATTTCGTTTTAGAATACGGGCCTAAGAATACCATCAGAAATATAATATAGTCATTAATGGATCTCTTGGATCAAGAATATCTGACTCTAGACCCCAAGAGAAAGTCTTATCCAGAGTCACGTTCGTAAATTGAAGTAAACATGTTTTAAAAAAAAAAACTAAAAGGACACGTCAATTCGACGTCACCTCGCCTGATGGTCTCGGAAACAGGGTGACCATTATAAATATGTACCATATCATGTTAACAATGGTGGCACTCAGCTTGACGGTCTCATCAATGATGCTTTTTCACGCCCCGCTTATAGGGCATAATAAGAATATTATTTTAATCCGAACAGGAAGACGGCAGTCCACTTTATTTCTCAATTCAGAAACCGGCTGGGAATTAACAAGTAATCAAGCTAGCTGGTACTTACTTATACAAATTATTATGTGATTATCCATGTTGAATGTCGAGCACAACTTACAGCTTCAACACATTTTAAAGATGACTTTGAAAAACAATAAAATAGAGGACAGTTTTGAACAGAAATAAATTGTATACAAGTTAAAATATTGGTCCTTCGAGCCGGATATGATACGTATACATATTACGCGGATGAATAGCGCGAAAATCCTATAGTTTGTATCTTTGGCTTCAAGTATTGTGTAGAATACATTACAGTGTCAATACATTTTAATGATCACTTTGAAAAACAATAAAATAGAGGACTGTTTTGAACAGAAATAAATATTATACAGGTTAAAACATTGGTCCTTCGAGCCGGATATAATACGTTTACATACTACGCGGATGAGTAGCGCGAAAAGTCATATAGTAAGTCTCTTTGTCTCAAGTATTGTGTAGAATAAAAATACTGTTCTTTCATTCTTCCTTTCTTCTAATGACCCAGGAGCCTTCATTACCCCCATCCGACAGTAAACATACAGTCCAAAACAAAGTGCCCGCTGGACGCACAATAGGCTCGCCACCTATTACGTGTGACCGAAAATTATAGATGGCGTAACGTGGGTGTTACACCTCTGCCTACTCCTTCAGGGATTTACTTCACAATCGTTGGCTTGCCTCCGAAGATGTTGCCGTATTCCGGGCACTTGTTGACTTATGCCATGCATAGGAGGCTGAGTCTGGGCTGAATATATGGCTGATGTAAAACCGCCCTATCCCTTAGTCGCCTTCTACGACACCGCATGGAAAGAGATGAGGTGGCCCAAATTCTGCTCTGCTGGGAACCACGCAGCATTGTAATGAATATTTTCCTATCTCTGTATCAGGGTACATCAGTAACGTGTTTAATATGGTCATTTGGATTTATAAGAGTGGATCAATCTCAGACTAAAAAATAACATAGACGGAACGTCTAAAACTAGCGAGTAAAGCCGCATAAAATAACACTAAAGTAGTACGTACCATTTCGCTTGCACGCTTTATGTGCACGCACGAGTGCGAGCGAAATGGTACTACTTTAGTAGGTATTACTTTATGTGGCTTCACCCTCTTCAGTTATTTTAATCTGAGAAACAAATTCAGTTTTTAGGTGCACAAGGTTAAAATTGCTATAGCGTTAAATGGTTTACGTAATAACGTTGTTTTCAATTAAATCGTATATTCAAGGTAGTTTTGTTGCCATAGCAACGGGCAAACAGGTTATAGAGTCAAGTATTTGAATTTTCAATAGATAAATAAGTCAACAAGTATACTGGTCAGAACTTAAAACTAAATCAAGCAAAAATGAACAATATTGCAAAGTTAATAGCGTTCAAAATCTCACAAATTAATAGCTATAATTCATAATCCAAACTTGTCCCAAAAAGGTTCATATCACTTACCTTGTATACGTAACCCTGACTCCTTTAAGCGGTTGGTTAGTATCAGCAGGCATTTACCTAGTTCGAAATCTAGGAATTTATTTAGATCTACTGTCCGAAAAATAGATATGTACTATCGAAAACTTGATATGTAAACTTTCACATTTAAAATTTACTAGGATGGGCCTAGATTAACTCCTTGTGGAATCCCACATTGTATTTCGATACTAATAAGTTAACGGATGCAGGTGTTTTATTAAATATACATACATATACTCATAGACCCACTTTTCCTCCAAGAGGTAGGCAGAGAAAACAGATCGCCATCTTTAACTTCAACAAACTTCATTAAACGTGGTGAGTGTTGATTTCGAACGCTTCTGACCTGCCCTTTATTTAACAGTTACGATAATTCTCACACAGAGTGGTTGGCCAGTACCCACAACTCAGACTGGGAAGTCAGACAGTAGCCACTCCCAATATAGCCGGAAAAAAAACCATATCATATTTAACCGGACAAACATTGTAATGAAACAGTGTTAATTTCTACAATGGTGACCTTCTATCCTGAGATTTTTTCTTTAGCTTTCCATGAAGAGAGGTGAGACCATATAGACGAGTCCTATATAAAAATCCTATTTAGATTCCTAGGTGATGGTATTGGATGTGGCCAAGGATTAATGCATTATGATGAATGTGCTATTCGGTGTGACGGCTAAGCAGAAATCTCCAAACTTTTGAGTGAAGAATGATAACACATGCTATTTGAACCCTAGCTTAGGACGACGTTTGGATATGCTCGCGTATAATTTTGCAATATTGTATTACTTAAATCTATACACAGATACATCAAAGTGAATTAGAAAAGTTGCTATTAAAACATTAATCTGGTTCGAATTCACAATATAACTCAAGGGTTCCACTAAACTAATCCATACTAATATAATGCGTAAGTAACTCTGTCTCTGTCTGTATGTTAGGCTTTCACGCCTAAACCACTGAACCGATTTTGATGAAATTTGGTATAAGGATAGATTAGACCTTGACAAAGGACATAGGCTATGTTTGGTCGCGATAACCGACATCCACGCGGGCGGAGCCGTTGGCAAAAGGTAGTTTTAAAATATATTTTCTATTGGGGAAGCTCAATAAAGTGGTATACTACACGGCCCTCTTGCTGGATAGTGGTTACCGTGTTCTTTGGACGTGTACAAACACCAAGAACATCACAATCGCGCTGCCGACCCTTTAAGAAAAAACTTCCCAATGCCCTTCTTGAAGAACCCCATATTGTAGTCGCTTATAAAACCCCTCCTATTTTTCCCAATTTTCTACTCCTTCGTACACTTAGTGACTAAAGTATTCTAAAAGAGAAATTAGTTTTTAGACTATACATATACAAGTAAAAGAAACTTTATACTATTTACATACGAAACCTGAGTGACGTCATTAAAATAATAGCAACTTTTCTAGCACTATAAAAAGTGATACGTTGGCAATGTGTGGAATGGCCTTTTAGGACACTCTCCTTCACTACAACACTAATCATAAAATAGCTGTCAAGAAAATCTGACTAACATAAGCAGGAATTAGGGTATACTTTTCATTTTCAGTTAGTCGGCAAAGGTGATACGGTCGATATCCTTCATATAAACGCACTTTTTCATATAAAAAAAGTAAAGATGCAATCGTATCTCCTTTGTAACCAGTGTAAAAACAATACATAGGGAAAAAGATCTTGTCGGGCGGGACTCGAACCCGCAGTCTTTCCCTTACAGGGGGAACGCCTTGACCAATTCAGTTACCGAGACACGCCCGATGTGATTCAAATTTCCCATCTTATACGTCTTTAAGGCGACGGGCGTGTCTTGGTAGCCGAATTGGTCAAGGCATTCCCCTTGTAAGGGAAAGACTGCGAGTTCGAGTCCCGCCCGAGAAGATTCTTCTTCCCTATGTATTCGATTTGTATAGTTAGCATACTTAATGCTGTAAAATTCATTCAAATATATAAATTTGATTTCGAGTCATCCGGACGAGGTAAGCAAGCACCTGATAGGAAGTGTTGGTACCCTGTTGGCCGGTATCTGCCGAATGGGTCAAAAGCGCCTCGAAAAAAGAAACTCGGAATCGAATTTATAAATAACTTAAACAGTTTTCGTATTAATCATATCAAAATAATCTACCGTATCGACCATAAATTTTATTCCAAAAAGTTATGGTGAGTTTTTTTTTAATAATGTTGGATCGTTATAAAATTCGTGTTTATGGCCTCAATTTCGTAAATTTTTTCGTGTCTTATATTGCATTGCGTCTATTTCCATCTTCTTTTCATATCTCTACTTTCATCTTCTGTGAATTCCAATCTCCTGCTGTCTAAGTATCTTATTTTTCTTCTATAATTTCGATGGTTTTGTACACATTTCTTGAACCTTTCTATTGATACATTATTAGTACAGCCCCAAGTTTAGATTTGAGTTTTTTTTAATTAACTTCATTGCAGTTGGGGCTATCAATAGTCTCTGTCTGGTTGGAATTTGTTATTTTTCTTGCATGTATTCTAATAAATAAAGCTTATATATATTGTACTCTTCAGTCGTCTACCTCTTTAGTAGTTAGAAGCTTCAATGCAAGATTATTTGACTTGTTTAAACCAATTGTTGGGGGCAATATTCTGATAGTAAACCTAACTGGTCCAGTTGTAAGACGATCGAAGTGGATTGTTATTATTTTTATAGAAAATATCTAAAGACCAGACCTGATTCAATACCAGAGACTTTCTTAATTATAGTTCGAAATACACCGGGAAAAAGAAGGACTCAAGTAGGACTTGAACCCACGACCTTTCCCATTTAGGGGGAATGCTCTTCCAACTGAGCTATTGAGTCACACCTGAAACACTTCAAATTTCCTTCTCTTTATATCCGTCTTTAAGGGCGATGGTGGAGCCATCTACCAACTTTCTTACGATTTTAGTTCATCACCACAGTGGCCTTAGAGGACCGGGTCTAAAATACCGACCCCATCTGCTCCAGTGAGTTGAATCCTGAAGAAGTTACCACCCAAAACAAAACACCTTTAGGTCTGTAGATATTTACGAAAATGAGTTTTTTCGATCATTAATAATAGCTTCTTAGAAGCTCATTTTTGTTCCTATAAGTATCCACTGAAAATGGTACAGTCGTAAGTATAACTTCTTAGATTTGGATTACGGTCTAAAGATTAGTGTAGATACGGGAACATATATCGTGCAAATAATATTGAGGTATATCGTGCAAAAAATATCAAACGATTTGCACCACTAGAGGGCTTCCGAAAGTGTTACACAGCCAGTTACACAATGTTCGGTTAGATACTTAACTAAAGCTAAACAATCTTGATATGCTTTTTAAAGGTTTGTATTTGAAAAGTCACTGTAAATGGTGCTAAAGTTTACGCAAATATCACTAGGCTGCTAAAAAGTTGCCGAAACGTCGGGTAACCAAATAAATCGTGATAGAATCTGTTAAAAGTGGTTTTATTTCACTTCACTACATAGTATTAAGCAAAGTCGCTTTCCGCGTCTGTCCGTACCTATGCATCATGCTTATATCTTCAAAACTGTAGCGTAGTTTTGACTGAACTATTGAGCCACACCTAAATCACTTAAAATTTCCCTTCAGGTGTGGCTTGGAAGAGCATTCCCCCTGTAAGGGAAAGGTCGTGGGTTCAATTCCCACTTGAGCGCTTCATTTTTCCCGATGTACTTCGAATTTAAAGGCTAATAAATGCTATAAAGATTTCATTCAAATTCTTAACCTTTAGTTAAATACCTAACCGAATGGAGTATACATAAAGGAAAGCCAACGAGACGAGAGAAAAAAGGTAAACAATGCGACCATTACTGAGTTACGTTGCGATAGCAAGCGATTATTTTCTCTGTCCTAGTCACAATGTTACACGTCCACGACAATGGCCGAGCGACAGCAACAGCTTGTTTCGTAGTACAGAAAAGCTGTCAGCACAGCGGTTCTGAACTATCAGATCCGCCATCTTATGAGCAATTTCATTCCTGTCTGGAATGCGCTTGAAGTGATACGTAATAATTTTCAAATAAAAATGTTTGGAACCGCTGAAACTTTGTTTACCTTTTTTCTCTCGCTTCGTTGGCTTTACTTAAGAATCCTACAGCACATAGTACACCCTACTCCCTATAACGGCAAGTCCACACATAGCCAAGTTCACATTCATGATTATAACAAGCACTTACGTTTAGTCGAAGACTCGCCGCTCTCAGTTTTAGCTTTCTTAGCGCGAGATGTGGTCGCCTTAGAAGCCGCCGCCCGTTTCTTCGGTTTTGGTTCCTCAGTTTCGGTTTTTATTGGAATTTCATATTCTGGGGAAAATTATAAAGTAATATTAGTGTTTTTTTTAATCATAAATCATTTTATTTCGTGGAAAAATGGGTTACATAGGGTGTTATAGGTAAACAAGTCTCGCCAAATTCTACCATAATAGGCATGCAATTCTCTTAGCTAAATCAGGAGCAAAAATATGATGCAGTAAATAATGTTGTTTCACGAATGTCGTCGGCGTCAGAAATATATATATATATATTTATTAGCTTTTGCCCGCGTCTCCACACGCGTGGATGTCGGTTATCGGGACCAAACATAGCCTATGTCCTTTTAGGTCGAATCTACCCTTATACCAAATTTCATCAAAATCGGTTCAGTGGTTAAGGCGTGAAAGCGTAACATACATACAGATAGAGTTACTTTCGCATTTATAATATTAGTATGGAGTATGGATTATTGTTGTTTCACGAATGTACAGTTGACGTCAGAAATATATCACTTAGGTGGCAGACAATGGACACCTGAAAGAAAGTGGTTACCGCGGCCTATGGACGTAGCAACACCAGGGGCATCGTGCTGGAGTTTTGGCGTAGAGGACGCATCGCGGTATTATTTTATTTTCCAAAATTGGTGTGAATTTGCGTGTTTTTATGTATAAAAATGGTGGATTTTTAGACCGTTATGTCTAAAAATCCACCATTTTTATACTTGGACAACTCACACGCGTGTAGGAAAGTGGCATATTACAGTGAATTGTGACTCTACGTGTTCATTCGAAATTTCCCCAGGGAGCTTTTAGTAAAGTCCCCACAACTTTACTGAGGCCGCAATCATCTCATTCATCGTCATCATCATCATCATCAACATCATTAGCCCATTATCATCATCGTCATCAATCATTTTAGGGTATGTTTTCGTTAGTTTTGACACAACAGAATTAACATCAATTTATTCATCCATACCACGGAGGACAGAATATGATTAAGTAACGGAGATGCTCCATTGATATTTCTCCTAATAAAAACGCGCGCCGAATGCGGGTGGGAAGAGAGACGCGCGGGGTGTCAAAAGTCGAAGGACTTCAGGTATAACGTTCCTACCGAATGAGTCCATTTGACGTTTGGATGGCACGCGACTCGATTGCCTTGCAACAACTCCTGGGTACTGACTGACCTCCGTCCCCCATGAGCGCGGGCCTGGGGGTGACGGGTGGAGCCGCCTGTCATCCCAGCAGAAGCAGGCCACGGCGGCGGCGCGCTAAATAGCGCGCCTCCCCATTCCGGGGGCGAGTTGGGGACACCGTTGTCCCCCCTCCTGAGGAGGGCCAGACCGTAAGGGATGGCCCTGGGTCAGCCGGGGTGCGAGGGATATGTCTTTGACAACCTCACCTCCGGCCTAGCACCAAGACCCACAGTCGGCGTGCGGTTTTAGTCGGTTCGAGTCCGACATAACCTCCCCTTCCGGCTCCGACAGGGGGGGTATCCGAGGGGATTTCCGCACGAAAAAAAAAAAAAAAAAAAAAAAGCCTTGCAACAACTCCGCTATCATTTCCTTCTCCATGATCCATACTGATATTATAAATGCGAAAGTAACTCTGTCTGTCTGTCTGTATGTTACGCTTTCACGCCTAAACTACTGAACCGATTTTTATGAAATTTGGTATAGGGGTAGATTAGACCATGAGAAAGGACATAGGCTAAGTTTGGTCGCGATAACCGACATCCACGCGGGCGGAGCCACGGGCAAAAGCTAGTTCTTTTAGAAGAACGTTAGTTGAAGAACGTTACTTCCTTGGTTCGAACTGCTTAATTTGTAATATAGATACAAACAAACTAACTATTATTGCACTGTACCGTTCCCCTAACCTGGCTACAGTCGATTCATTTTTGAACGACCTAGATGCTACTCTGGCATCCTTATCAAGGTGTAAAAACATCTTACTTATAGGCGATATTAACATAAATATAAAGGAACTACAAGAATCTAATGAATACCTAAGCCTGACCTCCTCGCATGGTCTCCTGCCGACACATTACCAGCCAACACGAGAAGGGAACTGTTTGGATCACACTCTCCTGAAATCAGACCTAAAAACCACGACCTTAATATTCGACTCGTTGATAACCGATCATCTTGCCAACATGATTAACATTGAACTGTCCTTAAATCAACCCAGAACTTACAATAACTTTGTCAGGGTGAACTACGAATCGGTCTCTCAGGCCATCAAAAATACCGACTTCGGGTTAGTAATGGACACACTGGATCCTAATCTGGCTGCAGAAAGATTGGTGTCAACTATTGGTTCCGTCATTGAAACTTTTTCTATTACTAGTTGCCTTCCATCCAAACAAAAAATCATTAAACCTTGGATAACAAAAGGTTTGTTGCGATGCATCCGCAATCGTGACTCCATGAGCCGACGGTTAAAAAGGGACCCCGTTAACCTTACCCTTCAAGTGACTTACCTCAGATACCGTAATTTCTGCAACAAGCTACTGAAAAGATTAAAACATGCACATGAAAAATTTGAATTATTAAAGGCTCAAAATAACCCTAAATCCATCTGGAAAGTCATCAAAAATATAACAAATACAGCCAATCGCAAATCATCGCCAAGGGAACTGTTACTATTGAAACCAAACCCAATAGAATCTCTGAATGATGTAAACGAATATTTCACAAGTATTGGCAGTGACTTAGCACAAAAATTTGGTTCAGTAACACTTAATAATAAGCTGTCGCCAAATGATAACCCATCCCTTGAATCCTTTGTGCTGTTGCCAACTGACGAGGATGAAGTCGCACGAGTTATCAGGGGACTGCGGGCTGATAGTGCTGCTGGATGGGACAAAATTCCGACTCGACTCTTACAGAGATGTGCAGACACTTTGGTTCCTGCCATCACGCATATATGTAACATTTCTATGTTGAATGGTGTGTTTCCCAAATCATTTAAACGGGCTATTGTTCATCCCATACATAAGGGTGGAGACAGAGATAGTGTCAACAACTACAGACCAATATCCGTACTGCCTGCATTGTCTAAAGTACTGGAGAAGCTATTAAACACGCGTCTTGTTGGTTTTTTGAACAGAAACAACGTACTTGCTGCGAATCAGTTTGGTTTCAGGGAAGGAAAATCCACACAGGATGCGATAGCATCTCTCATTGACCAGATAATTGACAGTCTCGATGCTGGTCAAAAATGTCTAGGCATTTTTTTGGACCTTAAAAAAGCTTTTGACACTGTGTCTGTTTCCAGCCTCTTAGCAAAGATGGAGAGATATGGAGTCCGGGGACAGCCCCTGAGGATCTTTACTGACTATCTTACTGACAGGTCACAGTATGTTAGGATTGATTCTTATGTTAGTGGCAGCTCAACAGTAAATTTTGGTGTACCCCAGGGCTCAATCCTTGGACCAACGCTCTTTTTAATATATATTAATTCGTTGTGCAGGCTCACCCTTACTAACTGTTCTATAATAACCTACGCGGACGATACCGTCTTACTTATTCGGGGCAAAAATTGGCAAAATACTTTCGAGCGTGCGGAACTGTCCCTTGGTAGAGTAATGGAGTGGTTAAATAATAACCTTCTGACCCTAAACCTAGACAAAACCACCTATCTAACGTTCTCGCATACAAGTATAACCCAACCTGCTCTAGATACTTACACCCTCAAAGCCCATACTTGCTCTCACAGTCCAGTGTTGGCAGCAGGCTGTGCCTGTGTCAATCTTAGTAGGTCCACTCAAATAAAATACCTTGGTGTCTACATAGATAATCACCTGAGTTGGAAATATCATTTAGAAAGCCTGACTGCTCGAGTGCGCAAGCTGATATTTATTTTTAAAAAACTACGATACTCCGCTGACCCTGATACCCTGAGGATCGTTTATCTCGCATTGTGTCAATCCATCTTAAGTTATTGCATTAGTGTATGGGGTGGCGCGGCCAAAACGTTTTTGCTGGAGGTGGAGCTGGCACAGAAGGCTGTACTGAAGGTGATGACCTGTAAGCCCTTTCGGTACCCTACTACCCAGCTGTACGATGACTGTAAGGTGCTGTCGGTACGAAAAATTTTTGTACTCGAAACCGTTTTCAGAAAGCACGTCTCACTAGAACTTAACCCTAATTTCAAAAAAAGGCGCCGCTGCCGCTGTTATAAAGTATGCGATACCCAATATTACCGAACGTCTTTAGCAGCACGGCATTATAAGGTATTAGGTGGCCATCTGTATAATTTAGTGAATAAACATTCTAACATATATGAACTCCTCAAATCACATTGCAGAAAGGAAGTAACAGACTGGCTTATGGGCAAAACATATGACGATATAGAAGACCTTCTTAAGGTTTCGATTCTGTAGTCATGCACTCACACATGCATACACACATCCACACGCACTCTCTCTCTCTCTCTCTCTCTCTCTCTTCATACATACACATAAACACACTTTTTACCATACATAAACACACACTCACTAAATATAAAATTTTAATTAAAGATGTATTATTGATATAGCCTGTAACATTCTTATAATATTGTTAACTTTCTTGCGGGGCCTGGTCACCCACAACTCAAGTTAAATCTTATAGTGGGTACCAGGGTACTAATTTGTTTTGTGTCAACTATATATATTCTGTTACCTCTACAGGTTCTGAGTGTTGTAATATTTTTAGTGAATAAATATTATTATTATTATTATATTATTATAGTTCTAATATAATAAATGCAAAAGTAACTCTGTCTGTATGTTACGGTTTCACGCCTAAACCACTGAACCAATTTTGATGAAATTTGGTATAAGGATAGATTAGACCTTGAGAAAGGACATAGACTATGTTTGGTCGCGATAACCGACATCCACGCGGGCGGAGCCGCGGGCAAAAGCTAGTTTATAATAATTTTATGTAGGTACTACTAGGGACATATATCTTGGACCTTAAATGTGTTCAATATGTGCTCTATACGTGTAGTATACATTTCTTGGATATCTTTTCACAAGGCGCTACGGCGGTGAACAAATTCACCAAGCATAGATTATTACAAAAAACAAATGATTAAAAAATAAAAAACCCGACTACCATTGGAAAGATCGAAATAAGTTTGTGAGCAGGCGGTACCCATTTGCCAATCATAAACCGAAAGAAAATTAATGGGTGCCGCCTGCTGTCAAACTTATTTCGATCTTTTCAGTGGAAGTCGGGTTTTTTTTATTTTTTTATCATTTGTTTTATTTTATACTTTTTAGTTATGATTTTTTTTTTTATACAGGACACGTCAATTTGACTTCACCTCGCCTGATGTTAAGCTAAAGGCAAAGTCTCGGAAAGAGGGTCACCATCGTAAACATTTACCATGTTAACAGTGGTGGCACTCAGCTTGACGGCCTCATTAGATGCCTTTTCACGCCCCGCTTAAAGGACCCGGGACTGTAGGAAGAAGGAAACACGTGAGCTGGCAGGGAATTCCAGGCCTTAGTGGTGCGGCATAGGAATGAATCACTGAAACGCTTGGTTCTAGCAGGTGTCGTCCTGTGAAGGAAAGGGGAGGGTGGGACTAATTGGAAGAGCTCGTCAGAACATTCACCATGGTAGAGACGGTAGAAAACTGCCAAAGACGCAACATCTCTACGCATCTGCAAAGGCTCGAGGGTGTTCGTGACCTCAGGATCCCCAATAATGCGGACCGCACGTCGCTGCAACCTGTCGAGAGCATCTAATAAGTACTTTGCGGAGCCGTCCCAGAGATGTGAGCAGTATTCCACGCAGGAACGAATTTGGGTCTTGTATAGAAGACACCGCTGCTCCGGCGTGAAAAAACGTCTCACTCTGTTCAGGACTCCGAGTTTACGCGAGGCTGATTTGATGATACTCTCGATATAGTTTTTGTTATTCAGTTTGCAGCGAACATCCATACCGAGGATAGTGAGGTGATCCTGCAGTGGCAGTGGTGTGCTCTGAAGAGTGGAAAGGGGAAGGAAAGGAGATTGTAATCTCCTATTATAAGTTTGACCCCTTTGAGAGTTAGGTCCAAGATATGTGTCTCGAGGTATATATTAAAAGAAGGTTATGTACCTGGTCCGGAGTAAGCTTCCTCTGCCGACATGTTGTTGTCATCGGAATCAATGTCATCCTCCGCTGATACCTCCACTTTCACTATACTCGCTGAGAAAACAACAAAATCATGTTATTATAAGGTTTGACAGCCTGTGGCGTGGCGGTAGTGCACGCACAAGAGCATCGGTGGAACTTCGGGGAGAATCTCCGAAGACTGGCCCCCAAATTGAAGGACACAGCTGCCGCTCTGGGGAGGCTGCTGCCCAACATGAGGGGGCCGGATGACTCCTGCAGGAGACTCTACGCGGGAGTCGTGCGGTCCATGGCCCTATATGGGTGCCCAATATGGGCGGAGACCCTGACGGTCCATACTGCACGTCTGCTGCATGGTCCGCAGCGAGCAATGGCCAGCAGGGCCATCAGGGGGTACCGCACGATATCCTTGGAGGCGGCGAGTCTCCTTACCGGATCCCTACCGTGGAACCTGGATGCGAGAGCCCTTTCGATGCTGTATCGGTATCGTAAGGAGGCGCGGGAGCAGGGACGGGAACCCGAGCCCGAAGAAATTCGGGCCGTGAGGTCTCAGCTCCACAGGGACATGGTAGCGGAATGGGAGCTACGACTTGGGCGACCAAGCGCAGGGCGCGCCGTAATAGCGGCGGTAAGACCCATCATGGAGGAATGGCTAGAGAGGCCACATGGCAGCCTCTCGTACCAGCTGACGCAGGTGATTACCGGACACGGGTGTTTCGGGAGTTACTTGTGTCGGATCCGGAAGGAGCCAACGTCCGAGTGCCATCACTGTGATGCGAGCGACGACACAGAGCTGCACACGCTGACCGAGTGCCCGGCGTGGGACACGCCGAGACGGGTCCTAGTGGCGGCTCTGGGGGTGGGAGTCCTCACACTCGCCACATTGCTCACAGCGATGGTACGATGCGCGAATGCTTGGGGTGCGGCCGCCTCCTTCTGCGAGCAAGTAATGCTCGAGAAGGAGGCGGCCGGTCGGGTCCGGACTAGACTCCGGGCCCGGGAAGCCCGCGCAGAGCGAAGGCGAACCGGACGTCGGAGGTCGCAGAACGACCTCCGTCCTCCATGAGCGCTGGCCTGGGGGTGACCGGTGGAGCTGCCTGTCACCATAGCAGAAGCAGGCCACGGCGGCGGCGCAAAGTGCGCCTCCCCGTAACCGGGGCTAGATGGGGACCCTGCGGTCCCCACAACCCGAAGGGGGCCATCTCGAAAGAGATGGTCCTGGGTCTGCCGGGGTGCGAGAGATATGCTTTTGGCAATCTCACCTCCGGCAACCAAGGACCCAAGACGGCGTGCGTTTTAGTCGGTTCGAGTCCGACATAACCACCTCCACCGGCTCCGTGGGGATTTATGGCACGATAAAAAAAAAAAATAGCGCACAAGAGCATTCTTTATTAATCTTTTGGTGTAAACGAAACTTGGTTTTGCGGGTAGTTATGAAACGGTTTGTCACTCAGGTTGTATTGGCATCGTACGGAACGAACGTATCGCATCAAACGGATAAATTTTCCACAATCCACCTGATCGACAGTGATCGCATTTTGCCGCCGCAACTACCAGTAATCGAATTGCCAACGCCATTACATTTGGATTTTCGTAATGAGCGTACGTGCGAAATGTGTTAATGAAAAGAAAAAATGCACATGGCGGCGAATTCTCGCGGAGCGCGTCCACCTGGCCGGCATTCTGAATGACGTCATCGAATGTTAATTCACCTCTGCCTAACCCTCAGGGGATAAAGGCGTGATTCTATGTAATGTAATGTATTACGATCCGTTTGATGGTGGACGCTTAGCTTAAGGGACCTGTATAGAAAAATGTGTGTATGTGTGTGTATGTATGTATATGTATAGGTATAGACATAGATATAATAAGTATGTAATATTTTTTTAGTTTAAAAGAAACTCTTTCCTGCAGTCAAACTGTTAAAACAGTTTTGCAGGCACTTTGTCAACATCATAGATATTTTATTGTATGATAAATAAGTTAAAAAAAAACAAAGATACTCACGTTTAAAAAGCTTATTGTTGACATGTTTCTTGAACTGCTCCTCCGTGTGTAGCACTTGTTTTTTGAAGTTGGACGCGTTGCGCAACTGAGTGATGCACACCTCGCATATGCCGCCATCCTCGCAGTGGTCCGATGTGCTCAACTGGTTTGAATAAAGAAAAAAAACTGTTAATGACTAGGGTATGATTTATCGCCAAAATAATAGGTTTTGTCAGCAAAATAGTAAAGTAAAGCCAACGAAGCGAGAGAAATAAGGTAAACTATTTTTCAGCGGTTCCAAACTTTTTTATTTGAAAATGATTACGTATCACCTCAAGCGCGTTGCAGAAAGGAATGAAATTGCTCATAAGATGGCGGATCTGACAATAGGGTATTTGACTATTTTTTTTTTTACTTTTGAAAAATGACCACTTTGTTATAATAATAAAATGAACTGTAAAAGTAAAATTTTCGTACGATAAATAGTTTTCAAGATATTTGATTTTGAAAAATTCAATTTGTCGTGCCGCCCGAAAACGCTCCATACAAAATCGTACGAAATTGTGACGTCACGCTTCTGTTGCACGCAGTGCAAATGTATGGAGTGCAAGAGAATATAGCATTTATCTCGATCTACGTTGCGTTTACACGTATATAGTTCATACTAAAAGTTATTTTAAATTTAATGAGGAATCTAAAGAGTTATTTATTTGAATTGGATTTGATTGTTTATATTTTGACTTTTTTTGGGAATTTCAACATAATATGAAAAGTCATCGTTTCAGTTTAGATATGCAATATTTTATTTTGCAAGGCATATTTTTTAGGAACAAGCTATCTTATTAAGCAGTATTGGGAAGAATCGACGACTTAGTCAAATACCCTATTTAGACCGCTGTGGCGACAGCTTTCCTGTACTACGAAACACGCAACGACAGCTGTCGCTCGGCTATTGTCGCGTACGTCTCATATGTGCATCATTTAGGCCCGGTTCGCAGGGGACCTTCGTGCATTTTAACAACCTGACACGTGAGATTACCTAGCGCAAACGAAACCACCTTAGCCGGCTCTCTATGGTGCATGGTTTTGTCACGCACGGCAGATGATCACGCACCGTGCATCCAATAATTGCTACGGTGCGTGTCAGTCAATATCGGCCATGTAGGCCCACTGTCCACAGAGGCGTAGCTTCATAGATGCTTCCAAATACGATGTGTTGCTTGTGCAGCCCAGCGTACTGAACACTATCCATGAGGCGTATTGCATGCGTACGTTTTCATACTTTTCATTCATTTGTCGCCATTTTTAAGAAAAGAAACACTTCGTTCACTCGTTGTACGCCTGGGCGTATAACATGCGGTACGCCAGGCACCGTGAAGCTTGCATGCACTCTCCCACCCGAGTTCCGCAGTCGGCGGAACTCGGGTGGGAGAGTTTTCTCCCGCTCCCGCCTCTTTCACGAGCATGACCTGCTCACAGAAAAAGGCGGCGCAGTCCCACTTACTCCTGCTGGAGACCATGGCTCGCAGCATGGTCTCGAGCGAGAGAGGGGATGGTAGGTTATGAAAATCAGTATAATGCACAGAGCCACTTTACGAGCTAGTAGGTCCTATATTATGGATATCTAGGTTGTTTTCACCTCTTTAGATATAAAAACACTCAGGATAGACATTGCTGCTAATTCTGTTGTTACATCTCTAAACTTAAAATTCTCTAAAATTTTCTAATTGCATCTGTTTCTTTCATTATCAGATAGAAAAGGACAGATGATTTATTTTAGTGAACACCTGTCAAATTAACGCGGTGCCTTGACGGTACGCTTCAATTTTAGTCGACATCTACGAACATGCGACTTAACTTACTATGCACCAACAAGGCGCTGTCTTAATTTGACAGGTCTTAACTTAAATAAAATCATCTGTCCTTTTTTATGTGATCACGAAAGAAAGAGATGCAATTAGATTTTTTTTGAGAAATTTAAGTTTAGAGATGTAACAACAGAATTGGGAGCAATGTAGTACTGGCTACTTAAATAAAAAACACGCTTTTAGCACGCACTAAAAATTTTTCGTATTCCTGACAGCAAACCCTTTCATTTGATACCCATATCATGGGGGTGGATATCAAACAGCCAATCCGCCATCTTGGGGAGGCCACCATATTGGATTAGTAATGACGTTTCTTAGCTAGTCATGTATTGTCATCATAACTCAGAGCATGTGCAAAATTTCATCCTAATCGAAGACCGGGAAGTGGGTCAAATTAATATTCCAAGATTTTCTTACATACATAGTTACAAGTGAAGCTAATAAAAGCGTCGATTGGAACTACTTAAACGGAATTGCCCAGACCAATGCAAATAGCCATATTCATGCATACTACATATTAATATATTTGCTGCAAGTGCCTATACGTACGCTGTCTTTGATAACAGACAGTTACGTTTTGATCTATTTCAATAAATAGACACTTTGATAATATGGACATTTTAATACTTTAGTTAGAGTCTAAAGTTTAGACCTTATTTATGAACCTGAAGGGAATGATTATATGAATTTTGAGGGTTTATTTGAGTGGTTTTTGAAAATCTGAATACAACATAAAAGGATTTAAACAGCAGGTCGCCACTTTGGCCATGTATATATCTGGAAGCGCAAGTTACAGGTTTGAATAACTGTTATTACCTGAACAGAAGTGCAGAATTCCGAGTGAAATAAACTAAAACATGATTTTTAACCCAGCATAAGTCTACCAGTCTTCACCAGGAGTACACATTAAGTGGGTTGCCAAACACTGATGACCCTAATCTTATTCATGACCAGGAGTGTGAGTGCATCGAACGCCACCGTGTCGTTCTGTGAGATGATGAGCGTATGAAAAAGTCCCAGGGACATCCTCCATGGAAGGAGAGATGGCGCTCATACTTCCACGAGCACCGAAAAAGTGGCATAAAGTGGTGCAGCCACCAGACCTCTCTCCGGACGACGACAGGTTAAATACCTGGGATCGGTACTTCAAGTGGCTGGTGATATCGACTACGACGTCAAGGCACGTATTGTGACCACGTGAGCTAAGTGGCGGGCACAGATTGGCGTCACATGTGATCCCAAAATGCCAGCTAAGCTGAAAGGACAGGTCTATGACAGGATCATTAGGCCTGTGCTTTTACACGGTTGTAAGGCGTGGCCGCCGTTGGAGCGACACAAGCGGATGCTTGTGTCCTGGTTGTTGTGGTGTGCTGGTGACATGCTTGCAAATGGTCTTACGATCATGGGCGCCCAAAATCGTGCGAAGCGGAGGAGGAAGAGCCAGAAGGCGGACCCTGAGCTCTTAGGGCACCGTGGCCTCGATCAGGATTGACATCTAAATATGGATGATGATGGTGATGATATTCTCTATGGGAGCACCCAGGTTTTCGGGCACACAGGCCGTTTAATCCAACATGCCCACGTCACCGACCGAGAGTCAGGAGGAGGATTGAGGATTCAGCACGTTAAAAAAAAAGACTTTTAACACATCAAAGAATATTAAAGTACCACAAGGTTTATAGGTCGAAAAGAAGACTTATGAAAAAGTACGTGTTATGCGTAGTTGGTGTTTTGCTTAACTCACAAGTTGATGTTATGTGTAGACGGTATTTTGCGTAAGTTGTATTTTACAAATTAGGCGTTTTGGGTAAAGGTTATGTTTTGCGTATCTGGTATTATCTGTCAGAAGGTCTTCATATAGTAACTTAGTCCATCCGTCCATTTTGTTCATAACTATTCAAATTAATGCAGAATAAATTTAAATTAGAATATTTATGGTTTTATTCAGTCATATTCAATAATGTGTTCGTATTTTTTATTTTTGATATTTTAGTTTTAAGAGTAAAAATTATAAAAGTTTGCCAAAGCATTGTCGCCATCTAGTAACACCGCTTGGAAATAAAAGATGCCTGCCTGCTTTTGGAAGTTACGAGTGTAACCGTTTTTTGTTTCTGATTGTGCATCTGTATAGAATATATTATACAGGGTGTATTTTTGAAACGGGGCAGTAAGGGCAAGTACCTTAACCGTTGCAGTTACAGCAAAACGTTCTTAAAAGACCTTCCCTAACTTTTTGGGACATTTTGAACTGCATTCACAGATTTTGAAAAAAAACTTACAGTTAGCAAAAAAAATGCAAAAAGTTCAAAATTTTTTTTTATGCCAATCGATTCTATTTCATGTGGGGATCAAAAAACTCTATGGGACCATTTTAGCTTTCAGTACTAGAAAAGACAGAAATCGCCAAAAACGTTTCCCATACATTTCGTACGGAAATATGATAAATCAACTCGAAACTCATATGTCAGGTAAAATTTTGAACTTTTTAAATAAAAAAAATCATTTAAACATTTAAGAAATTGGTTTATAAAATAAATTGCTCAAAATGATTTCCATTTTCACGAATACATAAGTCTATCCTTTTTTGCACTGAACGAATGGCGGCTAATAATGTTCTGGGATGAATATTACGTAAAATCTGCGAATGCAGTTCAAAATGTCCCAAAAAGTTAGGGAAGGTCTTTTAAGAACGTTTTGCTGTAACTGCAACGGTTAAGGTACTTGCCCTTACTGCCCCGTTTCAAAAATACACCCTGTATAGTCGACCAATTCTTCTGAACACATTGTACAAATAATAGAAAACGCTCAGCAAGACAAAGTTCGTTTTTCATACAGCAATTTTCACGCATACCCCATCGCGAGCCGGCGGAGGCACCCAACAGACCTTGGGCCGGCTAAGGCTTTGAGATGGCCCCATTCTAGCCCAGAAAGGGGAGGAGTGTGGAGTTTCCGGGACAAAAACCCCAGTTCCGCGGAAAAAAAAGATGAATTGATTTTTTTTTCGCCTAAAGAGGATTAGAGGATGGGATATGATCTTTGTCAGAATAAAATTTATGAAAATTTGTAGTCAATAGATATTAAAAACACTATAATAGCAAAGGGTGTTAATACACCTCTGCCTACCCCTTCGGGGATTTACAGGTGTGAGTACATGGATATATTATATGGATGTAATAGCAAATTGTACTAACAATATTTTATAAATATAAAAACTTAAGACCTACACTTTTATTTTACATGCGGAAACCCCCCGCGGATACAACAGCTGGTTTGGCTCTTTCAGCTTCTTATACAGATGCCATCCGAAGCAAAAATCCGTGGTAAAATTCTGTATCAGCCGATATGAGAGGCTGCCATGCGGCCTCTCTAGCTACTCCCCCATGATGGGTCTTGCTGCCGCTACTACGGCGTGCCCTGCGCGTGGTTGCTCAAGTCCTCGCCCGTCTCTGCCACCATGTTCCTGTGAGCTGGGACTTCACGGCCCGAATTTCTTCAGGCTCGGGATCGTGACCCCGCTCCCGCGCCGCCTTTCGGAATTGATATAATTCCGCCAAGGATCTCGCTTCCAGGATCCACGGTGGCATGGTCTTCTGCTGCGGTGCACGCAGCAGGTGCATATGCCTTTCCTTGAGGGTGTCCGCCCATACAGGGCACCCGTACAAGGACATAGAACGCACGATACCCGCGTAGTCTCCTGTAGGAGTCCTCCGGGCCCCTCAGGCTGGGCAGCAGCCGCGCGTATGTTAGCCGTGCCCACCAATTTGGGGCGCAAATTTCGAAAATGTATTTCGAAGTCCCATGGACTGTCAAGTACGAGCCCTAGATATTTCATCTGGGGAGTACCTGCCACTGTTAGGTTGGATCCCGTCGGTGGCCATGGCCTCGGATTTGTGCAGAGCCACCTCGAGACCCAGCCGCCAGATCCACTCCACGACTTGAGCAACAGCGATCGTGGCCTTCAGGGTTGCTTCGCGGTGTGTAGCTCCACTCGCCGTCACTAGCGTATCCTCCGCATAGCATGTGATAGCGGGACCGTCCGCTAGCTCACCACGAAGCACTCAGTCGTATCCAATGTTCCACAGGAGCGGCCACAGAACCGATCCCTGCGGAACACCGTGCGAAATCTCTAGCCGACCGACGCCAGTCGCACTTGGATATATGACGGCTCTCTCCGTCAAGTATGCCCCGACAATGCGATGGAGATAGAGAGACACATTATGATGCGCGAGCGCCTCCCTAATACAACTCCTGCTGTGCAATTCACTAAGCGAGCACAACGATGCGAGTCGCAACGTTGTGCTCGATAGAGATTGTCATTGGTCGATCTCCAGTGACGTGATACAATCCGACCAATGACAATATCTATCGAGCACAACGTTGAGACTTGCATCGTTGTACTCGCTTAGTGAATTGCACAGCTGGGCAATGTGTTCAATGCGTTGCCCTACCCTCATCACAATCTAAAGGTCCGCTTTTACTAATGTATTTCTCTACTCTATGGGATTCTCCTGTGAAGCATCAGCTTGTTAGGGCTTATAAATGCGAAAGTAACTGTGTCTGTCTAGCTGTCACGCTTCAACCATTGAACGGATTTTGATAAAATTTGGTATAGGGGTAGATTAGACCATGAGAAAGGACCTATGTTTGGTCGTGATAACCGACATCCATGCGGGCGGAACCGCGGGCAAAAGCTATGCCAAAATATTTCATTGATTTTTTCATTTCATTATGAAATTGTCGCAAAAACTCTAGTGATTTCAAAAAAAATGTAACCAGCTGTATCTTATAAACAAAAGCTGATAATGCAATATATTTAGAATCAGTGACATTGAACTAGTAAACATCAAGCGATAAAAGATGATTTACATCAGACAAAAGTTAGACAAGACAAGTCTAAACTGTAATCCAATGCACTCTACAATACATACTTAGGCTCGTATTCTAGAATGACACTTGGCCTGAATCGCGATTTATCTGAGGGTAGATTGTATAGGCAATATGTCAAACTATTAACCTGTCTATACAATCTGTCATCAGATAAATCGTGATTCAGGCTGAGTATCATTCTAGAATACGGGCCTTAAATTGATTAAATACTCAAGCAAATTTGAATCTTTTTATTGTTAACCAGCTTTTCCCCGCGGCTCCGCCCGCGTGGATGTCGGTTCATGGCAATTATTCGAATTTTTCTCACCGTAAAAACCATCCTTGAACTTCTTAAAAAAAAATGGCCAAATTGGTCCAGGTGTTATTAAGTTATGAGCTTACCAACACATTTAGCGATTCATTTTTATATTAAAGATATCGAGTAACAAGTCCCATGGTTATATTATTAGTTACATCAAGTTAGCAAACGTCAAAACAGACCTTTTATTTTGTGATGCCTATAAAAGGGATAAGTCAAGATAAAGGAATGAGTTCACTAGGTTAGTCCTAATATAAACGTTCTGGTTCTGATAGGAATCAAGTTCTTTTTTACTAAATATAACACAATATAACTTTATTTTAAGAATGATATTTTTCAATTCATCATAATTTTGAAGTTAATCTGCACATAGGAGTACAATTTCATGCTGATTTCCAGATGATTCTGACCTAATTTTAAATGATAAATTCTATGGTGTGACAGTAGTGAATGCGACAGCTACGCAAGAGGCGCAGGTTTGATCCCCGCTCAAATATTTGTATGCATGAATATGGCTATTTGCATTGGTCTGGATGTTTCTATGTATATGTATGTATTTACAAAAAAAGAGTATGTTTATCCGCATTCTAAATTCCATAACACAAGCTGATGATATGAGAATGTTTTGGAAAGTTTAAGTCATATTTTCAAAGATAAATAACGCAGTCAATGTTTCTCAATAATATCTGAATTAAAATACCAATATCCAGTCTAGAAAAATATTAATAAGTATGCGAAAATAACTATATCTGACTATTACGCCTTTACGCTCAAAGTACTGAACCGATTTTGATGAAACTTGGTACAGAGATAGATTAGACTTTGTCGCGATAATATCCACGCGGGTAGAACCGCGGTCAAGAGCTAGTTTCGTATATTTAGAGGGTTCTATAAATTTTACGGGAACAAAGGGCATAAGAATTTAAAAGTTTTGTATTCAATTTCTTATTGGAATCTTTTTTTCCCAATAAGCAAAGGAAGCAAATAATAACTCAGTGCGCAAGCGTAAAGGCAAAAGGTACGCCTCAGTTAGCAACGAGCCTAATCGAATCGCTTGTCGGCGAATACAATAAACGTAGTTAGCTAGAAGTATATATCATACATATACTTAGGTAGGTATGCTTATTATTCATGCACTTTTCAAGAACTTTTTACGCCTTTGCATCAGTAATGAAGCCATCAAACTGAATTATAATATAATAAACAGTCCATTTTCTATAAATTGTAGCTAAATATACTTACGGTTATATCGAAACATTCTCGCAACATGTCCGCGTACACCTCTTCGTCGCCCATCCATGTATAGGAAGATTTAACGTCTTTGAAAACACCTTCTGATGCACAACACCGGCACATAGCGCTCATTATTGCAGTCTCCATAATGTCCGAGTTCACAGTTATCACATTTATACTTAAGTTATGAATAAATGGAAAATAAAAGCTAAAGGACGCTACAACATCGTAGTTCCGCCATTTTCTGTACTGTTTTTTTTTCGTTTCGATTTTGGTTTGGTTGCATTTCAATTTAAGCAAACGAAAGGGCCTTACATTATTTTAGTCTATTCAATTTATGTTCTTCAGATTAAAAAACAATAATTTCTAAGAAGAAATCTAGATATAAAAAACTAAAATTCTACCAAAAATCCAGATATTTAATTCTTGGACCAAAGATCAACAATAAAGAAAACAAAAGAATGGAAAACAAAAAATGGCTAACATTGAACGAATCAAAAACAAGATTAAAAAAATGACAGGTGACTTTTGTTTGACAGTAATGACAATTTGTCAACACCGACCGAGTATTCTTTCTTTTTGCTATTTTTATTTTTTATCATCAATAGAACGCAAGAAACGACTCTAGCTTAGAAAAATATTAAGTGTAGCATTCTGTAAGTGAAACAAAGATAGCAATAAATAAATTCTAAATGTGAAAACTCCATTAAGATTTTTGTAGTCCTGCCTGTCAATTATCAATATAATTAATTGCATTGGGCTTTACAATTTCAGGGAGAAATATTTATGAGATTAACTGATGACCTATAAGTGGATTAAATTGATATAAAAATGTTCAATGGAGCCTCCTGCCGCTGCTGCCTGGTACGTCCACCAGACAAGGACCTAAAATCGACGTACACCAGGCTGGGCAAATCTGAAGTTTATGCTGATATGTTGAGAGAATGCTTTGAAATACACGTAAATACTCATTTTATTATGCTGTTTACTACAGTGCTGTTTGCTTATTGTTACTGCTAAGTCTGAATACTATCCGCCTCACTCATCATCCATACTAATATAATAAATGCGAAAGTAACTGTCTGTCTATCGACAGACACACAAAAGATATGTCTGTCTGTCTGTATGTTACGCTTTCACGCCTAAACCACTGCAACGATTGGGATTAAATTTGGTATTAGATTAGACCATGAGGAAGGACATAGGCTATATTTGGTTGCGATAACCGACATCCATGCAGGCGGAGTTGCAAGCAAAAACTAGTGTTATATATTTTTGAGTAGGTACATATTACCTATCATATTCATTTTTCTCTAAGCCCTGGATTTTAAAGCATTTATGGTACATTCAACCAAACGCGAGTAAAGTTTAATCCTAGAATAAAAAGCCAATATCCGCCACATAGCTGTTTATTCTAGGAATAAATTTTTGATCGAACCAAAAAGTACACTACATATTCAAATCGAATACATACAGAAAAATGAGTCTTGTCAAGACGAGAAGATTCATAAAGATGGATAGAAAAAAATTGAAGAGAAATTTGAATCACATCAGGTAGCTTGGTTGGTCAAGGCATTCCCCCTGTAAGGGAAAGATCACGGGTTCAATGGTGGCACTTAGCTTGATGGCCTCATCAAATGCTTTTTCACACCCCACTTATTTCACAGATATTCTAATCCTTAAATCAAAACGCAAGGTTTTCCTGTTGCACCAATATGCTAATAAGTTTAGTTCAAAGCTCAAGGAGTTTCTATGTAGCAGTAGTGAAGAGTGAAAATTATAAAAATAGAAGCCGGTGAAAATTTTCAAAATGGAGGCCAATGAAGAGAGTTATCAGCTCCATCTGACTAGTCCATTAAATTTAAACATATCTACTATCTATGCAGAGGGAAGCCGGCAGGAATCGGGTTATAGGAACCTCTCGCTACTGCTTAGTAGTATACAGGGTGATTTTATAGTCTTTTTTTTTTCTTTATTTAAGGACTTTATACAATAAGTATATGTCGCCCTGCTAGTACATATTGTATTATCTTTACAAAACAAGTATTAAAAACTAAAACATTAAGTAGGTACTATAGAAAGCATTCTATATAAATGTTTCCTCTGAATTAGGACTGGTCAGTATTCTGTGGAAGGCACCTATGTCTGACTTATTCACCTCTAAGTCTACCATCAGTTGGTCTCTTCCAGTCTGGTAGTGCGCGCATTCCATGAGGATTTAATAGTCGTTTTGGATAAAAAGAATTTAGGCACAGTTTCGCAAGCAAAATTATCTAATTTGACATAAGAAAATGTTTTTTTTTTGGATAATGTATGGGTATAATGTTCAGGTGAAAGGAAAAATTTATGGGGGTTTAAAAAAATATTTTGCCAAATTAATACTTCCAGGTGATTTTGCTTTAGAAACTGTGGCCAAATTATTTTTATCCAAAACGACTATAAAATTATCCAGTATAATATGTACTAGTACTTCTCTATTTCTAGTTTAGGCAGATGATGCTGTGTAATATGTTGCAATGTCCATAATACTGTTACAGATACCGGAGGACTCCATCCACAATGACACCGGTATATGTGAGATCTGTATCATGCGTCTCCGGGACGCCAGCGACTTCAAGCAACAGGTGCAGCGATGCCAGATAGACTTTGAATCTAAACTGCTAAGTGTTAAAGGTGAATATTACTTCCATTTATCTTTGTCTCCAGCCCATTGTACAAGAAATCCTTGAGGTGTCGAATGCAATTATGTATAGCCAAGAACAGCCAATGAGGGAGCATGGCTCTCGAGGCCTGGCACTCCGTGGCCTCCGTGATCGCTTTCCGCCGGTGGACCAGACTCCGAAAAAGGCGTAGCCGCCCTGCAGATACGGAGCCCCGAGAGGCGGAGCTTCATGCGGGGTACAGAGAGGCCGGAAAGGCCCCCCGAGTGGCGATAAGACAGTCGAAGGCTGTAGCTCACAAGGAGCTGCTAGAGACGCTGGAGCGGGCCCCATGGGGGTGGCCTTACCTTATGGTAAGGGGCAAGTTACGCCCCCGGGCCCCGCCGTTGACCCGGTGTCTCCATCCGGAGCTGCTCCAAGGAGTCGTTGGCTCCGCCCGCGCTGGGACCACCAGCGCGGGCGGAGCCAACGACTGAGAGGGTTTCTCAGCGCATGTTTGGAGCGAGGCCGGTTTCCGAAGATGTGGAAGATGGGGAAACTGGTCCTCATCTGAAAGGCGGGACGCCCGGCGGACTCACCGTCCGCCTACAGGCCCATAGTGTTGCTCGACGAGGTGTGCAAGCTATTTGAAAGAGTCATTGCAAAGCGTCTCGTCGAGCACCTATCCAGAGTGGGGCCTGACCTGGCGGATGGCCAGTATGGCTTCCGCCGGAGGCGCTCCACCGTGGGTGCCATCATGCGCGTGAGGACTCTGGCGAAGGACGCCGTCACTCGGGGCGAGGTGGTGTTGGCGGTGTCACTGGACATTGGGCATTGACTCGAGGTCGATCTGGACGCGCTTTAAGAATGGTATAATAATAAACGCTGAAAGAATGGTAAAATAATAAAGTTTGTAAGTATTGATGGATGAATGTTTGTTACTCTTTGGAAAATCGTTGGTAAATCAGGTATTGAGTTAGCTGACACTCCGAGTTTAAAAATAGGCTGTGTTTGGTCGCGATAACCGATATGCACGCGGTCAGAGTCTAAAAGCTAGTATGACATATTTTTTTAAATTTCAAATCAACGCTGGATATTACTTACTTACTGCCAGCAGGGGACGCCGCGCGACCGAACGGGCGATCCGCCCTCTTGTGTAGGGCCATTTCACCCATTTGCCCCATATAACATAACATAAACTCACGCCTGTATTCCCCGAAGGGGTAGGCAGACGTGCTAGCACCCACATCTCGCCAGTGTTTAGGTCCCAATGTAATAGGTGGCGAGTCTATTGCCATTAACCGGGCACTTATAAACCTGCGATAAATACACACATAACTTCGAAAAGTCATTGGTGTGTGCCATGGTAAACCTGGGATCGAACCCGAGACCTCGTCTCAGCAGTCCATTACCCGTACTGCTAGTCTCCCCTATATTATATATTAATTATTAGTTGTAAACTTATAAGCTGGATATAAATTGTTAAACTTATTTCCTGTTTCAGATGAGTCACAGCCAAAGGTGAAGGAGGAGCTAGCAGACCTAGATGATGACCATGGGATATTCTTTCTAGGTGTGTACCATAATGTATACCTCATAGAACCATGTGTAGATTTTGGCGCAGGGTTTCTTGCGTGAGTGGATTGAAACTACATCTTGTCTATTATAAATCACAATACAATCACAATGTATATTTGCACATTGAACTAAAATTACTCGTAATTACTTCATAATATATATATAAAATTTTCGTGTCACAATGTTCGTTCCCGTACTCCTCCGAAACGGCTGGACCGATTCTCATGAAATTTTGTGAGCATATTGAGTAGGTCTGAGAATCTCATCCCCCTAAATGGTGCAGCGGGAACGGGATGTGACGCCACGAGGGCAGGGAAAAATTGGCGGTATGAAGTTCGCCGGGACAGCTATATTCGTATAAATTTAGCGAGTCGGGTGGGAGTCGCGGATTGTCCACTTCTGCAAAATCGTTAGGTGGCATGTTATGTGGGACTCGAACCGACTACAAGGACTATTAAGAACAGAAAAACGATTTTCGACCTTAATAACTTTATACAATAACACTAACGGGAATTAACGCGATCATGGTATAGGTAGGTTACACCGTCATCATCAAAAAAAAAACTTAATAACTTTTTCTTAATTACATGTCATTTCGCAGGTTTGTACGCGGTGTTTGTAGAATCGGTTGAGTGTTGAGTAGAATCAGAGGAATGGCCAAAAAACGTAAAAATCGACGCGGGACGCGGGCTTCTGTTTGTGACTAGTTTGATTATAAATGTACTAGCTGACCCAGATAACTTCGTACCGCCAATGTTTCTCCGCCTGCGTGGCGTCAGATCCCGTTCCCGCTGCACCCTCAACTGTATTATGCATGTATTATACATATAAACCTTCCTCTTGAATTACTCTATCTATTAAAAACCGCATCAAAATCACGCGTAGATTTAAAGATAAGCATACATACGGACAGACAAAAGCGACTTTGTTTTGTATCATCATCCGACTATTTGAATGATTTTTTATAGCATTTATTATGCTAGCTTTAAAGTTCGAAAAACATCGGAAAAAATTAAATGCTCAAGTTAGAGATATAAAGAGAAGGAAAATTTGAAGTGATTCAAGTGTGGCTCAATAGTTCAGTTAGAAAAGGTTTCCCCCTGCAAGGGAAAGGTCGTGAGTTCAAGTCTCACTTGAGCATTTCATTTTTTCCGATGTTTTTCGATCATCTGACTAGTTAATTACTGTACCTATTATGCTAACTACAATATATGCTAACTAAAAGTACGATATATACAAAAATGAGGAAAAAAAACAAGGGTTGAAGAGACTGTAACTTTAGGCATCGTAGAATTCCTCCCCATCGACCTCTACCTGGGGGTGACGGGTGGAGCCGCCTGTCACCCCAGCAGAAGCAGGCCACGGCGGCGGCGCGCTGAGAAGCGCGCCTCCCCATTCCGGGGGCGAGTTGGGGACACCGTTGTCCCCCCTCCCGAGGAGGGCTATACAGTAAGGGATGGCCCTGGGTCAGCCGGGGTGCGAGGGATATGTCGATGACAACCTCACCTCCGGCCTAGCACCACGACCCACAGTCGGCGTGCGGTTTTAGTCGGTTCGAGCCCGACATAATCTCCCCTTCCGGCTCCGGCAGGGGGGGGTATCCGAGGAGATTTCCGCACGAAAAAAAAAAGTAACGGGCCCAAAAGGCTGGCAACATTACCCCGCTGAATAACGATAGCAATATTTGAATGAATTTTTTATAGCATTTATTATGCTAACTTTTAAGTTCGAAAAACATCGTCGCCCTTATAGACGGATATAAAGAGAAGGAAAATTTGGAATGATTCAAGTGGTGCTCAATAGCTCAGTTGGCAGAGCAGTCCCCCTGTAAGGGAAAGGTCGTGAGTTCGAGTCTCACTTGAGCATTTCATTTTTTCCAATGTTTTTCGAACGATAGCAATACTTTGAGCGAGGTAAAAGCCAGAGTCTGACAAGTTTCTCACAAGCTATTTTTTTATCCACAGAGATAAAGGACGAAGTGTCGGACTTCGAGGACGGCGTGCTAAAGGAAGAAGACGAGGATGACAAGAACTTGGCAGAAGTCTTCGGATTCAACAACGTCTCCATTAAGAAGTATTCGGGCAAGAAGCGCTCCAAGAAGAGGCGGCTAGACAGTGGCGGTGAGACTTAGTCTATACAAACTTTATACCTAAACACAGCAAGTGACAATTCAACGTGACTTAATAATGGTTACTGCTGCTTTAAGGGACAGACCGGGACGGCATGGCAAGGGATTTTGTCGTGAGTCAGCGTACACTGGCCGCTTTGATACCGCGGCGATTGGACATTCTGGGAATTGGACATTTTGAGAATTTCACATTCAGGGAATTGGACATTTTGGGATTAGGACATTTTGGGATTTGGACATTTTGACACCGTTGGACATTTTGAGAATTGGACATTTTGCCCCAGAACGCATTCCCGTCCAGCACTTTGTCACAAAGCATGCCTCAGCGACTCTTGCTGCCTGATACGCTTTTAGTCTTCAGTTGCGTTTGATCGAGTGTTGCGTGTGCCTCAGTTTTAAAATGATAGATTGGGATTTGCAATTTGCGCAAATGGATGGTCAATGGTGTGCATTCCCCGCTTCTCTTCCCCTGCCGCCGCACCCCGCAGTATATCACTACGAGCGTCGGAGTCCGTGGCATGCCGTTGCCTACCGCAGTATGCCACGGCATCCCGCCACGGGAGCCTGTGGCGCGTCTTTTAATGCCGTGCGACAAAATACTTTTCAATGCCACGGCATCATTTTAAAGCATAGCAATTTATGTCGTACTAGCCTTTGCCCGCGGCTCCGCCCGCGTGGATATTGGTTATCGCGACCAAACATAGCCTATGTCCTTTCTCATGGTCTAATCTACCGCTATACCAAATTTCATCAAAATCGGTTCAGTAGTTTAGGCGTGAAAGCGTAACATACAGACAGACAGACAGAGTTACTTTCGCATTTATAATATTAGTATGGATTAGTAAAAATTTAAATCTCGTGCCATGCCGTCCCAGTATGCGTAGGCCTTTAAGTTGAGATATACATAAGGCCAGGCCCTCGATTCTACTAAAGCTAAACCATCATAGTGCCATAATCACCGCAAAAAATGACATTAAATTTTAGACTTTATCTCTATAAGCATAAAGTCCAAAATGAAATGAAAAAAAACTTTCATTACACTATTTCATTCGCTCTGCAAAAATAATTTAATTTGACTATTATTTAATGACGTTTTTTGAATCGTGGCCCAGGAGGTAGGACACGATGGTATGTCAATCTCAGAGAATACCGCGGCCATAATAACCTCGTGTTGTGTTCCCGGCGGTGAGTAAGGTAGCCAGAGCTCACTGGAGAGATTTTGTGCTGTCATTTTGATTTGGTAGCTGCGGTAGCCTAGTGGTATGGGTAATGGACTGCTGAGACGAGGTCTCGGGTTCGATCCCAGGTTTACCATGGCACACACCAATGACTTTTCGATGCTTTCCGAAGTTATGTGTGTATTTATCGCAGGTTTATAAGTGCCCGGTTAATGGCAATAGGCTCGCCACCTATTACATTGGGACCTAAACATAAACTGGCGAAATTTGGGTGCTAGCACCTCTGCCTACCCCTTCGGGGAATACAGGCGTGAGTTTATGTTATGTTATGTTGATTTGGTCGTGCCTCGGAGAGCATGTTAAGCCGTCGGTCCCGGTTGTCATACGAACATCTATGGCAGTCGTTACGGGTAGTTGGAGCCCTATTTAATAACTGGTCTAACAGCAATGCTTCGATATCGCCTTTGGACTTTGGACCGCCACAACGGTCATATAGCAGTCGCTTTACAGAAAATAGCCAAGTCCGCAGTTAGACTGATAAAACGGACCCCTTTTTTTTTCGTGCTGAAATCCCCTCGGTTACCCCCCCTGCCGGAGCCGGAAGAGGAGGTTATGTCGGACTCGAACAGATTAAAACCGCACGCCGACTGTGGGTCTTGGTGCTAGGCCGGAGGTGAGGTTGTCATCGACATATCCCTCGCACCCCGGCTGACCCAGGGCCATCCCTTACGGTCTGGCCCTCCTCAGGAGGGGGGACAACGGTGTCCCCAACTCGCCCCCGGAATGGGGGGTTGCCGCCGTGGCCTGCTTCTGCTGGGTTGACAGGCGGCTCCATCCGTCACCCCCAGGCCCGCGCTCATGGGGGACGGAGGTCAGTCAGTGCCCTCCGACGCCCGAGTTGCCTGCGCGCGCGGGCGGCGCGATGGTAAATCGGACCCCAGACTCAAAGCTGTAAGCTTAATGCGACTGGGATTAACTCTTAAGATGAAGAAGATAATTTATTTATCCGCAGATCGTAAATCAAAGAAGGCACTCCCCCGGCAAGTGAAGATCTCCCTGCGCGCGCTGACACAGATGAACAAACTCTTAAACCCGTCGAAGGTGAAGCCCTCTATCTTCGTCAGTGACAGCGCCAAGCACAAGAACAATATCGAGAACTTACTGAAAAACTCGAACTGTACTCCGTTTTTGAATAAGACTCTTTCAGGTAAGGATCAGGCCTTTTACCGCCTATACCTCGCGTTCTATGATATACAATAAGAATAACGAGAATTGACGTGATCATGGTAAAGGTACATACATAAGCTGTGGAATGGTGGTAAACTTAGTTTTAAGCAGAATTTGACGCCAAAAAGCTGTAGTAGTGCTACACAACTTTGAATAAATACCTTGAGTTTGAGTTTGAATTAACTCCCTGCCATGGTTTTCCCAAGCGACTACAATATGGGGTTCTTCAAGAGGGGCATTAGAAGGGTTCTTCAGGGTAGGCAGCACGAGTGTGACGCCCCTGGTGTTGCATACGTCAATAGGCCGCGGAAGAGCAGCCATCTATACTAATATACCGGGTACGAGCGACAGATGTGTAGGAACGAGGTCAGGCCCTCGATTCTCTCAAAGCTAAACCACTGTCGTGCCTAAGTCACAGCAAAAAATCACATTAAATTTTAGACTTTATTTCTATACGTCTAAAGCTCAAAATGAAATAAAAACAGTTTCATTACACTTTATTGTAAAAGTGTAATGAAACTGTTTTTACTTTGCAAAAATTCATTTAATTTTGAACTTTGACTGTATTGAATTAAAGTCTATTATTTAATGCCATTTTTTGCAGTGCAGGCGGTGGCACCACCAGGCCCAGTTCTCTTCACAAACAAAGCCGTGACTAACAATTAATTAACAGCCTCTGTGGCGTGGCGTTAGTATACGCTACGCAGGAGGCGCGGGTTCGATTCCCGCTCAGTGCAAATATTTGTATGCATGTATATAGCTATTTGCATTGGTCTGGGTGTTTCTATCTATAATATATATGTATTTACAAAAAAAAGTATCTAAGCATGTTTATCCGCATTCTATATTCAATAACACAAGCTAGTTAAGCTTACCATGGGTCTAGATAGCGTTGTGTAGAATGTTGTAGAATATTTATATTTATATTTATTTATAATTTTTATTATTTTACAGGTATAGTCTGCGCTTACTGCAAAGAAACATATGCTGATTTACCTCTCCTCCGCGAGCATATAGCCGACGTACACACCTCCGATCAATTTATAGATAGCAAACGTTTGGACAAGAGCAATCTCTCCATCAAAATAGACATCACAGACCTACAATGCAAGATATGCACCGCAAAAACTGACGTAATAGCCAATTTAAAAAATCACCTCATAAAAGAACACGATATAAAATTCTACCCAGACGTAAACGACTACGTTCTAGAGTTTAAACTGACAGACGGAGAAATTTTAAACTGTGCGTTGTGTAATTCTACGTTTGAAACGTTTAAAATGTTACTCCAACACATGAACGGACATTATAGAAATTATATATGTGAAATTTGTGATTTAGGTTTCATAAATAAACATAAATTAAGAAATCATCAGCGAACACATGATATTGGTACATTTAATTGTTCATTTTGTGACAAGATTTTTACCACAAGAGTACGAAAAATCTGTCATGAGAAATATACTCATAACTCCGGAGCAAGATATACAACAAATTGCCCACATTGTGATGAATCCTTTACAAGTTATTATCAACGAAATAGACATATGTCTTCAGCCCATAACGCGTCCGCAGCGACTTATAAATGCAATATATGTGATAAATCTTTTATTCTAAAATCAAAATTGACATCTCATATAAAAAAAGTACATTTAATGGAACGGAATCATATATGTGCGGAGTGCGGCCAGGGGTTTTTTATAAAGCAGTCCTTAGACGAGCATATGATTAAACATAATGGGGAAAGAATATATAAGTGTACAGTGTGTAATAAGGCTTATGCGAGAAAAAAAACTTTAAGAGAACATATGAGGATACATAATAATGACAGGAGATTCAAATGTGGAATGTGTCCGTTAGCTTTCGTTCAGAAATGTAGTTTGAAATCGCATATGTTGTCGAACCATGGGGTAACTTTGGCTGAGTTTGAGAGCGCTAGAACTGATGTGAGTCCATAGATTTTGGTATATTATACACTAGCTTTTGCCCGCGGATCCGCCCGCGTGGATGTCGGTTATCGCGACCAAACATATCCTATGTCCTTTCTCAAGGTTTAATCTACCCCTATACCAAATTTCAACAAAATCTGTTCAGTGGTTTAGGCGTGAAAGCGTAACATACATACAGACAGACGGACAGACAGTAAAACAAAGTTACTTTCACTTTTATAATATTAGTATGGAAGTATGGATTGGGGGTGACGGGTGGAGCCACCTGTCACCCCAGCAGAAGCAGGCCACGGCGGCGGCGCGCTGAATAGCGCGCCTCCCCATTCCGGGGGCGAGTTGGGGACACCGTTGTCCCCCCTCCTGAGGAGGGCCAGACCGTAAGGGATGGCCCTGGGTCAGCCGGGGTGCGAGGGATATGTCGATGACAACCTCAACTCCGGCCTAGCACCACGACCCACAGTCGGCGTGCGGTTTTAGTCGGTTCGAGTCCGACATAACCTCCCCTTCCGGCTCCGGAAGGGGGGGTATCCGAGGGGATTTCCGCACGAAAAAAAAAAATGGAAGTATGGATATAGGTACATACGCCCGTAAATTCCCGAAATATTAACACCCATATTTGGTCAAGTATGATTTTCGTCCCACTTAATAGGGGGTGAGACTATTGCCGTCAACCGGGCACATAATCATGGGCTGTATGTTTACTGTCGGATGATAAACAGCCCTATCCCTTAGGGCCGGGGCCCAATATCGGCATAGGCGAGCTTCAAGATGTTTTTTGGCCAAGCATAATAGATCTTATAACTATCGTCATAAAATTGAAATTTCAATGTCGTCATCGTCGTCGAAAAGCGTCGGTAGCTTAGTGGTTAAGGAGTCGGCCTTACGATCGAGAGGTCCCGGGTTCGATCCTGGCCATTACACTACCGGCGTGAACCCACTCCTAGCACAAGCAAATTAGCTTAGTTGGAGGGGTTAGAGGGAATATTAGTAACTTCGGTTCTAATATTCTTTTAAAAAAAAAAATGTCGATCGTCGACTATTGTCGGCATCGATCGGTATTCTGCAGCGTTATGTTTACCAATTAAAGTTCAACCTTATATCTATAACGATAAGATCTATTGTTATTCGACAAATGCAAATGCCGAATGCCTTCTACGACACCCACAAGAAGATATGGGGTGGCGCTATTCTGCTCCTGATATATATTTTTTTCTCTGTTCCATAACATAACATAACCTCACGCCTATACTCCCCGAAGGGGTAGGCAGAGGTGCTAGCACCCACATTTCGCCAGTTTATGTTTAGGTCCCAATGTAATAGGTGGCGAGCCTATTGCCATTAACCGGGCACTTATAAACCTGCGATAAATACACACATAACTTCGAAAAGCATCGAAAAGTCATTGGTGTGTGCCATGGTAAACCTGGGATCGAACCCGAGACCTCGTCACAGCAGTCCATTACCCATACCACTAGGCTACCGCAGATGTTTTCTCTGTTCCATAGTTATATTATACTGTTATAAATAGGCATATATAAATTATTGTAAAGTGGTCGTGTCTGTATATTGGAAATATTTGCAAAATAATGTCCCATGTATTGTTATTATATTGTTATGTTATCCTGAACAATATTTTTTGAATTCATATCTGTTTATCCGCGACGATCGCAATAACCACTGAACATATTTTTCGAATACATAGGGAAAAAGAAGAATCATCTCGGGCGGGACTCGAACCCGCAGTCTTTCCCTTACAGGGGGAATACCTTGTCCAATTCGGCTACCGAGACACGCCCGATGTGATTCAAATTTCCCTTCTTATACATCTTTAAGGCGACGGTGGAGTCATCTACCGATTTTCTTACGAACTATCGGGATCAATGAATGATGTTACAATCATATTTAAACATTGATTTTTGATAACTCCGCCCAAACAATTGAATGAATTTTTAAAGCATTAAGTATGCTAACTATACAAATCGTAACATATTTTGATGCGAATTTTTCTTTTTGTTTAAAAGGTCTTACTCTGACTTAAAATTTTATGTTTGTTTGATCGCAATCGGTTGAGTAGAACCAGAGATATGAGCTATACCTCGTGCCAAATAGATTGAGAATAAAGTTCATTGACCGAGTTGACCTTGCGCCCAGTTTGGACCGGTTACTTAGGGGTTGTAAACATTTTTCACACTGTAGCGACACCGACTGCAGCGCCACGTGGCGCCCGCGTGAACCTTTGTTTTTGTTACACAACAATCACTACTTATAATACGATATTTACTGCAAACTTTATTCTCATTCGATCTGGCACGATCTATAAAGTCGCTATAACTGACATACACGCGGGTCAAGCCGCAGGCATCAGCTAGTATATGTAGAAAATATCAACTTCGTTTGTAAATATCAAATAATAATCCACACTAATATTATAAATGCGAAAGTAACTCAGTCTGTCTGTATGATACGCTTTCACGCCTAAACCACTGAACCGATTTTGATGAAATTTGGAATAGGGGTAGATTACACCATGAGAAAGGACATAGGCTATGTTTGGTCGCGATAACCGACATCCACGCGGGCGGAGCCGCGGGCAAAAGCTAGTTTCTTATAATATTAAACATAATTATGTTATAATCGTTAACATTTTAGGAATGTATGTATGTATAATTAAATAACATATAGGTATAGTAGGATTCATAATATCTTGGACCTAAATCGCTAAATATATAAGGCCCTGGCGCGCGCAGATTGTTATGTAATAACTAGCTGTCCCGGCAAACTTCGTTTCGCCTTAGAAATAAGAATCAATTAGCTGTATCAAATTATCCTAATTATTTTGAGAACGGAAAGCATTTCGATTCGGGCCCCATACGCCCACGGAGCTCCCGACACTAATAGGTCACCGGGGCCCATACTTACACCTACGGAGCCTATATATCTATGGGACCCATACAACCATATACCTCTACGCTCAAGGGCGTTCATACTACCATAAGCCATAAATTTTTCGACATTAATAAAAAAATAGCCACCATAAATATTTTCGCGGCCCAAGCAACGGGCATTTTGTTAATTCAGAAGAATGTCTACTAATCACCCTCTGACGATATTTGCACGCGTCTATATCAAACGTCAGATAACATAGAAGAATATCATACAGCAGTATTAGAATAATAAACACATTTTTTTCGAATTGTATTTCAAATTCAAAATTTAGACATGGCGTATGTCGGATCAGCTATTTTATATGGTGGTTATGTATTCTTAAATTTTCTAATTTTCCGCGCAATTTTCTTCATTTTTTCTTTCATAAGAACCTTCTCCTAACAATAACAAACACAACAAAAAAGAATTAGCAAAATTGGTCCAGCCGTTCACGCGTGATGTCGTGACCAAGGGAAATAGGAACTCATTTTTATATATATAGATGTATGCTTGGTGAATTTGAGCTCATCCCATGGAGAAGGAAATGATAGCGGAGTTGTTGCAAGGCAATCGAGTCGCGTGCCATCCAAACGTCAAATGGACTCATTCGATAGGAACGTTATACCTATGAAGTCCTTCGACTTTTGACACCCCGCGCATCTCTCTTCCCACCCGCATTCGGCGCCGCGTTTTTATTTGGAGAAAATATCAATGGGGCATCTCCGTTACTTAATCATTTTCTGTCTTCCGTGGCTCATCCACTGCAGTAGCACCGCGTGCTATCCTCAATATACATTCAAGAAACGTGAACTGCGCGTATAGAGCATATCTTAGGTTCAAGATATAATGAATCGAGCTATATGTATATTGAGATAAAAGTTCTCTAAAGTAAAGCCAACGAGACGAGAGAAAAAAGGTAAACAAAGCGACCATTACCTACTGAGTTCCGTTGCGATAACTAGCTATAATTTTCTCTGTCCTTGTCGCACATGTCATACGAACGCGACAATGGCCGAGCGACAGCTGTCGTTGAGTGTTTCGTAGTACAGGAAAGCTTTCAGCGGCTCTAAACTGTCAGATCCGCCATCTTATGAGCAGTTTCATTCCTGTTTGGAACGCGGTTGAAGTGATCATAAATATATATTTTTTTAAATCATAAATCATTTTATTTGTTCTCTCACATAAAACATTATAATGATAATAACTTAAGCTTAAGTACACTTCATTACAAGATTATCTTTGCGAGAGACTGGTATCTGTACTAGGGTTACCTGTATGTCAGATTACCCGCCTCTTCTCCAGTCTCTGTACACGTCGTACTCGTGATACGTAATAATTTTCAAATAAAAATGTTTGGAACCTCTGAAACTTTGTTTACCTTTTTTCTCTCGCTTCGTTGGCTTTAGTTTACGAATTGAGGATAACTTGAGTTTAAACGAATATCACACATCGAAGTAAATATATTTTTTAAAAATTCTATCGCGAAATGTTCGCTCACTTTGGTAAACGACCAGTGGGTTAAGCTTCCTAGGCGCAGTTGCTATATAGATGGGTAAACGTGCGTCTGTGCTTCAGAGGGCACGTTAAAAGGCAGTCCCGGTTGTCAAGTCATTAGGTCAACACGGAGGCCTATATGGGCGACCTGGGCCTCGATTCTAGTAAAGCAAAACTATAGTCAAACCACAGAGATTGCAAAAAGCAGCTATACATTATAGACATGGAGAAGGAAATGATAGCGGAGTTGTTGCAAGGCAATCGAGTCGCGTGCCATCTAAATGTCAAATGGACTCATTCGGTCTGTGACGTCCTTTGACTTTTGACACCCCGCGCGTCTCTCTTCCCACCCGAATTTGGCGACGCGTTTTTATTAGAAGAAATATCAATGGGCATCTCCGTAACTTAATCATATTCTGGCCTCCTTGATTATAGACTTTAAAGCGATGCATTTAAAGTTCAATATTAAATAACTGTTAGCACAGCAAATAAAAGAGTGTAATGAAGCTTTTGTCATTTAATTTTGGACCTTAGTGTATAGAAATAAAGTCTAAACTTTAATGCCGCTTTTTGCAATCTCTGTGGTTTGACAATAGTTTTGCTTTAGTAGAATCGAGGCCCTGAACAACTGTCAGTAGTTGGTAACTAACTACTCAGTCTGGGAGGTCAGATAGCAGTCGCTCCTAATATGAAGTCATATATTTAAGCGGACCATGGACTTCGAGGTAAAGGACTCGGATGCGACTGGGCTCTTGATTCAACTGAAGCGAAACCTCTGATAAATTTTAGACTTTATCTCTGTACACATAAAGTCCAAAATTAAATTAAGTTTCATTACACGTTTATATTTACTCCGTAAAAAAACCCACTTAATTTTGGACTTTAAATAAATCGCTGTAAAGTCTAGTGGCATTACATTTTATACTTTAAACCCGGAACCTCTCGATTGTAAGACCGGCTCTTTAACTACTAACCTACCGACGATATAAACCTACCTACCTAGTATTTATTAAATTTTAGCGTATAAAATACATAAATGAACAAGTTTAGCAGTTGATAACCTAGTCTTAACATCTCGTGAATAGGATTCGGAGTTCTAATCAATTAAAATGCTACGATCTATCATAGTGTTTCTGTGTATATTTTACGTTATATGTGATTATTTGCCTGAAGGTACGTAATTAATATTTCTTGATATTATTTCAATGCGGGGGCACCGGAATCCGCACGGATGCAAGCCATTTCACCTATTTCCCCACTATAACTTTGGGAAGAGATTAGTTCATCTAGCTTTCAAAGCAATGCATTTAAAGTCTACAATTTAATGCCACTTTTATGCGATGGCTGTGGTACGATAGTGGTTTTGCTTCAGTAGAATCGACGCCAAGGACTAAGGCAATGATGATTATGAGAATCTGTTATAGAGTAATTTAATTTCTAGGTTTCCCTATATCGGGTATAGGGGAACGCTTCCGAAGCCGTAAACCCCCACTGTAGTACTCCAGGTACATAACACATTGGCATAAAAATAAAATCGATTTGGACCAAAAGAAATTTATAGTTTTTATTTAGCACTAGCTGTGCCCGCGACTTCGTCCGCGTGGAATGTACTTAATAAAAAAAATCAGTTAATTTTTTTTTTTAGCCTAAGTTACTCCTTGTTACATAAGCTATCTGCCAGTGAAAGTCCCGTCCAAATTGGTCCAGCCGTTCCAGAGATTAGCCAAAACAAACAGACAGACAGACAGACAGACAAAAAATTTAAAAATGTATATTTTGGTATGTGTACCGTATATACATTCATATGCATGTAGTAGAAAGCGGTTATTTTAATATTACAAACAGACACTCCAATTTTATTTATTTGTATAGATTATTTACTCTCCAACGTGATAATAAAGCTAAATGAACAGTAATTTCATTAAAAAAATACCATTACCAAGCTTGGCGCTAGTTTTTTTTTTGTAGTAATGTTATTTTTATGAAATTACCGTTTCATTTGGCTTTACTAACACGATGGAGAGTAAATAATGCAAAAAAAAATTGTCCATATCGATTTTATTTTTAATAGCAAGAAAGAAAATATTTTTATTTCGCTTGGCAGTAATTAGACATATCGTGCAACATAATACAATACCTACTTTATCTATACAAATAAATAAAATTGGAGTGTCTGTTTGTAATATTAAAATAACCGCTTTCTACTACATGCATATGAATGTATATACGGTACACATACCAAAATATACATTTTTAAATTTTTTGTCTGTCTGTCTGTCTGTCTGTTTGTTTTGGCTAATCTCTGGAACGGCTGGACCGATTTGGACGGGACTTTCACTGGCAGATAGCTTATGTAATGAGGAGTAACTTAGGCTACTTTTATTTTAGAAAAATTATTAAGTACATTCCACGCGGACGAAGTCGCGGGCACAGCTTGTAACATATAAGTCTACATAAACTTAGGATACACTCAACTCTAGGAATTGTGAATTGCCACATTTGCCAAGTAGAAATAAACGGCCGCCTCTCAGCTTAATGCTATCCGCCTGTACTACAACGGGTTATGTACCTGGAGTACTACTAGGGGTTTACGGCTTCGGGAGAGTTCCCCTTACACCCAGTATAGTTATTTTTTTTAAATATCGTGTTATGTCTTCTCACAGTATTATTTGTATATTTAAAAGTAAGATTAAGTCCCGTATTCCAGAAAATACTATTTAAGTGGCACAAGGATACTCACCTTTTTTTTAACGTGCGTAAAATCACCGCGTGAGTCCGTGGGGTGGGAACTATCGACGCTTCATAGTTATGGACGTAATTTTTTTTGTGGAATAGGGATGTAATTGCATATCAAGTTCAATCGGTTTTCATGAACAGATTTTCATTACAATCCGAAATCAAGTAGTAATTTTTTTTTTTATTCCTCGAGATTAATTCCGGATAAATCTTGATTTCAGTTCTGAATCTGTCGAATCTATTAATGAGAACATCAACACTTGTTGGCGTTGACGCCCACCGAACTGCAATTCCTTATGTCTATAAAATACATTTCCAAAATGAAATGAAATGAAATGAAATTTATTCATATGAGACACGGTGAAGATAGGATGTTACATTTTTAGTTATTGATACAGCATATCTCGCCTTCATTAGGCATACGAATCTTGTACATAAATTTATATTATCATTCAATTACTTACATTTTAAGTTAAATTCATTAAATTATTTTAAATCAAAATAAATAACATTGAATTGATATTAGTAATAAAATTGTAGAAAACAAAAAAATATACGTCTTGATCAGGTATATATTAGTCTATGCTCGCGGCAGCTTCAATTAAATTTTGCAAACATAGGGTTGATATTTAACTAAATTGCAGTTCGGTGCAAATTGCAGTTCGGTGTGCTCCAACGCTTAGCTAGTAACTAACTTACCTTATCTTAATCTGACACGTAGGTGTAAATTCGCAGAACGATTTTTGCTCACCCACCCATGTTGAAAGCTACCTACTACGGCTGGAGGAATTTGTCAATACGTAATTAGCCTCCCCTAGCTTAATCTGACGCGCTCAAGTTACTACCCAATTTCCTTCTAAGCGTGCCCTACTATATCGTTCTGGAATACGGGCCTAAGATACTGTTTCTTGGTTTGTTGACAGCCAAATGTGGATGTTGTATGTTGTAATATAAATATAATATGCATATTTATAATTGATAATCAATTTAGTTCTTCCATTCTACATAGTAGGTTACAAATGGTACAATATATTAATTTATTTTTGTTATTCAATAAAGATTTTCATTAAGATGTGTTTTATCATTCATCATTATTTATTTATTTAGGTACTAAGGGGACGTTATGTCGGACTCGAACCGACTAAAACGGCACGCCGACTGAGGGTCGTGGTGCTAGGCCGGAGGTGAGGTTGTCGTCGCCATATTCAACTTAACTACACTGGAGCAGAGAAGGAGAAGAGGAGACCTCATTGAGACATACAAGATGCTTAACAGACATTACAATGTGACAAATATAGAGAACATGTATACCAGAAACTCAAACAGACACTTAAGAGGACACTCGATGAAACTTAGCAAACCCCAGTGTGCCAGCAACCCTAGATATCACTTCCTCCCAAACCGGGTGGTGAAATCGTGGAACTCGCTACCAGAAACAGTAATAAGTGCTCCTAACATAAACATATTTAAAAATAGACTGGACAATCATTTGAAACATTAAACACAAGTGCAGTGATGTACACGCATCAGCTCTAAGCTGCTAGTGTATCGAACATTAATAATAATAATAATATAAAAAGGCAAATGTTGCCTTTATATAATTATATAAAGGCAACTTATATATAATTATATAAAGGCAACATGGCAACCCTACAACGCCGAAGTCAAATTTATTTTTGCTTCATTTTAATTTCTTTAAATTTAATTTTTAGGCAATTTTTTAAAGTGATTTCACCCACCAGCTGGCAAAAGGAAAACCCTAAGCCCCACTAAGCCCGAAATTTCCGGTAATAAGTGTAATCCAATAAGTAAAATACATAAATACTAGGACAGCTGTCACCAACAAAATTTAACAAATAAAATTAAATGTTGAGCAAATGCTGACTCGTGCACAAGCCAAGAGGCACAGGAATGCACCAACAACATCTCCGGACTCGTCGCTAAGCTCCGCCGCGCAACCTCCAGCAGTGGAACCAGCGGCGTCGAGCTCCTCTTCGAGCGACGAGTTCTTCTCCCCGCCGACGTCGCCAACACCTGTACGTCGGCCGGGGAGAGGCCGGCCACCGACCTGCTTGGGACCCCGACGCCCTCCGGCTTCGAGTGGGGCCCCCGCTGCCGGTGGTGATGTGCACCGCATGCGATGGACTACTTCCATAAATGAAAATGTCATGCGGGCATATTTTGCGGCTACAGAGGGGGGAACTAACCTCAGTGCGTACCGTACTCGGATGCTTCCTCTGTTTCAGGCGCTTGAACCTTCCATCAACACGTCGGCACAACGACTATCGGACCAAGTGCGGGTCATTCAACGCAATCGCATGTTGAATGAAACCGTACTTGAGACTCTACGGCTAGAATGCTTGCGAAATATCTGTGTCACCCCCGCCCCGGCTCCTGCTCCTGCTTCTACAGCAGAAATAAATGATGATACTTGTGTTGCGTCGGATGACACACCTATTCCAGTAAGTATTCAGTACAATGAAGAGATTAAGGAGGCTTTGGAATGTGCGTTGCGGGAATAGCGATCAATACCCGTACATGACAGGCCACGTCTCCCGCGGTTGCCCATACATAGACGTAATATAGCGCTGGTGAGTGCCCTTGATTCATTATTACCTAGATATCTAGAAAATAGTCAAAACCTCGGTGACACCCACTCAATTCTGTATTGTACTGCTGTGGCGGCATGTCGTATGGCAGGTGCTAAATTTCCCATTAAAGATCCTGCCATACGACCTAAGTTTACCATACCAGCATGGCAATGCAGAATTGAACGACGTGTGGCCGAGGCAAGGGTGCTCATCGGTAAACTAATCTGCTTCAGGTCGGGCAATACTCGCCCAAGAGTGATGCGCTATGTGACCCGAGCGTTTGCGGGAACTGATATTAGTCCCCAGGATTATACGTCTCGGGTCACAGAGCGTATTGACTTCCTGAAGCAGAAAGTCTGTGCATGGGCAAACCGTATTCGGAGATAGGTATAAAAAACGAGTTGATCGATATACCGTCAACCGTATGTTCCAAAGAGACCAAAGGTGGGTATATAGAAGCTGGGAGCGAACAGATGAGAGTGTGGATGACGTGCGGCGACCGGATGCTGAAGCCACAAATGCTTTCTGGCGCAGCATTTGGTCGGTGCCCGTTAGCCACACTGAAGGCGATTGGATGCGTGAGGTCGAAAGAGCATGCGAAACCATTCCAGAAATGGAAGAAATCTACATTGATGCCACTGATGTAGGTTGTGCAGTCCGTTCGCTGTCTAACTGGAAATCTCCGGGACCGGATGGATTGCACAATTTCTGGCTAAAGTGGCTACGGAGTTCGCATGTTGTTTTGGCCTCACAATTTCAATCCGCTATAGAATCTGGGACGCTACCAGCTTTTATGACGACAGGAGTTACTCACCTGCTCCATAAAACTGGTAGTACCCTGGAGCCCAATAATTATAGACCGATTACATGTCTCCCAACGGTCTATAAACTTCTTACATCCATCCTGAGAGCTAAGATTAACAATCACATAAACAATAATTCCATTATGTGTGCCTCTCAGAATGGATGTAGGAATGGGGCCCGGGGTACTAAGGAGCTCCTCCTGATTGATATGGCTATTAGCCAACAAGCTCGCCGCAATCGTAAAGATCTGACAGCATGCTGGATCGATTACAAGAAAGCGTTTGACTCCGTGCCCACATACATGGCTTTTGAGGGTGCTGGAGTTGTATAAAGTGAATACAACTCTATGTACCTTCTTAAGGTCGTGTATGCGGCAATGGAGGACGGTTCTTTTCTATCCAGGGTGTCGTCAGGCTTTGGGTGGCGGCGTGCCGATAACAATAGAGCGGGGTATTTTTCAGGGGGATAGTCTGAGTCCCCTTTGGTTCTGCTTAGCCCTGAATCCACTTAGTGCTTTACTAGTGAATTCAGGGTTAGGTTATAGGCTACGAAGAGAGGGTCAGATGGTATCCCACCTCTTTTACATGGATGATTTAAAGCTATTTGCCCACACCAATCCTCAATTAATAGCTTTACTGAAGGTAACAGAAACATTCAGTAATTCTATTAAAATGGCGTTTGGTGTGGACAAATGTGCAGTCATTCATGTAAAGCGAGGGCGGGTGGTGGAGTCGGAGGGTATACAGCTCTCTGATTCCACTAACCTAAGATCACTCCTCGTAACCGAGACCTATAAATACTTGGGTATGTCACAGGCGTTATGCATCAATGAGGTCGACATGAAACAACTGTTACAAGAACGTTTCTTTGGCCGCCTGAAAAAGGTACTTAACAGTCTTTTGTCAGGTGGTAACAAGGTGCGTGCCTGTAACAGTTGGGTCATGCCACTCTTGATGTACTCTTTTGGCATACTCAAGTGGACTCAGATTGAACTCGATACCATCGATAGGAAAGTCCGGACTCAGTTGACTGCATTTCGAATGCACCACCCACGGTCGTCAGTCATGAGATTGTACATCCCGCGGAAATGTGGGGGTCGAGGTTTTTTAAATGCTAAGACCCTTCATAATCGCGAGGTGTGCAATCTCAGAGACTACTTTCTTAAGTCGAACGTGGACATGCATCGTGATGTAGTCAACGTAGATACCGGGCTTACCCCGCTCGGTTTGGCTAAAGAGAACTGGCGCAGGCCTACAATAGTTAGCACTGACAGCCGCAGGGAGGTATGGCAGAGTAAGGAGCTACATGGCAGGTTCTATCGGGCCCTACACAGGCCCGAAGTAGATCTACTGGCATCCGTATCCTGGCTACGTTTCAGTGACCTTTTTGGGGAAACTGAAGGTTTTGTCTGTGCAATTGCAGATGAAGTTATTAAGACGAATAACTACCGGAAGTATATCATGAGGGATGGCACGATTGACATCTGTCGAGCGTGTCACCAGCCTGGTGAATCCCTCAGGCATATTACTTCCGGTTGTTCTCGTCTTGCTAACGGCGAGTACTTGCACAGACATAATCAAGTAGCCAGGATAATCCATCAGCGACTTGCTCTGAAATACAACCTTGTGGAAGTTGAGGTGCCGTACTATAGGTATGTTCCTGAGCCAGTTCTAGAAAATAGCCATATCACATTGTACTGGGATCGATCTATCATCACTGATAGGACTGTTATAGCTAACAAGCCTGACATTGTGGTGATAGACCGATCCGAACGCCGAGCATTGATTGTTGATGTCACCATTCCTCATGACGAGAATCTCGTGAAAGCTGAGAAAGATAAACAAGTTAAATACTTGGACTTGGCCCACGAGGTTGTCGACATGTGGAATGTTGACTCAGCAATCATTGTACCGATAGTCGTATCAGTCAACGGATTGATAGCAAAGAGCCTCGACCAACATCTGAAGAGGCTCGGGTTGGATGATTGGGTCAAGGGCCAGATGCAGAAGGCAGTACTCCTTGATACGGCGCGCATCGTGAGGAAGTTCCTCTCTCTGGAGCCCTGACCACCGGTAGCTTGGTCCCTGTACTCGATGCCGGTGGGATACTATTTTTTATATTTTTAAATATATGTTTTTTTATATGTATTTAAAAATATAATTTATAAGTTTTTTTTAAATGAATAAAGGGGATAATAATATCCCTCGCACGCCGGCTGACCCAGGGCCATCCCTTGCGGTCTGGCCCTCGGGAGGGGAGATATACCTAAGCATATCAAAATGTTTTCTTTGAAGCATACTTAGGGACAGAGACAACAAAAGCGACTTTATTTTATACTGTGATTATATTGTATGTAGGTATATAGCTTCATCCCTTTGTCTCGCTCAAGCGTTTACTTTGAACACTCATGGTAACCTTTTGGTTCGGTGACTCTTTCCTATGCCGCACCACTAAGACCTGGAACTCCCTGCCAGCTCACGTGTTTCCTTCTTCGTGCCTTCAAGCGGGGCGTGAAAAGGCATCGGATGAGGCCGTCAAGCTGAGTGCCACCTTTGTAACATGGGACGTGTCTGTAATGGTGACTCTCTTGAGAATTTGAATTTACCGCCAGGCGAGGTGAAGTCAAATTGACGTGTCCCTTTTTTTTCCGTGCGGAAATCCCTCGGATACCCCCCTGCCGGAGCCGGAAGGGGAGGTTATGTCGGACTCGAACCGACTAAAACCGCACGCCGACTGTGGGTCGTGATGCTAGGCCGGAGGTGAGGTTGTCATCGACATATCCCTCGCACCCCGGCTGACCCAGGGCCATCCCTTACGGTCTAGCCCTCCTCGGGAGGGGGGACAACGGTGTCCCCGACTCGCCCTCGGAATGGGGAGGCGCGCTTCTGAGCGCGCCGTCACCGTGGCCTGCTTCTGCTGGGGTGACAGGCGGCTTCACCCGTCACCCCCAGGCCCGCGCTCATGGGGTACGGAGGTCAGTCCCTAAAAAACCTTATTTCCAAACATTTCAGTAATTAAAAAATGAAATTTCAAATGAAAAAACGAGACTAAAATAATAATAATTTTAATTTAATATTTGATATCTTTTAATATTTTACTAAATCTATGAATATTATAATATAAAATTTTACAATATAATGATCACTAAATTATATACATAATTATTAAAATAATATAATAATCACAGAAGATAAAATCAAAAGGAAATGTCCCACAGTTACACTATACATCCTCTAAACTCCATTTAGTAAATAAAGGCAAACAATCTTGATATATAATTTAATATTTTTTTATTTAAAACTCGGTTTATTAGTTTTTATTTGTTTAAAATTGTTTATAAATAAAACGCAACTAAATACGAAATTTAATTACTATAGGCCGTGCCAGGGTTGTAAACATTTGTAAACACCGGTTACAATAGTACCACGTTTATAAGTTACGCCGATGTACCTGCGCAGAAGTCTCATATTTGAAACGCGCCAAAAATCTTAACCAATCACAACGCTCCGCCAAACATGGCCCTTTATTATTGGTTGCCGCCTGCGCGCCATGTTCGAAACAATGAACAATGAGCGAGAAAGCACTACTCTCTGGATTTATTGCATTTTCAATCTTAACGCAACGCAATAAAGTTGGTGCTTCAATAGTGTTGGCAATCGTAATTAATCGGCGTTAGTTTACTCTTCTGAGCAGGCGAACTTTGCGACTTATAAATGTGGTTCACCTGTACTTAGGAGTAACCGGTCCAAACTGGTCGCAAGGTCAACTCGGTCAATGAACTTTATTCTCAAACCATTCGGCATAGTTTAAGTGCCTGCTTAGCGGCAATACGCCCGCCCCTATGGACTATTATTATGTGGGTTTGGACGAGATCAAGTAAGTTTTTTTTAATACGTCATAAACGTAGCCTAGTGGTATGGGTAATGGACTGCTGAGACGAGGTCTCGGGTTCGATCCCAGGTTTACCATGGCACACACCAATGACTTTTCGATGCTTTTCCAAGTTATGTGTGTATTTACCGCAGGTTTATAAGTGCCCGGTTAATGGCAATAGGCTCGCCATAAACTAACCATAAACTGGGACCTAAACATAAACTGGCGAAATGTGGGTGCTATGTTGTATGTTATGTTATGTTATGTCATAAACCGCAATTTTCGCCTTTCATTCAATAAACTCAGAAATAATTAAAAAAACCATACAATGAACAACAAGAACTTTTATATTATGTTACTTGCTGCTACGGAACCCTTCATGGGCGAGTCCGACTCGCACTTGGCCGGTTTTTTTTATTGTATAGGTAGCATACTAAATGTTTAAAAACTTCATTCTAATATTTTTTTATAAAAAAGATATACCTATATCAAGATTGTTTACCTTACCTTAAGTAGGTAGGTACCTAACCCAAAGGAGTATAGTTCCTATAACAAGGCTTATCTACCTTTAGATTTTTTATTCTCTAACACAAAGAAATATTTCAACAATAAATATTTAAAAATAATATTGAACGTTTTAAAACAAGATTTATATTTTTTCCATGATTTTTTTGCAATTATAAATTAAACTTTTTTTAAAATTAAACCGAAAAATGTTAACATCCAGAATAGGATTTAATTCCACGACCAGGGCCCTGATTATACTAAAGCAAAACTACAGTATACAGGCACTGCAAAAAACGGCATTAAATATTAGACTTTAAAGCTACGCAGTTTAAGTTCATAATCAAATGACTGCAAAGTGAATGAAAAACTGTAAAGACGCTTTTACATTTTGGCCCTTAGAACTATAGATATAAGGTCTAAAATTTAATGTCATTTTTACAGCGGCTACAACGCACTATCGTACTTTAGTAGAATCGAATACCTCGTGCCAAATGGATTGAGAATAAAGGTTATTGACCTAGTTGACTTCGCGACCATTTTGGACCGGTTACTTAGGGGTTGTAAACATGTTTCACACTGTAGCGACACCGACTGCAGCGCCACGTGGCGCCCGCGTGAACCTTTATTTTTGTTACACTAAAATCACTACTTTTATTTGAATGAATTTTTTATAGCATTTATCATGCTAACTTTAAAGATTGAAAAACATCAGAAAAAATGAAACCCTCAATTGAGACTTGAACTCACGACCTTTCCCTTACAGGTGGAATGCTCTTCCAAGTGAGCTATTGAGCCACACCTGAATAATTTCAAATTGTCCTTCTCTTTATATCTATCTTTAAGGGCGACGGTGGAGCCATCTACCAACATTCTTACGAACTGTTGGAAACAATGAATGATTTTTCAATCATTTTTAAAAATTGAATTTTGATGACTTCGCCCGAATATTTGAATGAATTTTTTAATAGCATTTATTATGCTAACTTTAAAGTTCGAAAAACATCGGAAAAAATGAAATGCTCAAGTGAGTTTCGATCACTACTTTTATTACGATATTTACTGCAAACTTTATTCTTAATCGATCTGACACGGCTTATAGTACTTTGACCGACAGAGCTACCGAAACACAGGCCTTTAAAACGTGTGCAAATTTCGTCTTTCCAGGCTTTGTTTAGGTTCAACCCGTACAAAGAGATTAGTAGCAGGTTCCAGTCCCATCCACAGTTTTTTTATACCACTTAGGTGGCAGATAAGCACACGGCCCACCTGTTGAAAAGTGGTTACGGAGGCCTATGGATGTGTGGAACATCATAAGCGTCTCACTGGTGCTGCCGACCCTATAAGACCTTGGATGTTGACTCTTCCTTCCAGACAGGAATGAAATTGCTCATAAGATGGCGGATCTGACAGTTTAGAACCGCTGTGCTGATAGCTTTCCTGTACTACGAAACATGCAACGACAGCTGTCGCTCGGCCATTGTCGCGTACGTGTGACATGTGCGACAAGGACAGAGAAAATAATCGCTAGTTATCGCAACGTAACTCAGTAATGGTCGCTTTGTTTACCTTTTTTCTCTCTTCTCGTTGGCTTTAATTTAGTTGCTATGATATCCGCAGCTGCTTCAAGTTATAAAATAAAATATCACAGAAACTTCTTGCTGCATTTTATAAATTAACCTAACAGGTAAAAAGCCTGTGCACCGTGCCTGTATGTGGTTATAGACATTATTTTTCATACAATATCAGTGATTCGTTATAAACAATTATCCTGGACAAGACAAATCAGTGGATTATAGCGGTATATAACTATAAGGATTTTACGTCTCCCTCAGATATCCGCGGATACTGATGCGGATATCCGCGTATACTGATGCGGATATCCGCGGATACTGATGCGGATATCCGCGGATACTGATGCGGATATCCGGGGATACTGATGCGGATATCAGCGGATACTGATGCGGATATCCCCTGATACTTACGCTTGAATATATTTGTACTGGTCAGAATGTGTCATTATAATATATCTTCGCCTATAAAGATATTATAACGAAACCGACAACACAAGATTTCTTGTTAAAAAATCTACATAATTTTAATAATTAAGTACTTATATGTACCAGGGATGAATTGGAATAATTACCCGGGGTAGAGCAATGGAAAAAGGACCGTATATACTAGATGTACGGTCTATACATATATAGATTATACGGCAATAGGCTCACCCCCTATTACGTGGGACCAAATACAATGATTGGTTAAATGTGGGTGTTAAATTCACCTCTGCCTAACCCTCCAGGGATTAAAGCCTATATATCTACTGTCCATCTTGTTCTTTAACAACCGGGTTCGAAGTTATATCAGAGGCAGCCATACTGATACCATGATTTGACAGCAAATGGCTTTTTAAACTACACTTTTGTACAAAAGTCATACTGCACACGTCGCATTTAAATCTTCTATCATTATTATGTATTCTCATATGCTCTCTAAGCGTGTACTTCCTCGCATAAGACTTGTGGCAGACCTCACAAGCATATATTCTTTCTCCTGTATGCTTCACCATATGAGCTTTCAGTGCCTTCTTACTGAAAAACCGATAGCCACATTCGGTACACTGACAATTCCGTTCCATTAAATGACTTTTTTTAATATGATACATTAATAAACTCTTCAAAATATAGGCCTTATTGCACACGTTGCACTTATATTGAGCCTCAGAATTATGAACTTTAACTAAATGCTGATTCCGTTGGTAGTAACTTCGGAATGGTTCGTTGCAATACGGACAATTAGATATATTCCTTGCACCAAAATGTTTAATTTTCTCATGGTAATGTTTTTTTGCTCTGCTGGGAAATATTTTATCACAGTGGTCACATTTGAACGAACCTTCTTGGTGTGTCGTTTGGTGAGCATTCAACGATCTTTTAGTAGCGAACGAAGTTTCACACTTTTCACATGTATAATTACTATAATGTATATTCATATGCTGTTTTAACATTTTAAATGTTTCATATGTTGATGTACACATAGCACAGTCGTATACATCCCCCTTTTTTAATTTAAACTGTAAAATATGGTCTTTAATATCAGTATAAATTGTTTTATCATGGATTTTGACTAAGTGTTCCTTTAAAATAGATAGATTATTAATTTTTTCATCACATACTGTGCAAGTTAGATCAGAAATATCAAGTTTGACATTGTATTCTGTCATATCGAAATTAGATTTGAAGTTTAGTCGCTCGGCATTGTGATCTGTTAAGGTATGATTTCTTAAATCAATTGGATCGGGGTACGAAGCTTCACAGTATCCACAGTTAAATCCGAGTAATGACTTATTTTTAAACGGTATTGCGTTAGAATATTTTAGTATTGTTAGTAGATTTTCTCTATGTTTATATTTATCGTTACAATTCCTTGTCCACACTAGATTGACTTTTGTTTCTGTGAACTCTTTTGAGATTTTTATTTTTCTTATAGAGTTTATTTCTGGACGTTTCTTTTTTGGTTTGAGATCTGGCATTTCTGTTGAATCTGAAATAAAAAATATTATTATAATAAATGTTATTATCATGGTGTAATCCATGCTAATATTATAACTTCGTTTGGTATAAGGGTAGATTAAACCTTAAGAATGGACATACGACTGTTTGGTCACGATAACCGAGATCCACGCGGACAGAGCCGTGGGTACAAGCAACTATACTATATATTTGGTGTTTTTATAGTAGTTTCGGATAAAAAGAACAAAAGAAAGGGCACAATTTCGATAGCAAAATCATCTGGGAGTATTAATTTGGCGATAGTTTTTTTTTTTTAAATAATGTATGGGGAGGCGCGGTTTGGATTCCCCGCTCAGTGCAAATATTTGTATGCATGAATATGGTTATTTGCATTGGTCTGGGTGTTTCTATGTATAATATGTATTTATTTACATAAAGGATCCAGTCTAGTCAAATTCGCATTCAGTTACCAGATCTGATGAACTTCACTCGATAGAAAAAAATCCCAAAGTTACCCCTTCTCATTATTTTTTTTTTAATATTATTTATTTATTTATTTATTTATTTTATTTATTTATTTATTTATTTATTTCTCATTACAACTATCATTACAGGTGACTAAATTACTTATGCTTTCTATAAAATTTTTGTACTAAACTAAAGCCACTACATATGTCTAGACATTTTCGCAGATTTTGACTATATTATGAAATAATTTTTAAAGTTATGTTTAAATACCTACTAAATCCGCGAGTGCTCGCGCCGCTACAAAAAACACGATTCCTGCCGGCTTACCCTGCAAAGGGATGCCGTAAGTGGTGAGGGGTACCTAAAACACGATTCCTGCCGGCTTACCCTGCAAAGGGAAGCCGTGAGTGGTGAGGGGTACCTACAACACGATTCCTGCCGGCTTACCCTGCAGAGGGAAGCCGTGAGTGGTGGGGGGTACCTACAACACGATTCCTGCCGGCTTACCCTGTATAAGAAAAGTCGTGAGTTCACCGTCACTGCGTTCGCGCGTAATATTTTACCAGCGGCCAGGATAGCGACAAATGCCTACTTTTGCAAGAATACAGGGCCTTAACATGCTCTCCGAGGCATGGCCAGACCAATGCAAATATGAGTTCATGCATACAAATATTGGCACTGAGCGGGGATCGAAACCGCGTCTCCTGCGTAGCCGCCACGCCACGGTGACTGTGTAAAGTAAAGCCAACGAAGCGAGAGAAAAAAGGTAAAGGTTTAGCGGTTCCAAACATTTTTATTTGAAAATTATTACGTATCACTTCAAGCGCATTCCAGACAGAAATTAAATTGCTCGTAAGATGGCGGATCTGACAGTTTAGAAGCGCTGTGCTGACAGCTTTCCTGTACTACGAAACGCGCAACGACAGCTGTCGCTCGGCCATTGTCGCGTACGTGTGACATGTGCTACAAGGACAGAGAAAATAATCGCTAGCTATCGCAACGTAACTCGGTAATGGTCGCTTTGTTTACCTTTTTTCTCACGTCTCGTTGTCTTTACTTTAGTACCTGTGAAGGATTGGTCGCGGATTCAGTTTCAGTCTTGGCTGATATGTTAACTGATTGATTAATTTTATCAATCAATCCGTCAACATATACTTACTTACTTACTTCCAGCGGGGGACGCTGTTGACCGGACGGGTAATCTGCCCTTTTTTGTGGGCTATTTCACCAAATCCCCTATTCCTCCCCTGGGGAGGACAAGGGGGTGTGCCGTCGAACCTGCCTTTTCAATCAACATATGGTCAGATCAATATAACACTTACTAATAGAAGTAGCGAGCCGAGACACCAAGCTCTTGATCTTCTCAGCTCTCCACGGAGCATCTGACTTCCCGGTCTTCTTGCTGACAGACTTGGGTTTACTTCTTGTTTCTACTCTCTTCTTTAACGTGGGCTCTTTTACTTCTCTTTCTGTCTTTACCTTCTCTATTGATATATCGCGAGCTGAAAAATACAATTAGTAAGCACTAGCTTTTGACCGCGGCTCCGCCCGCGTGGACATTGGTTATCGCGATCAAACATAGCCTATGTCCTTTCTGATCGGTTATTCCCAGTCGTCACCACTGGCGCCGTTCCCACTGATGATAAATGGGAAAAAAAATCCCATATGTCACCAGTGGTGAGAAATGGGATAAAATATTCTCAGTCATTACCACCTAGCGACAATTTATTGTAAACAAATTGGAATAAATAAAAATCACCTTGTTGCTAGTGTTATTTACTGTTACCATAAAAAGGGGAGTAAAAGTAAAACCGAGTTTATTGAATCATATAAGTCGCTTTATTACAAAAATCAGCCTTATGAATGAGATATTTCAAATTTACTGGTATAGTAATATTTAAAAATTACAGCAAAACAAAAATCACATCTTTACGTTACTGCAATCGAAACTGTGCAATGTGTATACTTGCGTGCGTTTGTATATCTATTCTATTTGGTCTAGGCGTGAAAGCTTAACATACAGACAGACAGACAGAGTTACTTTCGCATTTATAATAATAGTATGGATTGTAGTCTTATATTACGCGCCGCCGCGCTGACACCGGTATGTGCTGGGTCTATTGATAAAGTGTTGCAGAACTATCGATAGTTGACATCGAAAAATAGTCACAGTATCGGTAGGCATATCGATAGTATCGATACTGTCGATACTATCGACAGTATTGTTAGTAATTGAGATCCGATAATACTGATAGGCATCAATACTATCGATAGTACTACTTTTCGATAGGTATCGATAGTATCGTTAGTATTGATGTAATAAATGCAATCAATCTATATACAATATTATATTTAATAATATAGTATTAATAATCAAATATCTATCGATAGTATCGGAAACCAATACTATCGATAGTATTGATGCCTATAGGTCTATCGGTATTGTGACTATTACCATTACAATCGATAATATCGATAGTACGATATATTAGATATATATTGTTGCAAGACTATCTACTACTTCAAAACGGATGGTCCTCTCAGAGGAAGGGTATTCGGGGGAATTTTTAAGACCTCTGGTTCTCACCTGCATCGGCCAAAAAGTAATCGTCAGATTCATCACTGCTATCCGCATTTGGTTCCTGTTTCACTTCAAACGGTTTTATTTCTGAAAATTACAGTAAATTGATAATAATTGTATATTTAAATCACAGTATGCTGTCTACTAAAATTAATTAAGATAAGTTTTTTTTTATTAGCATTTCGTATGCTTCGAATCGAAAAACATCGGTAAAATAAAATGCTCAAATGGGTTCAACACGACCTTTCCCTCACAGGGGAATGCAGGCCTGACTAGGTTCGCAGGTCTTTAACAACATGAATAGTCAATATAGTCATTATGAAAATTTAGTTAACCTAACTTACACCTGTATTACTGTAAAAATGAAGGTAGAGAGGTAGGCAATTACTAGTACTTATTAAATAATGTTATATGACTAGTCTTCATTCATTGATTAATCCAATACAAGTTTGCGATACAATACCAATTTTGTAACTGAAGCAAACACGTAATTTTCATAAGTTAATTTATTGACCAGCACTGCAATTCACTAAGCGAGCACAACGATGCAAGTCGCAACGTTGTGCTCGATAGAGATTGTCATTGGTCGGATTGTATCACGTCACTGGAGATCGACCAATGACAATCTCTATCGAGCACAACGTTGCGACTCGCATCGTTGTGCTTGCTTAGTGAATTGCACAGCAGTTTTCGTTTTTAAGTGCAGCACGAACTCGAAACTAAAAAGGAACCTACAAGGCCATCCGTGCATCGAGCGGGGCCACGTGGTTTTGTTTCGTGCAAATACATAAAGCGTCTGCTCTGGAAAGCTCTGGAAAGAGAATACTGGAACAAAGCATTCAAAAATTCTACAGGGAATCCTAAAGAAGATACCACTTCTTGAGGCGCCCGTAGAAAGAATACCATGTCACCACGTCTTCGAAAGGAATTATCATATCCAACTTACTGAAGAAAAAAGAGACAGCTCTGGCGTCAAAGAAGTTAGGATATACACAGACGGCTCTAAAACTACATATGGTACCGGAGCAGGCGTTTTCTCGAATGACCTAAACATCAAAATAACAACCACCTTGGACAAGCTAAGTACAATATTTCAAGCTGAATGTATACACATATAGCATTTATTGACCTGGAGAAGGCATTCGACAAAGTGGACTGGAAGCTCATGATGAAGGCACTTCAAGAAGCGGGGGTAGACTATAGAGATAGAAGGATCATTATGGAACTATACAGGGAACAGGAAACATTGATTGAAGCTAATGGAGAAAGGGCAACAGCAAGAATCCGCCAGGGCGTAAGACAGGGATGTCCTCTATCACCACTTATTTTCAACATATTCATAGAGAATGCTATTAAAGAAATTAAAGAGAGTTCTAGTGGGGGGGTTAAATTCAATGGGGAAAGTATTAAATTTATTAGATTTGCAGATGACATTGCTGCTCTAGCAGAAAGCGGCAATGAGTTACAGGACCTGATGAGCACGGTGGGCAGTGTTTTTCTAAAATACCGACTAAAAATTAACAGTAAGAAAACTAAAACCATGATAACTTCAAAACATCCATCGATACAGAGACCTATTGTACTAAATAACAACAACTTAGAGCAAGTGGATAGTTTTAGGTATCTCGGTAGTATTTTGAACAGTGACTCGCGGTGTGCACAGGATATAGTGGCCAGAATTGCAATAGCTAAGCAAGCATTCAACAACAAGAAGCATTTACTCAAGACAAAAAATATTTCATTATTAATAAGGAATAGATAAAAACTTATGTTTGGAGCATTGCACTCTATGGATGTGAGACATGGATAATGACAAAGGGGGACAGAGACAGGCTGGAAGCGTTCGAAATGTGGTGCTGGAGAAGAATGGAGGGGATAAGCTGGACGGAAAAGGTGACGAACGAGAGAGTACTAAATAGGGTGCAAGAGGGAAGGTCTTTATTGAGAATAATCGAGAACCGAAGAGGAAAGATGATTGGCCACCTGATAAGACATGACTTGTTCATAAGAAACATCATAGAGGGGAAGGTAGAAGGAAAGAGAAGAAGAGGTAGGCCAAGAGGAACATTTATGGCACAGATAAAGGAAAAGATACAAGTCACATCGTATCAGGAGGTGAAAGGATTGGCGGAGCAGAGAGAAGAGTGGCGATTACTCCACCGACAAGAGCGTAGCTCTTAAGTTCTAGAGAGAGAATGTATTGGCATAACGAGAGCGGCGGAGACGATTGCCGCCAGAGATGTCAGAGATCTAGATATAAAGATCATATCAGACAGTGCATCCGTACTACAAGCTCTGAAAAACAACACCATAACCTCTGTCCTCATATTGGAATGTCACAATACACTTCAATCCATTGCAAACACAAACAAGGTCACGCTGCAATGGATCAAGGGGCACAGCAACTCCCTCGGCAACGACGCAGCCGATGAATTGGCCAAGAGAGGATCAGGGGCAACAGTATATGGACCGGAACCAATACTACCCATACCTCAAGCACAGGTCAAAACTTGGCTGCGGAAAAATACAGAAGAAACACATCAAAAAGAATGGACAAACACTGAAGGATGCAGGCAAACAAAGAATGCAGTTCCGGTAGCATCAAAAACGTTTAGCCGAAACCTCATTAGGTTAAAAAGGGACCAGATCCGTAAGGTCATAGGCATCTTGACCGGTCACTGTCCCCTAAAAAAGCATCTATTTACAATAGGTGTAACGGACAGCCCCCTGTGCAGAGGCTGCATGGGGGCAGAAGAAACGCCACATCATGTGCTTACAGAGTGCATGAGCGTGGCCGAACAACGGGCGAAATTCCTCCAGTCACCAGCGTCTCCCCGGGAAGCATGTGGAAACCTGAAAAGGCTGCTGCCTTTTTGGGAAGATCTGGGTTGGTTGGAGTGAGAGGTAAGATGGTACGCACAATGGCCCAATCAAGAGGCTAAGTGCGGAACAGCCCAGGTAAACTAACTAACTAACTACCTAAGGGGAATGCTCTTCCAGCTGAGCTATTGAGCCATACCTGAATCACTTTAAATTTCCCTTTTCTTAAAGTTAGCATAATAAATGCTATACAAAATCATTCAAATTGATTTAGAGAGGAAAATAGACCGAAAATGGGCCAATCATAAAATTACAGGGAGAATGCTTTTACCACTAAGGTAGACCAGACCCATGACCAAACTTATGTAATTTTTTTTACTGTCCTAATATATCCTTCGTTCCTCTCTTTATATTATCCGTTTTTGAGGCGACGATGGAGCCATAGACCGACGCAATTACGAACTATGCTATCGGAACCAATGAATGATTTTTCAAGAGTAATCCTACTCTTGAAAAATCATAAGCGAAGGATAGCGGTTTCGAATCCCGTGTGAAACGATCATAATGTTTTTCCTTTCTAAATAAATTTGAAAGACTTTTTATTATGTAATAGTCAATAGAATACACAATAAGTTGTAGAGGTCAGATGACAGTCGCTTCACGGAAAATGTCGAAGTTTAGCCACATTCATTTTTTAAAAAAGGACACGTCAATTTGACTTCAACTCGCCTGATGGTAAGTTAAAGGGAAAGTCTCGGAAAGAGGGTCACCATTGTTAACATGTACCATGTTAACAGTGGTGCCACTCAGCTTGACGGCCTCATTAGATGCCTTTTCACGCCCCGCTCAAAGGACCCGGGACTGTAGGAAGAAGGAAACAAGGAAGACAGCTGGCAGGGAGTTCCAGGTCTTAATGGTGAGGTAAGGTGAGGATACAATTTAAATTCTCACCTTTCTCATCCACTATGTCCTTCACTTTGCTGAGGAATTCTCGCTCGGTGATAAGTACTTGCTGCTTGAATGACAGGGAGCTGCGGAGACTCTTGATGCACACATCGCAGATGCTGCTGAAGCCAGGGTCTGATGCTGATAGCTGGAGAATATGGCTTTTATTTATTGGAAACAATGGAATGCTTGATTTGATGGTGGATGGTATATAAAAAACTAGCTTTTGCCCGCGGCTCTGCCCGCGTGGATGTCGGTTATAGTGACCAAACATAGCCTATCACCTTTCTCATGGTCTAATCTACCCCGATACCAAATTTCATCAAAATTGGTTCAATGGTTTAGGCGTGAACATACAGACAGACAAGAGTTACTTTCGCATTTATAATACAATTCCCTACTATTTTGATGGTAAGAAAATATTTGAAACTATTTAGTTTTGGGTAGGCACAGGTTTGAGCGCACTACTTTTTACCTATTATGGATATATAAGTTCTGCAAGAAATTATAGATATGGTTTGTTTTTTTTGTTAATTATTTTAACATTGAAATTGCACTTCAGTGCCGGTTACTTACAGGTCTGTTGTTTTATTTCATTTGTGTCTCATCTAAAGCTCTGTGTTACTTTTGTTATTTAAAAAAGTCTTTTAATAGAAATATATAGAAAAAATGAGAAATTAGTTTTCTTACTATTATTTGTAATTAGCTCAAGTTTGCTGCTTTGGTATTAATTAAAAAAAAGTTTTTCTTTAATGATGATAGTAGCCTGCACAGGTAGCTTTATGGCAAAAAAAAAATTACAGTTTATATTTCTAAAAGTCCTGACCTTAGGTATATCATATATCAAAACAAACTGTAATGTAAACATGTGTTTATTAATTTTTAAACAGTTTTTTTTACAATGAGCAACCCACTCCGATCATTAGGACCGGTTTTTTTATGTACACAGGTCCTGTGGTAAACATTTCATATTTATGTCCCCTGGCTAAGAGAATAAGTGATAAGGAATTTCGTAGTTATTAATACGAAGTTATAAATTGGTAGTCCCCATTTGGTAAGTGTTTTGACTTACGACAATACTGAAGCATTCCTGTAGCATATCGGCATAAATCTCAGATTTACCGAGCCAGTAGTGTTTCGTGTGTAAGTCTTTGTGCAGGCCCATTTCGGCGCAACAGCGGCACATACTAGGTTCTTCCATGTTATTTCAATACATCAGCAATGAGTTCAATGCAAGTATTTATCATATACACCTATATGAAATGTACAAAAATTGGAAAATCAACGGGAAAAACAATATTTCCCCATACCCCATACAACTTAGATAAAATGACATTTAACGGGGTGGGGTGGTTGCTGTCAAAATAAATATCTACCATACCATGCATTTTATTTCTTTTGCGGTATTATTTATTTGAAACACTACAACACTAAACCAAATATAAATAATACCAATAGAACCTAAATAATTACATAGCTACATACATAATTACATAGGTATTTACTGCAGACTGTGCCTGCGCTGCTGCTGCTTCGGCAGAGACCCTCAAACGGCGCAAATATAGTAGTTTAAGTGGAATTTGATTTAAGTTACGTTTGGTGTCGAGACGCTGGGATCATGGGGTCCAAGTGCGCGTCTATTATTAGAAGAAAACTCAAAACGTTTCATTGACACTACCCGTGACAAAGGGGCTGGTTTATTCCTTGTGCAAAGGATTGGCATTGCCATTCAACGTGACAATGCCGCCAGCCTTCTGGCCACCCTCTCGGTTGACGTCAATAAAGAGGAATTCTTTGAGGCCTGAACCTGCAGTTTTGCACATATTATGTCTTGCTGGAGGATCTTGCACATTTTTATTTATAACAGTTATTATGTATAATATATTACATACTTTAAGTATGCTACAGACATCCACAAATCAAGCATAATAAGTAGTAGAAGTTGTGAAATAAATCTTACTAGGTATAATCGCCAAAGGTCAGTGTATTTACTACATTGGCTGCATTAATTTAGGCTGACAACATTATTATTTCTAAAAAAATTAAAAACAAGTCAAGAGTAAAACTGAAACCAAGTCTTTTGGCCCCAGGAAAATAATCTGTGCTGTCAAAATAATGAGCAGTTTTCTAGTAGGTATTTAAAGCTTTCCCAAAGACGGGCTAGATGGCGCAGTTGGCACTTTTGGTAAGAAGAGTGTGCCCTCCATTGATTTCGTAATGTAATTTCTTGTGGAATCTAATGTTTTCTGTATGTATGAACATGCGGTGTGCCGCATAATGAATATTAGTTACGTATTACTGAAAAAAAAAAAGATTATTGTATTTACTACAATGTATTATTGCTTATCTAAAATTATGTAGGTATCAACTTTTTGAAGTTGCAATATTACTTAAAAACATACTTGAACGCTTCAGAAGCAGCAAATAATAAAATTGAGACATTCGTTCGTTCTTTCTTGCCACAGACTAAATTGGCCTCCACAATACAAATTAAAAAAACTACCAAAAGCTATGCTAGCGCCATCTCTTGATGATTTTAAAAACCAACGATTATGTACCTACTGGAAAACTGCTCATTGTATTATCCATTATTCAGCATATTAGCTATTTTTCTTAATTAACTAGTGTCCTATTTTAATATATTTCACTTCATTAACCCGTACCAATTAAGTATTGAAATAATTAATATGAACCCTGATGACCACCGACGCGAGAGCGCGACTACGACGCCAAAGTGTTGAAATTAGAAAACTACAAAATGGTGGACAAAATGGAATCTTATTGATTGTTAAATGTTCCGATGTGGTTTACATACATACTGCTTAACAGTTATTTATTTGTTAATCAAACCTAGATTTCTTCTGTTTATCTAGTGTTAATATGTTAGTGTAGTGTTCTGACAATGGAGTTCGACGAAATTGTAGTGAAGGAGAGCCCGGGGCTCTGCCGGTGTTGCCTTTCAGAAGGATGCTATAAAGATATGAGTTCGGAGTACAATTGGATGAACGACAATGAGGTTTATGCTGATATGCTATTAGAGTGCTTTGATATCAGCGTAAGTATCATGACCATGAAGCATATTTTTTTTTTTAAGTAATGTATACAGTGTATACACACAATGACGCCTCTTCTATCAGGATAGGCCGAGTAAACAAGTTTCCACTTGCAACGAACCTGACATGCTACTATATCGTTTTCCATTTCCGCTTTTGTATAAACAAGGAACTAATTTTATTGGTAGTCAGGGTACTTCTCAGTCAGAGCGGCCATTTATAATAATATTCTACAATAACATTCTACACAATGCTATCTAGACCAATGGTAAGCTTATCTAGCTTGTGTTATGGAATCTAGAATGTGGATAAACATACTTAGATACTTTTTTTTGTAAATATATGCATATTATACATAGGTACACCCAGACCAATGCAAATAGCCATTCATGCATAAAAATATTTGCACTGATTGGGATCGAACCCACACCTCCTGTGTGGCAGTCGCATTCACTACTGCTAGGCCATAGAGGCTGTCAATTATACGAAGCAAGTAGAATTAAGTAATTTTTCACATGAACTCCTAATAAATAATGAACACAAAAGATCAGGTGTTGCAGTGCAGAGGCCTTAATCAAGTTATGGCGGGGGTTTTTTTCTTAAGAGAACATTAGCAACCAAAATTACTAATATTTCCTCCAACCCCTCCAAGTAAGCTAAATTGCTTGTGCTAGGATGTGGTTCACGTCAGTAGTGTAATGGCCAGGATCAAACCCGGGACCTCTCGATCGTAAGGCTGACTCCATAACCACTAAGCTACCAAAGCTCTGTAGTCGTAGACTAAGCAATAGGGCTTTTCTCTATCTGAGAGCAAAATACAGCTCAAGACAAACTCTGCTTACCCCTTTGAGGGTTTACAGGTGTGATTAAATGCATGTGCATAGCAGCGTGAATAGCCTGCTGGCGTTCTTCAACGAGTTGGGGTGGATCGAAAAGAATGCTCACCCTCATGCAAAAACCGCCCCTTGTCATGGAGTTGCGGATAACAGCCCGTGATACCATACCATACATGTAAAATTATTAATAACTAGCTTTTGCCCGCGGCTCCACCCGTGTGCATGTCGGTTATCGCGACCAAATATAGCCTATGTCCTTTCTCATGGTCTAATCTACCCCTATACCAAATTTCATCAAAATCCGTTCAGTGGTTTAGGCGTGAAAGCATAACATACAGACAGACAGACAGACAGACAGTGTTACGTTCGCATTTATATTTTATATCTTTTTTTAAAGAATATTGAATCGAAATTACTAATATTCCCTTTAACCCCTCCATTTATAATATTAGTTTATTTGCTTTCAGATTACACAGCACACTGAAGGTCCCAATGGACCAAACCGTCTCATCTGCGAAGTATGCATCACACGCCTCCGGGATGCTTGCAACTTCAAGAAGCAGGTCCTGGACTCGGAGATGAAGTTCATCGACATGATGGGTCGTGGAGAGTTTCGGCCAAAAAGTAAGATAATTCTTCTGTATTATTTCGAAATCATAAAAATTTCTATACATTTTAATTAATATGCCAAATTAATACTTCTAGATGATTTTGCTTTTGAAACTGTGGCCAAATTCTTTTTATCAGAAAGGACTAAAATCACCCTGCATTTTATACACTGACGGACTCATAAACTGCATCAAAGTTCAGGTTTACTCTAAAAGGATTTTTTATAATAAGTATGCAAACTTTTTAGATTAAATTATATAAATATGGAAAGACTGGTTCTTAATCTTAAAAAAAAAAATTAAATTTAAAAATAGAACTGCAGTAAAACAAATGAATATAGCCGGGAAAAGAAAATTTACTTGTAGTATCAGATTTGCGTGTTATTTATAGCAAAGTTTTAAATTGATTCTCATTGATTTTTTTTGTTTTGTCAATTGAATTATTGTTACCAGCATAATTGTTGGGTTAGTTTTTTAACACATCGAGAGTTTTTGAACCATAATATGGATACTTCGTCCGAACAAGCGGCACAAATTGTAGCATTGGTGCGGGAGGGCTTGGATCAACGAACGATTGGTAGAAATTTAAATTTAAACCAGTCTACGGTTTCTAGAATATACAGAAGGTTTGTAGAGACAGGTTCTTACAGAAGGAGACGTGGTACAGGCAGAACTCGAGCAACCACAGGTTGTGATGACCGATTTATTGTTATAACTTCCCTGCGAAATCGTTTCCTCACGTCAGTTAACATCACAACGGAGCTTAATGAAGTGCGTGGAGTAAACGTGTGTGCACAAACAATAAGAAGAAGGTTAAAGGAAGCGGATATCACCCCTTTTAGACCAGCAAATGGTCCAAAGTTGTCTACAGCTCACAGACAAGCTCGCTTAAGATTTGCGCGTCATCACCTGAATTGGACAGAAGAGCAGTGGGCCTCTGTATTGTTCACGGACGAGTGTAGGACATGTTTATATGGTGCAGATGGTCGCAGAAGAGTCTATCGTCGACGTGGGGAGCGATATGCTCAAAGTTGCATTGAGGAGCGTGTTCCTTTTGGAGGCGGTTCATGTATGGTCTGGGGTGGCATATCGATGAACGGGCGAACAGAACTTGTGTTCATAGACATGGTCCGTCAAAACGGTAATAGAGGGGGTTTGACAGCACATCGCTACATAACAGAGATATTAGAAGATCACGTGGTGTCTTACATGGGATTCATAGGCGAAAATTTTACTTTAATGCAGGATAATGCCCGGCCGCATGCAGCTGCACAAGTTCAACATTATTGCGAAGAGGTTGGGATACGTACAATGAATTGGCCAGCACGCAGCCCGGATCTTAATCCCATCGAGCATGTTTGGGACAATTTAAAAAGAGCTGTATATGCGAGAAACCCTTCGCCCACGACAGTGGCAGCACTAAGAGCAGCACTTTCAGAAGAATGGGACAATATTCCGCAAGATCTTTTAAAAACCCTTATAAAATCTATGCGGAACCGATTAGAATCCGTAATAAGGGCACGTGGGGGTAATACACCTTATTAAAACACAAATAAACCCTTGCATAAAGTTTGTGTCTATTGTTAAAACCAATTTTTTAATTAAACCAATTTTTCTTAAATTTCTGTTTTTTCTTCAAAAAAAGTCTTAAGGTCCTTTCCAGTACATAAACTTAAACTTAAAGATATGACCCTACGCTGTTTTAAAGTTCACGAACCAATCTAGAGGTTTCAATTTAAATCTGTATAGAAAGTATGCATACTTGGTTAAAATATTTATTTCAAAGTCGTCTATTACTTTGATGCAGTTTATGAGTCCGTCAGTGTATTTTATTGCAATAGTTGTCCAATACCCAATTTATGCCTTAGGTGTTTTTCTGTTATTTTGATTCTCAATTATGTTATTTCACTAAGTCGTCAATTCTTCCCAATACTACTCAATATGATAGCTTGTTCTGAAAAAACATGCCTTGCACAATAAAATATTGCATATCTAAACTGGAACTATGACTTTTCATTAGTTGAAATTCCCAAAAAAAGTCAAAATATAAACAATCAAATTCAATTCAAATACATAACTTTTTAGATTCCTCATTCAATTTTAAATAACTTTTATTATGAACTATATACGTGTAAACGCAACGTAGACTGAGATAAATGCGATATTTTCTTGCACTACACGCTACAGAAGCGTGACGTCACAGTTTCGTACGACGAGCGTTTTCGGGGGGCGCGACAAATTGAATTTTTCAAAATCAAATATCTTGAAAACTATTTGTCGTACGAAAATTTTACTTTTACAGTTCATTATATTATAACAAAGTGGTCATTTTTCGAAAGTAAAAAAAAATTAGTCAAATAGCCTATCGGTTACAGTTTAAGATCATGCACAGTTGTTTTGAGAGGTTTTTGACGTTTTAGTCATGCCTTCCCACTGTTAGGCTGGGTTCTTATTATTTTCGTAGCCTAAGGCGTTTAAACTCAATATGTCGGCTTTTAGCGCTAAATTGTATTTACTTACTTTACAGTGGTTGTGTACCAAACCCAAACAAAAGTTGAAGACTACGTAGAAGACCCGGAAACGGATGGAAATGTGGTGGAGTACTTGGAAGATGACATCACGTTTACCGATGGTGAGAAACGTACAATCACATTTATGGGAGTTCCCTCACAGCTCGGGCATGTCTCTGTACACACCGCTTTCCAATACAGAGACAAGTCATTTTACTATTTTGATACTTAACGTAAAAGGTTACAGGTTTCATGTATCACACAAATATTTATAACAATAGTTAACTTATAAAAGACCAACGTGCCCGGGCGCCGCGAGTCTATTGTTTCTTTTTTTTATTTATTTATTCAACTTTATGCACAAGTACAAAGGCGGACTTAATGCCGTAGGCATTTTCTACCAGTCAACCAAAGGTGGGTGCAGAGATAAATAAGTAGGTACATTATTGAGAGTTAGGTACAATGTTGTAGTACACTATGTGAATACCAATAATATGTATTGCTAAATAGATATACATTAATATAAATATACCTACATATACAGATATTGTTCTATTTGTTGCGTGGCTTGACAGGTGTAATCGTTTTTAAATGTCAGAGGTTCCCAAGCTTTCTTGTCTCCTAGACCACTAGCATGTTTTCTTTGGTTTTGGGTTTAGAGACCAGACCGTAAGGGCTGGCCCTGGGTCAGACGGGGTGCGAGGGATGTGTCGAAGACAACCTCACCTCCGGCCTAGCACCACGACCCACAGTCGGCGTGCGGTTTTAGTCGGTTCGAGTCCGACATAACCTCCCCTTCCAGCTCCGGCAGGGTAGATATCCGAGGGCATTTCCGCACGAAATAAAAAGGGTTTTAAATGAGGATAGTCCGGGGTGCCACGGCAGCAATAGATCTCAAATTCTCTAATTATCTAGATATCAACAACCTTCCGCGCCCGCCTGTTTTATTTCTCTCGCGACTTTGGGTCAAGGTATTTGCCAGGAGCTGTATTGCATGAAAGAAGTTATATTTGCTTCTCGTTCGCACTAATGCTTCCGTTAACGCAGATGAAGCCATGTCTTGAGTGACCGTTTTCTAATAATCTACCTCTTTCTCTTAGAGAAGAACTCAAGCGAGACTCGAACCCACGACCTTTCCATAAGGGAAGAAAGCAAGTGAGCGGTCGTGGGTTCAAGTCCCACTTGAGTTATTCTTTTCCCGATGTATTTCCAAGAGGTAGATTATAAATGTTATAAAATTTCATTCAAATGTACCTCTTTTTAATTCAAAATCATAAGTTGGTTAATCCTAATTTATGTTAGATAATAGGTAGCTATTGTGTAATTGTCTAAAGTGTGCTAAGAATAAATGTGATATATACATACACGTCTTATTTTATTATACTTCAATAAATTTTGGTATAAATGATTTTGAAAGAGGTAGATATGGCCATTATGCTTGAAGCGGTCACTCAAACCTAGGCTAATTTATTTGCAGCCACGCAACTGCAACAGGACATACACAAATCTGTGAGTGCAAGCGAGAACAGCGAACTTCGTCACACAGAATTTTGGAACAAACTTATAATATTGCGAAAATTTACCCTCAGATGAAATTTTGCATAAATATTCTCCAAGAGTCTAATCTTAACTTGGCTGGGCCATATTATCGTCACGCTATCATACGTGTGGTTTAAGCAGTAGATCAAATTCTATCAAAATTACAAAACAGAATTCTTGCTTGCATGACTAACATTCTGACTAAATCATAATGCCGCTAAAGGTAGATGACCCGCGTGTTTCTATTTTTTTTTTAAAGAATATTAGAACAGAAGTTACTAATATTCCCTCTAACCCCTCCAACTAAGCTAAATTGCTTGTGCTAGGAGTGGGTTCACGTCGGTAGTGTAATGGCCAGGATCGAACCCGGGACCTCTCGATCGTAAGGCCGACTCCTTAACCACTAAACTACCGACGCTTCAGTTCCTTTGCCTTTCAAGGATACTTAATAAAAATTCTGTCTCATTTTACGCAGGTTATAGCTAAGTTTTTAATATCAGATTTATAAAGAGAAATGCTTTTTATCTCAGCAATAAGCTTTTATTTAGGAGCAGGTCCGCTTACTCTACTTTTAAAATTTTAACCAATTTCAAAAAAATAGGAGGTTATGCTTTTGCGTTAGCGACATCAGCTCAACTATGAGAACTCCTGCATCAGAGCGTCGTGTGTCAATCAGCAGCTGGTCTACTGGTGGGTCTTGAAGATCTTGGTAGACCTCCATATAACTTTATATTATTTAAATGAAGCATGTGAGGGTTAAAACATTTCTATAGGCCGTGCCAGATCGATTAAGGATAAAGTATGCAGTAAATATCCATACTCCATACTAATATTATAAATGCGACAGTATCTCTGTCTGTCTGTATATTACTTACGCTTTCACGCCTAAACCCCTGAACCGATTTTGATGAAATTTGGTATAGGGATAGATTAGACCATGGGCTATATTTGGTCGCGATAACCGACATCCACGCGGGCGGAGCCGCGGGCAAAAGCTAGTCGTGTCGTCGCTGCAGTCGGTGTCGCTACAGTGTGAAAAATGTTTACAGACCCTAAGTAACCAGTCCAAACTGGTCGCAAGGTCAACTCGGTCAATGAACTTTGTTCTCAATTCATTTGGCACGAGGTATAAACGCTATTTTAAAAAGATTGGGTCAATCTAGACTTCCGTGTCAATCAGATCGAAGGTATTTTATAGAATGGATATGTCAAAAGTACCGGTGAGCATATATCAAAACAACTATGAATTTAGCCGTAGCGGCAGATGTAGGACCTTAACTAGTGGAAATCTGCGGTCTCTGCCTACCCCACTGGGAAATAAGTAGAATGTATTTAAAAGCCGTCCCAGACACGTGCATTGCTTACTATTTCGTGCAAATTGAATATATATTTTTGCACGATATTAGCTGAATATTATTTGCTCGAAATACGCGTCCTTTTGCGATTACACGACTTAGGCGGCAAATGGCCAAAGGAAGAGCTAGTAGCAGTTGTGAAAGTAAGAGGGAAAGAATGTATGTTTATCATACAAAAATTCAAAGCCAGTATACGAGAAGAAATAAATAAAAATTTCACAACATCCTACACAACGGTATCTAGACCCATGGAACGTGCAGACCAATGCAAATAGCCATATTCATGCATATAAATATTTGTACTGAGCGGGGATCGTACCCGCGCCTCCTGCGTAGTAGTCGCGTACACCACCACGCCACAGAGGATGCTTTTATCTCCAAACCCGGGGTCTGCTGGCCATTCTATGTTTGATGTTGGTTATTAAGAGACCACCACTACTGGTTCGAGCGAACACGCCGAAATATGCTCATTTACGCGAGTCCAGTGTTTTAAGCGCGTATGTAGCGCTCGTTTAAGCGCGTAAGATGATTATGTTGTTATGTTAATTTCCTCGGTGCATTTCTTTTTTAAATTAGTCGGCTAATAATTACGACCACGGGTAGTTGATTTCCCCGTGGTCCCTGCAGGTACCATTGCAGGGACTACGGGCAATAAAGGGAAACGACCGTATACGCTCAGAAAAAGAATCTAATCTGTAACCGCCCTAAACCACTGAACCGATTTTGATGAAATTTAGTATAAGGGTAAATTAAACCTTCAGAAAGGACATTGGCCATGTTAGGTAGCGATAACCGACCTCCACGCGGGCGCGGGCATTAATTTACCAATATAACTTAACTTTAAAATTAAAAAGTGTCCGGTTAATGGCAATAGACTCGCCACCTATTACATTGGGACCTAAACATAAACTGGCGAAATGTGGGTTCTAGCACCTCCGCCTACCCATCGGGGAATACAGGCGTGAGTTTATGTTTCATGTTTCAAAATTAAAATCGTAAAACAGAATACGTTTTTTTTCGTTGGACGATTTGCGTGTTGGACGGTTCGCGACAAAAGGGCCTTAATCTTTTGGCTCCAAAATATATCTTTTCAAAACCTACTCTATGTATAAATGATTATTCTCATTGTTTCTAGACGCGGAAGACCTAAAAGATGATCCGGAGCCCACAGTCTCCGACATAACGGTCAGCTCCCTTCGTATCAAGGGCAAGAGAGGCCGTCCCAGGAAGACGGAGGTCAAACCTGAGAAGAAGACTAAAGTTGCCAAGATACAGGAGAAGCCGAAGACATCCAAAACTGTTGCTAAAGGTAAGTGTTGCTATAATTAAATTTTCGGTGGAAGGTGTCGTGATTTTTTGATTTTGGTGGTAATCAATTTTGGTGGGTAACAAATAAGATGCGCGTTTTATGCTAGTTACCTTGTTAACCAATTGGAATCCACTGGTTACTCACGGTATGATTGCGTTTTAAAATTACTAGCTGACCAGGCGAACTTCGTACCGCCAATTTTTTTCCCCCCGCTTGGCTTCAGATCTCGTTCCCGCGGCATCCTCTACTATATTAAGCATGTATTATACATATAAACGTTCCTCTTGATTCACTCTATCTATTAAAAAATCCGCATCAAAATCCTTTTAATAGTTTCGAAGATTTTAGCATACATAAGGACAGACAGACGCGGAAACCTTGCTTTATACTATGTTATCAAATTAGAATAATTGGCCAGTGATGTAACGGCGTAGTAAGTCATCAAACTTCTAATCCGTAACGTTATAGTTTGACTAGCTTTTGCTCCGCCCGCGTGGATGTCGGTTATCGCGACCAAACATAGCCTATGTCCTTTCTCCGGGTCTAATTTACCCTCATACCAAATTTCATCGAAATCGGTTCAGTGGTTGAGGCGTGAAAGCGTAACATACAGACAGAGTTACTTTGGCATTTATAATATTAGTATGGAAACCTCACTCTGTATATTATTGAGGTGAACTCAATCTTAAAAGCATTTTACTTTAGAACAATTGTTAAGAACACACTAAGGCCCGTATTCTAGAAGTCACTCAAACTGAATCTCGATTTATCTGAGCACAGATTATATAGTCAATATGTCAAATTATCCACCTGTCTATACAATCTGTCATCAGATAAATCGAGATTCAAGCTGAGTGTCATTCTGGAATACGAGCCTAAGTTTTTTTTTAAACAGAAGCCTTGTTTATTCCCTGCTACTGTCTTTATTTGCGTTCGGAAATCCTACCTCATCAGAGTTAGCGATGAGGCGAGTCTCGAACCGACTTAAACTGCACGGTATTTCGTTCGGTTTGCGTGGCCAAAGAATCCGGTGTGCCCTAGAAATAATATCCCAGAGACGTCGACCGCCCTTGGCCGCTAACTCGCTCGTGGCCTTTGTCTGTTTTAAAAATAAAATATTTAAAAAAAATCACGACACTGCCCACCAAGTTTCAATTGTTGTTATTTTTTCTGACACAAAAATATTGCAAGTTTTATATTTTTATAATTAAAAGTTATATTATCCAGTTTATTATTAATTTTTTTATAACTAGTGTCGGAAGAAATTTCAACATACTCCTGTTTTTTAGTATGTAAAATTATTTTGTGTCATATATTTATTAGATGCAAAATTATTTGGTGGGGCATATTTCTATTGCCTTTTTATCGGGGCGTATAATTCATTTATATCGTCGATTTTTAACATTATGTTATTTCACTGAATAACAAAATTTGTGCAAGACTTTCTATGAACACAAATGAAAATGCAAAGATCATTCATTACTGTACGGCAAAAATGGCGCATATTGGGAGAGGCCTCTGTCCAGTAGTGGACAGCAATTGATTGATTGATTCATTACTAGTACGCTAGGTCAAAACTAAGATTGGTGCCAACTTAACCCTATACGCGTAGGTTGCGTCCATTTTGTGCGTATACTTAGGGCCGGCGCCTATTATCGGCATCGGCGAGCTTCAGGATTTTTTTGCCAAGCATAATAGATCTTATCACTATTATCATAAAATTGAAATTTCAATGACGATCGTGGACTATCGTCGGCATCGATCGGCATTCTGCAGCGGTACAATTAAAGTTCAATCTTATTTCTATAACAATAAGCTCTATTGTTACACGACAAATAAAAATTCTCATGGTTGCCGATGCCGGCACTGGGCGCCGGCCCTTACACATTCTTCCTGCTGATTGACAGACTGACGCAGGCGTTCCTCTCGGAGTTGCAGGTCAGGCGGCAGTCTGTAGGCATTCTTATAAAAGCCAGAATAAACCTATAAAAGACGAAGCAAAGCGTACCACGTGCTCTATAGTACCAATTGTGAACTTTGTATACGACAGTGCTCGGAATGAAGGAGAATATTTAAAAAAATCTCTATGGAGCCATGGAGTGAATTAAGACTGTTTTAAACTTGTGAATGCTCAGCCTAATTTGATAGAATCCTGCCAGTGCAGCCTTAAAGATTTTTTATATACTAAACTTCTGCCCGCGGCTCCGCCCGCGTGGTTCTCTTAACTCCGGTTCTACTGCGGTACGGTATGACCAAGACATTACTAGCAAAAAACAGTATCAAAATCTGTTCTGTAGTTTTTGCGTCCATCGCGAGCAAACCCCTCCTATGTATAATTTTATAACAGTACAAATAAAGTAATGATACTTTATGACCACGCTGTAGGGAGGCTCTCAAATATTTTATTATTTATTATTACAAATTTATTATTAAATATTATTTGATTGCTTCGTTAACACACCTGCCATTGCTGGACAATAAACGATTATTTTTATTCCCTTGTCCTTTAATTTGCGTGTACGATTACATGTTTATTCGTTGAGTTACGGCTTGTGGATAAATCTAGAGAATCAGCAACTATGCGACATCTCTTAGACCTTGTTAGTCGCAGCGCGTGCATCAGTTGTCTGCCAACACATTTTTAAAATAACATCTAAATAAAACTTCATTAAAAACTTTTGTAGGATAGCTTAATAATAAAAAATGGCCGATATTGAAGTTCTTAATATGTACAGAACGAGTCCAAAATATTTCCTAAAAAGAAAATTCCAAATGGAGAACCTTTCTTTTGTCGGAGTCGGTTAAAAAGAGACGAAGACAGAATTCTCATAGATCATTTCAATTTTTAGGTCAGAAACTTGACGCAGAGGCCGCGAGTAAGTCCTCGATGACGTCAACAAAACGCAACAAACTAATGAAGAGAAACGCTATTATCGTTCTAGAAAATTCTACTGTACTACCATTCAAATGGCACAGACAAAACTATCTTTGTTTCTATTGCCATCTCACTTTTAAAGACACAGAACTACTTAAAGAACACACAAGAAATGAACATCAAAATTCTAATATCAAAGCAGCTGTTTCTTATTTAAGAAGAGATGAAAAGGTCAAAATTGATGTATCTGTATTACAATGTCGTAATTGCGACAATACTTTTGATGATCTTAACGAGCTTATAGACCATATAAAAGTATCCCATAGCAAAATCTTTGCAGAAGAACGCGGATACGGTCTTATACCATACACTTTGCACAATAACTCATTTCATTGCGCCATCTGTAAGGAAGAGTTCCAATATTTTATTAAACTAAACCAACATATGAATGAACACTTTGGAAACTATATCTGCGAATTGTGTGGTAAATCTTTTCTAAGCCAAGATCGTTTAAGATGTCACTCATTGACGCACGGCGCGGGATTCCGCTGCAATATATGTCTAGAAACTTTTGATTCCTTGACTCAGAAAAATAACCACGAAGCAAAGATCCACAATAAAGAGAGATTCCTCAAGTGTTTCTTTTGCTCCGAAACTTTTCCCAACTACAATCAAAGAAAAATACATCACAGCAAAATCCATGATGTAAAAATGCCAGAATACAACTGCCCAGTATGTGGGAAAACATTTCAAATTATGAGTAAAATGAAAGTGCATTTAAAAGAAGTGCATATTAGAGAAAAGAACTTCAGTTGTACGATGTGTGATCAGAAGTTTTTCTCAAGGACCCATGTTCAAAAGCATATGATCAAACATTACGGGGAGAGGGTACATCAGTGTGAGATTTGTAAGAAGTCGTACGCGAGAAAGCAGACTTTGCGAGATCATATGCGGATACATAATAACGATAAGAAGTATATCTGTTCGGTGTGCAGTCAGGGTTTTGTGCAGAATAATAGTATGAGGCTTCATATGAGGGTTCATCATCCTGATGCTGTAAATGCGTGAGGGTTGTAAAACCTAATGAACTTCTCGCCATTGGAGAGTACCTAAAGTAAAGCCTAGGAATGTAGAGAAAAAAGGTAAACAAAGTTTCAGCCGTTCCAAACATTTTTATTCGAAAATTATTACGTATCACTTCAAATGGATTCCAGACAGGAATGAAATTGTTCATAAGATGGCTGATCTGACAGTTTAGAACCACTGTGCTTACAGCTTTCCTCTACTACGAAACACGCAACGACACCTGTCGCTCGGCCATTGTCGGGTACGTGTGACATGTGCGACAAGGACAGAGACAATAATCGCTTCTGATCACAACGTAACTCAGTAATGCTCGCTTTGTTTACCTTTTTTCTCTCGTCTCGTTGGCTTTACTATACTTATGTATTGCACTGCTGCTTTTACTGAATATTGTATGTTCCTAAACTGTTAATACATATCATAATGTATTCTAATATTAGATAACCGATTAATATAAGAATAAACATTTTTTTATAATATACAATGATTCAATAAAGAATAAACTATATCTAAAATGTATTTATTGTCTTGCAAGCCACCTGGGTGCAATATAATTACATGTTCCTCAATAGTTTATTTAAGATGATACAAATCATTCCGTATAATGTTTAACTAATGGTAAATAGCGTATCAAATATTTTGAATCTAACATTTAGCAATCGAACGTAGAATACTGCAAACTACCTGCAGAATTGATCGACAACTCTACCATTACATGTTAAAACGGCAATATTCCGAGCGAGAAACAGCAATGAAGCTATACTCTCTATGACATCCATTGCCCTTATTCACCTAGAGAATTAACTCTTATGGTAGGCCCACAGCTTATTTCTGCGTACCCCTTGATTTCTATTCGCTCCGTTATCATCATAGTATTATATTTATGAGTGGCTCCCGTAGTAAAAATTAAGAGCGTCTATACCCATTTAGGATGCGTTAACGACTCTAAATGTACCCTACAATATATTAATATTTAAAAAAGTGTTAATATTACCACAATTGAATGCAGTAGATTTTTTTTAGAAAATTTTGTTTGATAATACTATGGGTACATTTACAGTAGTTCAATCTCTTTTCAGATCTTAAACCGAGGAAATACAAAGGCTGTGAATCATCCTCTATGCGCAGACGTCGAAACCTACAAATTTTATTCAACAACACATCTATAATACCTTTTAAGTGGCGGGGAAAATATCTATGCTTTTATTGTAGCAAAGATATCGCTGAGTATTCAGAATTAAGAAAGCATACCAAATCCCATGGGAATTGCTCAACTAGGGACCATTCTTTAAAAGTGTTGAAAGGAGGTCAAAATATGGAGATAAAAATTGATGTATCTGATATTTCATGTGAGATTTGCACTGAACGGTTTCCATCTTTCGATCAAGTCATCAACCATTTGTACGTTAAACATAAACTCGAATATGACAAGTCGGTAGAAATGGCCATTGAGGAGTATCGATTAGTCGATCTCAGTTGTATAGCTTGTAAAGAAAAGTTTTCGTATTTCGGGTATCTAGTTTCTCACGTCAATACAAATCATCCGAAAAACTGTCTAGTTTGCGATAAGTGTAATCAAAAGTTTAATAAGAAGCGGGATTTGTTCTCTCATATGAAAAATTATCACAGAGAAGGGGGATACCAGTGCGAAATGTGTCCACAAGTTTTCAGCTCTCTAAATATATTAAGAAAACACAGAAATAATAGACATTTGACTAGATGCAATACTTGTCATTTAAAACTACCCTCAGCGGCTTTAAAACAGAAGCATATAGAAATAGAACATCCCGACGATGGCTCCCTTCAATGTGACAATTGTTTCAAAGAGTTTCATACAAAACAGGGTCTTAGGATGCACAACAGAAAGTGCAAAGGGGAAGACATCTTTGAATTTTCAATAAAAAAAGAAGAATATGTTGCCATGGATATAGACCAAAACTACGACGACCAAGTTAAAAGACCTAGCGTCAAACAAATCCGCGAAAACATAGTCATTGTCATCAATATGTCTACTGCTATACCTTTTAACTTTTATAAAAATAAATTCAACTGCTTTTATTGCTCAAAAGACTTTGCAGATTCTGATTCCATGAGGGAACACACTGTTTTAGAACATCCTGTGTGTGATGTTAAACAGAAATGCATTCGAAAGTGTAGGGAATCTGTTGCTTGTGTCAAAATTGACGTTTCTTCTCTAGCCTGTAAAGTATGCTTTGAATCTATGAGTGATTTGGAAAACCTCCTCGATCATTTGATAGCTAAACATGACGCGAATTACGACAAGTCCATAACAACGTGTTTACAGCCTTACAGACTTATAAAAGACCACATGGCATGTCCAAATTGTCCAGGAGAAGTTTTTCGATTTTTCGGCACATTGCTAAAACACATGAATAAAAAACACACAAATAATAACATAATTTGCGTGTACTGTGGCCAAACTTTTCGCCGGGACCAAAATCTACGCGTACATATATGGCGACACCATCGCGATGGTAGATTTAAATGTAATATATGCGGTGCTGAGTGCAATATTCCATCTAGACTGTACATGCATATGGCTAGAGCTCACGGCGTCAAAGCGGCAAAATGTCCAAAATGTCCTGAAAGTTTTGCTACTCAGTACTTGAGACAGAAGCATTTAATTGAAGCACACGATTGTGGGCACAAATGTTCGTATTGCGGGAAGCTCTTCACACGAAATTCCTTTATGAGAGATCACGTGAGGAGAACACATCTCAAGGAGAAGAACGTCGAATGCTCCATTTGTAATATGAAATTCTTTAACAATATTCTTTTGAGGAGGCATATGGTGAAACATAGCGGTGAAAAAAATTTCCATTGCGATATCTGCGGCGAAAGATTCTTTTGGAGGAAGAGTTTGAGGACGCATATGGCTAGGCATAATAAGCATCTTAATAGTGTGCAGATTTAGTCTGATTTTAGTGTGTGTTGGCTGTTGTGTAACGGTTCCCTACCACTAATATATGACAGGGGTAGTTTTGGAGAAAGCACCCATTGAGATTATGATATCACGGACGTATCAAACGACACATGCTCACCCTGATGATTTAATTTGAATCAGATTCGTTTCGTTAAGGTATTTTTCTGCTATCACATATTTTATATTACTCATACAGTTTATTGTGTATAGTCAATATAATTATATATTCGATCGAAAAATATAATAGAAATAAAAATTATTGTAGAACACAAGTCAAAGTATGCATAAATATTTATGGATTTATGAGTAGCTCGATTAGCAGAAATCCCGCCTCCGGTACTATTTCGCTATACTGAAAACGCACTTAGATGAATTTCGCCTAAGAAGCGAAAGTGCAAATAGAATACGATATTTGAAAACCTCCTTGTTTCTTCTGAAATACAATAGAGAACGTTTCTTTTCAGATTCGGAAACAGAGGCATCAAAGACAAGTGCTAATTCTCTCAGGAGGAGGAACCTGCTTATTCTATTCAACAACACTACATTGATACCGTTTAAATGGCGAGGCAAATACCTGTGCTTCTATTGTGGAGTTGACCTTGAGAGTCATAAACATCTCCGAAATCACACAGAGAGCCACGGACTCTGCTCCGACAGAGATCGAGCTATAAGACTCGTAAAATCGGCAGATTGCGAAAATAAAATCGACGTTTCTTACATAACATGCAAACTATGCACCCAGTCTTTCGTTTTTCTAGACGATATCGTCAACCATTTGATTTCTGCACACGATTTGCCTTACAGTAAACCAACGAGTTTGATGCTAACGTCATATAGACTTGTAGATTTACAATGCCTACTCTGTGCCCAAAATTTCGACTATTTCCCGAAACTTGTATCCCACATGAACACTTGTCACCCTAACGACAGTTTCTCTTGTGCTGAATGCGAGCATACGTTCAACAAAAAACGTGATTTAAACACTCATACCAGAAATTATCATCGGAAGGAGTACAAATGTAGCAAATGCAGTGAAGTTTTCGCTTCCAATGTATCGATGAGATTCCATAGGCTACATTCACATCCTTCCAGTTGTAATATATGCTATGAAATATTTTCATCTGATGTCGAACGGCTCAAGCATATGAAAATTGAACACACGGCTGATCAAGTCCAATGCGGATTCTGTCAAGAAGTTTTCTCCACTAAGCAAGCGGTTTTGAGACACGCTTCTAAATGTACCGCGAAAAGAGATCCTACTATTGAAACTATCATAATAGGTGATGAAGATAATAAAATGGCAACAAAAGATCTTAGAAATAGTATAGCCGCCATCATTAACATGTCTACTGCGATACCGTTCAAATTCTTCATGAGTAAATTCAGGTGTTTCTATTGCTCGAAAGATTTTTCGACTTGTGACAGTTTGAAAGAACACACAATTATACAACATCCTCAATGTGATGTAGCTGATAAATGTATGAAACTCCGCAACAGATATGACGGGAACAAAATCAAAATTGACACGGCCTCTCTTTCTTGTAAGCTGTGCTATGAATCGCTATCCGATTTGAGCACTTTGATCGACCATTTGACTACCGAACATAAAGTTCAATGTAACAAGTCCGTTGAAAACCATATACAATCTTTCAAACTCATTAGAAATAACTACCCATGTCCGTTGTGCGATGAGGTTTACAGATATTTCGGATTGCTTCTCAAACATGTTAGTAAGAGCCATACTGGGAACAAATACATCTGTGTATTTTGTGGTCAACCATTCAGGACCGATCCCAATCTTCGAGCACACGTAATGAGACACCACAGAGTATCCACGAATAGGTATCAATGTAATACTTGCGATGGTATTTTCACAACATACGCTAACTTAAAGATTCATTTGGGGAGGGATCATGGTGTTAAAATGTTCAAATGTATTGAATGCCCAGATAAGTTTTCTACGCAATACTGGATGCAGCGACATATGCTTCTTGTGCACGGTGAAGGGCATAAATGCTCTTATTGTGACAAAGCTTTTATAAAGTATTCTTTCATGGTCAATCATGTTAGACGGTTGCATCTGAAAGAGAAAAATGTCAAGTGCAAAATATGCTCGGAGAGTTTCTTCGATCGACAAAGGCTGAAGATGCACATGGTAAAACATGTTGGAGAAAGAAATTTCCATTGCGATATTTGCTCGAAGAAGTTTCTTTGGAAGCGTAATCTTAGGGCGCATATTGCCTCTCATGTTAGGAACGCGAACGCTCACGGTGGTATCACCTAACATATAATTATGTTCATGCTCATGCTGTTAACTATCTTTACCACAGCGTGTTTCAATTCTATAGACCTTAGCTTTGGTAACTTTGGTAGTTTTCATATCAATTTTCTACCAGAAATTTTGGTAGATTATCCTTTACAGACGGTTAATAGGACTTTTGGATGATAAATACTGTCATACTTGACGCAACGCTTATTAAATAAATAGAATAAAAATATACGAGTTGAAACCTATCTATTGCAGTAATCCGACATCAAAAAGACTAACTCTGAAGATACTAGAAGTAAAATAACAAAATTTATAGAGGTACATTCATACAGCAAGGAACATTTCTTTTCAGATGAATTGCCAGGCCCGTACGGAGGCTGTACCTCTGAAAGGAGACGGAAAAATCTGAAAATACTTTTTGACCACACCTCTATAATGCCTTTCAAATGGCGGGGCAAATACCTCTGCTTCTATTGCGGCAAGAACTACACCGAATACACAGAGTTTAAAAAACATACGAAATCTCACGGGTTATGTAACACTCAAGATTATTCTCTAAAATTAATAAAAGGCAACAATATTGAAATTAAAATCGATGTATCGGAAATAGTTTGTGAAATCTGCAACGAAACATTTAATCGATTTGAAGAAATTATCGATCATTTAATCGGTAAACATCACTTAGAATACAACAAAAACATCGATGTACCATTTCAGGAGTATCGATTAGTGGATTTTAAATGCCTTCATTGCGAAGAGAGTTTCACTTATTTTGGATATTTAGTAACACATGTCAATAACATGCATCCGCAAAATTGCTTCATTTGCGATGAATGTGGTGGTCGTTTTAACAAAAAGAGGGATTTGGCTATTCACATAAGGAATTATCACCGTTTAGGAGGATATCCCTGTGACTTGTGCTTACAGAGTTTCGACACCTATCAATCACTACGAAGGCATCAAAATAATACGCACTTCAGGCAATGCAAAAGCTGCGGTTCCAAATTTGCATCTTTATCTCTTCTACAAAAACATTTGAAAACAGAACATCCTTATGATGAAAGTAATATGAAGTGTCGTTACTGTTCAAAAGAATTCCATTCATCCATAGGCTTGAGGCAACACACAAGCAAATGTAAAGTGAAAATGATTTCGCAAGCCGAACCAGAGTCTTTTGTAGAAGACAATTTAGAACCACGAAAGAAACAAAACATTCTACAAATCCGTCAAAATATTCAATGTGTTTTAAACATGTCGACTGCGGTTCCTTTCAAATTCTTTTCTAAGTATTCCTGCTTTTACTGCTCGAAAAAGTTCTCCGACTTCGACGATCTACGACAGCATACGAGTGCCGAACACCCTATATGCGATTTAAAACAGAAATGTATGAAAAAGTGCAAAGGCGAAAGAATAAACGTTAAGATTGATATATCAGTTTTAACCTGTAAAGTTTGCTGTCTTCCAATGCCGGATTTAGAAAATTTAATCAGCCATTTAGTAGACGTACACAACGCGAACTATGACAAGTCTATCAGTGGATGTCTTGAGCCCTTTAGAATCATCAAAGACAACATACCCTGTCCTATATGTCCAGATAAGGTGTTCCGTTACTTTGGGATATTATTACGTCATGTTAACGCAGAGCATAGCAACAATAACAGGATTTGTGACTTTTGCGGTCGAAGTTTCCGAAACGCAGCTAACTTAAACGTGCATATAACGTATTCTCACACTGGCTCGTGTGAATGCGATGTCTGTGGTATCAAATATAAGAACCAATGGTGCTTAGCTCGACATAGGGCTAAATCCCATAACGCGAAAGACCACAAATGTCCAAAATGTCCAGAGACTTTCAATTCACAGTATCATAAACAGAAGCATTTGATTAAAATTCATAATATTGGGCATAAATGTGATTATTGTGATAAAATGTTCACAAGGAATTCTTTTATGAAGGATCATGTTAGACGGACTCATTTGAAGGAGAAAAATGTCCCTTGTTCTATTTGTAACGAGAAATTCTTTGATAATTACCTTTTAAGGATGCATATGGTGAAGCATGAAGGTGACAGAAAGTTTAGCTGTACTGTCTGTGGTAAGGCATTCTTGAGGCGGAGTAATTTGGCTTCGCATATGGAAATTCATAAGAAGTATGGGCATGTTCAATTGTAAATCTAAGTGTGATTCGTTTTCAAATTATGGGCAGCTGTGACCGTTCAGGAACCTGTTGGTTTAGGTGGATATATTCAGCTCTTGACATAGTCACCAAAATATTATATTTGGAATTGGGATGAGGATTATCTGGGAATAAGAATAACAGGTATTATTTCTAGTGAAGATAATAAAAGCCAAATAAAATATGATATTTGTGCTCAAGATTAATTTTAAATGTATAAAAGCAGCATTAGAGACGGAATAATCCATGAGTTTCACTTTATTACTCTTCCAACTGAGCTATCTAGACGCGTTCCAGAGTTATTTAATTTATTTACTGGTCTTACGTTAGGTGGAAGCCAAATCTGGCGTGGAACCTAATCTCTGAAGTATAATCCAATAAAATATGATGTATAGGATATTTTTATAATACTAAATATACAAGAATAAGCACAGTAGCATATACAGAGAGGAGGTTTTGCAATAAGATGTCTCTATTAAATAACGTGTGATACTTTGCGAGGGTTGGAGTGTGGGGTTAGAAGGGATTAGAACCCGCTTACTTATATTTTCCATTTACCTGTCAATAGCAAAACTACTAAAGCAGGATGTGGATGTTACTATCTTACTCTAGATGTCACTGTACTCAGATACAAAGTGTCGCCAAAAGAGCAGTACAAAAGACGAACGCTGAACGGACACTAAGGCCACGCCTATGACGTCATGGCAGTCCCCGAGAGTCACAGTACTCAGTTACTTAGGCCACCTCCTCTCTGCATTTGCTCTGTTGTATATAAAACAATGTATCCTACGTGGGTATAATATAATAATATAGACACTAAATATAATAATTATAATAAATAAGTTGATTCTTTTATTATATGTCAAATACACGGTACAAAAATAAAAACACGGAGTGCTTCCGTGGTTATGTCGTATCAAATAACCCGCCCCGTATCGTTCCCGGCGCAAAGGTGCCCATGATGCTGGCCGCGTTGCCTCGCTGAATCGCAATAGCCATCCTTTGCCCCAGGAACGAGCCAGAGCGGGAGTCAAGTCAAAGTATAATAAATTAAATTTTAAACTGCTGATAAGAATTGATCTCTTTTTGTACGTGTTAGTATAGGTCGATATTTATTGGAATTAATATAATTTATTAATAAAATGTATTTTAAATGTAAGTTATGAGTAATTTTAGATTATTCCTGTATTGTAGAAGGCGTTTCTTTAGTAATATATGCCAGGATCCTAGCTAGATATTGTCTCTGCTTACCCCAAGGGTGTACGTGTGTACGTGAAAAATTTAAGTTTTTATTAATATTTCTTACTTGCCGGAGCTTAAGACGCTGACTGAATTTTTAAGTGCCGAATAGAAATAAACCTTAATAACATGATTATAAAATTGAAATTTGATTTTAAAGCTATCACGGAAAAAGCGTGAAAAGTAAATTTTGTTGTGATGTCTTTAAAGTTCATCTCTATCTGCCTCATAGCGTCGGTAGCTTAGTGGTTAAGCAGGCGGCCTTACATCGAGAGGTCCCAGGTTTTAATCCTGACCATTACACTACCGACGTGAACCCATTCCTAGTATTATTAGTAATTTCAGTTGCTAATATTCTTAATATATATATATATAGGATGGAAGATTTATATGCCCCCTGGAGAGAGTGTACTCGAAATACTGGAGAGAGAGAATTTCACTCAAAGGAAACTATCCTTTATTTTTTTTAAAGAAACAAAACTGTATTCATCTATTCGAAAACTCGCTCGACACACCCGGTAATCGAACCGACCTAGACTCGAAAAAAATACGTTCTGTGTCAGGCTTCTATCGATATTGGCAATCATAAGGATACGACCTTCAAGAAAAGAGCGTACTCTCTTTTTAAAGCAAGGCAATGCACTTGTGACTTCTCTGGTGTTGCGGGTGTCCATGGGCGGCGGTGATCGCTTACCATCAGGTGATCCGTCTGCTCGTTTGCGTATTCGTATTCCATAAAAAAAGGATCAAATCTCTCTAACATGCATAGTAAATTATATGAAAGGAAATCCCTGAAATCTAAACTTACGAGTATAAATTTAAAGCCAACAGAGACTTTTACTCAAGGAGTCGTCAGTTACCTTATCAACAATAAGTTATCTTTGAAGCCAACTATTTCTTAAAATGAGTACGTAATACATGAAAATGTTCCAACCTGTATATATGTTACCGGAAATGTATGAAATCAAGGAATTGTATACAAATCCTAGGAAATGTGTGTTAATACATAGAATTCCTGCAGTTCCACCGGCAATGTGTGAAATAAATGGGTTATTGTCTATATTTGCGGATGATTTTGTGCAAAATTTATATTTGTGAATGAATAAAAAAAAAATAACCACGAAGATTAATGCGGGAGCATCGCCCCGCTCCGCTCTCGCATTAATCTTCTAACCTAATCCATCCAAGTTAAATTGGGTGGTGTGGACACTGCGCCCCGACCTGGATATATAATAAGGTTAGAAAACTGAAGCGAAAGCGAAGCTCCAGCATCAGCCTAAGTGGTTGCATTTTTTATGACCACCATCAATATTCTTTGATACCATTTCATACATTACCTGCTGCGCACTCGGCATTGTATAGAATGCCTAGGTATTGTATAGAATACCGGATTATACACATTTCCGGTAATATATATATATAAAATACCTCTTAGCCGTATAGTTATTCAATTATTTTAGTATCATAATAGTAAAACAGTGATGAAATATATAATCTTGTAGCTTTATATGTATGTAAAGTAAAGCCAACGAAGCGAGAAAAAAAAGGTAAACAAAGTTTCAGCGGTTCCAAACATTTTTATTTGAAAATGATTACGTATCACTTCAACCGCATTCCAGACAGGAATGAAATTGCTCATAAGATGGCGGATCTGACAGTTTAGAACCGCTGTGCTGACAGCTTTCCTGTACTATGAAACACGCAACGACAGTTGCCGCTCGGCCATTGTCGTGTACTTGTGATATGTGCGACAAGGACAAAAAAATAATCGGTAGTCGAAATATAACTCAGTAATGGTCGCTTTGTTTACCTTTTTTCTCTCGTCTCGTTGGCTTTAGTATTGTATATAAATCATTTTATAGAAAAAATCATGGCTGGTATTCTCACTAACTCCTTGATTATCAATTAATTTCAAATGTCTGAGTATTCCCGCTGTGAGAGGCTTGTCGCGGCTTCACGTCATGCTCGTTAACTTTTACCAATCTAAATCGATAGAAATAAAAACTTAATAACAATTGTGTAAGCTATGCTTGAAAACTGTCTCCTCCGTGTAAATTACATTTTGTTCTAAGGGCAAACATGACTCTGATTCTGTCACCACTGTCGTACGACAGAGAATGCAAAAAAAAAACCATTTAATTTAAGACCTTATTGTTGTACTGTTAAAGTTTAAAATTAAATAGCAACTTGTAGAGTGAATGATTGTTTTTCATTTTGGACTTTAACTATATCGGTAATGTCTTAAGTTAAAATGGCAATTTTTGCAATATGACAGGGGTTGAAAATCAGTAGAATGGAGGTCCAGTTTGAGAAACTATCTTAATAATATAGAAATTTTGTGATAAATTATTCTATTAGAATTTTACAATTTGTTTATAGAAAATATATAATCAATATAATAATTTAAAAATGAATGTCTATTTTTATTAATACACGATCCTACCCAATCTAATACCGCTCCATATAGTGCTATTAACAATAATATACAAAATCGAATTCGCAATACTGTTCTATGACAAACAACAAAAAATCTTGATTTTCACATTAGTGTGACTTTTCAATGGTACAGACAGACATACATATTGCCCATATACATTTATTACATGTAGGAGTAGGAGGGAGTCAAAAAGGGACACAACGCATAAACTATTCAATATTATTTTATTTCGGTCTGTCTATACATGAGGTGTTCTTTGCTGCTAATTTTTTTATTATACATACGGCATTGACGAATAATGTTGGTTTTCATCATGCAATTTATATGATGCACATATATAAGAAAGCTTCAGGCGATAGGTGAACCTCAAATCTCAATATTTATTACTTCATAGCGAATCATTTTCCTCACAAAATCTATAACCTTCATCTTCTGGAACGAAAAAAGATCCCTCAAAAATAAAACCAGAGAAACCCAAAGAAACAGAAAAGTAAAGCTGAAAAATTTCTTTGCAGGTTCAAAATTCAATACAATGGAGGACAAAAGTAAGAAATTGGAAGTCGCCAGAAAACTGTCGATAAAGCGACGCAATGTCGAATATGTGTTACAATATAGCACTGTGACTCCATTTATGTGGCATAAGGGCAAGTACAAATGCTTTTATTGCAATGAAACAACTAAAGACCCCGAATTGCTAAGAGAACATACCGCAAATGTTCACCAATTCGCTAATCTAGAACTCGTAGTTTTCGACAGAACAAAAAATAATAGAAACAAAGACGCAGCAGTTAAAATTGATGTCACTGGTATATCTTGTAAGCTTTGTCCTCAAGCTGTAACGAATTTAGAAGAACTGATACATCATTTAATAATCGCACATGACGCGGAGTATGATGTCAGCGTTCCAAATTGCTTACTACCCTTCAAACTGGAGAAAGATCAACCTACATGTCCCACATGCAATATGAAATTTGTTTTCTTTGAATACTTACTCAGACATGCAAATAAGCATCACTTATCCCATCACTACATATGCGATGTGTGTGGTACTAGTTTCCAAGGCGAAAACCATCTCAAAATGCATTATAGATACTATCATAGAGAAGGGGGATACACCTGCGAGTACTGTGGCATTAGTCTCGGTACATTGTCGAAGAAAATCCTTCATGAGAAAAACGTGCACTTGGTGAATCTTTCGACTTGTCCTCACTGTCCAGAAACATTTAAAAGTCCGTATCTAAAGAAACTACACTTAGCAAACGTACACAGCGTAGAGGAGCTTAAAATAAAGTGTCCTTACTGTCCAAAAGTGTATCCACAAGAGTCTATAATGTCAAGGCACATGCGGAGAGTGCACTTGAGAGAGAAAAATGTGGAATGCGAAGTCTGTGGCGATAAATTTTTTGGACCTTACGATGTGAAACTCCACATGGTCAAACATAACGGCGATAAGAAGTTTGTGTGTTCCGTATGTGGAAAGAAGTTCTCTAAGCGTAGTAATTTGAACTCCCACGTGGTATTACACTCTAGAGAGAAAGATTTTGTATGCGTGTTTTGCAATAAAGGTTTTGCTCACCAGGCTAACCTTAAAATGCATGTTAGGAATAGACATAATGAGTTTGTTGAACCTAGAATCGTTGACGAAATCGAAGAGAGTGAAATTGTAAAAATGGACATGATAAGAGATGATTTGGAAGGGGAAGTGGCAGGACAGTATATTCAATGATTAGAGGAACAACCTTCTCCGACTGTAATGGTTCGAGGAGGTTGTTCCACCACTGTTGAAAAACCGAACTTACACGATAAAGATTGTAGCTCATCAACTACTGAAGTCTATAGCCATGGAATAATGACGTCAACCCTTATTACGGAAGAAGATTGCTCCGTTAAAGGATTTAGTGTTGTCAAGGAGACATTGGTCGAAGAGAATAGCTTAGCGCAAAATGGTTTTTTAATCGAAGCAGGACAATTAGTTGAAGTAAGAACTGTGACTGAAGAAACCAATTTAGTTGAACAAAACTTGAACGAGGAAGAATGTGTAGTTGAAGAAAATTGTTCGGTCGAAGAAGATGGTTTGGTCGAAGAAGATGGCTTGGTCGAAGAAGACGGCTTGGTCGAAGAAGACGGTTTAATCGAAAACTCAGATCAAGAAGATAATTTGACTGAAGAGCCGTGTTTGGTCGAAGAAGAAGGCTCGTTGGAAGAAATCTACCCGTCATCCAATATTGTAGTTGAACAATGTCCTTCAGTTCCGAGCACTAGCGATGGTTTATGTATTGTGGTGGATGCTACAAATGGCACTTCTACCATTATACATCAGTGGCTGACTGAAGAGGACCTGCCAGTTATTGGAGCAGAAGATTCCTACGAACATGTGGAATATGTCATTGAAGATGGTCCGGCAGAAGATGAATTAGACTCTATAGATAGTTGTTAAAATTGGACAAAATTGAGCCTTCGTGCTCTGTGATAAATAGTTTTTGTTATTATCGATATTATTATGACGTAGTGCGATATTGCAATAGACAAACAATAATATTAGAGACGTATATCTATGTAATAGACATATCTAAATCATTTTACAGTGTATCTATGTTGTATCTGTAGTTTAATAAATTATTTGTATATATCGAGGTATTTAAGTTGCTTTTTTCATTTGTGGCACTCTGTCCTGTGCATTTTATAGATAGCGGCGAAAATTTTGCACGAAAGTGAAAATTAATGCCCACCAAACGATCTATATAAGCACTGGCTCCTTATACTGAAGGACAATCCATTCCGTAATTACACACCTTTCCCCTCAATTTTATCTATTATATTAACAAATTGAAATTTACCGCCTTTTCACATTAAGGGTGCGTTTGAAACTTCATCAGTCATTCATTAGTTTATTGGCTTTAATACACTACTCTTGAGCGTTTTTCAATACCTTCTTATAAACAAGTGTCTTCCTCGTGAGTGAAATCAAATATTCTTCACTCTCGTTAATTGTATTAAATTAGCAATATGCGGGTAGTCCCAAAAATTATAAAATTAAACAAGGCTAAGGCCCGTATTCTAGAACGATATTCCGTTCTGTATTTCGAATTATCTGAGGACAAATTGTATAGATAATCTGTCAAACCTGTCTATACAATATTTCCTTGGATAAATCGAGATTCAGGAATAAGTGTTGTTCTAGAATACAGGATACCTGTAGATAGAAAATCTGACAATACTGTCAATCTATCTATACAAATAGACCTCAGTTATATCAAGATTTAGACTGAGTGTCATTTTAGAATACGGGCTTTAGTCTTGAAAATTCATTGAAATATAAATTCATATATTTTTACTTCTTTTTAAATGTGTAAACAGTACTAGCTCGTTGCTCAATCAGAATCAGTGTACAGCTATATAGGCCGCGTGTTCTTTTTATTTCTGTGGGTTTTGTGAATGAGTATCTTCTAGAATGAGTATCTTCTATGTATAATATGTATATATTTACAAAAACAAAAGTATCCGCATTCTAGATTCCATAACACAAGCTAATTAAGATTACCATGGGTCTAGATAGCGTTGTGTAGAATATTGTGGAATATTCATTTATTTAATAAGTTATTTAACCTTATTTACCCTTAACCTTAAATCTTGATGACTCTCGACCCCATTCGCTCTTCGGCTTTAGATCCTATATTTATTATATATGATGAGTATGAAAAGCATATATAAATTATTGCGAAAGAAGTCAATATTCAGACAGTATACTGAAACAAGTAAAATAATAATAAGTGTAAGGTACTAGGTATTTTTTTATACCGGACACGTCAATTTGACTTCACCTTGCCTGATGTTAAGCTAAAGGCAAAGTCTCGGAAAGAGGGTCACCATCGTAAACATATACCATGTCAACAGTGGTGGCACTCAGCTTGACCCGGGACTGTAGGAAGAAGGAAACACGTGAGCCGGTAGGGAGTTCCAGGTCTTAGTGGTGCGGCATAGGAATGAGTCACTGAAACGCTTGGTTCTAGCAGGTATACTCTGCACCGTATTCGGATGGCATCTTAGGAGATAATCGTAGGACCTTTGCCCACGATGTTTAATATCATCCATAATCCCATAAGCACCCATATCTTAGCAGTTTAGGAACGTACCTTATGAACTAGAGTGACGGCCAAGCAAATCGCCATTAGTTGGAATTTTCCAGTGAAGCCTTCTAGAATAAATTATCAAGTACAAGTTATTAATCTTCGTTCTAGTTTCTGGAGTTCGTGATTGGCGTCTTTAGTCTGGGTATCTAATTTCTCACAGAGAAGTCTTTGATTTAAGTGCTAGGGATTTGAATAACTGTCTAAGCTGCCCATAAATATTCATCGTACGAAGACCATCACGTACGCTTTGAATACATCTCGATTTTCAACGAGGAGGGCCTTAATCGACTCTTCTCTTTTCAGGACGAAAGGCCAGAAAGCAAGAAGACACATACCTCGAACGCCTTTCTAAAATCCGGAAAAATGTTCTATTGGTACTACGCTACGGTAAAGTAGTACCTTTCACCTGGCACACGAAAGGTTTCAAGTGCTTCTATTGCTTAAAGCCTATGAGAGACTGTGAGATTCTGAAAGAACACACCCAGAAACATACAGTAGATTTAGATGCTTTCATCCCCAAAAGAATAATATCCAAAGATGTGCCTATTAAAATTGATATCACTGGATTAGGCTGCAAAGTTTGCCCAAATACTCAGCTCAAGGACCTAGAAGAATTAATCTCCCATATTTTATTCGTTCACAATGAAGAATATGATACTAATGTCGGCGTATGTGTGTTCCCTTTTGTCCTGAACAAAGATATAATGCAGTGTGTCTTATGTCAAAACCAGTACGATAATTTTACATCTATGATTGGACATATGCATAAAGACCACGTCAGTCACTCATGCGTCTGCCAAATCTGTGGTTTGAGCTTCATGACTCAAATTCGTCTCAAGAGACACATCAGTAATAGCCATATCGGATATCGATGTACCGTTTGCGGTAAAATGTTTAACGCCTCCCATCGTTTGGATAAACATAAGCAACAATTTCATGGATACATTAAATCTCATCAATGCAATCTCTGTAGCGCAACTTTTGATAACTCATACCAGATGAAGGTTCATCTAGGAAAAATCCACAATGTGGAGAAATATAGGATAAAATGTGAGCACTGTACGAAAATTTGCACGACAAAAGGTGCAATGTTGCTACATGTTCAAGCACAGCATTCAGATCTAAAGTATGAATGCGATATATGTGATTACAAGGCTGGTATTAAATGGCTGATTACACTGCACAAGAAAAAGCACTATGGGGAGAAAGAATATCTGTGCACTATATGTGAGAAACAGTTTCGCAGGTCGAGTAACCTTAGAGCTCACATGAAGGTACATTCTGGTCTGTCTGGAAGAGTATGCCGGTTCTGTAGGCGAGGATTTATCGATTTTGATACTTTGAAGAAGCACGAAGCAGAGTTTCATTACGGGGATGATGCTTAATCGTGGGTAAAATACTTAAAATATTAGAAAAAACTGAAAAATTTGTAGAAGTTATTTATTCAGATAACAACACATCTTGTTTTTGTAATAATCTGTGTTGATTAGTCCTTTAACTATGATATACCTAGTAATATTTTGATAAAAGCGATGTCCTGTCAGATATATCCGATCACATATCGGAGTGCGGTCAGGATGTTTATCTTCTGTCATATTTTTCCTGCATCTGATCGAAACTGCATCCATGATTGAAACTATTATAATGACTAATTTCAGTTTCAGCTTTCTTGCTTCTGAATAACATTAGAACCCAGGAATGGGAAAGACACGGTTGAACTCATTTTTTGTCACAGTAATTTATAATGACCTTAATTTATAATGACTCTTGACTTCTGTCGCTGGACTGGACGCTGGACTTCTGTCAATCTACACGAAAGACCGTATTCCATGCTCATCCATAAATTACGTTTCGCCATACACAATTAATAAGTCGGTCACACGTTACTGTAAGAGTTATCGCAATTTTCACCATGTATTGTTTTGAATATTCGATGTTTCGGCGCTTGCAACAGTGTCAAAATATCGGACACTCAAAACAGTGCATGCAAGTACTGATAACTCTTATACGTTTAAAAAATATAATAAAGATTGCATTTTTGTATGTATCGATTAATGTCAAAAACTATTATACCTATTTCAAAAAATCTTTCGCCATTAGAAAGCTGCATTATCAGGCACCAACATAGGCTATAATAATATAATTATTATCATCTCATACATCGCTGATAGTATCAGCGATGAATGGGATCAGAATTCCACGCCGGCGGAGCCGCGCGCAAATGCTAGTAACACATAAAATATCCTACTAAAGTAAAGCCAACGAAACGAGAGAAAAAGCGTAAACGAAGTTTCAGCGGTTCCAAACATTTAACACTTCAAGACAGGAATGAAATTGCTCATAAGATAGCGGATCTGACTACGAAACACGCAACGACAGAGAAAATAATAGCTAGTTATCGGCCTTTGTCGCGTACGTGTGACGTGTGCGACAACGACAGAGAAAATAATAGCTAGTTATCGCAACGTAACTCAGTAATGGTCGCTTTGTTCATCTTTTTTCTCTCGTCTTGTTGGCTTTAATTTAGTAACACATGACATATCCTACTACACAGTCAGAATTTGAAGGCACTTTTGACTTTCGATAAGTCAGAAGGCATCAAATCCGGCTCTAATAATGCAACGTTACGTTATTTATTAACAACCGATGGTAAATCCATCACAGTTATTTTAACTTCAATACTCAACAGATTTTAATCAGTTACTGCATGACGTGTTCTGGCTACCTCTGAAGTAAACGAGTACCTAAAATGGCATCTAAACAGCACCTATTTTCCTTGCAGAAGAACCTAGAGGTGGCCAGAAACCGAAGGCATCCAGTACCAATGTATCCATTGAAGATGATTTTACCGATCTTGTAGAGTCGAATAGCAAACCTGCGTCTTCAGCGATAGAAAAGAGTGACATTATGAAAAATAACGTGGTAGAAATCCTTATAAAGTCCACAATTATGCCATTTCGGTGGTTGATAAGTTCTTACAGATGTTTTTACTGCTACGATATTTTCCATCAAGTGTCGGAACTGAAGAATCATCAAGAAACACACACTGAAGATCTGATAAAGACGCAGGCTATCGGGAAATATTTGGAGCCTGTGCTTTACGTCGATGTATCGAACCTGAAGTGTAAATTGTGCCCAGAAAAAGTCACAGATCTATATGATCTGATTGACCATTTAGTTTGTGAACATGAAGTCGCATATAATAAAGATGTCGAAAAATTTATGGTGCCGTTCAAACTGGATGATTTGACTGTCAGTTGCGTGACATGCGACGCGAGTTTTAGTTCATTTTCTTCTTTACTATCCCATAGCAATAAAGATCACAAGGATATTTCAGCGCGAATTGTTTGCTATGTTTGTGGACAGGATTACAGGAATGCTTCATTATTAAATCGTCATCTCAAAAGAGTTCACCAAAACACTGGTGTTGTATGTCATAACTGTGGGGAAAAATTCACGAGCACGTCTAAGCTAAAAACGCATAAAAAAAATGAACATTTCGATACGAAGCTCAAATGTTCGGTTTGCTCTGAGGTATTTGATAATAATTACCAGAGAACCCGGCACATGGTTACTGAACACAAGACCGGCAAAGAATTTAAATGCCCACATTGTCCTAAGACTACCGCTTTTAGAAATATATTGAATAGTCATATAAAGAACAAGCATTTGAATGTAGGAAACCATATTTGTGAAGTGTGCGGATGGAAAGCTCTTACATATTATAGATTGATGGTCCACATGAATAAGCATGGTGGAGATAAGCTCCAGGGGTACACGAAACCTCATCAATGCAAAATGTGTGACGCTACTCTAGAGAACGTACATCAGATGAAGGTACATTTAGGGAAAGTGCACAATGTGGAAAAATACAGGATTAAATGTGAACACTGTGCAAAAGTTTCTACAACTAAAAGTGAAATGATGACACACATTCAAACGCAGCATTCAGACTTGAAGTATGAATGCGATTTATGTGATTACAAGGCTGGAATTAAGTGGCTGATTACTTTGCACAAGAGGAAGCACGAAGGGGTGAAAGAATATTTATGCAGCATATGTGAGAAACCGTTTCGCAGGTCGAATAACCTGAGAGCTCATATGAAGGTGCATACTGGAGTTTCGGGCAAAGTATGCAGGTACTGTAAGAGAGGATTCACAGATTTGGAGACTTTGAAGAAGCATGAAGCAAAGTTGCATTATGGAGAGGAATAAATGTCAGCTGAAAGATTAGGACGCTTTGATTTTTAAATAGGAAGTCAATAGTAGCTTAGTTAAATGTGGAATATGCTGTTTGATTTTCATTCATCTAGATATGAGGGTCAAAAAGTACATGTTCAATTCATAATAAAATATTTTTTATTGCAAAAATACGTTTTTTACGTCTTAATTTTTATGTATGTCTCCTAAAAAGGTTTTGTCTTTGAAGTAGACCAACTTTGCTGGATATGTGAAAAATGTCATGTTCCACCAACCTTTTGACCTACCCTCGTGAACTTGCTATCTGTAACTACCCCAGAAATCTGTAAAAGCTTCTTACAGATCAAGCAGAATAGCTCATATCAGCGTTTGCCAAATAGTGGGTAATAATAATAATAATAATAATCGTTTATTCGCTATTAAACATTTTCAGTTTACATTTCACTTAAGTCTATTCCAGAATAAATAATAAATTTAGATATTACAGATCAAAGATAATTTACATTTGCCTTCACATGAAATTTGCCTATCAACCCCACACTAGGTCTAGCCTGTCTCGTGGAGTTTCTATATATAAATTTTCAGCAGTATTATGCCCATCTGCGTACAGCTCAGGGTATATCGTTCGTAACTACATATTTCATATTAATTATATATAATTAACTGTAGTACAGATAAAAAAAAAAAAAGCGAGTTAGAATTACTTAAGTATTATTATAATAGTCTCTTTGTTAAAGTTCACTGTTTTTTTTTCTAATAAACTTATTTGATTATATTTTGTGGTTTTCGTTTCATTATCCGAGCACCCGTGTCCTATACTCGAATTCAAACAATTGAAACGGGTGTAGGACGCTCCAATAATCCTATCTGTTCCTAAAAAAGTTAAAACACTCAACAAAACGCCAAGAAAACCCCCCATTAATCTAAGTTACCAGCGTTCACACAGGGAACAGCCAAAGGTTTTAGCTCTATATCATGTTAATGATTGTATTTTGTAGTTACTGCATGACGTGTTCTGGCTGCCTCTAGAGTAAACAAGTACCTGAAATGGTCTCTAAAAGCACCTGTTTTCCTTGCAGGAGAACCTAGAGGTGGCCAGAAACAGAAGGAACCCAGTACCAATGTATCAGCTGAAGATGATTATACCGATCGCGTGCAGTCGACTAGCAAAACCGCTTTAACAGCGAAAGAAAAACGTAGCATTATGAGAAGTAACGTGGTACAAGTCCTTATAAAGTCCACTGTTATGCCATTTCGGTGGTTGAAAAGTTCTTACAGATGTTTTTATTGCTACGACATTTTCCAAGAAGCATCGGAGTTGAAGAATCATCAAGTAACGCACGCAGGAGATCAGATAAAGACACAGGCTATGAGCAACTACTGGGAACCTGTAGTTTATATCGACATTTCGAATTTATCGTGCAAGCTATGCCCAGAAAAAATGACTGATCTATATGATTTGATTGACCATTTAGTTGCGAAACATGAAGTCGTATACAATAAAGATGTTGGAATTTGTATGGTGGCATTCAAATTGGACAATTTCTCCGTCAGTTGCCTGGCTTGCGGTGCAAGTTTTTACTCCTTTGGGCCTCTACTACACCACACGAATAAAGATCACAAAGGTACTTCAGCGATTCTGTGCGAAGTTTGTGGTCAACATTTCAAAGATGCAACATTATTGCGTCTTCATGTAAAAACGATTCACGAAAACACTGGCCTATTATGTCCCGAGTGTGGCGAAAAGTTCGAAACAAGATCTAAGCTAAAAACACATCAGAAGAACCAACACGATTTGGATAAAAAGTACAAATGCTTGGTGTGCCCCCAGGTCTTTCAAAGCCACTACAAAAGATCACGACACATGGCGTCCGAACATAAAACCCGCCAAGAGATCAAATGCCTACATTGTCCAAAGACTTTCGTTTTTCGGAGTATGATGATGACTCATTTAAGGGATACGCATTTAAAAGTTCGAAACCACATCTGTGGGGTGTGTGGTTGGAAGGCTTTTAACAGTAATAGACTGAAGAACCACATGTATAAACATAGTGGGGAGAAGAACTTCAAGTGCGAGGCTTGTGACAAAGCATTTACAACAAAAAAAATAATGAGAGCGCATTTTGCTAGGATGCATAAGAGTCTCCAAGCGCCTATTATGCATTACGAGAATCCTTATGTTACACAATAGGTTTAGCTATCTCTACAGCTATAGGTACAACACGGTATCGGAATGCATGAGGATGTCTGATAGAATACATCACGCTATGTCAAGAGTACATCACACTATTTGATATGGATGTACAGTCAACATCAATAGTAACGTAGTATCTGATTTGTCCAAAAGAAATGCATTGCAAGACATATCACAATAGTCTGACAAAATCGCTTCGCAAAAGTGTTTGGTGAATTAATATTTTCATAGTGCAAAAAAATCTATCTATCAAAAGTAAAGCAGTGTCAGAAATTTTCAAAAGAACCTGAAATAAGAATAAAACTTTCGTCGAATTTTGATTTAAATATTGTGTTCTGCCTTTTGTTTTATGGCTTGTCAAGAATTGTCAGGTTTACGGAATGTATAAATGTCAGAACATGGTCATGTAGATAACTAGCTTTTGCCCGCGGCTCCGCCCGCATGGATGTCGGTTGTAGCGACATCCACGCAAATATAACCTAGGTCCTTTCTCATAGTCTAATCTACCCCTATACCAAATTTCATCAAAATCTGTTAAGTGGTTTAGGCATGAAAGTATAAAATACAGACAGACAGACAGACAGAGTTACCTTCGCTTTGTCATACCCGATTTTAAAAGATGCCATTCAAAACCTTAACTTTAATTAAGAAGTGATTTGTTATTTTTTTAACCTTTCCGGTATACCAGTGGAAAGTTTTTTTTAGCTACAATGTTGTGGCTATTTCAAATTACCATTTTTTATATCATAGCATCAGTTGTGAAAATAAACTTTTACGTTAGATAAGTGGCCTGTTAATTTTATGTTTATTAGATATAATTTTCTAGCTATCTTTAAGCTTATGTTGTTTTTTTACAATAAACATCGGTTGCGAAAATTAACACAGCGCTCGTCGTCGAGCAATCGACAAATCCCATCATAGAATCGTCGGCGAGCACAACCTTGTTCTATGAGGGGATTGGTCGGTTGCTGCGGGCTCGTCGACTAGTAAAAGTCAGAGAAAACCATTTTTTTATACCACTTAGGTGGCAGTCAAGCGCACGGCCCACCTGATGGGAAGCGGTTACCGTGGCCTTTAGACATGTGCAACACCAGGTGCGTCACACTCGTGCCACCGACCCTGCTGCTCGCACTGCTGCTAATAATTGAATAAGGACCGGGTATACCACTTCCCTTTTTGTCTGACTATTTTGATATGATTAAATATCAGACATTGAAATAAAACCACTTTTTACGGATGCTGCAAAGCAGCCGAAACATCGGTTTAAAAAGTAATAATAAGAAATATATCGCGATAGAATCTAGATAGAGATAGAAATAAAAAGTGGTTTTATTTCAAGGAGTGACATTCGCGTAAACTTTAGAAAATATCAAATATCAGACACCTTAGAAACACCATTTAGTTATGAGTATTGAAAAAAATATGAATCAGCTTATTTTGAAAATAGTTCAGTGATTATTTTGAAACCTTAACGCGAGTGATTAATATGAAAAAGAAGTAAGTCAGGTTATTGAAAAAATTATAGTGTCAATACTTTTGGAACTCAGTTTTTGATCAGCTACTATTGACGCTGACTGTACCTATAAAGTATCTGATATCTGTGCATCGCGAATTAATTTTGTATTTTAAGTCAGTTTTATGACACCATTGCACAGAGTTTCGATTAGAACAAGCTAGCTGGACAAAAATCATTGTCGTATATCCAGAAATGTATTACCTGAGCCTCTAGCCAGATATCCATGTGTCCCAATTCTAAGAATTGTTTTGCCCTAATACCAACTACTGATAAAATAATGAGTGTAGTATACGAAAAAAGAGTTGAAGTTTATTTATTCATTGCGTTTTTACGCTTATCAAAGTAACCATTTATGACAAACACTGTGCATTGGGTTGCCTGTAAACAAAGAACTATTATTCTTATATCTTATGTTATAATAATAGTCTATAAATTAAACCTTCCCCAATAAGTAGCACGTGCGATCAAACGCTTCAAGCCCTCTAGACAAATGATAATACGTTTTTAGAATAGATAGACCAATGTATGGATTGAAATAGGGGAGAGTCGAGTAAATTGTACCGCCTTTTAATCCTCATTAAATTACACTTTACATTGGCAACACCAAGCTATGTATTAGTGACATCAAACGTAACTGTAACTGTTAAACCTCGTCCCTTTTCAGGGCAGTATTATTTACATTGCCCTGAAAGAGGGACGAGGGTTTGAGCTGATAATCTTCAAAAAATAAACTGATGCCACCTTTCGTGTTTGTATAATTTTTTTTTCAATTTTATTTAACATAATACAGTTATCAGTATTCTTTATTAAATTAAATTAAAAAATTTTTTTTTTTACTATCACAAACAAATGTACAATTCAATTGCTCCCTGGATACCACACTAGGATTCCCTGTGTCGTGGATTATGCCTAAATTGTTTTGTATTTGAGTTTTTTAAAGAATATAATGTCAGAATACATTAATTCATATACCTAACAGATTTAAAAAAAGTCGTGGGGTAAAATTTGGTAGGGACTAACGTACAGTACACAGTACATGTTAATCATTCTGTTCTATAATACGCCGATCAATAAATTGACACTTGTCTTGGGTGGCAGCTGTACTACTTAGGTACTTCTAAGTGAATTTGATGAGAATATAGAAAACACGCGTTATTATGATCTCGGTAATGTACACAATTCGAAATACATTGGGAAAAAGAAGCGCTCAAGTGTAATGCTCTTCCAACTGAGCTGTTCAGCCACACCTGAATCACTTCAAATTTCCCTTCTCTTTATATCCGTCTTTAGGGTGTGGCTCAATAGCTCAGTTGGAAGGCATTACACCTGTAAGGGGAAGGTCGTGGGTTCAAGTTCCACTTGAGCGGTTCTTTTTGAATGTATTTCGAATGTAAAAAGTTAGCATAGTAAATGCTGTAAAAATTTCATACAAATGTACACAATATTCAATCTAGATTCTGCACGATGTTTGATATAATACGATTCATATATCTTGCACCTAAAATGTGTTCAAAATGTGCCCTAGATACGCGCAGGACACCACTGGGTGTTATCCTATAGATAAAATAAATGATCTAACCGAGCTTAATAAATTAAGAATGGTAAAAGAGCGGTCCAAATTGCATCGGTTCTTATTTTATAGTTTTTATTTATTTTTAATCATCCACCCAACCTTTATAACTGATTTGACTATTAAATTTTATGACGTCACTAAATCTTTTTTCATAAAAGTTACCTTAAAACTTATCGTTCTGAAGTTAGAAAAAAATAACTAATTTGACCAGTCAGCAGAATACCCAATTCTTGGATGTGTTTTTGAAGATACTCGTAGCACTGGGTGCCACTGCGGTTGATGAGCTCAAATTCACCAAGTATTATTACAGAACAATCTGCGCGCGCCAGGGCCTTTTATATCTCGCGATATAGGTCCAAGATATATGTACCTATATGAATGATAAACAATGATAAGGATCAAAAAATAATAATATGTTATTTTATGCACGTTCGGGACTTCACGCGATAAAAACTTCCACTTACTTTCTGCCGACGTTTCGGGTGCGATGCTGCACCCGTGGTCACGACTTGACTGGCCGGCGAGGGTCGCGCGGTATGCGCGGAACATTTTTTGTGCGTCTACCCTCCGTTACTTTCAGAATGAAAGTAAGGCTGGCGACACACCACACTCACTACGTCAGTTTTGGACAGCACAGTGTTGTTGTTGTTGTCCAAAACTGACGTAGTGAGTGTGGTGTGTCGCCAGCCTTACTTTCATTCTGAAAGTAACGGAGGGTAGACGCACAAAAAATGTTCCGCGCATACCGCGCGACCCTCGCCGGCCAGTCAAGTCGTGACCACGGGTGCAACATCGCACCCGAAACGTCGGCAGAAAGTAAGTAGAAGTTTTTATCGCGTGAAGTCCCGAACGTGCATAAAATAACAATGAGTTTACACCGCGATAGCTTAAAAATAACATAATAATATGTGTAGGTGAACCTTTACTTGTGAAATATAACAATTTAATGTAGATTTCAATGTCTTTTACTTCCTTTTCACACAAATATGGAAATTGTTTGAGAGGCTGGCCTCCTCTTAAGAGAAATGAAGGTCTCCTCTTGCGTGAAAGAGGAGACGTTGGGTATCAACATTTGATGACAAAATAGAGACTTTTTTCTTCTTAATGGCTTCTGCAGTGAAATACCAATGTCAAGTAGAATCCATACTAATATTGTAAATACAAAAGTAACTTTGTCTGTCTGCCTGTACAGTCACCTTTATAAATATGTATACACGGTAGGGTTCCAGAAACAAGTAACCAGGGTTAACTTCAAATTTTTGTTTACAAAATAAATAGCCAAATGATGTAAACTCTTAAGAGTCCGTACCACTCCAGCTCGAATTCAAATTTTACCCCCGCGCGCCTCAACAACGCACTCGCGCCGGCACTACTCGCGCGCAGATGCATCTATCTCACTCCCGCGATGACCCCGGGCCGGCCGACGCGAGGCTCGGCCGCCAAGTTCACGCGTGTATCAATCGATAGGGTAAAGTAGCTAGTAATTAGACATCAAGAAAGTTATGGCAATAAACAAACTTTTGAGAAAAGTGTGCATATTGTAATGATAATTTACATAAAACTTATATATAATATAATATATTCCACAACATTCTACACAACGCTATCTAGACCCATGGTAAGCTTTTATAGCTTGTGTTATGGAATTTAGAATGCGGATAAACATACTTATATACTTTTTTTTTTTTTAAATACATACATATTATACATAGAAACACCCAGACCAATGCAAATAGCCATATTCATACACACAAATATTTGCACTGAGCGGGAATCGAACCCGCGCCTCCTGCGTGGCAGTCGCGTGCACTATCGCCACGCCACGGAGGCTGTCAAATATAATATATTTATACTTATCCTATTAATATTATAAATGCGAAAGTTTGTGAGTATGTATCGCTGTATGTATGGATGTTTGTTACTCTTTCACGCAAAAACTACTAAATGGATCTGGCTGAAATTTGATACAGGGGTAGATTAGAACCTGGAATAACACATAGGTTGCTTTTTATTCCGGGTTAAGGTTCCCATGGGTTGCGGGAACGGGAACAAAACTTCACGCGGGCGAAGCTACGGGCAGCAGCTAGTATAATATAATAATAGCAGCCCTTTCAATGTCTCACTGCTGGGCACTGCTATCTCACCTGAAGGTACCTTGGTGGCCAATAGTCCACCAAGGAGGGGGGGCCTTTATGGTCGGTTTCGAGTTCTCCGCACGCGCTCTGCTAAGCCTAGCGGAGAACTTTAAGGGCGACGAGTACTTTGCCACTGAGCGATCAGTGGTGAAATACACGGTCCCATGGGGACCATCGATCGGCCGAGCCGTACCGCCGTCTGGCAACAGAGGGGCATGGTAGCTCTTAGGAGTAGCGAGGAAGAAAACCTCTATAAAAAATTACCCCGAACCCCACGCCTGGCAATGGGATGCATCACTGGGGGGAACTCAGTGCCTAGGGCGTCACTCACTCACTCCCACCTTTCCTATCCTCACATACAACCCCTCTACTTCCACCTCAATGTCGGTGGACATTAACCGTAAAACAAAATATGGTTATGGAAACGATAACGGATAAATCTACCCATGAGGGTACCCGGACTCCGTCTGGGGAATCCCTAGCTGTGACTGGTGATCGAATGGACACCCATTCGGTGACTAGCCATGGCGACACCCGCCCAGGTTCATCGTGGGTCTGAATCATCGAACAGCGAGGAGGACCTTCCTAGTAAGGCTACGCTAGACGGCTAGGCGCGGGTAGAGGACGAAAGCCGACCTCTACAGAGCGAAAGAGAGAGTAGCAGAGCCGCCAGCGATTGTGTCCCCGCTACCAAGGGAGGTCACGGAGGTGCCGACGGTGCAGAACATCCTGGCGGCTCTTTCCCGCATTTCTGGCGCCGTAAAAGGCCAGAAAAATATTACGGGAAAGAAGAGGGTCGTGGCGGACGCGATAAAAGGTGCCGCCAAAGCGCTGGAGGAGCTCCTGGAAAGGAGCGTCTCCAGTGAGGAGGAGAAACTCCGGGCTCGGGTTGCGAGCCTGGAGACGGAGATTGCTGACTCCCACAAGCAGCAACGGCTGATGCGGGAGGAGATCGGTCAGCTGACGTAGCTGGTCCAGGGGGCCGGGGAGGCTCGGGGTGTGAAAACCCCCGCTCTCCGTGCTCCATCTAAGGTGACACCAACGGTGGTCCAGCTGCTGGAGGTCATCGAGTGACGCCTCGGCGTCCTCGAGGACCGGGCATACCGCCCACCGCTGGCGGCACCCGTCGTCGCGTCTTGAGCGTCGGCTGCACCCAGTGGTGCTACTGGTCCCAAGCCAAGGCCTCCGCCCCTAAGAAGACGGCACCTAGGGGAGGTGGTGGAGAACGACGTGCCCGTAGTTACGGAGGGTGAGGAACATCGGCTACGATTGGGTGCTGCGTGGTACGTTGCTCAGAGGGGTCAGCGTAACGTGTTCCGCCGATGACACCCTCGTTTTTTTTTATTGTGCGATAAATCCCCACGGAGCCGGTGGAGGTGGTTATGTCGAACTCGAACTAAAACGCACGCCGTCCCAAGTCCTTGGTTGCCGGAGGTGAGATTGCCAAAAGCATATCTCTCGCACCCCGGCAGACCCAGGAGGACCATCCCTTTCGAGATGGCCTCCTTCGGGTTGGGGGGACCACAGTGTCCCCATCTAGCCCCGGTTACGGGGAGGCGCACCTTGCGCCGCCGCCGTGGCCTGCTTCTGCTAGGGTGACAAGCGGCTCCACCGGTCACCCTCAGGCCAGCGCTCATAGAGGACGGAGGTCGTTCTGCGACCTCCGACGTCCGGTTCGCATGACACCATCATTACGGCGCGGGGAGCAGCGCACCGAGACGCAGCACTAAAGGCCACGGCAGGGGTTGCTCAAGTCGTGGGTCAGACACGGCGGCTGGGTCTCGACGTCGCTCTTCACAAGTCCGAGGGTCGGTGCTTCCACGGACCTCGGATGGAGCCACCTGCAGGATCCAGCCTACAGATAGGGGGCGTCAGCATCGGCATCGAGCCCTCGATGAAGTATCTGGGGCTCGATGGCCGGTGGAACTTCGGACATCACTTCCGAAGTTTGGTCCCAAAACTGAGGGGGGTCCCAACATCAGGAGACCCAACGCTCCCTGCAGGAGACTGTACCTGGGGATCGTGCGAAGTATGGCCCTATACGGGGCCCCCGTATGGGCAGAGAATCTGACGGCCAGTAATGTGGCTAGATTGCTGAGCCCACAGAGGGCGATGACCCTTCAATAGAAACAGATGAATGGAAATTCATAATTACGTACTGTCTATAATAAATATAGGAATACGTATGGTAGTAGTACCTAACTACTGCTATATTTATATTATGATCATTCGGGTTGGTAGGTACTCATGTATTTACAGAAATATTCCGTTTATTCCGAAACTGACCCGAAAACTTGACCCGGTCGCGGGTTAGATAGAAACTTTAAAAATTTGTTCCGAACGTAACCCTCTTCCTAACCTGACCCGACGGTCTCGTTCCTATCATAACCCGATCTGGCACTTCGCCGTCCGCTGCTGCGGCACGCTCGCTACGCTCGCTCGGCTCATGCGTTGGGGTCACAGTTCTAACCTAAAGTGGGTATTACATCTTCCTGAATTCAGAAAGCTAAATTCAGGAAGCTATTTAGGAAAAAAAATTCAGTCACCGAAGCTCGCGATTACACGTTCACTAATTTAGGATCCTAAATCATTTTTGAAGGACGAGCGGCAAGGGACGGACGTGTCGACTGTCGAGTGAATTGCGACAAAATGCCCTCAATACTATAAAAAAAAAAACAAAATATTGATATTGCCATAACCCTTGCGGTTAGCTTAACGACGAACGAATTTTTTCTTTCATAATCAATTTGAATAATTAGCATACCTACTACATGCTGTAAAATTTCATTCAATCATTTGGGCGGAGTAATAAAAAATCAATGAATAAAATGAATGACAGATCATTCATTGGTTCCGATAGCATAGCTCGTAAGAGCGTCGGTAGATTGCTCCACCATCGCCTTAAAGACGGATACAGATTGGTTTGGGCGTGAGTCTGGTAGCTAGGTGGTCAAAGCATTCTCCCTGTAAAAGAAGGATCGCGGGTTCAAATCCCGCCTGGACTGATCATATAATTTTTCCTTGATCTATTTGAATAATTAGCATACTAGATGTAAAATTTCATTTATTTCGTCGGTACATACGCAATATTATATTGGGAGGGAAAGACGAACGTGCGCTCTCGACGGCCGGCGCGCGGCGACTGAGCGTCCTGAATTCAGGAAACGTAATTACACTCGTCCGATTTAGCCATTTAGGACGTCGGAAACCATTCTTTTCCTAAATAGCTTCCTAATTAGGAAGCTTTGCTTCCTAAATGCAATTACACTGTTCTAAATTCAGAATTTTCTAAATTCAGGTTTCTGAATTTAGGAAGATGTAATACCCCTTTAACCTACAGAAGTTGGAGTAACCGCACTTCGACTTTCGGCTCTGAGTCGCCCAACCGCGTCGTCCGTCGCGTCGTCGCAGTGAGCGACCTGTAGTAGGCAGGACCTGCCTGAAAGACTTGGGCTGCTACTGCAAGATTATTTTTGTCGATACATAGGCAGGTATGCCTATTTCAATCCAAATTTTTGAAATAGGTAGGTTTTTACTGACCTATTTATTACTTTCTACTAATATAGTACCTATTGCAAATTGTTATGTACAGTATAAGCTACTTAGGTAGGTAGATTAGATACTTACTATAATAATAAATAAATAAATATTCCACAACATTCTACACAGCGCTATCTAGACCCATGGTAAGCTTAATTAGCTTGTGTTATGGAATCTAGAATGCGGATAAACATACTTAGCTACTTTTTTGTATGTACATAAATATTATACATAGAAACACTCAGACCAATGCAAATAGCCATATTCATGCATACAAATATTTGCACTGAGCGGGGATCGAAACCGCGCCTCCTGCGTAGCAGTCGCGTTCACTAACGCCATTTTTTTTTATCGTGCGAAAAATCCCCACGGATACCACCATCACGGAATCATCATCAATACATACATATTATACATAGAAACACCCAGATCAATGCAAATAGCCATATTCATGCATACAAATATTTGAACTGAGCGGGAATCGAACCCGCGCCTCTTGCGTGGCAGTCGCGTGCACTACCACCACGCCACAGAGGCTGCCTACATAATACATCATTCATATGTTTTAATGTTTTTTTACGCCAACATACACTTTTCCTCTTTCAGTTTACTTTATTACCCATTTCGCCTGTCAAAAGATAGGTACTTGAATACTTTCGTATCGTCTATCGTAATCGTCTGCGCAGAGCGCGTGCGACACAAGCTCCCCGTATGATAGCCGAAGCAATACTGAGGAGGAGGCCGGGCGGCAGGGCGGTTCTAAGTTTAATGGTATCGCTTGAGTAAAAATTTAGATATTTGCTAGTTACGCAGAAACCAATGTATATTTGTAAAATTTGAAACACATAATGTCTCTTAACCACTAAACTGCAATTATTGTGTAAGTTTAGTGATCCTATTTTGCGTAATTAATCCATAATATCGTTTTATTTGTACGGTTTAGAGGTAACTTTGCAATGGTTTTCTATCAAGAAAATTTTACGTAATCGTGTTTTTGCCACACATAAACATTAGTATATATCCTCAACTTTACCACAAATGAATTAAAAAGTCCATGCTTTAGAACTTTTGATATTATACACGTTTATGCTATGTCATTTGAGGTAGTACGGACTCTTAATATTTCACAAATATTGGAACCATTACACGCCTCATAAAATGTATCAACTAATGCTTGCAAAAATATATCCACAACTAACGGGTCAATTGAATGGAAACGTGCTATAGTTCATATATATGTAAACACGTACTTTCAAAATAATATAAAATATACTTTCAGTGATGTTATGTAGTCTGTAGTCTAAAATATGTAGTTTTCTATAAAATCGAAACTTCAAATTCAATTCTAACTTGAGATTCAGACGCGACTCTCAGACTCAGGCTCGAACTCATGCCGGGGTGCGAGAGATATGCTTTTGGCAATCTCACCTCCAGCAACCAAAGACCCAAGACGGCGTGCGTTTTAGTCGGTTCGAATCCGACATAACCGCCTTCACCGGCTCCGTGGGGGTGGTATCCGTGAGGATTTTTCGCACGATAAAAAAAAGGCTCAGACTCAGACTCAGACTCTCAGACTCAGACTCTCAGACTCAAACTTTCACACTCAGACCCTCAGACTCAGACTCTCAGACTCAGACTCTCAGACTCAGACTCTCAGACTTAGACTCTCAGACTCAAATTCAAAAGTCATACTTAAAATATTACGTTTGATCATAATTGGTTAAGAGTAAAAACGGAGATATGATTGAAAGTCACAATGGCCGACATCCACGCAAGCGGAGCCGCGGACATCGGCTAGTTATTTATATTAGCGTGAGTTGATGTGCCTTGAGCGAATAAAGAGACTAACTTCACTGAAAGTATATTTTATATTATTTTGAAAGTACGTGTTTACATGTATATGAACTATAGCATGTTTCTATTCAATTGACCCGTTAGTTGTGGATATATTTTTGGAAGCATTATTTGGTACATTTTATGAGGCGTGTAATGGTTACATTTTTATGAAATATTAAGAGTTTACATCATTTTGCTTTAAATTTTGTAAACAAAAATTTGAAGTTAACCCCGGTTACTTGTTTCTGGAACCCTACCGTGTATACATATTTATAGAGGTGACTGTACGCTTTAGCGGCTAAACCACAATTTGATATAGGGGTAGATTAGACCTTGAGAAAGGACATAGGCTATATGTTTGATCACGATAGTCGACATCCACGCGGGCGGAGCCGCAGGCAAAAGCTATGTATTATAAAAATATTAATGGTGAAATGCCAATGTCAAGTTTTAGAGAAATACTACCAGAGCAACTTTAGCCACAGAGACTTTCTTAGAAATTACAGTAAGACTACTGTCAAAAATGTATACATAACATAACATAAACTCACGCCTGTATTCCCCGAAGGGGCAGGCAGAGGTGCTAGCACCCACATTTCGCGAGTTTATGTTTAGGTCCCAATGTAATAGGCGGCGAGCCTATTGCTATTAACCAGGCACTTATAAACCTGCGATGAATAATGGCGAAACGCCAATGTCAAGTTTTTAGAGAAATTCTACCAGAGCAAGGTTAGCCATTTATTTCTCTTTAATGATAATGACGTTTGTGCTGGTTAAGAATATTGTCCATATAAAGTTTACACATTAACCCTAATTTAGATGCTTAGGTTGATAGATTGTACTTTAGCGATTAGTGTACCTAATTAAAAACGATAGTTAGAAAAGTACATGATTTTTTTGCTTTTCCAGAAAAAATGGCCGGCTATGACATCGACTCAAAAGCAGACAGTGCCAAAATGAAATCTTACTTAATTACTATACTTCAAAAATCAACCGCCGTGCCTTTTAAGATACATGAAAGCCAATATAAATGTTTCTACTGTGATAGCACCTTTTTTCTTCCTTCTAAGTTAAGAGAGCACACCACACAGGCTCATGTAAATGTAAACTTTGATGAAACGCTAAACATTTGGTCAGAATTCAAGTTAGAGTCTAACTTAATGTTGGATATTCAAAATTTAAGTTGTAAAGTTTGCAATAAAACTATAACCAATATCAACCATTTAAATAAACATTTAAATGAGAAGCATAACGAAATTCTCCCCAATAAGTTTTTGTCCAAAGTGTTAACTTTCGAACTAAACGACAATTTTATAAAATGTTTCACGTGTAAACAACAGTTTGACAAATTTTTGAATCTACAAGAACATCTTAAATCACATCTACGCCTTATTTGCCAAATTTGCAATAGCATCTATAGTAATGAAAAAGACTTTCTTGAACACGAAAATATGTACTGTAAGCCTTGCAGTCTTTGCGATATGAGATTCCAATCAAAGAAGCAGAGAGACAGACATTTGAACGATGTGCACTGCAGCAATGGATTTAAATGTGATGTTTGTTCACTACATTTCACATTAAAAGAAACTTTACGGCGACATATACGAAACGTTCACTATAAAGAGAGAAATAAAACTTGTGATATCTGTGGAAAGACATTTTTTGATACTCACTATCTGAACTTGCACAAAGTAAGTCATCGAAATACAAAACCGTTTGAATGTGAAGTATGCAAGAAGAATTTCGCCCGAAGCGGGGCGCTAAAACTACATAAACGGATTCACAGTAATGACAGAAGGTATTCTTGTAAAGTTTGTGGTAAATCCTTTATCCAGTGGACTTCATTGAATATGCACAAGGTAGTGCACACTGACGAAAGAAATTTTAAATGTCCAGTATGTAACAAAGCATTTAAAGATAAGAAAACTATGGGTAAACACTGCAAAAATGTTCATCAAAAGGAGGAATTGAGATGTCAATCAAATCTGTATGCTGATTCATAGACAGACAGATTAAAAGGTGAAAACTACTACAACATTTCGGATTTTTTATTAGACAAGGCGTTCATTCCAGAAGTAACTACTGACTTTACTCTCTCACATTCGATGAAAACTAGGCCTAATTCCATTTTGTTTACCTTTGTTAGACGCTATAAATCGACGAATAGTCTTCTATATTTTTGTTTCATCCTAGCAAATTCTCTATTTCATTTGCCTTAACTGCCTCTGCTTCTCCTTTATTTTGGTGTTTGTATTCTTATAGAAATCAGGCTTTTAAGAGGTACTGGTTTTGTTCTCGTAATGTGTAATAGTATTTTATTTGGTGTTCATTTATATGTACACACTAGCTTTTGCTCGCGGCTGCACCCGCGTGGATGTTGGTTATGGTGACCAAACATAGCCTATGTCCTTTCTCATAGTCTAATCTACCCTTATACAAAATTTCATCAAAATCCGTTCAGTGGTTTAGGCGTTAAAGCGTAACATACAGACAGAGTTACTTTCGCATTTATAATATTAGTATGGATACATTACCCCATTTTGCGGGAATCTAAATTATATTAAATATGTACTTAGATTACAATGAAGTGTTATGTATTTTGTCTGTATAAGAAGCTTTCAAGCAAATACATAGAAATGTTTCTCGATTTCAGACGAAAAAAAGAGGAAGAAAAAGACTATCAAAGAAGAGGTCATTGAAGAAGACGAAGACTATTCGATTTCAGATAATGAAATACTGAAAGATAAAATAGACATTAAAAAAGCTAATAAGAAAACCGACATAGAAGAACAAGCCAAGAGAGAGACCCGACATCTATTAACAGTTATAATAGAGACTTCAACAGCAATGCCGTTTCGGAAAAACGGTAACACATATAGATGTTTTTATTGTGAAACAAACTTTTACTACGCATCTGAACTGAAAGCCCATACTCTTAAAGAACACAGTGACGAAAGTAAAAGACTAGTAAAGCAGGCTATAAACAGAAACGTTGTCAAGAAAAATCTTATCGTAAAATTAGATGTAGCTGACCTCACTTGCAAATTATGCTCTGAATCTTTCGAGACTCTCAAAGACCTCATATTCCATTTTCGCAAACACGATAAAGTTGTAACAGATAACCTTGAGAACATGCTGTGCATGAAACTATCCGATACTGAGTTCAAATGTTTATATTGTGAGAAAGAATTTGCATTCTTCAAGAATTTGTACATACATTTACACAGGGAGCACGTCAATAGACGTTTTATATGCGAAGCTTGCGGACTTAATTTCACTACTAACCAAGGTTTAAACAACCATACCGCATATGTTCATGAACAAGGTAGTTTCGCTTGCTCCGAGTGTGGCAAAAAATTTGCCGCGATGCATCTTAGAAATGCTCATATGAAGCGTTCTCATGATAAAGAGAAGATAACATGCCAGGTTTGTGACGCGATCTTCGGCAGTGTTAATCAAAAAGAAACTCATTTAGCAAAGGAACACAATATTTGGATATCCAAAGAATTTAAATGTGATCACTGCTCTAAAAGCTTTAAATACAATCATATGATGGTAACACATGTTAAACGTGTTCATTTAAAAGAAAAGAACTTCACGTGCAATTATTGCGGGAATAGATTCTTTGAGAAGAAATTGTTGGAGTTGCATCAAATAAAACATAGTGATGCCAAGCCGTATGAATGCAAAACTTGTTATAAGAAGTTTCCAAGAAAAAATGCGTTGCACAGACATGAGAAAATACATTTAGATCCCCGCCGTTTGAGTCTGAAACGCTGGCCACGGAAAACTCAAACAGAATCGTCGTCCCAGTCGAGTACTGTACGCCGACTTAAATGTAATAATATTTGATAAATTGTATGTTTTAACACCAAAACAGCTATCATGTCGTTAGAGGTTAATTAGTAATAGTTTTTGTATGTATCATTACTTTGTATTAAATGCGTGCAATGAAATACATCAAATGTCACTATTATAATGCTTTTCATAAGATTTTATTATATAAAATCGAATTTCAGAAAGTAAGGTTGTATATTTTGTGTGTCATTTCGTAACCTGTGATGAAACCGCCAATATTTTTCCAAATGTTTTCGAACTCGACTTCTTTCTTTATGGTCTTTTCACTTTCAAAGATAATGCGCTCAAAGAAAATATCTCAAATCACTTAAATAAATAACATTTAAGAATGGTCGTCAAGAAATTTTCGCGTTTCAGTTTTTATTTACCTAGATATTGATTTATCTTGATTACTACGTTCTTTAGTGCACAAAACCTTAAGTTTAGTGCGTATAACTCTTTCACACACAACCCTCAGATTTTGGTCCTAGATCAGCGCATTAGGTAGGTATATTAGACGAGGAGAGTTTATCGCCTCGAATATACGATTTTTGAAAGGAGTCTAAACACTCGCACAAGCAATAGTTGCTTACTCGTCCTCGTCCTGGCAAGAATCGCCTCGCAATTGAATATTGATTTGATAGTGTCAGTCTAAACAGAATTTTAAAGCAGTGACATAGGTCATAAGGTAAAATGTCACTTGCGAAACTCGTATGATATGATCGTAGGCGAGGATTGAGCGTGTAAACCCTTTGACCGGGCGATTATTTCTAGTGATTATCGCATACGACTTTATCGACTCGAACGTTGCGAGAAACCTGCACCGTCTAAATGACGCTTTAGCCACCAATTTAAACCAATATACAAAAATCTATTTACACCAGTTGCAGTCACACAGTTTAATAGAAACTAGAAATTATTTGGACAACACAAAAGTAGTATCTTCTTTCTGCCTTTCAGACGCGCAGAAGCAACAAGCCCGTCTACTGGAGACCCGTCTACTGGTTTACAATATTATAGAGAATTCTACAGCTCTACCGTTTCGGATAAGAGACGACAGATTCAGGTGTTTTTATTGTGAAGATACAATATCTTTGCCATCAGAATTGAAAGCTCATTACGCAGAAAAGCATAAAATTGAAAATAACAAAGATTGGACGACACGAAATGTCACAAATAGAAACATATTGGCGAAATTTGATATAACAGATCTCAGCTGTAAAATCTGTTCTAAAACTATATCCAATCTACAAGACCTTGTAGTCCATCTACGCAATCACGATAAAAAAATCCTAAGTGACAATTTTGATAACATAATGGCAGTAAGAATGTCAGACAATGATTTTAAATGCACATATTGTCCTGAACAATATAAAGCTTTTAAGCAATTATATTCCCATATATATGCTGAACATTTGAAAAGAAATTATGTTTGCCCGAATTGCGGATTGAAATTTTATGATCAGCGATGCCTTAATGCCCATGTAAAACTTAAACACGCAGAAAAGAAATATAATTACGATTGCAAGACTTGTGGGCGGAAATTTTTCTCTTCAAATGCACGAAATTACCACGTGAGACAGACCCACGGAGACAACAAATGCCACATCTGCAATCTGAATCTTAGAAGTCCATTTCAAAAAGAAAACCATATGGCAAAAGAACATGATTTCTATGTAAATGAATTTAAATGCGAGCTCTGTCCAAGAAAGTTCATATTAAATAAATTCCTGGTTGATCATGTTAAAAACTACCATTTAAAAGAAAAAAATAAAATTTGTGACGTCTGTGGAGCTAAATTTTTTGATAATGCAAGACTTAATCAGCATAAAATCCGCCATAGTGACGCGAAGCCTTACGAATGTTCAAGTTGTGACAAAAAATTTGCAAGACGAAAGACCTATTTGCAACATTTAAGAATACATGCTGATGAACGAAATTACGTTTGTGAGGAGTGCGGCAAAGCGTATATTCATCGGAGTGGCCTTGCGTGGCATAAGTTGACGCATAGGAAAAATAAGGGTGAAGCAAATAAAAGTTAGGGAGACCCTCAAAGTAAGCAAACTTCGTAATCTTATATCGTTAATGATCTTTGACGATTTTGTGCGCTTAAAATTGTCTCGATGACAATATTGATTTCTTTATTACTTACAATTAAAAGCAAAAAAAAAAATACTTAATCAAATAATAATAGCAACAAAAATCCATTAAGTTCACAGCTTAATGGTTCTTTGCCATCACAAATGTCAATTTTTAGAATTATACATAACATTCACTAAACAGTTAACGAGTGTACATGACGCTCTTGGTGTTGCTATCACAAGTTGAACGTGTTCCTTGAAAATAAAAGAACTTCACGTACTATTATTGTGGGGGAAATTCTTTGATAAAAATTGCCGAGTTGCATAAAATAAAACAAAGTGACCCCAAGCCCTATGAATGCAAATCTTGTTGCAAGAAATTTCTGAGAAAAATGCGTTGCACAGACACGAGAAAAATCATTAAGACCACAGCCGTCGGGGTCTAAAACGCTAGCCATGGAGAACTCAGGCAGAGTCGTCATCATACTCATCACATTCGAGTGCTGAATGCCTAGTTCAATATAATTATTTTTGATAAAATCTATACCTACGTTTAAATCTATACCTGGATAAGGGCTTTGGGTTATTTATGCGTGATTTGATATTCATTATTTACCTATTTGAGGTATTTGCCACCAATTTTAACATATAAAAATCTACTTGCACTGATCTGCATTTGCACTATTTGGGTTTTGACTGATAAGTCAGACAATTTGATAGATTTAGACTGTATCTGGACAACACAAAAGTAGTATCTTCTTTTGCCTTTCAGACGCGCAGAAGCAAGAAGGCGACCTATTGGAGACCCGCCTACTGTTGTACAATATTCTCGAAAATTCTACAGCTTTGCCGTTCCGGATAAAAGGCGGCAGATTCAGGTGTTTTTATTGTGAAGATGCGATATTTTTTCCATCAGAATTGAAAACTCATTACGCAGAAAAACATAAAACTGTGAATAACCAAGGTTGGACAACACGAAATGTTACAAAAAGATATAACTTGGCAAAATTAGATATAACAGATCTCAGCTGTAAAATCTGCTCTAAAACTGTTGACAATCTACAAGAGCTTGTAATACATTTACGCGATCACGATAAAAAAATCTTAAGTGACAATTTTGATAACATCATTGCTGTAAAATTATCAGATTATGATTTCAAATGCACATATTGTCCATCACAATATAAACTTTTTAAACATTTATACTCGCATATTCTTGGTGAGCATTTGAAGAAAAATTATGTTTGCCCCACTTGCGGATTGAAATTTCATGATGATCGATGCCTAAATGCTCATATAAAAACACACGCAGAAAAGAAATATAATTTTGAATGTAAAACTTGTGGACGGAATTTCTTTTCTGCAGTTGCCCGAAATTACCACGTGAAACGGACACACGGAGACAACAAATGCCACATCTGCAATCTGAATTTGAGAAGTGCATTTCAAAAAGAAAACCACATGGCCAAAGAACATGATTTCTACGTAAATGAATTTAAATGCGAGCTCTGTCCAAGGAAGTTTATATTAAACAAGTTCCTTGTCGATCATGTAAAAAACTATCATTTAAAAGAAAAAAATAAAGTTTGTGACGTCTGTGGAGCTAGATTTTTTGATGTGGCAAGACTTAATCAGCATAAAATCCGCCATAGTGACGCAAAGCCTTACGAATGTACAACTTGTGACAAAAAATTTGCAAGACGGAAGACTTATTTGCAACATTTAAGAATACATGCTGATGAGCGAAATTACGTTTGTGAGGAGTGTGGCAAAGCTTATGTTCATCGGAGTGGACTTGCGTGGCATAAGTTGACGCATGGGAAAAATAAGGGTGAAATAAAAAATATTAAGAGTACCCTAGGATCTGAGAAAACTTCGTAATCTCATATCTTTAATGACCTTCCACAAGTTGGTGTGTTTAAGACAGTGTCGGGATGACTAAATTGTAACATGGAATTACTTCGGAACCCTGTCGTTTTACTTTTGGGCGAGATTGCCGAAAAGGTTTCATAGCAAATCACTAAAAAGCGCAATAGAAAGAAAAAGTTTTCCTAAAATAAGAATGATTTAAAATTGAATTAAGAGATTGCCTAAGTTTCTAACATCTTAAGCACTAAATATTCTTTAAGATTTTTTTAACGATATTTCAATCTATACGCGATACAAGTGTGTTACATTTAGTCTTGTCTATTAATTTTCTATGTAATATAGATATAATTAACCTGGCTGTAGATACGGAACTTTGCAATTGTTAGAATCGATTCGAATCGGGAAGTAAAATACACGACATATTTTTAATTAAATATCAACCTTATTCCATGAAGACTCCGCGGATAAAACCCGAAGTGCAAAGCCGAAGGTGAAGTTGTTGGACATATCCCTCGGTTTTATCGGATAAGTTACTTATGCTGCATTCTATTTTCAGCCTTGTCTAAATAAAATCCATACTAATATTATAAATGCGAAAGTAACTCTGTCTGTCTGTATGTTACACTTTCACGCCTAAACCATTGAACCGATGTTGATGAAAGGACATAGGCTATGTTTGGTCGCGATAACCGTCATCCACGCGGGCGGAGTCGCGGGTAAAAGCTAGTACCTAATGTTGATATTATACTGAAACTTAAAATGTGGTAAGCATTTTTGCGCCAGATCTGAATTGACAAGTAACTTTTTGCAAAAACTTCTCTCACTCCCCAAAACAACAAAATTATTGTTCTGAACAGTTCTACTCTAAAGGTATACACATATTACAGCAGTAATTGAATATTAATATTTCTTATCTCTTCCTGACTTATGTTAATGTTGTATAAATCTATTACTTAGTTAAGTTATAAAAGCAATATTTTGTATATTATATAGTTATTGTAGAGCTTATCTGCGCCCAAATGACGCGCCCCAACACCTCCCTCACACAAGCAAATTGACGACGATTGTTTGTGGATTTTTTGGTCAATTAGTCAGTCATTATGTGACAGAACGCGCGAGCGAGTGGACGTCTTGTTCTATACAATATGTAGCGCGCAATCGCAAGGTTCGTCTCCTTGTCATAGTTCATGAAATAATCGATATTTTCACACAGATGAAGTAAATGTGTGGGGTGAGTCATTTCAGTTTAGACAAGCTATAGTATAAGTCATTGTTTATACTCCTATTTAATTTGAAACCTCGGTTTCACGTATGTAATTTATGAAATCCGTACTAATATTATAAATGCGAAAGTAACTCTGTCTGTCTGTCTGTCTGTATGTTACGCTTTCACGCCTCAACCACTGAACCGATTTTGATGAAATTTGGTATAGGGGTAGATTAGACCATGAGAAAGGACCTAGGCTATGTTTGGTCGCGATAACCGACATCCACGCGGGCGGAGCCGCGGGCAAAAGCTAGTGATATATAACAGGAATATTATATGAAAATAAGAAAATGCAAGTCAAGTTAAAGGAACCCCTCCAGGTTAAAGGAATAAAATAAATTTATCGCACGGCCAATGAGATAATTAGAAAACTCAACAGAGTAGAAAATAATGGAGGTGCCACTGTACCGTTCATATGTCAACCGTTAAAAGCCGATTTACATCAGATGAGCGAATACTTAATCTTTGCCCTCTTCGTCTAAATTCTATTACTGTAAACAGATAAGTATAGAACATTCCTTCGTTGGTCTTTCTTATTTCGCATAGATTCTATGAAATATTCTAAGAATGCTCGCTCACTTCATGCTTCGCTTATTTTGTTATTTCGTGTAAAGGTTTCGTTTACACTAAAAGATTACAAGAAAGAATACTCTAGTTCTAACTCTAGCCCTTTAAAAAAAATTAAAATGGCGCCTTGCATCGGTTATTTGGGTACCGATGATACTGCCAACCACAAGGTGGAGAGTAGGTTTAATCGTTAATCTATAATTCCTTGTTCTTGTTCTAAATCCACCTTAACAAAGATCAATATTTATTTTACGGTAAAATGTATTATAAAAAAAGTAGTGCTTCATTTATTAACTGACATAAGTGACGTATTTGACAGCATTTTGACAATGTAGCCAACATGCAAAATATTAGTACAATTTCTAGACTTTCTTGTAAAGGTTCATACCTACTTTATCTCCTTGGCTGCGTATCTTAACTACCTGTCTTATCTAAGGCCCGTATCACAGAACGATACTCAGTCCTGACTCTAGATTTCTAACCAGATCTGAGGACAGATCTGAACTGAGGATCTGAGACACTTCTAATATGAGAGTCTTTACAACTGAACGTTGTTCTGGAATACGTGCCTTAAGATCAATAGTTATTAGTGGAACCAGGATTTGAATTTATGTATGTAAAGCTAAAGTTAATATTATTATGCATATTTATTATTTAATAAAAATTATTTAAGTTAATAATAGTTTAATTTTACACTCAAACCCCAGCACAGACAAATATGCCACAACATTCTACACAACGATATCTAGACCCACGGTAAGCTTAATTAGCTTGTGTTATGGAATCTAGAATGCAGATAAACATACTTAGATACAATTTTTTTGTATTTATATACATACCTATTATACATAGAATGACTGATTATACAGACCAATGCAAATAGCCATATTCATGTATAAAAATATTTACACTGAGCGGGGATCGAACTCGTGCCTCCTGCGTGGCAGTCACGTACACTACCACCACGCCACAGAGGCTGTATTCTGTATACCTACCCTCTGCCACGTCGTGCTATGAACGACACCTGTAAATGCCCGAAGAGGTAGGCAGTGTAGGCACAGGTTTATTGACACTTGTGCCCACCGCATTTCATTCGCCTATTGTTATAAAAGTATTGATTTTATCGATGATTAATAAATATTAGGAAATCAATTATTACCTGGGACATTATTCTGAATGACATTGAGTTTCAAACGCACCAGTAACGAGAGAAGACGGTGGGATTCAATAAGTAAATATATAGGGTGTCCCAGTAAGAGTGCACTTTTTAAAATTGGATGTTTTTTTTTTCATGCAAGTGGTAACTCTGAAATTTTACAGTTGTCACCTCAGTTTATTCCGATTATTAAAAATGGAGCGCTTTTCGAAAGAACAAACCCTTACAATTGTAAAAACTCATCACAAAACTCATTACAAAACAATCGATTTATTGCAGCCACGATTTCCAGAACACATTATCTCACGAAATTCTGATGTCAACTGGCCACCAAGATCGTGCGATTTAACGCCGTGCAATTTTTTTCTTTGGAGTTTTGTGAAATCTCGGGTTTGTGCGAATAAACACGAAAAAATTCCTGAGCGAAAAATTGAAAATACAACGCGTCATCGGTGAGATACAGCCACATCTCTGTGCAAAAGTCATGGAAAATTTCATGAGAATGCCGGATATTTTATTCCATACTTAATCGGAACATGTCTTCTTTAAAAGACAATAAAAATATCACAACTCTGTCATAAAATACTTGCTTTAATTTCATAATTAAAAAGTGCACTCTTATTGAGACACCCTATAGAAGATAGAACTGACGGAAAACTAGGCCAACATACACACATCAAAAAAAGTTTGCGATCACTTTGAAAAACTGAAATCTTTTTTGTTACTGTAGATTATATTATGAATTTTTCTTCTTTTTAGATTCTTTATTTAAAAATAAAGAATTAGAACACAAAACAATGACACCGTTCAATTGTTTTTTCTTACAAAAAGGCTTTCAGTCCTAGCTTACGCTCATTCAGAAATCTGATTTAGTGAATTATAACCGATTCAAGATATTTTTCGCGGAAAGTTGTGATTGAAAAAATGCCAAGAGGATTATCAGAGGTTTTACGAGCTAAAATAGTAACTTTGAGGGAAGAAGGATACACCACGAGAGTAATAGCACGCAGACTTGCTATATCCCAATCCTGTGTCGTGGCTACGTTGCAGAGGTACCACGGAATGGAGAATTTAGCTGACCGACCCCGCAGCGGTCGCCCAACTGTTTTGACAGCTGCCCAAAAGCGCTATATTAGATTGCTGGCAGCCCGTGATCCCACAATCAACGCCACTAAAATAAAAGCAGAAGTCAGGGCCGCCTCTGGGCTTGAAGTTAGCACGCAGACCGTTCGCAATTGCTTGCACCAGGCTGGATTACGAGCACGGAGGTCATGGCGAGCTCCGCTCAATTCCCGGCAACGTCAACAACGAAGATTGCAGTGGGCTAGACTTCGGCAAAATGAAGAAGGTGAGGAAGAAAACATTTGGCAAAACTGTCTCTTCGTTGACGAATCCCGAATCTCCACTCATCCAGATAACCGACGTGTCCGTGTCTGGAGAAGACCAGGCGACCGTGAAAGATAAAGAACTGCCACTGGAACAGTTCAGCAAGGCGGAAAATCGGTGTCTTTTTGGGGTGGCATTATGATTGGAGCTAGAACGCCTTTGATCCCGTATCGGGGCTTCATGACAGCAGACATGTACAAAGCAGTTGCTATTGATGATATCTTCAAACCATTCCGAGTAAACCATGTGCACCAATTTGTACTGGTCGATGATAATGCGCCCGCACATCGAGCTCAACGAGTCAATGCTGCTCTTCAAGAATACGATATCACACGATTAGACTGGCCTGCTGGCTCGCCCGACTTAAACCCAATAGAGCACGCGTGGAATGCTCTTAAACGAGCTGTATGGAACCGTGAGCCACATCCCCAGACAGTTCCAGAGCTCAGGGAAGCCGCTATTGAAGAATGGGATAGGTTACCCCTGGAAATGCTGGATAACGTCATCCTCAGCATGCTCAGGAGGATCTCCGCATGTGTTTGAGCCAGGGGAGGAGTTATTTTATATTGAATTTACACCTTTTAATAATAAATTGTAGTTTAAGTTTAATTAAACAGTCTTTTTCTTTCTATGAAATTTCTATCACAATTGCATTATGATTAATGGCTCAATTTTTTTAAATAAATATTAAAAAATAGTTTTATATTTTAATTTCAAACAGGGTATTCCTATTTAAAGAAAGCATACAACATAGATTTTTTCTTGATAAAGTTAAATTTAAAGAATTCTAGGAGCTTATGCCATTGATCGCAAACTTTTTTTGATGTGTGTAAGTCTGTCGACTATTACGAACGCGCGTGGTTACGGAACGGTTTGTCACTCAGAATAAGTTGCCTGAACATGTTCTATTGTCAACTCGGTACTAGTGCCTTTTCACACATTCTAATTTCCTTGGTTATTATAATTTCAACAGTTTTCATAGGTATCTCTGATAGTGCTACCTGAGACTGTTGATTTGGGCTTGACTGAGGATGTTCTGTCTTCGTTGTGTGTATTAAATGTACCCTCTCTAAAGACGAAGTGAACATTTAGTATATTAGTATCTACGTTTTACCCACCATACTTAAAGAATTCACTCTAAATCAGATTGCAATACTGGACAGGACCGTGTGAGAAGGCACTAACGGTATCCTTTCTTATTTCAGAAAACCTATTGGAGCATAAAATGCTAGAAGAACGTCGAAAGGAAGACCTGATTACATTACTGACCGTCATCATACAAAGCACCACCATTACGCCCTTTAGATGGCATAAGAGCAAATATATGTGCTTCTATTGTCGCTCGCTTTTTATAGAAAGTTCCAAATTGAAGCACCACACGGATCTGGAGCATCAAGAGATACAGCTAGAAGAAATTGTTGTACGAACTCTGTACAGAAAAGGAAAGATCAAACTCGAAGTCTCAGACATTTGGTGCTTCCGCTGCGAAACGAAATTCGACACTCTCCTGGAATATTTTGAACATTTACTAATTATCCACGAAATATTTCTCGACAAAGATATTTTAAAATCTTTCGAATGCTTCCATTTGGGGGATAATGGAATGTCCTGCTTGGATTGCGGACAGAATTTTAGATTCTTCGGACCTTTGTTGAACCACAGGCATAAGTATCATACTGAACACTTCTTATGTGAAATATGCGGTCAAGGTTTTGTCGAAAAACATAACGTTGTGCAGCACGTCAAGCAAATTCATTGTGTGAAATCCTGTAAACATTGTAACCTCACATTCCCGACACAGTACTCTTTAGTGACACACGTTGAAAACGTGCATAGGACTGATAAACTAAAGTGTCCTTTATGTCCAGACATTTTGGGAAACAGATATTTGAAGAAACGGCACTTAGCTTTGGTCCACGACTGTAAGAGTGCCCAAATAGTATGCGAATTATGCTCAAAGATATTCACTAGGCATAATAAATATGTTCAGCATAAAGCGAATGTCCATTTTAAAGAAAAGAACTGCACATGCGAGATTTGTGGTCATAAGGCGTTTAATATAGATGCTCTGAGGCGACACTTGGTGTGCCATGATGAGTCTAGGCCGTTTGCTTGTACAGTTTGTGACAAATCCTTTAGGAGGAAGAAGACTCTTTTGATACATATGCGAACGCATAGAATGGATGAAGTTGTGATAATTACAGAAGCTACCAATGATTGTGAATAAATTTGTTGAGTTATATTCCAAAGTTGTTTTCATACGTATAACTGGATGTTAGAGATCCATTTGTATGTCTTAAAATATGCTGTGACATAACGCTATCTAGACTCAAACTAAGCATAGCATAATTAGCTTGCTTAATGGGTTCTAGACGGCGAATAAACATACTTTTATTAAACGTGCGTAAAATCCCCACAGATATTGCGCAAATTTTCCAGAGGTGCTAAGCGCTTTTAAAATTTTCACTCATATTTAAAGCTAGCTAGCTTAAAACTCAAGTTAAATTAGTTTCTGATCGAAATTCAAGCCTGAATCTCTCTAAAATAAAAGCCTGCAGCAAGCTGCCTTGAGTTCTTGACACAAGTGTCCCTATCAGATAGTACGCCTGTTATCAATTAGTAACAATATATATCAATGCCTGTTACCAATTTTCCCAATCCTTAGTCCCTCTTTTTTGTTATTTTCAGAAAATACTGAAAGCATTCGGCCAACACCCAAAGCTAAAACATCAAACTGGACCGAAGTAAGAAGACTGGTAGAAATATTATTGGAATACTCCACTGCGTTGCCATTCAGATGGTATCGGAACAGCAAATACATGTGTTACTATTGCGAAAGCATGTTCTCTGACGTGTCGAAATTTAAACTACATTTAAAATTACATCCAGACAAAGACGATAACATGATTAGATCGCTGAAGACAAAACGCTCTGACGCTAAAATGAAATGGGATGTCTCAGAAATTTCCTGCAAGAAATGTTTGACCAAATTCGAAAATTTTGATGATTTCATAAAGCATATTTCTACAGAACATGAGCTGAAATTCGATCGAAAATTATTCCAACGGAATTGTTATATATTTTGTTTGTCAGACAATGGAATGCATTGCATTGAATGTGGCGAATCTTTCAAATTCTTCGCGCCTTTAGTGCGGCACGTGAGCGAATATCACAATAAATCTGTCCATTATATTTGTGATCATTGTGGAAAACGGTTTGCAACTAAAAATAATGTGAGATCCCACATGACAAATGTCCATTTACCACAGCCGTGTTCTCATTGCTCTGAGAAGTTTTTGGCGCGTACAGTTATGCTAAAACACTGTGAGGTGGTCCATAAAACGGCTAAATACAAATGTCCAATGTGCCCTGAGGTTTTAACAAGTTTGTATTTAAGGAAGTCACATTTGATGCGTGTACACAATATTAAAAGTCACGTATTTATTTGCGACGAATGCCCAAAACACTTTATGGAGAAGAGCTTATTAATGAAGCATAAATCTCTAATTCATCGGAAAGAAAAATTGGTCACTTGTGAAATCTGTGGATTGAAATTGTTTGACAAGTATGATTTGACGCGTCATATGGTACGTCACAATGACAGTAAAGATAGACCGTTTCAGTGTGACAGCTGCCCCAAAAAATATCTAAGACAAAGGCATCTGAGAGCACACGTGAGGATCAAACATCTGTAAGGTAATTCAAGTACGTGACAGGTCTATAATTGTACATACTGGATTTAAGCTAAAGTGTACTCACAATACCACGGAGGACAGAATATGATTACGTAACGGAGATGCCCCATTGATATTTTTCCTAATAAAAACGCGTCGCCGAATGCGGGTGGGAAGAGAGACGCGCGGGGTGTCAAAAGTCGAAGGACGTCATAGGTATAACGTTCCTACCGAATGAGTCCATTTGACGTTTAGATGGCACGCGATGACGCGACTCGATTGCCTTGCAACAACTCCCCTATCATTTCCTTCTCCATGCACAATACAAATTGATGCATTTGACAGTGGCAACCGTAGGTAGTCCTGTTTTTTTGCCATTTTACGGAATCGTTGGATAATCTATAGATATATATTTTCATTGATTGATAGTGAGTACCATGAGTTGAGTGGGTGGTGGCTTGTAAATAATATTGATAACAAATACACGTTGCTGGTTCGATGTCCTTATTGGTACTTCGAGCCCGATAATATGAACCTAATCTTTTATATTATTTTTTACTAAATAAGCTAAAAATATCGTTAGATGTCTTGAACTTCCTGGCATAAGGTGAATTCCGGGACTAACAACAAATCTATCCATAAAAGTTTCTTTTTCCCCTTATATTTCCTAATATGATTTCATTGGTTCCATCTTTTGTAAAGTGCCCAGTTGGTGGCAATTGGCTCGCTCATTATTACGTGGGATGAAAAATATAGGTACATATGTGGTCGTGTATGTAAGATACCCCTTCTGTGAAATATATACAACTCGATAAATTAATTTTGACACTTATCTGTATAGGCATAGCACGCTTTATTACCCGACTATGGCAAAGCCAAAGCAGGGTTAAATATGTAATGTCATCTGTATGACAGCTCCAAAAAGTTAGAACTACCAACTTTCCTTATATCTCTAACGTCACAATGGTTGTTACAGATGTCCAAACCTTAACAGCTGATGAAAAACACGCCGAAAAACAGCGAAAGGATGAACTCACGGGGCTGCTCACTATCGTCCTGGAGAACTCCAATATCATGCCATTCCGCTGGGCAGCTAATAAGTATATGTGTTTCTATTGTTGCTGCACTTTCGTCGAAAGCGCCCAGCTGAAGGAGCACACAATGGAAGAACACCGGAATGCTAAATTAAAAAGGGTTTTAAGAACATTGCTAGGCAGTAGTCGTGTCAAATTGGACACTTCTGATATCGCCTGCAAATCGTGTCCGAAACGCTTTGATACTTTCGAGAACTTTCTCAAACATATCAACGAAATACATGGGTTACAGTTCGACAGAGAAATTGCGAAAAGCTTGTTCACTTTCAATTTGTCCGATAATGGAATGAAATGTCGCGATTGTGACGAGAAGTTCACATTCTTTGGGCCATTATTAAAACACACGCATAAATTCCACAATAGATATAAAACGTTTCTTTGCGAAATATGTGGTCAAGGGTTCGTGGCAAAAGCGAATGTTGATAGTCACATCAAGAATATCCACAGTTTGAAAGATAGACAGTGTCACAAATGTGATAAAGTGTTTAGGAATCCTTACGCGTTGTCTGTCCATAGTGAAAGGGCACACAGAATTGATTCCTTAAAATGTCCAAAATGCCCCGCTGTTCTTGCTTCCAAATATTTAAAGAAACGCCATTTAGCGTTAGAACACGATGTCAAAAAACTCCAATTTAGCTGTGACGAATGCGATCGTGTGTACACAATGAAAAGCAGACTTGTTCAACACAAATTGAGGACACATTTAAAACAAAAAACTGTCTCCTGCGAGATATGCGGCTTCAAGGTGTTCAATAATGATCTTTTGAAGCGGCATATGGTCCGCCACGATGATTCTAGGCCGTTCCAGTGTGAAATTTGTAAGAAAAGTTTCCAGAGGAAAAAGACTCTGGATATTCATAGAAGGATACATACAAATGATCGGAGGTATACGTGTAACGAGTGTGGAAGAGCATTCGTTCAAGTCACGAGCTATAAGCTTCATATGCGTGTGCATCATAGCGCGAATGAAGGTGCTTCCTGGAACCAATGAATTTTAAGTGAAGCTGTTTAGAACAATGGCGGAAATGTGTATTTATGGCGCAGAAACTAGAATAAAATGAGGTAATAAATTTTGACCCCTATGTATATAGATATAGCGCGCCTTTTTGTAATTTCATATCGGCCAAAGACCAACCGCGACTGCTATACCGCACCCTAGGCTAGCAAGTGTGGCGGGGGACGAGGTAAAGAAAGAGTATGACTCGAAAGCGAGTGAGTTACCGCCGTGAGCGTTGGCGACAGACTGACCAAATCTGACACTCGATACTCGATACACCCTACCTACCTAGTTAGCATAATACCTAAATACTATAAAAAATCATTCCAATATTTGGGCTGAGTCATCAAAAAAAGTGATTCAGATGTATAATCATAATAGCTCAGTTGGAAGAGCATTCCCCCTGTATGGGAAAGGTCGGGTCGGTCGAGCATTTCATTTCGAATGATTATCGAACTTGATACACATGCAAAAAAGTTTCATAGTCTCAGATCCTATTAAGGAATGGATAGGTACCCTGAGTTCTATAGTGACTCGACTATAAAAACGATTAGGTAGAAAGTTTATGCTTACATTAATATTAAGTAAGGACGAGCTCACATTCATCAAGCATAGATCAAAACAGTCCCCACGTGCCAGGGCATCGTTTGTCTCTCGAGTTAGATTCAAGGTCCCTTTTTTTCGTGCGGAAATCCCCACGAATACCTCCCTCGCCGGAGCCGGAAGGGTAGGTTATGTCGGACTCGAACCGACTAAAACTGCACGGCGACTGTGGGTCGTGGTGCTAGGCCGGAGGTGAGGTTGTCTTCGACATATCCCTCGCACCCCGGCTGACCCAAGGCCTTCCCTTACGGTCTGGTTCTCCTCGGGAAGGGGGCAACGTTGTCCCCGACTCGCGCCGACGCCGTGGCCTGCTTCTGAAGATATGTGTCCCTCAGGACGGTAATTCAAGTATTTTAAATCTTGTTTAAATATATTCATAGTTGGGTTTGGAGTAGTTTTATTTTGTTTTATTACACCCTTGGAACTAAACGCGCACGTTAACTTACATAGACCATAGTAACTACTTCGTCCACTCCTCACCAGGCCTCTGTGGCGTGGTGGTTGTGAACGCGACTGCTATGCAGGAGGCGCGGGTTCGATCCCCACTCAGTGCAAATATTTGTATGAATGAATATGGCTATTTGCATTGGTCTGGGTGTTATGTATAATAAGTATGTATTGACAAAAAAGTATCTAGGGTATGTTTATCTGCATTCTAGATTCCATAACACAAGCTAGTTAAGCTTACCATGGGTCTAGATAGCGTTGTGTAGAATGTTGTGGAATGTTAATATTTACTATGTTGCCACAGGCACCGCAAAAAATGACATAAAATTTTAGATATTATTTGTATAGTCGTAAAGTCCAAAATGAAATGAAAAAAGTTTAATTACACTTGTTAATTCACTCAGCAAAAAGTCATTTAATTTTGAACTTTACCACATCGCTTTATAGTCTATTATTTAATGTTATAGAAAAAAGGGCATAGAAACCTCACACTTTTCAGGGTTCACTATCTAGGTAATTGGTAGGACGTGTAAATAGTCCGACCACTGGTGTGTTTGCACACAGAGCGTATAAGTACCTATGACCTGCAGTTAGGTTGTAATAGAAAGAAAATACACATGTGACCGCTTCTATGAATGAAAACGCAAGAGAACCGGCACTGACCTGAGTTCCACCTCGTGAGGATTCAGCTGCAGACAGGCGTGGTTCCTGGCACGTGCTGGTGGGTAGGTAGGTTTCGACCGGCCGGTGATTTTCTTGAGTTTGTCGTTTTCTTCCGATACACTTCACTTATACTGACTTGAGAATGTGGCCAAAGGAACTTATAGAATTACACAGAAAAGGAAACGAGGAGTTGAAGTACTCAACTTCCGTTCGGAGCGGCGGCGGGTCAGAGACTGGTAAAAAATGCGGGGAGATCGTCCGCCGTGAAGCTTGAGAGTGTCGCTCGTAGGAACTTCAGTCTCAAAGAATAGTTCGAAAAAATCCGTGCACAGCGCCATCTATTGGCCTTCTTCAACACTAAGTGGTCAACAAATGAGCGCCAATACTCAAACATTATTCTGTCACAGAAGCGGTTTTTTTAAATTACAAAAATTGAAATACAATTAAATTATGTGGGAAATAATTAAGAAAGTACATAAGCGCTCCACCAGTAATTGAGTTCCTATTTTAGGCAATATTTAAAAATTTGAAAGATATAGGTACCTAATAATTGGTTACTATCCTATAGTTAAAATAAATTATCTAACCGAGCTTATAAAATTAAGAATGATAAAAGAGCGGTAAAAACTATGGTTTATGAAGGAAAATAAAACCATACCTTAATATCGCTTAACATATATATTTTTATTATCACTCCCAAATTGGTAAAAATGTATAAATACATTCAATATTTACATTTATTAATATCTAGTATTAACAGTACAACACCACCGCTATCACGGCGTACTTATAAGCAATTATTTTTGGTCGCGGTTCAGAGGGAGAGGGATGGAACTATTTAGTGAGTATAGCTCTATCTCTCTCCTTCTCCGTTCCCAATAACATACTTACAGTTGAAGATAGATCGCAACAGTCAAATTTGACGTATCCGCTGTATAAATTTAAAACATGGTAACTGATTGTTTGCGGGAAAGCGCATCGCGGTATAATTTTATTTTCCGAAATTGGTGTGAAATAGGAGTTACCTACTATGTTTTGAATTTAAACAGCCGAGCACTTTATCCGTAGATACGATCTATCTTTAACTGTCAGTATGTTATTGGGATAGCCGTAAGTCTTTATTAGGCTTGAACGAGCGTTATAACTAAATTATGCATTAATGTCTATGAACGCCCGTAGAAAAAAAACACAAAATTGTTTGTAGAATTCAGCCTCAAAAAGCCACTACTGTCAGTGTCAATAGACCCTAAGGGCCGGCGCCCATTATCGGCATCGGCGAGTTCAGGATTGTTTGGCCAAGCATAATAAGATCTTATCACTATCATCATAAAATTGAAATTTCAATGACGATCGTCGACTATCATCGGCATCGATCGGCATTCTGTAGCGGTATGGTTAGCAATTAAAGTTCAACCTTATATCTATAAAAATAAGATCTATTGTTATACGACAAATACAAATCCTCACACTGGGCGCCGGCCCTAAGGCCCGCCGCACTAGACCACATTCGCACTAGCATCACGAGCCGTGTGCGAGTAACAGGTTTTAAAACATGTTAAGAGTAAAGTAAAAATGCAGTTAAGAGTAAACTGTGCCAGAAAGGCTATTATAAAATCCAAGAATATTTATATGATAAACAAGTTTGGAAATGAGCTGTTCGCTCAGCTATGCTACTCAAGCAAAGCATTGTATCTAGACCATAACTTTTAGGCTAAGTAAATGTTTGTAAATAAACCAAAAAAAATGCCCGATTTCTTGCCGGAGTCTTCTCAGGTCTGGGCCGCGTTTCGAACCGGTGGTCCATTTGCTAACCTAGTATTTAATATTTATTTTATATCGACGTTTTGTAAGCGCCGATTTAATGATCTATGCAGAATTATTGATTTTTGACTCCTTTTTTTATAGAACAGTACCGAATTTCGCATTTGCTCTCACGTGTCGACGCAGGTACGTATATGACGTTTATGATAGTATGGTGTCAATGTGACAATTGGCGCAGTGTCGTTAACGAGTACGAGTATGGTCATGTGCGGCGGGCCTAGGGCATGGTACACACTCGTTTTTGCGCCGTAAAAATTCACGGATAATTCGCCTTCAAGCTTCCTCAGTGCTCCATATAACATTCGACGACCACGGCGCTATAACCGACCGTTTATTTTATCGTGCGAAAAATCCCCACGGATACCACCCCCACGGAGCCGGTGGAGGCGGTTATGTCGGACTCGAACCGACCAAAACGCACGCCGTCTTGGGTCCTTGGTTGCCGGTGGTGAGATTGCCGAAAGCATATCTCTCGCACCCCGGCAGACCCAAAAGAGATGGTCCCCTTCGGGTTGTGGGGACCTCGGTGGCCCCATCTAGCCCCGGGTACGAGGCGCAATTTGCTTCTGCTAGGGTGACAGGCGGCTCCACCGTGAATTTTTACGGCGAAAAAACGTGTGAACATATCAGATGTCAGATCTAGAAGTCAGACTTCTATATTTCACAAAACCAATCTTAATATCTAGACTATGAAGTATAAAATAAATAATTAATATTTACAATATTGTCTTATATTGACTAGACGCTTCAAGTCATGAGCCTGAAACTGGCAGCCAAATTTGTAGGAGCCGAAATCGGGAGCAAAATTGGAAACTATATAAAGCCAACGAAGCGAGAGAAAAAAGGTAAACAAAGTTTCAGCGGTTCCAAACATTTATCACTTTAAGCGCATTCCAGACAGCAATGAAATTGCTCATAAGATGGCGGATCTGACAGTTTAGAACCGCTCTGTGCTTCCCTGCACTGCGAAACACGCAACGACAGCTGTCGCTCGGCCTTTATCGCGTACGTGTGACATGTGCGACAAGGACAGAGAAAATTATCGCAACGTAACTCAGTAATGGTCGCTTTGTTTACCTTTTTTCTCTCGTCTCGTTGGCTTTACTTATCGACCTACAAGTAGGATGGGATGGAATAAGCCCTAAATTGTATAGTAGCCGAATTGCCGTATTGATTTTAGTTTCACTTGAAAGAAGAACTATGGAACTGCTGAGAAAAAAATTGTCACTAGTTCCAAGTAACAACTACAGTGGAACTATTGATACGAGTTCGATTAAGTTTTGTTTCGTTTGTTCCATTATCAAAGCCCATGAAACTACTGAGAAAAAAATTCTCAGTAGGTCCATGGAACTAATTGTTGGTGAGAATGATCCATTTTGGCTGCCAGTTTCAGCCTCATCTTCGAGTCGGGGATTATAGTTGTAAGCCGATATTTCAGCTGTCAACTATCCTAACTGACCACGTGGTAGTTGGAGCCTTCAAAAGTCCGACTCATCTAAAGTAAAGCCAACGAACCGAGAGAAAAAAGAAGTTTCAGCGGTTCCAAACATTTCATTCATTCAAGCGCAATCAAGAGAGGAATGAAATTGCTCATAAGATGGCGGATCTGACAGTTTACAACCGCTGTGCTGTCAGCTTTCCTGTACTTCGAAACACGCAAGGACAGCTGTCGCTCGGCCATTGTCGCGTACGTGTGACATGTGCGACAAGGACAGATAAAATAATCGCTAGTTATCGCAACGTAACTCAGTAATGGTCGCTTTGTTTATCTTTTTTCTCTCATCTTGTTGGCTTTACTTTAATTACATAACTTCGATTGGTTGTGGAGGTCACATTGCAGTCGCTTCACGGTACTATCGAAGTTCACTGCATCACGGTTAGACTGAAAATCCGACCCCTTACTTAAACCGAACTGAGTTGAGAAAGGCTAAGAAAATGATGATAGACTGTATATCATCATGCTATCGGGGAGGTTGAGCAGCGGGAACGGGATCCACGCGAGCGGAGCCGCGAGCAACAGCTAGTAGATTTATGTGTTAACTCGAAAAACAGGAATGGGATCAGAATATTACGCGGACAGAGCCGCGTGCGATAGCTAGTATAGAAGTAATTTCATAATATTAATATAATTTTCTCAGCAATGCGTGGAGGTCAAGTTGAAATTCATACCACACCTACTCAGGTCATAACTACTCAGGTCTATAGCGTCTTGAAAATATGCAAAAATTAACCTTCTTAGTGCAACGCAATCAAAATATATATGTAGCTTATAATATTTGTCTCTGAATACAATTTTCAAGGAACCCATGGTGCACGCGTTCGATTCGCACTTGACCGACTTTTTTATAATCGATTTAAATTGGGTGAGTGTCTCTCTGGTAGAGTAAGGCTGCCTTCAAACCGTAAGTAAGTCCTACAAATTTTAGAAGCGCTATTCAGCGTCACTTGCCTATTTAGTAGGAATGACGCGAAACGAAAACTTCTTGCATCTAATTTGAGGGCAGCCTAACAATTTTTTCTGCACATTGAATACTTCTCGAATTACCAATAAGTCCTTTACACAGTAAACTTTTGTCCATATACTTGACACAGTATTGCTAACAAAATTCATCGCAAAAAATTGCTTGAAATATGTAAGCTAAGGTCCATATTGTTTTTTAAATCCTAGCGTCCACCTACCCGCACCGCAACGCAACATATATAACGTACTTTGTATAGAAAGTCGAACAAGTGCGTCCACCTGTCCGCATCGTACGGATTCAATGACGTCATTCGGAATGCCGGTCCTGGTGGACGCACACCGGATTCCGCCATTTGCATTTTGACAATCATCCTCGTTCTATCGACACTATGTCACTGACACATCCGCAAGTGCGCTCACTACGAAATCAGAATGAAATGGCGTCAGCAATTCGACCGGTTGCTGAGAGTAGCGGCGGCGATGCGATCACTGCGGTTCAGGTGGACGCAGTGTAAAAAATCCATTTGATGCGTTGCTTACGGTGTATTAACTTAAAGAATTTTTTTATTTTATTTTAATGTATGGGAATAATGTTCAGGTATAAAAAATAATGGATAGGGGTTGTAATTTTTTTTTTCTTTCACCAAATTAATACTTACAGATGATTTTCCTATAGAAACTGTGGCCAAATTATTTTTTTCCGAAGCGACTATAAATCCAGTGCGAAATGTGTCAGTGACATAGTGTGGACGAGGTTGATCGTCAAAATGCAAATGGCGGAATCCGGTGTGCGTCCACCACGACCAGTATTCCGAATGATGTCATTGAATCCGAATGATGTCATTGAATCCGTACGATGCGGACAGGTGGACACACTTGTCTTACATACAAATCGAATGTTTGCATACTTGATGCTATAAATCTTTTTACGCCGCGTCGTAGTGACACTTACTGTCTACAGAATTTGTATATAATCTATACTCCATTCGATTACGTATTTAATTAAACGTGAACTATCTTGATGTTCCATTTTAATATGTTTAAAAACTAATTTTAAAGACTAGGAACCGAAATCGAACCAGTAGTTAAAGTAAAGCCAACGAAACGAGAGAAAAAAGGTAAACAAAGTTTCAGCGGTTCCAAAAATTTATCACTTCAAACGCATTCCAGACAGGAATGAAAATGCTCATAACATGGCGGATTTGACAGTTTAGAACCGCTGTACTGACAGCTTTCTTGTACTATGAAACACGCAACGAAAGCTGTCGCTCAGCCATTGTCGCGTACGTGTGACATATGCGACAAGGACAGAGAAAATAATCGCTAGTTATCGCAACGTAAGTCAGTAATGGTAGCTTTGTTTACCTTTTTCTCTTATCTGGTTGGCTTTACTTTTTATTTGTTTAAAATGTGTTTTATAAAAATTTGCTTCAAAATTTTTCACTTTTAAGTTCCTAACCGGATGGGAGTATAGGTAAATTAAACACAGTCTTCTAAAGAAGATATGTTCAAAACGCCTTCTTGTTCCGTTGGGGCAGTATGGAGTCTTTAGCAAAACTAAAGAATGATAGCAGACTGTACTTCTTAGATTTCCTGGATAGGTAGTCTGTAAGGACGTTGTTGTCACCTGTGAAGAAATATTGTATGTTAAAAAACACGGAGGACAGAATATGATTAAGTAACGGAGATGCCCCATTGATATTTCTCCTAATAAAAACGCGTCGCCGAATGCGGGTGGGAAGAGAGACGCGCGGGGTGTCAAAAGTCGAAGGACTTCATAGGTATAACGTTCCTAAAGAATTTCCTGCAAAAATTGACACACGATGAGACAGAGAAGTTGATAACGGTGATAAAATGAATATTGTTAAGTAGTTTAGTAACTAAGATATTTATAAGGTTAGATTTAATTACCAATACACTTTGCAAGTAGCTTTTATACCTATGAATTATTTATTTGTTTAATTAAAATGTAAAAATTGCACCACAAGCCTGAAAAACAGGATTACCTAGTTCAGGCACCAGCTATGTAGCACAGCTAAATAATTATAGTTAACGTAAGATTTATTTGACAAATGTAGAGCTCATATATAAAATATGTATTATTACTTCAGTAAGCTTCAGTAAGCTCTTTACTCAAACGAATATCTAAAACGGCGTTGATAGGATCTTACCAAATTTGGATAGGTAGAGGGGGGAACACGACTGACGGTGGAGGTGAGCGCTGATGCATCACAAGGTGGCCACCCTAAACCTACACCTGGGTCGCAAGTCCCAGGCGCCGTCACAGTGTTCCTCTCTGTACCACGCCATGGACCCGGCGACCGCACGGTGAATCCATGGAATGCTAAGAACCGGATCTCTCTAATATATATCTAAGATAGTATGCACTAAGTATAAAAGATAGCAATAGATAGATTAAGAAACTATGTAACAAATACTATTGAATTAATGAAATAAACTATTATTATTATTATTATATTGTTACGGGAGACGAGTAACGTGATTGGAAATAAACAGCTTCGTCCTACCGAATGAGTCCATTTGACGTTTGGATGGCACGCGACTCGATTGCCTTGCAACAACTCCGCTATCATTTCCTTCTCCATGGTCAAAAAACCTTTATTTTGTATTTTTTTTACTATTTACACTGTTGATTGATGGCACTTGATGGAATTCATTGTTATACATATTGAGAACACTTGTACTTTTTCCACTGTATTTATTCTATTACACCTGACCGGTTTCGCCTTACGGCATTCTCAAAGGTTCTAAAACTTTAGTAAATGTAAAGAGAATGCCGTAAGGCGAAACCGGTCAGGTGTAATAGATTAAATACTGTGGAAAAAGTACCAGTGTTCTCAATATGTTTGAAGGAATTTTTACAGCATTAAGTATGCTAACTTACAAATCGAATACATAGGGAAAAAGAATCTTCTCGGGCGGGACTCGAACCCGCAGTCTTTCCCTTACAGGGGGAATGCCTGACCAATTCGGCTACCGAGACACGACCGATATGATTCAAATTTCCCATCTTATACGTCTTTAAGGCGACGTGGCGTCATCTACCGATTTTCGACTGCGGGTTCGAGTCCCGCCCGAGAAGATTCTTTTTCCCTATGTATTTGATTTGTATAGTTAGCATATTCTTTCAATTATTTGGGCGGAGTTATCAAAAATCAATGTTTAAAAATGATTGTAACATCATTCATTGGTTCCGATAGTTCGTAAGAATATCGGTAGATGACTCCACCGTCGCCTTATAGACGGATAAGAAGAGAAATCACATCGGGCGTGTCTCGATAGCCGAGTTGGTCAAGGCGTTCTCCCTGTAAGGGAAAGATCGCGAGTTCGAGTCCGGCCCGAGAAGATTATTTTTCCCTATGTATCCGATTTGTATAGTTAGCATACTAAACGCTGTAAAATTAATTCAATTCAAGATGTGTCCCGAGGTATAAGTATTGTAACTCACCCAGTAATGGTTGTTTTTCCCCAGTAGTGGGCAACACGTAGTCGTTGGCCGAAAGGGACACGAATAGCGCAAACGGAACCACCCATAGGCACAGCGTGAAATAGGCGAGCATCTGAAAATTAATTTATTTTGTTTTATTTAGCAAACAAACATTGACATAAAAAAAATTCATACATTAATTTTAGTATTAAGTTAACGATGATAATGCCGCTAAGTATGTTTATCCGTATTCTAGACTCTATAACGCAAGTTAGTTAAGCTCCTACCATGGGTCTAGATAGCGTTTTGCAGAATGTTGTGGAATATTTATTTATGGAATATTATTAATTGCACATCAAATAAATAATCACATCCCGCCTTATGTCTTCGTGGTTATTTTTTTTTATAAGCAAGTAAGTAGTTTGTTGGGGCTCAATCAGCATTTTTGATGTGAATTTGGATTATTTTGTCGTGCATTAATAAAACTGCTTTGCATTGAGATAAACAGCCGTACGTTACGAAAATAAATTGTAGTGTGTTTTCTAATACTTTTGAGTTTAGTATTCTGCTGTGCAATCAGTAATTTTGATGGAAATTTGGATTATTATTTCATAAAAAAAGTATTTTATTTGATTTGCATTTAATTACCACCCTTTATTTATTTAAATGCCGAACTAGCTCTGTCTGTGTCTTTTACGCTCTCACGTTTAAACCGATTTTCATCAAACATATCTAAGAACACTCGCTCATAAGTCACTTTAATGCAAAAAAGACTAAATTGAAATCGCTTCATCCCTTCGGGAGTTATCATGCCACAGACAGATAAGTAAAACTTATAACACCCCGTCGTTTTTTGCTCGGGAGTAAAAAAATAAATAAATCTTTTACATCAGAAAAAGTGAATCACTCGGGCGGAACTCGAACCCGCAAGCTTTCCCTTAGGATCTTGCCTTAACCATAAGGCCACCGAGACGCGACCAAAAAAAACCTGTTTAAAAATAAACTTCATTATTAAGAAAACAAAAAACCCGACTGCAAAGTAAAAATACAACTGACTGAAAAGCAAAAAAACAAGCTCTACATTTCTTTTGTGACTTTATTTAGCTACTTACTGTTTTACTTTCTCTTCTTTAGCATTACATAAATATGTGAATAAACATGACTATGAATGTTGGAAAAGTATAGCAAGCGGGAACAAGCTGTTAAATCGTTTTTCTCACATTTTGCTACTTTTTAAACCACCACTGGCTTGGCACAGCTTGTTCCCGCCTGCAATACTTTTCCAACATTCATAGTCATGTTTATTCACATAGTTATGTAATGCTAAAGAAGAGAAAGTAAAACAGTAAGTAGCTAAATAAAGTCACAAAAGAAATGTAGAGCTTGTTTTTTTGCTTTTCAGTTGTATTTTTACTTTGCAGTCGGGTTTTTTGTTTTCTTAATAATGAAGTTTATTTCAAACTTTTTAGTTATTATACTATCCAGCACTACTGCAAGATGTTGACATAATGCTCCTTGATTTTGAAATTTCATAAGCATGGAAGTACCTACCTCTAGTAGGTGCACCAAAACCTTTAGGTCCTCTCGAGTGCGAATCAAATAAATAATAGAACTAACTTGATTTCATTACTGCAACTGCAATATAGGTTTGACATGTAACGATGCCCTTGCCAAAAATAGTAGAAAATGTTCAATCCCTGATAAAAAATTGGAAAAGTATCCTTCAAGTACCTCGAATGGTTTACTGGAGTTAATAACGCCAACAACGACGGCAGGTTGTATATGAAGATCAAATTCTGTGGCAGCCACAGAAACAGAAGGCAAAAGTTCCTCAGTCTAATAAGTTCCGCGGTCTAATTGTTAGTCGTGACATGCAATTATTGAAGTAAGTATTTCCTGCTAATAAAACGCGATCTAAATCTGAAGAGGTCCATTCATTTAAAGATTTTGAAAATGAATAAGCTATCGCTGTAGCAGCATTTGCCGTACATTGGCGACCACGTGATAATTCTTCAAATTGTTCGCTGCCCCGATGAAAAGATCCTCGTAATATCTCTCGGTCATTATCCAAAATTTTAAAATTATTGTGCTGCGGATTGGCTCTGATCTGATCCTCATTGTCTATAGTCACTATAGTATTCATTATACTCGATTGAAGTTCTTCAGTAGTAATATTTGTATTTTATAAGCACATTTGAATATAAATGATTATTTTCCACTAACCAGTTTAAAGCATTTTTAATTTTTCAATGTCCACTGACAACCTACTATTCCCGGTTACATTCTCTAGTGTCTCAGTAACATTAGTTATTCCTGCATTTTCTGCACTAATGGGAAGCTGCTCTATTACCTCTTCTAATTGCTGAGCGAAAAGGATAACCTGGCCCTTAAATCCTTGTTGCCCATATCGTCCACTTAACCGCACAACTTTAATAAAAGGTTTTATTCTAGAAATACGGCACAGTTCCATGTCAGAAAGACAATAAAATTAAGTTCTGGTGGCAATGATAAAACAGTCATATTATTCCAAAAGGAATTAGATGGGCACTGATTTTTTAATATTTTTTTGGCGCACCTGTGGCAACAATTAATGCGCTGAGGAGTATTAGCTGGTGCTACTGTGATAGCAGTAGTAGAGATGCTACGGGACTGTTTCTTATAAAGAAGCTTTTTACAAGAATAGCACTCCAAATCGGCTATTTGAAAAATCACGTCATTGAATGTCGTATCATCAATTGTAAATAATTGCCTTCGTACGCAATACTGTGATCGCATAGTACTTAGTCTACTCTGACGTGTGTCAGGCGTTTCATTATACCTAGAGAGCATTGCATGTTCTCTCATATGTTCACGTCGAATAAAGCAATAAGTCGGTGACTCAATATCTCGAATGTTCTCGGCATGCTCTCGCATCTGCTCAAGTCGCTGAGAATGCGAGATTGGTGATTCAAGCTCCCGGGTAATCTCAGCATGCTCACGCATCTGCTCAAGTCGCTGATAACGAGATGTTGGTGACTCAAGCTCCCGGGTATTCTCGGCATGCTCACGCATCTGCTCAAGTCGCTGATAACGAGAGGTTGGTGACTCAAGCTTCCAGATATTCTTGGCATGCTCTCGCATCTGCTCAAGTGGCTCAGAGTTAGAAGTGAATGACTCAAGCTCTCTAACGTTCTCAGCATGCTTTCGCATCTGCTTAAGTCGCTCAGAGTGAGAAGTCGATGACTCAGGCTCTCTAACATTCTCAGCATGCTTTCGCATCTGTTCAAGTCGCTCAGAGTGAGAAATCGATGACTCAAGCTCTCTAACATTCTCAGCATGCTTTTGCATCTGTTCAAGTCGCTCAGAGTGAGAAGTCAATGACTCAACTCTCTAACGTTCTCAGCATACTTTTGCATCTGCTCAAGTCGCTCAGAGTGAGAAATCGATGACTCAAGCTCTCTAACGTTCTTCTCTCCCGCATTTTATCCAATCGTTGTATGCATATGGATGATGATTCCTTGGTACGTACTTCCAAAGCGTCTTCTCGCATCTGAGTCAACCTTCGTAGACGAGCTGAGAGCGTCTCTTTTGATCTTGTTTGAGATTTCGCCCTCGCTCGAATTTATTTCTATAGCAAGAACTAGTTCGGACACCAAACAACACAAGATAGTAAACGTTGAAGTGAAGGATTAATCGAGTTGAAACGCATAGAAATCTTCAACAGTTCTGACAGACGAAGCGATTTTAAGCAATACAGCATTAATCCTTTGTACCTTAATAAATTGCGCATTGATTATAGATCAACTAGCGACCCACCCCGGCTTAATCATTTTTGCATAGTGAAGGGACATCAACGAAATTCTACCTTAATTATTATATTTTTGCTCATATCTCCGGTTCCACTCAAGCGATTGCAATCAAACAAATGTCAGATTTTAAGTTTGACCAAGACCTTTTAAACAAATGAAACCGCATTGAAATTTGTTCAGTAGTTTTTGCGACCGACGCGGTCAAACTATTTTTGCGCCAAAAATCCGTCATTTTGATTTTCTCGAAATTTTAATATACCCAGTGTTACTCACACAATCATGACAAATCAAATGACACCTCACATGTCAAAATCCGTCAAACCGTTCAGATTGTAGAGCGTGCAAAAACTATTTTCAAGGTTTTCATTTTAGCGCCAAAACTCCGCCATTTTGATTTTCTAGAAATTTTAATGTACCCAGTGTCACTCACGCAATCACGACGAATCAAATGACACCTCACATGTTCAAATCCGTCAAGCCGTTCAGGCTGTAGGCCGTGCCAAATAAATGGACATACATACATACATACATACATACATAGTCTCGAAAAACATTACCCTCCTTCCTTCGGCAGTCGGGTAATTATTAAAAAAACAATCATTGCTTCCGATAGTTCGTAAGAATATCGGTAAATTACTCCTCCGTCGCCTTATTGACGGATAAATTATACAAGGGAAATTGGAATATCTTCAGGCGGGGCTCGGTGGCCTAGTGCTTAAGCATTCTCCCTATAAGGGAAAGATTGCGGGTTCGAGTCGCACCGTAGTGATTCACTTTTCCTTGTCTATTCGATTAGTATAGAAAAAAATTTTTTTTAAAAACTAAAAAACACAAAAACAAAACACTAGCACGCACTAAAAATTACAAAATCCTGTCCGAGTGCTCTCATCTCATCTGCTTATAGTCACAATATGACTGATTGCAAGATACATATTATAAAAAAAAATCCTGACAGCAAACCCTTTCATTTGATACCCATATCATGGGGGTGGATTTCAAACAGCCAGTCCGCCATCTTGGGGAGGCCGCCATATTGGATTTGTAATGACGTTAGCTATTCATGTATTGTCATCAGAACTCAGAGAGTGTGCAAAATTTCATCCTAATCGAAGACCGGGAAGTGAGTTAAATTAAGATTCCAAGATTTTCTTACATACATAGTTACAAGTGAAGCTAATAAAATCATTCACATAATAAATCTTACCTCTGAAAAATTATAATACACAGTTGTAAAATACTTGATGGCTATATAATGATGGCCTACTAAGGTCGCTAGGGCCACTATGAACGTGACGCTGGTGACCCTCACCACCGGGAAGTCCTTCATAAGAACACCGTGGAGAGCCTGTTGGAAGAGCCCTAGGGCGTTCATGTGTAATGGAAACTCTTCGAAGATTAATATCCCGACGTGTATGCATGCTGTAGCCTGCAAAAAAAAAGATTGGTAGAGTTTATACGAAGCCAGGAGTTTTGGCGGGAAAGCGTAGAGGACGCATCGCGGTAATATTTTATTTTCCGAAATTGGTGTCAGTTCGAGTTTTTATGTATACAAATGATGGATTTTTAGCCATAACGCCTTGGATAACGCACACGCGTGTAGGAATGTGGTATATTACAGTGAACTGTGACTCTACGTGTTCAATCCAAATCTCCCCAGGGAGCTTTTAGTAAAGTCCCCACAACTTTACTAAGGCATCAATCATCATTCACCGTTATCATCTTCATAATTAAAGTCATCAACTCATCATCATTATTATCATCAACAATAATTTCTAAGAAAATAAATAAAACTGATGACAAGGCAGCATGGTCATATTGCCTTAGCCTGTTCCGAAAGGAACTAAAAAATACAAAAAAAAATTATACGAATCCAGTAATGCTGGCGCCTACTTATGTTCCTTCGTTACTTACGTTTCCTTTTAATAAGCAAGTATTAGAAGCTATATATATATACACTGACGGACTCATAAACTGCATCAAAGTAATAGACGACTTTGAAATAAATATTTTAACCAAGTATGCATACTTTCTATACAGATTTAAATTGAAACCTCTAGATTGGTTCGTGAACTTTAAAACAGCGTAGGGTCATATCTTTAAGTTTAAGTTTATGTACTGGAAAGGACCTTAAGACTTTTTTTGAAGAAAAAACAGAAATTTAAGAAAAATTGGTTTAATTAAAAAATTGGTTTTAACAATAGACACAAACTTTATGCAAGGGTTTATTTGTGTTTTAATAAGGTGTATTACCCCCACGTGCCCTTATTACGGATTCTAATCGGTTCCGCATAGATTTTATAAGGGTTTTTAAAAGATCTTGCGGAATATTGTCCCATTCTTCTGAAAGTGCTGTTCTTAGTGCTGCCACTGTCGTGGGCGAAGGGTTTCTCGCATATACAGCTCTTTTTAAATTGTCCCAAACATGCTCGATGGGATTAAGATCCGGGCTGCGTGCTGGCCAATTCATTGTACGTATCCCAACCTCTTCGCAATAATGTTGAACTTGTGCAGCTGCATGCGGCCGGGCATTATCCTGCATTAAAGTAAAATTTTCGCCTATGAATCCCATGTAAGGCACCACGTGATCTTCTAATATCTCTGTTATGTAGCGATGTGCTATCAAACCCCCTCTATTACCGTTTTGACGGACCATGTCTATGAACACAAGTTCTGTTCGCCCGTTCATCGATATGCCACCCCAGACCATACATGAACCGCCTCCAAAAAGAACACGCTCCTCAATGCAACTTTGAGCATATCGCTCCCCACGTCGACGATAGACTCTTCTGCGACCATCTGCACCATATAAACATGTCCTACACTCGTCCGTGAACAATACAGAGGCCCACTGCTCTTCTGTCCAATTCAGGTGATGACGCGCAAATCTTAAGCGAGCTTGTCTGTGAGCTGTAGACAACTTTGGACCATTTGCTGGTCTAAAAGGGGTGATATCCGCTTCCTTTAACCTTCTTCTTATTGTTCGTGCACACACGTTTACTCCACGCACTTCATTAAGCTCGGTTTTGATGTTAACTGACGTGAGGAAACGATTTCGCAGGGAAGTTATAACAATAAATCGGTCATCACGACCTGTGGTTGCTCGAGTTCTGCCTGTACCACGTCTCCTCCTGTAAGAACCTGTCTCTACAAACCTTCTGTATATTCTAGAAACCGTAGACTGGTTTAAATTTAAATTTCTACCAATCGTTCGTTGATCCAAGCCCTCCCGCACCAATGCTACAATTTGTGCCGCTTGTTCGGACGAAGTATCCATATTATGGTTCAAAAACTCTCGATGTGTTAAAAAACTAACCCAACAATTATGCTGGTAACAATAATTCAATTGACAAAACAAAAAAAATCAATGAGAATCAATTTAAAACTTTGCTATAAATAACACGCAAATCTGATACTACAAGTAAATTTTCTTTTCCCGGCTATATTCATTTGTTTTACTGCAGTTCTATTTTTAAATTTAATTTTTTTTTTAAGATTAAGAGCCAGTCTTTCCATATTTATATAATTTAATCTAAAAAGTTTGCATACTTATTATAAAAAATCCTTTTAGAGTAAACCTGAACTTTGATGCAGTTTATGAGTCCGTCAGTGTATATATATATATATATATATATTTATAAAACATAATGATCTTAAATGATCTTGAATGAAAAATGTAAACTAATTTTTATATTCAATATCAAATTCAAATTGTTTGCTGTCAACCATAGGTACATAGGATGTTCACAAAATCATAAGGTCAGCTATGATTCGCCAATCAGGCATTCCTAAGTATGGTGTGTTCAGTTCTTTATTTTTCTTCCTTTCTGATTCTTTCCTTGTATTTTCCTAAAAAAATTAATAATCCCGTTCCGTTTTTCATTGTGTAATAAAAATATTTCGTCGTTTTAACTTGACATTGGCATAGGTACATCTATTATAGCCCCTCTAAACGATGGGCTATCACGATGGTCCACTATGATGGGCCTGCGTGTGGAGGGCTTAGTGGTGTCGGTTGGCTTATGGTGCGTGCGATGGTCTTGAGTTGGCTTTGTCGGTTTTTCGGCCGCACATCAAAGGTAGTGGGCCAGCGATGGCGGTACGCATCTACACGTGGCCCATTCCACAGTGCGCGCTCAAACGCGGAGGAGTGAGGACGTGCCCACTACTTAAAAAAAAAACAAAAATGACGAATACGTGGCCTCATAATGAGGTCATACAATTTTTAGAATTATATCGGCAAGAAAAAGCTAATGCTTCCACGTCCATCTCAGTCAACGTTCAGATCAAAACTGCGTGTCGCCATCGTGTAGTTGCCTCGCCAACCCGTTCGCCAATTCGTATGGCCACATCGCTGGGCCAGCGCTGGCCCATCGTGTGGAGCCAACATTACTTGCCAAAAGGGGAAACAAAATGCTGGCGCCAGTAAAGTTGGCGGGAACGCTGAGGAGAACACATCGCGGTATATTTTCCAAAACTAGCTGACCCAGCGAACGTTGTACCACCATTTAGTTTCCACCCGCGTGGCGTGCGATCCCGTTCCCGCTGCACCCTCTTATACAATGATATAGTTACCTAAACAGTAATAGAAATAACCACAGTGTCACAGTGCGTATGCTTATACATAGTCGGCCTTACGATCGAGAGGTCCCGGGTTCGATCCTGGGCATTACACTACCGACGTGAACCCCCATCCTAGCACAAGCAATTTAGCTTAGTTGGAGGGGTTATAGGGATATTAGTAACTTCGGTTCTAATATTCTTTAAAAAAAACTGTCTATACTATCTCTCACAGCAATGGTCCGCAGTGCGGACGCGTGGGCGGCCGGCGTCTCCTTCAGCGAGCAGGTAATGGTCGTGAAGGAGACGGCGGAACGGGAGAGGCGGCGCGAGCGAGAGAGACTCGCGGATCGCACCGCCCGCGCGCGCAGGCAACTCGGGCGTCGGAGGGCACTGACTGACCTCCGTCCCCCATGAGCGCGGATCTGGGGGTGACGGGTGGAGCCGTCTGTCACCCCAGCAGAAGCAGGCCACGGCGACGGCGCGCTAAAAAGCGCGCCTCCCCATTCCGGGGGCGAGTCGGGGACACCGTTGTCCCCCCTCTCGAGGAGGGCCAGACCGTAAGGGATGGCCCTGGGTCAGCCGGGGTGCGAGGGATATGTCGATGACAACCTCACCTCAGGTCTAGCACCACGACCCACAGTCGGCGTGCGGTTTTAGTCGGTTCGAGTCCGACATAACCTCCCCTTCCGGCTCCGGTAGGGGGGTATCTGAGGGGATTTCCGTACGAAAAAAAAATACTATCTGTCATCTGATAAACTTGATTCAGGCTGAGTGTCATTCCAGAATACGGGCCTTACTACTACCTACTACTAGTGCCAGTGGGGACGCCATTTGGACGGGTGATCAGCTCTATGTGAGGCCATTCCACCCAATTCCCCTGTAACGACTGCCATACATGTTCGTATGGCAACCGTGACCGACAGCTTAACGTACTCTCCGAGGCACGACCAGACCAATGCAAATCCATACTTCCATACTAATATTATAAATGCGAAAGTAACTCTGTCTGTCTGTCTGTCTGTCTTTCTGTCTGTCTGTCTGTATGTTACGCTTTCACGCCTAAACCACTGAACCGATTTTGATGAAATTTGGTATAGGGGTAGATTAGACCATGAGAAAGGACATAGGCTATGTTTGGTCGCGATAACCGACATCCACTCGGGCGGAGCCGCGGGCAAAAGCTAGTACTCGTATATAAGCATATAAATATTTGCATTGAGCGGGAATCGAATTCGCGTCTCCTGCGTAGCAGCCGCGTTCACTACCACCACGCCACGGAGGCTGTCTGCAAGCAAAATAATATAAATATTTACTCACTATAACCAGCCAACTGATGATGTATTTGGCCATTACTGTGTATTCTTCCACTAGTTCTGCTAGGTAGTACAGACCAGCCGCTGGAAGGAAAAAATTACACATAAATAATATTTGAATGAAATTTACAGCATTAAGTATGCTAACTATACAAATCGAATACATAGGGAAAATGGAACTTCTCGGGTGGGACTCGAACCCGCGATCTTTCCCTTACAGGGGGAATGCCTTGACCAACTCTGCTACCGAGACACCCCCGAAGAATATCGGTAGATGGCTCCACAGTCGCTTTAAAGACGGATGAAAATAGAGGGGAAATTTAAATTACATCGGGCGTGTCTCGGTAGCTGAGTCGGTCAAGGCATTCCCCCTGTATGATGAGATGTTTCATTGTTCCCTATGTATTCGATATATTTTCGTATGCCATGATACACAATAATGTTAAAATGGAATTGAAAGTAACAAGAATATGCAGGTAGATGAAGAACCTGCTACATCGAAGACTTGAAGACAGCGGGCGTGCACTACTGAACGAGTCAACCTGTAATCTCAGCCAGTGCAACGTGGTCGAAACGTCAGGCAAATCATAGATATGTATGTACCTTTACCATGATTGTGTTAATTGTCATTAAAATTATTGTGTTACTTGGTTGGTTTGATAGGCTGGTATGGAGTATAAGATAGTGACTTCTCAGCCAGTCTTTGTTCAGTGTTAAACACAAGCATTTTCTGGAGATCTGCCAAGTCATAGTGTCCGTGTAAGACCTTGTATGTCTCTATGAAATCTTATGACGCTCCTGCAGAGATGACAACTTCAGTCTTTCAAGACTTTTCTCATAGTCCCTTCAGTTCTTTAGGAATCTTCGTGAAACTATGTTGCACCTTCTCCAGTGGTTGTATATTATCTTTAGTATGGGCTCCAGACTTCGGTATAAAGCGAATTCTAAGATGTATCTTATATATTTATTGTCTATTCTGGTCTTGTGTATTTATTTATACTGGATGATTTTATAGTTGGCGAACGAAAATTTTTTTTTTTTGATAATAGGTATATGGGAATAATGTTCAGGTGAAAGGATTTTTTTTTCTTTTACCAAATTAATACTCCCAGATGATTTTGCTATTGAAACTGTGCTCAAATTAGTTTTATCCCAAACAACGATAAAATCACCCAGTATAGGTTGTATGTTTTATATAGGTATGTCAACTTGTTTGTGAGCGGCTGCTGTCTTATCAACCCTGACGAAAGCCAGAATTTTATCCATCTTTACCTTTAGCATAGGTTTTTTCGTGGTTTACAATCTGCAGTAGCCTAGTGGTATAAGTAATGGACTGCTGAGACGAGGTCTGGGGTTCGATCCCAGGTTTACCATGGCACACACCAATGACTTTTTGATATAATGTGTGTATTTATCGCAGGTTTATAAGTGCCCGGTTAATGGCAATAGGCTCGCCACGTATTACATTGGGACCTAAACATACACTGGCGAAATGTGTGTCTAGCACACCTCGGCCTACCCCTTTGGGGAATACAGGCGTGAGTTTATGTATGTATGTAGGTTTTCGATGCGGGCTTGATCCCCGTTGAGTGTAAAAACTTGCAGATGACATGACAAGGATGTTATTAGGACACTAACCTCGTAACGCGACCTTATTCACGTCCCCTTCTCAATCTGGGGTGAGCAGAGATAGAATAACCCGCCAATTTATATTACGCACCTCATAAAATTCCCCTCTATTATCGTTAACCAATCATACAAGCCAGTTTCATGCAGTTTCATACAATCAAACACCTACTCAAATAAAAAGATACTAACTATAATTTAACAGCCTTCATAAACGAAATATTTCTGATAAAATAACCAGTGAAAGATTTACTTTTAAAAAACCTTTTCATGTATGAATTTTTACTTTTTTAGATCAATTATAGGTACATTTACTTTTCTCAGTGAAGGAATAATGGTATGATCAGTTTAAGTTAGTAATAAAATGCCTAATTAGCGTTTTTTTAATTTGTTGTGTTGTTTTGGAGCTACTCGTTTTAAGATAAATACTGCTTACCCATAGCCATGGTCACAAAAATAGCCTGCACGACAAGTGAGAGTATACTTAAAAAATATAGAAAAAACATATTTTATTTTTAAATTTTAGCTTTGTTTTTAAATTTGCTTGCAGGTTATACGCGTCACTTTGATGGATTTGATGCTTATTTGATGCTGTATTGACATTAATGACAAAATTGACAAATGACAAGTTGACATTGACAATGACATTGAGAAATGTTTTTTTTTCTTTAGTTCCTTTCGGAATAAGCTAAGGTACTATGATTATGCTGCCTTATCATCAGTAATTATTTATTTTCTTCATTGAAATGATTGTGGATGATATTAACGATGATGAGTTGATGATAATGATGATGATGATGACGGTGAATAATAATTGATGCCTTAGTAAAGTTTTGGGGACTTTTCTAAAAGCTCCCTGGAAAGATTTGTCCCTTTATTACCCGTGTTACTACCTATCTTACTACTAGTAGTAACACCGGTAATTGAGTTACTGTTCTTACTACTAAAGTTGAAAGTTGTTAGAACAGTAAAAAGAAATTACCCATGTTACTACCTTAAAATTAAAATACAAATACCAAACAAAATTTTCACTGTAACATGCCACTTTCCTACACGTGTGTGTGTTGCCCAAGACGCTATTAAACAAATAACCCTGATCTCTACCGGTGCAAAAGTGCCCATCACACTTGCTGCGTTGCCACACTCGATGGTTATGGCTAATCTTTCCACAAGGAACGACCCGGAACGAGAATCACCTGGATGAGCCTCTGGCCAATTTCCTTATTAAAGGTATCAGCTTCCTTGCGCCAACTCCCTAGGGTCTCCGCCGCTACCGGTACGTAATGGTATAGTGACTCCAAGTCGGCGTACTTATGCCTCCTCATTGAGTTATCGTATCGGCTAGATATCGTTAAAAAAATGGTACATTGTGAACTACTTGACCATAACTGGAAGTGCACTTTCAACGATAAGTGTAATAATACGAACCATAATCTTTATATTCCGGCCGTACGAATACGAAATCTGGAACAAAACATTCTTCTGCAGCTTGCAGTCGCGCAATGCTTGTATTTAATTGTGGATATCACAAATGTCCCATTAGAGTTATACTTCATTATAGAAACACCCCTAAGATTGTGGATGTGTTTACGTGAAGAATTTGTACGAAAAAATGGTGTTAGTGCTTGTACGAGAGAAGTGGAGCTTTCAAAAACTGTCGATAATTGTATGGCTATGTCGATATTTTTAAGTTGGTTATTTATTTTAGATTTTGAATATGTTTGGTCTAAGAATTACTTGCAAATTCTTCTGTTTGATTATAATAGGAAAGATACTAAAAATGTAGTTCAGATTTTAACTATATTTCGAAAATACTATAATAATTTTACCAGTATCTTAATGGTGTTTTGTAGACTAACATGACTTACGAAAGCCATTGTCCCATGGGTGAACCTATTGTACATCTGCAGGATATTTTACATCATCGTCAGCAGGAAGATCCGTTACAACAGTGAGACCATCAACACAAACTTTGCCGTTAGTTGTAAGATTTGTATAATCTCGATTATTTTAGTGACCATGAGCGCTGTGCAACATTTGAGCATCGATGTGTTCATAATTAGTATGTTGAGTTATTCCACTCAACTCACTCCTCTGTATTTGGACTCCTACATTCAATATTACATGATCTTACTAAGTGTAGCTAGTTTCCAATGTGCAATAATAATCATTATTTCCCTTATGTTGATGCGAAATTCCGGGTGTTTCCATTTACAACCCACGAAAGTCTACCCACGATTTTTTTTACCGATTTGAACCCAAGGGTTACACATAAGTAGTTTCTTTTATTATATGCCTACTAAAAATCATAGACTCATACTAGAAAATAAACTCATAGCTATTGAATAGAACCTATACGATCCAAACATCATAGTTTACTATTACAGAATGTTTATTTTGACTAAGTATCAATCAATCAATCAATTTGCATATTGCAGTCCACTGGTGGACATGGGCCTTTCGTAGAAATTATACAGCTTTCTTCATGGTTCCCGGCAGAGTAGAAATTGAGCCACCACTCTCTCCAAGCGGTGTCGTAAGAGGCGACTAAGGGATAGGGCTGTTTAACATGCATGGCTCGACTCAAAATAGTGCCCGCAATACGGCAATATGTAATTTTGATAAAACAGTATATTGTAAATTTAAAAGAAACATGTATTTAGAAAATATACCTATGTAAATAATAATGTAATAAAGACTGCTGATGGATTCTTTTTATTGGTACCTAACCTACGCACTCTAATTATCTAATCTGGGTCATAGGGATAACTGTGCGTGGGCGTACCTACTTTAAGGGATGGGCCAAAAGTCAAATCGGATCTGTCGTATGTTTTTTAGTTCTCAATTTCGGACAAAGTTGAACAGGATGGGGCAGGTCTCCCCTTAAAGTCTGGGTACACCCATGTAACAGTGCAGCTCAGTGGCGACAGGCACCTACAACACGATTCCTGCCAGCTTGCTCTGCATATGGAAGAGGTGGTAGGGATGTTTTACACCGGCTTGCCTTTTGAATGTTTTCACCTTTCGCCACTGGTGCAGTTGTGCCAGGCGAGACTGGTAGACCCCAATGGTACCCCAAGTACAACTTGTGCGTTGTGTTGTGGAGCCGCCTGTCACCGCAGCAGAAGCAATATAAAAAAAAGCGCCTAGCCACCTATTCGGAGAAAAATGGGGACACTGTAGTCCCACACGTAAGGGTCAGTTGAGAAGTGAGGAATGTGCCAGAGCTGCCTCACCCTCTGCTACCGATAAACCTAGACGGTTAGTCGGTTCGAGTCCGACATGGCTCCGGCTGGGGGGATATCTATCCGTGGGAATCTCTGCACTTAAAAAATGCATAGGTACTTGAGCTTCTTCAGGTGGTTGGAATAGGACATTTCTTCTTTCTTTCTTCAGAACAATATTTATTCTGATGTTTGATGCTTCATATCTATCTAATATATAAAATTCTCGTGTCACAGTATTTGTTGCCATACTCCTCCGAAACGGCTTGACCGATTTTGATGAAATTTTGGGAGCATATTGAGTAGGTCTGAGAATCGGCCAACATCTATTTTTCATCCCCCTAAATGTTAGGGGTAGTCCACCCCTAAATTTTTATTTTTATTTTTTAGACAAAAATTTTAATTTCTATTTTTTTAAGATACAACATACAAAAATACATACAATCCTCAACTTTCACCCTTCTACGATCATCCCTTATTTTTTAATAGCCATTTTAGTAATTTAATCATTTTTTCTTTCCGGTAGAAAAATGATCAATCGTCATTTAATTATTATCTATTTTTCATCCCCCTAAATGGTGCAGCGGGAACGGGATCTGACGCCACGAGGGTAGGAAAAAATTGGCGGTACGAAGTTCGCCGGGACAGCTAGTAAATAATATAAAAGTAAGTTGTGTTAGCTACACTATTTACAACTCGAGAACAGCTGTACCGATTTGGCAGAAAATTGATGGGTATGTAGCTTAGAACCAGGAGACAGACAGGATACGTTGCATCCCGTTTGACCATTATTGTATCCCGGGTAGTTCCTATGGACGCAAAAAGTAGTGGATTTTGATGCGGTTTTTTTTTGTTAGACAGGTCTTGGTCAGACTTAAAATCTTACATTGGTTTGATTGCAATCGGTTGAATAGAATCTCAGATAAGAGATCCACGTGGGTGGAGCCGCGGGCGGAAAGCTAGGTATAATAATAAATTGTGCCATCACAATAGCCATTTCATACGCTCACTGTGGTAACAAAATCAGTAACTTTCAGCTGGTGCGGTGGCAGTCCAAAAGGCCCACCACTTGACTTTCTTACCGTACGTAGCGGGGTTTTTTTTTATCGTGCGCAAAATCCCCACGGATACTACCCCCACGGAGCCGGTGGAGACGGTTATGTCGGACTCGAACTGACCAAAACGCAAGCTGTCTTGGGTCCTTGGTTGCCGGAGGTGAGATTGCCGAAAGGATCTCTCGCACCCCGGCAGGCCCGGTACCCTTCAGGTTGTGGAGACCTCGGTGTCCCCATCGGGGGTACGGGGAGGCGCACCGCCGCCGCGGCCTGCTTCTGCTAGGATGACAGGCGGCTCCACCGGTCATCCCCAGGCCAGCACCAGTACGCAGCGGGCTTGTCCGGCCCGCAGCCACTGACTAACAATAACGCTCAATTATCTTAGTCAAGATATATTTATGGTATATATCATTTTTTAAACTATTACAATCGTCAGAAACTACTTGTCTATGCATTGACATCGCCTCTGGTTTATCCAAATAGAAGCTGAGAAATTAGCAATCGAAATTGTCGGGTCGACAAAGCCCGATACCGCTCTGAAGTGTTCTTTTTGTAGTGATGGATAGTGAAAGGAAAGAAAATTACGATGTAGTTATTTAATAACAAAAATTACAAAACAAACATAAATTTATACATGTCTATCTTAGCAATGAGAGTAGTTGCATTTTTACTGTCTACATGCACATGGTGTTAGTGACTTCACAAATTAGTTAAGTGTTGTGTTAAGTAATAACTGTTATCCTTCTATACATAATACAAGCATGTCATCGATATCTTGTTATTCCCGAGCGGCCTGTTTTATTTTCTAAAACTAAAATTTCACTCGTGAAAGATTTAGCTTTTTGTTTTTGAAATATTTTCTGGATTTATTTCGTTTAGGCTCTTAAAAATTTGATATATTGTATTCTTCCTCAGTATCACTGCCATTTCCTATTATTATTTTTGTTTAATGTTATCATCATTGTAAAAGATCTTGTTCAAAGTTGACGAGCGCAAGCGCATCTTCCTATCGTAACAAGAACAACACTGGCACTGCACAACATCTGCACAGTGCAACAACTCACAATTAGGTCATCCGCCAAAACAGGTCCGCCACCGCACTGGCATAACAGTGGCGGCGGCCAAAAAATAGGCCCGTCACGTTTATAAATGGCTATATTCCTACATTGTTAGTTACAAATCGAAAACTATATTTGTCCCAGTCATACTCGTAAAAAGCCCCATGAAACAAGTAACGCACCAGCGAGAAAGGTCTATTTTTTCTGTACGCACATAGATTTAGCACAGCGTAACCCACTTTTTTTTCCTTGTGGAAATCCCCTCGGATACCCCTCCCGCCTGCTGTAGCCGGAAGGGGAGGTTATGTCGGACTTGAACCGACTAAAATCGCACGCCGACTGTGGGTCGTGCTGCTAGGCCGGAGGTGAGGTTGTCATCGACATATCCCTCGCACCCTGGCTGACCCAGGGCCATCCCTTACGGTCTGGCCCTCCTCGGGAGGGGGGACAACGGTGTCCCCGACTTGCCCCCGGAATGGAGAGGCGCGCTGCTCAGCGCGCCGTCGCCGTGGTCACCCACTTGTACACCGGAGGAAGTTATGAGCGCCTCCGAAAATGCAATCTAGGTAGCAGCACACTGGGAACATAGAATCTGAGATTTGAAGCGCCGTCGATTGCAACAATTTTAACAGCAACACCCTACGGCTGGACAGGACCAACACCTCGTCGAGCTCGAGGTAGAGCTGGGTCGTATCAACTAAGTGGTTGTCTGAGATCACAAGACAGGAGTCCGTCAGGTAACCTACTGCACTTCAGAGAATATGATCAACTCTTCATTAATGATTTGTTTATTTCTGAACCAACGTAACTTTTGTAGAAATTGCAATTACGAGTAGGTATACACTCTAAAAACAACACAAGTAACTTGTTTTAAATGTCAAAAGTCCAAGAGTTTTGCACAAAACTAATATTTGAAGGTGACCTGTGAACTATTATGAGCCATTCAATTCATTCATTTGAATGAATCATATCTATATTAATATAATTATTATCTACTTTGATGATGCTCCAGATGAGCCTGGTTTCTCTGGTAATCTCATAATGCATATACTCGTATATAGTGTTTGCTGGTGTTAGATATTTTTTGTTTTCTATATTAATTCTTGGTATCACCACCAGGATTTCTTAATAAATCAACATTTACCCCTTAAGGGGTGAAATCGTGGTTAAAAGTTTACATGGAAAAACCGGCATTTTCAAAGTTTCATATATTAACTGATTCGGATTATTATCAAATGGACACTGGACACTCATGATTATTTTAAATTTATTGACTTATTTAATAGACACAGTTAGTATTAGTATTGAAGGGGTCACCTCATCTGCCCATCTCTCAAGCGACCCTTGGCTTAGGAGCCAATCATGTGGACGCTTTGTCGTTGCCGTATCGACGTTATCAGCTTGAAGGTTCTTTGATGGCTCGAGCTTCCCGGGGTCCTATCCACCTTACCTGCCAGCCAGCTCATCCCTGAATGACGAACGAGGCTCTGAAAGACTCTCCTCTCGCTCGAAACTCCCCACATTATGAAAAGATGTAGGAAAGAGGGCCCCGGGCTCCAAAGTGCAAGTTTGGATGTGACCGACATTGGCGCTCGGAGGAGAGGAATAAATAAAAATTAAAATTTATTCTAAGAATTTACTCTACATACAAGTAAAAACCAATATTTATGAAACTTACACTTATAGTTACACTCACTTAAATATAAATTAAGCTTATATTTGTAATAGTTTGGTGTCTGTATCATTTTGTTAACATAAATGTACTTACATAAGGAGACTAAATGTTTTCGCTATCGAAAGGCACAGCCCGGCAACTGCCGAGGGGCAATTTTGGATATTGGGTGCCAGACTTTACAATAAGGCGAATCAATAATTGAATATTGCAGCACTCAGCACGGCTGCGAACATGTAGTAAATGGTTGGCTCAAAACTCTTACATATAACGACACCGAAAGAGTTCAACTCATGCCTGAATAGACAATACAATCACACGCATGTATGCACTCACAGAAAGACAGACAGTCACACACATAGATACACACACACACACTATTTTATTTTTGTTCTAATGATTTGATTGTAGACATTTCAACACTATATTATACGTAATTAGTAATACAATCTATGCTGCACTGTACAGATCTGTTGGAAGGTGCGGGCATTCGTGATACAGGGTTCACCTAGAACGAATGCCTGTGCGCTCCTTGTAATTTCATTTAATTATATAACTATAATGTACCTATAATGTAACATTGTTATAAGGAGAGTCAAATCAGCCTATGGAAATAAATGATTATCTTAACTTATCTTATACTTTTGCTGTTGACCCTACCCCGACCATTTCAATAACTTAATGACTATACTCCTAGACTACAGGCCCATGTTGAAAAAATGATGGGCCATTTGAACCACCAGGTGACCTATCTAGAACGATATAAGAGCATAAAATAATAAGATTTAGCTCTATGCCGTCACTTGTAAGCTGTCCAACTGAGTGCAGGGAAGAATTCGAAAGAACAGGTAGCGTGGGCACATTTTGGTCACATATTTTTGTACAGCAATCTTACCACCGATAGATTCATGTAAAATAATAAGAAAACGCACAGTGCCGTAAAAAAATGGTACGCCACAAAGTCGGAATTTATTTTTATTTTCCGACAATTACCAGGGTAAATTTGGTCATTTTATTTTGTACGGCATCTGTGTCATACTATTTCAATACTGATTCTAATCCATTATTCCGCAACGCCGTACAAAAATCATGCGACAAGGGGGAAAAATCGAGGGTTACAATCCCCTCTCTTTCCATAGTCCAGGGGGTGATTTGACACAACATGAAATAAATTTATTTTGAAAGTATTTTATGCATAGATAATATTTTTTCATATGCCGTACATTTTCGTTGGTCCAAAGGGGAAAAAAGAAAAATCAAAAAGAAAAAATCCATATAACGAAATGTAACGAAACCGGATGAGGAATCAGGCGAAGAAGATGATGACGACATAGGTAAATAAATAAATTAATCTTTACATCTTTAATTTGTACGTAAGACTTTGATTTTGACGAATACATTTATTTATGTTTCAGAAAATAATTGAGAAGATAATTCGAACGTCGATGAAGACGTTGATTCCGATAACAACTCAGCAACTGATTCCGATACTGAATAATTTGAAGAAAAACCATATTTTTTATTATCATCATTAAATTTATCGAATTTTTCAAAAAAATTACCATCTGTTTTATTATCATTGAATATATAGATTTTTTCTAAAAAATGATTGTTTTATTTATTCACATCATTACAATGAAACAAATCAATTATATGTATGTATCAATAATGTTTGAAGTATATATTAAATCAAAAAGTATATAAAACTGTTGATACTGGGATTGACAGTTTTAATTCTTGGACATAATATACACACCGTTTCAGTTCAGTTAGACGTCATAGTGATTTTATCATATTATCAATTGTTCTCTTCAAAAATATGTTAATGCCGTACTGTATCAGATGGCCATAAAGTACCTTAAAACTGTAGCGTCACTTTCATCAGCCTAAAAGATATGGTCTGCATAAAAATGTACGGCATCATTTTTTTCTAATTTATCTATGTTAATACTATTTAAAACAAGGGATAAATCGTAGAAAACTGCTATATTTCATTTATCTATGATATTTAATTTTTTACAATAATTTGCAAAATTGCAGTTTTTGTATTTCTCTATAATTTTTTTTACAACGGTTTCTTTTGAACGGCAATACTATATAACAATTGTATTTTACAATATCATGTTTAAAAAAAAGTTCCCGTACAGGATCAAATGATTTTACAGCTCTATAAATCAAGGATACAATGAAATTAAGATAATTATTGATATACATTCAAATGAACAATTATTTTTTGACGGCATTATTTTTAATAGTACTTTTGAGTGCTAGATAATGTTTTATAACCAAAGCCGTACTTTTTCCAATCACCCCTGGACTACGGAAAGAGAGGGGATTGCAACCCCTTGATTTTTTCCCCTTGTCGCATGATTTTTGTACGGCGTTGCGGAATAATGGATTGGAATCAGTATTGAAATAGTATGACACAGATGCCGTACAAAATAAAATGACCAAATTTACCCTGGTAATTGTCGGAAAATAAAAAGAAATTCCGACTTTGTGGCGCACCATTTTTTTACGGCACTGTGCGTTTTCTTACTATTTTACATGAATCTATCGGTGGTAAGATTGCCGTACAAAAATATGTGACCAAAATGTGCCCACTCTACCTGTACTTTCGAATTCTTCCCTGCACTCAGTTGGACAGCTTACAAGTGACGGCATAGAGCTGAATCTTATTATTTTATGCTCTTATATCGTTCTAGATAGGTCACCTGGTGGTTCAAATGGCCCATCATTTTTTCAACATGGGCCTGTAGTCTATCCGTCCATTATATTATTGTATTTTAGACAGCTCACTGACAGTGGCCGGCATAACTTTGTTCTAGCGTCAACTCATGAAAATCCTAACAAAAATTAGGCGCCAATACGTCATTTTTCATTGACAACGTCACGTCAGCCAGAAAGCAATTTTAGGGATGTAGTTATTCCATCGACAGTGTTTTTATTATATTAATAAATTGAAAATGTCAAAATCGATATCGACTACAGAAAATAATTCTTCTAAAAAATATTAAATAACTGTCGGTTTATAACCGATTTCTAAATAACAATTCGGATATTTATAATTGTATGATTTTTCCGTAAAAATGATTTTTGTAACTCCGTCATATGTAGACAGATTGTCAAAATTCTTTTTTATTTGAAAGAGGTTTATTTCAAAATGGTCCCATTTAAATTGCATAATGATCTGATGATGGGTTTCAGAGACAGACCACGGAACTCTTCAATAAATACCAGGGAATATTCTTCTAGAAGTCTGTTGTTTTGTTTTGGAGATTAGCGTGTACGTTATGGCCCACAGTCGTTTTTTAATACATTTGTAAATTGTAGGTATAGACGCGAAACATCTAATGCTTTATTATTATGTACAGGAAGATAATAAATTATAATTCCACATGAAATCATATATTTATCATAATATTTTCATTTATCTATTTATTATTTTTTTATCTCGACTGAAAAATAATAAATCGATAAATGAAAATTTTAAGTTTGTCAATATTTTAAATTTTCATGCAATCACTACTTCCATCTGTCTAAAAGACAATAATATGATGGACGGGGTATAAGTAGTTGAATTCAAAGAGTTGGCGACTCATGTGGAATTTCGCATCAAAATAATAAAAATCGTAATTATTTCTGCACCTTGGTATGAACCTATGGCTATTAACCAATGCCAACATGCTAACGCATAAAATGCGATATCATCGTTAGTAAGAACGACAGATAATATTTTCGCTACATCATCGGCTATAAGTTGCAAACTGGTAACGCTCACCAAAATAAACGAGATCACACAGATCTTAATACTAACGGCAAAGTTCGTGAGGGGGGCGCCACTGTTGTGCCGGATCTTCCTGCTGACGATGACGTAAAATATCCGACAGAACATCATTAAGTTCACCCACGGAGTACCGGTAATTGCAGCCAGGTATACCCATTTATATACCAGCATCGCCTGTGTGATCCACATATCATTAACATCCGTATATAACATCCATACCAAAATATTAAATCCCTCTGCAGCTATTACCAGAAGCCACATGGCTATGGAAAGAGTCAGGAAACTCCACTCCTCGGGCACAAACACTTTCACCATTTTGTTGTACAAGCTCTTCGTGTACACACACATCCAACATCTTAGGTTAATATTTATAGTTTCAAATACTATTGCCTGGAATTCATTACTGTTTAGCCAACAATAGCGAATTGTATACATCAATCTTGCCAATGCCAGTTGCATAAGAACTTTTTGATCTCGTTTCCTTAACTGCGGCCGGAGGATGAAGAGAATGGTTTGTAGTATCAAACATGATGTTGAAAATATGACTCCCACCACTTTGACGTATAGGACAAGTGCCATTTTATAACGATGCCTTGGGTCCCGGCAGGTTAGTTCGACGGCTGTACAAAAACTGAGCACTCGACCACGTCGTGCGACTATTAGTAGCTCAATCTCGTCCTTAAAAAAAATACGCCACTTGTTCTTTTATCGAGTATTCAAAATTTAAAGACAACGCGATATACTACTATTATTAGAATTAAGTGTCGTTCAATACCAGTTTTTCAATATTATGAGCAGCACCAGAAATGTAAATTGATTCAATATTTGCTCCACGACTTAAAGGCTAATTCTCGTCCCAACACAGGAAGAAAGGTGTTCGAATTGTGCATTGACAGGAAGAATGATTTCTGTCCTAAAAATAGAAATATTACAAAAAATTGGAACCAATATACGTAATAATATACAATACCTGCCAATAGAGGTATTATACAAGATTGTTCCATCATTTTACACATTGGTTCCCGTTTCCTTTTGTTCTTTTATATCTATGTAATAATGTTAAGTATTTCGAGAATAGTTTCATGTGCGAACTAGTGAAGTTAAATTGTTTGTGGGGAGTGGCGCCGAAAGACGAAACAGGTTTCTATCTAGTTTGGCAACGGATGTTTTCTCAAATGCTATGTAATATTTATTTCTAGTTCTATTTTAAGAATTCAGTATGTGAATAAAAAAAGGTACATCACCATCACACAAAAAAAAAATCAAAAGAAACAAATTTATACATGTCTATCTTAGCAAAGAGACTGGTTGCACTGGACTGTCTTTATTTTTAACTAGCAGCCCGTCCCGGCTTCGCACGGGGTAGACAATTATTTATAGTTTCGGCAGCGCATTCGACAAAAGACATTTTAAGACTCAGTTTTCTACACCTTCGGTTACATTGTTCAAATTTTACCAAGGATCCCTAATTTTTTTGAAAATGAAATTTAGCCTATGTCAAATTGGAAGAATGTAGCATTCTATTGGTGAAAGAATTTTTTAAATCGGCCCTGTACTTTTAGAGCCTATTCATTACAAACATACAAACATACAAAAATAGGTACAAATCTTTCCTCTTTATAATATTAGTGTAGATTTCTATATGCTCATCGTGTTAGTGACTACACGAATTAAGTGTTGTGTTAAGTGATATCCACTATCTTACTCACCAGACAGCAAGGAAGGAAATGGCACTCGTGACACAGGGACACCTAGTACGAGTGTCACAGCACTCTTTGGACATGTACCCACATATACAGTTGGCTTAAGAAAATTTTGTACTTTTTATAGTTATAAATGAATTATGAATTATATGAGCCACAAAGGTCTGCAAGAGGGCATGCGTCAGGGCGGATACCCAGCGCATAGCACGGCTGGGCCAAGAGCTAGTGGCGCATCCCACGGGTAGCCGTGGCTACTGGCAACTGGCCAAAGCCGTGCAAGCCAACTTCTGCCAGCCCTCGCTGCCCCCGCTGAGCAATCCCGATGGATCTCTGGCCCATGAGCCGCAAGAGAAAGCAAATTTGCTGGTCAATCTCTTCGCGGCCAACTCCCGAGTCGATGATTGTGGTATGCAACCACGGACATTGCCCACTGGTGACCACGCAATGCCTGATATACGTATCAGGCAACGCGATGTCCGTGCAGTACTGCAATCACTCGATGTCCGGAAAGCCAGTGGTCCTGATGGTATTCCAGCGGTCGTACTTAAAAAATGTGCAGCGGAGTTATCTTCTATGCTAACGCGGCTGTACCGACTGTCCTACAGTTCGGGTACAGTGCCTTCGGCTTGGAAGGAGGTGAATGTCCAGCCGATCCCCAAGAAGGGGGATCGCTCGGACCCAGCCAACTATCGACCCATAGCCGTCACCTCAGTGCTGTGCAAGGTGTTCGAGCACATAATTAACACACAGCTCATGCGCCACCTAGAGGATCACTCCTTGCTTAGTGACCGGCAATACGGTTTCAGACCGAAACGGTCAACGAGTGATCTTCTGGCGTACATGACCCACCTTTGGGGTGAGGCTATGGAGAAGCACGGTGAGTCACTGGCAATTAGTCTTGACATCGCCAAAGCTTTCGATAGGGTATGGCACAAATCGCTTCTTTCCAAGCTACCAGCCTTCGGCCTGCCTCCTAGACTGTGTAACTGGGTTGCAAGCTTCCTGCAGGGGCGCCGTATTCGCGTCCTTTGTGATGGACGAGCTTCGGAGTTCTTGCAGGTTAATGCTGGCGTGCCGCAGGGTTCCGTCTTATCTCCCACTCTCTTTCTTCTGCATATCAATGACATGCTCTGTAACGGAAACATTTACTGCTATGCAGACGACAGCACCTTACACGGGAGTTATTACGCACATCCTGCGGCCAAGCAGTCTGATATCGCGGAAAAAAGGCAGCTTCTTGTCACTGACCTGGACCGGATCCTGGACCACATTTCTCAATGGGGCGCTAGGAACCTGGTCGAGTTCAATGCCAAGAAGACCCAGGCATGTGCGTTTACAGCAAAGGTATCTCCTTTCCTTCCCCTTCCCACTCTTCAGAGCACACCACTGCCACTGCAGGATCACCTCACTATCCTCGGTATGGATGTTCGCTGCAAACTGAATAACAAAAACTATATCGAGAGTATCATCAAATCAGCCTCGCGTAAACTCGGAGTCCTGAACAGAGTGAGACGTTTTTTCACGCCGGAGCAGCGGTGTCTTCTATACAAGACCCAAATTCGTTCCTACGTGGAATACTGCTCACATCTCTGGGACGGCTCCGCAAAGTACTTATTAGATGCTCTCGACAGGTTGCAGCGACGTGCGGTCCGCATTATTGGGGATCCTGAGGTCACGAACACCCTCGAGCCTTTGCAGATGCGTAGAGATGTTGCGTCTTTGGCAGTTTTCTACCGTCTCTACCATGGTGAATGTTCTGACGAGCTCTTCCAATTAGTCCCACCCTCCCCTTTCCTTCACAGGACGACACGTGCAGGGCTAAGATGTCATCCATTTACGGTGCAGAGTATACCTGCTAGAACCAAGCGTTTCAGTGATTCATTCCTATGCCGCACCACTAAGGCCTGGAATTCCCTGCCAGTTCACGTGTTTCCTTCTTCCTACAGTCCTGGGTCCTTTAAGCGGGGCGTGAAAAGGCATCTAATGAGGCCGTCAAGCTGAGTGCCACCACTGTTAACATGGTAAATGTTTACGATGGTGACCCTCTTTCCGAGACTTTGCCTTTAGCTTAACATCAGGCGAGGTGAAGTCAAATTGACGTGTCCTGTATAAAAAAAAAAAAAAATGAATCCTTCTATACATAATACAAGCACAGTATAACGAGAGATCTTACAATAGTTCATCGCGTTTGATGTTTGCGGAAATGCCGCCTTTTGCAGTTTTGTCAGGGTTGTCACTTCAGTTTTTATTTATAATTAATTTTTCTGTAACATTTAATATAGAACCCCTATTTTGATCTCTCAAGTCAAGGCACATCAACTCACGCTAATATAAATTACTAGCTGATGCCCGCGGCTCCGCTCGCATGGATGTCGACTATTTCGACTTTTAGTTATATCTCCGGTTCTACTCAACCAATTACGATCAAGCAAACGTAATATTTTAACTCTGAGTTTTTTGAGGTTTCGGTTTCGATTTCAATTTCAATTTTTGATTAGGGTTCGGGTTCGAAAAAAAACCGCCAATCACCGGGATCGCTAAATTGATGATATATTCTTAAGGAGCCTATCCACGATCAGTCCGCCTGCAGTTTCAGAGCTTATCGGGTGGCTGCAGTCCTAAATTGACAGCACCCACACACGAAAGTGATTTTGGCCTGCCGGCCATTCCCTGCTGTCAGTTTTCATCAGTCGGGGGTCGACAGTTTCCCATTGTATGATTGCCTGCCGGGAATTGTCTGATATCGGGATTGATGACCATTTTAACTTGAAATTTTCAAAAAGAAATCTTGGATTTCGGGGTGACTAATAATAAAATCCATTTAGCGATCCAAGATGGCGGACTTGAAATTTCCCACAAAGTCAACATGGGTATCGTTTTCGAGGTTTTTTTTTATACAGGGCACGTCAATTTGACTTCACCTCGCCTGATGTTAAGCTAAAGGCAAAGTCTCGGAAAGAGGGTCACCATGGTAAACATTTAGCATATTAACAGTGGTGGCACTCAGCTGCACGGCCTCATTAGATGCCTTTTTACGCCCCGCTTAAAGGACCCGGGACTGTAGGAAGAAGGAAACACGTGAGCTGGCAGGGAGTTCCAGGTCTTAGTGGTGCGGCATAGGAATGAGTCACTGAAACGCTTGGTTCTAGCAGGTATACTCTGCACCGTAAATGGATGGCATCTTAGCCCTGCACGTGTCGTCCTGTGAAGGAAAGGGGAGGGTGATTCCTTAAATTCTGTAACATTGAAATACCAAACCGCACAAAAGGAAATAGGAGAGTATATTGAGGCATTAAATAGTCTAGTGGACTCATGTCATAACAATGAAGCAAGATTCTATTCACTGGAAAATCTGTATAGGCAAAGATTTGAAGACTATGAAAAATCCTTGCCATGCTCCATCCTCACTGTCGATGACACCATACCGGCTCCCTCTTTCATGGGCCTCGGCGTGTGCCACCGGAGGATTCCAGCCTCATAGTGGGAGACATTTCCATCGGCATCAAGCCCCAGATGAAATATCTGGGGCTCGTGCTAGACGGCCGGTGGAACTTCGGGGAGCATCTCCGAAGACTGGCCCCCAAATTGAAAGATACAGCTGCCGCTTTGGGGCGGCTGCTGCCCAACATGAGGGGGCCTGATGACTCCTGCAGGAGACTCTACGTGGGAGTAGTGCGGTCCATGGTCCTATATGGGTGCCCAATATGGGCGGACACCCTGACGGTCCACAATGCGCGTCTGCTGCGTGGGCCGCAGCGTGCAATGGCCAGCAGGGCCATTAGGGGGTACCGCACGATATCCCTGGAGGCGGCGAGTCTCCTTGCCGGATCCCTACCGTGGAACCTGGATGCGAGAGCCCTTTCGATGCTATATCGATATCGAAAGGAGGCGCGGGAGCGGGGACGGGAACCCGAGCCCGAAGAAATTCGGGCCGTGAGGTCTCAGCTCCACAGGGACATGGTAGCGGAATGGGAGCTACGACTTGGGCGACCAAGCGCAGGGCACGCCGTAATAGCGGCGGTAAGACCCATCATGGAGGAGTGGCTAGAGAGGCCACACGGCAGCCTCTCGTACCGGCTGACGCAGGTGATTACCGGACACGGGTGTTTCGGGAGTTACCTGTGTCGGATCCGGAAGGAGCCAACGTCCGAGTGCCATCACTGTGATGCGAGCGAGGACACAGAGCTGCACACGCTGACCGAGTGCCCGGCGTGGGACACGCCGAGGCGGGTCCTAGTGGCGGCTCTGGGGGTGGGAGTCCACACACTCGCCACGTTGCTCACAGCGATGGTAAGATGCGCGAACGCTTGTGGTGCGGCTGCCTCCTTCTGCGAGCAAGTAATGCTCGAGAAGGAGGCGGCTGGTCGGGTCCGGACTAGACTCCGGGCCCGAGAAGCCCGCGCAGAGTGAAGGCGAACCGGACGTCGGAGGTCGCAGAACGACCTCCGTCCTCCATGAGCGCTGGCCTGGGGGTGACCGGTGGAGCCGCCTGTCACCCTAGCAGAAGCAAGCCGCGGCGGCGGCGCAAAATGCGCCTCCCCGTAACCGGGGCAATATGGGGACACAGTGGTCCCCACAACCCGAAGGGGGCCATCTCGAAGGAGATGGTCCTGGGTTTGCCGGGGTGCGAGAGATATGCTTTTGACAATCTCACCTCCGGCAACCAAAGACCCAAGACGGCGTGCATTTTAATCGGTTCGAGTCCGACATAACCGCCTTCACCGGCTCCGTGGGGGTGGTATCCGTGGGCATTTTTCGCACGATAAAAAAAAAAAAATACCGGCTCCCTCAGGCTGTACCAGTACTCTGGACTCTGCTTATGATTCTCCTGTCAACGCTGAGCCGCCTGGTGGAGCGCTTATGTACTTTCTTAATTATTTCCCACATAATTTAATTGTATTTCAATTTTTGTAATTTAAAAAACCGCTTTTGTGAACGAATAATGTTTGAGTATTGGCGCTCATTTGTTGACCACTTAGTGTTGAAGAAGGCCAATAGATGGCGCTGTGCACGGATTTTTCGAACTATGCTTTGAGAATGAAGTTTCTACGAGCGAGACTCTCAAACGTCACGGCGGACGATCCCCCCCGCATTTTTATCAGTCTATGACTCGCCGCCGCACCGAACGGAAGTTGAGTAATTCAACTCCTCGTTTCTTTTTCTGTGTAATTCTATAAGTTCCTTTGGCCACATTCTCAAGTCAGTATAAGTGAAGTGTATCGGAAGAAAACGACAAACTCAAGAAAATCACCGGCCGGTCGAAACATACCTACCCACCAGCACGTGCCAGGAACCACGCCTGTCTGCAGCTGAATCCTCACGAGGTGGAACTCAGGTCAGTGCCGGTTCTCTTGCGTTTTCATTCATAGAAGCGGTCACATGTGTATTTTCTTTTCATTACAACCTAACTGCAGATCATAGGTACTTATACGCTCTGTGTGCAAACACACCAGTGGTCGGACTATTTACACGTCCTACCATAATTTATGGTCCTTACGAGTCGGATAGGCCAGTAAATAACATATTCACGTAATTATTGGTGAATAATATTTCTTTCCTATTCATTTAATTAAAAGATTCACGTAATTTTGGTGAATTCTTTCCGCCATCTTAGTTTCATTACTTTCATTCGCTAACAGATTTACGTAAATTATTTGGTAAATTCTGCATTTAAAACGCTAAATCTACGTAATAATTGGTAGATATTTATAATAGTTGGTGATTTACGTATTAATTGGTAAATACTCATCATTCTATTCACATACGCGTAACTTTATCTAGTACGTAACATATCTAGGTACGTAGGTAGTTACATTCCCGCACCGCCGCCGTGCTACTTGCGCTATTATATAATAAGCCGTAGTACAATTTTCAATAAAAAGTATATCTAAACTGTTTGTGTTAGATAATCTTCTTGTTATATTTCAATAGGTAGGTCCTACCTATCGTTAATTTGCAAACATGTCGTCAGATCTCGAAACGAAGCTCATTATGTTGAATCAAAAAAAGGAATTATTGTTTGCACGCATTACTCGTTGGTATAAATCGTCGAAATCCATTGTTTGCTTTGACATAACGACGCGATCTAATGAGGATTTTTTGGCTGAGAGCGAGACCATCGATGATGTTCGCGATAAGTTCGAGTCGATTGTAGATCAAATAAATAGCTTAAATTTATCATTAGAATCCCCTGTGGAATCCGACTATTCTTGCCTTGACTCATTTGATGAATTGTATTCGAGAATAAAACGCATTAGAAATAAATTATCTACGCCCAAGGTCAAGGAGGTCGCCTCACACGGGTCGAGTAATTCGAACGCGTCTGTAGTGAAATTGGAAATGCTTGTTATTCCGAGTTTTGACGGACGCCCTGAAAACTGGAATACATTTTATCAGTCCTTTAAGGCCAATATTCATTCAAACAAACAATTGTCTGATTCGCAACGTGTGCAATACCTATTCTCAAAACTAACCAATGACGCATTGAAGTTCACTGCCGGTATTGTTCCGTCAAGTGAGACCTACAGTATAGTTTGGGACGCCTTGGTCAAGAAATACCAAGATAAACGTTCATTAGGTTCATATTATCTTAATAATATATTAGACTTAAAGAATTGTTCACCTAGTGTGAACTCACTTGATTCATTTATAGGTATATATTCCTCCTCTATCGCCGCGCTTAAAGAGTTAGGTATAAATGATTTAACGGACTTCATGTTTCTACAATGTGCCTTGAGGAAAATGGACACTCTAACCATCCAAGCCTTTCCCGCCTGCCTTTCTGTTCGAGGTGTCGATATACCTACGACGCAACAGCTGATCGACTTTGTACAAGATCATGCTAAGATGATTGAACGGTCAAACCCGCGGTCTTCGTCATATGCGAAGTCGTCCACTGCTGGGACGCCACAGTCTAGTGATAGGCGTGTACAGCGTAATTCTAAGTCGTTTGTTGTCAGTGAGCCGATTAATAATAAGTCGAATGCGCCCGCCGCAGGTAACACGTCCTGTTGTTTATGTGGCGGCAGCGACCACCGACACCTGTATGACTGCGCTCAGTTTAGAAATATGCAAAATGCAAAGGCTAGATATGAGTTTATTAAATCTAAGCGTGGTTGCGTGAATTGTCTAAGCACATTACATAATCTCCCGCAATGTAAAAGTACGTCAGTTTGTTTCTGTCAGAAAAAACATCATAAATTATTGCATTTTTATAATAATGTTAATAATTCGCACTCGCATGCGACGACTGCTGTCCCTCTCTCGCCGCCCCAGTGCGACCATGGTAGTCTCACTCCTGAGTCACCGCTCGCTTCAGGCACTGTGCATTCGTATGCCTCTAGCCATAAGTGTGATATTCTCTTGGCAACCGCTCAGGTGTATGCTCGCCCTAAAGGTAGCACTGGAAATAAATCTGTAGTCAGATGTCTAATTGATAATGGCTCACAGAATAACTTAATAACATTGTCCTGTTGTCGTTTATTAAATTTACCAATAATACCAATGAGTAATTCTGTCGTCAAAGGTGTTGGTTCCACTTCGCACCCGATAATAGGCTATGTGTATTTGGACATTGATTCTCGTATTTATGCAGATCATAAGTATACTATACATGCGTTAGTTATGAATAGCCTTACGGATCAATTGCCCTCGCAATTAATTAAGTGTGATCACGAGTTAAATCTTCGCGATTTACCGCTTGCTGACTTAAGCTGGAACATTCCAGGAAACATTGATATAGTATTAGGTGCACAGCTCTTCCCGTATATCTACTTAGGAAATAGAGTCGAGTGTGGTCCCAGTGCCCCTTGTGTACTATCAACCGCGTTTGGGTATGTACTTATGGGTGATTACCCACGTAAAGATGTTGTGCCTACAACCGCATCCTTTTCTGCGCTAGCACTAAATGATTTAGTGCAAAAATTTTGGGAACTTGAGGAAGTTCCTATGAAGCGCCTATTGTCTCCAGAAGAAACTGAGTGCGAGAATATTTTCACATCTACTGTGACTCGCGATGACGTAGGTCGTTATACTGTTGCGCTGCCGTTCTGCAAGGATCCCTCTGAACTAGGGAACTCGCGCGGCGTCGCTCACCGCCGGTTTTTGTCGCTCGAGCGTAAACTTCGTCAATCACCAACCGTACGTGAAAATTACAATAAGGTTATTCAGGATTATTTAGATAACGGATATCTTAGTCTCGTTGATGACTCTAATTTGTCTATGGATGGTTATTACATACCACATCACGCAGTAGTTCGACATGACAAACCGATGCCACGTATTGTGTTAGACGCGAGCGCTAAAACCCACACTGGTCTTTCGCTCAATGATATTTTACATATTGGTCCCAATTTACAGGCAGACCTGTTTTTATTATTATTAAATTTTAGGCTATTTCCTATCGCAATGAACGCTGACATAAATACTCACCGCAAATCGCTAGAGTTTGATGTTGGCAGTCATGTCGCAAAGGTTTTAGGTCTCTCGTGGGAGCCGTGTGGAGATAATTTTTATTTCACATCCACCTTGGTAGATGAGAAGTGCACTAAGAGAAATATACTCTCTATAGTTGCGCGACTATTTGACGTGCTCGGGTTGGTGGCACCTGTGATACTCTACGCCAAGTTGTTAATTAAGGAACTTTGGCTTAGTAAGAGTGATTGGGATGACCCTGCTCCAGAGCATATACGCTCACGCTTTTCCGCTCTCGTTAAAGAATTAAAATTGCTTGACACATTAAAAATTCCGCGATATATAGGTGTCGAAGTTGATTGCGAATTACGTCTTGTCGCATTTTGTGATGCCAGCCTGAATGGCATGGGATGTGTTATTTATGCACATTGTACCTACCCATCTAGCATTCAAACTCGCATTTTGTGTGCAAAATCAAAGGTCACTCCGACAAAGATTACTACGCTTGCTCGATTAGAGTTATGTGCTATCTTGCTTATGTCAAAGTTAATAAGAACTGTACGTGATTCTTATGCATTACGCATTCCCATTACTGACATTTACGCCTTTTCTGATTCCACGATTGCCTTATCTTGGGTTCACTCGTCACCACATCGGTGGTCGATTTTTGTTAGCAACCGGGTCGCTCAGTGTCAAGAAAACTTGAACGCTAAACATTTTTATCACGTCGCCGGAGCCATTAACCCGAGTGATTGTCTATCACTCGGCATGCTCCCCTCGCAACTTTTGACTTATGATTTGTGGTGGAACGGTCCAGCATGGATCCGCGGCCCCCCTGATGAATGGCCTATTAAGTCATTCTCTCCCGCACATTTCTTAATGACTATACCGTTGCAATACTTACCCTCGGCTGATCTATCAGATCAACGAATTAGTTTGGTAGATCGAAACGTAGAGTATTTGCACACGTTGCAAGTCAGACAAAAATGGGCTACTCCCGACAAACCAGTAGAAATCGGCACCGTTGTTCTTCTAGAGCAGGAAAATTCTGCTCCGTTGAATTGGCCGTTAGGAGTCATTACTGACGTGTTCAGAGGCTCTGATGACGTGGTTCGCGTAGCAATGGTTAAAACGCGTACTGGTACTTACAAACGCGCTGTAACCAAATTGTATCCTATCCCAACGCAATAACTTACAACGCTAAATAGAATCTTAAACTTTAATTTTTAACTCAAACTTTAAACATACTTTAGATAGAATATTGTTAGTCTAAGTTGTTATTTTGGCTATGTGTATTATTATGTTATACAAATTCACTATGGGCTCTAATCAGCCAGTGTTCGCTTGTTTGTTTCGTAACATCTTGCGATGTTCCAAAGCCGGGTGCATGGTGGAGCGCTTATGTACTTTCTTAATTATTTCCCACATAATTTAATTTTATTTCAATTTTTGTAATTTAAAAAACCGCTTTTGTGAACGAATAATGTTTGAGTATTGGCGCTCATTTGTTGACCACTTAGTGTTGAAGAAGGCCAATAGATGGCGCTGTGCACGGATTTTTCGAACTATGCTTTGAGAATGAAGTTTCTACGAGCGAGACTCTCAAGCGTCACGGCGGACGATCCCCCCCGCATTTTTATCAGTCTATGACTCGCCGCCGCACCGAACGGAAGTTGAGTAATTCAACTCCTCGTTTCTTTTTCTGTGTAATTCTATAAGTTCCTTTGGCCACATTCTCAAGTCAGTATAAGTGAAGTGTATCGGAAGAAAACGACAAACTCAAGAAAATCACCGGCCGGTCGAAACATACCTACCCACCAGCACGTGCCAGGAACCACGCCTGTCTGCAGCTGAATCCTCACGAGGTGGAACTCAGGTCAGTGCCGGTTCTCTTGCGTTTTCATTCATAGAAGCGGTCACATGTGTATTTTTTTTTTCATTACAACCTAACTGCAGGTCATAGGTACTTATACGCTCTGTGTGCAAACACACCAGTGGTCGGACTATTTACACGTCCTACCACCGCCTAGTAATGTAATGGTGTTTTCTGACAGTGTGGGTCGTAATATCGCACCCCCAGTGGAAAATAGGCATAAGTGATTTTACTTTGATTCGTCGATTTTATGATATTTGAAAGATACGTTTAAAGATACATATGCTAAATTTTTTCATATTTTTCTTGTTAAATTTGACGAATTTAAACAAGAAATTCGTTTTGAGAATTTTGGTTCCATTACATTTTTTCTTACGGATTAGTAGATTATGTGATATAACGCAAAGAATAAATTGAGAAATATGACGTATTACTTATTATTACCCTAATATTTTATGTAGTAAATTAAAAGTAACAATTATTATGATTTAAATGCGTTTGTTTTTTTTAAATCGCTAGTCTTGTATACACGATTATTTTTTTATTCGTTTTATTAACCAGCTAAGGAAATTATCTTAAATGCGCTTACTTAGCCAAAAAGATAAACTTAGAAAATAATGACAGCTGTATGACTGTTTACTTTTTATGAACATAAAATAAATTAGAATAAGAATAATTACTGCTTTCTTCCACTCAAAACTTTTCTATACGCCGAAAAATAAGACTACATACTGCGGCGTGGCTGTAAAATAAGAACGATTACTTCTTTCTTTCACTAGAATATTTTCATTTCACCGAGAAGTAAGATTAGATACTGCGGCGTGGGAGTAGACAGCGCTAACATAAGTGTGAATACATCGATGCGGGGGACGGGGCGGGTGCGTATCCACGCGCTTGACAGTCAGTGCCCGTTTCTAGGTAAAGGTAATACCTGCGTTAACGCATTTGCGAAATCAAAACAACAACAATTGAGTGGTTTTTCTTCTTATTTTAAAGTAAAAGTGACCTGAAAATGTATAACCGGACGCAGCACAGTAGGGCGAGAAGAATTTTGAAGTTATAAGGAGTAAATATTTAGATTTAATTGTTGTATAAGCTAAAATGAGATTATGACACAATGTTTTTTTTTATAGGACACGTCAATTTGACTTCACCTCGCCTGATGTTAAGCAAAGGCAAAGTGTCGGAAAGAGGGACACCATCGGAAACATGTACCATGTTAACAGTGGTCGCACTCAGCTTGACGGCCTCCTTAGATGCCTTTTCACGCCCCGCTTAAAGAACCCGGAACTGTAGGAAGAAGGAAACACGTGAGCTGGCAGGGAGTTCCAGGTCTTAATGGTGCGGCATAGGAATGAGTCACTGAAGCGCTTGGTTCTAGCTGGTATACTCTGCACCGTATATGAATGGCATCTTAGCCCTGCACGTCTCGTCCTGTGTAGGAATGGAGAGGGTGGGACTAATTGGAAGAGCTTGTCAGAACATTCACCATAGTAGAGACGGTAGAATACTGCCAAAGACGCAACATCTCTACGCATCTGCAAAGGCTCCAGGGTGTTCATGACCTCAGGATTCCCAATAATGCAGACTGCACGTCGCTGCAACCTGTCGAGAGCACCTAGGAAGTACTTTGCGGAGCTGCCCCAGAGATGTGGGCAGTATTCCACGCAGGAACGAATTTGGGTCATGTATAGAAGACACTGCTGCTCCGGCGTGAAAAAACGTCTCACTCTGTTCAGGACTCCGAGTTTACGCGAGGCTGATTTGATGATACTTTCGATATATTTGTTACTCAGTTTGCAGCGAACATCCATATCGAGGATACTGAGGTGATCCTGCAGTGGCAATGGTGTGCTCTGAAGAGTGGGAAGGGGAAGAAAAGGAGATACCTTTGCTGTAAACGCACGTGCCTGGGTCTTCTAGGCATTGAACTCGACCAGGTTCCTAGCGCCCCATTGAGAAATGTGGTCCAGGATCCGGTCCAGCTCAGTGGCAAGAAGCTGCCTTTTTTCCGCGATATCAGACTGCTTGGCCGCAGGATATGCGTAATAACTCCCGTGTAAGATGCTGTCGTCTGCATAGCAATGAATGCTACCGTTAGAGAGCATATCATTGATATGCAGAAGAAAGAGAGTGGGAGATAAGACGGAACCCTGGAGCGCGCCAGCATTTACCTGCAAGAACTACGAAGCTCGTCCATCACAAAGGACGCGAATACGGCGCCCCTGCAGGAAGGCAGGCAGGCAAGGGAGGTCTGGGAGCCAGGCCAGGTCTGGGTAGCTTGGAAAGAAGCGATTTATGCCATACCCTATCGAAAGCTTTGGCAATGTCAAGACTAATTGCCAGTGACTCGCCGTGCTTTTTCATAGAATCACCGCAAAGGTGGGTCACGTACGCCAGAAGATCACCCGTTGACCGTTTCGGTCTAAAGCCGTATTGCCGGTCACTAAGCAAGGAGTGATCCTCTAGGTGGCGCATGAATTGTGTGTTAATAATGTGCTCGAAAACCTTGCACAGCACTGAGGTGACGGCTATGGGTCGATAGTTGGCTGGGTCCGTGCGATCCCCCTTCTTGGAGATCGGCTGGACATTCGCCTCCTTCCAAGCCGACGGCACTGTACCTGAACTGTGGGACAGTCGGTACAGCCGCGTTAGCATAGGACATAGCTCCGCTGCACATTTTTTAAGTACGACCGCTGGAATACCATCTGGTTTTCCAGACATCGAGTGATTGTAGTACTCCACGGATATCGCGTTACCTGATATGGATATCAGACATTGCGTGGTCACCAGTGGACATTGTCCGTGGTTGCATACCACAATCATCGACTCGGGAGTTGGCCGCGAAGAGATTGACCAGCAAATTTGCTTTCTCTTGCGGCTCATGGGCCAGAGATCCATCGGGGTTGCTCAGCGGGAGCAGCGAGGGCTGGCAGAAGTTGGCTTGCACGGCTTTGGCTAGTCGCCAGTAGCCACCGCTACCCGTGAGATGCGCCACTAGCTCTTGGCCTAGCCGTGCTATGCGCTGGGCATCCACCTGCTCTGTTGTACGCCGCCTTGGCCTTGTTGGGATCGCGTGTGACACGCGCCCGCACCCAAGCGCGGTACGCAGACTGTTTATGCTCAACAGCCTCCGCACACTCGCACCCGAACCACTGACGCGCTCTGCGGACTCCGGTGACGTCGGTTTATGGGATATAGTATTCCATACCCAAACCGATCTCACCGGCGACAGCAGTAGCGCTCTCAGATGGGTTCTTACCCTCAAAGCAGCGTTCAACCCACGGGATGGACGCATAATAGTCGCGTAGTCCATCCCAGTCCGCTGACGAGTAGTGCCAAAGACGCCTCTTCCCCTGCACAGCACTCACCGAGACACTGTACTGGTCCGGGCGACTCGTCAATAGAAGGTCTAGCAGAGAAGGCTCTATGCCGGACTCTCTTGATATCCTGTAATCCTTGATGTTTGTGTTTCCTGTCTAATCCTCCTAGTGTTTTCCCGGCTGCTCTTGGGGAGTCCGGGATCCGCTTAAACAATGATTTGTCTGGGTTTATATAGTCTGGTAATTACATTGAAGCGACTGTCGTCTGACCTTCGTGACCAGAAAGGCGAACCTTAACAATATTCCACAATTCCACAACATTCTACACAACGCTATCTAGACCCATGGTAAGCTTTTATAGCTTGTGTTATGGAATCTAAACATACTTATATACTTTTTTTGTAAATACATACATATTATACATAGAAACACCCAGACCAGACCAATAGGATCCTGGTTACATATTAAATATGAATGAATGTGCAGTTTCCTCGCGATGTTTTCGCTTACCGCCGAGCTAGTGGTACAAATTTAGTATATTATAGCAATCGTTTGGTCTCCAAGTAGGGGAACCCCTGTAATATGAGTACAAGACGACGACTCGTACCACTAGGCTGATGAATGATTCGCAGTCTATTATCATAACATTACCTAATGTCTGTTACTAACGTGTAACATCATTTTCTATTTTAACTTGTAAAGGGTTCACTATCCATTTGCATAAAAAAATAGCCATAACATAGGCTTATGTTAATTTATACTAATGATATTAATAAACTCTAAACTAAACTAAACTAGTAGGTGAAGGTATAATGCCACCACTCGGGGTGCCTAGCCTTAATAATAACATGTGTAATAACAAAATATGTATTATAACTCGTTACCTTGATTTGTTAATAATGTTTGCTTGTTACCTTTGATTTTTATTGGGAGAACATAAACATTTTGTTGTACGGAGCCAATAAAAACTTATTTAAGTTTAGTCCTAACAAATTATCTACTGATTATTTAAGAGTTTATAAAAATATCAATAGTGGTAGTAATCCTCACCGAAACTCTACATTTCTGAATATTATTCTGCAATTTTATTGTTGATAGTACGAACTTTAATTGTTACCAAAATATAATTAGTATTTTGCCTGAAATAAAAAATAGTGAATAAAAAAAAGGCATTGCCTTTTTTCCCTGTAGTCATAAATAATAACTCTAAGTAATATGTCTTAATATGCAGCTAACTTTTCTATAACATATAATGGAATAAGTAATTATTATTGTTTACTTAAGTTATCTTAACAAGCCCTTAAATTGAAAAAAGGGGTAAGTATTGCTTGTGCATTTCAAACATAATTTTTATAAAGGCAATAATGCAGTAATCTTACTTATACTAGCATAAATGTTCATATTCACAAGTTCATTACTGCTTTAATATAACATACTTTTTGAAATATATTTTACTTTTCTGGCAAAGTCTGGCATAAATTTTGATACTCAAAACTCTTTAGCTTAGCTGGAGGTGTTAGAGGGAATATTAGTAACTACGGTTCTAATATTCTTTATAAAAAAAAAAAAAAAAACATTAGCACTAACTTAAATACAACACGAAGTGCAATATTTTTTTCTCCTTTTTTTGATATAAGAATAATTCTTCTACGTTTGGAAATAAAGTAAATATGCCCATAAATTCAGTTTTTTCACCATACTGAAAAATCAGCATTTTCGTCTTATGCCTTTTTTCCACTGAGGGTGCGATATGGGCTCAATGTTTACTCATCATTTAAATAACTGTTAGACTACAGGCCCGTGTTGAAAAAATGATGGGCCATTTGAACCACCAGGTGACCTATCTAGAACGATATAAGAGCATAAAATAATAAGATTCAGCTCTATGCCGTCACTTGTAAGCTGTCCAACTGAGTGCAGGGAAGAATTTGAAAGTACAGGTAGAGTGGGTACATTTTGGTCACATATTTTTGTACGGCAATCTTACCACCGATAGATTCATGTAAAATAATAAGAAAACGCACAGTGCCGTAAAAAAATGGTGCGCCACAAAGTCGGAATTTCTTTTATTTTCCGACAATTACCAGGGTAAATTTGGTCATTTTATTTTGTACGGCATCTGTGTCATACTATTTCAATACTGATTCTAATCCATTATTCCGCAACGCCGTACAAAAATAATGCGACAAGGGGGAAAAAATCGAGGGTTACAATCCCCTCTCTTTCCATAGTCCAGGGGGTGATTTGACACAACATGAAATAAATTTATTTTGAAAGTATTTTATGCATAGATAATATTTTTTCATATGCCGTACATTTTCGTTGGTCCAAAGGGGAAAAAAGAAATAAAAAAGAAAAATCAAAAAGAAAAAATCCATAATAACGAAATGTAACGGAACCGGATGAGGAATCAGGCGAAGAAGATGATGACGACATAGGTAAATAAATAAATTAATCTTTACATCTTTAATTTGTACGTAAGACTTTGATTTTGACGAACACATATTTATGTTTCAGAAAATAAAAGAGAAGAGAATTCGGACGTCGATGAAGACGTTGATTCCGATAACAACACAGCAACTGATTCCGATACTGAATAATTTGAAGAAAATCCATATTTTTTATTATCATCATTAAATTTATGGAATTTTTCTAAAAAATGACCATTTGAATGAATTTTTTTTATAGCATTTATTATGCTAACTGTTAAATTTGTTTTATTATTGTCATTCAATATATCGATTTTTTCTAAAAAAATATTGTTTTATTTATTCACATCATTACAATGAAACAAATCAATTATATGTATGTATCAATAATGTTTGAAGTATATATTAAATCAAAAAGTATATAAAACTGTTGATACTGGGATTGACAGTTTCAATTCTTGGACATAATATACACACCGTTTCAGTTCAGTTAGACGTCATAGTGATTTTATCATATTATCAATTGTTCTCTCCAAAAATATGTTAATGCCGTACTGTATCAGATGGCCATAAAGTACCTACCCTTAAAACTGTAGCGTCACTTTCATCAGCCTAAAAAATATGGTCTGCATAAAAATGTACGGCATCATTTTTTCCTAATTTATCTATGTTAATACTATTTAAAACAAGGGATAAATTGTAGAAAACTGCTATATTTCATTTATCTATGATATTTAAATTTTTACAATAATTTGCAAAATTGCAGTTTTTGTATGTCTCTATAATTTTTTTTACAACGGTTTCTTTTGAACGGCAATACTATATAACAATTGTCTTTTACAATATCATGTTAAAAAAAAAGTTCCCGTACAGGATCAAATGATTTTACAGCTCTATAAATCAAGGATACAATTAAAATTAAGATAATTATTGATATACATTCAAATGAACAATCATTTTTTGACGGCATTATTTTTAATAGTACTTTTGAGTGCTAGATAATGTTTTATAACCAAAGCCGTACTTTTTCTAATCACCCCCTGGACTACGGAAAGAGAGGGGATTACAACCCTCGATTTTTTCCCCTTGTCGCATGATTTTTGTACGGCGTTGCGGAATAATGGATCAGAATCAGTATTGAAATAGTATGACACAGATGCCGTACAAAATAAAATGACCAAATTTACCCTGGTAATTGTCGGAAAATAAAAAGAAATTCCGACTTTGCGGCGCACCATTTTTTTACGGCACTGTGCGTTTTCTTATTGTTTTACATGAATCTATCGGTGGTAAGATTGCCGTACAAAAATATGTGACCAAAATGTACCCACTCTACCTGTACTTTCGAATTCTTCCCTGCACTCAGTTGGACAGCTTACAAGTGACGGCATAGAGCTGAATCTTATTATTTTATGCTCTTATATCGTTCTAGATAGGTCACCTGGTGGTTCAAATGGCCCATCATTTTTTCAACATGGGCCTGTAGTCTATGTTTTCATTACTGCCTGCCCAATGCAACTTACACTCAAATAATAGATAAAATTGTGCTTGCCAAGTTTAATAGTAGTTCCACTATAAATAAATAAATAAAAATATTTTAATTTCAGACCAGAGATCCATAATATTAATAACAATATACCTTATAAACTATGTTAGTACTTATAACAAATAGAATAATAAAATAAAATAAAATTAAAATAGGTACATACCACCGCTCCGGGGGCAGGCTCACCGACCTTTTTTAAAATGTAGCTCGATGAACCTACCAACCAGGACCGAATCAAGGCGTTCACCAACCATCCTCAGGACTCCGTTCGAGCTCCGCCTCACCCTGTATACCATCAAGGCAACCTTCTTGCGCATTACCGCGTAAAAGTCGTCCACACAGGCATCGGCAAACATGCCTGAAGCGCTACAGTAGTGTGGAAGCCGGAACAGAGCCCTGAAGATGTTGTTGTATTGAACGCGTAGGGCCGTGTAGGATTTTTGTGTAAAGCTGGCCCAAAGGCTGCCCGTGTAAAATCCCTGGCAATATGCTTTAAAAAGCGTGATCTTGACCTCTGCTGTACACCGAGCAAACCTATGTGCCAGCATATTACCACGTACCGACAATGCCCTACGCTCCCTTACTATGTCTAAGTCATCACTCATATTTTCAGTGACAATATGTCCTAAGAATTTAAAATGTGTCACACAGCTCAAAGCAACTTCGTTTAGTGTGAGTGGAGGAATTGAGGACGGCCCCTGTTTGTGGCTTTTAAATAGCATAAACTCACTCTTTTTCGCATTGTACTTCAAGCCGTGCGACACAGCATAAGACTCACAAACTCTTAATAACTTTCTAAGTCAATAGGGGATTGAGGGGCTCAGCAACACCATGTCGCCTGCATAGCTAAGATTGTTTACACATACATCATCCACAAAGCAGCCGACATGTGTGCTGCTAAGCTCCTCAATTAGGTCATTGACATAAATGTTAAAGAGACGAGGAGATGTCAAACCCCCTTGTCTCACACCACATTTCATATAATATTCATCAGAGTACGAGTTTCCCCATCTCACTATGTTGATCTGATTGCTATACCAATAGGAAAACATTTTGATAATATCAGGAGCCACACCAGCCTCTCCTAGCTTTGTCCACAGCTTGCTATAACATACCATATCGAAAGCCCTGGACAAGTCCAGGAAGCATGCATAAATGGGAGTTTTCCTTTTAACGTAGTAGTGGACTGTATGTTTTAGGGCTAGTATTGCACTTTCTGTAGAGAGCCCTTCCCGAAAGCCAAATTGAGTATCTTGCAGTTCCACCCTGTCCAGCTCCTTGTTCAGTAATCCGTCTAAAACCTTTGCCGTGATTGTGGCTAAGGATATTGGTCTATAATTTAATTTATCCGATGTGTCTCCAGTAGTATTTTTTACTATTGGTACCACAATTGTCTTCATAAGATCTTTAGGTAAATAAGCATGACGATTATAATTAAGCATGACTATTGTATTGCTGGTGGGTGAAAGTAGTAGAGTAGGCAAGAAAGAATTAATGTACTGTATAGACAGTCTAAGTAAATTAAATGTCTTTAAAATAATATTATGTGCATTCCCATATGTGTCTAGCCAGTCCTCATGCTATTTAAACAGAAACATACATTACATGAATAATTTTATTCATACCATGACATGTCGTCATAGTGACAAATTTATATTTTTTGACACTAATAATTTTATTAGTAATTATTGTTTTAAGACGAAAGATAGTATCTATCTTACAAAGTTTGACAAACATAAAATTGCTACATTAATAGCAAATAATATTAAGTTTTGGAGAAGTTTACATTGTAAACAAACAAATAACCCAATATCTACAGTTTTACCAGGCACTTGCACTGGTAATTTTATATGTTTAACTAATAATACGACTGATTTAAACTAAATGTTCAGACAACAGGAGTGCCTGAGCTTAAGATAGCTCATCAAAACATACAAGGCCTTCCCGGCAAGGAATTAATAGTAGAATTATTCCTAGAGGAATTAAATGTGGATGTTTTGTGTTTGACTGAACATTGGCTCAAGGAGAGTGAGATGATGTTTAGTATAAACAATTACAATATTGTAAGCTGCTAAACAGAAAGTCTGCTATTAGAGGTGGCTCCATGGTTCTTATAAAAAATGGTCTCCGCAGTAAAGAGCGGGTTGACATTGTTAGACTTTCTGTTGAGCGCTGCGCTGAGGTGGCCTGTGCCGAGCTTGATAGTTGTATAGTAGTATGCGTATACAGTCCACCCAACAGTGATTTTCGAGCTCGAGTGAGGGTCATGGATCAAGTTCTGGGGATTGCATCAAGTAGTAGGAAAAATCTTATTGTGTGCGGTGACTTTAATGTAAACATCTTACAACAGTCTAGGGAAAGTACTCAATTTCTAAACATGTTCAGAAGTTATAATCCTGAGAATATTTTCTGTGAGCCGACTAGAAACACTGCTACGAGTGCCAAATTCTTGGATATTTTTTTTAGTGATAGTGGATACTTAAGCAAGTCTCTAATTAGTAAGTTGCCCTCAGATCACCAGGGTCAAATAGTATCCTTTTCCAAGGGTATTAATAGTCAACCTAAGGAGAAAACTATGTGTAGGCCCATAACATCTAGTAAAATTAAAAAGTTCAAAGATGTGTTAGAGGATAAACTTGATTCTTTAGCTTATTTGGGTAATAATCCTGAGGCTCATTATAATAGTCTATTTACTACGTTATCTGATGCTTTTTCCAACACATTCAAACAAAAATGTAAAAAGCATAATACTAAATCTAGATTTTGTGAATGGGCTACTGTAGGCATATATAAAAGTAGACGAACACTATTTGATTTATACGCCCAAAAACAGTACAGATTTGATAATAATTTCATTGAATATGTTAAGAATTACTCCAAAATTTTCAAAAAAGTGTGTAAACAAGTGAAGGCCATTCATATTAAAAGGAAAATAATTGAGGCTCCTAATAAAATGAAGGAAACTTGGAAAGTCATTCACAAAGAGTCCGGTAAATGTAAAATGAGGGATAATATTACTAAAATTAAACTAGAAAATAAGGATTTAACCTCTCCAAAAGATATTATTGTACAGTCTCGTCGATGCGCACGTGCCGTGCACACCTGTGTCGTGCGCGAGCGTTCGTTAATAATAATAACTATCTACCTACTTAATATCGCTTTATAAGTTAGTTGTGTTTGCGTAAAAGTTAATCAGTGTTCTAATAATGGAGTGCCAAAAGTGTAAGAAAGTGCTTTCAAAAAAAGGATCCCACTTTTTGTGCCAAGGACCGTGTAAAGGAACTTTCCACAAAGGATGTGTAAAGGGTCTGGCCGCTGATATGAAAGCCGGTAAAAACCGAATCTGTTGCAACAACTGTGAAGACGAAGACTCAGAGGAAGAAGAGATAGATGAAGAAGCACAAGGAATTGATAAGATTTTAAAAGACATACAAAAAAAGGTCAGTGCTATCCCTGGCCTAAGAAAACATTTGGATACTATACAGGAGAGCATAAGTTTATTATCAGACAAGTATGATACATTATTACTTGAAAATGAACAATGTAAAGATAAAATAACGAAACTGGAAAAGTCAATGACCCATGTGAGCCAGAAATGTGTATATTTAGAAAAATGCAACCTTGCGCTTGAGCAAAAAGTACAAAACTTCGAACAATCCACCCGTAAAAACAACATAGAAATAGTTGGAATAGAATATATACCTGATGAGAACGTCAAGGACATAGTAATAAAAATTGGAGATAAAATTGGAGCCAGCACTAAAGATATCGAGTGGGCCACGAGAAGCCGTCAGCCAAAGAAAGGAATGAAACCACCTTCAATTTTAGTGGGTTTCAAGGCATCCGCTAAGAGGTCGCGCGACAGTTGGCTGGAAAAACGTAAACAGCTGATCCATGTGAATAGCAGAGACATAACTGCAGGATCACTGAACAACAAAATTTTTGTAAATGAGGACTTAACAAAGTACATGAAAACCTTACTATGGAATGCGAAAAAACAACTTCAGGGAACTTATAAATATATTTGGGTATCAAATGGCAAGATTCTAATAAAGAGGACAGAAGGAGAAAAAACTACGATGCTGAATTATGAAAGTGAAATAGGTGACCTGTTAAATGTATGTACCGCACAGCCTCATAACCGTAACTCTTCATCATACGCAAATAAATAGGAATGTACCTACCTACCTGCATTAAAGAATTTGTTAAACTCGTTATATAAAATTCGATCAACTAGATTACTTAGACTGTATAACTGACAATACAGTCGATTATGCATGTACTGATGATATTTATAATTGGCTCAACAAATACATAAGCAAACCTAGTCTAAGTTTATTGCATGTAAATATTTGTTCACTAAAAAAACATTTTAACGAACTGATGGTTGCCATAGATACTAGCCTAAAAAAACTAGATATTATAATTATTACTGAACCTAATATAAAGTATTCATTATTACCATTATTCAATATTATAGGATTCAACATAAACACACACTTGCGGATAGGCCGCAGCGGGGGTGGGGTATTAGTATACACAAGGGAGGGGCTCGGCGCACGGGTGTGCGAGTCCACGCAGGTGTACGAAATGAAATCGGCGGAGTGCGTTTCCATTACACTAGACTGTAACAACAAACAAATATATTTAATATCGATTTACAGACCACCCAGAATTAATAAACAGGACAAACGTACCCTTTTTCTTATAGAATTACGGAACTTACTAGACAAACTCCCTCGAAACTCTGAAGCTATTGTCTGTGGAGATATAAATATAAACTTATTAAACTACCAAGATAATATATGTAGGAGTTATGAAAGGCTGATGGCCGAATATGGATTTATTAGATGTATTAATGACATAACACGAAACGAAATTGTATTGGGGACACCCGTACAATCTTGCCTGGATCATATTTATATACGATCTTATAATTCAAGTATAGGTTCAGCAGTAATCAAACAAAAAATATCGGATCATTATTTTGTCACGGCCGTGGTGGAGTGGAGACGCGCTCTAATTTCACCGAGAATGCAGGAGCGAGCGACAATGCCACTCGAGATACCTATTAGTAAACAAATACTTAATAATAAAAAGGTTAGGGATAAATTGTTGTTGGTTGATTTTGATAGTTTATTGTTGATAGATTGTCCAAATACTTTATACAAAAAATTCTGTCAAATATTTGAAAACATTTATATGGAGTGTTCCGAAAATAAAGTGTGTTATAATCATAATTCTAAATCTATTCCTAGAAACAATAAAGCCTGGATTACAAATGGTTTAAAGACCTTAATGAAGGAAAGGGATAGGTTATTTGAGATTTGGTCTAACGATCCATATAATATGTTGAAACGTCTAAACTATACTAAATTTAGAAATAAATGTCAAAAAAGGATAAATAAGAGTAAATATGAATACGATAAAAAAAGAATAATATACTGTAATAAAAACATAAAAAGATATGGGAATTAATAAATAATATGCGAGGTAAATGTAAACGATCTGTAGACTCTTTGATATTGTACAATATGGATAAAAAAGAGAATACTATAGATAAATGTAATAAATTTGCTATTAGATTTAAGGAGGATATAGATAATATTACACATACATGTGGGGACATATGGTTAAATAGAGAGGCATACGGGGAACCAACTGACAGGTGCATGAGGTGGCAGCCAGTGGACTCCGACAAGTCAAAAAAGTAATCAGAAACATGAAAAGTAATAAATCACCCGGTACCGATTTAGTTCGCATGTCGGATCTTAAGTTAACCATAGACAAAATAAGTCCAGTGTTGGCCAGACTTACGAACCTGTCTGTTAAACATTCTATATTACCTACTAAACTGAAAGAGACGATAATTAGGCCTATACATAAAAAAGGTGATTACAAAAATGAATCGAACTTTAGACCAATAGCTATTTTATCAAGTATAGACAAAATAATGGAAAAATGCATTGAAAACCAAATAAGTAACTATGTACAGAAACAAAATGTACTAAACGATTGTCAACACGGATTTTTAAAAGGCAAAAGTACAAATACATTATTATCAAAATTCTCGGATGAGATCAACAATAATTTAGCTCATAAAAAGTTTATAATTGCAGTTTTTTACGATTACAAGAAAGCATTTGACACTCTACAGACAGACACGCTACTTAAAGCAATGGGGGAGTGTGGGGTGGCAGGGCCTCTAAACCGATGGTTTCGTGATTATCTGGCGGCGCGCTCCTACCAAGTAAAAGTGAGCGACACACTTAGTGATAGGATACAAGTGACACGAGGAGTCCCTCAAGGTTCGTGCTGCTCGCCAATCTGCTACCTCATGCACGTGAACAGCCTATGCAGTCTGCTCCGTACACGTCAATGCTCAGCGTACATGTACGCTGACGACCTGTGTACCTTACGAGCTGGTACCGATATGGCGGAGACTTGCAAACTAGTTCAACAAGACGTGGACGCGGTTGTCAAGTGGTCGCATGATAATGGCATAGTTCTAAACACGGATAAAACTAAATTTCTTGCAATACATTCGCCCTACATGCGTCCATCTGAGCAGCCTTCGTCCTTGTTTGCACACGAATACCTATGTATACATAATAATACACTTAATTGTAAATGTAAACCTATACAACAAGACAATTGTATTACTTACCTTGGTGTGAAAATTGATAACAACCTGTCATGGACTCCGCATGTAGATTATATTTGTGATAAGTTGAGAATACTACTGGCAAAATTTTACCAATTAAGTTATAAAGTACCCAAAGATATTTTAAAATGTATATATATGTCATTAGTAGACTCGATCTTGAACTATGCCCTTGACAGTTATGGATCCTCTTGTAAAACAAATTTGCTAAAACTAGAATCTCTACAAATACGTTTCTTAAAATTATTAGTAAGTAAAAAAACCAAAGATAAATGTAAAAGCAACTACAACAGATTATTCAAAATATGTAATATTCTACCACTTAGACTACAGTATAAATATTTGCTAGCTGTTAACAACCATAACAGTCGGGAGCATGGTCTAACTCGTGTCGACAACACTATCCATACTCGCTCAATGACCACCAGTAAACTCAATGTACCCTTTTTTTTTTTTTTTTTTTTTCCGTGCGGAAATCCCCTCGGATACCCCCCTGCCGGAGCCGGAAGGGGAGGTTATGTCGGACTCGAACCGACTAAAACCGCACGCCGACTGTGGGTCGTGGTGCTAGGCCGGAGGTGAGGTTGTCATCGACATATCCCTCGCACCCCGGCGGACCCAGGGCCATCACTTATGGTTTAGCCCTCCTCGGGAGGGGGGACAACGGTGTCCCCGGCTCGCCCCCGGAATGGGGAGGCGCGCTTCTCAGCGCGCCGTCGCCGTGGCCTGCTTCTGCTGGGGTGACAGGCGGCTTCACCCGTCACCCCCAGGCCCGCGCTCATGGGGGACGGAGGTCAGTCAGTGCCCTCCGACGCCCGAGTTGCCTGTGCGCGCGGGCAGCGCGGTTCGCGAGTCTCGCTCGTTCGCGCTGCCTCTCCCGTCCCGCCAATGTACCCCGAGTATACAATAATTATGGTGACAGGACTATAAAAAAACGTCTCCCATACCTTTTGAGCAGCTTACCTGAGGACATCAGAGTTGAAACAAACATACAAAAGTTCAAAACAAAATTGAAAAAACACTATATGGGCGTATGTGAATGATCTATTGTGATTTTATTGTAATGTTTGTAAGTTATCATCAATATAAAAGAGACTGTGACCCACAGACAAACCAGTCACACGGTTTTGTGGGATATGTTTGTAAGAAACCTGTACTATTTAAAAAGAAATAAACGATTTAAAATCAATCAAAAAATGCGTTTGAAGACTTTTTTACCAACATTCCATTCAAAATCACTTCTTCAATCAATTCTTGCGCCCGCAGTGCTGTGGCTCTTCTTGAGAGTAATATTAGTTCTTCTTCTAAATTTAACTTCAAACATATTGATCCCAGTGACATCTTAAAAGTTTTCAAGCATCTTAAAATGAAAAAGTCTGAAGATTACTGGGGCATGTCAGTCAGTTTAAATAGTCATGTAATTGATATCATGGCACCTGATTTGGCACTCATATTTAATGAATGTGTTGATAACGGTACATTTCCTAATTTAATGAAACATGGTAAACTAATACCATTATTTAAGAAGGGATCCAAGTCAGAACTTGGAAACTATCGCCCCATTTCTATTTTGCCAGTTCTGAGTAAGGTGTTTGAGAGAGTGATGCTCAATCAGATGCAACTGTACTTCAAGGCCAACAATCTTTTCCACAGCCAACAATATGGCTTTACTGGCGGGAAATCTACCACCGATGCGGGAGTGGCCCTAGTTAGCCTAATTTACGACGCCTGGGAGGGATCGCAGGATGCCATTGGGGTATTCTGTGATCTTTCCAAAGCATTTGATTGTGTTGACCATCAAACACTCTTACTCAAGCTACGTCGATATGGTTTTGATAAGAAATCAATAGCACTATTAGAGTCGTACTTAACGGATAGGTTTCAGACTGTTAATGTGAATAACGTAAAGTCAAATGGGTCAAATGTCAAAATAGGTGTACCCCAAGGATCAATCCTAGGACCCTTTCTGTTCCTGGTATATGTCAATGACTTGCCTTATATGGTCGAGGCACAAGCTGGCATAGTACTGTTTGCAGATGATACATCGTTAATATTCAAAGCAAATAGGTATAGTACAGATGCAAATAATGTTAATAATATTCTGAATGCCATGTCAAATTGGTTTTCTGCAAACAACCTATTGTTGAATGCAGAAAAGACCAAATGTATGAAGTTTACACTACCCAATGTGAGGCAAATAGACGTTGATGTAGTGCTGGGGGGGAAGGGGTTAGAATTCGTAAACACTACTACCTTTCTAGGAATTACAATACATTCTAAATTACAATGGGGTGATCATATCACTATTCTGGCCAATAAACTTAGCTCTGCTGCCTATGCTGTGAGACGGATTAGGCAGTTGACTGATGTAGCTACTGCTAGGCTCGTATACTTTAGTTACTTCCATAGCTTGATGTCCTATGGAATACTACTTTGGGGAAATGCAGCAGACTTAGAAACTATATTTATTTTGCAAAAGAGGGCAGTTCGTGCCATTTATTGCTCAGGCAAGAGAGACTCCCTCAGGGAAAGATTTAAGGATATTGACATTTTAACTGTAGCTTCCCAATATGTATTTGAAAACATAATGTATGTCAGGAAAAATATAACTCATTACACAAAAGTAAGTGACATTACAGACAGAAATCTACGTAACAAACATAGACTTCTACTTCCATGTTATCGGCTTAGCTGGGTTAGTGATTCTTTTAAGGGGGATGGTATACATTTTTATAACAAACTGCCAGAATCGATCCTTGGTATGCCTGACGATAAATTCAAAACCTTTGTAAAGACCACCTTATCCAAAAAGGCATACTATAGGATAGATGATTACTTGAAAGATAAAAATGTCTGGCTTGAGCATGGTGCAGGCCCCTCGTAATTAGTTACGTGACTTATTTGTTACATTATGTAACTTTGTTTTTATTCTTAATTATAAAGAGTTTTATATAGGTACTTGTTGACATTTAGCTTTAAGAAAATAAATATTGTAAATTGACGTCCAAAAAATGCCGCAGTGGAATTTGTTGCGCCGTTTCTTCTCCACCAGCGCCTTGGAAGCGGTGGTAAACTTAGATTAAGTAGAATTAAAATTGACGTCAATAAGAAACAATTTTATTGTTCTATATTGAAAAATAAATGACTATGACTATGGTGGGACTAATTGAAAGAGCTCGTCAGAACATTCACCATGGCAGAGACGGTAGAAAACTGCCAAAGACGCAACATCTCTACGCATCTGCAAAGGCTCGAGGGTGTTCGTGACCTCAGTATTACGTCGCTGCAACCTGTCGAGAGCATTTAGTAAGTACTTTGCGGAGCCGTCCCAGAGATGTGAGCAGTATTCCACGCAGGAACGAATTTGGGTCTTGTATAGAAGACACCGCTACTCCGGCGTGAAAAAACGTCTCACTCTGTTCAGGACTCCGAGTTTACGTGAGGCTGATTTCATGATACTCTCGATATAGTTTTTATTATTCAGTTTGCAGCAAACATCCATACCGAGGATAGTGAGGTGATCCTGCAGTGGCAGTGGTGTGCTCTGAAGAGTGGGAAGGGGAAGGAAAGGATACCTTTGCTGTAGTAGTCATCTTGGATCGCTACATAAATAATATATTCGTAATCCGCAACCCTGAGTACCCTGAAAACGACACTCATATCGATTTTAGTAAAAATTTCGAGTCCGCCATCTTTTATCTCGAAATGGATGTTATATTCGGAATCAGCGACCCCAAGAACCCTGAAAGCAATACCCATATCGATTCTGGTGTAAATTTCGCATCCACCATCTTGGATCGCAAAATGAAAGTTATATTCGCAATCAGCGACCCCAAAAACCCTGAAAGTGGTACCCATATCTATTTTGGTGAAAATTTCGAGTCCGCCATCTTGTATCGCGAAATGGATGTTATATTCGCAATCAGCGACCCCAAAAACCCTGAAAGCGATACCCATATCGATTTTGGTAAAATTTCGAGTCCGACATCTTGGATCACCAAATGAATGCTATATTCGCAATCAGCGACCCCAAAAACCCCGAAAGCGATACCCATATCGATTTTGGTGAAAATTTCGAGTCCGCCATCTTGGATCACCAAATGGATGTTATATTCGCAATCAGCGACCCCAAAAACCCTGAAAACGATACCCATATCGTTTTTTGTGAAAATTTCGTGTCTGCCATCTTGAACAGCTAAATAAAGAAAACGAAAAAAAAAAACAATTTTAACAAACAAAACGAGTCATGAAAAAAAAAACACGTGAATAGTGTGATTACAAATGAGGCAGCCCTGAATCCGTAGTACCGAGTAAAATGTGTAATACCCCGCCCCCCACAACCCCTCTTCCCCCGCACGATTGCTCTGTCTAGACGGCTTCGTTGACAGACTGTATGTATACTGTGATACAAGCATGTCATCGATACCTTGCTATTGCCGAGCGGCCTGTTTTATTTTCTAAAACTGCAATTTTGCTGGTGAATTTTTTAGCTTCTTGTTTTTGAAATATTTTTCCGTATTTTTTTTTGTTTAGACTTTTCATAATTTGAAATATTGTGGTTTCCCTCGGTATCACTATCATTTCCTATTATTATTTTTGTTTAATGTACACCAAAAGTATAAAAGTGTAAAAGATCTTGTACGAAGCGGGCGAGCGCGAGCGCGTCCCCCTATCGTAGCAAGCACAACACTACTGGTTGCTCGACGTGTAAGCCTCTGCACAGTGCAGCAACAGGTCGCAATCGGTCATCCACCAAAACAGGCCCGGTCCCACACTGGGATAACATTTTTAAATCCTGTGCGGCGGCGGTTAAATAGGCCCGCCACGTTATTATAATTATGTAGGAAAAATAGCAAATCATAAGTCATAGTCGTCAAAAATGCCCTAGTCCCGCCCCAGCGAGAAAGATCTTTCTGTACGCACACAGATTTGGCACAGTGTCAGGCTGATTGTGCCCGAATCGCAGTGAACGTGTTAATCATCTAGCTCAGGGCTGTCCAAACCATGGCCTGCGGGCCGCATGCGGCCTGCGACTTCAATTGTTGTGGCCTGCAGAATCTTTTCTTCTTTGTTTAAATACATTAATGAGCAAATTATTTTTCTCGCGATGTAATTCAAATATTTTGGGTATGTATTCGATCACGCCGCACACAATACATTACTATTCACTAGAGAACGCGGGGAATGCGTTCATTGGGCATTGATAGCAGCAGTCAATGCGATGAAAGTTTTGATTACACAAGTTATTAAAGACTTTTTCATTATTTTAAACTTTTTATTGCGTTGTTTGCTTTGTTAAGTATATTGAGCTTTTTATCTCATCATGTCTGTAAAGAAGAGGAAGTTACGTGAAGAAACCATTCAATGTGAAATGAGGCACTTTCGAATTTCAAAATAAAATGCAAGATCCTCAGTTTCGGGCTGATCTTGCGTTTATATCAGATGTGACGCAACATTTGAACGAATTGAATTTAAAGTTGCAACGCAAAAACCACAATATAGCCAACTTATGTGAATGGATTTAAAAGCAAACTGAAATTGCTCAAAACGTCTCTAGAACAAAATGATCTTTTTTTCCAAGTTGTATACCGATTGTAAGGTGAACGCTCCCGAAGCCGAAAATCCCTAGTAGTACTCCAGGTACATAACACATTGGTATAAGAATAAAATCGATTAGGAGAAAAAAAATATTTATTAGATTTTTTGAATTTTTTCTTATTTTTATTTTGCATTATTTACGGAGAGTAAATAATGCAAAATAAAAATAAAATATCGTGTTAGTAAAGCTAAATGAAATGGTAATTCTAAACTAAAGTAAGCTCCCGCGCGCTTAGCGATAAAAAAGTAGGTACTTGTGCGCGCACTTGAAATTTGACCCTTGGCGCCGCCCGCTGAGTGACGGCCGAGTTTTTGTAAACAAACCAAAGCACATCACTACAAAAAAAAAAGACAACTAGCACCAAGCGCGTGCTTTTTGTAGTGGTGTTTTGTTATGAAATTCAAATTAATGAAAACGTAGATAATAAAATATTGAAACCTATTATACCTATTATTTTACTTATTTAAATATTTTGCGGCCCTCCAATGTATTTAGTCATTTTTGTTGGCCCTGGGTCCCATCTAGTTTGGACAGTCCTGATCTAACTAACATCACAGACCCCAAGCTGATCCCAGAGCAGGCTGGCTTTCGCTCAGGAAAGTCCTGCTGTAGTCAGATCCTCAACTTCACGCAACATATCGAGGATGACTTTGAGATACGCAAACTTACGGTAGTCTTACGTGGCGCGATGTTGCAATTGAACACTGCCTACACTTCAAATATCTGGGAGTTACCCTGGACAGGTCAAAAAGAGGGTCTCGGCACGCAACAACCTTTTGAAAAGGCTGACCAGAACAACGGGTTAGCTTTGTGTTATCTGTGGGTGAGTATGCGTGGATGTAGCACTAAATGAGATCTGCCGTATATTAACAGGTTGTCTCAAGCCAATTCCTAGCCGGCAATAGCACCTCCCAGCGTATGCAGAGACGTGGCGTCTTGTGGCATGATGAAGAAGGGCGAGCTGGAACGGAATCAGCGACACCCTATGTACGGCCACCATCACGTGCCAAAAAAGCTGAAAATCAAGAGTTTCAGGGCATGAGTTGCTCCCACCGACAGCAATCCCTCTCCGGCCAAGGTAGACCTCTGGAGAGCTCTTGGCCTCCTCGACTTGGCATACAATTTTAAGGCTTAAATGTTTTGGCACAATGAATTTGGCATACTTTTTTATTTTCTCCCGGTTATTTTGACACCATTTTAATTTGGACTTAAAGATTTTTCTAGTCTCTCTCATTTTATCATACTCAAAACCCGACGTAGCCTTGCCTGACACTGCCCAGCACTGAAATGCCAGCCTTGCCTCCTCGTGAGCCTGCTTAACATGTTTATTCCATCCAGTTACATATTTAGCCCTCCTTCCCCTTTTCTCCTGACTGGAAATTTGGGCAGCCTCCGAGAGGATACGAACAATATTCTTATACATAACATCTAACATTTCTTTGTGGCTACACTTTGTACAAAAGCCGTCCGAACATTTATGAAAAGCCACAGGGAAGTGGATTTCTCGAAGCTTACTATGACATAACTCTTTATATTTAAGTATATGACTAGCGTCTCTTTCGCCCCACACAGTTTTACTACTACAACTTTGAGGTATAATCACTGTAGGTTTTATCATATTAAAGTTACACTGCAGTGTACAGGATACACATCAACATCAACACTTACACTTGCTCTCCGTATGCATCGTTTCATAAAAATATTTAACTGTGTTTTAATCAAGTAAATTTTATTGATAAAGATAGTAGTCAATGTGTTACGCAATATGAGTTATTATTCGGTGTATTTGTGAAGGGAAAGTTATATTTTTATCGAAAATCAAAACACTTGTGTGAACGTCAAGCACAAAACTACCCTATAATATGTATTTAATAAGTGAAATTGCAATATTAAAAGACATTATAATCCATACTAATATTATAAATGCGAAAGTAACTCTGTCTGTCTGTCTGTCTGTCTGTCTGTATGTTACGCTTTCACGCCTCAACCACTGAACCGATTTTGATGAAATTTGGTATAGGGGTAGATTAGATCATGAGAAAGGACATAGGCTATGTTTGGTCGCGATAACCGACATCTACGCGGGCGGAGCCGCGGGCAAAAGCTAGTGACCAATAAATACAAGATGGTGGATGGTGGTTTTTAAGACACCGTAATAAACACAACATCAGTTCTTCTAATTGCGCCATCTTTGGTCTAACATCTGGACTACATTCTCTGTTCGGTGTCCCCGCACTTGCAAATCAATAACAGTCTAACGCGCCAACTACTGCTTATTACATAATCATGAAGTGTTCGTGTGCGGGATGCGGCAAGTACCTCACGGTGAGTACAGCTTTGAGGTGCACCAGCTGTTCGGCAACATACCACCGTGGCTGTGTCGTCCTGTCTGAAGGAAATGACGACATCGATTTGTGGCGATGTACTGGATGTGTGAGGAACTCCGTTACCCCAACCCCAGAGCCTGAGTCGGCACGCCGCCGTGAACCAATGAATCCTAGGGAATCGGTTGCTGTGCATGACGTAAACAAGGAAATCAATCTTGATCTGGCAACTGAGATTCGATCGTTTCGGAAGGAACTGAGCTCATTGAAAGCAGAAATACGTGAATGTCGTGCTGAAATGGCTAACTTCAAACTTGCAATTGACACATACAATGATGCACTTAAACTTATGGACTGCCGGATCTCCACTCTTGAACAAAGAGTTACAGCAGATGTGTCACCCCTTGAGGAAACGATTGCTGAACTTAGATGTTGTCAGCTTAATGAACGGGACCAAGAAGTATTGCTCAATGATCTCGAGATATCAGGTATCTCGGAATATAAAGACGAGAGTCTGTCCCATGTGGTGAAAGTTGTATCTGTCAAATTGGGAGTCAATATCGATGAAAGGGACATAGTACGTGCCGAGCGGCTTGGATCAACTCGTCGTAACAGACTAGATATGACCAATACTGCAAATAGAATTTCTGACACAAATGGCCTGCGTCCACGATCCATAGCTGTAAAATTTGCGCGCCGGAACTACGAGATCACCTGTTGCGGGCGGCACGATTGCGGCGGGGTTTTACGTCACTCGAGGTGGGAGTGAATGGCCCATCACGCCGTGTGTACATAAACGAGCGCCTAACCGCTGCAAATAGGCGCTTGTTCTACCATGCAAGGCAAGTGGGACAACAGAACCATTGGAAATATATCTGGACGCGAGACGGAAAGATACTGGCCCGTAAGGACGATGGTAAACCAGCAGAACGCATTCGAAATGATATGGACATTGGTAGGATTTTTGGTTCTGGTGTTGTTTGATTTCTATGAATAATAATAAGCTATTGAAGTCTGTCTCAATTTTTCGTTCTTATTGACTTTCTGTGTTTTCGGTTTTCTAACTATTTTAAACTCAGTGCACGGAGGGTGCCGTCTCCCGTAAAGCTGCAAACTGTAAAATATGTCTATAACTATGCATGTGGACAACATAGTGTGTTCATTATATCAATCTATATATTCGAACGTATATTGGTAAACACAGACGCTTGTTGTGCTGTATTACGTGTAAGTAAAGATACGTATAACAAAACTATAAGTTGCACACCCGCACTGCTATTCACAGAATTAATGATGCATTTTTTTGTTCAAGTTCAGCGCATACAACCGGTTTGCTTTATCTGTCCAGATCCGAGCTCGTATTATAAGTCTTATAACTCAAATCACCTATATAACTTTGAGTATTTATGCATTATGTTGGAACAATTTATAACTGTAACATTAACGTCTCAAGTACTCGAACCAACTATGTGTTATATTGCCTATGTCAATGGTTGAAAAATTCGTAAAAGTTGGATTTCTAAATGCGGGTTCTCTAAATACAGTACAAGACGATTTTATCGCATTGTTCGACAGACATAAATACGATATTATGGCAGTTGATGAAACGTGGCTTAGACCGGGTGATGACGCACGACTACGAGCGCCTGTGGTGTCGGGTTATAGGCAGCGACATATTCCGAGGCCCGAGTTCGTACGATCTCATGGAGGGGGTGTTGGGTTCTATCTGAGGCGGGGTCTCAATGTGCGCACTCTGTTAGTGCCTGTTGATGGTAGGTATGAATCGGTGGAGCAAATGTGGCTACAATTTACGTGTAATGGTAAAAATATTATTATCGGCACAGCCTCGACCGCAATGGCTGTGTTTGGAGCTGTTTCTTGATGCAATTACGCACTCCTTGAGTAGCTTTGGTAGCTGTGATCACACCGTACTATTAGGAGATTTTAATGTGAATCTTTTGAATAACTGTTCTAATAGTAATAATATTATATATATACATTATTTACTTATTTATACTTTTTTCTTCTTTTATTGTAAGTATTGTATGGGTTCAACTAAACACACATAATAATGAACGACTCAGATAGTGATGATAGGTTTTTCTCCGCTAGTAGTCTCAACGACAGTTTTGAGAGTGTACCATCTGTGTCACTCGAGGATATTCTTCAGTCACAGTTTTCGGATGTCCCCAGGCATTTTAATGTAGTCCATATAAATGCTCAGAGTATTCCTGCCCATTTCCCGGATGTGCTGGCTAATTTTGAAAATAAAAATATTCATGCTATACTTGTTTCCGAATCTTGGCTAAAACCTTGTCTACCTTCTACTTCTTACACACTTCCGGGTTTCCAGCTTATTAGGAATGATCGAGTGCCTGCTGGAGGTGGCGGCGTGGATATATATATACGCTCTCAAATCCCTCATACAGTTATCAGTATGTCGCCACAACCGACACCAACCGATGCGGGTGACCATCTTTTCCTGGAGCTGGAACTAAACCACGCTAAAGTTTTACTAGGCGTCTACTATCCCTCATTGTCAAAAGTCAATTATTTTTCTTCTTTTGAACATTTGTTAGAAACCTATTTACCATCTTACAGGCATACAATAATAATGGGAGATTTTAATACATGTTTGGTTAAACCAGGGCCATGTATTGCGCGAGCTACGTCTCTCCGACGCATTGTTCAATCCTCTAACTTAACTATCCTCCCTCTGAACACTACTCACCACTTTCCCGACTGTGCCCCTGCTCTTCTTGATCTCATTCTTGTTTCTTCGCTTACTCATGTTGCAAAGCATGGCCAATGCTCAGCTGACATGTTCTCTTACCATGACCTCATTTATCTCTCCTACAAGATACGGCCACCCAAAGTAAAACCTAAAATTATAATGCAGCGCAGTTTTGGTGGCATTGTACTTGACAGGCTTCGTGAGGACGCTCGTAATATTGACTGGAACCCTCTGCTGACGTCCAATTGTGTGGATACTAAAGTCAATGCTTTCACTGATAACATAACAGAGCTTTATGATGTGCATGCACCAATTCGTGCCATTAAAGTCAAGCACCTACCTGCACCTTGGCTTACACGTGATATCAAAGAGCTAATGGCGAAAAAAGCTGCAGCTAAGGCCAGGTACAAGATTAAGGCTACCCAGAGCAATTTGGAGAAGTATGTGGGTCTCAGAAATAAATGCAACAGGGTGTGTAGGAATGCACAACGCCAACATATCCATGCCTCGGTAGAAAGCGGGGATCCAGCAAAAGTCTGGCAATTTCTGAATACATTGGGAGTTGGAAAGTCACGTCAAGACACAATCCCTAAAAACCTAAACTTAGATGCACTTAATGTACATTTCTCTACTTCGTCCAATTTTAATGGAACCACTAAAACCAATACACTGCAATATCTTTCATCTATTCCAACTCCTGATCATCCACCTTTCATCTTCAACCAATTGACCGCTTGTGATGTTAAGAAGAGCATTTTGTCTATTTCATCCAATGCTGTCGGTAGCGACGCCGTTAGCCGAAATATGACTGTACCGGTTCTGGAGGACATTCTTCCTATCCTATGCCACATCTTTAACTACTCCATTTCTTCTGCTATTTTCCCATCCTCATGGAAAAATGCCCAAATTATTCCTTTACCTAAGAAATCCAAGCCATGTTCCTGCTCTGACTACCGTCCTATATCCATCCTTCCTTTTCTCTCTAAAGCTTTAGAGCGCCTCATTAACTCGCAACTCAGCTCCTTTCTAAATAAAAATGCGCTACTAAACCCGCTACAATCTGGTTTCCGACCTGGGCACAGTACTGCGACAGCGTTGGTTAATATCACGGAAGTCATAAGACTGGGCATGGATTTTTTTTTTTTTTTTATCGTGCGAAAAATCCCCACGGATACCACCCCCACGGAGCCGGTGGAGGCGGTTATGTCGGACTCGAACCGACTAAAACGCACGGCGTCTTGGGTCCTTGGTTGCCGGAGGTGAGATTGCCAAAAGCATATCTCTCGCACCCCGGCAGACCCAGGACCATCTCTTCCGAGATGGCCCCCTTCGGGTTGTGGGGACCACAGTGTCCCCATCTAGCCCCGGTTACGGGGAGACGCATTTGGCGCCGCCGCCGCGGCCTGCTTCTGCTAGGGTGACAGGCGGCTCCACCGGTCACCCTCAGGCCAGCGCTCATGGAGGACGGAGGTCGTTCTGCGACCTCCGACGTCCGGTTCGCCTTCGCTCTGCGCGGGCTTCCCGGGCCCGAACTCTAGTCCGGATCCGACCGGCCGCCTCCTTCTCGAGCATTACTTGCTCGCAGAAGGAGACAGCCGCACCCCAAGCGTTCGCGCATCTTACCATCGCTGTGAGCAACGTGGCGAGTGTGAGGACTCCCACCCCCAGAGCCGCCACTAGGACCCGCCTCGGCGTGTCCCACGCCGGGCACTCGGTCAGCGTGTGCAGCTCTGTGTCCTCGCTCGCATCACAGTGATGGCACTCGGACGTTGGCTCCTTCCGGATCCGACACAGGTAACTCCCGAAACACCCGTGTCCGGTAATCACCTGCGTCAGCCGGTACGAGAGGCTGCCGTGTGGCCTCTCTAGCCACTCCTCCATGATGGGTCTTACCGCCGCTATTACGGCGTGCCCTGCGCTTGGTCGCCCAAGTCGTAGCTCCCATTCCGCTACCATGTCCCTGTGGAGCTGAGACCTCACGGCCCGAATTTCATCAGGCTCGGGTTCCCGTCCCTGCTCCCGCGCCTCCTTTCGATACCGATATAGCATCGAAAGGGCTCTCGCATCCAGGTTCCACGGTAGGGATCCGGCAAGGAGACTCGCCGCCTCCAGAGATATCGTGCGGTACCCCCTAATGGCCCTGTTGGCCATTGCACGCTGCGGCGCACGCAGCAGACGCGCATTGTGGACCGTCAGGGTGTCCGCCCATATTGGGCACCCATATAGGGCCATGGACCGCACGACTCCCGCGTAGAGTCTCCTGCAGGAGTCATCCGGCCCCCTCATGTTGGGCAGCAGCCGCCCCAAAGCGGCAGCTGTGTCCTTCAATTTAGGGGCCAGTCTTCGGAGATGCTCCCCGAAGTTCCACCGGTCGTCAAGCACGAGCCCCAGATATTTCATCTGTGGCTTGATGCCGATGGAAATGTCTCCCACTATGAGGCTGGAATCCTCCGGTGGCACGCGCCGAGGCCCATGAAAGAACATGGCCTCGGTTTTATGCAGGGCCACCTCGAGACCCAGCCGCCGGATCCGCTCCACGACTTGGGCAACCGCGGTCGTGGCCTTCAGGGTCGCTTCGCGGTATGTAGCCCCGCACGCCGTCACTAGCGTGTCGTCCGCATCACACGTGACGGCGGCACCGTCCGCGAGCTCACCGCGAAGCACCCAGTCGTAACCGATGTTCCACAGTAGCGGTCCCAGGACCGATCCCTGCGGAACACCGCACGACATCTCTCGCCGACCGAGCCCGGTCGCACTTGGGTAGACGACTGCTCTCTCCGATAAATACGCCCCGACTATACGGCGAAGGTAGAGAGGCACTTCGTGATACACGAGCGCCTCCCTAATGCAGCTCCAGGGCAGGGTGTTAAAGGCGTTGGCGATGTCCAGTGACACCGCCAACACCACCTCACCCCGAGTGACGGCGTCCTTCGCCAGAGTCCTCACGCGCATGATGGCATCCACGGTGGAGCGCCTCCGGCGGAAGCCATACTGGCCATCCGCCAGGTCAGGCCCCACCCTGGATAGGTGCTCGACGAGGCGCTTTGCAATCACTCTTTCAAAGAGCTTGCACACCTCGTCGAGCAACACTATAAATAAATAATAAATAAAAATAAAAATATTTTTATTCTCTCAAGCAATTAAATACAGATTCTTATTAAATAAAACAATAATATTATTATTTTCTTAGTGTGTCATAATGGCTATACAAAAACACTGTAATTGTGAGACTGGTGCCTAAACTAGATACAACAATTTGTATCTGTATTTATAGGTCACCAGGAAACCCACGTAACCAGTAAACTGATGTAAAATGAGTACAATTAATTAATTTATTATATTTTATTACGACTAATTATTTAAACAAAAGCAAACTACATTAAGGATTTATTATACCTAGCTATTTTATAGATTACATTTAACATAGAACCTCAAGTAAATACTCCGTTTCATCATAATTTAGATGTTGCAACCAATTTGTAAGCATTTTTTTGCATTCGTATCTAGATTTAGTGTACAAACTTATGCTTCTACTAGCTCTATTGTAAAGTCTTGGACCCAGGACGTAACACTGGCGAGCCGCGAACGAGGTTCTGTGCACAACCGGCTCGCATATCGCATGCTTTCTACGGGCTAAGGCGTAGGCGATAGGATCATACTCAAGAGTTGTATGAGTATGGTGAATTGCTTTAAGCATAAAAAGTTGACGAACTGTCAGAACTTTGTAATCGCGAAAAAGTTGTTCGGTTGGGTATCTAAGAGGCTTCCTATTTATAACCTTAATTACAGCTCTTTGTGCTCTTTCCAGTGGTAGCAGGATCGTTTTGTGTACTCCTCCCCACGCCAGTATACAATACGTTAGTATTGACTGTGCAAGGCTAAAGTACACAGTTTTTAAGATGGCTGCATTCGCAGAGCCTCGTAATGTTTTAAATATGTAAATTAACTTGCGAGTGCGAGATTTTAATGTTTCAATTTGTTTTTTCCAAGAGAGCGTTTCGTCTATGTATACCCCTAAGTATTTAGTCAAGGAAGTTCTCACTAATTCCATGCCTGTGTAGTCATTTGAGTCAGTCAAGTTAGCAGGGGCCCTGATGCAGATTGAGTCTGGCTGAGGTAAGTAGCTAGAGATTGTCGCGAATGTTACGTACACTGTCTTTGATATATTTAGGGTGAGTAGATTGTTTGAAAGCCAGATAGACACTAGTTTCATAATCTTGGCAGCCTTCATTTGGACCTCCTGCCACGTCGTTCCCTCTACTATTAGAGCAGTATCGTCTGCATAAGTAATTACGGAACACCCAGCATAGCAAAGCTGACATAGCTGATTTATGTAAATCAGGAAGAGTGTAGGTCCTAGAACGCTTCCTTGGGGAACACCATAGGAGAGCTGAGCGTACTCGCTAGTGACATCATCGACTTTTACACACTGTGTCCGGTCAGTCAAGTAATCATGGAAAAGTTTGAGTGCCAAACCTCTAATTCCAATGTTCTCTAGTTTATATAAGAGAATGGGAATCGATACCGTGTCAAATGCCTTTTTCAGGTCCAGGAATATACCAACGCATTTTAGCTTTTTATCAAGTGATTTAGAGACAGTTTCAGTCAAGTGGAGAACAGCATCTTCCGTTGATCTATTTTTTCGAAAACCATACTGGTTTTTTGAAAGAATGTTTTCTTTTTCAAGAAAATCTAACAATCTTTTATTTAACACTTTTTCCAAAATTTTAGAGAATATATTTAGTACAGATATAGGTCGGTAGTTTTCAGGGTTGACTTTATCCCCTGCACCTTTATAGATGGGGTGTACAATTGCTTGTTTAAGGGCTTTTGGAAATACCCCTGCACTAATGCAGAGGTTACATAGTTGTGTTATAAGAGGGACCAGAGTAGTTCTTGCATTTTTTACAAAAAATACTGAGATATTGTCCCACCCCGAGGCGCAGTCGTTTTTGAGTGATAGGATCAAGTTCTCTATCTCCTTGTTGTCGGCTTCTAGAATGGCAATCGAGTTGGGGTAGCTAGTCTGAGGAAAAAAGTTAGGTGGCAAAGCCATAGGAGTAGTTTTATTGGATATATTATTTGCTAGTTTTGACCCAACAGTTGCAAAGTAATTATTTATTAAGTTGGCAGAGATTTTGGGATTCTCAGCCGCTAGCAACAAATTGGTGGACCGGGTGGATTTAACTGGCATATTTGCAACCATCTTTATAGTTTTCCAAGTTGTCTTTGGATCTTTTCCCGCTCTTTGAAACTGTCCTGCTTCATGCACACGCTTCAATTTATTTAATAATCTACAGCAAAAATTCCGGTATCGCGTATAAGCTATTTTTAACGTCACATTATTAGGATCGCTTCTGCATTTAAGATGCAATCTATCCCGGTTTCTTATACATTTTAAGAGCCCTGGGGTTATCCACGGTTTAATGGCATACTTTTTTGAAGTTGATAGTTTTGTTTTAGTACAATTTTCTATGGTCTTCGTTATCTTAGAGATCAGTAAGTCAGTGTAAGTGTTCGGGTCAGTCATGTTCGTTAATTCACTAAAATCTAATTGTCGAAGTTCATTTAGTGCCGCTTCAATGTCTAGACGCTTTATGTATGATGGAGATTTCATGTGCCTATTAGGATAATCAATGCACAGAATGGTTGAGTAATGGTCTGTTATTGTCGATGTAACTACTAAGGTTTTAGAGCTAAGCTTAGATTTTAAAATAACATGATCATAGCAAGTTTTGTCATGAGTTGCAAAAAAATGCTTAGAGAGGTAACCTTGTTCCGCCAACATCTCCAGGTATTGGTCAGCAGCAGGAGAATCAATCCCCGGTAAGATGTCAATATTAATATCGCCAAGAATAGACACAGTTTTAAATGATGATAAATTACATAAAACTTCACACAAACCGTTTGTAAACACGTCTGTGCTCGAAAACGATGGCGAGCGGTAAATTGCAACGACAGCAAGGTCGCTTTTAAATTTGCACACTACTACAGAACCTTCATTAAATGTAGGGCATTCAATTAGACATCGTATGTTGCTTTTCACATATATCACTACGCCATCGTTTTGATTAATGTTTACATTGGTACTATATGAGTCATAGCCGGACATCGGTGGAATGTTCGTCACTTTACTTAACCAGCACTCAGACAAAATGATGACGTCGAAAGTACACTTGATTTCTGCTAACAAAACTAAGAGTTGATTAAAATTACGATTTATGCTACGTATATTCATATGAAAAATCTTAATACGAGAGTTTTTATTACCTATCTCCAATTTGCACTCACTGGGCGAACACAAGTATGAGCCGCTATCCCCCAAGTCCTCAATTTCTTTATGTACCTCATCCATAATATCCTTTTAACTACCGTAGGGCTAGGAAAGTGTTTTATTCGGCGCTCTAGGCGCCCGCATAATCTGTTGATTGAAGAAGTCGGTCCTCTGCACTTTTTCGGGCCGGGCACTGTACGTCACCAGTACCATGATTGTGTGGCTTCTTGAAGCGCATGCAACTTGCACATTTAGGCGATTGATCACGAGCGGAGCATTCTTTCTGTGTGTGGCCAACACATCCACAGTGACCACAAGTTGGTTCCGTGTCTCGGCAGTATTTTGCTGAGTGTCCGTATTGTTGACACTTGTAACATCTAGTTACAAGTGTGAAGTCTCGGACTGGGCATGAAGTCCAATCTACAAATATGCGTTCTTGTTTAATTAGAATGTTTCTAATCTCGGCGGTTACCTCCACAATGTAGTTACAGTGAGCACTGTCTTTTTTACCAGATTTATGGCTTAGTTTGATAGAGCTCAAAAAATGTTCACGGGTCAGGCTTGGATGCATTTCGGTAATATTTTGTTCGAAAAGGCAATCGAACAAGTGTTGTTCTGAGGTATCAGACGGTACACCGAGAAAAATCAATCTAGGCCTCTTTTTAGAAGTCTCTTCGATTTTAAGGCCCGATAATTGTAGCTGCTGTGATGATTTCAGTTTTTGTAGGTCATCATTCCCTGCTGTGCTTATAATTATACCACCGTTCCTGATTTTTCTTAGCCCGCGAATATGAATCTTCAATTTGTCAGGCTTGATGATATCCTGCACCATCTTTTTGGTATCCTCGCTAGACTTTTCTTTATCGGCTGGATATATTGTTAAGCTAGCAGTTTTTGGAGGGCAAGCAAGATTTCCCTTACCTGTCTTTATGATGTCAGCATAGGAGACACAGGACTGAGAATGTGTCACTTTAGCAGCATTCTGGATACCGTTCTTCAGCTCTCGCAGTTGCAGACAGGTGTCATTAGCCTTTCCCAAGGACTCAATTTCGGCGTGGGCTGATATGAGCTTCTGTTTCACCGATTGATACTGCACTGCCATCTGCGAAACTCCATGCATCACACTTCGACATATATTTGATATTCGAACCTTGCTTTCACTGTTGAGCTTACCTGCTTCGGTTGAGATAGAACATACTTCGGTAAGCAGGCTATCAATCTGGCTCATCCATTTTTGAATCTCTGGAGTAGAGATCACGGAGAGCTGAGGTGCAGTAGGGGCTGGTGTGCTCTCGTCTTGTGAGTGCGGAGGTGGGCTACGCGCGGTCCGGGAACTCCGGCTGAATGGCGAGTCCATCACGAGATTTTTCTCATTCCTTACGAGTCAATGTCAAAAACTTTTATATAATGCACTAGACATTAAACACAATGTAGCACAAGAAATTTGCTAAGTCAGAATAATCTTGACCTGGTTACGATAAATATTGTTTTTAATAGAAATAATTACATGAGCACGTCCGTTTACATTCACGACAAACAATCAATTCAACTATGGGCCTGTAGGCGGACGGTGAGTCCGCCGGGCGCCCCGCCTTTCGGATGAGGACCAGTTTCCCCGTCTTCCACATCTTCGGAAACTAGCCTCGCTCCAAACATGCGCTGAGAAACCCTCTCAATCGGGGCTCGAGAGCGTCTTCTTCGCCTAGAGCTAGGACCCACGCTCGGCCTGGAATGCCGTCTGGTCCCGGGGCGGTGTTCTTGGCCTTAAGCCTTAACACCGCCAGCTCTAGCTCTACCCAAGTGACCTCGGGCACGTCGTCGTCATCCACGTTGGGCGCCATAGGCGACCTAGGTGGCGGAGTCATCTGCGGTGGAATATGTTCCACCGCCCGCGCTGGGAACAGGGAGCCAACGACTCCTCCGAGCAGCTCCGGCTGGAGACACCGGGTCAATGGCGGGGCCCGGGGGCGCAGCTTGCCCCTTACCATAAGGTAAGGCCGCCCCCATGGGTCCCGCTCCAGCGTCTCCAGCAGCTCTTTATGAGCTGCTGCCTTTGCCTGCCTTATGGCCACTCGGAGGTCCTTTCTGACCTCGCTGTACCCCGCATGAAGCTCCGCCTCTCGGGGCTCCGTATCTGCGGGGCGGCTACGCCTCCTTCGGAGTCTGGTCCACCGGCGGAAAGCGATCACGGAGGCCTGTCGGAGCCTCGCGATGTCCGCCGACCACCAGTAGACCTGACGCCTCGGATTATAGGGCGGAGCCCTAGGCATAGCCGCGTCGCAGACACGCGTCATGGCCTCCCGGAACCACGCCGCCTCATCGTCTATGTCGACAGGCCTGTCCGGCGCAGAGGCCCAGGCCTGTACGATGGCGGCCTCCAGGAGGACCTCCCGATCCATTCGCTTAAGCACCCAACGTGGCTCGCGTGGAGCCGGTGTAACCGGCGCGGCGCCCGCAGGATGGGAGACGTCGAACCGAATGTATCGGTGATCCGACGCTGTCCCCACCTCCCCAAGGACACGCCAGCCCTGCACACGGCCTGAGAGCGGGGCGCTCGCGAACGAAAGGTCCACAATTGAGTCGCCCCAACTCTTCACGCACGTGGCGACGGCCCCGCGATTCAGGAGAACTAGGCTGAGACTATCAGCCCAGCTCTCCACTGCCCTGCCCCTCGGGTTCGTGCGCCGGGAACCCCAGTTCAGAGACCAGGCGTTAAAGTCCCCGAGCACCAGAACCGGGTGAGGGTAACAGGTATTGATGACGACGGTCAGATGATCCAGCCACTGCTGGTACTCATCTATGACTCGGTTCGGCGAGAAGTAGACTGCCACGACCGCTATTCCCCCCACAAGTGCCGCTACGCAGCCATTCCCCCTTGTCACGACAACAAGGGGGGGACTGCCGGCAGCGGCATTGTGCACCAGTGCCACCGATCCGTCCAGGTCGGTTTCCCAGGCAGGCCCGAGAAACCGGTGAATGTACGGCTCGGCGACAGCGGCGACATTAATGCCCCACTGTGCGATGCTCTGGAGCAGAAGTGCCTGAGCATCGACACAGTGGTTTGCATTTGCCTGCAGGACGCGGAGTTGAGGATCCATTATGGGAGGCAGGGCCCCCCCTCACTGCGGCGGCATAACCGGCCGGCGTCGCGAGAGGAGGACGCCGGGCGACGTCGAGGATCGCTTCCAGCCGCCGATTGGTGCGCTCCTCCTGCGCCACCATTTCGGCGCGTATGGCCGCCATACATGCGGCCAAGGACGCCGGCTCTGCCGGTCGAGTCGGCGGCTGCGCAGTCTGCGCTGGCCGCTCCGTCTGCACTGGCTGCCCCGCCAGTGCCGATTGCGCCGACCGCTCTAGTTGCGCCTTCCGCATTGACCGAGTCACCACTCCCGGCAACTCGGTCAGGTGCTCCACCCTTCTCTTGAGGGCCTCCAGCTCCGCCGTAACTCTTTGGAGCTGGCGCCGGGACTCGGCCTGCCGCCGTTGGGCCTCAGCCTCCCTCCTCGCCTGTTCCTCCATCTGGGCGGCCAGACCCTCACCGGCAGCTGCGATCTGCTCTACAATCCCGAGCATTTCTGCCTGCTCGGGAGTCGCAGACTCCGCTTGTCTCGCCATTATCTGGCCAAGGCGGTGAGTGAGGATCATTGTCCTCCTGAAGATGGGCGAGTCCAGCGCCACCTCCCTCTCCGGGCTGGATGCACCAACCCACGGAGAGGAGTCCCGAGGGGGGGCGGCCCTCCCACCGCTCCTCCTCGCCCTTTCACGGCCTGTAGCCTGCACCTTCGGCTTAGGGGGGCACGGGCGATCCTCTTCGCTGCTGCTGTTACTGCCGCTGGCGGCCGACCCAAGACCGGGAGGGATAAAATCCTCATCCTGCTCGTCCACCAACGGCAGGGGAACCTTTTTATTCCCCTTCCCCTTGCGCTTTTTGGCTGCAGACCTCGTCTGCAACCCAGGCAGCGCCTGCCTGTCCTCCTTGGTGGTGACGCCAGATTCCTCTGACGTCACCATCGCCGCTGTTGGGGACGACGAATCGTCCAGGTGTAGCGCGACCTCCGCGCTACTGGTAGAGTTGGGGCCGGATTTAGAGCTCGGCGCCGGGCTCAGGCAATGGTTGTCCTCCCCAGAGTACGAGGGACGGCCGTCGCCGACAGGCGACGGGAGGGACTCCCCAGCTAGGCTGGGACCCTCCTGGGTAGATTTATTCGTAATTTGATCCATTGCATTATTTTGAGGTTTTTGTCCTCCGACGTGGACGCCCTTGGGACTGGATTCCCTCCAGCCACTCATCCCATCGCCAGGCGTCAAAGCTTGGGATTGGGGATTTTTTATAGAGGTTTACTCCTCGCGGATCCGGAGATCCATCGGTCCTGTCAGTTCAGGGTTACGGCTGGGCCGAACGGGGTATGCACCAGACCGAGTCCGTCCGCCCCTGGGGGTAATTTTTTATAGAGGTTGTCTTCCTCGCAGCCCACTAGGAGCCACCGTTCCTGACCTAAGTCAGGCTTACGGTTTGGCCGCACGGTGGTCTGCATCAGACCATGTCCCCCACCTCTGGACGAAGCCAAAGGTGGAGAACCCGTCCGCCCTAGAGCACCCTCCACTACGCCCTCTGCAAACAGAGGGTCATGTGGAGGGCCCACGAGCGGCCCCTGACAGGGCCACTCCCGCCTGGGTTGTCTTAGCGTCTCTCCCCTGTCCCCTCCGAAAGCAGAGAAATACTGGAAGAGACGCCGACGACCACGGGCCTTACAGGTCCGTCATCCCACGACCCCACCTCAGTGGGGTCCGCCGATGGGTTATTCGTCAACGGCCAACAGAACTCCCAAGGGGGGAGTCTGTTAGCCGTTGTCCAGGGTGCACCAGCCCTCCCGCTTCCGCTCCCCAGGACCGCGGTCCAAAGGGGGAAGAAACGGGAAGGCCAACGTGGGGGTTACCCAACCAGCACCCCAGACTGGGCATGGATAGTGGAAATCTCACGCTTCTATCCTTACTTGATTTTAGCAACGCTTTTAATACTGTAGATTTCGACATCCTGCTTGGTATACTTAGCTCTATTAACATATCTCCAACGGCTATTGAGTGGTTTCGTAGTTACCTGTTTGGTCGCCGGCAGCGTGTTCGCGTCGAAGGAATAAGTTCTTCCTGGTGCAACACGACTGCTGGTGTACCTCAGGGTGGCGTTCTATCTCCGTTACTTTTCGCCATTTTTATAAATACAATCTCCGAGAAATTACTTTCTTCCTATCACCTGCTGATGCTGATGACCTACAAATTTACACCCAAGCACCTCCAAACAACTTGGCAGATGCATTTACTGTACTCAACAAGGACGTGGATCGGATTTGCGAATGGAGTAAGAACCATGGACTTACCCTAAATTCATCCAAGACACAAATAATTGTTATTGGTAGTCCAAGGTTGACTTCGAAAATAGACTGGACCCAGCTTCCACAGATTACTATAGGCGGAGCAGTCGTGCCGGTTAGTGACAGTGTCAGGAACCTTGGCATCTGGCATCTACATGGACAAATCATTTTCTTGGGATATCCAGATTCAGGAAACCAGTCGCAAACTCCGAAACTTTCTTACAATTGCCACTAAAACTGCGCTCGCACAATCGATTCTTCTCCCTGTTCTCGATTACGCCGATGTCAGCTATCCTGATCTCACGGAGGAGCAACTAGATAAACTTGAGCGACTTCAAAATTTTTGCATAAGATTCATATTTGGCCTACGCAAGTATGATCACGTCTCAGATTTCCGTAAACAACTCAAGTGGCTCCCAATTCGGTTTCCCAAGAATTCCCATATTCTAACATTGTTATACAATGTATTATTTAATCCCACCAGTCCCTCTTATCTCAAAAAACGTTTCCAGTTCCTCCATGACACGTTCCTGAGGTCGTCCGAGAATTTGAAGCTGAGAATGCCAATGCATTCGAAGGATTTTGTTGACAAATCATTCACTGTCAAGGCCGTGCGCTTATGGAACGCATTGCCATTGAACATAAGACGGGCAAAATCCTTAGACGTTTTTAAAAGAATGGTTAAGGACTATTACCTATCGTCTTGTGCACTATGAGAACTCACCATTATTATATGCTCTTTTACTGTTCTCTCTTCTTAATGGTAAGTACTTATATACTACTAGCTTTTGCCCGGGGCTCCGCCCGCGTGTATGTCGGTTATCGCGACCAAACATAGCCTATGTCCTTTGTCATGGTCTAATCTACCCCTATACCAAATTTCATCAAAATCGGTTTAGTGGTTGAGGCGTGAAAGCGTAACATACAGACAGACAGACAGAGTTACTTTCGCATTTATAATATTAGTATGGATTTACTTATCTATTTATGTATTATAGTTTATATAGTTGTTGGTATATATTTATAATACTGTACGTACAACCGTATATTTACTCTATTTGTACTTCTCTCTTTCTTTTGTTGTTAATACACCTTGTATATCCTAGTTTTTCCCATAACTACACCATAATTTCTATTGTTATCACGTTACTGTCCATCCCAAGGTTGCCTGGAAGAAATCGCTTCCAGCGATAAGGCCGCCCATTGTACATTATACTGTATAGATGCGTATTATTTATATGACCTACTGTAAATCTGTTGGTGTACAATAAAGAATTATCTATTTATCTAATACTTCTCTGCTCTTGTCGAAATTATATTTCTATGGCTTCGACCATAACACGATATTGTGGTTTCACAGCTACTTGAGTGAGCGCAGGCAGCTAGTTGAGCTAAAATTCAGTGATGGAAATACCAAAACATCTTCTATGGCTTCCTTGAAAAGGAGCGTGCCTCAGGGATCTATTCTGGGCCCAATTCTTTTCATCCTATATTCGGCTGACACCGTTGCACGTATTAGAAATTGTAAATATCACATATATGCTGACGATGTTCAATTATACATCTCCTTTCCGCCACATGAGTACCAGAATGCCATAAGGGACTTGAATGAGGATCTGGGTAGGGTAGCTGCTTGGTCACAGGACAACTGTCTGGTACTTAATCCAAATAAAACGAAGTACATGTTGCTTGGCACTAAACATCAGTTAGGCCAACTGCCCGCTGATTTGGATGTTTCACTTCTGGGGGAACCTTTAGAAAAGGTATACGTGGCTAGAAATCTTGGATTAACTATGGATCCTAATCTTCGTTTTGAGGAGCACTTGAGCTCCACCATTCGGAACTGTTTCTATCGCCTCAAGGTTCTATAATAATAATAAATAATAATAATTTATTTCATTAATTCATTAGTACTTGTTACATAGTTTCTTAATCTATCTATTGCTATCTTTTATACTAAGTACATACTATCTTAGATGTATTATGTAATAATACATATATTATATATGAGCTCTACATTTGTCGAATAACTCTTACATTATCTATAGTTATTCAGCTGTGCTACATAGCTTGTGCCTGAACTAGGTAATCCTGTTTTTCAGGCTTGTGGTGCATTTTTTTACATTTAAAATAAACAAATAAATAATTCTTAGGTATAAAAGCTACTTGCAAAGTGGATTGGCAAATAAATCTAAACTTATATCTTAGTTACTAAAATACTTAACAATATTTATTTCACCACCGTTATTAACTTCTCTGTCTCATCGTGTGTCAATTTTTGCAGGAAATTCTTTAGGACATTCTTACACTGGTTATAGTTCAGGGGATAAATGTCTACTATGGCATTTACTCTATTATACAGCAGTGGTCCCAGAAACATAAAGAATTTGGCTGTATATTTGTGCTTTATCGTAATTCGCTGTGTGCATGCAATATCTTTCCGTCTTTTATTTACAATTTCAGTGCTGTAGGGGAGTGCTGCGTGCTGTTTTAGCACTGTGCTCATTATGAATAGCTGGCGGACTGTTAGTAGTTCACAAGATTTGTATAGGAGGTCAGTGGGATATAGAAAAGGTCGGAAAGTTGCTACCTTTAGGATAGCTCTCTGTGCTCTCTCGATGGGCAGTAACAAGGATTTACCCCCTCCTCCCCATGACGTTATGCAGTATGTTAATATTGATTAACAAAGGGCATAGTATACCTGTTTAATTAGTTTTAAATCAGCAATGTACCTAATTTTCTTAAATACAAATATCAGTTTGCGTAGTCTTTTAATTAGTGCTTCGCTATGTTGAGCAAAAGACAGGGTTTCGTCTATTGTAATACCCAGGTATTTTATATTGTCTGCTCTAGCTATATCCGGGCAGGTACACTTGTTGACTGTGTCATCAGGGTCTTTACAATGGTGAGCATAAAGTAACGGTTCTGTCCGGGGAGTAGTCTGTCTTTTGCGCATCGAGAAAGCAACATATTTAGTTTTTTCTGTATTTAATGTTAGTAAGTTATATTGAAGCCATTTATTAATAATATTGAATCCGCGCTGGGCATGCCCGTACGCTTCATTTTCTGACTCAGCAGAAAAAAGGAGGGCAGTGTCGTCCGCATATGATTTGATCGTGCCGTGCTCTAGTTTTAGATTACAAAGTTCATTTATGTAAATTAAGAACAGTGTACTTCCCAGGATACTTCCTTGTGGGATACCAAAGTTGGTGTTTTCTAGGTCGTCACTGAGAACATTGCCGATCTTTACACATTGCGTACGCTCTTTCAAATAGCTTTCGAAGAGTGTTAGTTGTACGCCTCTTACCCCTATATTTTCCATCTTTTTCAACAACTTAGGAATGGAAACCGTGTCATAAGCTTTGGCTAGGTCCAGGAATATACCCACTGTGCGATTTCCCATATCAAGTTCTTGTGCTATGAGGTCAGTCAAATGATGTACAGCATCGGCCGTCGACCTTTTGGCTCTAAAACCAAACTGCGTATTTGACAAAAGTGAATTATCCTCCAAATATTTCATCAACCTATTATTTACAATTTTCTCAAGTATTTTTGACATTGCAGGGAGTAAGGAAATGGGCCTGTAATTTGTTACTTGCTCTTTTCCTCCCGATTTGTATACCGGGACAATTACTGCTTTTTTGAGACATTTGGGGAATACACCAGTTGATAAGCATTTTTGGAAGATGTTGGTTAACGGAGGCACTAAAATACGCCTGAATTTTTTAAGGATCTTACTTGAAATGTTATCCCAACCTACTGCACAGTCTTCTTTTAAATTCATTATTATTCTTTCAATCTCTTCCTCGTCGGTGTCTAGCATCACAAAAGATGATAATGTAGTCTTGCACGGGAAGGGAGGGCTTGATGAGTGCTGTGTGTGTCCCTGCACTTGTTGTGCAAGCCGCTTACCAACATTTAAAAAGAAATTATTGACTATGTTAGCTGACGCAACCTGTGACGAGTCAGCACTCAATAAACTTGTAGGCGATTCATTTTGTTTCGTGGTGTAGGTCATATTCTTAATATGTTGCCAGATAATTTTATTATTCGAACCAGCTTTTTCCAGTTTTAGTTTATCATAATTTATTTTAACTTTTCTCAACAGATCATTGCAAAAGTTTCTGTATCGTTTGTATGATACCTGTATTATTAAATTATTAGGGTCACGTTTACATTTTAAGTGCAGTTTATCCCTGTGCTTCATGCAGCGAATGAGGCCGGGTGTTATCCAAGGCTTCAAGCTATAGTTTTTATTATGCAATCTTATTGCAGTTGTATTTTTCTGCACAGCATTTTTTATTTTGTCGGTCATGTACTGCATACAAAAATGCGGATCATCAGAATAGTAAACGGGGCCAAAGTCGATGTCGCGTAAATCGCCTTCAAGTCTATTCGTATCTAATTTATTAACTATGCGTGCATTTTTTGATCTAGGTAACTTGCAACTTAGGGTTAGTAGCGCAGCATTATGATCGGTTATAGGATTATTGATGACAAGCGTTTGTGAGCGATAGTGCGATTTTAGCATGACGTGGTCCAAGCAAGAGCCACTTTCTGGGCGCGTGATCAAAGAGTGCGTAGGGAACAATCCATGGAATGCGCATAGGTTAAGATAATGTAAGGCATCCTCTTTAACGTCTTGTTGTCCTTTTAAGATATTAATATTAATATCTCCAATTAAAATTATATTTTTAAATGAAGATAGGCTTTGCAAGGTGTCATTTAATGCGTGGATAAACCTGTACTTATCGCTAAAGGCTGAAGGCCTGTATATTGCTAAAATTGCCATGTCTGTTCCTATTTTTATTATTAATCTATTACATTCCTGCATATATGGTTCGTCCACAGTTGCATTAATATCGCTTTTTATGTAAATTACTACCCCATCGTTCTGATTGTATATTGTTTTACTTCTGTACATGTTATATCCCGGTTCTGTACAAGGTAAGACAGTATCTCTCGACGGTACTGCGTGTCCAACTAGTGGAATCTCTTGTACTGTCTAAGTTAAATTACGCAGATACTGTGTACGGTCCGCGGTTGCTGGCACATTCGAAGCGGCTTATTCAGAGAATACAGAATGCGGCTGCTCGGTTCTGCTTCACAATCCTGCCTAGGACTCACATGACCCCACATCTTAACGAACACGCCATGCTAAAAATGAAATCTAGACGTAAGCTACACTTAGCGTGTCTTCTTTTTGGTGTCCCGCATAAAGCACCGCGAACCGTCGTACTTATACGACAAACTTTCTTGAATATCCAGCCGCAGAGAATGCTCTCGGCAGTTGTCCATTCAAAACCACAATACCACAGCAGAGCACACAGAGGTAGCTTCCGCTACGCCGCATCCAAAATATGGAATAATCTCCCCCCACCTTTTAGATTAATTAAATCATTGACTACGTTTAGGCTGAAGCTGGGAAAGTATCTTATGACTGAGCAGGTGAAACATGGTAACGTAAATATGGACATATCCTTTATATAACTCTACTCACGCTAGTCATAATTATGGGATATTTATTCATACTGGCCGTGTTAATTAATGAAATAATAATGATAATTATAAATAATAATAATTATCTGTAATTTTAATTAAAGTAATTAAGTAAATATTAAATATATTAAGAAAAAGACCCGACACAAAACAAAAAGCCAAGACTAACCTTTGGGACCTCACTCGACTGTTTTTTGCAGGCGTGCGCTTATTCTTCCCCACATTCAGCCCCCACAACTTTTAAACAGCTCAACCAACTTTCATCAAATATGAATTGGAACATCCGTGCATATACAGTATCGATACGACATATAGGCATTTACGAAAACCGCTAACCATCCTGGTCCGTAGGAATGTAACCAAAGTAAATTTAAACTTAAATTCCCTAATTTAAGAAAACCGAAAATTTCTAACAAAATAATTATCAAAGTAAATGTTGAAAATGAAACGATTCGTATAATGTCATTGATAGTTACTGAGTCATTAATAAATACGCACACGCCTTTACACACATATACATACGCACGGTTTACGACAATAGAGAGGTAGTGTAGTAGGTAGGTAACTTACCCGGAACAGCGGAGCGGCAACAAAGCACGCCACCGCGCCGGCGCGCTCACGTATGGTAGGCTGGTAGGCAATGAACCGCGGGTACCGTATGAACCAGTATAGGTAACAAACGAATGCGAGGTTGCCGCTTTGTGCATTCAACGTGTCAGGACTCGTTCCCCACGTTGCCGTTGGTGCGGCTTACTCCAGTCGCCGGCCTGTTGCCGTCATAAGCACGCGCGTACGTCGCGTTGATGTGTTTTTGTGTGTGAAAACGGCGAAAAACACGTGAGTTTTGTTTTTTTTTACTTTTATTATTATAGCTCTTACTTTACTATGAGTGCGTTCTGTGTATGTTGTGGGTTTTTGTGCTTTTTTGAGTATATTTTTTAAATAGCTTGGAGTCACTGAATGCCTACAATATTAGCTAAGGTTTTCGAAACTAGGAGTGGTACACAGTTAACCATTTAATCTCGGTACACAATGAACCGCGGTTCAATGTGTACCACATTTATGTTCATTGTGTACCACATTTATGTTCATTGTGTACTACCTATTTAACATTATTTTAAGTAATAATAAGTAGGTACCAATGTGTGTTGTAGTACGTGTGTAATTTATGTAGGTACTTAAATAAATACTTATTCTATAAAGCGTTCTGAAAAGGTTTCTTTTTTATTTCAGCATGGGGCGAAACACAGTGGGAAGGGAAGCCCGTAAAAAAGGACCAATTCCGCCAGAAGCCATGCAAAAAGGCATACAACAGCACTTAGCCGGGTTAAGTATCCGAAAAGCAGCAAAAGATGCTAACCTTCCTTATCCTACATTACGAAGATACGTAATAAAATACTTAAAAGATCCGTCTTGTAGTTTAGAACATCATTACAACGCCAGTAAAATTTTTACTGATGAGCAAGACGAGAGTCTGAAGGAATACGTATTGGATTGTGCAATTAGATTTTACGGATTAACATCTAAAGACTGTCGCAGGATTGCTTACCAAATGGCAGTAATTAACAAAATCAATATGCCACCTTCATGGCAGCAGTATGAAATGGCAGGACGAGATTGGATGAGAGGGTTCAGGGCAAGACATCCTCAATTATCAATTAAAAAACCTGAGGCCTGTAGTATGGCTAGAGCTACTTCGTTTAATAAGCACAACGTACAAAAAATTTTCGATAATCTTAAACAAGTTTTAAGTCGCAATGCAAGCTTTGCTAATGGAAGTCGTATACATAATCTCGATGAAACATCTACCACCACAGTGCAACGACCTCAAAAAGTTTTAGCAGCTAAAGGAAGTAATGTATGTAAGGTCACAAGTGGAGAACGTGGAGTGTTAGTTACTACTTGTTGCATTGTGAACGCTATAGGCCAGGCACTACCTCCAGCAATGGTGTTTCCTCGAAAGAATTTTAAGTCGCACATGTTGCATGGGGCACCACCTGGGACATTTGGGCTAGCCGCAGCCAGTGGATGGATGAATGCACAATTATTTGTTGAAATAATGAAGCACTTTATCCAGGTATTTCGATGGTTATATGGATAAGGTATAGGTACCGTTTGTATGTTCTTATGGCAAAGATAAAATTATGCTTATTATAATTCATTTGTTTCAGTTTACTTCAGCTTCATAGGATAACCCCGCTTTACTTATTCTCGATAACCATGAAAGCCCTCTTTCCATAGAGGCTCTAGATCTGGCAAAAGCCTCGGGTGTGACTATACTTACACTTCATCCTCATACCACAGCCAGGATGCAACCCTTGGATGTTGGACTAAATGGTCCTTTTAAGACATATTATTATGCAGCAATAGACTCATGGTTACTTCGTAACCCAGGTAAAACTTTGACCATTTATAATGTAGACGAGTGCGTAGGTATAGCGTATATGAGGGCTATGACTCCGACAAATATTACGCAAGCTTTTAAGAAATGTGGAATATTCCCCTTTGACGACAATATATTTACAGACATAGATTTCGCACCCAGTGACGTCACTAATAGACCAGCACCAGAAAATGTAACAGATGTTGTAGTAGATTGCCGAGAACCTGATGCTAATGAACGTTGTGATTCACCTTCTATACTAACTCCTGGTTTTCATTGTGACGATGATGAAACTGATGCAGAATTAGATCATATTATTGATGAATGTCTCTATCGCGAGCCAGTACCATCTACTTCATATGTCCAGAAACCATCACAAACATCTATTGATAATAAGCCACGACGAGAATCATCACATACTAGCACTGCATCCACTTCTAAAATATTACATGAACCTACTACATCCTCGACAGGAGAACAAATAAAATCAGAGACACACTCATCAGACGTCTTACACTTAGGCACTCCAGGTAATTTCATTTCTCCAAAAATGTTCAGGCCACCTTTAAAAGCAGGCCCTCGCAATAGTAGGTTGAAGAGAAAAGTGGATAAAAGCATGATAGCTACCGACGCACCAGAGAAAAACGCTTTAATTGAAAACAAAAGACCAAAAAAGGCGAGGGTAGTCAAAACTGCTCTATTTGCAAATAGCATTTAAAGAAGAGGAAAATCGGTTTCTTTGTCAGACGAGGAAGAAGAAGAATTTATGCCTGGCAGTTCATCTTCTGGCGGTGAAGACTTTATGGTGGATTCCGATGAGGACGAAGTAGTTTTAAACAACAATTTCCCTAAGTTATCACGGGAACCCCGTTGTGAAGACTACGTAATTGTTGCATTTATGACAAAAAAAAGCAAAGTGTACTACATAGCACAAATTTTAGAAGAACTACAGGATGTCTTTGATTATTATGTATCGTATTTAAAATTAAAACAAAAGGAGACACAAACCTTCTACATGCCTCTGGAACCTGACACAGCAGGTGTAAATAAAAAGGATATTATGTATATTCTACCCCTTCCCGTTATTAAAGGTACGGCACGGCGCCAAACTACTTACAAGTTTCCTGTTGATATGTCGATACTAAAGGACAACCCCAACTCTCATACAATCTTGGGCCCGCATGTACAGGGTTGAAAATTAGGCAATATTTAGACCATCTAAGGACATTTTGTTTGCCTAATTTTCACGACGATTCTCAATGGCCAAGTTTGTTAAATCGAGCATTGTGCATAGGTTTTTAGGTTATGTTGTAATACATAATGCGGTCAAACAGCGTCTTATGTTGTGTTGTGTGTGATAGCTACACAAGTTATTCGCGTATCGCTTTTATTTGTAAGTAGGTTAGCAGGTTTTATTAGTATAGAAAAGGGCAGGTCATTAATATTTTTAGTCATTAATGTGGAATGGTCAACTATATGCTAAATAATAAAACTGATATGTCGAAGCAAAGACATGCTTTAGCTACTTTTTTGTTGCACGATATTAAACCTTATAGTTTTATGATAAGCAACTGACATTTACTCGAAAGGTGGTAAAGCAATCCTTCCCTACCCTCACTTCAGACGGCAACATCTGAGTGACATCCTTTTGCTACGGTTACCACTTTCCACAAGGCTGTATACATACTTGTTTGCTGTAGTAATATAGAATTAATTATATAAGTAGGTAATAAAATAAAACAACATTATTTTAAAGATTATTTTATTTTAATAAAGTACTTTAATCTCTATCCTATAGTATCTTCCTATTTGGCTTTAGAAATGCTTACACTAGGACTTAGGTCTTTCCTCCCCTTTTTAAGCATCATCATAGTTTATTAAAATATTGTCAAGAAACTGTGCAGGAGGTGTTATATTATCTTGGAACCATGCCCAACCGAGATACCATATTACACTCATTATGTGGCCACAGCACCCGACTGTTCTCTTACCTACAAAACAATTACAGCAATGCTGTAATATAACATTCCTCCCGCTCAAAGAACTGTCAACTAATATATATACGTAATAAGTTCTACTACTTATATGCCTGGACTTTATTTTTCCTCTTAACAACCAAGTCGTTTGAGATATTGACAGTTCTTGTAGGAGGTCTCTATCCATCTCTCTGCACACTTCAATGACATACAGAATACACACTTTTCTGTGCCCCACTGGTGATTGTGCTGGTCTGTTCTCATCCAAACATGCACATTGAGCTTGAATCCAGCAAGATTCGCAAATGATGTCATTTGCATTCACCTTAAACAGAGATCATGTTATAAGCACTGAATATTCCATTAGTCATATAGGCTAGTTCTTCATGAACGTTACACATATCAGTCAAAATACATTGTCATGTACAAAAGTTGGCATAATTATCTACGGGATTAGGTAGACTCGTAGTAATTTCTATTCTATAGCAGCTATCACACAGCTTGTTAACGTTAATTATAATAACAATTTCAAAAGAGCGAGAAATAACGAATAGGTACTTACTATTTGTGGTGCGACCCATTCACGTATACAAGCTAGTATCCCTGCATCGTTCAATAAATGTCTGCCTATAATATTGCACCGATCGGTAGCGATTCCACAATTCACACAGAGACTCATTGTGATAGCTTTCAGCCGATGTGGTAAAGTCTAGTCCAGTTTTAGCCAAGGCAAAAAGCAAAGGTCAACAAATGTAGCAAATAACGGTGTCCGGTAATCAAGCAAGGGTCAATTAGTTAAAAAATCATATACAATTCACAGAGTAAAAGCAGCAAAACACATGATCTCAGGGAGCCGAAGGAAAGCGAATGCGACATTTTCAATGACAGGAGTGAAAATGACATATGATGTTACAGATTATTATGAATTCTATATGATCGATTATTTACATAGACTTTGAATACACTACGATTATTTACAATCGATATTTTGACTTCCATTATGAAAGAGACAGGTGTTTATCTGATTAGTAAACTGAATAATGAAAATAAAGATGCTACATAGATATTTTGAAATAATTTAATAAAGCCACGAATTTTAAATTCATAGTTATTAGTTATCGATTTGATTTCATAATCGAATCGATAAAGCAAGCATAATCATAGCGCATTTACGAAGATCGGATTAAGTATTAGGGTGAATTTCTCAAACGTAAAATTTTCGCGGCGTGACTGAAAATCATACCTTAAAGTTAACATATAGTAATGATTGTTTTTTGTAAGAAAGATATCGTTTTTCTCTATATGCACGTATACATTATATTATTGAAACTATTTTTGTGAGTGTGTAAAAAATGTCTTTTCACCTAAATTCTAAGCTTGGTGGCGCGTCCACAACCTGTTTTCTTGGGAATGATCACAGTTTAATCAAAACTTCATTAGTTTACTGAGTATACTTAATAATAATTCGATTCGGCATTATTTTAGCTATCTTCGATACTGTCATTCGTGGTATTTAGTACTATACTTTATCTTAAAAATAATTTATAAGATGCGTCCGCGGCAAATGTAAAATTTTGGTGGGATTTATAAAATCATCGAAGGAGTCGTATTGAAAGTACCTATAAGGACGACACTATCATCATTGGAAACGTTCAGTTGGGTGTTAATGAGCACCAGTGCCAGTTGTCCCCAGTCCCGTTTCGTTTTTCTGCCAAACACGTAAGTAGGTCGTTTCATAAGCCTTGTTGATTATTTAAACCGTTTTATTCTCATTGTATGTTTTAATATTTAAGTATAGTGTACAGGTTCAGTATGTGTATTAAATGTTGGTAATGTAACCACTATATTCTGAATAGTATTTTGATATATATATTTTTAGACGTGAAACAAATTTTGGTGGAGCAATTTTGGTGAATTTGGTGGGGTTTTACTAATCATCAAAATTGTATATTTACACCATAATTTGCTTTCATAGTTATTTGATTAAGCTCCTACGTAGTCCGACGGGCTACTAGGTCAGGTGGCCTCTACGTGGTATACCTTGGGCAATGGAGAAAGCACCGCCTCTCTCCCTAGGTGGGAAAGAGGTTGTTGGCTGTTGAGGGTTGTTCGGAAGCTTTCCTAATTTTCTCTAAGATTAACCATTAGCATATGAACTACCCATACAAAAGACAGGCGACAGGTGAAGTCAGCTGGACAGGCCGGTGTGGTGGAGCATCGTGCGCTCTTTCCGTCACCTGGTTCTACTGGCGTGAAAGGCGGCCTCACTCTTTACTACCAAGCCTACGCCGTTAAAACCTGCCCACCCTTCTTCCCTCCTCTCCACTGTCAACATCATTTGGCTTTTCTTCCTCTGCTTTCTCACATACATGAAAGCTACCGTGGATGCAAGAGTGCCTCATGCAATCTTTTGCACGTGACTCCACGCAACAAAGCGATGAAGTCGAAGATGTAGGTGACACGCAACTCCTGCTTATGTTGCTCCAGCAGCTAGCACTTTGCTATCGTGTAAAAGGTACTCAATCTTCTCCACAGAAGGCTTCTGACCTCTACCGTCCTCAAGCTCCTACATCCACATCCTCACATGTTGCACCAATCTATCGGCGTCCACCACCGATATTAACAGCATACATGGGCAGTTATGGAGTGATTGTCTGATGCTATCCGACCAAAATACCACGCTGATTGGGAATGGACTAAGGACAGATCCTAGATGTACCCCGACAGTGATAAAGAAGATTCGCATATTGCCAACAGCGGTTCGAACAACGGAATTAGAATCGTGGTACAAGTGTCGGATGGTGTAAACCTCTGGAACCCTTTTGAACCGCAATGCCCATCAGTTGTTGAAGGACTCTTGTAAGTTCAGAAATAGACATCACACTACCAACTTGTCTTGCCACTACCAAGTGTCCATGGCCTATCTTCCGTCTACCCTTAGGCATACCGAGTACCACCGATCCCACTTTGAGAATAACTGCCTAAATCTTTTCCCAGCAATCTTGAATAAGTTCGTCGATAATATTGGCGCCATTAGAGTAAAATATAATCCTTGCTTCTAAACAATCAAATGTTTTGCTTTTATACTGATACTACTAACAACTAAAATGGTTTTGCCATATAAAAATGAAGTTGGTGATAAAAGGGTGAAAATTAAGGGTTACATGTAACTATTAAGTATTAACCAAATTCTAAAAAAAAAAACAAATAAATAGTATAAAGTAATAATAAATAAAAAATAAAAATAAGTTGATATGCAATTTTGGTGTTAGACACCAATTTCGGTGTATTGGCAATTCAGGTGTATAAAATAAACAAGTAATTCCCAGGGCTAATTAGACTATTCAAGCATAATAGGCATCTAAATATGTACTTCTAGCTAAATATTGAAAGAGATTACCTAAATACCTAAAAATAAAAAAAATCACCAAAATTAGCTAAATATTCAAAGATGTTGAAATTCACCCATTACATTCAACATTTACGAAGCTTGTTGATTAATGAAAATCACATTTTTAAACTTTTGTCGCACTTGGCCATTGCTGATTGTAATGAAGTCTAAACAAAATTATAACACAAAATAGACGAATTTTTTGAGGTAGGTTTGATGTCTGTACACTCAGGCCCAAAATGGGGTATCTCCTTTAAGATATTAATTATTGTGTAAGTATGACTGAAATACTGTTGCTATTGATAGTTTTTTTGAGTTATTTAATGTTTATAAGGTTGATATATCTTTCAAAGTTTTTTTTTATTTGTTGATCTCTATCGAAATATCGTTACCAATGACGTGCAATGTGATATTATCTGATGCCTAACATACTCTGTGAACTTTAAAAATTAAGGCTGATTAGGTTTAGAAAACCAATAAATAGATGTGGTATTTGTTTGTTACTTATATAATTTCATAGATATGTTCATTTATTATAAATACTTAGATTTAATACAACTTATTAGTAACTAAAGTTCCTAAAAATTACCTAAGTAGGTATATTATTAAAAATATACCTGCTGACTGATTACTATTTTAAAGTAATAAATATTGAAACTTAAAACGTGTTTTATTTATATTGTTTAAAAGAAACAATCGACATATCGTTATCTGTGATTCATTGTATACCACACGGTTCAACCCATCCTACCCCCCTATTCATTGCGTGCCCTACAGTGTACGCAATGAATCATTTTCCTTTTTTTTTAAAAGGAACGATAACTGAGAAATAATTAAATATTACCCAAAATTTGGAACAAATTATGCTACTTAATTAAATAACCTACGTGTAGATAAAAAAAGATGTTTCTAAACATTAATAACAACAGTGCTAGAGCTCTTCAAACTTTTTGTGGTTCAATGGCTACTATTCCACCCTACCTACGTACGTAAGTAGGTACCACCAGATTCCGTAGAATCACAGGTTAAGACGTATAGTACGCAGAACTTTTAATAACACTGTAGATTGTAAATTTAAATTTTTGAAATTTTCAAAATGTCCGCCACTTGCTTGAATACACAAATTACATCGCCAAGCTTTCAATTTGTCAAATGCCTCAATAATTCGGCTGCGCAGTGCTTCTTGACTTTCAGACACACGTGGATGGCACAATAACAAATACAATAGGTAATAATAGTTTTAAATAACACACAATTTCAAAATACACAATAGTTATGAAGAAAACACTCACACTGGATGGCACAACACGAAATAAATACTCACTATTATAATAGTTGAAAATAACACTATTTAAAAATACATAAAAGTTAATTAGTGTCAATTTCACTCTAAAAAACTATGTCGAATAAAATCTCGATGCGAACATGCGCGCGTGCTCGCGGTCACTGGCGAGCAAACGTAACGCATGTCACGGGGGAATCCCCGAATAACGAACGTAGGTACATTTTCAGGTGCATGATAAGGTAAACGCACCAACAACCACCATTTGCATATTATTACTTTTATTTTAGTTTTTTTTTACTATACACACATATTGAAGTCTTTGATGAAAAATGAAATAGGTAGGTACAAATGTATGATACTAAATTAGCAAATAAGCTATGGGATCCCACCAAGATCTTCGGGACCCAAGCCAACCTCACCTGCAAGCAGGTGCACCTGCTGGAAAACGGAAGAGGCTCTGGCGCTGGGTTTCCTTTCAGGGTTGGGGGGTCAGACGGCATTCGCCCCCGGAAAGGCAAAAACTTAGCCAAATCGTCAGGCGGACCCTGAGCTCCAAGGGCACCGTGGCCTCGGATGCAATCAGGACTAACGTCTTTATGTAGATGATGATGATGACTAAATTAGCAAAGATATTATATGCGTTTTCAATTTTTCATTACATTACTTATTATTAATTATAATTAACGAATTTATTGCGGAATAAATAATTAAAAATCAAATACAAAGTGTAAGTAATCTACGTTAATTGATAGGTATCTACTTATCAAATCGAATACCTTTTTATGTCATAATCATAATCAACTATTGTTCTTCTAGGATTAACAGACAGGCGTAAAAACGGGTGCTTTACCCTAAACCTGGCGGCATCTCAAAGCATTATTTCTCTCGCTTTTTAGTCGTATTTTTACGAATTTGCTGAATGAATATTTGAATGAATACACAGTGCGGCAACGTCGCATTTTACAATTTCTATAGTATTTAGGTTTTCTATATCTTGAATCAAATCAGGACAAGAAGTTTTTTTGTACTACTAAGGCAGACAAGCACACGGCCCACCTGATAGAAAGTTATTACCGTGCCATATGGATGTATGCAAGACCAATATCCTTTTTGAAGAACCTCATGTTCTAGTCCCTTGGGAGACTCATAGCAGGGAGTTCATTCCACCGCCTGAGTGTGCGTGGGATAAAGTTTCTTTCATACCTTACAGTGTACACCGTTTCTGGGAAACAGTTTCAACGGTCCAACACCAAGCTATGCCGCACCATTAAGACCTGGAACTCTCTGCCAGCTCACGTGTTTCCTTCTTCCTACACGCCCGGGTCCTTTAAGCGGGGCGTGAAAAGGCATCTGATGAGGCCGTCAAGCTGAGTGCCACCACTGTTAACATGGTACATGTTTATGATGGTGACCCTCTTTCCGAGACTTTGCCTTTAGCTTACCATCAGGCGAGGTGAAGTCAAATTGACGTGTCTGTTATTAAAAAAAAACTCATTGGCGACGGCTACTAGCTGATGGACTCACATGGACAAGTAGGAGTGGTCATAGTGTTCTCCGAAGCTCCGTGACAGCATTTTGGAGATGAAAGACTACAGCGCCCAACTTAGGGTCGTGACTCTTGAGGACTGCGTCGAAACTAGGACAAATCCGGGGAAACCCGGACGGATGGTAACCCTAATAGTAATAAAATTTTTACGACTATCGTTTCTAATGCCGATTACACACTCGCTTACATTTTGTTCTGAATTAAATCTGAATCGTGAATGTAGAAATAAATTTATCTAAAAATTTGTAACAATTTCGAGTCGGTCTTTTCCTGTATGTAAAGTTCAAAGTATTCATGATCAATAAACATAAACACTACTGGTGAAATTATTAAGCATAGGCGGTTTACGGCGATACATCATCGACCGCGAGGTCGAAAAATCCTGTCTCTGCCTGCCCCTTGACGCGGCCATGCCGTCCGCGCGGAGATGCGGTGCCTCACACGCGCATACGCATAACCACTCTGTGATCGAACCGGTCAATTCCGCGTTAAATACATAGGCGCACGCGCAACGCGCGTCTATCGCCGTACCGCGTGGATGTCGAGTGTGAAAGAGTCCTTATACGTAGGCATACAATTGAATGAGAATTTAAAGTTCATTGAAAACTGCTATTCTACAGAGTGTTCACAGCTGATCAAAATTCACTAAAATTAAAACTCTTGTTTCTGACCTTAATACCGAACAGGGTCTGCACCAGACCGAATCCGTCCGCCCCTGGGAGTAATTTTTTATAGAGGTTGTCTTCCTCGCGGCCCACTAGGAGCCACCGTTCCTGACCTAGGTCAGGCTTACGGCTTGGCCGCACGGTGGTCTGCACCAGACCTTGTCCCCCACCTCTGGACGAAGCCAAAGGTGGAGAATCCGTCCGCCCTGCAGCGCGCCCTCCACTACGCCCTCTGCAATCAGAGGGACATGTGGAGGGCCCATGAGCGGCCCCCAACAGGGCCACTCCCACCTCGATTGTCAAAGCGTCTCTCCCCTGTCCCCTCTGAATACAGAGGGATACTGGGAGAGACGCCGACGACCACGGGCCTTGCAGGCCCGCCATCCCACGACCCCTACCTCAGTGTGGTCCGCCGATGGGTTATTTGTCAACGGCCAACAGAACTCCCAAAGTGGGAGTCTGTTAGCCGTTGTCCAGGGTGCACCAGCCCTCCCGTTTCCGCTCCCCAGGACCGCGGTCCAAAGGGGGAGGAAACGGGAAGGCCAACGTGGAGGTTACCCAACCAGCACCCCAAACCGTAAGGGATGGCCCTGGGTCAGCCGGGGTGCGAGGGATATGTCGATGACAACCTTACCTCCGGCCTAGGATCACGACCCACAGTCGGCGTGCGGTTTTAGTCAGTTCGAGTCCGACATAACCTCCCCTTCCGGCTCCGGAAGGGGGGGGGGGGGTATCCGAGGGGATTTCCGCACGAAAAAAAAAAGGTGAAAATGATGATTGTATTTAATTAGGCTTTTTGTCGTAATTATATTATTATTAACGAGATTAAGTTCCGAAGACTAAGACCGAGATTAAGACCCGAAGAACGAGGCGGCGATTTTACTGAAGCTAGATATTCGCAACGCATTTAACACCCTAGAAAGAGACGTTCTGTTGAGTGAGGTTAAAGAAAAAATTCCTTCTCTCTACCCTTTTCTTCACCAAGTATATAGACTTCCTTCTAACCTCTTCTATGAGAACAACGTCCTTCTTTCAAAGGTGGGAGCCAAACAGGGGGATCCTCTTGGCCCGCTTGTGTTTAGCCTAGCTATACATAAGGTGGTCCGAATCCGAAGTCTCAAATCTGCCCTAAACATTAGGTACTTGGACGATGGCACAATTGGAGGCAAACCGGGAGACGTTGTATAGGATCTGGAGGCCTTAGTTCCTAGCCTCAGAGACCTGGGTCTGAAGGTGAACCCTTCGAAGTGTGAGTTTTTCTCTTGCAGCACTGAGGCTCAAACATGCTTTTCTCGTCTAAGTACCATCCTAACTGGCCTCAAGGAGCTTTCTCCTTCGGACTTCTACCTGTTGGGCTCACCAATTTTTCTCTATGCAGTTCCTGAAGCCGTCACCGTTCGAAAGCATCTTCTTCTTGCGTTGCGATTGTCTTGCTCCGCATGTGCTTCGGTCTCCCAATCGTGTACTTATTGCGGAACACCCCAACTTGGCTCTGTCCTGAGGAAGTCTCCTCCTTTGACGATACCCTAAAATCGGTTGTGGAGTCGGGACTCAACGTCTCCCTAGATGGGACTCAGTGGAGTCAGACGACCCTGCCAATCCGGATTGGTAGTCTGGGGGTGCGCACCGTGCGTGATGTGGGCCTCCCGGCTTTTCTGGGGTCCGCGCAGGGGGTGGCTAACCTCGTCACTACTTTATTAAACCCTAAAGGTGACGGTGAGCGTGCCTTTTGTGTCCGATGCTGTATCGGCCTGATCGGCCCTCAACGGGGGTGCATCGATACCGGAACTCAGGGCATCTTCAGCGGGCGTGGGATGAGGTAGGGGTGAAGCGTCTCCAAGCCCAACATTAGACGGGGCTGCGGGTTCAATAAGGCTAGACTGCGGGCTGTGTCACAGCCGGAATCGGGTGCGTGGTTGCAGGCGCTACCTTCGCCTCACCTGGGCACACTGCTTGACGGCGACTCTCTGCGGGTGGCAGTGGCTTTACGCCTGGGCTGTAAGGTGTGTGAACCCCACATAATATGCACCTGTGGTTCCATGGTGGAAGCGGATGGCCATCACGCTTTGAGTTGTCGGCGGTGCACTGGAAGGTTTCCGCGACACCACGCTCTTTGCTTGGAGCTTCAGCAAAATCGCCGCCTCGTTCTTCGGGTCTTAATCTTGGTCTTAGTCTTCGGAACTTAATCTCGTTAATAATAATATAATTACGACAAAAAGCCTAATTAAATACAATATCGGCGAACGTACCCTGCGTGCTTGAGCCTCCGGATCTGAGTAGGTCGGACGGTAAGAGACCGGACGGGCTGTCTTTGGTGCCCTGGAAAACGGTAAGTGCCTGTTGTGGGACGCAACTTGTTTCAGCACTGTAGCCGCCAGCCACTTTAGTCGCACCATCCACTCCCCGTCGGCCGCCGCGGATGACGCCAACTCGAGGAAGAGACTCAAGTACGCTGAGTTGGAGCCGCAGTACTACTTCGTGCCAATAACGGTGGAGACCGTGGGGACCTGGGGCAGAGACGCGAAAAGACTTGTAAAGGCGATTGGGCAAAGGCTCATAGAGGCTACTGGTGACTCCCGCTCCGGGTCGTTCCTGGTGCAGAGGATGGCCGTTGCAATCCAGCGTGGAAATGCTGCTAGTGTGATGGGCACCTTTGCACCGGGAGCGATCAGGGGCGGGTTATTCGATTAATACTGTGTATTATTTATTTAGTATTAAGGTGCCCTTCGATTGACGCGCTGAGGCAGCTTCTACAGGTTTGCGAGAGATACGCGTTATCACACGGTCTCCTTTATAACATAGGGAAAAGTGATTTTATGGTGCCCTTCGATTGACGCGCTGAGGCAGCTTCTACAGGTTTGCGAGAGATACGCGTTATCACACGGTCTCCTTTATAACATAGGGAAAAGTGATTTTATGGTGTTTGGGGGAAGGTTAAAAAAGGATAGGGCTATACCACCTGTATATTTGTATGGTAGGGCATTGAAGAGAGTGTCGTGTTTCAAGTACCTTGGCCATGTTGTGACTGAGGATCTAAATGATGACCAGGACCTGGAAAGGGAACGAAGACCGTTGTCGGTACGATGCAATATGCTGGCTCGCAGATTCGCAAGATGCACGAAGCCGGTAAAAGTAACCCTTTTTGAGGCTTACTGCCAAACTTTCTATACATGCAGTCTGTGGGTCAGATATACGCAGAAGGCCTACAATGCTCTTCGAATCCAGTATAACAATGCGTTCAGGATGTTGTTGGGGCTCTCACGGTTCTGCAGTGCCTCGGCAATGTTCGCTGAAGCGGATACAGATGGCTTTGCGGCAATAATGCGCAAAAGAACGGCATCGCTACTGAGCAGAATACGAGGGAGTACCAACAGCATCCTGAAAATTATAGCTGAAAGTGCTGATGGTGTCTTTCTGAAGCATTGGTGCCGTATACATAATGACGGCCCTGATGCTTCAGGAAGATACATGAATTGATTTATTTATTAATTTTAATTTTTTGTGTATTAAGTGTATAAGAGGTACTAACATATTTTATTAAGTTTGTGATACTAACAATTTTTGTATGGATTTTTAATCTGAAATAAATGATAATAATAATAAAAAATAATATAATTACTGTTAATTGACATAATAAATAAATCATTTAAAACGATATAAGTAAGATTAAGTTAGTATTTATCATCATTATTTGATTTTTGCTAACTATTGCAAAAATCAATTTATGATATAATAAATGAAAAATTGTTCAGACGAACTGGTATAAATGCATTCTTATCGTCTTAACGGTCTTAGCTCTTAGCCTTCTAAAGAAAAAATCTTTGAATGTCATTCTCTAACCGATAAAACCATTTTTTTTCGTTGGCCGGCACTTTATTTTTGGGTACTTTTTGTATGGAGCATGAATGATGTCCTTTATACATGTCTATCTTAGCAAAGAGACTGGTTGCACTGGACTGTCTTTATTTTTACTTTCTATATGCACATGGTGTTAGTGACTACACAAATTAAGTGTTGTGTTAAGTGATACCCACTATCCTACTCACCAGACAGCAAGGAAGAAAATGGCACTCGTGACACAGGGACACCTAGTACGAGTGTCACAGCACTCTTTGGACATGTACCCACATACACAGTTGTCTTAAGATAATTTTGTACTTTTTATAGTAATAAATGAATTATGAATTATATGAGTCCTTCTATACATAATACAAGCATGTCATCGATATCTTGCTATTGCCGAGCGGCCTGTTTTATTTTCTAAAACTGCAATTTTGCTGGCGAATTTTTTAGCTTCTTGTTTTTGAAATATTTTTCTGTATTTTTTTTTGTTTAGACTTTTCATAATTTGAAATATTGTGTTTTCCCTCGGTATCGTTATCATTTCCTATTATTATTTTTGTTTTATAATACACCAAAAGTATAAAAGTGTAAAAGATCTTGTACGAAGCGGGCGAGCGCGAGCGCGTCCCCCTATCGTAGCAAGCACAACACTACTGGTTGCTCGACGTGAAAGCCTCTGCACAGTCGCAATCGGTCATCCACCAAAACAGGCCCGGTCCCATACTGGGATAACATTTTTAACTCCTGTGCGACGTTATTATAATAGTAGGAAAAATAGCAAATCATAAGTCATAGTCGTCAAAAAGGCCCTAGTCCCGCCCCAAAGAGAAAGGTCTATTTTTCTGTACGCACACAGATTTGGCACAGCGTTGGGCCGATTGTGCCCGAGCTGCAGTGAACGTGTTAATCATCTAGCTAACATCATAGAACCCAAGCTGATCACAGAGCAGCTTTCGCTCAAGAAAGTCCTGCTGTAGTCAGATCCTCAAACTCACGCAACATATCGAGGATAGCTTTGAGACACGCAAAGTGACTGACGCAGTTTTCGTTAACTTGTCTTCAGCCTACGACACTGTGAACATCAAACGCTTGTTCTGGAAGATGAAGAGAGTTACTGAGGATCGCAAACTTACGGTCTTAGGTGAACTGCTCCGGCACCGACGTTGTCAGGTACACTCCAAAATAAGCCACTTGAGAGTGCTGAGGAACGGCCTACCACAAGGTAGTGTTCTGACTCCATTGCTCTTCAATGTCTTTACTAACGACAAGCCACTGAGTCCACGCATGACACGTTTCCCTTACGCTGACGACGTAGCTCCCACATCACAGGGATCCTTTTAGAAGGTAAATGCAAACCTGAACGACGCACTCGAGGCGCTAAGCTGCTACTACGTCAGTAATGGCCTGAATCCCAATCTAGCAAAACGCAGTCGTGCGCCTTCCATCTCAACAATGGGCTGGCAAAGCGAGAGCTTAAAATACAGTGACGTGATGTTGCAATTGAACACTGCTCACACTCTAAATATCTGGGAGTTACCCTGGACAGGTCAAACAGAAGGTCTCGGCACGCAACAACCTTTTGAAAAGGCTGACGAGCACAACGGGCTAGCTTTGTGTTATCTGCGGGTGAATATGCGTGGATGTAGTCACTAAATGAGATCTGCCGTATATTAACAGGTTGTCTCAAGCCGACCCCGATACGGATGCTATATCCACTACTATTTCTTTAAGCTTCTCGACTATGGGAGCGATTTTAAAACTTCCCCGGATGTGTTCGTTTCTAACCTTATCCAACATGGTAACGCCCGCTGACCAGCGTAGCATGCGCATTCCTGTTGTGTGCAGTTTATTAAGATGGTGTTTATTGGCTGCCCAACATTCCGCACCGTGGAGTAAAGCTGGTCTTACTGCTGTCTTGTAGAGTTTGCCTTTCACTTTGAGTGGCATTTTCTGATCACACATTACGCCTGTGAGCTGTCTCCATTTCATCCATCCGGTGGTTGTTCTGTATGTTACATTGGGGTCGATTTTACCATCCTTGCTTATTACGGATCCTAGGTATTTAAACTGATCAACGGTGTGGTGTTAATGTAAAATTTAATGCTGCTTGGGTCGGTCGATCCATCAAACAGGCACGACATGTGTTCAGTTTTCTTCCGGCTAATCCGTAGTCCATTTTCTTCCAGTTCTTTAATCCACAAGTTGAAGTTGGTCTGTAAGTCATTAGCATTGTCAGACATAAGGACCACGTCGTCCGCGTACAGTATATTCCAGGGGACTGGCTGTTGACATTCTCTTGTCAGGTAATCAACTGTGGTGTTGAACAATAGAGGGCTAAGTGACGAACCCTGGTGGACGCCCACAATTAGTTTGAACCTATCACTTGTTCCTGCTGGGCTTACAGTCTGGGTGGTTATGTTGTCATACATATCCTGAATCAGTGAGATGTAATGTTCAGGTACCAGTTGTTTCCTAATCAGGTCACGGGGCACATGATCGAATGCCTTTTCTAAATCTATGAATATCATGTGTAGATTGCTGTTGTTAGTCTTGGCCTTTTCCAACAGTATTAGGACAGTTTGAATCGCATCCGAGGTGCCTTTCTCCGCGACAAAGCCACACTGATTTGGGGTAACATTTATGATAGCGTTGAGTCTGTTGTTCAGGATCCTTTCCCATATTTTAAATGTGTGTGACATGAGTTTAATTGCTCTGTAGTTATTGCAATCTCTTACATCTCCTTTACCCTTATAAAACGGTATCAGGAAGCTGTTTCGCCACGAGTCTGGGATTGATTGGCCCATTACTAGTTTATTGAAGAGTTCATAAAGCCACTGTACTCCTGTACTGCCTAACTTTTTCCAGAATTCTACAGGTATTTCGTCTGGTCCAGTTGCCTTATTATTCTTCATTTGCTGTATGGCTTTTTGGATCTCATCGGGTGTAACGGGTGGTAATGGGCCATGTACAGGTTCTGGTCGGGCACCATCTTCTCTACGTGGGTGGGAAACGTTTAACAGGTGTTGGTAGTACTCAGCCCATCGATTTCGGATTTCTATATCTTGAGTTAAAAGTTTATTGTTCGCGTATTTTATATATTTTACAGATGTGAAGTCTTTTGAATTGTTATTTCTAGTTCTAGCAATTTTGTATATATCTATTTCTGAATCGGCACTTTCCAGCTGTTCATAAAATTTACTGTTTGCTTTCACTTTTTCAATTGCGACTATTCTTTTAGTTTCCTTCTTTACTACTTTGTATTGTTCGAGATGGGATGGCTCTTGTGTGGTTTGCCAAGTCTTAAAGGCGTCTTTCTTGACTTCAACCGCGTTTTTAACCGCCTCTTTCCACCACCGTGTGTCTTTAAATGGGCCTTTCTTAGTTTTAGTTCTTCCCAAATGCTTCTCTGCTGTACTTCTGCAGGATTGTTCAAAAGAGTTCCACATCTCGTTGCTGGTTAGTACATAGGACTCGTCTGTTAGGGTTATGTGATCCGTGATTTCATGTACAAGGTTGTGCCCAGCCGTCTCTTTAAGTTTATTCCATTTAATTTTTGGGACCAATTTTTTGTTTAACCTTAGGGGTTTGGGAAGTTTAAATACAGTAACCAAAAGTTTATGTTGTGTGGTAAGGTGTTCTCCTGGTATAACCTTACTGTCCTTATAAAGACCCAGGTGTTTTCATCTCGCTAGTGAGTAGTCGATTTGTGTGCTCCTATCACCACTCTTGTATGTGATCAAGTGGGTATTTCGCCTTTTGAAGAAAGTGTTCACTATAGCGAGGTCATGGGTAGAAGCAAACTCTATTATTGTGGTCCCTTCGGTGTTTCGGGTTCCAAAGCCGAAACCTCCATGACACCTATCGAAGGCTGTATTTTGCTCACCAACGTGACCGTTGAGGTCCGCTCCAATGTGTATAATTTCGTCTTGGGGTATTTCGGACATGACTTTGTTTATGGTATCCCAGAAGGTCTCCTTCTCTGTGTCGCTGCATCCCGACTGTGGTGCATACGATGATATAATATTGAAACATGGTTGGTTATCTAAGGCAATTTTTGCTACCATAAGTCGATCACTTATTCGTTCAACGTTGACGAGTCTCTCGGAGAGTGATTCCGAAAATATTATACCTACGCCGTTTTTAGCTTCCAGACCGTGATAAAGTAATTTATAGCCGTTTCCAATTATTCTTGCTTTTGGACTCCGCCACCTGGTCTCTTGCACACAGCATGCACGACGCCTTTTTAGGGTGTCACTCAGTTCGGCGCTTCTGCCGGTCATGGAACCAATGTTCCAGGTAGATAATCGTAGTTCGCATCTGTTGCATCGACCGTCGCTTAAGGGGGACGCCCTAGCATTTGCTCTCCTTTCGTATTGTTTACTTTTCATTTAGGACGAGGATAAGAAGTGGTTTATAGTTTTACGGGCGGTTACCACCTGACGCCAAGGCAGTACTCCTCCTGGAGGATTGTGGACGCTGCCGTTAGACCTTATGGGTCTCCTCCGCCACCATCCCTACTGCACCACCCTGCCTGACGACGCAGCTCCAGTACGACCTGTTTACTTCAATATGTAGGGTTAGCTCGTAGCTGGGTGGTTGCCTCTTCCGCTTGCTCTGCCGTTCCAATGGCCTCCATTTCCGCCCTTGCAACCGTTGAGGACTTCACCCGTAACCCTGGGCAAGGGATCTGAGTTACACCCCGCAGAGCTGGGTCCCTGCCGAACTCCGCCACCCGAACACTTCGGTCTACTGGTAGTGTTGGGTGCCCACCCCCGCGAACGTGGACGCGCCGAACAGGAATTACCTTAGTGGGAGACAAAGAAGGTGACTCTGCTTCCCCTAAGGCCGGGTTAATGATCTCGTATGATGCCGAGATCAAGGGCACAATCAATATCGACTACAGAAAATAAATCTTCTAAAAAATATTACAAAACTGGTGGTTTTTACCGATTTCTAAACACCAATTCGGATGTTTATAATTTTTAATATTTATATGATTTTACGGAAAAATGATTGTTGTAACTCCGTCATATGTAGGCGGATTGTTAAAACTCTTTTTGATTAGAAAGAGGTTTATTCCAAAATGGTCCCATTTAAATTGTATAAAGATCTGATGCTGAGTTTCAGAGACAGATCACGGAACTCTTCAATAAATACCAGGAAATCAGCATGTTGGAATGGGTCCATATTGACTTACCTAAAGTTCTTTATCCGAAATTGTTCTTCCTAACGATTTGTAATCCGAATGATCACTCCTCCTAAAATTTTTCATCCTAAAGTTTTTATTCATACTATTTGTAGTGCTACCGTCGATGTTCATAACACTCTGTTTCCGAAAATTGTTATCAATAAAATCGTTAACATACAATATTAAAGCTCCTACTGTTTTTATCCTAACGTTTTTATCCCTTAACATAATTACCATAATATTGTCACTCATACTTAGAAAGAAACATTTATCTACCAAATGTAATAAAAATATATGTGTAGCCCTGATTGGTATGTCCTGAAATTATTATTATATTATATTACAAAACAACTTTTTACATTTAGCAATTTTTTTTGGTTATTTGTTGTTACATACTTATTACTATTAATTAGAAAACTGTTTAGAATGATTAAAGGTTGTTTCACTGATTTTTTGGCTTAAATGAATGAAAATCATAAAATACGACTGATTTACGGTTATGTTTATGACCTTTTTCGTTTTCGATTCGTTGGTCACAATTCTAACCTAACCTAAACCAAGAACTATAAATATGACCGATTCGTTTCTGGAACTTGGCTGAATGACCGCAGCGAGATTTCGCTCGCTCGGCTCGTGCATTATGGTCGCAGTTTTAACTTAAGATTTACTCTTATCTTTGCAGGTACACACCGCTCTAAATAAAATTAAAGAAGACGCTTTAATTAATAAAAACAAAAAACCAATTCATATAATTAGTGAGTGCGAAGCATGCACTTCCTCAAATATACGTGCTAATATGCCAACAAACTTGAACTTGAGACAAGTAATATATCGTCAAAATGCAAAATTAATGTAAATAATACTGATTATTATTAATAAAAATAAATCTAAACAAAAAAGGTAAGTATGACTTTCAATAATAGTGTAAAAGATGGTTATGTTGACAAAATATAGGAAAAGAAATAATAGTATAATAGATGTTTATTGCTACCGACATTATGAAGTTGAATGATTCGGAATTAAAACATTAGAGACAGAGTAGTTAGGAATTGTGATTGTTAGGATGAAAAATGTTAGGAAGAACATTTTCGGAGTTCCAATTTTCGGAGTTGAAAATTTAGGTGAACTTTGGCGCACCCTGTTGGAATATTCTTCTAGAAGTCGGTTGTTTTGTTTTGGAGATTAGCGTGTGCGTTATGGCCCACAATCGTTTTACAATACATTTGTAAATTGTAGCTATAGACACGAAATATCTACTGCTTTATTAATATGTTCAGAAAGATAATTGGTGGAGCGCTTATGTACTTTCTTAATTATTTCCCACATAATTTAATTGTATTTCAATTTTTGTAATTTAAAAAAACCGCTTCTGTGATAGAATAATGTTTGAGTATTGGCGCTCATTTGTTGACCACTTAGTGTTGAAGAAGGCCAATAGTTGGCGCTGTGCGACACTCTCAAGCTTCACGGCGGACGATCTACCCGCTCACATTTTTACTTGTCTCTGACCCGCTGCCGCTCCGAACGGAAGTTGAGTACTTCAACTCCTCGTTTCTTTTTCTGTGTAATTCTATAAGTTCCTTTGGCCACATTCTCAAGTCAGTATAAGTGAAGTGTATCGGAAGAAAACGACAAACTCAAGAAAATCACCGGCCGGTCGAAACCTACCTACCCACCAGCACGTGCCAGGAACCACGCCTGTCTGCAGCTGAATCCTCACGAGGTGGAACTCAGGTCAGTGCCGGTTCTCTTGCGTTTTCATTCATAGAAGCGGTCATGTGTGTATTTTCTTTTCATAGTCATAGTCATAGTCATTTATTTTTCAATATAGAACAATAAAATTGTTTCTTATTGACGTCAATTTAATTCTACTTAATCTAAGTTTACCACCGCTTCCAAGGCGCTGGTGGAGAAGAAACGGCGCAACAAACTCCACTGCGGCATTTTTTGGACGTCAATTTACATATTTATTTTCTTAAAGCTAAATGTCAACATGTATATAAAACTCTTTATAATTAAGAATTAAAACAAAGTTACATAATGTAACAAATAAGTCACGTAACTAATACAGTACCATGCTGTAATTATTACAATTTACGAGGGGCCTGCACCATGCTCAAGCCAGACATTTTTATCTTTCAAGTAATCATCTATCCTATAGTATGCCTTTTTGGATAAGGTGGTTTTTACAATGGTTTTGAATTTATCGTCAGGCATACCAAGGATTGATTCTGGCAGTTTGTTATAAAAACGTATACCATCCCCCTTAAAAGAATCACTAACCCTGCTAAGCCGATAACATGGAAGTAGAAGTCTATGTTTGTTACGCAGATTTCTGTCTGTAATGTCACTTACTTTTGTATAATGAGATATATTTTTCCTGACATACATTATGTTTTCAAATACATATTGGGAAGCTACAGTTAAAATGTCAATATCCTTAAATCTTTCCCTGAGGGAGTCTCTCTTGCCTAAGCAATAAATGGCACGAACTGCCCTCTTTTGCAATATAAATATAGTTTCTAAATCTGCTCCATTTCCCCAAAGTAGTATTCCATAGGACATCAAGCTATGGAAGTAACTAAAGTATACGAGCCTAGCAGTAGCTACATCAGTCAACTGCCTAATCCGTCTCACAGCATAAGCAGCAGAGCTAAGTTTATTGGCCAGAATAGTGATATGGTCACCCCATTGTAATTTAGAATCTATTGTAATTCCTAGAAAGGTAGTGGTGTTTACGAATTCTAACCCCTTCCCCCCCAGCACAACATCAACGTCTATTTGCCTCACATTGGGTAGTGTAAACTTCATACATTTGGTCTTTTCTGCATTCAACAATAGGTTGTTTGCAGAAAACCAATTTGACATGGCATTCAGAATATTATTAACATTATTTGCATCTGTACTATACCTATTTGCTTTGAATATTAACGATGTATCATCGGCAAACAGTACTATGCCAGCTTGTGCCTCGACCATATAAGGCAAGTCATTGACATATACCAGGAACAGAAAGGGTCCCAGGATTGATCCTTGGGGTACACCTATTTTGACATTTGACCCATTTGACTTTACGTTATTCACAGTAACAGTCTGAAGCCTATCCGTTAAGTACGACTCTAATAGTGCTATTGATTTCTTATCAAAACCATATCGACGTAGCTTGAGCAAGAGTGTTTGATGGTCAACACAATCAAATGCTTTGGAAAGATCACAGAATACCCCAATGGCATCCTGCGATCCCTCCCTGGCGTCGTAAATTAGGCTAACTAGGGCCACTCCCGCATCGGTGGTAGATTTCCCGCCAGTAAAGCCATATTGTTGGCTGTGGAAAAGATTGTTGGTCTTGAAGTACAGTTGCATCTGATTGAGCATCACTCTCTCAAACACCTTACTCAGAACTGGCAAAATAGAAATGGGGCGATAGTTTCCAAGTTCTGACTTGGATCCCTTCTTAAATAACGGTATTAGTTTACCATGTTTCATTAAATTAGGAAATGTACCGTTATCAACACATTCATTAAATATGAGTGCCAAATCAGGTGCCATGATATCAATTACATGACCAATTAAACTGACTGACATGCCCCAGTAATCTTCAGACTTTTTCATTTTAAGTTGCTTGAAAACTTTTAAGATGTCACTGGGATCAATATGTTTGAAGTTAAATTTAGAAGAAGAACTAATATTACTCTCAAGAAGAGCCACAGCACTGCGGGTCATTACAACCTAACTGCAGGTCATAGGTACTTATACGCTCTGTGTGCAAACACACCAGTGGTCGGACTATTTACACGTCCTACCATAATTTATGGTCCTTACGAGTCGGATAGGCCAGTAAATAACATATTCACGTAATTATTGGTGAATAATATTTCTTTCCTATTCATTTAATTAAAAGATTCACGTAATTTTGGTGAATTCTTTCCGCCATCTTAGTTTCATTACTTTCATTCGCTAACAGATTTTCGTAAATTATTTGGTAAATTCTGCATTTAAAACGCTAAATCTACGTAATAATTGGTAGATATTTATAATAGTTGGTGATTTACGTATTAATTGGTAAAAACTCATCATTCTATTCACATACGCGTAACTTTGTAGGTACCTATCTAGGTACGTAGGTAGTTACATTCCCGCTCCGCCGTGCTACTTGCGCTATTATATAATAAGCCGTAGTACAATTTTCAATAAAAAGTATATCTAAACTGTTTGTGTTAGATAATCTTCTTGTTATATTTCAATAGGTAGGTCCTACCTATCGTTAATTTGCAAACATGTCGTCAGATCTCGAAACGAAGCTTATTCTGTTGAATCAAAAGAAGGAATTATTGTTTGCACGCATTACTCGTTGGTATAAATCGTCGAAATCCATTGTTTGTTTTGACATAACGACGCGGTCTAATGAGGATTTTTTGGCTGAGACCGAGACCATCGATGATGTTCGCGATAAGTTCGAGTCGATTGTAGATCAAATAAATAGCTCAAATTTATCATTAGAATCACCTGTGGAATCCGACTATTCTTGCCTTGACTCATTTGATGAATTGTATTCGAGAATAAAACGCATTAGAAATAAATTATCTACTCCCAAGGTCAAGGAGGTCGCCTCACACGGGTCGAGTAATTCGAACGCGTCTGTAGTGAAATTGGAAATGCTTTTTATTCCGAGTTTTGACGGACGCCCTGAAAACTGGAATACATTTTATCAGTCCTTTAAGGCCAATATTCATTCAAACAAACAATTGTCTGATTCGCAACGTGTGCAATACCTATTCTCAAAACTAACCAATGACGCATTAAAGTTCACTGCCGGTATTGTTCCGTCAAGTGAGACCTACAGTATAGTTTGGGACGCCTTGGTCAAGAAATACCAAGATAAACGTTCATTAGGTTCATATTATCTTAATAATATATTAGACTTAAAGAATTGTTCACCTAGTGTGAACTCACTTGATTCATTTATAGGTATATATTCCTCCTCTATCGCCGCGCTTAAAGAGTTAGGTATAAATGATTTAACGGACTTCATGTTTCTACAATGTGCCCTGAGGAAAATGGACACTCTAACCATCCAAGCCTTCGAACTTTCTGTTCGAGGTGTCGATATACCTACGACGCAACAGCTGATCGACTTTGTACAAGATCATGCTAAGATGATTGAACGGTCAAACCCGCGGTCTTCGTCATATGCGAAGTCGTCCACTGCTGGGATGCCACAGTCTAATGATAGGCGTGTACAGCGTAATTCTATGTCGTTTGTTGTCAGTGAGCCGATTAATAATAAGTCGAATGCGCCCGCCGCAGGTAACGCGTCCTGTTGTTTATGTGGTGGCAGCGACCACCGACACCTGTATGACTGCGCTCAGTTTAAAAATATGCAAAATGCAAAGGCTAGATATGAGTTTATTAAATCTAAGCGTGGTTGCGTCAATTGTCTAAGCACATTACATAATCTCCCGCAATGTAAAAGTACGTCAGTTTGCTTCTGTCAGAAAAAACATCATAAATTATTGCATTTTTATAATAATGTTAATAATTCGCACTCGCATGCGACGACTGTTGTCGCTTCCCCGCCGCCCCAGTGCGACCATGTTAGTCTCACTCCTGAGTCACCGCTCGCTTCAAGCACTGTGCATTCGTATGCCTCTAGCCATAAGTGTGATATTCTCTTGGCAACCGCTCAGGTGTATGCTCGCCCTAAAGGTAGCACTGGAAATAAATCTGTAGTCAGATGTCTAATTGATAATGGCTCACAGAATAACTTAATAACATTGTCCTGTCGTCGTTTATTAAATTTACCAATAATACCAATGAGTAATTCTGTTGTCAAAGGTGTTGGTTCCACTTCGCACCCGATAGTAGGCTATGTGTATTTGGACATTGAATCTCGTATTTATGCAGATCATAAGTATACTATACATGCGTTAGTTATGAATAGCCTTACGGATCAATTGCCCTCGCAATTAATTAAGTGTGATCGCGAGTTAAATCTTCGCGATTTACCGCTTGCTGACTTAAGCTGAAACATTCCAGGAAACATTGATATAGTATTAGGTGCACAGCTCTTCCCGTATATCTACTTAGGAAATAGAGTCGAGTGTGGTCCCAGTGCCCCTTGTGTACTGTCAACCGCGTTTGGGTATGTACTTATGGGTGATTACCCACGTAAAGATGTTGTGCCTACAACCGCATCCTTTTCTGCGCTAGCACTAAATGATTTAGTGCAAAAATTTTGGGAACTTGAGGAAGTTCCTGTGAAGCGCCTATTGTCTCCAGAAGAAACCGAGTGCGAGAATATTTTCACATCTACTGTGACTCGCGATGACGTAGGTCGTTATACTGTTGCGCTGCCGTTCTGCAAGGATCCCTCTGAACTAGGGAACTCGCGCGGCGTCGCTCACCGCCGGTTTTTGTCGCTCGAGCGTAAACTTCGTCAATCACCAACCGTACGCGAAAATTACAATAAGGTTATTCAGGATTATTTAGATAACGGTTATCTTAGTCTCGTTGATGACTCTAATTTGTCTATGGATGGTTATTACATACCACATCACGCAGTAGTTCGACATGACAAACCGATGCCGCGTATTGTGTTAGACGCGAGCGCTAAAACCCACACTGGTCTTTCGCTCAATGATATTTTACATATTGGTCCCAATTTACAGGCAGACCTGTTTTTATTATTATTAAATTTTAGGCTATTTCCTATCGCAATGAACGCTGACATAAAACAACATTATTTACGTATTGGCGTACCTGTTGACCATCGTAAATACCTGCGCATCTTATTCAGGTTCAAGGAATCGGATGAAATTCAGACCTATGTGTTTAATCGACAGGCGTTTGGTCTGAAGTCAAGTCCGTATATAGCTATACGTACTGTGCGTCAGCTGGCTACTGACATGAGTCCGCACTTCCCTGACGCCGCGAAAGTGGCAGAGACCTGTCTGTATACTGACGATTTAGTTCATTCCGCACCTGATGAGGACACTGCTGTACACTTAGCTCGCAACTTGATAAAACTGTTCAAGGCTGGCGACTTTGACTTAGTGAAGTGGTCTAGCAATTCTTCTGTGCTGCTAGACTCAATTCCTGATACTCACCGCAAATCGCTTGAGTTTGATGTTGGCAGTCATGTCGCAAAGGTTTTAGGTCTCTCGTGGGAGCCGTGTGGAGATAATTTTTATTTCACATCCACCTTGGTAGATGAGAAGTGCACTAAGAGAAATATACTCTCTATAGTTGCGCGACTATTTGACGTGCTCGGGTTGGTGGCACCTGTGATACTCTACGCCAAGTTGTTAATTAAGGAACTTTGGCTTAGTAAGAGTGATTGGGATGACCCTGCTCCAGAGCATATACGCTCACGCTTTTCCGCTCTCGTTCAAGAATTAAAATTGCTTGACACATTAAAAATTCCGCGATATATAGGTGTCGAAGTTGATTGCGAATTACGTCTTGTCGCATTTTGTGATGCCAGCCTGAATGGCATGGGATGTGTTATTTATGCACATTGTACCTACCCATCTAGCATTCAAACTCGCATTTTGTGTGCGAAATCAAAGGTCACTCCGACAAAGATTACTACGCTTGCTCGATTAGAGTTATGTGCTATTTTGCTTATGTCAAAGTTAGTAAGAACTGTACGTGATTCTTATGCATTACGCATTCCCATTACTGACATTTACGCCTTTTCTGATTCCACGATTGCCTTATCATGGGTTCACTCGTCACCACATCGGTGGTCGATTTTTGTTAGCAACCGGGTCGCTCAGTGTCAAGAAAACTTGAACGCTGAACATTTTTATCACGTCGCCGGAGCCATTAACCCGAGTGATTGTCTATCACGCGGCATGCTCCCCTCGCAACTTTTGACTCATGATTTGTGGTGGAACGGTCCAGCATGGATCCGCGGCCCCCCTGATGAATGGCCTATTAAGTCATTCTCTCCCGCCAACTGTTCTGACTTACCTGAGCATAAGGCAAATGTGTTAAGTGTGACAACAAAACACACAGAGTCGCCATTGTTATGTACATTAGCACAACGTGTTTCTTCTTGGCAGAAACTACTACGCATCATTGCATACGTTTTAAAATTCGCACGATTTAAATCTAAGATCGAACCTCATTCTGTATCAGGATTGTCAATCGCTGAGACGGCATTGATTCTCGCCGTTCAATCAGTTCACTTTGCTGAAGATATAAAATTGATAAAGGCTGAGAAGTCACCCTCGAAGAAGCTGCTGCGTCTTGCAGTCTTCTTAGATGAAGAAGGCATTTTGCGCATAGGTGGCAGACTTTCTAAATCGATGCTTCCATTTGAAGCTAAACATCCTGTCCTTCTCCCTAAACGCGATCACGTTGTTGATCTAATAATTCAGCATTTTCACGTTGTCAATTGTCATACTGGACCTGGACTCCTCATGTCTATCATACGCCAACGCTTCTGGATATTAGACGCTAGAACTGTTATCAGATCTAAGTTACGAAAGTGTAACATTTGCTTTAAATGCAATCCAACGCACCCTACACCAATAATGGCTGATCTGCCCAATTATCGTGTATCAGAAGCCAAAGCCTTTTGTCATACTGGGGTTGATTACGCTGGTCCAATAAAGACCATACTTTCTCGTCGTAGAGGTCAGCATTCTCAAAAGGCATACATTATATTGTTTATCTGCATGGCCACACGTGCCCTTCATATCGAATTGACCAGTGATTTAACCACTGATAATTTTTTAGCCGCCTTTAAACGCTTTATTTCCCGCCGTGGACCCGTTTCGTGTGTTTATTCTGACAGCGGATCTACTTTCATTGGTGCGAAGGCACAATTAGATGAGTTATACACGTTCCTATTGAACTCCAATTTTAAAACCGCGCTGTCAAAGGAGTTGCTATCTCGGCGTATAGAATGGAAGATGATTCCCCCAAGATCACCTAATTTTGGTGGGATATGGGAAGGAAATATAAAAAGCATGAAAACTCATTTGTTCAGAGTGATAGGTAGTCAATTACTCACATACGAAGAATTGCAAACGGTACTGACTCAAATAGAATGCATTCTGAACTCGCGCCCATTGGGCTTGCTCTCCTCTGACCCTGATCCGGAGGTGTTAACACCCGCACATTTCTTAATGACTACACCGTTGCATTACTTACCCTCGGCTGATTTATCAGATCAACGAATTAGTTTGGTAGATCGAAAAAAATTACTCGACAACATGATCCACTCCTTTTGGAAAAAGTGGCACGTAGAGTATTTGCACACGTTGCAAGTCAGACAAAAATGGGCTACTCCCGACAAACCAGTAGAAATCGGCACCGTTGTTCTTCTAGAGCAGGAAAATTCTGCTCCGTTGAATTGGCCGTTAGGAGTCATTACTGACGTGTTCAGAGGCTCTGATGACGTGGTTCGCGTAGCAATGGTTAAAACGCGTACTGGTACTTACAAACGCGCTGTAACCAAATTGTATCCTATCCCAACGCAATAACTTACAACGCTAAATAGAATCTTAAACTTTAATTTTTAACTCAAACTTTAAACATACTTTAGATAGAATATTGTTAGTCTAAGTTGTTATTTTAGCTATGTGTATTATTATGTTATACAAATTCACTATGGGCTCTAATCAGCCAGTGTTCGCTTGTTTGTTTCGTAACATCTTGCGACGTTCCAAAGCCGGGTGCATGGTGGAGCGCTTATGTACTTTCTTAATTATTTCCCACATAATTTAATTGTATTTCAATTTTTGTAATTTAAAAAAACCGCTTCTGTGATAGAATAATGTTTGAGTATTGGCCCTCATTTGTTGACCACTTAGTGTTGAAGAAGGCCAATAGTTGGCGCTGTGCGACACTCTCAAGCTTCACGGCGGACGATCTACCCGCTCACATTTTTACTTGTCTCTGACCCGCTGCCGCTCCGAACGGAAGTTGAGTACTTCAACTCCTCGTTTCTTTTTCTGTGTAATTCTATAAGTTCCTTTGGCCACATTCTCAAGTCAGTATAAGTGAAGTGTATCGGAAGAAAACGACAAACTCAAGAAAATCACCGGCCGGTCGAAACCTACCTACCCACCAGCACGTGCCAGGAACCACGCCTGTCTGCAGCTGAATCCTCACGAAGTGGAACTCAGGTCAGTGCCGGTTCTCTTGCGTTTTCATTCATAGAAGCGGTCATGTGTGTATTTTCTTTTCATTACAACCTAACTGCAGGTCATACGTACTTATACGCTCTGTGTGCAAACACACCAGTGGTCGGACTATTTACACGTCCTACCAATAATAGATTATAATTCCACATGAAATCATATATTTAACATAATATTTTCAATTATCGATTATTTTTTTAATCGAATTTTTTAACTTTGTCGATATTTTACATTTTCATGCAATCACTACTTCCATCTGTCTAAAATATAATAATTTGATGGACGGGGTATATTTTTGTGACTAGAAAATTTCAATTGACTTGTATGTGCTGGGGGCCAACCACAACCTCTTAAAGCAGTATTATTTCAATCTTACTTCGTGTTTTGGTACCATGACCTCTTAAAGCAATATTACAATAATGTTGTTTAAATTAGCAGTTTTGGGACGTCACCCATAGTTTTCGTTCTTTTTGTTCGTTCAGCGTCAAATATGACATCCTTAATAAAGTCAATAGTTACAAACAACGATTGAAAAAACAATATTCGAGGAGTTTATCAGCTTCTAAAAGCTATGCTAATATTGCTTATTCACGAAATCGTCATCGAATGCAGTGCAGAGATGCAGAGACCCTTTCCATTACCTATATGAAATTGGTTCAATAAGCGAAAGAGACTCCCACAGAGTGATGAATAGAGTCCACACTGTTGAAAATCCCTATCTACAGAGTTCTCTGTAAAGACTAAGGTAAGCCTATATTTATATTGAATTAAGTACACGCTAATGTATTGTAATGTGTGATTGACCACTATTAGTTTCGTAAATATGTCATGTTCTTAACATAGTTGTTTTTTTCTAGGTGTTCATTGCATTACCATTTTATAGGCAACTGATGCGAGAGCCATAGCATAAGCTGAGTGAACAACCACGCACAAACAATAACATGCATGATGGCTATTTCAAGAGTTCAACGGTTGCTCGAAAGGCCGCATTAAGATCCAGTTATAATAATAACTATTTTACAAATATAATTGCTTTTATAAATTATTCCATGTAATACCTACTAAATAAATAATATGGTGTCTATATTAATCGAATAACCATCTTTGTACGCTTGCTTCCACCATCACACTTGCCGCGTTTCCAAGCTGGATTGCGATGGCCAGCCTCAGCACCAAAAACGATCCGGAGCGAGAGACGATTGTAATGATGTCGATGAGGTGATGACCGTTAAGTGTAAATATCTATCAAGCTGCGGGTATCAAGCATTATTTAATTAGAATTTGAGCTATTAGAGCGGGTGGCGCGGAGATCTAGATAATAGAAGCCAACTAAAAGACAAAAGGATGTGCAGTGTGCATTTTACAAAAATGTACTCTTTGTTGTGACAAACAAAACAAAACAAAACCTACTGAATAGGTATAACCAAAATAAATGGGTGGATAATGAAAATCTGTCCCATTGTGGAATGCACTAAAAAGCTCTATCTAACTTTGGGACTCGGAGAGAGTCGAGAGCCTTGAATGTCGTCAAGTTCTAGCAGTATTCTTAATTCGGGTGCCACTCCGTCATACGTATCGCACTCGAAACGGTGCTATCGATGTGCTGAAATAAAACTTGACCCTAGGACCCGTTGCCTCGCACCCCTTGCACCTGTTATAATTATTGTATGATGTGATCATGAATGCCCAGACAATTAAAAACATATAAAATTATTACGGCTTTATATTTGCGGTAGAAAATAAAATTTTACATAAGTAGGTTCCTACAATACAAAATTCACGATTGTTATGAAGACATTGAATATGAATGAATTGTATTTTGTTCTTAAGTTTGCATGCTTGTCACAAAGAGGGTTCAAAACAACACTATACTACGAGCGTTATATGATGATCCCTATGACGTTTCAACTGACAGTTGTATTAGTGATGCGAAACAATTTCGATAAAATACTGTTTTTTCAGGCAAATGTCATGTCATTCAGCCAGGTCATTCAACATAATAAGCAATATTTATTTATTTTGAAAAAAAGACTACGCGCATTGATGGACATAAAACACTAGATAAAAAAGTAACAGCCTTATTATATTTTATTTTACTATACTTTAATTTTTATTCAAATTGCATAATTTAAAGAACTTAAAATTCTTTTTGAATTGAATTTTAAAGAATTCATAATTAGCTGGAAATTATGGATTACATGGAAAAGTATTTAAATGGAGGCCATAGACCTACCGTATTTTTTTAATTCAGTCATGTCATGTCTTGTCAGTCTGTTTTGTCTTCTTGTCACACCGCATCACATCGCGTCTGTGGTGTAGTATATATATGTGACACGTGTAACCTCATTTTATAGAGTATTTAATCATGTATTCTTCCAATAAATAGTTAGTCTCTATCATGACTTGATTGTTTGATTTACTCTCCTAATACCTCCCGTACATGGCAAAGCATTAAAAAGCTTATCATTATCCATTTAAAAGCTGCAGAACTCTTCAAAGGCGGTGCTACTTCTCTTAGAATTGTTTTGAAAAAAATGTGGATTCCGCTATAAAAAATGTGACAAGAGAAAAATATTAATGGAGCGTACTGACATAGCTTTACTACGATGCGATTTTCTTCGCAAAATCAAACTAATTGATAACTGGGAGAAGGTAGTATACCTTGATGAGACATGGCTGAACGCCAATCATACTGTAGGTAAGGCATGGACGGATGACACAGCGAAATCCAGCACAAAAACTCCTGAAGGAAAGGGCCAGCGCTTAATCATTTGCCACGCTGGCACAGCTACAGGTTTTGTGCCGAATTGCCTGTGGGCTTTTAAGTCAGTGAAAACAACGGAGTACCACGAGGAAATGAATTTCGAAAACTTTAAGACATGGTTTATAAAACTATTAGAAAATTTGAATGAGCCTCACTATATTTTAATGGACAATGCTTCATATCACTCAGTTCAAATTAACAAACCCCCCAGCAGCAATAACAAAAAAGCTGAAATTATAGAGTGGTTACACGGCAATGGTGTGGAAACTGACAGTCAGATGTTAAAAAAAGAGTTGGTTAGACTGTTGAACTTTCACAAACAACAGACGCACCCATCATATTTTTTGGATGAATTGGCCAAATCAAATGGACACACGGTAATTCGGTTACCGCCCTATCACTGCCAATATAATGCAATCGAGTTGATATGGGCGCAGATCAAAGGTATCTATATTTTTTATTTATATAATATTATGTATATGCATATATTTCTAAAAATAATTACTGAATGTACAAATATTTTCAGGTCATGCAGCTAGGCATAACACAACTCCGCCATTCACGGCAAATAAAATGATGGTTTTATTGGAAGAAGCTTGCGCTCAAGTGACAGCTGACGATTGGCGAAAAGTGGTCGAAAGAACGAAGAAAATTTGCTTACAAGACTGGGATCGAGATGTACAATACGACAATATCATTGACCAACCGTTAATAATAAACGTCACGGATAGCTGCAGTTCAGACTCAGATTTTGAAGATCCGATTGACCCTGTATCAGATTCAGATTGATATAAATAAAATACAAACTCAAAGCATTTGTTTTATATTTCCAACAAATTATCTGTACAGGCCCCCGACCTAGGCCCAGCGCCGGACTATTATCTGTATCGGGAACTGTAGGTGCGCTGGGTAAGGCCGGGGAACAATGCCGGGATTGCGGATGCAGACACGGCGCGGTGAACCAGGAGGTGTATCGTGGCGAAGCGTCCAGGGTACGGTAGGTCACGTTGTCACAGGATGGGCGGTGACGGTGGATCGAAGAAAAAGAAGATTCTTGGACCAGGCAGAGATTTATTACTGTTTCGATGGTAACTCAAGAGAGAAGTGTTCTCTGCGAGAGTTGCTTGCCGACTGAGGTATCGAGGCGTCGCGGCGCCCGTTTTTATAGTGTCGTTTGACCTTGAAACGGCGCCGCGCGTCTTTGTTTACATTTTTTCTGTGTATTTTTCGACAATTCTGACACTATTACATTACTCGAGAGGCCCATATGCGGCCTATCGATTTTATTTGATATACCCTTATTTTTTCTTATGTTTAAAGGAAAATAATATAATTCTGCTCTGTTTACATTATTTGTTCCCTACTACCTATTTGTTGTTATAAAAGTTTAATCTGATATTCTTAAAAACTACTTAAATCTATTACCTATACTATGTACACTGTTTTCTAATCCTAATTACTATAACTAATATTCTGTTCTGCACATTATCGATATTTTGTTTATCGATGTGTCACTTCTTAGTCGATAACAGCTTGACGACGTAACTTTTGCAGCACGTACCATGTACATTTGCATTGAGTTTTTTTTCTATTATTTCCGAACATTACGTAATAATTTCTTAATATTCATTTTTATAATTTACAATTGTACACAATTATGATTTTTTCGTCTTTTTAATGGACCTCTAAAGGATTTGATGTGATAGGACGTCAGTACAATGTTAAGCGCTAACGAACTGTCATAGGGATCATCATATAACGCTCGTATTATAATACTGCGTTTACTTAGGTTTAGATATTGAGGCATTTGAAGATTCTTTGTATCGCACACTAATTATTCCACGTTGTATAACAAAGAAATGCTTTCTTAGGTCGATGTGTTTTAATTTGCTACTTAGGATAGAGCATTTTCACATAGCTTCAATGCCACTTGGTTATCACTGAAAATCATTCACATTCATCGAACACTGGCGTCTTTCAGCAGTAGCCTTAGACGGAGAGCTCTTTCTCAGCTTCGGATAGCGACATAATAATAATTATATTCTTCATTCAGCATAAGCAGTTAACATAGTAGATGCTCGTTGCTTCGGACTCCCAGCTTACAAGTTACAACCCCGCTCTACTACCACTTTAAATAGTACATATAAAATATATATAATATTTGCATGATTTGATCAAAATGCCCAGGCAATTTAAACTATAAAATTATTAATGGCTTTACAAGGCTTTACATATTATTTGCGGTGTAGGAGTAAAATAAAATGTCATAATAAAATTATTTTAATGTCAGATGACAGATAGTTTTCTTTTTTTTTCTTTCAATATCCTGCCAGTTACATAAAAGAGTATTTATATCAAAAACGTTTTACAAATTACGTGAATGTTGTTCCGTTTTGTGTGAGAAAGAGATAGCGCTACACAGAATGACAGAACGTACAGCGATTTCTCTTTTCCTTGTTTGCAGGCTTGTTGCAGGCACAAAAATAAACTTACTCAAATTCGTACCATGAGCGTACAATAATGTTTTATTTTATTCCTGCTTATTGACGGAAATGAATGAACTATTTAGAAAGAGTTATGTATTCCTTGCAATAATTCATTCGCATTAGGGCTGTACTCCGGAGACAAAAAGACCGGAGCACCTCTGGAGATTTTTGCGAACAACCGGTTATCTTTCTCAAAAACTCCGGAGATTTTATATAGAGTTAAATATTCGCCTTTTTTCATGAACACTATTTTACTATATATTTTTGATTATATGATTAGATTCCATAGCGATACGATTTTATCGAAGTATATGATGTATAGATGTTCGTGCATTTATTAAAAAGTAGGTAATATATACATATAATCACGCCTATATCCCCGGAGTGTTTTGGCAGAGGCGAATTAACATCAACACCCACATTTCATCAATCATTGCATTCGGTCGGTCCACCTATTGCCGTATTCCGGTCACAAATTCGGTAATAAGTTGATTTCATTAGTCTACAAATTGGACGTTTTCATAATGTTTTAATAAGAGGATTATGATAATAATAGTAATACAATGTCTCAAATGGGTAGGTACTTAAAAAAATTACGAAACTGACTAAATATACTTCCGCGTAATCGAAGAATGTCCGGAGGCTTTTCGAAGATTTATTAAACCTAGAGAAAAATCACCGGATACTGAAATCTTCCCTGGAGTCAAGCCCTACGCCTAATATCAGTGATTTCTTTTTTAGAGACCATAGAGTTCTTTTATTCAAAAAGGATTTTTAAAAAGAAGTTTTTACTTTGAAGTAAAATACTTGTAATGTTTAGAATTGTATTTGTTTGCTTAATATCTAAGCAATTTCTATGCATTCTTCTATACAATTTATACTTGTAATTAAAGGCGTTTCCCGGGATGCGAGTCTTCTCACTGGGCACCATGCTAGCTAAAAACCGGAGAAGACTGAGCGTGGGTGACGAAAATGCCTTATTGATCCACCTAATTGAAACTGCGTGCGGTTTTAGTCGGTTTGAGTTAGATATAATGGCCGTGTTGGCCAAACAGGGAGGTATCCGTGGAACACAATAAAAAGTACTTTTAAACCGCTATAATAGTCAGCTTGACCATTTCTTGTTTAAGTTAATGTATATAAATACGGTTTACTTGCTTTTTGGGTTACGAAAATGATTTTTTGAGCAGTATTTTGCAAAACAATAATAAAAAAGTTGCTACCTAGCAACTTTTTTAAAACGGCTAAATTTGACATAAAAACAATAATGTTAAATACAATACTGCTCTAAAATCTCGTCATGGTACGAATTGAATGAACTAAAATTAATTTGACGTCACAAAAGCACTAAGCAGGAATACATGACATGCACAATGTACGGTTGTGGTACGAATATAAGCAAGATTACTTCAAGCTTGACACAAAACTCTCCTGCAATAAGACTGTTTTGTAAACGGTTGTGGTAGGCCCCCTGAACTAATTTTATCTAATGATTTTAGTTTTTTTTTTAAAGAATATTAGAACCGAAGTTACTAATATTCCCTCTAAACCCTCCAACTAAGCCCAATGGCTTGTGCTAGGAGTGGGTTCACGTCGGTAGTGTAATGGACGGGATTCGAACCCGGGACGTCTCGATCGTAAGGCCGACTCCTTAACCACTAAGCTACCGACGATTGTGTAATTTTAATTTTGTAGTTTTGGTATTCAAGAATGTGTAATTTAATGTTTGCATGCCATAAAATGGTAAGTGTGCTGCACAAAACTATTGTACCTAACACCTGTATAACCACATTTAAGCAAATAAATAAAATTTGAATTTGAATTTCAAGAATTACGATTCTAATAGTTCTATGGATTTGTTGTCAAAACCGTACCGACGTAACTTGAGCAAAAAATGTCTGATATTCAACACAATCAAATGCTTTAGAAAGATCACAGAATACCCCAATAGCATCCTGTGATCCCTCTCAAGCGTCGTAGATTAGGTTAACTTAACTAGGCTAACCAGTAAAGCTATATTGTTGGCTATGGAAAAGATATTTTTTTTAATTATATGTAACTATATAATATGTATGTTACTTATATCTATTGCGAGAATTTTACGGTGGGTAAAAGGTTTTAATTCGAGCTTTTCGTGTCCTTCCTATGGGCCTCGGCAGAATGTCAGCTAGAAGCAGCGATTGTCCCGCCAGAATGGGAGAAGCGTAACCGCTTTCCGTGCGCAGGCTGGTCCACGTGGACTTTTGTACACCGCACCCGTATAATGTTGAAAATATTACTAATACGAGTAGGTGCTGGTTGGGGTCGAGACTGAAGCAGGCAAATATATTGACTTATTACAAACTAACGCGGGCGTAGTCGTGGGCCACAGCTAGTTGTGAGAACGTTGATAGGTGTATCTTGTTGATTTTCAAATTCACGGTCACATTATGAAGCTGGTTTCATTATTTTTATTTCGGCGCGCTAACCAGTTTAGTGGCACGTTAAGTAACATTCCAATAAATCCCAGCCGCACGAGGTGAGGAGCTGCCAGTCGAGTGCTGAGTTTCTGTACTGCCGTCGTAATATCGGCTAGATATCGTTAAAAAAATGGTAGACATTGTGAAATACTTGATCATAACTGAATGTGCACTTTCAACGATATGTGTAATACTACAAACCCTTATCTTTATATTCCGGCCGCAGATACGAAACCTGGAACAAAAAATTCTTCTGCAGCTTGCAGTCTCGCAATGGTTGTATATAATTGGGGATAATATCACAGATGTCCCATTAGAGTTATACTTCATTGTAGAAACACCCCTAAGATTGTGGATGTGTGTTTATGTGAAAAATTTGTACGAAAAAATGGTGTTAGTGCTTGTACCAGAAAAGTGGAGCTTTCAAAAACTGTCGATAATTGTATGGCTTATGTCGATATATTTATGTTTGTTATTTATTTTAGATTATGAATATGTTTGGTCTAAGAATTACTTGCAAATTCTTCTGTTTGATTATGATAGGAAAGATACTAAAAATGTAGTTCAGATTTTATCTATATTTCGAAATTACTATAATAATTTTACCAGTATCTTAATGGTGTTTTGTAGACTAACATGGTTACTTACGAAAGGCATTGTCCCGTGGGTGAACCTATTGTACATCTGCAGGATATTTTATATCATCGTCAGCAGGAAGATCCGGCACAACAGTGAGACCCTCAACACAAACTTTGCCGTTAGTTGTAAGATTTGTATAATCTCGATTATTTTAGGGACCATGAGCGCTGTGCAACATTTGAGCATCGATGTGAACATAATTAGTATGTTGAGTTATTCCACTCAATTCACTCCTCTGTATTTGGACTCCTATATTCAATATTACAGGATCATAATTAGTATAACTAGTTTCCAATGTGCAATAATAATCATTATTTCCCTTATGTTGATGCGAAATTCCGGGTGTTTCCATTTACAACCCACGAAAGTCTACCCACGATTTTTTTTACCGATTTGAACCCAAGGGTTCCACATAAGTAGTTTCTTTTATTATATGCCTACTAGAAATCATAGACTCATACTAGAAAATAAACTCATAGCTATTGAATAAAACCTTTACGATCCAAACAACATAGTTAATTAAGTATCATCATTAAGTATCAATCAATCAATCAATTTGCATATTGCAGTCCACTGGTGGACATGGGCCTTTAGTAGAAATTATACAGCTTTCTTCATGGTTCCCGGCAGAGTAGAAATTGAGCCACAACTCTCGCCAAGCGGTGTCATAAGAGGCGACTAAGGGATAGGGCTGTTTAACATGCATGGCTCGACTCAAAATAGTGCCCGCAATACGGCAATATGTAATTTTGATAAAACAGTATATTGTAAATATAAAAGAAACATGTATTTAGAAAATATACCTATGTGAATAATAATATAATAAAGACTGGTGATGGATTCTTTTTATTGGTACCTAACCTACTCACTCTAGTTATCTAATCTGGGTCATAGGGATAACTGTGCATGGGCGTACCTACTTTAAGGGATGGGCCAAAAGTCTAATCGGATCTGTCGTATGTTTTAAAATTCTCAATTTCGGACAAAGTTGAGCAGGATAGGGCAGGTCTCCCCTTAAAGTCTGGGTACAACAGTGCAGCTCAGTGGCGACAGGCACCTACAACACGGTTCCTGCCAGCTTGCTCTGCATATGGAAGCCGTGGTAGGGATGTTTTATAGTCCAACATTTCCACCGGCTTGCCTTTTGAATGTTTTCACCTTTCGGCACCGGTGCAGCTGTGCCAGGCGAGACTGGTAGACGCCAATGGTACCCCAAGTACAACTTGTGCGTTGTGTTGTGGAGCCGCCTGTCACCGCAGCAGAAGCAATATAAAAAAAGCGCCTAGCCACCTATTCGGAGAAAAATGGGGACACTGTAGTCCCACACGTAAGGGTCAATTGAGAAGTGAGGAATGTGCCAGAGCTGCCTCACCCTCTGCTACCGATAAACCTAGACGGTTAGTCGGTTCGAGTCCGACATGGCTCCGGCTGGGGGGATATCTATCCGTGGGAATCTCTGCACTTAAAAAATCCATACTTGAGCTTCTTCAGGTGGTTGGAATGGGACATTTCTTCTTTCTTTCTTCAAAACAATATTTATTCTGATGTTTGATGCTTCATATCTATCTAATATATAAAATTCTCGTGTAACAGTTTTTGTTGCCATACTCCTCCGAAACGGCTTGACCGATTTTGATGAAATTTTGTGAGCATATTGAGTAGGTCTGAGAATCGGCCAACATCTATTATTCATCCCCCTAAATGTTAGGGGTAGTCCACCCCTAAATTTTTATTTTTATTTTTTAGGCAAAAATTTTAATTTCTATTTTTTTAAGATACAACATACAAAAATACATACAATCCTCAACTTTCACCCTTCTACGATCAACCCTTATTTTTTAATAGCCATTTTAGTAATTTAATCATTTTTTCTTTCCGGTAGAAAAATGATCAATCGTCATTTAATTATTATCTATTTTTCATCCCCCTAAATGGTGCAGCGGGAACGGGATCTGACGCTACGAGGGTAGGAAAAAATTGGCGGTACGAAGTTCGCCGGGACAGCTAGTCTAATATATAAAATTCTCGTGTCACAGTTTTCGTTGCCATACTCCTCCGAAACGGCTTGACCGATTTTGATGAAATTTTTTGTGCTTATCCGGTTTCTATGAGAATCGGCCAACATCTATTTTTCATCCCCCTAAATGGTGCAGCGGGAACGGGATCTGACGCCACGAAGGCAGGCAAAAATTGGCGGTACGAAGTTCGCCGGGACAGCTAGTAAATAATATAAAAGAAAGTTGTGTTAGCTACACTATTTACAACTCGAGAACAGCTGTACCGATTTGGCAGAAAATTGATGGGTATGTAGCTTAGAACCAGGAGACAGACAGGATACGTTGCATCCCGTTTGACCATTATTGTATCCCGGGTAGTTCCTATGGACGCAAAAAGTAGTGGATTTTGATGCGGTTTTTTTTGTTAGACAGGTCTTGGTCAGACTTAAAATCTTACATTGGTTTGATTGCAATCGGTTGAATTGAATCTCAGATAAGAGATCCACGTGGGTGGAGCCGCGGGCGGAAAGCTAGGTATAATAATAAATTGTGCCATCACAATAGCCATTTAATACGCTCACTGTGGTAACAAAATCAGTAACTTTCAGCTGGTGCGGTGGCAGTCCAAAAGGCCCACCACTTGACTTTCTTACCGTACGTAGCGGGGTTTCTTTTTATCGTGCGCAAAATCCCCACGGATACTACCCCCACGGAGCCGGTGGAGACGGTTATGTCGGACTCGAACTGACCAAAACGCAAGCCGTCTTGGGTCCTTGGTTGCCGGAGGTGAGATTGCCGAAAGGATCTCTCGCACCCCGGCAGGCCCGGTACCCTTCAGGTTGTGGAGACCTCGGTGTCCCCATCGGGGGTACGGGGAGACGCACCGCCGCCGCGGCCTGCTTCTGCTAGGATGACAGGCGGCTCCACCGGTCATCCCCAGGCCAGCACCCGTACGCAGTGGGCTTGTCCGGCCCGCAGCCACTGACTAACAATAACGCTCAATTATCTTAGTCAAGATATATGGTATATATCATTTTTAAAACTATTACAATCGTCAGAAACTACTTGTCTATGCATTGGCATCGCCTCTGGTTTATCCAAATAGAAGCTGAGAAATTAGCAATCGAAATTGTCGGGTCGACAAAGCCCGATACCGCTCTGAAGTGTTCTTTTTGTAGTGATGGATAGTGAAAGGAAAGAAAATAACGATATAGTTATTTAATAACAAAAATTACAAAAGAAACATAAATTTATACATGTCTATCTTAGCAATGAGAGTGGTTGCATTTTTACTGTCTACATGCACATGGTGTTAGTGACTTCACAAATTAGTTAAGTGTTGTGTTAAGTAATAACTGTTATCCTTCTATACATAATACAAGCATGTCATCGATATCTTGTTATTCCCGAGCGGCCTGTTTTATTTTCTAAAACTGCAATTTCGCTCGTCAAAGATTTAGCTTTTTGTTTTTGAAATATTTTTCTGTATTTATTTCGTTTAGGCTCTTAAAAATTTGATATATTGTATTCTTCCTCAGTATCACTGTCATTTCCTATTATTATTTTTGTTTAATGTTATCATCATTGTAAAAGATCTTGTACAAAGTTGACGAGCGCAAGCGCATCTTCCTATCGTAACAAGAACAACACTGGCACTGCACAACATCTGCACAGTGCAACAACTCTCAATTAGGTCATCCGCCAAAACAGGTCCGCCACCACACTGGCATAATAGTGGCGGCGGCCAAAAAATAGGCCCGTCACGTTTATAAATGGCTATATTCCTACATTGTTAGTTACAAATCGAAAACTATATTTGTCCCAGTCATACTCGTAAAAAGCCCCATGAAACAAGTAACGCACCAGCGAGAAAGGTCTATTTTTTCTGTACGCACATAGATTTTTTTTTCCTTGTGGAAATCCCCTCGGATACCCCTCCCGCCTGCTGTAGCCGGAAGGGGAGGTTATGTCGGACTTGAACCGACTAAAATCGCACGCCGACTGTGGGTCGTGCTGCTAGGCCGGAGGTGAGGTTGTCATCGACATATCCCTCGCACCCTGGCTGACCCAGGGCCATCCCTTACGGTCTGGCCCTCCTCGGGAGGGGGGACAACGGTGTCCCCGACTTGCCCCCGGAATGGAGAGGCGCGCTGCTCAGCGCGCCGTCGCCGTGGTCACCCACTTGTACACCGGAGGAAGTTATGAGCGCCTCCGAAAATGCAATCTAGGTAGCAGCACACTGGGAACATAGAATCTGAGATTTGAAGCGCCGTCGATTGCAACAATTTTAACAGCAACACCCTACGGCTGGACAGGACCAACACCTCGTCGAGCTCGAGGTAGAGCTGGGTCGTATCAACTAAGTGGTTGTCTGAGATCACAAGACAGGAGTCCGTCAGGTAACCTACTGCACTTCAGAGAATATGATCAACTCTTCATTAATGATTTGTTTATTTCTGAACCAACGTAACTTTTGTAGAAATTGCAATTACGAGTAGGTATACACTCTAAAAACAACACAAGTAACTTGTTTTAAATGTCAAAAGTCCAAGAGTTTTGCACAAAACTAATATTTGAAGGTGACCTGTGAACTATTATGAGCCATTCAATTCATTCATTTGAATGAATCATATCTATATTAATATAATTATTATCTACTTTGATGATGCTCCAGATGAGCCTGGTTTCTCTGGTAATCTCATAATGCATATACTCGTATATAGTGTTTGCTGGTGTTAGATATTTTTTGTTTTCTATATTAATTCTTGGTATCACCACCAGGATTTCTTAATAAATCAACATTTACCCCTTAAGGGGTGAAATCGTGGTTAAAAGTTTACATGGAAAAACCGGCATTTTCAAAGTTTCATATATTAACTGATTCGGTTTATTATCAAATGGACACTGGACACTCATGATTATTTTAAATTTATTGACTTATTTAATAGACACAGTTAGTATTAGTATTGAAGGGGTCACCTCATCTGCCCATCTCTCAAGCGACCCTTGGCTTAGGAGCCAATCATGTGGACGCTTTGTCGTTGCCGTATCGACGTTATCAGCTTGAAGGTTCTTTGATGGCTCGAGCTTCCCGGGGTCCTATCCACCTTACCTGCCAGCCAGCTCATCCCTGAATGACGAACGAGGCTCTGAAAGACTCTCCTCTCACTCGAAACTCCCCACATTATGGAAAGATGTAGGAAAGAGGCCTCGGGCTCCAAAGTGCAAGTTTGGATGTGACCGACATTGGCGCTCGGGGGAGAGGAATAAATAAACATTAACATTTATTCTAAGAATTTACTCTACATACAATAAAAAACCAATATTTATGAAACTTACACTTATAGTTACACTCACTTAAACATAAATTAAGCTTATATTTATTTTGTAATAGTTGGGTATCTGTATCATTTTGTTAACATAAATGTACTTACTTGACTAACTGCTTTCGCTATCGAAAGGCATAGGACGGCAACTGCCGAGGGGCAATTTTGGATATTGGGTGCCAGACTTTACAATAAGGCGAATCAATAATTGAATATTGCAGCACTCAGCACGGCTGCGAACATGTAGTAAATGGTTGGCTCAAAACTCTTACATATAACGACACCGAAAGAGTTCAACTCATGCCTGAATAGACAATACACACACACGCATGTATGCACTCACAGACAGACAGACAGTCACACACACTATTTTATTTTTGTTCTAATGATTTGATTGTAGAAATTTCAACACAATATTATACGTAATTAGTAATACAATCTATGCTGCACTGTACAGATCTGTTGGAAGGTGCGGGCATTCGTGATACAGGGTTCACCTAGTACGAATGCCTGTGCGCTCCTTGTAATTTCATTTAATTATATAACTACAATGTACCTATAATTTAACATTGTTATAAGGAGAGTCAAATCAGCCTATGGAAATAAATTATTATCTTAACTTATCTTATACTTTTGCTGTTGACCGTACTCCGACCATTTCAATAACATAATGGCTAAGTAGTTGAATTCAAAGAGTTGGCGACTCATGTGGAATTTCGCATCAAAATAATAAAAATCGTAATTATTTCTGCACCTTGGTATGCACCTATGGCTATTAACCAATTCCAACATGCTAACGCATAAAATTTCATATCCTCGTTGGTAGAGACGGCAAATAATATTTTCACTACATCATCGGCTATAAGTTGCAAACTGGTAACGCTCACCAAAATAAACGAGATCACACAGATCTTAATACTAACGGCAAAGTTCGTGAGGGGGGCACCACTGTTGTGCCCGATCTTCCTGCTGACGATGACGTAAAATATCTGACAGAACATCAATAAGTTCACCCACGGAGTACCGTAAATTGCAAACAGGTATACCCCTTTATATGCCTGCACGATCATCCGTGTGATCAACATATCATTAACATCTGGATACCACTCAAATACCATAACATTAAATCCCTCTGCAGCTATTACCAGAAGCCACATGACTATGGAAAGTTTCAGGAAACTCCACTCCTCGGGCACAAACACTTTCACCATTTTGTTGTACAAGCTCTTCGTGTACACACACATCCAACATCTTAGGTTAGTACTTATAGTTTCAAATACTATTCTATGGATTTTATCTGTGGTTAGAAAACAATCGCCAATTGTATACATCCATCTTGCCAATGCCAGTTGCATAAGAACTTTTTGATCTCGTTTCCTTAACTGCGGCCGGAGTATGAAGAGAATGGTTTGTAGTATCAAACATGATGTTGAAAATATGACTCCCACCAGTGTGACGTATTGGTTAGGTAACATTTTATAACGATGCCTTGGGTCCCGGGCGGTTAGTTCGACGGCTGTACAAAAACTGAGCACTCGACCACATCGTGCGACTATAAGTAGCTCAATTTCGTCCTTAAAAAAATACGCCACTTCTTCTTATAACGAGTATTAATAAAAATCAAAATATAAAGACAACACGATATGCTAGTATTATTAGAATTAAGTGTCGTTCAATACCAGTTTTTCAATTTTGTGAGTAGCACCCGAAATGTAAATTGATTCAATATTTTATGCACGACTTGAAGGCTAATTTTCGTCCCAACACAGGAAGAAAGGTGTTCGAATTGTGCATTGACAGGAAGAATGATTTCTGTCCTAAAAATAGAAATATTACAAAAAATTGGTACCAATATACGTAATATACAATACCTGCCAATAGAGGTATTATACAAGATTGTTCCATCATTTAACACATTGATTCGCGTTTCCTTTTATTCTTTTATATCTATTGTAATAATGTTAAGTATTTCGAGAATAGTTTCATGTGCGAGCTAGTGAAGTTAAATTGTTTGTGGGGAGTGGCGCCGAAAGCCGAAACACAGGTTTGTACCTAGTTTGGCAACGGATGTTTTCTCAATTGCTATGTAATATTTATTTCTAGTTCTATTTTAAGAATTCAGTATGTGAATAAAAAAAGGTACATCACCATCACACAAAAACAAAAATCAAAAGAAACAAATTTATACATGTCTATCTTAGCAAAGAGACTGGTTGCACTGGACTGTCTTTATTTTTAACTAGCAGCCCGTCCCGGCTTCGCACGGGGTAGACAATTATTTATAGTTTCGGCAGCGCATTCGACAAAAGACATTTTAAGACTCAGTTTTCTACACCTTCGGTTACATTGTTCAAATTTTACCAAGGATCCCTAATTTTTTTGAAAATGAAATTTAGCCTATGTCAAATTGGAAGAATGTAGCATTCTATTGGTGAAAGAATTTTTTAAATCGGCCCTGTACTTTTAGAGCCTATTCATTACAAACATACAAAAATAGGTACAAATCTTTCCTCTTTATAATATTAGTGTAGATTTCTATATGCTCATCGTGTTAGTGACTACACGAATTAAGTGTTGTGTTAAGTGATATCCACTATCTTACTCACCAGACAGCAAGGAAGGAAATGGCACTCGTGACACAGGGACACCTAGTACGAGTGTCACAGCACTCTTTGGACATGTACCCACATATACAGTTGGCTTAAGAAAATTTTGTACTTTTTATAGTTATAAATGAATTATGAATTATATGAGCCACAAAGGTCTGCAAGAGGGCATGCGTCAGGGCGGATGCCCAGCGCATAGCACGGCTGGGCCAAGAGCTAGTGGCGCATCCCACGGGTAGCCGTGGCTACTGGCAACTGGCCAAAGCCGTGCAAGCCAACTTCTGCCAGCCCTCGCTGCCCCCGCTGAGCAATCCCGATGGATCTCTGGCCCATGAGCCGCAAGAGAAAGCAAATTTGCTGGTCAATCTCTTCGCGGCCAACTCCCGAGTCGATGATTGTGGTATGCAACCACGGACAATGCCCACTGGTGACCACGCAATGCCTGATATACGTATCAGGCAACGCGATGTCCGTGCAGTACTGCAATCACTCGATGTCCGGAAAGCCAGTGGTCCTGATGGTATTCCAGCGGTCGTACTTAAAAAATGTGCAGCGGAGTTATCTTCTATGCTAACGCGGCTGTACCGACTGTCCTACAGTTCGGGTACAGTTACAGTGCCTTCGGCTTGGAAGGAGGCGAATGTCCAGCCGATCCCCAAGAAGGGGGATCGCTCGGACCCAGCCAACTATCGACCCATAGCCGTCACCTCAGTGCTGTGCAAGGTGTTCGAGCACATAATTAACACACAGCTCATGCGCCACCTAGAGGATCACTCCTTGCTTAGTGACCGGCAATACGGTTTCAGACCGAAACGGTCAACGAGTGATCTTCTGGCGTACATGACCCACCTTTGGGGTGAGGCTATGGAGAAGCACGGTGAGTCACTGGCAATTAGTCTTGACATCGCCAAAGCTTTTGATAGGGTATGGCACAAATCGCTTCTTTCCAAGCTACCAGCCTTCGGCCTGCCTCCTAGACTGTGTAACTGGGTTGCAAGCTTCCTGCAGGGGCGCCGTATTCGCGTCCTTTGTGATGGACGAGCTTCGGAGTTCTTGCAGGTTAATGCTGGCGTGCCGCAGGGTTCCGTCTTATCTCCCACTCTCTTTCTTCTGCATATCAATGACATGCTCTGTAACGGAAACATTTACTGCTATGCAGACGACAGCACCTTACACGGGAGTTATTACGCACATCCTGCGGCCAAGCAGTCTGATATCGCGGAAAAAAGGCAGCTTCTTGTCACTGACCTGGACCGGATCCTGGACCACATTTCTCAATGGGGCGCTAGGAACCTGGTCGAGTTCAATGCCAAGAAGACCCAGGCATGTGCGTTTACAGCAAAGGTATCTCCTTTCCTTCCCCTTCCCACTCTTCAGAGCACACCACTGCCACTGCAGGATCACCTCACTATCCTCGGTATGGATGTTCGCTGCAAACTGAATAACAAAAACTATATCGAGAGTATCATCAAATCAGCCTCGCGTAAACTCGGAGTCCTGAACAGAGTGAGACGTTTTTTCACGCCGGAGCAGCGGTGTCTTCTATACAAGACCCAAATTCGTTCCTGCGTGGAATACTGCTCACATCTCTGGGACGGCTCCGCAAAGTACTTATTAGATGCTCTCGACAGGTTGCAGCGACGTGCGGTCCGCATTATTGGGGATCCTGAGGTCACGAACACCCTCGAGCCTTTGCAGATGCGTAGAGATGTTGCGTCTTTGGCAGTTTTCTACCGTCTCTACCATGGTGAATGTTCTGACGAGCTCTTCCAATTAGTCCCACCCTCCCCTTTCCTTCACAGGACGACACGTGCAGGGCTAAGATGTCATCCATTTACGGTGCAGAGTATACCTGCTAGAACCAAGCGTTTCAGTGATTCATTCCTATGCCGCACCACTAAGGCCTGGAATTCCCTGCCAGTTCACGTGTTTCCTTCTTCCTACAGTCCTGGGTCCTTTAAGCGGGGCGTGAAAAGGCATCTAATGAGGCCGTCAAGCTGAGTGCCACCACTGTTAACATGGTAAATGTTTACGATGGTGACCCTCTTTCCGAGACTTTGCCTTTAGCTTAACATCAGGCGAGGTGAAGTCAAATTGACGTGTCCTGTATAAAAAAAAAAAAAAAGAATCCTTCTATACATAATACAAGCACAGTATAACGAGAGATCTTACAATAGTTCATCGCGTTTGATGTTTGCGGAAATGCCGCCTTTTGCAGTTTTGTCAGGGTTGTCACTTCAGTTTTTATTTATAATTAATTTTTCTGTAACATTTAATATAGAACCCCTATTTTGATCTCTCAAGTCAAGGCACATCAACTCACGCTAATATAAATTACTAGCTGATGCCCGCGGCTCCGCTCGCATGGATGTCGACTATTTCGACTTTTAGTTATATCTCCGGTTCTACTCAACCAATTACGATCAAGCAAACGTAATATTTTAACTCTGAGTTTTTTGAGGTTTCGGTTTCGATTTCAATTTCAATTTTTGATTAGGCTTCGGGTTCGAAAAAAAACCGCCAATCACCGGGATCGCTAAATTGATGATATATTCTTAAGGAGCCTATCCACGATCAGTCCGCCTGCAGTTTCAGAGCTTATCGGGTGGCTGCAGTCCTAAATTGACAGCACCCACACACGAAAGTGATTTTGGCCTGCCGGCCATTCCCTGCTGTCAGTTTTCATCAGTCGGGGGTCGACAGTTTCCCATTGTATGATTGCCTGCCGGGAATTGTCTGATATCGGGATTGATGACCATTTTAACTTGAAATTTTCAAAAAGAAATCTTGGATTTCGGGGTGACTAATAATAAAATCCATTTAGCTATCCAAGATGGCGGACTTGAAATTTCCCACAAAGTCAACATGGGTATCGTTTTCGAAGTTTTTTTTTATACAGGGCACGTCAATTTGACTTCACCTCGCCTGATGTTAAGCTAAAGGCAAAGTCTCGGAAAGAGGGTCACCATGGTAAACATTTAGCATATTAACAGTGGTGGCACTCAGCTGCACGGCCTCATTAGATGCCTTTTTACGCCCCGCTTAAAGGACCCGGGACTGTAGGAAGAAGGAAACACGTGAGCTGGCAGGGAGTTCCAGGTCTTAGTGGTGCGGCATAGGAATGAGTCACTGAAACGCTTGGTTCTAGCAGGTATACTCTGCACCGTAAATGGATGGCATCTTAGCCCTGCACGTGTCGTCCTGTGAAGGAAAGGGGAGGGTGATTCCTTAAATTCTGTAACATTGAAATACCAAACCGCACAAAAGGAAATAGGAGAGTATATTGAGGCATTAAATAGTCTAGTGGACTCATGTCATAACAATGAAGCAAGATTCTATTCACTGGAAAATCTGTATAGGCAAAGATTTGAAGACTATGAAAAATCCTTGCCATGCTCCATCCTCACTGTCGATGACACCATACCGGCTCCCTCTTTCATGGGCCTCGGCGTGTGCCACCGGAGGATTCCAGCCTCATAGTGGGAGACATTTCCATCGGCATCAAGCCCCAGATGAAATATCTGGGGCTCGTGCTAGACGGCCGGTGGAACTTCGGGGAGCATCTCCGAAGACTGGCCCCCAAATTGAAAGATACAGCTGCCGCTTTGGGGCGGCTGCTGCCCAACATGAGGGGGCCTGATGACTCCTGCAGTAGACTCTACGCGGGAGTCGTGCGGTCCATGGTCCTATATGGGTGCCCAATATGGGCGGACACCCTGACGGTCCACAATGTGCGTCTGCTGCGTGGGCCGCAGCGTGCAATGGCCAGCAGGGCCATTAGGGGTTACCGCACGATATCCCTGGAGGCGGCGAGTCTCCTTGCCGGATCCCTACCGTGGAACCTGGATGCGAGAGCCCTTTCGATGCTATATCGATATCGAAAGGAGGCGCGGGAGCGGGGACGGGAACCCGAGCCCGAAGAAATTCGGGCCGTGAGGTCTCAGCTCCACAGGGACATGGTAGCGGAATGGGAGCTACGACTTGGGCGACCAAGCGCAGGGCACGCCGTAATAGCGGCGGTAAGACCCATCATGGAGGAGTGGCTAGAGAGGCCACACGGCAGCCTCTCGTACCGGCTGACGCAGGTGATTACCGGACACGGGTGTTTCGGGAGTTACCTGTGTCGGATCCGGAAGGAGCCAACGTCCGAGTGCCATCACTGTGATGCGAGCGAGGACACAGAGCTGCACACGCTGACCGAGTGCCCGGCGTGGGACACGCCGAGGCGGGTCCTAGTGGCGGCTCTGGGGGTGGGAGTCCACACACTCGCCACGTTGCTCACAGCGATGGTAAGATGCGCGAACGCTTGTGGTGCGGCTGCCTCCTTCTGCGAGCAAGTAATGCTCGAGAAGGAGGCGGCTGGTCGGGTCCGGACTAGACTCCGGGCCCGAGAAGCCCGCGCAGAGTGAAGGCGAACCGGACGTCGGAGGTCGCAGAACGACCTCCGTCCTCCATGAGCGCTGGCCTGGGGGTGACCGGTGGAGCCGCCTGTCACCCTAGCAGAAGCAAGCCGCGGCGGCGGCGCAAAATGCGCCTCCCCGTAACCGGGGCAATATGGGGACACAGTGGTCCCCACAACCCGAAGGGGGCCATCTCGAAGGAGATGGTCCTGGGTCTGCCGGGGTGCGAGAGATATACAATCTCACCTCCGGCAACCAAAGACCCAAGACGGCGTGCGTTTTAATCGGTTCGAGTCCGACATAACCGCCTTCACCGGCTCCGTGGGGGTGGTATCCGCGGGCATTTTTCGCACGATAAAAAAAAAAAATACCGGCTCCCTCAGGCTGTACCAGTACTCTGGACTCTGTTTATGATTCTCCTGTCAACGCTGAGCCGCCTGGTGGAGCGCTTATGTACTTTCTTAATTATTTCCCACATAATTTAATTGTATTTCAATTTTTGTAATTTAAAAAACCGCTTTTGTGAACGAATAATGTTTGAGTATTGGCGCTCATTTGTTGACCACTTAGTGTTGAAGAAGGCCAATAGATGGCGCTGTGCACGGATTTTTCGAACTATGCTTTGAGAATGAAGTTTCTACGAGCGAGACTCTCAAGCGTCACGGCGGACGATCCCCCCCGCATTTTTATCAGTCTATGACTCGCCGCCGCACCGAACGGAAGTTGAGTAATTCAACTCCTCGTTTCTTTTTCTGTGTAATTCTATAAGTTCCTTTGGCCACATTCTCAAGTCAGTATAAGTGAAGTGTATCGGAAGAAAACGACAAACTCAAGAAAATCACCGGCCGGTCGAAACATACCTACCCACCAGCACGTGCCAGGAACCACGCCTGTCTGCAGCTGAATCCTCACGAGGTGGAACTCAGGTCAGTGCCGGTTCTCTTGCGTTTTCATTCATAGAAGCGGTCACATGTGTATTTTCTTTTCATTACAACCTAACTGCAGATCATAGGTACGTATACGCTCTGTGTGCAAACACACCAGTGGTCGGACTATTTACACGTCCTACCATAATTTATGGTCCTCACGAGTCAGATAGGCCAGTAAATAACATATTCACGTAATTATTGGTGAATAATATTTCTTTCCTATTCATTTAATTAAAAGATTCACGTAATTTTGGTGAATTCTTTCCGCCATCTTAGTTTCATTACTTTCATTCGCTAACAGATTTACGTAAATTATTTGGTAAATTCTGCATTTAAAACGCTAAATCTACGTAATAATTGGTAGATATTTATAATAGTTGGTGATTTACGTATTAATTGGTAAATACTCATCATTCTATTCACATACGCGTAACTTTATCTAGTACGTAACATATCTAGGTACGTAGGTAGTTACATTCCCGCACCGCCGCCGTGCTACTTGCGCTATTATATAATAAGCCGTAGTACAATTTTCAATAAAAAGTATATCTAAACTGTTTGTGTTAGATAATCTTCTTGTTATATTTCAATAGGTAGGTCCTACCTATCGTTAATTTGCAAACATGTCGTCAGATCTCGAAACGAAGCTCATTATGTTGAATCAAAAAAAGGAATTATTGTTTGCACGCATTACTCGTTGGTATAAATCGTCGAAATCCATTGTTTGCTTTGACATAACGACTCGATCTAATGAGGATTTTTTGGCTGAGAGCGAGACCATCGATGATGTTCGCGATAAGTTCGAGTCGATTGTAGATCAAATAAATAGCTTAAATTTATCATTAGAATCCCCTGTGGAATCCGACTATTCTTGCCTTGACTCATTTGATGAATTGTATTCGAGAATAAAACGCATTAGAAATAAATTATCTACGCCCAAGGTCAAGGAGGTCGCCTCACACGGGTCGAGTAATTTGAACGCGTCTGTAGTGAAATTGGAAATGCTTGTTATTCCGAGTTTTGACGGACGCCCTGAAAACTGGAATACATTTTATCAGTCCTTTATGGCCAATATTCATTCAAACAAACAATTGTCTGATTCGCAACGTGTGCAATACCTATTCTCAAAACTAACCAATGACGCATTGAAGTTCACTGCCGGTATTGTTCCGTCAAGTGAGACCTACAGTATAGTTTGGGACGCCTTGGTCAAGAAATACCAAGATAAACGTTCATTAGGTTCATATTATCTTAATAATATATTAGACTTAAAGAATTGTTCACCTAGTGTGAACTCACTTGATTCATTTATAGGTATATATTCCTCCTCTATCGCCGCGCTTAAAGAGTTAGGTATAAATGATTTAACGGACTTCATGTTTCTACAATGTGCCTTGAGGAAAATGGACACTCTAACCATCCAAGCCTTCGAACTTTCTGTTCGAGGTGTCGATATACCTACGACGCAACAGCTGATCGACTTTGTACAAGATCATGCTAAGATGATTGAACGGTCAAACCCGCGGTCTTCGTCATATGCGAAGTCGTCCACTGCTGGGACGCCACAGTCTAGTGACAGGCGTGTACAGCGTAATTCTAAGTCGTTTGTTGTCAGTGAGCCGATTAATAATAAGTCGAATGCGCCCGCCGCAGGTAACACGTCCTGTTGTTTGTGTGGCGGCAGCGACAAGCGACACCTGTATGACTGCGCTCAGTTTAGAAATATGCAAAATGCAAAGGCTAGATATGAGTTTATTAAATCTAAGCGTGGTTGCGTGAATTGTCTAAGCACATTACATAATCTCCCGCAATGTAAAAGTACGTCAGTTTGTTTCTGTCAGAAAAAACATCATAAATTATTGCATTTTTATAATAATGTTAATAATTCGCACTCGCATGCGACGACTGCTGTCCCTCTCTCGCCGCCCCAGTGCGACCATGGTAGTCTCACTCCTGAGTCACCGCTCGCTTCAGGCACTGTGCATTCGTATGCCTCTAGCCATAAGTGTGATATTCTCTTGGCAACCGCTCAGGTGTATGCTCGCCCTAAAGGTAGCACTGGAAATAAATCTGTAGTCAGATGTCTAATTGATAATGGCTCACAGAATAACTTAATAACATTGTCCTGTTGTCGTTTATTAAATTTACCAATAATACCAATGAGTAATTCTGTCGTCAAAGGTGTTGGTTCCACTTCGCACCCGATAATAGGCTATGTGTATTTGGACATTGATTCTCGTATTTATGCAGATCATAAGTATACTATACATGCGTTAGTTATGAATAGCCTTACGGATCAATTGCCCTCGCAATTAATTAAGTGTGATCGCGAGTTAAATCTTCGCGATTTACCGCTTGCTGACTTAAGCTGGAACATTCCAGGAAACATTGATATAGTATTAGGTGCACAGCTCTTCCCGTATATCTACTTAGGAAATAGAGTCGAGTGTGGTCCCAGTGCCCCTTGTGTACTATCAACCGCGTTTGGGTATGTACTTATGGGTGATTACCCACGTAAAGATGTTGTGCCTACAACCGCATCCTTTTCTGCGCTAGCACTAAATGATTTAGTGCAAAAATTTTGGGAACTTGAGGAAGTTCCTATGAAGCGCCTATTGTCTCCAGAAGAAACTGAGTGCGAGAATATTTTCACATCTACTGTGACTCGCGATGACGTAGGTCGTTATACTGTTGCGCTGCCGTTCTGCAAGGATCCCTCTGAACTAGGGAACTCGCGCGGCGTCGCTCACCGCCGGTTTTTGTCGCTCGAGCGTAAACTTCGTCAATCACCAACCGTACGTGAAAATTACAATAAGGTTATTCAGGATTATTTAGATAACGGATATCTTAGTCTCGTTGATGACTCTAATTTGTCTATGGATGGTTATTACATACCACATCACGCAGTAGTTCGACATGACAAACCGATGCCACGTATTGTGTTAGACGCGAGCGCTAAAACCCACACTGGTCTTTCGCTCAATGATATTTTACATATTGGTCCCAATTTACAGGCAGACCTGTTTTTATTATTATTAAATTTTAGGCTATTTCCTATCGCAATGAACGCTGACATAAATACTCACCGCAAATCGCTTGAGTTTGATGTTGGCAGTCATGTCGCAAAGGTTTTAGGTCTCTCGTGGGAGCCGTGTGGAGATAATTTTTATTTCACATCCACCTTGGTAGATGAGAAGTGCACTAAGAGAAATATACTCTCTATAGTTGCGCGACTATTTGACGTGCTCGGGTTGGTGGCACCTGTGATACTCTACGCCAAGTTGTTAATTAAGGAACTTTGGCTTAGTAAGAGTGATTGGGATGACCCTGCTCCAGAGCATATACGTTCACGCTTTTCCGCTCTCGTTAAAGAATTCCGCGATATATAGGTGTCGAAGTTGATTGCGAATTACGTCTTGTCGCATTTTGTGATGCCAGCCTGAATGGCATGGGATGTGTTATTTATGCACATTGTACCTACCCATCTAGCATTCAAACTCGCATTTTGTGTGCAAAATCAAAGGTCACTCCGACAAAGATTACTACGCTTGCTCGATTAGAGTTATGTGCTATCTTGCTTATGTCAAAGTTAATAAGAACTGTACGTGATTCTTATGCATTACGCATTCCCATTACTGACATTTACGCCTTTTCTGATTCCACGATTGCCTTATCTTGGGTTCACTCGTCACCACATCGGTGGTCGATTTTTGTTAGCAACCGGGTCGCTCAGTGTCAAGAAAACTTGAACGCTAAACATTTTTATCACGTCGCCGGAGCCATTAACCCGAGTGATTGTCTATCACTCGGCATGCTCCCCTCGCAACTTTTGACTTATGATTTGTGGTGGAACGGTCCAGCATGGATCCGCGGCCCCCCTGATGAATGGCCTATTAAGTCATTCTCTCCCGCACATTTCTTAATGACTATACCGTTGCAATACTTACCCTCGGCTGATCTATCAGATCAACGAATTAGTTTGGTAGATCGAAACGTAGAGTATTTGCACACGTTGCAAGTCAGACAAAAATGGGCTACTCCCGACAAACCAGTAGAAATCGGCACCGTTGTTCTTCTAGAGCAGGAAAATTCTGCTCCGTTGAATTGGCCGTTAGGAGTCATTACTGACGTGTTCAGAGGCTCTGATGACGTGGTTCGCGTAGCAATGGTTAAAACGCGTACTGGTACTTACAAACGCGCTGTAACCAAATTGTATCCCATCCCAACGCAATAACTTACAACGCTAAATAGAATCTTAAACTTTAATTTTTAACTCAAACTTTAAACATACTTTAGATAGAATATTGTTAGTCTAAGTTGTTATTTTGGCTATGTGTATTATTATGTTATACAAATTCACTATGGGCTCTAATCAGCCAGTGTTCGCTTGTTTGTTTCGTAACATCTTGCGATGTTCCAAAGCCGGGTGCATGGTGGAGCGCTTATGTACTTTCTTAATTATTTCCCACATAATTTAATTGTATTTCAATTTTTGTAATTTAAAAAACCGCTTTTGTGAACGAATAATGTTTGAGTATTGGCGCTCATTTGTTGACCACTTAGTGTTGAAGAAGGCCAATAGATGGCGCTGTGCACGGATTTTTCGAACTATGCTTTGAGAATGAAGTTTCTACGAGCGAGACTCTCAAGCGTCACGGCGGACGATCCCCCCCGCATTTTTATCAGTCTATGACTCGCCGCCGCACCGAACGGAAGTTGAGTAATTCAACTCCTCGTTTCTTTTTCTGTGTAATTCTATAAGTTCCTTTGGCCACATTCTCAAGTCAGTATAAGTGAAGTGTATCGGAAGAAAACGACAAACTCAAGAAAATCACCGGCCGGTCGAAACATACCTACCCACCAGCACGTGCCAGGAACCACGCCTGTCTGCAGCTGAATCCTCACGAGGTGGAACTCAGGTCAGTGCCGGTTCTCTTGCGTTTTCATTCATAGAAGCGGTCACATGTGTATTTTCTTTTCATTACAACCTAACTGCAGGTCATAGGTACTTATACGCTCTGTGTGCAAACACACCAGTGGTCGGACTATTTACACGTCCTACCACCGCCTAGTAATGTAATGGTGTTTTCTGACAGTGTGGGTCGTAATATCGCACCCCCAGTGGAAAATAGGCATAAGTGATTTTACTTTGATTCGTCGATTTTATGATATTTGAAAGATACGTTTAAAGATACATATGCTAAATTTTTTCATATTTTTCTTGTTAAATTTGACGAATTTAAACAAGAAATTCGTTTTGAGAATTTTGGTTCCATTACATTTTTTCTTACGGATTAGTAGATTATGTGATATAACGCAAAGAATAAATTGAGAAATATGACGTATTACTTATTATTACCCTAATATTTTATGTAGTAAATTAAAAGTAACAATTATTATGATTTAAATGCGTTTGTTTTTTTTAAATCGCTAGTCTTGTATACACGATTATTTTTTTATTCGTTTTATTAACCAGCTAAGGAAATTATCTTAAATGCGCTTACTTAGCCAAAAAGATAAACTTAGAAAATAATGACAGCTGTATGACTGTTTACTTTTTATGAACATAAAATAAATTAGAATAAGAATAATTACTGCTTTCTTCCACTCAAAACTTTGCTATACGCCGAAAAATAAGACTACATACTGCGGCGTGGCTGTAAAATAAGAACGATTACTTCTTTCTTTCACTAGAATATTTTCATTTCACCGAGAAGTAAGATTAGATACTGCGGCGTGGGAGTAGACAGCGCTAACATAAGTGTGAATACATCGATGCGGGGGACGGGGCGGGTGCGTATCCACGCGCTTGACAGTCAGTGCCCGTTTCTAGGTAAAGGTAATACCTGCGTTAACGCATTTGCGAAATCAAAACAACAACAATTGAGTGGTTTTTCTTCTTATTTTAAAGTAAAAGTGACCTGAAAATGTATAACCGGACGCAGCACAGTAGGGCGAGAAGAATTTTGAAGTTATAAGGAGTAAATATTTAGATTTAATTGTTGTATAAGCTAAAATGAGATTATGACACAATGTTTTTTTTTATAGGACACGTCAATTTGACTTCACCTCGCCTGATGTTAAGCAAAGGCAAAGTGTCGGAAAGAGGGACACCATCGGAAACATGTACCATGTTAACAGTGGTCGCACTCAGCTTGACGGCCTCCTTAGATGCCTTTTCACGCCCCGCTTAAAGGACCCGGAACTGTAGGAAGAAGGAAACACGTGAGCTGGCAGGGAGTTCCAGGTCTTAATGGTGCGGCATAGGAATGAGTCACTGAAGCGCTTGGTTCTAGCTGGTATACTCTGCACCGTATATGAATGGCATCTTAGCCCTGCACGTCTCGTCCTGTGTAGGAATGGAGAGGGTGGGACTAATTGGAAGAGCTTGTCAGAACATTCACCATAGTAGAGACGGTAGAATACTGCCAAAGACGCAACATCTCTACGCATCTGCAAAGGCTCCAGGGTGTTCATGACCTCAGGATTCCCAATAATGCAGACTGCACGTCGCTGCAACCTGTCGAGAGCACCTAGGAAGTACTTTGCGGAGCTGCCCCAGAGATGTGGGCAGTATTCCACGCAGGAACGAATTTGGGTCATGTATAGAAGACACTGCTGCTCCGGCGTGAAAAAACGTCTCACTCTGTTCAGGACTCCGAGTTTACGCGAGGCTGATTTGATGATACTTTCGATATATTTGTTACTCAGTTTGCAGCGAACATCCATATCGAGGATACTGAGGTGATCCTGCAGTGGCAATGGTGTGCTCTGAAGAGTGGGAAGGGGAAGAAAAGGAGATACCTTTGCTGTAAACGCACGTGCCTGGGTCTTCTAGGCATTGAACTCGACCAGGTTCCTAGCGCCCCATTGAGAAATGTGGTCCAGGATCCGGTCCAGCTCAGTGGCAAGAAGCTGCCTTTTTTCCGCGATATCAGACTGCTTGGCCGCAGGATATGCGTAATAACTCCCGTGTAAGATGCTGTCGTCTGCATAGCAATGAATGCTACCGTTAGAGAGCATATCATTGATATGCAGAAGAAAGAGAGTGGGAGATAAGACGGAACCCTGGAGCGCGCCAGCATTTACCTGCAAGAACTACGAAGCTCGTCCATCACAAAGGACGCGAATACGGCGCCCCTGCAGGAAGGCAGGCAGGCAAGGGAGGTCTGGGAGCCAGGCCAGGTCTGGGTAGCTTGGAAAGAAGCGATTTATGCCATACCCTATCGAAAGCTTTGGCAATGTCAAGACTAATTGCCAGTGACTCGCCGTGCTTTTTCATAGAATCACCGCAAAGGTGGGTCACGTACGCCAGAAGATCACCCGTTGACCGTTTCGGTCTAAAGCCGTATTGCCGGTCACTAAGCAAGGAGTGATCCTCTAGGTGGCGCATGAATTGTGTGTTAATAATGTGCTCGAAAACCTTGCACAGCACTGAGGTGACGGCTATGGGTCGATAGTTGGCTGGGTCCGTGCGATCCCCCTTCTTGGAGATCGGCTGGACATTCGCCTCCTTCCAAGCCGACGGCACTGTACCTGAACTGTGGGACAGTCGGTACAGCCGCGTTAGCATAGGACATAGCTCCGCTGCACATTTTTTAAGTACGACCGCTGGAATACCATCTGGTTTTCCAGACATCGAGTGATTGTAGTACTCCACGGATATCGCGTTACCTGATATGGATATCAGACATTGCGTGGTCACCAGTGGACATTGTCCGTGGTTGCATACCACAATCATCGACTCGGGAGTTGGCCGCGAAGAGATTGACCAGCAAATTTGCTTTCTCTTGCGGCTCATGGGCCAGAGATCCATCGGGGTTGCTCAGCGGGAGCAGCGAGGGCTGGCAGAAGTTGGCTTGCACGGCTTTGGCTAGTCGCCAGTAGCCACCGCTACCCGTGAGATGCGCCACTAGCTCTTGGCCTAGCCGTGCTATGCGCTGGGCATCCACCTGCTCTGTTGTACGCCGCCTTGGCCTTGTTGGGATCGCGTGTGACACGCGCCCGCACCCAAGCGCGGTACGCAGACTGTTTATGCTCAACAGCCTCCGCACATTCGCACCCGAACCACTGACGCGCTCTGCGGACTCCGGTGACGTCGGTTTATGGGATATAGTATTCCATACCCAAACCGATCTCACCGGCGACAGCAGTAGCGCTCTCAGATGGGTTCTTACCCTCAAAGCAGCGTTCAACCCACGGGATGGACGCATAATAGTCGCGTAGTCCATCCCAGTCCGCTGACGAGTAGTGCCAAAGACGCCTCTTCCCCTGCACAGCACTCATCGAGACACTGTACTGGTCCGGGCGACTCGTCAATAGAAGGTCTAGCAGAGAAGGCTCTATGCCGGACTCTCTTGATATCCTGTAATCCTTGATGTTTGTGTTTCCTGTCTAATCCTCCTAGTGTTTTCCCGGCTGCTCTTGGGGAGTCCGGGATCCGCTTAAACAATGATTTGTCTGGGTTTATATAGTCTGGTAATTACATTGAAGCGACTGTCGTCTGACCTTCGTAACCAGAAAGGCGAACCTTAACAATATTCCACAATTCCACAACATTCTACACAACGCTATCTAGACCCATGGTAAGCTTTTATAGCTTGTGTTATGGAATCTAAACATACTTATATACTTTTTTTGTAAATACATACATATTATACATAGAAACACCCAGACCAGACCAATAGGATCCTGGTTACATATTAAATATGAATGAATGTGCAGTTTCCTCGCGATGTTTTCGCTTACCGCCGAGCTAGTGGTACAAATTTAGTATATTATAGCAATCGTTTGGTCTCCAAGTAGGGGAACCCCTGTAATATGAGTACAAGACGACGACTCGTACCACTAGGCTGATGAATGATTCGCAGTCTATTATCATAACATTACCTAATGTCTGTTACTAACGTGTAACATCATTTTCTATTTTAACTTGTAAAGGGTTCACTATCCATTTGCATAAAAAAATAGCCATAACATAGGCTTATGTTAATTTATACTAATGATATTAATAAACTCTAAACTAAACTAAACTAGTAGGTGAAGGTATAATGCCACCACTCGGGGTGCCTAGCCTTAATAATAACATGTGTAATAACAAAATATGTATTATAACTCGTTACCTTGATTTGTTAATAATGTTTGCTTGTTACCTTTGATTTTTATTGGGAGAACATAAACATTTTGTTGTACGGAGCCAATAAAAACTTATTTAAGTTTAGTCCTAACAAATTATCTACTGATTATTTAAGAGTTTATAAAAATATCAATAGTGGTAGTAATCCTCACCGAAACTCTACATTTCTGAATATTATTCTGCAATTTTATTGTTGATAGTACGAACTATAATTGTTACCAAAATATAATTAGTATTTTGCCTGAAATAAAAAATAGTGAATAAAAAAAAGGCATTGCCTTTTTTCCCTGTAGTCATAAATAATAACTCTAAGTAATATGTCTTAATATGCAGCTAACTTTTCTATAACATATATTGGAATAAGTAATTATTATTGTTTACTTAAGTTATCTTAACAAGCCCTTAAATTGAAAAAAGGGGTAAGTATTGCTTGTGCATTTCAAACATAATTTTTATAAAGGCAATAATGCAGTAATCTTACTTATACTAGCATAAATGTTCATATTCACAAGTTCATTACTGCTTTAATATAACATACTTTTTGAAATATATTTTACTTTTCTGGCAAAGTCTGGCATAAATTTTGATACTCAAAACTCTTTAGCTTAGCTGGAGGTGTTAGAGGGAATATTAGTAACTACGGTTCTAATATTCTTTATAAAAAAATAAAAAAAAAAATCATTAGCACTAACTTAAATACAACACGAAGTGCAATATTTTTTTCTCCTTTTTTTGATATAAGAATAATTCTTCTACGTTTGGAAATAAAGTAAATATGCCCATAAATTCAGTTTTTTCACCATACTGAAAAATCAGCATTTTCGTCTTATGCCTTTTTTCCACTGAGGGTGCGATATGGGCTCAATGTTTACTCATCATTTAAATAACTGTTAGACTACAGGCCCGTGTTGAAAAAATGATGGGCCATTTGAACCACCAGGTGACCTATCTAGAACGATATAAGAGCATAAAATAATAAGATTCAGCTCTATGCCGTCACTTGTAAGCTGTCCAACTGAGTGCAGGGAAGAATTTGAAAGTACAGGTAGAGTGGGTACATTTTGGTCACATATTTTTGTACGGCAATCTTACCACCGATAGATTCATGTAAAATAATAAGAAAACGCACAGTGCCGTAAAAAAATGGTGCGCCACAAAGTCGGAATTTCTTTTTATTTTCCGACAATTACCAGGGTAAATTTGGTCATTTTATTTTGTACGGCATCTGTGTCATACTATTTCAATACTGATTCTAATCCATTATTCCGCAACGCCGTACAAAAATAATGCGACAAGGGGGAAAAAATCGAGGGTTACAATCCCCTCTCTTTCCATAGTCCAGGGGGTGATTTGACACAACATGAAATAAATTTATTTTGAAAGTATTTTATGCATAGATAATATTTTTTCATATGCCGTACATTTTCGTTGGCCCAAAGGGGAAAAAAGAAATAAAAAAGAAAAATCAAAAAGAAAAAATCCATAATAACGAAATGTAACGGAACCGGATGAGGAATCAGGCGAAGAAGATGATGACGACATAGGTAAATAAATAAATTAATCTTTACATCTTTAATTTGTACGTAAGACTTTGATTTTGACGAACACATATTTATGTTTCAGAAAATAAAAGAGAAGAGAATTCGGACGTCGATGAAGACGTTGATTCCGATAACAACACAGCAACTGATTCCGATACTGAATAATTTGAAGAAAATCCATATTTTTTATTATCATCATTAAATTTATGGAATTTTTCTAAAAAATGACCATTTGAATGAATTTTTTTTATAGCATTTATTATGCTAACTGTTAAATTTGTTTTATTATTGTCATTCAATATATCGATTTTTTCTAAAAAATTATTGTTTTATTTATTCACATCATTACATTCATTGTAATCAAATCAATTATATGTATGTATCAATAATGTTTGAAGTATATATTAAATCAAAAAGTATATAAAACTGTTGATACTGGGATTGACAGTTTCAATTCTTGGACATAATATACACACCGTTTCAGTTCAGTTAGACGTCATAGTGATTTTATCATATTATCAATTGTTCTCTCCAAAAATATGTTAATGCCGTACTGTATCAGATGGCCATAAAGTACCTACCCTTAAAACTGTAGCGTCACTTTCATCAGCCTAAAAAATATGGTCTGCATAAAAATGTACGGCATCATTTTTTCCTAATTTATCTATGTTAATACTATTTAAAACAAGGGATAAATCGTAGAAAACTGCTATATTTCATTTATCTATGATATTTAAATTTTTACAATAATTTGCAAAATTGCAGTTTTTGTATGTCTCTATAATTTTTTTTACAACGGTTTCTTTTGAACGGCAATACTATATAACAATTGTCTTTTACAATATCATGTTAAAAAAAAAGTTCCCGTACAGGATCAAATGATTTTACAGCTCTATAAATCAAGGATACAATTAAAATTAAGATAATTATTGATATACATTCAAATGAACAATCATTTTTTGACGGCATTATTTTTAATAGTACTTTTGAGTGCTAGATAATGTTTTATAACCAAAGCCGTACTTTTTCTGATCACCCCCTGGACTACGGAAAGAGAGGGGATTACAACCCTCGATTTTTTCCCCTTGTCGCATGATTTTTGTACGGCGTTGCGGAATAATGGATCAGAATCAGTATTGAAATAGTATGACACAGATGCCGTACAAAATAAAATGACCAAATTTACCCTGGTAATTGTCGGAAAATAAAAAGAAATTCCGACTTTGCGGCGCACCATTTTTTTACGGCACTGTGCGTTTTCTTATTGTTTTACATGAATCTATCGGTGGTAAGATTGCCGTACAAAAATATGTGACCAAAATGTACCCACTCTACCTGTACTTTCGAATTCTTCCCTGCACTCAGTTGGACAGCTTACAAGTGACGGCATAGAGCTGAATCTTATTATTTTATGCTCTTATATCGTTCTAGATAGGTCACCTGGTGGTTCAAATGGCCCATCATTTTTTCAACATGGGCCTGTAGTCTATGTTTTCATTACTGCCTGCCCAATGCAACTTACACTCAAATAATAGATAAAATTGTGCTTGCCAAGTTTAATAGTAGTTCCACTATAAATAAATAAATAAAAATATTTTAATTTCAGACCAGAGATCCATAATATTAATAACAATATACCTTATAAACTATGTTAGTACTTATAACAAATAGAATAATAAAATTAAATTAAATTAAAATAGGTACATACCACCGCTCCGGGGGCAGGCTCACCGACCTTTTTTAAAATGTAGCTCGATGAACCTACCAACCAGGACCGAATCAAGGCGTTCACCAACCATCCTCAGGACTCCGTTCGAGCTCCGCCTCACCCTGTATACCATCAAGGCAACCTTCTTGCGCATTACCGCGTAAAAGTCGTCCACACAGGCATCGGCAAACATGCCTGAAGCGCTACAGTAGTGTGGAAGCCGGAACAGAGCCCTGAAGATGTTGTTGTATTGAACGCGTAGGGCCGTGTAGGATTTTTGTGTAAAGCTGGCCCAAAGGCTGCCCGTGTAAAATCCCTGGCAATATGCTTTAAAAAGCGTGATCTTGACCTCTGCTGTACACCGAGCAAACCTATGTGCCAGCATATTACCACGTACCGACAATGCCCTACGCTCCCTTTCTATGTCTAAGTCATCACTCATATTTTCAGTGACAATATGTCCTAAGAATTTAAAATGTGTCACACAGCTCAAAGCAACTTCCTTTAGTGTGAGTGGAGGAATTGAGGACGGCCCCTGTTTGTGGCTTTTAAATAGCATAAACTCACTCTTTTTCGCATTGTACTTCAAGCCGTGCGACACAGCATAAGACTCACAAACTCTTAATAACTTTCTAAGTCAATAGGGGATTGAGGGGCTCAGCAACACCATGTCGCCTGCATAGCTAAGATTGTTTACACATACATCATCCACAAAGCAGCCGACATGTGTGCTGCTAAGCTCCTCAATTAGGTCATTGACATAAATGTTAAAGAGACGAGGAGATGTCAAACCCCCTTGTCTCACACCACATTTCATATAATATTCATCAGAGTACGAGTTTCCCCATCTCACTATGTTGATCTGATTGCTATACCAATAGGAAAACATTTTGATAATATAATAATAATAATAATAATATATTTATTTATTTCTCTTACAATGGGTATACAGTTGATAAGAATACAATGGTCTGAAATTAATGTATGTTGAACTACATTGTAAGAGCTGGTGCTCGTTGAAGGTCTAAAAGACCTGTGTTACAAGTCACCAGGCCCCACGTAACAGTTCAAGTAGTATCGTATTATTGGTACTTATTTATGTAGTGAGATATTAATAGATACTGAGAGAAACAGGTAAAAAAATTAAAAGGTAAAAATAAAAGTAATTAATAATAATTAAGGAGAAACACTATAATACAAGGTACTGCAGACGTAGAGTGAAGTGTATTGTGTTTGTGAATGTTAGGGCTTACAAGTGTAATGTGTGTCAGATATTTGTGTTAGAAAAGTGTCAGTGTAAGCGTGGTTATCAGTGAGATTGACAAGGGCGTGTCAGCGTGAGTGTCAGTGGAAAAGGAGAGGTAATTTGTGTTAGCAGCACCAGTTAGGACTGCGAATAGGGGTGGATGAAAGAGGGAGAGGCAAAGCAACAACTAAGATGTATATGATAAGATTTCTCTCGTTTCTTACTATATTGTCATATTCAACAATTTCTCCGTGTCATCGTAACTGAGAGTTTTGAGGTATGCAATAATTTTGAGCTTACAGTTAGGTTTGTGCAGAGGATAGATGTTAAGCCTAGTATTAATTTTATTGTACAGATAACCCCCAAGATAACAGAAAAATCGGTGTGACATGTATGTGCGATACAGAGAAGGAGTGCATATTGTACCTTTACGACGTTTATCCTTAATCAATTCCGGATCGTAGACCAGCTGAGAATGCTTTTTTAGTACAATATGCAGGACAAATGATTGTCTCACCGTCAGCACATCCCACTTCTCATACAACTGTTGCGTGGGAAATCTGAACGGGAGCCCTGCAGCCACCTTAAGAATTGCACGCTGTGCCCTCTCCGCTTCAATCAAATGTGTCCTGGCTGCACCTCCCCAAGAGGTGATACAATAGTCTACTAGTGACTGGCAGAGTCCATTGTAAACCATCTTAATCACGTGCTTGTTGGCAACATTCTTAAGGGACTTAAATATGTAAATGAGCTTTCGTAATCGTGAGACAAGAACATCCAGGTGTGGCCGAAAGGTCAGCTGCTGATCGATAATGACGCCCAAATACCTTATGGTGTCGGTTCTTAGGAGAGAAGGACATGAGCATGGTCCGTCGTCGGATCCACAAGCGTGTGATTTGATTGCGAGTGTTAGTGGGGGTAAGGTATTTGTTTTTAGAGCAAAGGCAATGTATTTTGTTTTTGAAACATTGAGAGTCAGAATATTTCTCTGCAACCAGTTACAGACCTTGTCAAATCCAACCTGGGCAGAGTGAAACACTTCTTCCCAGTTGTTACCACTAAAAAATAGTGCAGTGTCGTCTGCAAAAGTAATAATTCTGCCGTTCTTAAGTTGTTCCTGACAGAGGTCATTGATGTATATCAAAAATAGAGTCGGCCCGAGTATACTTCCCTGGGGCACGCCAAAGTTTACCGGAAGTTCATTACTTAGGTGGTGATCTATTCTGACTCTTTGTCTTCTGTGGGTGAGGTAATTTTGGAATAGCTTTAGTGGAACACCTCGCACGCCGATTTTTTCCAACTTGAGTACCAAGAGCGGAACAGAAACAGCATCAAATGCCTTGGCCAAGTCAAGGAACACCGTTAAACATTTCTTTCTCTTATCTTGCTCGGTGACTATTAAATCGACCAACTCATGTACCGCATCACTGGTAGACCTAGCCCGGCGAAAGCCAAATTGAGAAGGCGAGATGAGGTTGTTGGTTTCCAAGAACTTGACCAACCTCCCGTTCATAATACGCTCTAGGATTTTAGAGAGCGTAGGTAAGATAGAGATGGGTCTGTAATTTGCCACAGAATCCTTGGAACCCGCCTTGTAAATAGGTTTAATGAGGGCACACTTGAAGGCACGCGGAAATATTCCCGTGTCTAGGGCAAGATTACAGATATGAGTTATAATAGGAGTAAAGACGTGAGCATATCTCTTGAGAATGTAGCTTGATATTTGATCAGAGCCAACAGCACAGTTTTCTCTAAGCCCCATAATCAACTGGAAAACTTCGCATTCATCCGTGGGGAGCATGAATAGTGAGCCAACGGGTGGTGTAGAGGTGGACTCATTCAGTACACAGCCAACTGGGTGATGAGGCAAGACAATCCGCTCAGCCAGAGTTTTTCCAACATTCGCAAAGTATCTGTTAACATCGTCTATGCGTTGATCAGGAGCGTCACAATGAACAAGACACGAGGAATGGTTCGTTGATTTCGTGGTCCCACTTATATCCCTAATTGCATCCCATAGCCTCTTTCTATTGCCTTGTGCTCGTTCTAGTTCTTGCTTCTCGTAGCTACGTTTAGTTTTTTGCAGTAGGGAGGTACAAAAACTCCTATAACGTTTGTAGGTGATCCTAAGTGTTTCGTTATTCGGGTCTTTTAGAATTTTTTTATAGAGATAGTCCCTATTACGCAAGCATCGCAACAATCCCAATGTCAGCCATGGCTTCGTTATTCGTTTTCTGGAAGATATAACTTTTGTCTTGGTATTATCGTTTATAGCTTTGGATAAAAAGTCAATAAACCTATCTGCAGCTAGGTCGGTATTATTGCATTCCAGTATGGGCTGAACGTTTGCATTGAATATGGTTTTGTCCAGGCCTGCAAAGTCAGTTCGACGTAGTGTCAGTGTCGACGCCGTGGACCGACTATTTTTCAAATTGAAGCTGATGGCAACACTCTGATGATCTGTAATAGTTGAATCTATCATCAGGCATTTTGCTTCGAGTTTTGTCTTTACCATAATATGGTCTAGGCATGTCTTTCCGTGGGTTGGAAATATATGACCCGGTAAAATACAGTGGCCAGCTAGTGTATTCAAGTACTCATGGTAGTTGGGATGAATGCTATCTATAACAATATCAATATTAATGTCGCCGCATAGTATTATATTTTTATAAGAGCTTAAATTCGTAAGTAGTTTATCAATTGAGCTAATAAAATTAGTGGGATCAGATCGAGCAGGAGGACAGTAAATACCAATTATACAAGTATCCGGGTCCAATTTCAGAACCATACAATTGGCGCCAGGAATGATTTCTTCATTATAAGATACCCTTATCTCTTTTTTATAATAAATGACTACTCCCTCATTCTTTGTTATATTGCAGATTGTAGAAACGCTGTTGTAATTGTCTATAGCAGGAATACATCTAGCGGAGGGAAGAAAACACTCCGTAAGTACAAGTACGTCCCATGGTATGTTGGCTCTGTGTAGTAGGGGTAGGAAACCCGGCATGTTGTACGTGATGCTACGTATATTTTGCGTTAAAATGTTTAGAGACGATTTGTGATTATATGTGTGGTTTCTTATATCTTCCACTTCACATCTGACAGGTAAAGTGACCGTCAAGGAATCCAGTTCCGAGTGCAATAGATCAATATTTTGCATTAAGTGTTTAATGGCAGGCAGTGAAATTTAGTACTGCCACGAAATAAGCGTGGCGTGTATATTATAATATGAGATTGGTATATACTCAGAACTGGTAAGTAGGTAGTAAACATACTTGCAAAAGTATGGAGTGTGCGACACTTTAATTGAATATCAACACTGATCATTATTATAACAGGTGTAACCAACGCATGTTCTATGTACTGTGTTTGTAGTGATAAATGTAAGGCAAATTTACATGTAATAAAATTGTATAAGTATGTGAGTCTGCAGTATTTGTGATAAAAATAACTTAAACAACTAAGACAGAAAACAAGATCCGCAGCATTACAACTCGGAACAGTATAAAAATAAAATAATAGTTCTAAAGTGCAGTTTAACTCAAACCAACTAAGTAACTTAAAATATTCCACTTCTAGTCACTTTATTAGATCGAGTATTTCAGATTCGAGATTGATGCGAGTCGGAGACGACCCTTCCTCTTTCTTCACATACACTGTGCCATGGGAGGTCCAGGCTGCGATGAGCTTTTTATTCTTGGTTGCTTCCCGTGCGACATAGAACAGTCGTTTAGCCTTGGTCGTAAGGTATTCCGAGATAAAAATTGTTCGAGGCGAGCCTGTAACTTTCAGGTCTTCAGTATTTAACGAAGTCTCCTTCCTTTCTCGGCGTAATTTGTTTAGTGTTCTGAAACTGCTCAAGATGCATTCCTTTCTGTGTATGGTAGTAAAGTTCACCACTAGCGCTTCAGTCTTAGAGCGATGAATATCTCTTATCTCAGACTCGAGTATGGGCGATTTTAAGCCCAGTGACGCACCCAGATTTTTTATGGTAGAAATCAAGGTTAGCTTATTCTCGGAGTCGCGCTTGGGCAAATTTCGAATTTCTAAAGTTGAACTTTGTGACTGCTTCTCAAGAAAATCCAACCTATTTTCCAGTGTAGTCACACGTTTCTCATATTCTCTATTTTGTTGTTCCAAAATGCATATCTTTTGGAGTAGTTCTTCGTGTTGACTAGATATGGATGTTACAGACGACTGAATACTGAGGTTTTGATTAATAATTGTAAGCATTGTACCGTTCAGCAGTTCAAATTTCTCATCCTGTTGGTTCTTTATTTCAGCAAACATCTGTTTTATTTCGGAGATAACCGGTTCCGATTGATCCTTACAGCCACTAAAGGTACGTTTCTGTCGTTTACTAACGAAATAAACATCGTCAGCAGTAGGTGTCGAAAATACGGCAGTATTTAAAGCTGAGTCGGAACTATAGTGTGCTGGGTTTGGAGAATTTGAGAGAGGTTGAGAGCCGAGCGGCGAACGCCTCAATGACATGATGTCTGAATAACAAATGCAAAAATTCCAGAAAAATCGCAAAAAGAGAATTCTAAGCGGAAAACACTTGCTGTGTTCAAGTGGACTCGAACTTGGTGCCACAGAGCGCTATAAGCATCGCCTTTGCCTCCAGACCAACGAGCTTTTACTGCGTTGTGCGAATTAGTTGTATACTAAGCTTTAGATAACGTTACAACTTATGAGCGATTGTTTACTGTAGCAAAGTAAGTCAGTAATATGTTCAACTGCAAAATTACACACAGTTACCCACAGTCACTTTTAAATCAATACTTTGATCTCAAATAGTTTTGAGTTATAAACTTTCTTTATTCTCCTATTTTGGTGGTTTTTCACTGCTTGTTAGTATTATTGTTAATTAATCTCACTTTATATTAGTTTCCACTTTACTAGGCCGCTATTTAGTATTTATACGGAATAAAAATATACTGGAGCACTTAGAACACGACCGTCCGTAGCTGCGGCAGCGGGGGGGGGGGGATAATATCAGGAGCCACACCAGCCTCTCCTAGCTTTGTCCACAGCTTGCTATAACATACCATATCGAAAGCCCTGGACAAGTCCAGGAAGCATGCATAAATGGGAGTTTTCCTTTTAACGTAGTAGTGGACTGTATGTTTTAGGGCTAGTATTGCACTTTCTGTAGAGAGCCCTTCCCGAAAGCCAAATTGAGTATCTTGCAGTTCCACCCTGTCCAGCTCCTTGTTCAGTAATCCGTCTAAAACCTTTGCCGTGATTGTGGCTAAGGATATTGGTCTATAATTTAATTTATCCGATGTGTCTCCAGTAGTATTTTTTACTATTGGTACCACAATTGTCTTCATAAGATCTTTAGGTAAATAAGCATGACGATTATAATTAAGCATGACTATTGTATTGCTGGTGGGTGAAAGTAGTAGAGTAGGCAAGAAAGAATTAATGTACTGTATAGACAGTCTAAGTAAATTAAATGTCTTTAAAATAATATTATGTGCATTCCCATATGTGTCTAGCCAGTCCTCATGCTATTTAAACAGAAACATACATTACATGAATAATTTTATTCATACCATGACATGTCGTCATAGTGACAAATTTATATTTTTTGACACTAATAATTTTATTAGTAATTATTGTTTTAAGACGAAAGATAGTATCTATCTTACAAAGTTTGACAAACATAAAATTGCTACATTAATAGCAAATAATATTAAGTTTTGGAGAAGTTTACATTGTAAACAAACAAATAACCCAATATCTACAGTTTTACCAGGCACTTGCACTGGTAATTTTATATGTTTAACTAATAATACGACTGATTTAAACTAAATGTTCAGACAACAGGAGTGCCTGAGCTTAAGATAGCTCATCAAAACATACAAGGCCTTCCCGGCAAGGAATTAATAGTAGAATTATTCCTAGAGGAATTAAATGTGGATGTTTTGTGTTTGACTGAACATTGGCTCAAGGAGAGTGAGATGATGTTTAGTATAAACAATTACAATATTGTAAGTTGCTAAACAGAAAGTCTGCTATTAGAGGTGGCTCCATGGTTCTTATAAAAAATGGTCTCCGCAGTAAAGAGCGGGTTGACATTGTTAGACTTTCTGTTGAGCGCTGCGCTGAGGTGGCCTGTGCCGAGCTTGATAGTTGTATAGTAGTATGCGTATACAGTCCACCCAACAGTGATTTTCGAGCTCGAGTGAGGGTCATGGATCAAGTTCTGGGGATTGCATCAAGTAGTAGGAAAAATATTATTGTGTGCGGTGACTTTAATGTAAACATCTTACAACAGTCTAGGGAAAGTACTCAATTTCTAAACATGTTCAGAAGTTATAATCCTGAGAATATTTTCTGTGAGCCGACTAGAAACACTGCTACGAGTGCCAAATGCTTGGATATTTTTTTTAGTGATAGTGGATACTTAAGCAAGTCTCTAATTAGTAAGTTGCCCTCAGATCACCAGGGTCAAATAGTATCCTTTTCCAAGGGTATTAATAGTCAACCTAAGGAGAAAACTATGTGTAGGCCCATAACATCTAGTAAAATTAAAAAGTTCAAAGATGTGTTAGAGGATAAACTTGATTCTTTAGCTTATTTGGGTAATAATCCTGAGGCTCATTATAATAGTCTATTTACTACGTTATCTGATGCTTTTTCCAACACATTCAAACAAAAATGTAAAAAGCATAATACTAAATCTAGATTTTGTGAATGGGCTACTGTAGGCATATATAAAAGTAGACGAACACTATTTGATTTATACGCCCAAAAACAGTACAGATTTGATAATAATTTCATTGAATATGTTAAGAATTACTCCAAAATTTTCAAAAAAGTGTGTAAACGGAAAATAATTGAGGCTCCTAATAAAATGAAGGAAACTTGGAAAGTCATTCACAAAGAGTCCGGTAAATGTAAAATGAGGGATAATATTACTAAAATTAAACTAGAAAATAAGGATTTAACCTCTCCAAAAGATATTATTGTACAGTCTCGTCGATGCGCACGTGCCGTGCACACCTGTGTCGTGCGCGAGCGTTCGTTAATAATAATAACTATCTACCTACTTAATATCGCTTTATAAGTTAGTTGTGTTTGCGTAAAAGTTAATCAGTGTTCTAATAATGGAGTGCCAAAAGTGTAAGAAAGTGCTTTCAAAAAAAGGATCCCACTTTTTGTGCCAAGGACCGTGTAAAGGAACTTTCCACAAAGGATGTGTAAAGGGTCTGGCCGCTGATATGAAAGCCGGTAAAAACCGAATCTGTTGCAACAACTGTGAAGACGAAGACTCAGAGGAAGAAGAGATAGATGAAGAAGCACAAGGAATTGATAAGATTTTAAAAGACATACAAAAAAAGGTCAGTGCTATCCCTGGCCTAAGAAAACATTTGGATACTATACAGGAGAGCATAAGTTTATTATCAGACAAGTATGATACATTATTACTTGAAAATGAACAATGTAAAGATAAAATAACGAAACTGGAAAAGTCAATGACCCATGTGAGCCAGAAATGTGTATATTTAGAAAAATGCAACCTTGCGCTTGAGCAAAAAGTACAAAACTTCGAACAATCCACCCGTAAAAACAACATAGAAATAGTTGGAATAGAATATATACCTGATGAGAACGTCAAGGACATAGTAATAAAAATTGGAGATAAAATTGGAGCCAGCACTAAAGATATCGAGTGGGCCACGAGAAGCCGTCAGCCAAAGAAAGGAATGAAACCACCTTCAATTTTAGTGGGTTTCAAGGCATCCGCTAAGAGGTCGCGCGACAGTTGGCTGGAAAAACGTAAACAGCTGATCCATGTGAATAGCAGAGACATAACTGCAGGATCACTGAACAACAAAATTTTTGTAAATGAGGACTTAACAAAGTACATGAAAACCTTACTATGGAATGCGAAAAAACAACTTCAGGGAACTTATAAATATATTTGGGTATCAAATGGCAAGATTCTAATAAAGAGGACAGAAGGAGAAAAAACTACGATGCTGAATTATGAAAGTGAAATAGGTGACCTGTTAAATGTATGTACCGCACAGCCTCATAACCGTAACTCTTCATCATACGCAAATAAATAGGAATGTACCTACCTACCTGCATTAAAGAATTTGTTAAACTCGTTATATAAAATTCGATCAACTAGATTACTTAGACTGTATAACTGACAATGCAGTCGATTATGCATGTACTGATGATATTTATAATTGGCTCAACAAATACATAAGCAAACCTAGTCTAAGTTTATTGCATGTAAATATTTGTTCACTAAAAAAAACATTTTAACGAACTGATGGTTGCCATAGATACTAGCCTAAAAAACTAGATATTATAATTATTACTGAACCTAATATAAAGTATTCATTATTACCATTATTCAATATTATAGGATTCAACATAAACACACACTTGCGGATAGGCCGCAGCGGGGGTGGGGTATTAGTATACACAAGGGAGGGGCTCGGCGCACGGGTGTGCGAGTCCACGCAGGTGTACGAAATGAAATCGGCGGAGTGCGTTTCCATTACACTAGACTGTAACAACAAACAAATATATTTAATATCGATTTACAGACCACCCAGAATTAATAAACAGGACAAACGTACCCTTTTTCTTATAGAATTACGGAACTTACTAGACAAACTCCCTCGAAACTCTGAAGCTATTGTCTGTGGAGATATAAATATAAACTTATTAAACTACCAAGATAATATAGTTAGGAGTTATGAAAGCCTGATGGCCGAATATGGATTTATTAGATGTATTAATGACATAACACGAAACGAAATTGTATTGGGGACACCCGTACAATCTTGCCTGGATCATATTTATATACGATCTTATAATTCAAGTATAGGTTCAGCAGTAATCAAACAAAAAATATCGGATCATTATTTTGTCACGGCCGTGGTGGAGTGGAGACGCGCTCTAATTTCACCGAGAATGCAGGAGCGAGCGACAATGCCACTCGAGATACCTATTAGTAAACAAATACTTAATAATAAAAAGGTTAGGGATAAATTGTTGTTAGTTGATTTTGATAGTTTATTGTTGATAGATTGTCCAAATACTTTATACAAAAAATTCTGTCAAATATTTGAAAACATTTATATGGAGTGTTCCGAAAATAAAGTGTGTTATAATCATAATTCTAAATCTATTCCTAGAAACAATAAAGCCTGGATTACAAATGGTTTAAAGACCTTAATGAAGGAAAGGGATAGGTTATTTGAGATTTGGTCTAACGATCCATATAATATGTTGAAACGTCTAAACTATACTAAATTTAGAAATAAATGTCAAAAAAGGATAAATAAGAGTAAAAATGAATACGATAAAAAAAGAATAATATACTGTAATAAAAACATAAAAAAGATATGGGAATTAATAAATAATATGCGAGGTAAATGTAAACGATCTGTAGACTCTTTGATATTGTCAAATATGGATAAAAAAGAGAATACTATAGATAAATGTAATAAATTTGCTATTAAATTTAAGGAGGATATAGATAATATTACACATACATGTGGGGACATATGGTTAAATAGAGAGGCATACGTGGAACCAACTGACAGGTGCATGAGGTGGCAGCCAGTGGACTCCGAACAAGTCAAAAAAGTAATCAGAAACATGAAAAGTAATAAATCACCCGGAACCGATTTAGTTCGCATGTCGGATCTTAAGTTAACCATAGACAAAATAAGTCCAGTGTTGGCCAGACTTACGAACCTGTCTGTTAAACATTCTATATTACCTACTAAACTGAAAGAGACGATACATAATTAGGCCTATACATAAAAAAGGTGATTACAAAAATGAATCGAACTTTAGACCAATAGCTATTTTATCAAGTATAGACAAAATAATGGAAAAATGCATTGAAAACCAAATAAGTAACTATGTACAGAAACAAAATGTACTAAACGATTGTCAACACGGATTTTTAAAAGGCAAAAGTACAAATACATTATTATCAAAATTCTCGGATGAGATCAACAATAATTTAGCTCATAAAAAGTTTATAATTGCAGTTTTTTACGATTACAAGAAAGCATTTGACACTCTACAGACAGACACGCTACTTAAAGCAATGGGGGAGTGTGGGGTGGCAGGGCCTCTAAACCGATGGTTTCGTGATTATCTGGCGGCGCGCTCCTACCAAGTAAAAGTGAGCGACACACTTAGTGATAGGATACAAGTGACACGAGGAGTCCCTCAAGGTTCGTGCTGCTCGCCAATCTGCTACCTCATGCACGTGAACAGCCTATGCAGTCTGCTCCGTACACGTCAATGCTCAGCGTACATGTACGCTGACGACCTGTGTACCTTACGAGCTGGTACCGATATGGCGGAGACTTGCAAACTAGTTCAACAAGACGTGGACGCGGTTGTCAAGTGGTCGCATGATAATGGCATAGTTCTAAACACGGATAAAACTAAATTTCTTGCAATACATTCGCCCTACATGCGTCCATCTGAGCAGCCTTCGTCCTTGTTTGCACACGAATACCTATGTATACATAATAATACACTTAATTGTAAATGTAAACCTATACAACAAGACAATTGTATTACTTACCTTGGTGTGAAAATTGATAACAACCTGTCATGGACTCCGCATGTAGATTATATTTGTGATAAGTTGAGAATACTACTGGCAAAATTTTACCAATTAAGTTATAAAGTACCCAAAGATATTTTAAAATGTATATATATGTCATTAGTAGACTCGATCTTGAACTATGCCCTTGACAGTTATGGATCCTCTTGTAAAACAAATTTGCTAAAACTAGAATCTCTACAAATACGTTTCTTAAAATTATTAGTAAGTAAAAAAACCAAAGATAAATGTAAAAGCAACTACAACAGATTATTCAAAATATGTAATATTCTACCACTTAGACTACAGTATAAATATTTGCTAGCTGTTAACAACCATAACAGTCGGGAGCATGGTCTAACTCGTGTCGACAACACTATCCATACTCGCTCAATGACCACCAGTAAACTCAATGTACCCCGAGTATACAATAATTATGGTGACAGGACTATAAAAAAACGTCTCCCATACCTTTTGAACAGCTTACCTGAGGACATCAGAGTTGAAACAAACATACAAAAGTTCAAAACAAAATTGAAAAAACACTATATGGGCGTATGTGAATGATCTATTGTGATTTTATTGTAATGTTTGTAAGTTATCATCAATATAAAAGAGACTGTGACCCACAGACAAACCAGTCACACGGTTTTGTGGGATATGTTTGTAAGAAACCTGTACTATTTAAAAAGAAATAAACGATTTAAAATCAATCAAAAAATGCGTTTGAAGACTTTTTTACCAACATTCCATTCAAAATCACTTCTTCAATCAATTCTTGCGCCCGCAGTGCTGTGGCTCTTCTTGAGAGTAATATTAGTTCTTCTTCTAAATTTAACTTCAAACATATTGATCCCAGTGACATCTTAAAAGTTTTCAAGCATCTTAAAATGAAAAAGTCTGAAGATTACTGGGGCATGTCAGTCAGTTTAAATATTCATGTAATTGATATCATGGCACCTGATTTGGCACTCATATTTAATGAATGTGTTGATAACGGTACATTTCCTAATTTAATGAAACATGGTAAACTAATACCATTATTTAAGAAGGGATCCAAGTCAGAACTTGGAAACTATCGCCCCATTTCTATTTTGCCAGTTCTGAGTAAGGTGTTTGAGAGAGTGATGCTCAATCAGATGCAACTGTACTTCAAGGCCAACAATCTTTTCCACAGCCAACAATATGGCTTTACTGGCGGGAAATCTACCACCGATGCGGGAGTGGCCCTAGTTAGCCTAATTTACGACGCCTGGGAGGGATCGCAGGATGCCATTGGGGTATTCTGTGATCTTTCCAAAGCATTTGATTGTGTTGACCATCAAACACTCTTACTCAAGCTACGTCGATATGATTTTGATAAGAAATCAATAGCACTATTAGAGTCGTACTTAACGGATAGGCTTCAGACTGTTAATGTGAATAACGTAAAGTCAAATGGGTCAAATGTCAAAATAGGTGTACCCCAAGGATCAATCCTAGGACCTTTCTGTTCCTGGTATATGTCAATGACTTGCCTTATATGGTCGAGGCACAAGCTGGCATAGTACTGTTTGCAGATGATACATCGTTAATATTCAAAGCAAATAGGTATAGTACAGATGCAAATAATGTTAATAATATTCTGAATGCCATGTCAAATTGGTTTTCTGCAAACAACCTATTGTTGAATGCAGAAAAGACCAAATGTATGAAGTTTACACTACCCAATGTGAGGCAAATAGACGTTGATGTAGTGCTGGGGGGGAAGGGGTTAGAATTCGTAAACACTACTACCTTTCTAGGAATTACAATACATTCTAAATTACAATGGGGTGATCATATCACTATTCTGGCCAATAAACTTAGCTCTGCTGCCTATGCTGTGAGACGGATTAGGCAGTTGACTGATGTAGCTACTGCTAGGCTCGTATACTTTAGTTACTTCCATAGCTTGATGTCCTATGGAATACTACTTTGGGGAAATGCAGCAGACTTAGAAACTATATTTATTTTGCAAAAGAGGGCAGTTCGTGCCATTTATTGCTCAGGCAAGAGAGACTCCCTCAGGGAAAGATTTAAGGATATTGACATTTTAACTGTAGCTTCCCAATATGTATTTGAAAACATAATGTATGTCAGGAAAAATATAACTCATTACACAAAAGTAAGTGACATTACAGACAGAAATCTACGTAACAAACATAGACTTCTACTTCCATGTTATCGGCTTAGCTGGGTTAGTGATTCTTTTAAGGGGGATGGTATGCATTTTTATAACAAACTGCCAGAATCGATCCTTGGTATGCCTGACGATAAATTCAAAACCTTTGTAAAGACCACCTTATCCAAAAAGGCATACTATAGGATAGATGATTACTTGAAAGATAAAAATGTCTGGCTTGAGCATGGTGCAGGCCCCTCGTAATTAGTTACGTGACTTATTTGTTAGGCGATTGGCACACTGCAACGCTCGACGCGGCGTCGTTCGTCGACGCGCGTGGACGCGGGAGAGCTTGTATAGTCCGAGAGATATTAGAATTTTTTTGTTAGGTAGGTGTGTGAAGTAATCTAAAATTTTGAGAAAAGTAAAGTAAAGCCATCCGACCATTAGCTCGATAGCCCAGACTGTATTAAGAACGCTAGAGATGAAAAGAAAATGATTAGAAGTGCAAGCTATTTTCGACTTATTGACATGACATAGTAACTAATTTTTTTTCTTATATTCGTGAGCAGCGTCATCTATTAACGCGAAAAGAGACGTAACTAAGAAAATGCCATTTAGGTTGAAAGTCGCTTGCAGTATCTGCGTGTTCCGGTAACGAGCCAAAACAGTGGTGTCGGCTCCAATACCCGATATTGGGCATCGATATTTGACTTCCCCGATCTCGGATGTCGGATATTGGATATCGGACGTCAGTTGATGTGAAAGCGCTCTGAATTTGCCGTTAAATAGTCATGTTGCATTGCAATAATATTAATTTAAAATTCGTCTAAATTACCTACACAGAAATTTCTAACAGCTCTCGGACTAAAAATCCCTCGAAAAACACGCGCGTGAATGCAGATTTCAGTGTGCCATACCTCGCGTTTTCTGCTTGTACGCGCGTATTCTGCGGCAACGCGCGTGATTGCGTTGTCAGTGTGTGGGACCCCGCGTTTTTCTATACAAAATGAGCTCCGTAGAGGCGACGAACGCGACGCCGCGTCGACGCAACAACGCTCGACGCCGCGTCGCGCGTCGCAGTGTGCCAATCGCCTTACATTATGTAACTTTGTTTTTATTCTTAATTATAAAGAGTTTTATATAGGTACTTGTTGACATTTAGCTTTAAGAAAATAAATATTGTAAATTGACGTCCAAAAAATGCCGCAGTGGAATTTGTTGCGCCGTTTCTTCTCCACCAGCGCCTTGGAAGCGGTGGTAAACTTAGATTAAGTAGAATTAAAATTGACGTCAATAAGAAACAATTTTATTGTTCTATATTGAAAAATAAATGACTATGACTATGACTATGGTGGGACTAATTGAAAGAGCTCGTCAGAACATTCACCATGGTAGAGACGGTAGAAAACTGCCAAAGACGCAACATCTCTACGCATCTGCAAAGGCTCGAGGGTGTTCGTGACCTCAGTATTACGTCGCTGCAACCTGTCGAGAGCATTTAGTAAGTACTTTGCGGAGCCGTCCCAGAGATGTGAGCAGTATTCCACGCAGGAACGAATTTGGGTCTTGTATAGAAGACACCGCTACTCCGGCGTGAAAAAACGTCTCACTCTGTTCAGGACTCCGAGTTTACGTGAGGCTGATTTCATGATACTCTCGATATAGTTTTTATTATTCAGTTTGCAGCAAACATCCATACCGAGGATAGTGAGGTGATCCTGCAGTGGCAGTGGTGTGCTCTGAAGAGTGGGAAGGGGAAGGAAAGGATACCTTTGCTGTAGTAGTCATCTTGGATCGCTACATAAATAATATATTCGTAATCCGCAACCCTGAGTACCCTGAAAACGACACTCATATCGATTTTAGTAAAAGTTTCGAGTCCGCCATCTTTTATCTCGAAATGGATGTTATATTCGGAATCAGCGACCCCAAGAACCCTGAAAGCAATACCCATATCGATTCTGGTGTAAATTTCGCATCCACCATCTTGGATCGCAAAATGAAAGTTATATTCGCAATCAGCGACACCAAAAACCCTGAAAGCGGTACCCATATCTATTTTGGTGAAAATTTCGAGTCCGCCATCTTGTATCGCGAAAGGGATGTTATATTCGCAATCAGCGACCCCAAAAACCCTGAAAGCGATACCCATATCGATTCTGGTAAAATTTCGAGTCCGACATCTTGGATCACCAAATGAATGCTATATTCGCAATCAGCGACCCCAAAAACCCCGAAAGCGATACCCATATCGATTTTGGTGAAAATTTCGAGTCCGCCATCTTGGATCACCAAATGGATGTTATATTCGCAATCAGCGACCCCAAAAACCCTGAAAACGATACCCATATCGTTTTTTGTGAAAATTTCGTGTCTGCCATCTTGAACAGCTAAATAAAGAAAACGAAAAAAAAAAACAATTTTAACAAACAAAACGAGTCATGAAAAAAAAAACACGTGAATAGTGTGATTACAAATGAGGCAGCCCTGAATCCTTAGTACCGAGTAAAATGTGTAATACCCCGCCCCCCACAACCCCTCTTCCCCCGCACGATTGCTCTGTCTAGACGGCTTCGTTGACAGACTGTATGTATACTGTGATACAAGCATGTCATCGATACCTTGCTATTGCCGAGCGGCCTGTTTTATTTTCTAAAACTGCAATTTTGCTGGTGAATTTTTTAGCTTCTTGTTTTTGAAATATTTTTCCGTATTTTTTTTTGTTTAGACTTTTCATAATTTGAAATATTGTGGTTTCCCTCGGTATCACTATCATTTCATATTATTATTTTTGTTTAATGTACACCAAAAGTATAAAAGTGTAAAAGATCTTGTACGAAGCGGGCGAGCGCGAGCGCGTCCCCCTATCGTAGCAAGCACAACACTACTGATTGCTCGACGTGTAAGCCTCTGCACAGTGCAGCAACAGGTCGCAATCGGTCATCCACCAAAACAGGCCCGGTCCCACACTGGGATAACATTTTTAAATCCTGTGCAGCGGCGGTTAAATAGGCCCACCACGTTATTATAATTATGTAGGAAAAATAGCAAATCATAAGTCATAGTCGTCAAAAATGCCCTAGTCCCGCCCCAGCGAGAAAGATCTTTCTGTACGCACACAGATTTGGCACAGTGTCAGGCTGATTGTGCCCGAATCGCAGTGAACGTGTTAATCATCTAGCTCAGGGCTGTCCAAACCATGGCCTGCGGGCCGCATGCGGCCTGCGACTTCAATTGTTGTGGCCTGCAGAATCTTTTCTTCTTTGTTTAAATACATTAATGAGCAAATTATTTTTCCCGCGATGTAATTCAAATATTTTGGGTATGTATTCGATCACGCCGCACACATTACTATTCACTAGAGAACGCGGGGAATGCGTTCATTGGGCATTGATAGCAGCAGTCAATGCGATGAAAGTTTTGATTACACAAGTTATTAAAGACTTTTTCATTATTTTAAACTTTTTATTGCGTTGTTTGCTTTGTTAAGTATATTGAGCTTTTTATCTCATCATGTCTGTAAAGAAGAGGAAGTTACGTGAAGAAACCATTCAATGTGAAATGAGGCACTTTCGAATTTCAAAATAAAATGCAAGATCCTCAGTTTCGGGCTGATCTTGCGTTTATATCAGATGTGACGCAACATTTGAACGAATTGAATTTAAAGTTGCAACGCAAAAACCACAATATAGCCAACTTATGTGAATGGATTTAAAAGCAAACTGAAATTGCTCAAAACGTCTCTAGAACAAAATGATCTTTTTTTCCAAGTTGTATACCGATTGTAAGGTGAACGCTCCCGAAGCCGAAAATCCCTAGTAGTACTCCAGGTACATAACACATTGGTATAAGAATAAAATCGATTAGGAGAAAAAAAATATTTATTAGATTTTTTGAATTTTTTCTTATTTTTATTTTGCATTATTTACGGAGAGTAAATAATGCAAAATAAAAATAAAATATCGTGTTAGTAAAGCTAAATGAAATGGTAATTCTAAACTAAAGTAAGCTCCCGCGCGCTTAGCGATAAAAAAGTAGGTACTTGTGCGCGCACTTGAAATTTGACCCTTGGCGCCGCCCGCTGAGTGACGGCCGAGTTTTTGTAAACAAACCAAAGCACATCACTACAAAAAAAAAAGACAACTAGCACCAAGCGCGTGCTTTTTGTAGTGGTGTTTTGTTATGAAATTCAAATTAATGAAAACGTAGATAATAAAATATTGAAACCTATTATACCTATTATTTTACTTATTTAAATATTTTGCGGCCCTCCAATGTATTTAGTCATTTTTGTTGGCCCTGGGTCCCATCTAGTTTGGACAGTCCTGATCTAACTAACATCACAGACCCCAAGCTGATCCCAGAGCAGGCTGGCTTTCGCTCAGGAAAGTCCTGCTGTAGTCAGATCCTCAACTTCACGCAACATATCGAGGATGACTTTGAGATACGCAAACTTACGGTAGTCTTACGTGGCGCGATGTTGCAATTGAACACTGCCTACACTTCAAATATCTGGGAGTTACCCTGGACAGGTCAAAAAGAGGGTCTCGGCACGCAACAACCTTTTGAAAAGGCTGACCAGAACAACGGGTTAGCTTTGTGTTATCTGTGGGTGAGTATGCGTGGATGTAGCACTAAATGAGATCTGCCGTATATTAACAGGTTGTCTCAAGCCAATTCCTAGCCGGCAATAGCACCTCCCAGCGTATGCAGAGACGTGGCGTCTTGTGGCATGATGAAGAAGGGCGAGCTGGAACGGAATCAGCGACACCCTATGTACGGCCACCATCACGTGCCAAAAAAGCTGAAAATCAAGAGTTTCAGGGCATGAGTTGCTCCCACCGACAGCAATCCCTCTCCGGCCAAGGTAGACCTCTGGAGAGCTCTTGGCCTCCTCGACTTGGCATACAATTTTAAGGCTTAAATGTTTTGGCACAATGAATTTGGCATACTTTTTTATTTTCTCCCGGTTATTTTGACACCATTTTAATTTGGACTTAAAGATTTTTCTAGTCTCTCTCATTTTATCATACTCAAAACCCGACGTAGCCTTGCCTGACACTGCCCAGCACTGAAATGCCAGCCTTGCCTCCTCGTGAGCCTGCTTAACATGTTTATTCCATCCAGTTACATATTTAGCCCTCCTTCCCCTTTTCTCCTGACTGGAAATTTGGGCAGCCTCCGAGAGGATACGAATAATATTCTTATACATAACATCTAACATTTCTTTGTGGCTACACTTTGTACAAAAGCCGTCCGAACATTTATGAAAAGCCACAGGGAAGTGGATTTCTCGAAGCTTACTATGACATAACTCTTTATATTTAAGTATATGACTAGCGTCTCTTTCGCCCCACACAGTTTTACTACTACAACTTTGAGGTATAATCACTGTAGGTTTTATCATATTAAAGTTACACTGCAGTGTACAGGATACACATCAACATCAACACTTACACTTGCTCTCCGTATGCATCGTTTCATAAAAATATTTAACTGTGTTTTAATCAAGTAAATTTTATTGATAAAGATAGTAGTCAATGTGTTACGCAATATGAGTTATTATTCGGTGTATTTGTGAAGGGAAAGTTATATTTTTATCGAAAATCAAAACACTTGTGTGAACGTCAAGCACAAAACTACCCTATAATATGTATTTAATAAGTGAAATTGCAATATTAAAAGACATTATAATCCATACTAATATTATAAATGCGAAAGTAACTCTGTCTGTCTGTCTGTCTGTCTGTCTGTATGTTACGCTTTCACGCCTCAACCACTGAACCGATTTTGATGAAATTTGGTATAGGGGTAGATTAGATCATGAGAAAGGACATAGGCTATGTTTGGTCGCGATAACCGACATCTACGCGGGCGGAGCCGCGGGCAAAAGCTAGTGACCAATAAATACAAGATGGTGGATGGTGGTTTTTAAGACACCGTAATAAACACAACATCAGTTCTTCTAATTGCGCCATCTTTGGTCTAACATCTGGACTACATTCTCTGTTCGGTGTCCCCGCACTTGCAAATCAATAACAGTCTTAGGCGATTGGCACACTGCAACGCTCGACGCGGCGTCGGGCGTCGACGCGCGTTGGCGCGATAGTCCGAGAGATATTAGAATTTTTTTGGTAGGTAGGTGTGTGAAGTAATCTAAAATTTTGAGAAAAGTAAAGTAAAGCCATCCGACCATTAGCTCGATAGCCCAGACTTTATTAAGAACGCTAGAGATGAAAAGAAAATGATTAGAAGTGCAAGCTATATTCGACTTATTGATATGACATAGTAACTATTTTTTTTTCTTATATTCGTGATCAGCGTCATCTATTAACGCTAAAAGAGACGTAACTAAGAAAATGACATTTAGGTTGAAAGTCGCTTGCAGTCTCTGCGTGTTCCGATAACGACCCAAAACAGTGGTGTCGGCTCCAATACCCGATATTGGGCATCGATATTTGACTTCCTTCGATCTCGGATATTGGATATTGGATATCGGACGTCAGTTGATGTGAAAGCGCTCTAAATTTGACGTTAGTCATGTTGCATTGCAAAAATATTAATTTAAAATTCGTCTCAAATACCTATACAGAAATTTCTAACAGCTCTCTGACTAAAACTCCCTCGAAAATCACGCGCGTGATAGCAGATTTCAGTGTGCCATACCTCGCGTTTTCTGCTTGTACGCGCGTATTCTGCGGCAACGCGCGTGGTTGCGTTGGCAGTGTGTGGGACCCCGCGTTTTTCTATACAAAATGAGCTCCGTAGAGGCGACGAGCGCGACGCCGCGTCGACGCAACAACGCTCGACGCCGCGTCGCGCGTCGCAGTGTGCCAATCGCCTAACGCGCCAACTACTGCTTATTACATAATCATGAAGTGTTCGTGTGCGGGATGCGGCAAGTACCTCACGGTGAGTACAGCTTTGAGGTGCACCAGCTGTTCGGCAACATACCACCGTGGCTGTGTCGTCCTGTCTGAAGGAAATGACGACATCGATTTGTGGCGATGTACTGGATGTGTGAGGAACTCCGTTACCCCAACCCCAGAGCCTGAGTCGGCACGCCGCCGTGAACCAATGAATCCTAGGGAATCGGTTGCTGTGCATGACGTAAACAAGGAAATCAATCTTGATCTGGCAACTGAGATTCGATCGTTTCGGAAGGAACTGAGCTCATTGAAAGCAGAAATACGTGAATGTCGTGCTGAAATGGCTAACTTCAAACTTGCAATTGACACATACAATGATGCACTTAAACTTATGGACTGCCGGATCTCCACTCTTGAACAAAGAGTTACAGCAGATGTGTCACCCCTTGAGGAAACGATTGCTGAACTTAGATGTTGTCAGCTTAATGAACGGGACCAAGAAGTATTGCTCAATGATCTCGAGATATCAGGTATCTCGGAATATAAAGACGAGAGTCTGTCCCATGTGGTGAAAGTTGTATCTGTCAAATTGGGAGTCAATATCGATGAAAAGGAACATAGTACGTGCCGAGCGGCTTGGATCAACTCGTCGTAACAGACTAGATATGACCAATACTGCAAATAGAATTTCTGACACAAATGGCCTGCGTCCACGATCCATAGCTGTAAAATTTGCGCGCCGGAACTACGAGATCACCTGTTGCGGGCGGCACGATTGCGGCGGGGTTTTACGTCACTCGAGGTGGGAGTGAATGGCCCATCACGCCGTGTGTACATAAACGAGCGCCTAACCGCTGCAAATAGGCGCTTGTTCTACCATGCAAGGCAAGTGGGACAACAGAACCATTGGAAATATATCTGGACGCGAGACGGAAAGATACTGGCCCGTAAGGACGATGGTAAACCAGCAGAACGCATTCGAAATGATATGGACATTGGTAGGATTTTTGGTTCTGGTGTTGTTTGATTTCTATGAATAATAATAAGCTATTGAAGTCTGTCTCAATTTTTCGTTCTTATTGACTTTCTGTGTTTTCGGTTTTCTAACTATTTTAAACTCAGTGCACGGAGGGTGCCGTCTCCCGTAAAGCTGCAAACTGTAAAATATGTCTATAACTATGCATGTGGACAACATAGTGTGTTCATTATATCAATCTATATATTCGAACGTATATTGGTAAACACAGACGCTTGTTGTGCTGTATTACGTGTAAGTAAAGATACGTATAACAAAACTATAAGTTGCACACCCGCACTGCTATTCACAGAATTAATGATGCATTTTTTTGTTCAAGTTCAGCGCATACAACCGGTTTGCTTTATCTGTCCAGATCCGAGCTCGTATTATAAGTCTTATAACTCAAATCACCTATATAACTTTGAGTATTTATGCATTATGTTGGAACAATTTATAACTGTAACATTAACGTCTCAAGTACTCGAACCAACTATGTGTTATATTGCCTATGTCAATGGTTGAAAAATTCGTAAAAGTTGGATTTCTAAATGCGGGTTCTCTAAATACAGTAGGGTCGGGTGTCTCACAATGAACCAGGCAGCTACATTTAACCACCTACTTATTTCGGAAATGCGACATTGCCAATCTGGGCTAATATGGGTAAAAGAGAGGTATTTACCTTCCCTTTCTGCCCACTAGTTTGCGTGGCGATAGCGGGCGAAGAGGTTTTGTAAGAAGCATTTTTACGAAAATTGGCTCAAAAAGTTAGTTTTTTCTACAAGTTTCTTTCTTTTTTCACACTTTTGCTGTTAATGATATTGGTTTATTTATATAAACCCTGTTTTACATAATAATCCAACAGATAAATGCATAGTAATTCGTTACACTGCGAGATTGTCTCCCAGTAAAATTATGAGGTTAATTATTAAAACGTGGTCTGTCCTACAATGAGCCACTTTTGGGTGGTACACTTTGAACCATGGTTCACTGTATACACCCCAGTGGTTAAAATGTAGGCTGAGATAGTAATTATTTTGATAATTTGGTTTTGTGATGCATAACGTACCTTCTTTAGGTTGTATAAGATTTTAGAGTTAAGTAGGTATTTTGGGACAAAAAATATTGTTCAGGTCGGTAGTGTTAGTAGGTACTAATGAAGACTCATTACATTGTGTAACCATGATCAAAAGACTATGGGATCAAAATGCAGCTTTGATTACTAGGAAAGACAAATCGCCAAAAACGTTCCCCGTACATTTCAGCAAGAAAATAAATAGTACAATGATTAAACTTCTTGTTTTGGATAGAAAGTGGGTAGGATTGGCTGTAAAATAAATAAATTTCCAGTTTGATGCTAATATTTGTATGTCGTTCTTAGTGTGAGCTGAGAAAATTCATGTCTTCGATAATTGAGAATTTCTGGTAAACTGTCTTCTAATAGTGTTAAATGTAGGTACTTATTAGGAGCATAATTGTCAATAATAGGAACGCGGGAGCTGCATTTTAGCAATAAGTAGGTATCATTACGGCATTATGCCAATCACATTAATGAAGCTCCCGCGTTGTAATTATTCACAATTAAGCTTCTATTAAGTCCATTTTACCAGAAATTCGTAAATAATAACTGACACGGAAAGAACTTTTTGCTGTAACTACAACGCTTAAGGTACCTTTATGTATATCAAAAATGGTGTATTTTTGAAACGGGGCAGTAAAGGCACCTGTAGTAAATACCGCACTCAAGTTTTTTATTTTATTATAAAGTAATTTAAATGCAAATTAGTCTAAATATATCTGGCTAATAAGGTGGTTCAATGTGGAAAATACCCCGGTTAAATGTGTACATCCCGATGGACACATTGAACCAAATCTGGTTTTCCATAAATTCTTTCATTACTGTGAAACCAAAAGGAATTTAAACAATAAGTTATTGTATAATTGTAGCCAAATAAATTCACTAACCATACACAAAAAATTTAAGCCATCCATCGAAAAACGAGCACGCTACAAGACTTTGAAATTTACCCGGTTCACTGTGAGACACCCTACCCTACAAGACGATTTTATCGCATTGTTCGACAGACATAAATACGATATTATGGCAGTTGATGAAACGTGGCTTAGACCGGGTGATGACGCACGACTACGAGCGCCTGTGGTGTCGGGTTATAGGCAGCGACATATTCCGAGGCCCGAGTTCGTACGATCTCATGGAGGGGGTGTTGGGTTCTATCTGAGGCGGGGTCTCAATGTGCGCACTCTGTTAGTGCCTGTTGATGGTAGGTATGAATCGGTGGAGCAAATGTGGCTACAATTTACGTGTAATGGTAAAAATATTATTATCGGCACAGCCTCGACCGCAATGGCTGTGTTTGGAGCTGTTTCTTGATGCAATTACGCACTCCTTGAGTAGCTTTGGTAGCTGTGATCACACCGTAGTATTAGGAGATTTTAATGTGAATCTTTTGAATAACTGTTCTAATAGTAATAATATTATATATATACATTATTTACTTATTTATACTTTTTTCTTCTTTTATTGTAAGTATTGTATGGGTTCAACTAAACACACATAATAATGAACGACTCAGATAGTGATGATAGGTTTTTCTCCGCTAGTAGTCTCAACGACAGTTTTGAGAGTGTACCATCTGTGTCACTCGAGGATATTCTTCAGTCACAGTTTTCGGATGTCCCCAGGCATTTTAATGTAGTCCATATAAATGCTCAGAGTATTCCTGCCCATTTCCCGGATGTGCTGGCTAATTTTGAAAATAAAAATATTCATGCTATACTTGTTTCCGAATCTTGGCTAAAACCTTGTCTACCTTCTACTTCTTACACACTTCCGGGTTTCCAGCTTATTAGGAATGATCGAGTGCCTGCTGGAGGTGGCGGCGTGGATATATATATACGCTCTCAAATCCCTCATACAGTTATCAGTATGTCGCCACAACCGACACCAACCGATGCGGGTGACCATCTTTTCCTGGAGCTGGAACTAAACCACGCTAAAGTTTTACTAGGCGTCTACTATCCCTCATCGTCAAAAGTCAATTATTTTTCTTCTTTTGAACATTTGTTAGAAACCTATTTACCATCTTACAGGCATACAATAATAATGGGAGATTTTAATACATGTTTGTTAAACCAGGGCCATGTATTGCGCGAGCTACGTCTCTCCGACGCATTGTTCAATCCTCTAACTTAACTATCCTCCCTCTGAACACTACTCACCACTTTCCCGACTGTGCCCCTGCTCTTCTTGATCTCATTCTTGTTTCTTCGCTTACTCATGTTGCAAAGCATGGCCAATGCTCAGCTGACATGTTCTCTTACCATGACCTCATTTATCTCTCCTACAAGATACGGCCACCCAAAGTAAAACCTAAAATTATAATGCAGCGCAGTTTTGGTGGCATTGTACTTGACAGGCTTCGTGAGGACGCTCGTAATATTGACTGGAACCCTCTGCTGACGTCCAATTGTGTGGATACTAAAGTCAATGCTTTCACTGATAACATAACAGAGCTTTATGATGTGCATGCACCAATTCGTGCCATTAAAGTCAAGCACCTACCTGCACCTTGGCTTACACGTGATATCAAAGAGCTAATGGCGAAAAAAGCTGCAGCTAAGGCCAGGTACAAGATTAAGGCTACCCAGAGCAATTTGGAGAAGTATGTGGGTCTCAGAAATAAATGCAACAGGGTGTGTAGGAATGCACAACGCCAACATATCCATGCCTCGGTAGAAAGCGGGGATCCAGCAAAAGTCTGGAAATTTCTGAATACATTGGGAGTTGGAAAGTCACGTCAAGACACAATCCCTAAAAACCTAAACTTAGATGCACTTAATGTACATTTCTCTACTTCGTCCAATTTTAATGGAACCACTAAAACCAATACACTGCAATATCTTTCATCTATTCCAACTCCTGATCATCCACCTTTCATCTTCAACCAATTGACCGCTTGTGATGTTAAGAAGAGCATTTTGTCTATTTCATCCAATGCTGTCGGTAGCGACGCCGTTAGCCGAAATATGACTGTACCGGTTCTGGAGGACATTCTTCCTATCCTATGCCACATCTTTAACTACTCCATTTCTTCTGCTATTTTCCCATCCTCATGGAAAAATGCCCAAATTATTCCTTTACCTAAGAAATCCAAGCCATGTTCCTGCTCTGACTACCGTCCTATATCCATCCTTCCTTTTCTCTCTAAAGCTTTAGAGCGCCTCATTAACTCGCAACTCAGCTCCTTTCTAAATAAAAATGCGCTACTAAACCCGCTACAATCTGGTTTCCGACCTGGGCACAGTACTGCGACAGCGTTGGTTAATATCACGGAAGTCATAAGACTGGGCATGGTTTTTTTTTTTTTTTTTTATCGTGCGAAAAATCCCCACGGATACCACCCCCACGGAGCCGGTGGAGGCGGTTATGTCGGACTCGAACCGACTAAAACGCACGGCGTCTTGGGTCCTTGGTTGCCGGAGGTGAGATTGCCAAAAGCATATCTCTCGCACCCCGGCAGACCCAGGACCATCTCTTCCGAGATGGCCCCCTTCGGGTTGTGGGGACCACAGTGTCCCCATCTAGCCCCGGTTACGGGGAGACGCATTTGGCGCCGCCGCCGCGGCCTGCTTCTGCTAGGGTGACAGGCGGCTCCACCAGTCACCCTCAGGCCAGCGCTCATGGAGGACGGAGGTCGTTCTGCGACCTCCGACGTCCGGTTCGCCTTCGCTCTGCGCGGGCTTCCCGGGCCCGAACTCTAGTCCGGATCCGACCGGCCGCCTCCTTCTCGAGCATTACTTGCTCGCAGAAGGAGACAGCCGCACCCCAAGCGTTCGCGCATCTTACCATCGCTGTGAGCAACGTGGCGAGTGTGAGGACTCCCACCCCCAGAGCCGCCACTAGGACCCGCCTCGGCGTGTCCCACGCCGGGCACTCGGTCAGCGTGTGCAGCTCTGTGTCCTCGCTCGCATCACAGTGATGGCACTCGGACGTTGGCTCCTTCCGGATCCGACACAGGTAACTCCCGAAACACCCGTGTCCGGTAATCACCTGCGTCAGCCGGTACGAGAGGCTGCCGTGTGGCCTCTCTAGCCACTCCTCCATGATGGGTCTTACCGCCGCTATTACGGCGTGCCCTGCGCTTGGTCGCCCAAGTCGTAGCTCCCATTCCGCTACCATGTCCCTGTGGAGCTGAGACCTCACGGCCCGAATTTCATCAGGCTCGGGTTCCCGTCCCTGCTCCCGCGCCTCCTTTCGATACCGATATAGCATCGAAAGGGCTCTCGCATCCAGGTTCCACGGTAGGGATCCGGCAAGGAGACTCGCCGCCTCCAGAGATATCGTGCGGTACCCCCTAATGGCCCTGTTGGCCATTGCACGCTGCGGCGCACGCAGCAGACGCGCATTGTGGACCGTCAGGGTGTCCGCCCATATTGAGCACCCATATAGGGCCATGGACCGTGTAGTGTATGTCGGTACTTATAAAAATAGAATAATGTAACGGTTGCGGGTAGTTCATAAGTGTGTGGAATTATACGTCTCATCGAGTGAGCTGTGTTTCTGTGTCATTCCCGAAAATTCCCAGTCTAGAACATTTCATTGGCGACGAGGTGGTTTTGCAAACATTCAGCGTGCATTTAAACAGTAAAAACAATGTCGATCGGCAAGATTTCCGAATTTAATGTGAAAGATGGAGTGTGGTCATCGTACGCGGACCGCCTTGAAATGTACTTCAAGGTCAATAATGTGAAGGAGGAATTAAAGGTACCTACCATGATCTCCGTCATGGGGGATGAAGCGTACGAGCTACTGGTAAACCTGGCAAGTCCAACTAAACCATCGGAATTGAAGTACGAGATGGCGACGGAATTATTGCGTCATCATTTACAACCGAGCCCGTCCGTGCTCGCAGAAAGGTACAGATTCAGACAAAGGAGGCAGCTACCTGAGGAGAACGTCAGCAATTACGTGGCGGAGTTAAAGAAGCTAGCAAGAAACTGTAAATTCGGGACAAATTTGAACGAAAACCTACGGGACCAATTCGTATGCGGCTTACGTGGTGACGTCACTCGCCAACGACTTTTTGCGGAAAATGAGACATTGGAATTTTTACACGCCGTTACAGTTGCGAGTTCTTTGGAGGCGGCGGAGCGAGACGCAGCTGCGGTGGAGGCTCGGGTCGTACCGGGCACGGCAGCGGGGAGCGCCGGGGAGATACACGCGCTGCAAGCGGGGCCGGCCCGCGCCGACCGAGCGCGCCAGCAGCGCGGCGGGCACGGCCGCGGAGGCTCAAGCGGCGGGCCCGGCCGCAGCGGCGCCGGCGGCGCCAACGCAACGCAGCGGGGAGCGGCGAGGTTCACTGCCGCGCACGACCGGAGGTCGGGAGGTAACTGCAGGGGCTGCGGAGCCATGAGTCATGGATACGAAGATTGTCGGTTCCGGGACTACGTGTGCAGCCGGTGTGGACTACGGGGACACCTACGACGAGTCTGTTTGTCTACAACAGGATCCGAAGGCAGGCAGGCGCGCCACAATCAAGGTTTTCATTATGCGGAGGAGAACTGCGCACCCGAACAGGAGACAGAGGAGAACCTTATCGATTTACATCAACTCTGCTTGAGTGATTATAAGGCGGTGAGTTTGCCTATTCCTATTAACGGAACTATTATTCCAATGGAAATAGATACCGGTACACCAATATCTTGTATTAGTGCAGTAACTTACAACCGATATTTTAGTGATCTACCTATTCAAAATTGTGACTTAACCTTAAGATTTTACGACGGTAGTACCGTGAAACCTTTAGGTTTTATAAAACCTAAAGTAATGTATAACGGATTAGATAAAGAATTAGAGTTATTTGTTATACAAAAGGGAACCACTTCATTGTTAGGGAGACAGTGGTTAACGGAATTAAATATACCTATAGGTAATTGTTCCCAAGAATCCCAAGCGTGTCATGTTATAACACCTAGTGGTAATGCAGATTCTAATGTGAAATTATTGTTGGACAGATATAAACAATTGTTCGACGGCAGTCTGGGGAGGTTCACGGGCGGCAAGGCGACGTTGCGAGTGCGGGAGGGCGCGGCGCCCGTGTTCCACCGCGCGCGGCCGCTGCCGTACGCGATGCGGGAGCGCGTCGACGCCGAGCTCGACGCGATGCTGCGCGCCGGCATCATTGAGCCGGTTGACTGCTCCGACTGGGCCTCGCCACTGGTTCCCGTTAACAAGTCCGATGGATCGCTCAGGGTTTGTGTTGACTATAAGGCTACTCTGAATCCGGTTTTACTGATCGATAGGTATCCTTTGCCTAGGATTGAAGATGTACTGGTCACGTTAAATGGAGCTCAATATTTTAGTAAAATTGATTTATCACAGTCGTATAGTCAAATAGAATTGGACGAGTCAAAAAAATATACAGTTATCAACACTCATCGGGGTCTTTTCCTATACAACCGCTTAGTATTTGGTTTGTCATCAAGTCCGGGAATATTTCAACGTATAATGTCCAATTTGCTACAGGGTATACCTAACGTGGCAGTTTTTATAGACGATATCATTATTGGAGGTAAAACCAAATCAGAACATTTACAGGCCTTAGAAACTGTATTTAAAAAATTACTATCCCAGGGTCTAAGGTTAAAGAAATCAAAATGTGTATTTTTGACCCATGAAGTTACTTATTTAGGTTACGTTTTATCGAAAGAAGGTATTAGAGCAGACCCAAATAAAATTGAGGCCGTTAAAAAAATTCCACGACCTCAAAATATTACGGAGCTACGTTCATTTTTAGGTTTAGCTAACTTTTTCGCACGATTTGTGAAAAATTTTAGTCAAAAGTTAATTCCATTATACAATTTACTTAGGAAAGGTGTTGAATGGAAATGGACGGACGAGTGTGAACGCGCGTTTGTATGTATAAAAATGACTTTATTAAGTTCTGAGGTTTTAGCGCATTACCATTCAAATAAACCATTAATAGTAACTTGTGACGCGAGTGCAGCGGGGATAGGGGGGGTGTTATCGCAGCCGACGGGCAGAGCGGGCGTCGAGCGCCCGGTAGCATTTGTATCCCGTACATTAACCGCGGCTGAGAAGAACTATTCTCAGATTCATAGAGAAGCGCTAGCTATCATTTTCTGTATGAAAAAATTTCATCAATATGTTTACGGGCGGCGCTTTATACTCAGAACTGACCATAAACCGTTGGTGTCATTGTTTGGACCCAATATAGGTATTCCGACTATGACGGCGAGCCGAATGCAAAGGTGGGCTATAATAATGTCCGCCTATACCTACGACATCGAGTACGTACGCTCGGCCGATAACAGCGCGGATAGTTTGTCTCGTCTACCTACGAATAATAGCAAACGGGTTTCGCAGGCGGTCCCGGAACAAACGTATTTGCATTTCGCGCAAGATGCGTTACTTCTAGATTATAATGAAATCAAGAAAGGTACTATTAAAGATCCTATATTAGGTAGATTGTTATATTTTATTCGAAACGGTTGGCCGTCACACTGTGAAATTGATAATTTTAAACCATATTTTAATAGGAAAAATGAAATATATGAAGAATTAGGGTGCATTATGTGGGGACATCGAGTCATTATACCGGAATGTTGTAGGGCTAAGGTTTTACAAATAATTCATGAACCGCATATGGGTATTGTAAAGTCAAAATCACTCGCACGTAGTTACGTATGGTGGCCGGGCCTGGACGAAGCGGTGGAGGCAACGTGCCGCGCCTGCGAGACATGTAACGTCCTAGCCGACGCACCGCCGCGCCAGGTGCCGCGTCCTTGGCCGTGGCCGACCAGACCGTGGACCCGGGTCCACCTAGATTTTATGGGACCTATATTCGGTAACTTGTATTTAGTGGCTATAGATGCTATGTCCAAGTGGATAGAGGTTTTCAACGTCCCCAGCACGGCGGCAGGTAGCACTATTAAAAAACTTAGTGAGTTATGGAGCAGGTGGGGCATTCCGAAACAAATAGTAACGGATAATGGGCCACCGTTCACTAGTAGCGAATTTGCAACCGCAATGAAATGCAATGGAATCGACCATATTTTCACGGCTCCATATCACCCGGCGTCGAACGGCGCAGCCGAAAACGCTGTGAAAACTTTAAAAAGTGTCATAAAAAAGGCAAATTTAGATAAAAGGAATATAGACAACGCGTTAAACACATTTTTACTGTATTATAGGAATACTTGTCACGTGTCGACCGGTGAGAGTCCCGCCTTATTAATGTTAGGTAGACAGTTACGCACTCGGTTAGATGCATTAAGGCCGGACAGGGAAGAGAGAATGCGACTGGTTCAAAAACGTCAGATAAACGAAGCAGGTGGGTGTAATAGGGTTATGCAACCAGGTCAGGATGTTTGGTATAGACAGTATTTAAAAGGTGAAAAATGGTTACCGGGAATAATTAAGTCTAGCTTAGGTCCATCTAACTTTGAAGTGACTGATAAAGACGGCCATAGAGTACATAGACATATCGATCAGTTGAAACGGAGGTCTCGGAGTTCCTTGGCAGCACCAGGCCCGGGGCTCCCACGGGCCGAGCGAGCACCAGTGGCTGTCGCTCGCGAGGGGGTAGAATGTGAGGTCCCGGAAAATGCTGATACCGATAACTCGTTGAGCCAGGGGTTACGGTCGGAGCAGTCAGACGGTGGTGGGGCGTCAGCAATCGTTCAAAGCCAGGCGTCTGATTTTCCAATTAAATTGAGCCAACCGCCGTCGCCGCCAGAACCTCGCGACCCTCCTCAGACACCACAACCCGATAAAGCTCAGAGACCTATTCGTCAATGTAGATTAATTAATAAGGCTAATTATAATGTTAATATGTTGTTAATTTAGTTGTAATTTAAGTGGGGAGGAATGTAGTGTATGTCGGTACTTATAAAAATAGAATAATGTAACGGTTGCGGGTAGTTCATAAGTGTGTGGAATTATACGTCTCATCGAGTGAGCTGTGTTTCTGTGTCATTCCCGAAAATTCCCAGTCTAGAACATTTCAGACCGCACGACTCCCGCGTAGAGTCTCCTGCAGGAGTCATCCGGCCCCCTCATGTTGGGCAGCAGCCGCCCCAAAGCGGCAGCTGTGTCCTTCAATTTAGGGGCCAGTCTTCGGAGATGCTCCCCGAAGTTCCACCGGTCGTCAAGCACGAGCCCCAGATATTTCATCTGTGGCTTGATGCCGATGGAAATGTCTCCCACTATGAGGCTGGAATCCTCCGGTGGCACGCGCCGAGGCCCATGAAAGAACATGGCCTCGGTTTTATGCAGGGCCACCTCGAGACCCAGCCGCCGGATCCGCTCCACGACTTGGGCAACCGCGGTCGTGGCCTTCAGGGTCGCTTCGCGGTATGTAGCCCCGCACGCCGTCACTAGCGTGTCGTCCGCATAACACGTGACGGCGGCACCGTCCGCGAGCTCACCGCGAAGCACCCAGTCGTAACCGATGTTCCACAGTAGCGGTCCCAGGACCGATCCCTGCGGAACACCGCACGACATCTCTCGCCGACCGAGCCCGGTCGCACTTGGGTAGACGACTGCTCTCTCCGATAAATACGCCCCGACTATACGGCGAAGGTAGAGAGGCACTTCGTGATACACGAGCGCCTCCCTAATGCAGCTCCAGGGCAGGGTGTTAAAGGCGTTGGCGATGTCCAGTGACACCGCCAACACCACCTCACCCCGAGTGACGGCGTCCTTCGCCAGAGTCCTCACGCGCATGATGGCATCCACGGTGGAGCGCCTCCGGCGGAAGCCATACTGGCCATCCGCCAGGTCAGGCCCCACCCTGGATAGGTGCTCGACGAGGCGCTTTGCAATCACTCTTTCAAAGAGCTTGCACACCTCGTCGAGCAACACTATGGGCCTGTAGGCGGACGGTGAGTCCGCCGGGCGCCCCGCCTTTCGGATGAGGACCAGTTTCCCCGTCTTCCACATCTTCGGAAACTAGCCTCGCTCCAAACATGCGCTGAGAAACCCTCTCAATCGGGGCTCGAGAGCGTCTTCTTCGCCTAGAGCTAGGACCCACGCTCGGCCTGGAATGCCGTCTGGTCCCGGGGCGGTGTTCTTGGCCTTAAGCCTTAACACCGCCAGCTCTAGCTCTACCCAAGTGACCTCGGGCACGTCGTCGTCATCCACGTTGGGCGCCATAGGCGACCTAGGTGGCGGAGTCATCTGCGGTGGAATATGTTCCACCGCCCGCGCTGGGAACAGGGAGCCAACGACTCCTCCGAGCAGCTCCGGCTGGAGACACCGGGTCAATGGCGGGGCCCGGGGGCGCAGCTTGCCCCTTACCATAAGGTAAGGCCGCCCCCATGGGTCCGCTCCAGCGTCTCCAGCAGCTCTTTATGAGCTGCTGCCTTTGCCTGCCTTATGGCCACTCGGAGGTCCTTTCTGACCTCCCTGTACCCCGCATGAAGCTCCGCCTCTCGGGGCTCCGTATCTGCGGGGCGGCTACGCCTCCTTCGGAGTCTGGTCCACCGGCGGAAAGCGATCACGGAGGCCTGTCGGAGCCTCGCGATGTCCGCCGACCACCAGTAGACCTGACGCCTCGGATTATAGGGCGGAGCCCTAGGCATAGCCGCGTCGCAGACACGCGTCATGGCCTCCCGGAACCACGCCGCCTCATCGTCTATGTCGACAGGCCTGTCCGGCGCAGAGGCCCAGGCCTGTACGATGGCGGCCTCCAGGAGGACCTCCCGATCCATTCGCTTAAGCACCCAACGTGGCTCGCGTGGAGCCGGTGTAACCGGCGCGGCGCCCGCAGGATGGGAGACGTCGAACCGAATGTATCGGTGATCCGACGCTGTCCCCACCTCCCCAAGGACACGCCAGCCCTGCACACGGCCTGAGAGCGGGGCGCTCGCGAACGAAAGGTCCACAATTGAGTCGCCCCAACTCTTCACGCACGTGGCGACGGCCCCGCGATTCAGGAGAACTAGGCTGAGACTATCAGCCCAGCTCTCCACTGCCCTGCCCCTCGGGTTCGTGCGCCGGGAACCCCAGTTCAGAGACCAGGCGTTAAAGTCCCCGAGCACCAGAACCGGGTGAGGGTAACAGGTATTGATGACGACGGTCAGATGATCCAGCCACTGCTGGTACTCATCTATGACTCGGTTCGGCGAGAAGTAGACTGCCACGACCGCTATTCCCCCCACAAGTGCCGCTACGCAGCCATTCCCCCTTGTCACGACAACAAGGGGGGGACTGCCGGCAGCGGCATTGTGCACCAGTGCCACCAATCCGTCCAGGTCGGTTTCCCAGGCAGGCCCGAGAAACCGGTGAATGTACGGCTCGGCGACAGCGGCGACATTAATGCCCCACTGTGCGATGCTCTGGAGCAGAAGTGCCTGAGCATCGACACAGTGGTTTGCATTTGCCTGCAGGACGCGGAGTTGAGGATCCATTATGGGAGGCAGGGCCCCCCCTCACTGCGGCGGCATAACCGGCCGGCGTCGCGAGAGGAGGACGCCGGGCGACGTCGAGGATCGCTTCCAGCCGCCGATTGGTGCGCTCCTCCTGCGCCACCATTTCAGCGCGTATGGCCGCCATACATGCGGCCAAGGACGCCGGCTCTGCCGGTCGAGTCGGCGGCTGCGCAGTCTGCGCTGGTCGCGGTGGCTGCGCGGTCTGCGCTGGCCGCGGCGGCTGCGCGGTCTGCGCTGGCCGCGGCGGCTGCGCAGTCTGCGCTGGCCGCTCCGTCTGCACTGGCTGCCCCGCCAGTGCCGATTGCGCCGACCGCTCTAGTTGCGCCTTCCGCATTGACCGAGTCACCACTCCCGGCAACTCGGTCAGGTGCTCCACCCTTCTCTTGAGGGCCTCCAGCTCCGCCGTAACTCTTTGGAGCTGGCGCCGGGACTCGGCCTGCCGCCGTTGGGCCTCAGCCTCCCTCCTCGCCTGTTCCTCCATCTGGGCGGCCAGACCCTCACCGGCAGCTGCGATCTGCTCTACAATCCCGAGCATTTCTGCCTGCTCGGGAGTCGCAGACTCCGCTTGTCTCGCCATTATCTGGCCAAGGCGGTGAGTGAGGATCATTGTCCTCCTGAAGATGGGCGAGTCCAGCGCCACCTCCCTCTCCGGGCTGGATGCACCAACCCACGGAGAGGAGTCCCGAGGGGGGGCGGCCCTCCCACCGCTCCTCCTCGCCCTTTCACGGCCTGTAGCCTGCACCTTCGTCTTAGGGGGGCACGGGCGATCCTCTTCGCTGCTGCTGTTACTGCCGATGGCGGCCGACCCAAGACCGGGAGGGATAAAATCCTCATCCCGCTCGTCCACCAACGGCAGGGGAACCTTTTTATTCCCCTTCCCCTTGCGCTTTTTGGCTGCAGACCTCGTCTGCAACCCAGGCAGCGCCTGCCTGTCCTCCTTGGTGGTGACGCCAGATTCCTCTGACGTCACCATCGCCGCTGTTGGGGACGACGAATCGTCCAGGTGTAGCGCGACCTCCGCGCTACTGGTAGAGTTGGGGCCGGATTTAGAGCTCGGCGCCGGGCTCAGGCAATGGTTGTCCTCCCCAGAGTACGAGGGACGGCCGTCGCCGACAGGCGACGGGAGGGACTCCCCAGCTAGGCTGGGACCCTCCTGGGTAGATTTATTCGTAATTTGATCCATTGCATTATTTTGAGGTTTTTGTCCTCCGACGTGGACGCCCTTGGGACTGGATTCCCTCCAGCCACTCATCCCATCGCCAGGCGTCAAAGCTTGGGATTGGGGATTTTTTATAGAGGTTTACTCCTCGCGGATCCGGAGATCCATCGGTCCTGTCAGTTCAGGGTTACGGCTGGGCCGAACGGGGTCTGCACCAGACCGAGTCCGTCCGCCCCTGGGGGTAATTTTTTATAGAGGTTGTCTTCCTCGCAGCCCACTAGGAGCCACCGTTCCTGACCTAAGTCAGGCTTACGGTTTGGCCGCACGGTGGTCTGCATCAGACCATGTCCCCCACCTCTGGACGAAGCCAAAGGTGGAGAACCCGTCCGCCCTAGAGCACCCTCCACTACGCCCTCTGCAAACAGAGGGTCATGTGGAGGGCCCACGAGCGGCCCCTGACAGGGCCACTCCCGCCTGGGTTGTCTTAGCGTCTCTCCCCTGTCCCCTCCGAAAGCAGAGAAATACTGGAAGAGACGCCGACGACCACGGGCCTTACAGGTCCGTCATCCCACGACCCCACCTCAGTGGGGTCCGCCGATGGGTTATTCGTCAACGGCCAACAGAACTCCCAAGGGGGGAGTCTGTTAGCCGTTGTCCAGGGTGCACCAGCCCTCCCGCTTCCGCTCCCCAGGACCGCGGTCCAAAGGGGGAAGAAACGGGAAGGCCAACGTGGAGGTTACCCAACCAGCACCCCAGACTGGGCATGGATAGTGGAAATCTCACGCTTCTATCCTTACTTGATTTTAGCAACGCTTTTAATACTGTAGATTTCGACATCCTGCTTGGTATACTTAGCTCTATTAACATATCTCCAACGGCTATTGAGTGGTTTCGTAGTTACCTGTTTGGTCGCCGGCAGCGTGTTCGCGTCGAAGGAATAAGTTCTTCCTGGTGCAACACGACTGCTGGTGTACCTCAGGGTGGCGTTCTATCTCCGTTACTTTTCGCCATTTTTATAAATACAATCTCCGAGAAATTACTTTCTTCCTATCACCTGCTGATGCTGATGACCTACAAATTTACACCCAAGCACCTCCAAACAACTTGGCAGATGCATTTACTGTACTCAACAAGGACGTGGATCGGATTTGCGAATGGAGTAAGAACCATGGACTTACCCTAAATTCATCCAAGACACAAATAATTGTTATTGGTAGTCCAAGGTTGACTTCGAAAATAGACTGGACCCAGCTTCCACAGATTACTATAGGCGGAGCAGTCGTGCCGGTTAGTGACAGTGTCAGGAACCTTGGCATCTGGCATCTACATGGACAAATCATTTTCTTGGGATATCCAGATTCAGGAAACCAGTCGCAAACTCCGAAACTTTCTTACAATTGCCACTAAAACTGCGCTCGCACAATCGATTCTTCTCCCTGTTCTCGATTACGCCGATGTCAGCTATCCTGATCTCACGGAGGAGCAACTAGATAAACTTGAGCGACTTCAAAATTTTTGCATAAGATTCATATTTGGCCTACGCAAGTATGATCACGTCTCAGATTTCCGTAAACAACTCAAGTGGCTCCCAATTCGGTTTCCCAAGAATTCCCATATTCTAACATTGTTATACAATGTATTATTTAATCCCACCAGTCCCTCTTATCTCAAAAAACGTTTCCAGTTCCTCCATGACACGTTCCTGAGGTCGTCCGAGAATTTGAAGCTGAGAATGCCAATGCATTCGAAGGATTTTGTTGACAAATCATTCACTGTCAAGGCCGTGCGCTTATGGAACGCATTGCCATTGAACATAAGACGGGCAAAATCCTTAGACGTTTTTAAAAGAATGGTTAAGGACTATTACCTATCGTCTTGTGCACTATGAGAACTCACCATTATTATATGCTCTTTTACTGTTCTCTCTTCTTAATGGTAAGTACTTATATACTACTAGCTTTTGCCCGGGGCTCCGCCCGCGTGTATGTTGGTTATCGCGACCAAACATAGCCTATGTCCTTTGTCATGGTCTAATCTACCCCTATACCAAATTTCATCAAAATCGGTTTAGTGGTTGAGGCGTGAAAGCGTAACATACAGACAGACAGACATAGTTACTTTCGCATTTATAATATTAGTATGGATTTACTTATCTATTTATGTATTATAGTTTATATAGTTGTTGGTATATATTTATAATACTGTACGTACAACCGTATATTTACTCTATTTGTACTTCTCTCTTTCTTTTGTTGTTAATACACCTTGTATATCCTAGTTTTTCCCATAACTACACCATAATTTCTATTGTTATCACGTTACTGTCCATCCCAAGGTTGCCTGGAAGAAATCGCTTCCAGCGATAAGGCCGCCCATTGTACATTATACTGTATAGATGCGTATTATTTATATGACCTACTGTAAATCTGTTGGTGTACAATAAAGAATTATCTATTTATCTAATACTTCTCTGCTCTTGTCGAAATTATATTTCTATGGCTTCGACCATAACACGATATTGTGGTTTCACAGCTACTTGAGTGAGCGCAGGCAGCTAGTTGAGCTAAAATTCAGTGATGGAAATACCAAAACATCTTCTATGGCTTCCTTGAAAAGGAGCGTGCCTCAGGGATCTATTCTGGGCCCAATTCTTTTCATCCTATATTCGGCTGACACCGTTGCACGTATTAGAAATTGTAAATATCACATATATGCTGACGATGTTCAATTATACATCTCCTTTCCGCCACATGAGTACCAGAATGCCATAAGGGACTTGAATGAGGATCTGGGTAGGGTAGCTGCTTGGTCACAGGACAACTGTCTGGTACTTAATCCAAATAAAACGAAGTACATGTTGCTTGGCACTAAACATCAGTTAGGCCAACTGCCCGCTGATTTGGATGTTTCACTTCTGGGGGAACCTTTAGAAAAGGTATACGTGGCTAGAAATCTTGGATTAACTATGGATCCTAATCTTCGTTTTGAGGAGCACTTGAGCTCCACCATTCGGAACTGTTTCTATCGCCTCAAGGTTCTATAATAATAATAAATAATAATAATTTATTTCATTAATTCATTAGTACTTGTTACATAGTTTCTTAATCTATCTATTGCTATCTTTTATACTAAGTACATACTATCTTAGATGTATTATGTAATAATACATATATTATATATGAGCTCTACATTTGTCGAATAACTCTTACATTATCTATAGTTATTCAGCTGTGCTACATAGCTTGTGCCTGAACTAGGTAATCCTGTTTTTTAGGCTTGTGGTGCATTTTTTTACATTTAAAATAAACAAATAAATAATTCTTAGGTATAAAAGCTACTTGCAAAGTGGATTGGCAAATAAATCTAAACTTATATCTTAGTTACTAAAATACTTAACAATATTTATTTCACCACCGTTATTAACTTCTCTGTCTCATCGTGTGTCAATTTTTGCAGGAAATTCTTTAGGACATTCTTACACTGGTTGTAGTTCAGGGGATAAATGTCTACTATGGCATTTACTCTATTATACAGCAGTGGTCCCAGAAACATAAAGAATTTGGCTGTATATTTGTGCTTTATCGTAATTCGCTGTGTGCATGCAATATCTTTCCGTCTTTTATTTACAATTTCAGTGCTGTAGGGGAGTGCTGCGTGCTGTTTTAGCACTGTGCTCATTATGAATAGCTGGCGGACTGTTAGTAGTTCACAAGATTTGTATAGGAGGTCAGTGGGATATAGAAAAGGTCGGAAAGTTGCTACCTTTAGGATAGCTCTCTGTGCTCTCTCGATGGGCAGTAACAAGGATTTACCCCCTCCTCCCCATGACGTTATGCAGTATGTTAATATTGATTGACAAAGGGCATAGTATACCTGTTTAATTAGTTTTAAATCAGCAATGTACCTAATTTTCTTAAATACAAATATCAGTTTGCGTAGTCTTTTAATTAGTGCTTCGCTATGTTGAGCAAAAGACAGGGTTTCGTCTATTGTAATACCCAGGTATTTTATATTGTCTGCTCTAGCTATATCCGGGCAGGTACACTTGTTGACTGTGTCATCAGGGTCTTTACAATGGTGAGCATAAAGTAACGGTTCTGTCCGGGGAGTAGTCTGTCTTTTGCGCATCGAGAAAGCAACATATTTAGTTTTTTCTGTATTTAATGTTAGTAAGTTATATTGAAGCCATTTATTAATAATATTGAATCCGCGCTGGGCATGCCCGTACGCTTCATTTTCTGACTCAGCAGAAAAAAGGAGGGCAGTGTCGTCCGCATATGATTTGATCGTGCCGTGCTCTAGTTTTAGATTACAAAGTTCATTTATGTAAATTAAGAACAGTGTACTTCCCAGGATACTTCCTTGTGGGATACCAAAGTTGGTGTTTTCTAGGTCGTCACTGAGAACATTGCCGATCTTTACACATTGCGTACGCTCTTTCAAATAGCTTTCGAAGAGTGTTAGTTGTACGCCTCTTACCCCTATATTTTCCATCTTTTTCAACAACTTAGGAATGGAAACCGTGTCATAAGCTTTGGCTAGGTCCAGGAAGATACCCACTGTGCGATTTCCCTTATCAAGTTCTTGTGCTATGAGGTCAGTCAAATGATGTACAGCATCGGCCGTCGACCTTTTGGCTCTAAAACCAAACTGCGTATTTGACAAAAGTGAATTATCCTCCAAATATTTCATCAACCTATTATTTACAATTTTCTCAAGTATTTTTGACATTGCAGGGAGTAAGGAAATGGGCCTGTAATTTGTTACTTGCTCTTTTCCTCCCGATTTGTATACCGGGACAATTACTGCTTTTTTGAGACATTTGGGGAATACACCAGTTGATAAGCATTTTTGGAAGATGTTGGTTAACGGAGGCACTAAAATACGCCTGAATTTTTTAAGGATCTTACTTGAAATGTTATCCCAACCTACTGCACAGTCTTCTTTTAAATTCATTATTATTCTTTCAATCTCTTCCTCGTCGGTGTCTAGCATCACAAAAGATGATAATGTAGTCTTGCACGGGAAGGGAGGGCTTGATGAGTGCTGTGTGTGTCCCTGCACTTGTTGTGCAAGCCGCTTACCAACATTTAAAAAGAAATTATTGACTATGTTAGCTGACGCAACCTGTGACGAGTCAGCACTCAATAAACTTGTAGGCGATTCATTTTGTTTCGTGGTGTAGGTCATATTCTTAATATGTTGCCAGATAATTTTATTATTCGAACCAGCTTTTTCCAGTTTTAGTTTATCATAATTTATTTTAACTTTTCTCAACAGATCATTGCAAAAGTTTCTGTATCGTTTGTATGATACCTGTATTATTAAATTATTAGGGTCACGTTTACATTTTAAGTGCAGTTTATCCCTGTGCTTCATGCAGCGAATGAGGCCGGGTGTTATCCAAGGCTTCAAGCTATAGTTTTTATTATGCAATCTTATTGCAGTTGTATTTTTCTGCACAGCATTTTTTATTTTGTCGGTCATGTACTGCATACAAAAATGCGGATCATCAGAATAGTAAACGGGGCCAAAGTCGATGTCGCGTAAATCGCCTTCAAGTCTATTCGTATCTAATTTATTAACTATGCGTGCATTTTTTGATCTAGGTAACTTGCAACTTAGGGTTAGTAGCGCAGCATTATGATCGGTTATAGGATTATTGATGACAAGCGTTTGTGAGCGATAGTGCGATTTTAGCATGACGTGGTCCAAGCAAGAGCCACTTTCTGGGCGCGTGATCAAAGAGTGCGTAGGGAACAATCCATGGAATGCGCATAGGTTAAGATAATGTAAGGCATCCTCTTTAACGTCTTGTTGTCCTTTTAAGATATTAATATTAATATCTCCAATTAAAATTATATTTTTAAATGAAGATAGGCTTTGCAAGGTGTCATTTAATGCGTGGATAAACCTGTACTTATCGCTAAAGGCTGAAGGCCTGTATATTGCTAAAATTGCCATGTCTGTTCCTATTTTTATTATTAATCTATTACATTCCTGCATATATGGTTCGTCCACTGTTGCATTAATATCGCTTTTTATGTAAATTACTACCCCATCGTTCTGATTGTATATTGTTTTACTTCTGTACATGTTATATCCCGGTTCTGTACAAGGTAAGACAGTATCTCTCGACGGTACTGCGTGTCCAACTAGTGGAATCTCTTGTACTGTCTAAGTTAAATTACGCAGATACTGTGTACGGTCCGCGGTTGCTGGCACATTCGAAGCGGCTTATTCAGAGAATACAGAATGCGGCTGCTCGGTTCTGCTTCACAATCCTGCCTAGGACTCACATGACCCCACATCTTAACGAACACGCCATGCTGAAAATGAAATCTAGACGTAAGCTACACTTAGCGTGTCTTCTTTTTGGTGTCCCGCATAAAGCACCGCGAACCGTCGTACTTATACGACAAACTTTCTTGAATATCCAGCCGCAGACAATGCTCTCGGCAGTTGTCCATTCAAAACCACAATACCACAGCAGAGCACACAGAGGTAGCTTCCGCTACGCCGCATCCAAAATATGGAATAATCTCCCCCCACCTTTTAGATTAATTAAATCATTGACTACGTTTAGGCTGAAGCTGGGAAAGTATCTTATGACTGAGCAGGTGAAACATGGTAACGTAAATATGGACATATCCTTTATATAACTCTACTCACGCTAGTCATAATTATGGGATATTTATTCATACTGGCCGTGTTAATTAATGAAATAATAATGATAATTGTAAATAATAATAATTATCTGTAATTTTAATTAAAGTAATTAAGTAAATATTAAATATATTAAGAAAAAGACCCGACACAAAACAAAAAGCCAAGACTAACCTTTGGGACCTCACTCGACTGTTTTTTGCAGGCGTGCGCTTATTCTTCCCCACATTCAGCCCCCACAACTTTTAAACAGCTCAACCAACTTTCATCAAATATGAATTGGAACATCCGTGCATATACAGTATCGATACGACATAATATAGGCATTTACGAAAACCGCTAACCATCCTGGTCCGTAGGAATGTAACCAAAGTAAATTTAAACTTAAATTCCCTAATTTAAGAAAACCGAAAATTTCTAACAAAATAATTATCAAAGTAAATGTTGAAAATGAAACGATTCGTATAATGTCATTGATAGTTACTGAGTCATTAATAAATACGCACACGCCTTTACACACATACACATACGCACGGTTTACGACAATAGAGAGGTAGTGTAGTAGGTAGGTAACTTACCCGGAACAGCGGAGCGGCAACAAAGCACGCCACCGCGCCGGCGCGCTCACGTATGGTAGGCTGGTAGGCAATGAACCGCGGGTACCGTATGAACCAGTATAGGTAACAAACGAATGCGAGGTTGCCGCTTTGTGCATTCAACGTGTCAGGACTCGTTCCCCACGTTGCCGTTGGTGCGGCTTACTCCAGTCGCCGGCCTGTTGCCGTCATAAGCACGCGCGTACGTCACGTTGATGTGTTTTTGTGTGTGAAAACGGCGAAAAACACGTGAGTTTTGTTTTTTTTTACTTTTATTATTATAGCTCTTACTTTACTATGAGTGCGTTCTGTGTATGTTGTGGGTTTTTGTGCTTTTTTGAGTATATTTTTTAAATAGCTTGGAGTCACTGAATGCCTACAATATTAGCTAAGGTTTTCGAAACTAGGAGTGGTACACAGTTAACCATTTAATCTCGGTACACAATGAACCGCGGTTCAATGTGTACCACATTTATGTTCATTGTGTACCACATTTATGTTCATTGTGTACTACCTATTTAACATTATTTTAAGTAATAATAAGTAGGTACCAATGTGTGTTGTAGTACGTGTGTAATTTATGTAGGTACTTAAATAAATACTTATTCTATAAAGCGTTCTGAAAAGGTTTCTTTTTTATTTCAGCATGGGGCGAAACACAGTGGGAAGGGAAGCCCGTAAAAAAGGACCAATTCCGCCAGAAGCCATGCAAAAAGGCATACAACAGCACTTAGCCGGGTTAAGTATCCGAAAAGCAGCAAAAGATGCTAACCTTCCTTATCCTACATTACGAATCGACATTACGATAATCTTAAACAAGTTTTAAGTCGCAATGCAAGCTTTGCTAATGGAAGTCGTATACATAATCTCGATGAAACATCTACCACCACAGTGCAACGACCTCAAAAAGTTTTAGCAGCTAAAGGAAGTAATGTATGTAAGGTCACAAGTGGAGAACGTGGAGTGTTAGTTACTACTTGTTGCATTGTGAACGCTATAGGCCAGGCACTACCTCCAGCAATGGTGTTTCCTCGAAAGAATTTTAAGTCGCACATGTTGCATGGGGCACCACCTGGGACATTTGGGCTAGCCGCAGCCAGTGGATGGATGAATGCACAATTATTTGTTGAAATAATGAAGCACTTTATCCAGGTATTTCAATGGTTATATGGATAAGGTATAGGTACCGTTTGTATGTTCTTATGGCAAAGATAAAATTATGCTTATTATAATTCATTTGTTTCAGTTTACTTCAGCTTCATAGGATAACCCCGCTTTACTTATTCTCGATAACCATGAAAGCCCTCTTTCCATAGAGGCTCTAGATCTGGCAAAAGCCTCGGGTGTGACTATACTTACACTTCATCCTCATACCACAGCCAGGATGCAACCCTTGGATGTTGGACTAAATGGTCCTTTTAAGACATATTATTATGCAGCAATAGACTCATGGTTACTTCGTAACCCAGGTAAAACTTTGACCATTTATAATGTAGACGAGTGCGTAGGTATAGCGTATATGAGGGCTATGACTCCGACAAATATTACGCAAGCTTTTAAGAAATGTGGAATATTCCCCTTTGACGACAATATATTTACAGACATAGATTTCGCACCCAGTGACGTCACTAATAGACCAGCACCAGAAAATGTAACAGATGTTGTAGTAGATTGCCGAGAACCTGATGCTAATGAACGTTGTGATTCACCTTCTATACTAACTCCTGGTTTTCATTGTGACGATGATGAAACTGATGCAGAATTAGATCATATTATTGATGAATGTCTCTATCGCGAGCCAGTACCATCTACTTCATATGTCCAGAAACCATCACAAACATCTATTGATAATAAGCCACGACGAGAATCATCACATACTAGCACTGCATCCACTTCTAAAATATTACATGAACCTACTACATCCTCGACAGGAGAACAAATAAAATCAGAGACACACTCATCAGACGTCTTACACTTAGGCACTCCAGGTAATTTCATTTCTCCAAAAATGTTCAGGCCACCTTTAAAAGCAGGCCCTCGCAATAGTAGGTTGAAGAGAAAAGTGGGTAAAAGCATGATAGCTACCGACGCACCAGAGAAAAACGCTTTAATTGAAAACAAAAGACCAAAAAAGGCGAGGGTAGTCAAAACTGCTCTATTTGCAAATAGCATTTAAAGAAGAGCAAAATCGGTTTCTTTGTCAGACGAGGAAGAAGAAGAATTTATGCCTGGCAGTTCATCTTCTGGCGGTGAAGACTTTATGGTGGATTCCGATGAGGACGAAGTAGTTTTAAACAACAATTTCCCTAAGTTATCACGGGAACCCCGTTGTGAAGACTACGTAATTGTTGCATTTATGACAAAAAAAGCAAAGTGTACTACATAGCACAAATTTTAGAAGAACTACAGGATGTCTTTGATTATTATGTATCGTATTTAAAATTAAAACAAAAGGAGACACAAACCTTCTACATGCCTCTGGAACCTGACACAGCAGGTGTAAATAAAAAGGATATTATGTATATTCTACCCCTTCCCGTTATTAAAGGTACGGCACGGCGCCAAACTACTTACAAGTTTCCTGTTGATATGTCGATACTAAAGGACAACCCCAACTCTCATACAATCTTGGGCCCGCATGTACAGGGTTGAAAATTAGGCAATATTTAGACCATCTAAGGACATTTTGTTTGCCTAATTTTCACGACGATTCTCAATGGCCAAGTTTGTTAAATCGAGCATTGTGCATAGGTTTTTAGGTTATGTTGTAATACATAATGCGGTCAAACAGCGTCTTATGTTGTGTTGTGTGTGATAGCTACACAAGTTATTCGCGTATCGCTTTTATTTGTAAGTAGGTTAGCAGGTTTTATTAGTATAGAAAAGGGCAGGTCATTAATATTTTTAGTCATTAATGTGGAATGGTCAACTATATGCTAAATAATAAAACTGATATGTCGAAGCAAAGACATGCTTTAGCTACTTTTTTGTTGCACGATATTAAACCTTATAGTTTTATGATAAGCAACTGACATTTACTCGAAAGGTGGTAAAGCAATCCTTCCCTACCCTCACTTCAGACGGCAACATCTGAGTGACATCCTTTTGCTACGGTTACCACTTTCCACAAGGCTGTATACATACTTGTTTGCTGTAGTAATATAGAATTAATTATATAAGTAGGTAATAAAATAAAACAACATTATTTTAAAGATTATTTTATTTTAATAAAGTACTTTAATCTCTATCCTATAGTATCTTCCTATTTGGCTTTAGAAATGCTTACACTAGGACTTAGGTCTTTCCTCCCCTTTTTAAGCATCATCATAGTTTATTAAAATATTGTCAAGAAACTGTGCAGGAGGTGTTATATTATCTTGGAACCATGCCCAACCGAGATACCATATTACACTCATTATGTGGCCACAGCACCCGACTGTTCTCTTACCTACAAAACAATTACAGCAATGCTGTAATATAACATTCCTCCCGCTCAAAGAACTGTCTCAAATGATGCTCAAATGATGTCATTTGCATTCACCTTAAACAGAGATCATGTTATAAGCACTGAATATTCCATTAGTCATATAGGCTAGTTCTTCATGAACGTTACACATATCAGTCAAAATACATTGTCATGTACAAAAGTTGGCATAATTATCTACGGGATTAGGTAGACTCGTAGTAATTTCTATTCTATAGCAGCTATCACACAGCTTGTTAACGTTAATTATAATAACAATTTCAAACAAGCGAGAAATAACGAATAGGTACTTACTATTTGTGGTGCGACCCATTCACGTATACAAGCTAGTATCCCTGCATCGTTCAATAAATGTCTGCCTATAATATTGCACCGATCGGTAGCGATTCCACAATTCACACAGAGACTCATTGTGATAGCTTTCAGCCGATGTGGTAAAGTCTAGTCCAGTTTTAGCCAAGGCAAAAAGCAAAGGTCAACAAATGTAGCAAATAACGGTGTCCGGTAATCAAGCAAGGGTCAATTAGTTAAAAAATCATATACAATTCACAGAGTAAAAGCAGCAAAACACATGATCTCAGGGAGCCGAAGGAAAGCGAATGCGACATTTTCAATGACAGGAGTGAAAATGACATATGATGTTACAGATTATTATGAATTCTATATGATCGATTATTTACATAGACTTTGAATACACTACGATTATTTACAATCGATATTTTGACTTCCATTATGAAAGAGACAGGTGTTTATCTGATTAGTAAACTGAATAATGAAAATAAAGATGCTACATAGATATTTTGAAATAATTTAATAAAGCCACGAATTTTAAATTCATAGTTATTAGTTATCGATTTGATTTCATAATCGAATCGATAAAGCAAGCATAATCATAGCGCATTTACGAAGATCGGATTAAGTATTAGGGTGAATTTCTCAAACGTAAAATTTTCGCGGCGTGACTGAAAATCATACCTTAAAGTTAACATATAGTAATGATTGTTTTTTGTAAGAAAGATATCGTTTTTCTCTATATGCACGTATACATTATATTATTGAAACTATTTTTGTGAGTGTGTAAAAAATGTCTTTTCACCTAAATTCTAAGCTTGGTGGCGCGTCCACAACCTGTTTTCTTGGGAATGATCACAGTTTAATCAAAACTTCATTAGTTTACTGAGTATACTTAATAATAATTCGATTCGGCATTATTTTAGCTATCTTCGATACTGTCATTCGTGGTATTTAGTACTATACTTTATCTTAAAAATAATTTATAAGATGCGTCCGCGGCAAATGTAAAATTTTGGTGGGATTTATAAAATCATCGAAGGAGTCGTATTGAAAGTACCTATAAGGACGACACTATCATCATTGGAAACGTTCAGTTGGGTGTTAATGAGCACCAGTGCCAGTTGTCCCCAGTCCCGTTTCGTTTTTCTGCCAAACACGTAAGTAGGTCGTTTCATAAGCCTTGTTGATTATTTAAACCGTTTTATTCTCATTGTATGTTTTAATATTTAAGTATAGTGTACAGGTTCAGTATGTGTATTAAATGTTGGTAATGTAACCACTATATTCTGAATAGTATTTTGATATATATTTTTTTAGACGTGAAACAAATTTTGGTGGAGCAATTTTGGTGAATTTGGTGGGGTTTTACTAATCATCAAAATTGTATATTTACACCATAATTTGCTTTCATAGTTATTTGATTAAGCTCCTACGTAGTCCGACGGGCTACTAGGTCAGGTGGCCTCTACGTGGTATACCTTGGGCAATGGAGAAAGCACCGCCTCTCTCCCTAGGTGGGAAAGAGGTTGTTGGCTGTTGAGGGTTGTTCGGAAGCTTTCCTAATTTTCTCTAAGATTAACCATTAGCATATGAACTACCCATACAAAAGACAGGCGACAGGTGAAGTCAGCTGGACAGGCCGGTGTGGTGGAGCATCGTGCGCTCTTTCCGTCACCTGGTTCTACTGGCGTGAAAGGCGGCCTCACTCTTTACTACCAAGCCTACGCCGTTAAAACCTGCCCACCCTTCTTCCCTCCTCTCCACTGTCAACATCATTTGGCTTTTCTTCCTCTGCTTTCTCACATACATGAAAGCTACCGTGGATGCAAGAGTGCCTCATGCAATCTTTTGCACGTGACTCCACGCAACAAAGCGATGAAGTCGAAGATGTAGGTGACACGCAACTCCTGCTTATGTTGCTCCAGCAGCTAGCACTTTGCTATCGTGTAAAAGGTACTCAATCTTCTCCACAGAAGGCTTCTGACCTCTACCGTCCTCAAGCTCCTACATCCACATCCTCACATGTTGCACCAATCTATCGGCGTCCACCACCGATATTAACAGCATACATGGGCAGTTATGGAGTGATTGTCTGATGCTATCCGACCAAAATACCACGCTGATTGGGAATGGACTAAGGACAGATCCTAGATGTACCCCGACAGTGATAAAGAAGATTCGCATATTGCCAACAGCGGTTCGAACAACGGAATTAGAATCGTGGTACAAGTGTCGGATGGTGTAAACCTCTGGAACCCTTTTGAACCGCAATGCCCATCAGTTGTTGAAGGACTCTTGTAAGTTCAGAAATAGACATCACACTACCAACTTGTCTTGCCACTACCAAGTGTCCATGGCCTATCTTCCGTCTACCCTTAGGCATACCGAGTACCACCGATCCCACTTTGAGAATAACTGCCTAAATCTTTTCCCAGCAATCTTGAATAAGTTCGTCGATAATATTGGCGCCATTAGAGTAAAATATAATCCTTGCTTCTAAACAATCAAATGTTTTGCTTTTATACTGATACTACTAACAACTAAAATGGTTTTGCCATATAAAAATGAAGTTGGTGATAAAAGGGTGAAAATTAAGGGTTACATGTAACTATTAAGTATTAACCAAATTCTAAAAAAAAAAACAAATAAATAGTATAAAGTAATAATAAATAAAAAATAAAAATAAGTTGATATGCAATTTTGGTGTTAGACACCAATTTCGGTGTATTGGCAATTCAGGTGTATAAAATAAACAAGTAATTCCCAGGGCTAATTAGACTATTCAAGCATAATAGGCATCTAAATATGTACTTCTAGCTAAATATTGAAAGAGATTACCTAAATACCTAAAAATAAAAAAAAACACCAAAATTAGCTAAATATTCAAAGATGTTGAAATTCACCCATTACATTCAACATTTACGAAGCTTGTTGATTAATGAAAATCACATTTTTAAACTTTTGTCGCACTTGGCCATTGCTGATTGTAATGAAGTCTAAACAAAATTATAACACAAAATAGACGAATTTTTTGAGGTAGGTTTGATGTCTGTACACTCAGGCCCAAAATGGGGTATCTCCTTTAAGATATTAATTATTGTGTAAGTATGACTGAAATACTGTTGCTATTGATAGTTTTTTTGAGTTATTTAATGTTTATAAGGTTGATATATCTTTCAAAGATTTTTTTTTATTTGTTGATCTCTATCGAAATATCGTTACCAATGACGTGCAATGTGATATTATCTGATGCCTAACATACTCTGTGAACTTTAAAAATTAAGGCTGATTAGGTTTAGAAAACCAATAAATAGATGTGGTATTTGTTTGTTACTTATATACAATGAATCATTTTCCTTTTTTTTTAAAAGGAACGATAACTGAGAAATAATTAAATATTACCCAAAATTTGGAACAAACTATGTTACTTAATTAAATAACCTACGTGTAGATAAAAAAAGATGTTTCTAAACATTAATAACAACAGTGCTAGAGCTCTTCAAACTTTTTGTGGTTCAATGGCTACTATTCCACCCTACCTACGTACGTAAGTAGGTACCACCAGATTCCGTAGAATCACAGGTTAAGACGTATAGTACGCAGAACTTTTAATAACACTGTAGATTGTAAATTTAAATTTTTGAAATTTTCAAAATGTCCGCCACTTGCTTGAATACACAAATTACATCGCCAAGCTTTCAATTTGTCAAATGCCTCAATAATTCGGCTGCGCAGTGCTTCTTGACTTTCAGACACACGTGGATGGCACAATAACAAATACAATAGGTAATAATAGTTTTAAATAACACACAATTTCAAAATACACAATAGTTATGAAGAAAACACTCACACTGGATGGCACAACACGAAATAAATACTCACTATTATAATAGTTGAAAATAACACTATTTAAAAATACATAAAAGTTAATTAGTGTCAATTTCACTCTAAAAAACTATGTCGAATAAAATCTCGATGCGAACATGCGCGCGTGCTCGCGGTCACTGGCGAGCAAACGTAACGCACGTCACGGGGGAATCCCCGAATAACGAACGTAGGTACATTTTCAGGTGCATGATAAGGTAAACGCACCAACAACCACCATTTGCATATTATTACTTTTATTTTAGATTTTTTTTACTATACACACATATTGAAGTCTTTGATGAAAAATGAAATAGGTAGGTACAAATGTATGATACTAAATTAGCAAATAAGCTATGGGATCCCACCAAGATCTTCGGGACCCAAGCCAACCTCACCTGCAAGCAGGTGCACCTGCTGGAAAACGGAAGAGGCTCTGGCGCTGGGTTTCCTTTCAGGGTTGGGGGGTCAGACGGCATTCGCCCCCGGAAAGGCAAAAACTTAGCCAAATCGTCAGGCGGACCCTGAGCTCCAAGGGCACCGTGGCCTCGGATGCAATCAGGACTAACGTCTTTATGTAGATGATGATGATGACTAAATTAGCAAAGATATTATGTGCGTTTTCAATTTTTCATTACATTACTTATTATTAATTATAATTAACGAATTTATTGCGGAATAAATAATTAAAAATCAAATACAAAGTGTAAGTAATCTACGTTAATTGATAGGTATCTACTTATCAAATCGAATACCTTTTTATGTCATAATCATAATCAACTATTGTTCTTCTAGGATTAACAGACAGGCGTAAAAACGGGTGCTTTACCCTAAACCTGGCGGCATCTCAAAGCATTATTTCTCTCGCTTTTTAGTCGTATTTTTACGAATTTGCTGAATGAATATTTGAATGAATACACAGTGCGGCAACGTCGCATTTTACAATTTCTATAGTATTTAGGTTTTCCATATCTTGAATCAAATCAGGACAAGAAGTTTTTTTGTACTACTAAGGCAGACAAGCACACGGCCCACCTGATAGAAAGTTATTACCGTGCCATATGGATGTATGCAAGACCAATATCCTTTTTGAAGAACCTCATGTTTTAGTCCCTTGGGAGACTCATAGCAGGGAGTTCATTCCACCGCCTGAGTGTGCGTGGGATAAAGTTTCTTTCATACCTTACAGTGTACACCGTTTCTGGGAAACAGTTTCAACGGTCCAACACCAAGCTATGCCGCACCATTAAGACCTGGAACTCTCTGCCAGCTCACGTGTTTCCTTCTTCCTACACGCCCGGGTCCTTTAAGCGGGGCGTGAAAAGGCATCTGATGAGGCCGTCAAGCTGAGTGCCACCACTGTTAACATGGTACATGTTTATGATGGTGACCCTCTTTCCGAGACTTTGCCTTTAGCTTACCATCAGGCGAGGTGAAGTCAAATTGACGTGTCTGTTATTAAAAAAAAACTCATTGGCGACAGCTACTAGCTGATGGACTCACATGGACAAGTAGGAGTGGTCATAGTGTTCTCCGAAGCTCCGTGACAGCATTTTGGAGATGAAAACCTAACCCAACTTAGGGTCGTGACTCTTGAGGACTGCGTCGAAACTAGGACAAATCCGGGGAAACCCGGACGGACGGTAACCCTAATAGTAATAAAATTTTTACGACTATCGTTTCTAATGCCGATTACACACTCGCTTACATTTTTTCTGAATTAAATCTGAATCGTGAATGTAGAAATAAATTTATCTTAAAATTTGTAACAATTTCGAGTCGGTCTTTTCCTGTATGTAAAGTTCAAAGTATTCATGATCAATAAACATAAACACTACTGGTGAAATTATTAAGCATAGGCGGTTTACGGCGATACATCATCGACCGCGAGGTCGAAAAATCCTGTCTCTGCCTGCCCCTTGACGCGGCCATGCCGTCCGCGCGGAGATGCGGTGCCTCACACGCGCATACGCATAACCACTCTGTGATCGAACCGGTCAATTCCGCGTTAAATACATAGGCGCGCGCGCAACGCGCGTCTATCGCCGTACCGCGTGGATGTCGAGTGTGAAAGAGTCCTTATACGTAGGCATACAATTGAATGAGAATTTAAAGTTCATTGAAAACTGCTATTCTACAGAGTGTTCACAGCTGATCAAAATTCACTAAAATTAAAACTCTTGTTTCTGACCTTAATACTTGACCGATTTTGTTCAAACTTTGCCCGTTTCATGCTAACAGGGTACCAAGTATGTGGCTTCAATTAATGCCTATATGTCGTATCCATACTGTATAATAAAAACTAAATTGAAATCGTTTCATCCGTTCGAGAGCTTTGATGGCACAGACTGACAACCTACTACCAGACTGAGAGACTTTAAATTAAATAAAATTTAAAACACAGTATTATTTTGTTCCATGTGTTTAACTTTTAACAGTCTAGATTGAGGAATTTTTTGGAGAGCATTCTGTGCATTTAAATATTTAAATCGATATTATTCGGTGTGTTTAAATCGATATTATTCATGTGTTATATAAGGGCCCAGTTGAAAACCAGCGCCAGTTCCTCGTGGTCTGGCAGATGCTGAACTGGGTTCCTATTGCTGCAGCCGTAAGACGCGTGTGCCCTCCTTACATTGAGACAATGACATGTGAATCTTATATATTTTTTGTATTGTGAATTTTATGAATCATTTTTATTCTGTCTATCGTATCATGTTTATGCTGTAGGTATGTATAATATGTTGTATGTGTAATATGTTTTTTTGTAATGTACCTATTGTGCTATGTTCTTCCTGTCACTGTGTCTTGCGGATTTCTTTATTGTAGTAATAAATTTTTCTTTCTTTCTTTCTTTCTTTCTTTCTTTCTTTCTTTCTTCTATAGGCATATGATCGGACCAATACGTACCGTACAGCACTGTAGCACTAACAACTACACACCTCGCGGCCTCCGTCACTGGAAGTGATCAAGCCAGCTCAGTAGGGCGAGCACGAAAAATTAACGTTTTCGTAACGTGACGGTATCGAGGCCTCGATACGATAACGAAGTCTTACGTTAGGACGCAGCACGAGCACATATTACGCGGTACCGAGAGCTCGATACGATTACCGTAGTGACGTCATTCTAATGTAAATAGAGAAGAGCCTTTGGGAACGAAATAAACTTAATATTGAATGAACGATGCGTTCGAAAAGTGAATTAAATAACGTGGTTTTTGGTATTTTCGACTAAATTAGCTATCTATTAGCAATGAAGGCAAAATACAGTTCTATAAATAAAGCAAAGTTATCAAATAGGGTATGGAAGATTGTAAGATGCAGAAGATTAGAAAAAAATAATGATAACAATAATTTTATTTTGAAACATTTTCTTTGGTTTTTGAACAACATGATTCAAATTGACATGACGCATACTGTCATAATCTATCAAAGTTTATTCATGTTTATATGTAATAATTTTGTATAACTAAATAAATAAAGAATTGAAATATACAGTGATATTGTGATATGGAAAGTAAATAAATACGAGCATAAAGAAATTGCAGCGAATTTTGCAATAATACCTTCAATTTCTTAAAACAACCAAGGTAATCATTTATGGCATGATCGATGGATATCAATCATAAAATAGTCAAAAAGGAAGAATAAGCGTTGAATATTGCGAAACTCAAAAAGTTAATCCAAAACGCATACATAGTACCTACGGTTTCTGCGTACAACTCCACCGCGCAGCCTCCGAAAACCAAGTTATCTTATCTACTGTTGAGGCGTACCGTGATCATAGTCCTCAACCAGCTGTTAATGTCAAAATCGTAATCCGATGGAAGAAAAGGCTGTACATGGATGGCAAGACAGGAATGAACAAAGAAGACACTACATACATATATTCACGAGTAAATCCCCGAAGGGGTAGGCAGAGGTGTTTTAACACCAACATTTTCGGTCCCACGTAATAGGGCGCGAGAGGCTATTACCGTCATGGGCTGTATGTTTACTGTCGGATGGAGAACAGCCTTATCCCTTTGTCGCCTTCTATGACGCTCACAGAAAGAAATGTGATGACTCTATTCTGCTCCCCCATGGAACCAACACAGCAAAGAAAGAAGAGAATGCTTTAATTTTTTAATATTTATTTTACTAAACAATATTAAATGTTTTAATAACTAGTTTGGTCTATTCATTGCATCATTACCAACATGTCTGATAGCATTTCCTCTTCTATACAGGTATATTGTATTCAATGACCAAGCTGTGTAACTCTCAGCAAGCAACTCTCAGCAACTTTTTGCACATTTCTCTCATACACAACGCCAAAAACTTTTCAAACGCCCAAGATTACTCGTATCTCTGTGGTCACCCGGGTCTTTCCATGAATAGTAGTGTACCTATCTGTGCGACAGTCTTTCATGTAAATCGTGGAATGGTCTGTTTTATGTGTGTTTCCCATATGAAAGCGTCATGGGTAGTCCCTCCACTTTTGGCATTTACATTTTGATGGTCGGCAGTCACTGTCACATATCCTGAAATATAAATGTAAAATTTCACCATTATCTACTACTAGGTACTTTAATTTTATTATGATAACATATAACATAACATAAACTCACACCTGTATTCCCCGAAGGGGTAGGCAGAGGTGCTAGCACCCACATTTCGCCAGTTTACGTTTAGGTCCCAATGTAATAGGTGGCGAGCCTATTGCCATTAACCGGGCACTTATAAACCTGCGATAAATACACACATAACTTCGAAAAGTATCGAAAAGTCTTTGGTGTGTGCCATGGTAAACCTGGGATCGAACCCGAGACCTCGTCTCAGCAGGCCATTACCCATACCACTAGTTACCACACGTTTATTATGATATCATCCCAATATCACCATTTTGCAAATTCAGTGAATAGAAATGTTGTATTTATTTATAGTAACAAATATTAAAACGATGTTTTCTACTTATTTGGCGGAAAATATGAAACTTGCTTCCATTATTATTACATAGATTTATTTAGAACAACATTTACTTACCCAGATTCTCGAGGTTAATAACTCTCACTTTTAGGAATCAAGTAAATAATCCTTTTACTATTTTGATGATGTAGCGGTCCTGGATTGTATTATTAATCACAACATAAGCACTTATTGCTTTAAACTATAATTTTTAGTGTAGTTTATATGATTACGAAACTTTTGTCACCGACAAAAATTGAGTGACAAAAGATTCGTAAAACTCGACAGCCAGCCTTCGTAATTTACATTACCGTATGTCAAAAAAAAATTCATGCTACCTAATTTTGCTCACAAAATGTGACGTATTGCATGAGTATCGAGTAGTCGATACATTTACATTACGAAAGTGCTTCATGCTACCAAATTTAGTTACTTTTACGCACGATAGAGGCGCTGTACAAATGTCATACATTTTTTTACGTTAACGATACGTTTACTTTATCGCAAATTGTTCGTTCTCGCCCCACTGGCCGCCGTCTACTTCGCTCACGTATGTGTACGAATCTCGCGGTAAAAAGTCCAAGTCAGCCCATGTCCAGCACTGTTCCGCACAGAAACTTTGAAGCTCAGTCCCAAATACCTCCCCCGGGTGTGCATTATAGTCCCCTAACCCCTCCGTACCGGAAGGTCTATCAGGGAAATTGACGGTGATGGCAAAACAGCGCCATGGTGTTTAGTTGAGGTAGGGAAGTTGACTTTAACGGCAGAACGACGTACTAGTAAAACGCCGACAATTTGAAATAGCCCACCATAGAAATAGTCAGGTACATTCATTGAAAAACACAAATACTTATTTAAATATATTTTTATCTATTTTTTTTAAACTTATAAGTACATTTTAAATAACGAATTGATAGAAATAAAAATAAATTCACTCAGCACAAACAAACTAAAATAGTTATCTATAGATAGTATATAGATAGTACTTATCCAAAGATAATTCTTTTCAAATGGGTCAGCCGTTGTAAGAACACAAACGGTGCAATCTCTCCCTGTAATAACTTTTCACTTTCTCTTTTATATTTTTGGTCAAAAGTTATGTCATTTTTTTTTCGTTTCTGTGCATTAAATAATGCGCGTGTGATTTTTGATTCTTGCCATTTAGCTTCTTTACGTAACGCATTAATGAACAAAGGCAAAGCACGTTTTCGGCCTACTCTCGCATTATACCTTCTGTTCCATCCTTCTAAGGCATTGTTTGTACGATGTCTTTGCTGAAAACAACTAATTTCTTCTGGCTCTCTATTTTTGATCCACTGTCTATAAAAATATTTCATCAATTCCATCAAGTTGCTTTTGTCTAAGCGAACAGCATCTTCACGAATCTGTTTCCATACTTCATGAATTTTAGCAGCTGGTAGTAGAGGCAAATTGGCTAGTAACCTGGTTATTGTTCTCCCGCTTTTTGAATCAGAAACTTTAAGTTTACGGGACTTTCTCCATACGGCGTTACTAAAATGATAGTAACAGCCGCTTAATCTTGCTTCTGGAAAAACCGTGCGAAAGGCATTCATCTGTGCAGCCTCATAGTCACACTTAAAGTTTTTTATATCAAGGTCAATGTTTTTAACCACTTCAAATAGTCTTTCATACGTCGATTGTTGCTTATTAGGCATCAACGCATACACAAATGGTATTACGCTGGTAGTTTCGGAACAACTTTGAATATCAATATCGTAATATCATGTATCATATACATTTGATAAAACGGCCGCACAGGAACTTTAAAAGTTCCATCACCAAAAATGACGGAGGCGTTCATATCAGCATTTTTCTTTGCAAATCTTTGGCAGCTTTTTGTGCAAAACACAAAAATTTTATCGTCATTTGTGCCTTCCTCACAAACTAGAAAATCGGTGGCAAGCAATTCCGGAATTTTAACGTCACCGACGCATACAAACTCAGTCTTTTCCATTTTCAAGAATTTCCTACTAGTTCTATACAAAGTGTCTTTTTTCGACTCTACACTTGGAATGATATCCTGATTGTAGTCACGAAAAATTTTTTCCAATATTTTTGGTATTGGGTAAAATTTTTTACAAACCTCTTTTTTGCATACATCCATGATACGGTCGATTTAATTTTTTCCTGTGTTTTTTTTACACGAGTGCGCAGTTCCCCCCCTAATAATGTCAGTTTTGTTTTCGTTCAAAGTCACCGTAACACTACATTCGTCCCTTTTGGCACATCTCCATCGACTAGTTCCGCTTTTGTTTGTAGTTTCGTGATTGTATCGATATCCCTTCCATAAAAGCACCTGCTTTCCCTTTTGACTATTTACGAAATGAAAAGAGTCCATTTTTTGAAGTAATCGAGAATATTCGTTTATATTATTTAAGAATTCTGCAGCGCAAATGTAAGAAGCCTTATTGATAAAAATATTAAGTTTAATGAAATGTCAATCTATACATCTATACAAATAAATAAAATTGGAGTGTCTGTTTGTAATATTAAAATAACCGCTTTCTACTACATGCATATGAATGTATATACGGTACACATACCAAAATATATATTTTTAAATTTTTTGTCTGTCTGTCTGTCTGTCTGTCTGTTTGTTTTGGCTAATCTCTGGAACGGCTGGACCGATTTGGACGGGACTTTCACTGGCAGATAGCTTATGTAATAAGGAGTAACTTAGGCTAAAAAAAAAAATGCCAAAAACAAAAAAAAATAAACGGATTTTTTTTATTAAGTACATTCCACGCGGACGAAGTCGCGGGCACAGCTAGTTGTAAATAAATATACATTATATTACTCATAACCTGCTAGAGAGGTCCAATATAATAGGGGTGCACTTCAACTTGCTTGATTTGTCCGAACATACTCCCGGGCCTTGGAAGCATGGTCTTCCACATGACTCTGACTAATCAGAGGACAAATGCGGCTTATTGATCTTCTGATGACGCCGGTGGAGCTCCTGATGTCAGCTACCCGATTGATGGAGTCTGCACCAGGATAGACAGCTACTACTCGCCCAAGTCGCCACTTGAGGGGAGGCAAATGATCCTCTTTAATGATAACTAGAGTGTCAACCTTCAGAGTGTCTCGGTTATGTTCCCATTTTGATCGTTGTTGTAGTTCGCTAACATATTCCCTGCTCCATCGGGACCAAAAATGTTGTCTCAGCTGTTCAATCCTCTGGTAGCGGTTGAGATGGCTTTGGTCGGTTTCCTCCAAGTGTGGTGCTGGAAGTGCAACTAGAGGGCGTCCAATTAAAAAATGTCCAGGCGTAATTGGGGTGAAGTCATTTGGGTCCGAAGATAGTGGTGATAGTGGTCTTGAGTTCAATATGGCTTCTATTTGTATCAAAACAGTGTTCAGCTCTTCGTAAGACAAATTACAATTTCCCAGTATCCTACGTAAATGATATTTTACCGACTTCACACCAGCCTCCCAGAGACCCCCAAAATTCGGAGAAAAAGGAGGAATGAAATGCCACGATATACCCTCATGAGCCACGCTCTCAGGTAAAGAATTACAAGATTCCTTCAATTTACCAATTTCATTAAGCGCACCGACAAATGAGGTACCATTATCTGAATAAATATGGCATGGCTTGCCTCGGCGAGAAATAAACCGGCGTAAGGCCGAAATAATTTTTTTACTTGTTAAATCACCCACCAGTTCAATGTGTATAGCTTTAGTAGTGAAGCATACAAACACGGCAATATAGACCTTAACAATTTTGCAACCGCGACCCTGGCGACTGGCACATGATATGGGACCAGCATAATAAACCCCTACACTCAAATGGGTATCCACCTGGATTTATCCGCGACTGAGGTAAGTTGCCCATGATTGGCTCCATAACCTTACCTCTCATTCTGGTGCATTGTACACATTGATGATAGGTGGCCTTTGCAAGGTTGCGTCCGCCAATAGGCCAATATGTTTCTCGAATTGTCGCTAATAATAACTGCGGCCCGGCATGCATCAGTCTGACATGCTCAGATTGAAATAGAAGCTGTGTAAATCGATGAGAGGACTGTATTAAAATGGAATGCTTTTTATCAAAAGCAAATGACGAGTTGCCTAAACGGCCTCCAACACGGAGTATTCTATTATTGTCTAGAAAAATATTAAATTTACTTAAATTACTACGATGCGGAATGGATTTATTGTTACTTAACAGACTATATTCAAGGAATGATTCCCTTTGAGAAAGCTTGAAAATGACAATTAGAGCATTTCGGAGCTCATCGTTAGTCAAAGCAGTAGTGGAAACAATTTGCCTTTGACAAGCATTGATAAATCGCAGTAGGTAAGCAATGCTACGGTTAAGTCGTGACAAACTGGAGAACCTATTAAAATCTATGAATTTATCGGCTTCAACCACTGAAACATGCAATGAAACCTCAGACACGCACTCCGGTAAGGTTTCATCTACCGGGGGAGCCCTATCGGTTGGCCACTGACAATGATCCTGCCTCAAATATGGTGGTCCTGACCACCAAAAATTTAATGCCTATATGTCATTGATGTGAACACCGCGTGAAATGACGTCCGCAGGATTCAGATCAGTAGGCACGTGCTGCCAATAACAGTTACTTGTATGTTCATTTATCTCCCCAACACGATTCCTAACAAATGGCTGAAGTTTGCTTGGATGCATTTTTAACCATCCAAGAACAATAGTGGAATCGGTCCAGAAGGTGACGTTTGAAACTTTGCAACGTAATGACGCTATGACTTTCTGATACAGTCGAACACCCACCAACGCTCCACATAGTTCGAGCCTAGGGATAGTTAATTGCTTTACTGGAGCTACTCTGCCTTTGGCTATTAGTAAGTGAACAAAAATGTCACCCTGAGCGTTAGTAGATCTGACATACACACATGCACCAAATGCGGAAATAGATGCATCAGTGTAAATATGCAAATCTAAATTAATGAATGCATCACATATGACAAGACGGGGAATGCGAACGTTATTAAAGTTTGGAATGTCTTCCAGTATTTGTGACCAGATTGTTAGGATATCAGAAGGTAATGGATCATCCCATGCCAACTTTAACAACCATAACCTCGGGTGCATCCTCGTGCTCCTACTAAATAGTCCTACTGGTAGGAGCACCAGGACACCCATGTCCTGGTGCTCCTACTGAACATAAAAACCAAGAGGAATAAAATAATTTCTAAATTTAATTCTTTTTGCTAATATCGCATTACATATTGTACAGTCCACCGAAAAATACTTAAGAGGAAATTAAACGAGGCTCAGAAATTTTAAATAGTAGTATAATTTAGTGGTAGTATTTTTTTCCTAGGCTCGATATTTTTTTATTTATAGCCCAAAAGATGGTGAATCTTTTTGACATAGGAAAAATTCCTAGTAGTAATTTTCAATCAGAATTCGCTGGGGGATCTCACTGGTAGATGATCTGGGCACAATCTGGGCCTCGATTCTGCTAAAGCCAAACAACACAATGGTGCCACCGCTACTGCAAAAAACGGCATTAAATAATAGACTTTAAAGCGATGGGGTCCAGAAGTCCAAAATTCAATGACTTTTTGCAGAGTAATTGAAGAAGTATAATGAAACTGTTTTCATTTTATTTTGAACTTTTTAGCAGTAGGTACAGGGTGTCTGGTGGCAAATTTACATTAAAAAAACGAATATCTCAAAAAGTTATAAGCGGAGCGGGGAGAGGGTAGTGTCTTTCGAATCACTGATCGTGCGGATTTCCCAGTCACGATGTCGTAGTTAGTGGACGGGTGACCATCGCGCGTACGCTATCGATGCATTTTCCAAAAGCAACGATTCCTACGTACTCGCTCGTCGACAATTTTGTTCACACTTCAAAATTCGACGGAAGTCAGAGTCCCGTGGCTTATTTAATAGACTATTTATTTTGTGGGGCTACATCATAGAGAGAGTATACCAGCAATCCGTGAACTATTGTAGACCTAAAAGACAATATTTGGCAAGAATCGATTGAACCGAGCTTACTGCAGCGTGTGGTGCGGAATCTATCTAACTATCTATCTATCTACGATGCTCCGTTTTGCACAATGTGTGCAACATGATGGAAGACATTTGGATGACATCATCTTTAACAAAAATCCGCAATTATGTAAATACTTGTATTCAAACTATATGTCAAACAGTACCTTTTTTATTTAATTTTGTAAACATAAATCTGCCACCACACCGTATAGAAATAAAGTCTAAAATTTAATGTCGTTTTTTGCAGTGACCGCGGCACCACAGTGATTTAGCTTTACTAGAATCGAGGGCATGAAAGGTTCTGGTGGTAAACCATACTTTGGTTTAGACGAGGATTAGAATATAGACGGATAAAATAGAAGGGAAATTCGAATTACATTGGGCGTGTCTCGGTAGCCAAGTTGGTCAAGGCATTGCCCTGTAAGGGAAAGATCGCGGGTTCGAGTCCCGCCCGAGAATACTCATTTTTCCCTATGTATTCGATAGAGGAGATTTGTTTTCTTCTCCCCAAAGGGTCGAATAATTTGCCTATGGTTGAAAGCATTCCACGCTTTGTTAAATCTGTCGAAAATTGACAACTGATTAAAAAACACAATTCATCAGTGGATGTCAGCCAGCCTAATCCTAGCGTTTTGTTTTGTTCATAACCTATATTTAGATTCAGTGCTGATTGATTGAGAACTTGTCTGCCTGAGGGATCATGGGGAACAATCAAGTCAGCACAATTCGACTTCCACTCACGAAGTAGCATACCTGCTGAAGCCAGCACATCAGTAACCCTTCGTTTAATGTCTAAAGCACCAGCAATGCTATTGTCTCCGGTAAGCAAATCGTCGACATACATGTCGTGTTGAATGATTTCTGAGATTCGACTGTCCATACAGTCTAGTCCCAGTTGCTTAATACACCTAGTGGCTAAAAAGGGTGCGCTCGCTGTTCCATAGCTAACTGTATTAAGCTGATACGACTTGATGGGTTCGGCAGGATGATTCCTCCAAACGATCTGCTGCAGGTGTCTGTCCGCAGGATGTACAATGACCTGGCGGTACATTTTCTCTACATCACCGCCAGGACCAACTTATGTTGTCTGAATCTAATGAGAATTGACAACAAGTCGTCCTGCACGGTTGGACCGACCATCTGAATGTCGTTACACGAAACTTGTGACGTAGAAGGCATACTAGCGTTGAAGACAACACGCAACTTTGTAGTTGTGCTGCTTTCACGCAAAACTCCATGGTGAGGTATGAAGTATGTAGTAGAATTCGAATTTATAGGGCATTCAGTCATGTGACCCAAAGAAATATATTCAGACATGAATGCTACATACATACGATGAAATTCTGCGTTCGTTTCAAATTTACGTTCTAAGGACACTAGGCACTGCTTAGAACGTGCTAATGAATCACCAAGAATATCAGGTGATTGCTTTAAAGGTAACCGTACACAAAAACGACCATTGGGTAAACGTGTAGTGTGTTTAGAAAAATGTTCCTCACACAGCAATTCGTCTTTGGAAAGTACTGACTTACATTCTACCTCCTCAACCTGCCAGAAGCGTGATAGTATATTTGACAGTTATCGATTTCAGAATGATTAAATATTGAATCTACTGTGGTAAAGTTGCAGGCAATACGATCTGACTTATGACCTCCCACAGGACCTGAAACCAACCAACCCAACCTGGTCTCCCACAAGACCGGTAGATTGTTGCCTAATGCAATCTTTTGTGATCCCAAAAGATCCCAAAATATATCACTACCTATTATTAAATTTACATCTGCTGACTTATAAAAATCAGGATCAGCTAGGTTGAGGTAAGTAGGTATGTTTAAATGTTTAACACTCACTCGTCGACAGGGAATCTTGTCAGTGAAGACTGGCAAAATATAACACAATAAGCTGCGAGAATAGTCTTCACTACAAGAGTGCATCTCAATGCGACTCACTTGGGATGTATGTGTTTGAGTTTTGTTTATGCCATAAATGGGCTTGTCTACATCACTAATGGGTAAATCTAACAACCGGCTCAGCTTTTCTGTCATAATACAGGCAGAGCTGGCACAATCAAGTAATTTTTTTTTTTTTTTTTTTTTTTAAATTTTTTATAGCATTTATTATGTCCAATGTTTTCCAATCAAGTAATGCTCGAACAATGTGCGCTTGACCATGCCTATCTAATATTTTGACTAACACAGTGGATAGCAGAACGTCCTGCTCAGGCACCTACATGCATGTGGTCAACGCGACGCTGGCTTGCGGTGTAGTGACCGATAGTGGAAAACTATTGTTATCATGACCCGTTGGTACGACTTGACTTGATGTCGACCTTTGATCTGCAACATGAACTAAAGTGTTGTTCTTGCGCTTACAGATTTAACAACCAGTCCATTTGCATTTGTTAGCGTAATGACCGCTACGAAAACAGTTGAAACATAATTTGTATTGAGGTAATAATTCCAGTCTCTTGTCCGGACTTAAAGAGAGAAATCGGGCACAAGTTTACAAGTTGTGAGCACCACTGCACATTGGGCATGATTTGACAACAGACTGATTATTAGTTTCATCTTGACTCTGCGAATTAGCAACTGAAATTAAAGTTTTAAGTTTCACACCATGGGTGGTGGGTCGCTGCTGCTGTTTATTACTACGAGTATTTTCTAAACTTTCTAATAATTCAGATCGGTTTTTTATACATTCAAAAAAATTACTTAATGTAATTTTATGATTTCTATCAAAATGACTTTTACGCTCTTCCCACTTACTATGGGTTCTTTGATCTAACTTCAAAGACATCACCTGAATTAGAAGAGTGTCCCAATGTGCAGTAGGTTCACCAAGCGACTGAAGTGCATATAAGTTTTTATTAATGTGGTCTAAGAATTGCTTAAGGTTTACAGACGATTCCGTTTTAATTGATTCAATTTTAAGTAGAGCAGATATATGGGTCTGAACTAACTGGCGAGGGTTATCAAACCGTTCACATAATAAGGTCCAAGCTATAGGGTAATTGATGGCAGAAAATCCAATAGATTGAATTACCACTGACGCTGAACCTGTTAAGGAATCGCGTAAATAATGAAATTTGTTAATGTTATCGATGTCCTCATTTGAGTGTATAAGGCTTGTAAATGTGTCTCGAAACTCCAGCCAGTTATCATACGAACCAATGAACTTAGGAATACCTATGATGGGTAACTCAACAGGTTTACGAGAATGACTATGCTCACAAGAACTATGTCCACCACTACGCAGCTCTGGCTCAGTTTGTGCTTGCACTGTATACTTAGTTAAAATATTTTGAGCCTGAGCTAAGCCTTGAAAGTATAAGGACTTAAACTCGGTGCACTGAAAGACTTGTGCTTCGATATCATCAACTACACATTCTAATTTTAATTGCGCTTCATCATACTGTTGGTATACATTTTCAATTCTACCTATACGTAATTGCAATTCCTTTACCTGGGAAGGCGACAATGAATCACCTAAATCGCCCAAAAATTCCAGAAAGCAGTGAGACGTCCCTTAAAGGATGCTCGTGTCTTAATTAAGTCCCTTTCCTCCTTGTCCTTAACCTTCTCCTTTTCCTCCGGCATTTCAGAGGTCTCTGGAGAGACTGGTGTTTCTGAAACATACAGAACTAGTAAACAATGTGTTTTAAGAATACAGGTGCACAAGGTTGGGATTAAAGGTGAAATTATACAGTGTTATATATTAAGTCTAGTACTTAACTTTAACTAAATTACCTGAATGAATTAACTTTAGCCAAATAAACTATTTGTGGCATAGTTAAAAGACAAACCAATTAGATATTTGGCTTTATAATCCGCACGCCAAATGATGATCCCTATGACAGTTCGTTGGCGCTTAACATTGTACTGACGTCCTATCACATCAAATCCTTTAGAGGTCCATTAAAAAGACGAAAAAATCATAATTGTGTACAATTGTAAATTATAAAAATGAATATTAAGAAATTATTACGTAATGTTCGGAAATAATAGAAAAAAACTCAATGCAAATGTACATGGTACGTGCTGCAAAAGTTACGTCGTCAAGCTGTTATCGACTAAGAAGGGACACATCGATAAACAAAATATCGATAATTTGTTGGAAATATAAAACAAATGCTTTGAGTTTGTATTTTATTTATATCAATCTGAATCTGATACAGGGTCAATCGGATCTTCAAAATCTGAGTCTGAACTGCAGCTATCCGTGACGTTTATTATTAACGGTTGGTCAATGATATTGTCGTATTGTACATCTCGATCCCAGTCTTGTAAGCAAATTTTCTTCGTTCTTTCGACCACTTTTCGCCAATCGTCAGCTGTCACTTGAGCGCAAGCTTCTTCCAATAAAACCATCATTTTATTTGCCGTGAATGGCGGAGTTGTGTTATGCCTAGCTGCATGACCTGAAAATATTTGTACATTCAGTAATTATTTTTAGAAATATATGCATATACATAATATTATATAAATAAAAAATATAGATACCTTTGATCTGCGCCCATATCAACTCGATTGCATTATATTGGCAGTGATAGGGCGGTAACCGAATTACCGTGTGTCCATTTGATTTGGCCAATTCATCCAAAAAATATGATGGGTGCGTCTGTTGTTTGTGAAAGTTCAACAGTCTAACCAACTCTTTTTTTAACATCTGACTGTCAGTTTCCACACCATTGCCGTGTAACCACTCTATAATTTCAGCTTTTTTGTTATTGCTGCTGGGGGGTTTGTTAATTTGAACTGAGTGATATGAAGCATTGTCCATTAAAATATAGTGAGGCTCATTCAAATTTTCTAATAGTTTTATAAACCATGTCTTAAAGTTTTCGAAATTCATTTCCTCGTGGTACTCCGTTGTTTTCACTGACTTAAAAGCCCACAGGCAATTCGGCACAAAACCTGTAGCTGTGCCAGCGTGGCAAATGATTAAGCGCTGGCCCTTTCATTCAGGAGTTTTTGTGCTGGATTTCGCTGTGTCATCCGTCCATGCCTTACCTACAGTATGATTGGCGTTCAGCCATGTCTCATCAAGGTATACTACCTTCTCCCAGTTATCAATTTGTTTGATTTTGCGAAGAAAATCGCATCGTAGTAAAGCTATATCAGTACGCTCCATTAATATTTTTCTCTTGTCACATTTTTTATAGCGGAATCCACATTTTTTCAAAACAATTCTAAGAGAAGTAGCACCGCCTTTGAAGAGTTCTGCAGCTTTTAATGAAGATAATAACTTCTGGCAGGTCGGTAGTTCACCTCGTAGGTAGTAACCATAAATATGATTGCGTATAGCATCTAAATCAAATTCATCAGGTTCTGTTATATGACATAACCTTTTCTTTTTCTTTGGTGTTAATAGTTTATTGTCCTCCATGGACGACTCCCCAAATTTTCTTTTGTTATTCGAGAAACAGTAGCCTTTCCGATTCCTAGAGCATCGGCTACACGATCGCGAACATTATCAAGCGGTAACAAGGGTCCGCCATTTTGTTGTTCACGATAATAGTCTCGCAAACGAACTACAAACTCGCGAACTTCACTGTTGAGAACAGTTTTCCGCTGTCTTTTCGGCATTTTGCAAAACCGTAAATCAACAAACAGGTAACAGAAAATCAACAAATAACACAAAACAGCGAAAACAGAAACAAAACTCAGCTAACAAAGAAAGACGTGGCGCATACAAGGCGTTAGAGCACTCGTATGACGCGATGTGATGCGGTGTGACAAGAAGAGAAAACAAACTGACAAGACATGACATGACTGAATTAAAAAAATACGGTAGGTCTATGGCCTCCATTTAAATATGAAAAGCCAGGAGAGCCTTCACCAGAACTCATATTATGTGGTAGATGGGCGTGGGAGTAAAAATAAATGTCTTCCGATTACAGTCACCGTATTTTTATCAATACGCACAGAAAACACATTAAAATTAGGTAATTAGTGATCACTACGACATGATATCAACTTAATTAAATAATAACGTAGCTCGATAACGAATATATACAGCGATTCGTCAAAAGCGTGGGGCGCGGGGCCTGTCTCGATCCAATGTTTTTCATCAAGCTCGCCGCCCGTAGCACCATCGACTATGACGCTCCGCTAGGTTGACATCGACTGTCCATGTCAACCTGAAGTTTGACGTAAACGCCGTCACGGCCGGACTGACATACGACCGTCCTCGGGCGATTTATCTGCAACGAATTAGGATAACTGCACAGTCCGTTCGCTCATCCTGACTTAATCATTTTCATCTGTGCACCATTACTAAAATCATCTTTCTAAACGTCTAGACAGGCCACGATGTGACCCGGACGACACAATTCATCTTACAATAACAAGCAGTCATCCAGGACAAGTCAGCCCTCTCGGGGGACCTGACTCGGACGACAAATTTCGTCGGATGATGCTCAGACAAGCCAACCCGACCGGCAGGTATGACTCGGACGACCCGTTTCGTCTACTCACTGTGACAAGTCAGCCCGACACGCGGGTATGACTCGGACGACCCGTTTCGTCTACTAACTGTGACAAGCCAGCCCGACACGCGGGTATGACTCGGACGACACATTTCGTCTACCTTCTGAGAAGAGTGAAGTGTGCCCTCTAACTAATCACTATGGAATAGTAAGGACGACACTTCTCCGCCCAGGATCAACCATTTGTAGAATTATCACATGTGTATGTTACAGTACTTATAACTGTAGTTTTATTATACCTATAACAGTGAATTGTCTTGCTCCGTGTGTAATTCAACTTCATGTAAGACTTCCCATGTTTCTGGGTCTGAATGTGCACTCAGGGTGTCTGAATTCGCTGTGACAGTGCGCGAGTCAGCGGAAGCAGTGTCTGAACATACGGTCAAAGTATCGAGACGGTCTAATGACTCGTTGTCATTGTTTGGGCACCAAGTATTGTCTACATCATCAGACGCCGTCTCGGCCTCAACTTCATTTAAAAGACTAGACGCGATTTCGAGTAATTCGTCATGTCCCCGAGGTACTGCGCGCAAATTTTCGTGAGAATATTTGAGAGTTCGACAGAAAGCACCTACTACGCTTTTAAGTTCGTAGCGATCATTATTTAGAACTTCTGTAATCACGAATGGACCCCTAAATTTCCTATCTAGTTTTGTCTGATTTCGCTCACAATTTTTGATGAATACGTAATCTCCTTTGGAAAATGGTGTAATTTTTGCGCGACCACGATTAAACCTAACAGTTTCGGATTAAGCAGCTTTTTGAATGTTTGCTAACGCATGTTCTCTAATTGAATCAAGATCCAAGCGAAGCTCATTGTCTTTATCATTTCCTAAATCTAAAATATCCCTACCAATAATTATAGGATCTGATATATTACAATCCGGAACCACGTGGAAAAGCAAGCTTATCAAACGGTCATCGATTCTAACATCGCTCTGAATTTGTGTAGTGCATTGAATGTCATTGCCTCCGATACCAATAAGATAAACAGTATCTTTATGCACAGTACCCGAAAGCTTATCACAAAAGCTTTCCTTTAAAAGTGAACAAGACGAAAAAAAGGAACAGGCTCACCGGATGATGTTTTCATAGTGCTCCTAGAAACCTCCTTGACCGCAGCCTTACTTCCGTTCTTCTTGTCGGGGCAGTTAGTTGACATGTACCCCTTTTGTCCACACGTGTAGCAGATCACAGAAGGTATGTTATCCGATGAATTTGGGGTGACTTGAGAGGGTCCGGAGTTTTCACGACGTTTTCGACACTCAACCAAGCGATGACCTTCTGAACTCTTTTTTTGAACGATAGCTTCAGTTATATTGCACCAACCATCCACGTCGGCCTCTGGATCATCTGGGTTGAAGGGTAACAATTGCGTAGAGTGACTTGGGTTCACTGTTGGTATTTGCTGAGACGCAAGGACTCGAGATAACAGCGTTTCCATGTGGGTGAGTTGTTTCTCGGCATCCGTTTTGGTCCGCTGGCCCTCAACTTGGGCCTCATCGTATCCCACTTCTGATGAAAAGCCAGGAGAGCCTTCACCAGAACTCATATTATGTGGTAGATGGGCGTGGGAGTAAAAATAAATGTCTTCCGATTACAGTCACCGTATTTTTATCAATACGCACAGAAAACACATTAAAATTAGGTAATTAGTGATCACTACGACATGATATCAACTTAATTAAATAATAACGTAGCTCGATAACGAATATATACAGCGATTCGTCAAAAGCGTGGGGCGCGGGGCCTGTCTCGATCCAATGTTTTTCATCAAGCTCGCCGCCCGTAGCACCATCGACTATGACGCTCCGCTAGGTTGACATCGACTGTCCATGTCAACCTGAAGTTTGACGTAAACGCCGTCAAATACTTTTCCATGTAATCCATAATTGCCAGCTAATTATGAATTCTTTAAAATTCAATTCAAAAAGAATTTTAAATTCTTTAAATTATGCAATTTGAATAAAAATTAAAGTATAGTAAAATAAAATATAATAAGGCTGTTACTTTTTTATCTAGTGTTTTATGTCCATCAATGCGCGTAGTCTTTTTTTTCAAAATAAATAAATATTGCTTATTATGTTGAATGACCTGGCTGAATGACATGACATTTGCCTGAAAAAACAGTATTTTATCGAAATTGTTTCGCATAACTAATACAACTGTCAGTTGAAACGTCATAGGGATCATCATTCGGCGTGCGGAGTATAATTAACTTGAATCCAACATACGATAAAATAAGATATTGACACACATCACAACATGACACAAATTAAGCATAGACAATATTTAGGCCCGCACTAGTAAAGAGGGTTATACGTCATTCTCCCCGTCTATGTTTTCTTCTCCTACCACAAAGTCATTTAGACGGGCAGGTAGTCGACGATTCCTCCTAGGTCTTTCGAGGTTTGTTGTTTCTTCTCGTACTTCATGCGTGTTGGTAGGAACAGGTATGTGTTGAGGCCGGTCTGAAATAGGGCCATCCGGGTTCACCAAAGATTCGGAAGCATCTTCAAATGATTCTTCGTCAAGATCCGTCGAAGAACATATGAATCATTCGAAAGTGGGGCTAAGTGTATTGGCTGTCCTTTTGTTGTCATAAAGCGAGGATTTAGTTCAGCACACGCTCTACAAGAGGTGGTCATAGTATTAACGTCATTGATCGAGTAAGGCAGGTTCTTCGAACGTACCCAGTGGTACATCCTCGTAATACCAGGGTGACATAGTTGAGCATGTAACTCATATAATTTATTATTATTCATGAGTGCGCAAACTCTTGATAGTGCATCCGCAGTAGTGTTTTGGTAGCCAGGTCGGTAGATGATATTGTTAACGCCGATTAAAATGTACTGATTGCATTTGAAGAGATAGGACATTAGTACCTATTATGTTAATTTTATCAGGCGCTTCTGTTTAGTATAAGTCATAGATTAGGTTTGTAATCCATTCGCCATTATAGATCTGTACAAAAATCTTCTCCGTGTATCATTTTTAACAATATAAGCGCCTACCGGCCCAAAGACCGAATTATTCAAGAAACCAAGGATTATTGTTATCAGACCTGGAATATACTGAAAAACGGGAATAATCATAGTTTTTGTGAAGACCGGTGCGGCGTGGCACACGTTGCAATTGGAATGTGCATTTTTAGTAATTATTGTTTGGAATTGAAGCCGCCATTGACCTCTGTTGCCACTAGAAAATTGCAGTCACGTTTAGCTCGAATTGAGGGTTTGTATGACCGCTTTGACGAGGTGCAGTTAAAAATTGAGTGTCTAATTGAAGACGATGCTGCCGGCCAGGTACAGTCAGCCGCTCGTGCGGATTTTGATTCACAATATCATAAAGCGCTAGCTGTTGCGGCTGAGATACTAGGTATGTGTACTGTACCGTCGTCGGGCAGTACTAAGAGTGAAGTAAGTAATCGTCACCTTGTCCAGCTGCCAACAATTCAATTGCCTAAGCTTGATGGTTCGTACGAGAATTGGATTGAATTTTGCGATACCTTTGCCAGTCTCATACACTCGAATGATGACATGGATGACATAAGTAAATTTCATTATTTACGTACTAGCTTGGAGTTTTCTGCACAGGTAGTCATTCAATCAGTAGGATTTTTATCTTCTAATTACAATGTGGCGTGGAAGTTATTATGCGGGCGATTTGATAACAAAAGATTATTATTGCAAAATCATATTGCATCTTTATTTTCTATTGAAAAGATAGGGAAAGAATCCTTTGTTACTTTAAAACGTAAATTTAATTGATCATGTTAAAAGGAATTTACAAGCATTAGCTATCTTGGGTGAGCCTGTTGACACTTGGGACTTGCTGTTAATCTACATAATAAGTGGGAAATTGGACCAGAAGACTAATAGGAAGTGGGAAGAGTTGTTTAGATGATGATAAATGCAATAAGTTTAGTGAATTTATGAAATTTTTATGTAAACATGCTAACTTCTTAGAAAGTTTGGAACTTGCTCACACTCATAATACACAATCAACTTCTAAATCCAAGTCTATGGTTTCAATACAACAAAATACTAATAAATCTAGTTCATCTACTAACACATCAAGTAAAATATTATGTCCCAAATGTAAGGGTGACCATATATCAAGCTGCTCACAGTTTTTAGCGCTTAGTAATAAAGCTCGACGTAAGCTGTTGCCAACATTAAAGGTTTGTTTCAACTGTTTAAAGTCAGGTCATTTCGTAAATCACTGTAAAAAAACCTGGTTGTAGTATTTGTAAACGTCGACATAATAGCCTAGTTCACCAAACTGAGCATGAACCTGCAGTTATTAGTCACACAGAATGATAATGTAGTATTACCTGAGATTGTACCTTCCGCGTTGCCCAACGCTGGGCGTAGTGATCAAACTTTGGCGGCAAAGGTAACTTCTTCTGAGCAACTCGATGTGCTTTTGTCTACCGCATTATTGAAAATTTACGATAACAATAATGAGGAACATGTCGTAAGGGCAGTTCTAGATAGTGGTAGTACATCATGTATAATTACGGAACGTTTATGTTCACAATTAAAGTTAACAGCGCGAACCAGAGATAGGTCAATATTGGGCATCAAAAACGTTACTTCACATGTAGGTAAAACTTGTCGGGTGAGTATTAAATCATTGAATGATAACTTTAACTCTGACTTTTATTGTTTTGTTTTACCGTGTATAACTAATGATGTACCCAGTCATGAGATTGACATTAGTGATCTTAAGATACCCTCAGACATTTGTTTGGCTGATCCTACATTTTACAAGCCTGCTGCTATTGATATGCTGTTAGGTGCTGATCTCTTTTGGGATTAGTTAGGGTCGCAGAGAATAAAATTGGGTGATAAAAAACCAATGCTCTATGAAACAAAATTGGGTTGGATCATATCAGGACCTGTTTCTGGTAGTCATATCTCATTATTGACAACTAATTCCTGGTATTATTTTGTTAAAACCCCTGACGATTGTCCCTCGCCAAAATCTGAATGTGCTGATTGTGATTTCACACGGTTTTTAGAGGCAGTTAGAGGAAATTAATTCTTCGTCGTTATGTGTTTACTCACTTGAGGAAAAACTCTGTGAGGAACATTTTATTACAAATACCACTCGTCTTGAGGACGGTCGGTTTTGTGGACTCTAAATAAAATAAAATGGACTCTAAAGAGGAGTCCTGTCTTTTTTAGGTAACTCATTGAAACGAGCAACTCAGTGTTTTGTTTCTCTTGAGCGTAGATTAAAATTTAAGCCTGACTTAGGTGAACTGTATCGCAACTTCATGTCAGTATATGAGTCCTTGGGCCATATGTCTGCATGTGAACAACCTATTTCAAGTACAAGTGGGTATTTTATTGCACATCACGGTGTACGTCGTGATCAAAGCACGGCAACCAAGTTAAGGGTTGTTTTTAACGCGAGTAATTCCACTTCGTCAGACATTTCATTCAACGACCTTCAGATGGTTGGTCCGACTCTTCAGGACGATTTACTGTCAATCTTGCTTCGGTTTCGACAACACAAATACATTTCGTCAGCCGATGTTGAGAAAATGTATAGACAGATTGTTGTTCACGCATCTGATAGGTATTTACAGCAAATACTCTGGCGGAATAATGCGAATGAACCAGTAAAGATGTTTCAGTTAAATACCATCCCGTACGGTACCGCAAGTGTGCCATATTTAGCAACTAGATGTCTAAAACAGATTAGTCTAGAATGCAATGATGATAAAATCGCTGAAATCATTGCGCATGATTTTTATGTCGGATGATTTGCTCACTGGTGGGGATGATCTGGCTGAAGTATTAAATATACACAAGCAGGTAACTGCTGCACTCGCTTCAGCTGGCATGCCACTGAGAAAATGGCAATCTAATGAGCCACAACAGGTGTCCGATAGTTCTCGTACACCTCTTGATTTAAATATCGGATCTCATTAATCCAGCATGCTTCTAGGTCTTGGCTGGTACGCAGATTCAGATGAACTCTGATTTCCGATAGGCTTAGTCCTACCAAAGGGCAATACTAAGCGAGATTTATTATCGGCCATTGCACGAATATTTAACCCAATTGGTCTACTAGCTCCTGCTGTAGTTAGTATGAAAATATTATTACAAAAATTATGGTTACAAAAACTCTCATGGGATGAACCATTAAGCCCAGAGATTTCTAAGTATTGGAACGATATCTTGAAAACGTTACCATTAATTAATGATATTCGGATTACTAGAATAGTAGTTTGTAATTCATATAAAGTGGTTCAGTTGCATATATGTACAGACGCGTCTGAGCTTGCGTATGGAGCCGGCGCGTATGTTCGTAGTACCAACAATAATGGAGAAGTTATGGTTCGCTTGTTGTTGGCTAAGAGTCGTGTTGCTCCTATCAAGCCTACAACCATTCCACGATTGGAATTGTGTGGGGCGTTAATAGGCATTCACCTATATGAAAAGATTATCAAATCTTTAAGAATGCCCATTAGTGAGGTTTGTTTCTGGACCGACTCCACCATCGTGTTGGGTTGGTTGCAAATGCTACCTTCTAAGCTTCAGCCATTTGTGCGTAACCGCGTCGCTGAAGTTTTAGATAAGTCTGGCAGTTGTTCTTGGCGACACATCCCAACTGAGCTGAATCCTGCAGACCTACTATCCCGCGGTATGGATATTAGTTCCCTGCCAACTTCAACGTTATGGTGGACCGGTCCTGCATTTCTAAGTCACGAACCCATTCAGGTGACTTCTCAGCCAAAATATGTGGCTAACCTACCTGAAACCAAGCCCACCGTTTCATTAACCACTGTTACTACCAAAATTCAACCAAATGAGTTAATTGATATAAGTCGTTTTTCTAATTATCTTCGACTATTGCGTACGGTAGCTTACGTTCTCAAATGGATAGATTGTTGCAAAAAACAGCCTGCACCATCATCCTTTTTAACTGAAACTGAACTGAGACGTGCTCTGTATTTAATTATCAGACAATGTCAAAAGGAATCTTTTCCAGAATACAATCTTTTATATAGTAGTAAGGAACTACCAAAGAAAAGTTCATTATTAAAATTTAATATATATTTGGATGAACATAAAATCTTACGCTTAGGTGGTCGACTCGATAATTCCGACTATAATTACCATAAAAAACACCCCATTCTATTACAGTCCTCTCATATTTTTACACATTTATTGTTTGAATTTGAGCATCGTAGGCTGATGCATGCTGGTCCGCTGCTGCTCCTCGCTTCTATCAGGGAGACTTATTGGCCCATAGGTGGTCGAAATTTATCAAGACGCTGCTATCGCAAGTGCGTGCGATGTAGTCGCATGGCAGGCAAAACTGCTACTCCCCTGATGGGAAACTTGCCCCGGCAAAGGGTTTCATTTACCGGTTTCCCATTTGAAAACGTAGGTGTAGATTATGCTGGACCAATAATGTCTGCTACCCGTCAAGGTCGAGGTTGTAGATTGGCAAAGCTATACATCGCGGTTTTTGTGTGTTTTAGTGCCAAGACTATCCACCTTGAATTAGTAGGTGACTTGACGAGCAATTTATTTTTAATGGCATTGCATCGGTTTATCTCGCGAAGAGGAAAGCCTCTTAACCTCTACTCAGATAACGGCACCTCGTTTGTCGGTGCTTACAATGATTTGGCTAAGTTTTTAAAGCAAAACTGCAATTTTTTAGGCGAAAGTGTGGCCAGTGAAAGTTCATTCCGGCTTATAGTCCTCATATGGGAGGCCTATGGGAAGCAGGCGTCAAATCTACCAAGTATCATTTGCAAAGAGTGTTAGGAAATTGTCATCTGACATATGAAGAGCTCAACACCACTTTGATTCAGATTGAAGGCATTCTGAAGTCACGACCGTTAACTCCATTATCTTCTGATCCAGCTGATTGTTTTCCGTTAACGCCAGGTCATTTTATTATCGGACGACCTTTGACAAGTTTACCACAGCCAGATTATGATAGTCGTTGTACTAGTAACCTATCCAGATTCCAGCGCATCGAACTGCTCCGTCAACACTTCTGGGCAAGATGGAGCAAGGAGTACATTGCGGAGTTACAACTCAGGGTGAAGTGGCGATCTTGTAAGGACAGTCACCAGCTGAATACCTTAGTGGTAGTTAAGGAAGATCACCTTCCACCGCTGAAGTGGAAACTAGGACGGATAGTGGCTGTGCATCCTGGGACAGATGGCATCGCCCGGGTAGCTGACATACGGACATCAGCAGGAGTTATTCGGCGTCCGTTCAGCAAGATTTGTCCCCTCCCAGTATCTGGGTAAAAACAACGTTTTTACGGCCGCCGGAATGTTAACGCCGATTAAAATGCACCGATTGCACACAAGATATAGGACATTAGTACCTAATCTGTTAATTTTATCAGGCGCTTCTATTTAGTTTAAGTCATTGATGAGGTTGTAATCCACTCGCCAGTACAGATCTGTACAAAAATCTTCTCCGTGTATCATTTCTAAAAATATAAGCGCCTACCGGCCCAAAGACCCCATCCAGTCCTATCAACTAGCGTGTATTAGGGTTGTCTGAGATCATAAGACAGGAGTCCGTCAGGACTGAACTTCAGAGAAGGTGATCAGCTCTTCATTTGTAATTTGTTTATTTCTAAACAAACGTAACTTTGGTAGAAATTGCAATTAGGTAGGTATACACTCTAAAAATAACACAAGTAACTTGTTTTAAATGTCAAAAGTTCAAGAGTTCTGCACAAAAATAATATTTGAAGGAGACCTGTGCACCATTATGAGCCATTCAATTCATTCATTTGAGCCAATATATCTATATTAATATAATTATTATCTATTTTGCTGATGCTCCAGGTGAGCCTGGTTTCTCTGGTAATCTCATCATGTTTAGAGAAGTGGCAAGTGTTAGATATTGTTTGTTTTCTATATTATTTCTTGGTATCACCACCAGGATTTTGTAATAATATATCAACATTTACCCCTTAAGGGGTGAAATCATGGTTAAAAGTTTGCATGGAAAGTGAATATATATCCGTTCTTATGTATTTGCTCATTCTGATTATTATCAAATGGACGCTGGACACTGGAGTGGCAAAGTTTGTATTAGTATTGTAAGTTTGATATATTAAGTTATCAAGAATGCAGGGGTCATCTCATCTGTCCATCTCTCAAGTGACCCTTAGTTTAGGAGCCAATCTTGTGGACGCTTTTGTCGCTGCGGTTTTGACGTTATCTGCTTGAAGGTAATTTGATGTCTCGAGCTTCCCGAGGTCGTACACAAGCCTTACCTGCCAAGCGGCACATCCCTGAATGAAGCCCCAGGATCTAGGAGAGACTGTCCTCTCGCTCGAAACTCCCCACATTATGGAAAGATGTAGGAGAGCTACATCTTTCATAATGTGGGGAATGCAACTTTGGATGCAAACGCCTTTGGCACTCGGGGGGAGAGGAATAAATACACATTTATTCTAAGAATTTACTCTAAATACAAGTAATAACGAATATTTATTTAACTAACACTTATAGTTACACTCACTTAAACAAAATAAGCTTATATTTGTAATAGTCGCGTGTTTATATAATTGTTTTGACATAAATGTACTTACTTAAGGAGACTAAATGTTTTCGCTATCGAAAGGCACAGGACGGCATATTGGGTGCCAGACTTTACAATAAGGCGAATCAATAACTGAATATTGCAGCTCAGTAATTCTATATCTATAATGTACCTATAATGTAACATTGTTATAAGGAGAGTCGAATCAGCCTATGGAAATAAAACTTATCTTATACTTTTGCTGTTCACCGTACCTATAACACCATTTCAATAACATAATGGATAATTGAATTCAAAGAGTTGGTGACTCATGTGGAATTACGCATCAAAATAATAAAAATTGTAATTATTTCTGCACCTTGGTAAGAACCTATGGCTGATAACCAATGCCAAGATGCTAACGCATAAAATTTCATATCCTCGTTGGTAGAGACGGCAAATAATAATTTCACTACATCATCGGCTATAAGTTGCAAACTGGTAACGCTCACCAAAATAAACGAGATCACACAGATCTTAACACTAACGGCAAAGTTCGTGAGGGGGGCGCCACTGTTGTGCCGGATCTTCCTGCTGACGATGACGTAAAATATCCGACAGAACATCAATAAGTTCACCCACGGAATACCGTAACTAGCAGCTAGGTATACCCATTGATATGCCAGCACGATCATCTGTGTGATCCACATATCATTAACATCTGGATACCACTTAAATGCCATAATATAAAATACCTCTGCAGCTATTGCCAGAAGCCACATGACTATGGAAAGTTTCTGGAAACTCCACTCCTCGGGCACAAACACTTTCACCATTTTGTTGTACAAGCTCTTCGTGTACACACACATCCAACATCTTAGGTTAGCATTTATAGTTCCAAATACTATTGTCTGGATTTCATCTTTAGTTAGCCAACAATCGCCAACTGTATACATCCATCTTGCCAGTGCCAGTTGCATAAGAACTTTTTGATCTCGTTTCCTTAACTGCGGCCGGAGTATGAAGAGAATGGTTTGTAGTATCAAACATGATGTTGAAAATATGACTCCCACCAGTGCGACGTATTGGATAAGTAACATTTTATAATGATGCCTTGGGTCCCGGGCGGTTAGTTCGACGGCTGTACAAAAACTGAGCACTCGACCACGTCGTGCGACTATAAGTAGCTCAATCTCGTCCTTAAAAAAATACGCCACTTCTTCTTTTATCGAGTATTAATAAAAATCAAAATATAAAGACAACACGATATGCTAGTATTATTAGAATTAAGTGTCGTTCAATACCAGTTTTTCAATTTTATGAGTAGCACCCGAAATGTAAATTGATTCAATATTTTATCCATGACTTGAAGGTTAAATCTCGTCCCAACACAGGAAGAAAGGGTGTTCGAATTGTGCATTGACAGGAAGAATGATTTCTGTCCTAAAAATAGAAATAATCCAAATAATACCAATATAGGTAATAAAAATACCTACCAATAGAGGTTTAATACAAGATTGTTCCATCATTTTACACGTTGGTTCCCGTTTCCTTTTGTTCTTTTATATCTATGTAATAATGTTAAGTATTTCGAGAATAGTTTCATGTGCGAACTAGTGAAGTTAAATTGTTTGTGGGGAGTGGCGCCGAAAGTCGAAACAGGTTTCTATCTAGTTTGGCAACGGATGTTTTCTCAAATGCTATGTAATATTTATTTCTAGTTCTATTTTAAGAATTTAGTATAAGAATAATTAAAAGGTACATCACCATCACTCAAAAACAAAATCAAAAGAAACAAATGTATAGGTACATGTCTATCTTAGCAAAGAGACTGGTTGCACTGGACTGTCTTTATTTTTACTTTCTATATGCTCATCGTGTTAGTGACTACACAAATTAAGTGTTGTGTTAAGTGATACCCACTATCCTACTCACCAGACAGCAAGGAAGGAAATGGCACTCGTGACACAGGGACACCTAGTACGAGTGTCACAGCACTCTTTGGACATGTGCCCACATACACAGTTGTCAAAAGATAATTTTGTACTTTTTATAGTAATAAATGAATTATGAATCATATGAATCCTTCTATACATAATACAAGCATGTCATCGATATCTTGCTATTGCCGAGCGGCCTGTTTTATTTTCTAAACATACATTACATGAATAATTTTATTCATACCATGACATGTCGTCATAGTGACAAATTTATATTTTTTGACACTAATAATTTTATTAGTAATTATTGTTTTAAGACGAAAGATAGTATCTATCTTACAAAGTTTGACAAATATAAAATTGCTACATTAATAGCAAATAATATTAAGTTTTGGAGAAGTTTACATTGTAAACAAACAAATAACCCAATATCTACAGTTTTACCAGGTACTTGCTCTGGTAATTTTATATGTTTAACTTCTAATACGACTGATTTAAACTAAATGTTCAGACAACAGGAATGCCTGAGCTTAAGATAGCTCACCAAAACATACAAGGCCTTCCCGGCAAGGAATTAATAGTAGAATTATTCCTAGAGGAATTAAATGTGGATGTTTTGTGTTTGACTGAACATTGGCTCAAGGAGAGTGAGATGATGTTTAGTATAAACAATTACAATATTGTAAGTTGCTTAAACAGAAAGTCTGCTATTAGAGGTGGCTCCATGGTCCTTATAAAAAATGGTCTCCGCAGTAAAGAGCGGGTTGACATTGTTAGACTTTCTGTTGAGCGCTGCGCTGAGGTGGCCTGTGCCGAGCTTGATAGTTGTATAGTAGTCTGCGTATACAGTCCACCCAACAGTGATTTTCGAGCTTTTATTAGGGTCATGGATCAAGTTCTGGGGATTGCATCAAGTAGTAGGAAAAATATTATTGTGTGCGGTGACTTTAATGTAAACATCTTACAACAGTCTAGGGAAAGTACTCAATTTCTAAACATGTTCAGAAGTTATAATCTTGAGAATATTTTCTGTGAGCCGACTAGAAACACTGCTACGAGTGCCAAATGCTTGGATATTTTTTTTAGTGATAGTGGATACTTAAGCAAGTCTCTAATTAGTAAGTTGCCCTTAGATCACCAGGGTCAAATAGTATCCTTTTCCAAGGGTATTAATAGTCAACCTAAGGAGAAAATTATGTGTAGGCCCATAACCTCTAGTAAAATTAAAAAGTTCAAAGATGTGTTAGAGGATAAACTTGATTCTTTAGCTTATTTGGGCAATAATCCTGAGGCTCATTATAATAGTCTATTTACTACATTATCTAATGCTTTTTCCAACACATTCAAACAAAAATGTAAAAAGCATAATACTAAATCTAGATTCTGTGAATGGGCTACTGTAGGCATATATAAAAGTAGACGAACACTATTTGATTTATACGCCCAAAAACAGTACAGATTTGATAATAATTTCATTGAATATGTTAAGAATTACTCCAAAATTTTCAAAAAAGTGTGTAGACAAGCGAAGGCCATTCATATTAAAAGGAAAATAATAGAGGCCCCTAATAAAATGAAGGAAACTTGGAAAGTCATTCACAAAGAGTCGGGTAAATGTAAAATGAGGGATAGTATTACTAAAATTAAATTGGAAAATAAGGATTTAACCTCTCCGAAAGATATTGTAAATGCGTTTGAAGACTTTTTTACCAACATTCCATTTAAAATCACTTCTTCAATCAATTCTTGCGCCCGCAGTGCTGTGGCTCTTCTTGAGAGTAAAACAAACATATTGATCCCAGTGACATCTTAAAAGTTTTCAAGCAACTTAAAATGAAAAAGTCTGAAGATTACTGGGGCATGTCAGTCAGTTTAATTAGTCATGTAATTGATATCATGGCACCTGATTTAGCACTCATATTTAATGAATGTGTTGATAACGGTACATTTCCTAATTTAATGAAACATGGTAAACTAATACCATTATTTAAGAAGGGATCCAAGTCAGAACTTGGAAACTATCGCCCCATTTCTATTTTGCCAGTTCTGAGTAGGGTGTTTGAGAGAGTGATGCTCAATCAGATGCAACTGTACTTCAAGACCAACAATCTTTTCCACAGCCAACAATGTGGCTTTACTGGCAGGAAATCTACCACCGATGCGGGAGTGGCCCTAGTTAGCCTAATTTACGACGCCTGGGAGGGATCGCAGGATGCCATTGGGGTATTCTGTGATCTTTCCAAAGCATTTGATTGTGTTGACCATCAAACACTCTTACTCAAGCTACGTCGATATGGTTTTGATAAGAAATCAATAGCACTATTAGAGTCGTACTTAACGGATAGGCTTCAGACTGTTACTGTGAATAACGTAAAGTCAAATGGGTCAAATGTCAAAATAGGTGTACCCCAAGGATCAATCCTAGGACCCTTTCTATTCCTGGTATATGTCAATGACTTGCCTTATATGGTCGAGGCACAAGCTGGCATAGTACTGTTTGCAGATGATACATCGTTAATATTCAAAGCAAATAGGTATAGTACAGATGCAAATAATGTTAATAATATTCTGAATGCCATGTCAAATTGGTTTTCTGCAAACAACCTATTGTTGAATGCAGAAAAGACCAAATGTATGAAGTTTACACTACCCAATGTGAGGCAAATAGACGTTGATGTTGTGCTGGGGGGGAAGGGGTTAGAATTCGTAAACACCACTACCTTTCTAGGAATTACAATAGATTCTAAATTACAATGGGGTGACCATATCACTATTCTGGCCAATAAACTTAGCTCTGCTGCTTATGCTGTGAGACGGATTAGGCAGTTGACTGATGTAGCTACTGCTAGGCTCGTATACTTTAGTTACTTCCATAGCTTGATGTCCTATGGAATACTACTTTGGGGAAATGCAGCAGATTTAGAAACTATATTTATATTGCAAAAGAGGGCAGTTCGTGCCATTTATTGCTTAGGCAAGAGAGACTCCCTCAGGGAAAGATTTAAGGATATTGACATTTTAACTGTAGCTTCCCAATATGTATTTGAAAACATAATGTATGTCAGGAAAAATATATCTCATTACACAAAAGTAAGTGACATTACAGACAGAAATCTGCGTAACAAACATAGACTTCTACTTCCATGTTATCGGCTTAGCAGGGTTAGTGATTCTTTTAAGGGGGATGGTATACGTTTTTATAACAAACTGCCAGAATCGATCCTTGGTATGCCTGACGATAAATTCAAAACCTTTGTTAAAACCACCTTATCCAAAAAGGCATACTATAGGATAGATGATTACTTGAAAGATAAAAATGTCTGGCTTGAGCATGGTGCAGGCCCCTCGTAAATTGCTATAATTACAGCATGGTACTGTATTATTTTTGTGACTTATTTGTTACATTATGTAACTTTGTTTTAATTCTTAATTATAAAGAGTTTTATATACTTGTTGACATTTAGCTTTAAGAAAATAAATATTGTAAATTGACGTCCCAAAAAATGCCGCAGTGGAGTTTGTTGCGCCGTTTCTTCTCCACCAGCGCCTTGGAAGCGGTGGTAAACTTAGATTAAGTAGAATTAAAATTGACGTCAATAAGAAACAATTTTATTGTTCTATATTGAAAAATAAATGACTATGACTATGACTATCTAAAACTGCAATTTTGCTGGCAAATTTTTTAGCTTCTTGTTTTTGAAATATTTTTCTGTATTTTTTTTGTTTAGACTTTTCATAATTTGAAATATTGTGTTTTCCCTCGGTATCGCTATCATTTCCTTTTATTATTTTTGTTTTATGAATTACGATACACCAAAAGTATAAAAGTGTAAAAGATCTTGTACGAAGCGGGCGAGCGCGAGCGCGTCCCCCCTATCGTAGCAGGCCCTAGTCCCGCCCCAAAGAGAAAGGTCTATTTTTCTGTACGCACACAGATTTGGCACAGCGTCGGGCCGATTGTGCCCGAGCTGCAGTGAACGTGTTAATCATCTAGCTAACATCATAGAACCCAAACTGATCACAGAGCAGCTTTCGCTCAAGAAAGTCCTGCTGTAGTCAGATCCTCAACCTCACGCAACATATCGAGGATAGCTTTGAGACACGCAAAGTGACTGACGCAGTTTTCGTTAACTTGTCTTCAGCCTACGACACTGTAAACATCAAACGCTTGTTCTGGATGATGAAGAGAGTTACTGGGGATCGCAAACTTACGGTCTTAGGTGAACTGCTCCGGCACCGACGTTGTCAGGTACACTTGCACTCCAAAATAAGCCACTTGAGAGTGCTGAGGAATGGCCTACCACAAGGTAGAGTTCTGACTCCATTGCTCTTCAATGTCTTCACTAACGAAAAGCCCCTGAGTCCACGCACGACACGTTTCCCTTACGCTGACGACGTAGCTCCCACATCACAGGGATCCTTTTAGAAGGTAAATGTAAACCTGAACGACGCACTCGAGGCGCTAAGCTCCTACTACGTCAGTAATGGCATGAATCCCAACCTAGCAAAACGCAGTCGTGCGCCTTCCTTCTCAACAATGGGCTGGCAAAGCGAGAGCTTAAAATACAGTGACGTGACGTTGCAATTGAACACTGCTCACACTCTAAATATCTGGGAGTTATCCTGGACAGGTCAAACAGAAGGTCTCGGCACGCAACCACCTTTTGAAAAGGCTGACGAGCACAACGGGCTAGCTTTGTGTTATCTGCGGGTGAATATGCGTGGATGTAGTCACTAAATGAGATCTGCCGTATATTAACAGGTTGTCTCAAGCCGACCCCGATACGGATGCTATATCCACTAGCCGGCAAAGCACCTTCCAGCGTACGCAGAGACGTGGCGTCATGTGGCGTGATGGAGAGGTGCGAGCTGGAACGGGAACAGCGACACCCTATAGACGGCCACCGTCACGCTGGCCGTGACGTGACGTCACGGCTGAAAAGTCAAGAGTATCAGGGCATGAGTTGGGATTGGCGATCCCTCCCCGGCCAGGGTAGACCTCTAGAGAGTGCGGAGTTCACCACCAGCCCATTCGCCCCACTGGCGGAGAGTCTGACCCCCGGGCATGACCTCTACGGAATCAGATGGAAGACCCTAAACAGAATTCAAACACCGGTCGGTCGAAGCAAGGAGAATAGATCAAGGTGGGGTTTCTCAGACGGCGTGGACCTGTGGTGTGAGTGTGGAGTTACTCCACAGACCACCCACTTGTACAACGGAGGAAGTTATGAGCGCCTCCGAAAACGCAATCTAGGTAGCAGCACACTGGGAACATAGAATCTGAGATTTGAAGCGCCGCAACACCCTGCGGCTGGACTGGACCAACACCTCGTCGAGCTCGAGGTAGAGCTGGGTCGTATTCAACCAGCGTGTATCGGGGTTGTCTGAGATCACAAGACAGGAGTCCGTCAGGTAGCCTACTGCACTTCAGAGAAGATGATCAGCTCTTCACTAATAATATTATTATATACTTCACTAATAATATAAATATTTCTGAACCAACGTAACTTTTGTAGAAATTGCAATTAGGTATACACTCTAACAATAACACAAGTAACTTGTTTTAAATGTCAAAAGTCCAAGAGTTTTGCACAAAACTAATATTTGAAGGTGACCTGTGAACTATTATAAGCCATTCAATTCATTCATTTGAGCCAATTTATCTATATTAATATAATTATTATCTATTTTGATGATGCTCCAGATGAACCTGGTTTCTCTGGTAATCTCATAATGCATATACTCGTATATAGTGTTTGCTGGTGTTAGATATTTTTTGTTTCCTATATGAACTCTTGGTATCACCACCAGGATTTCTTAATAAATCAACATTTACCCCTTAAGGGGTGAAATCATGGTTAAAAGTTTACATGGAAAAACCGACATTTTCAAAGTTTCATATATTAACTGATTCGGTTTATTATCAAATGGACACTGGACACTCATGATTATTTTATTGAGTAATTTTATTGACTTATTTAATTGACACAGTTTGTATTTGTATTGAAGGGGTCACCTCATCTGCCCATCTCTCAAGCGACTCTTGGCTTAGGAGCCAATCATGAGGACGCTTTGTCGTTGCCGTATCGACGTTATCAGCTTGAAGGTTCCTTGATAGCTCGAGCTTCCCGGGGTCCTGCCAGCCTTACCCGCCAGCCAGCACATCCCTGAATGACGAACGAGGCTCTGAAAGACTCTCCTCTCGTTCGAAACTCCCCACATTATGGAAAGATGTAGGAAAGAGGGCCCCGGGCTCCAAAGTGCAAGTTTGGATGCGACCGACATTGGCGCTCGGGGGAGAGGAATAAATAAACATTAAAATTTATTCTAAGAAATTACTCTACATACAAGTATAAACCAATATTTATGAAACTTACTCACTTATAGTTACACTCACTTAAACATAAATTAAGCTTATATTTGTAAAAGTTGGGTGTCTGTATCATTTTGTTAACATGAATGTACTTACTTGACTAACTGCTTTCGCTATCGAAAGGCACAGGACGGCAACTGCCGAAAGGCAATTTTCGATACTGGGTGCCAGACTTTACTATAAGGCGAATCAATAATTGAATATTACAGCACTCAGCACGGCTGCAAGCATGTAGTAAATGATTGGCTCAAAATTCTTACATATTAACGACACCGAAAGAGTTCAACTCATGCCTGAAAAGACAATACAATCACACGCATGTATGCACTCACAGACAGGCAGACAGTCACACTGCCGTTCCCGGGGAACAAAATGATAACTACCATTATCTTGATTTTAATGTTATGTCATTTTTGAGATCTTTGAGTGTTAATACATCTACTTAATTTTTTTCGTAATTTTTTTACCTTTATTTACAGAGGTACAAAAAATTACAATAGTATTTGAAGATTTATGACAGGCCTAAAAGAACGGGAATAAAAGGATAATATAATATTACCATAAACGTATCCTCACTTGCTATATTGACAAATAGTAATAGGTAGTAATAGGATTATATTCTCGTAAAAATACATAAAACTTATTATGATAAATGCATGTTGTTATCATTTTATTCTCGTTCAAAATCGTCCACTCGTTTCGTATAAAGACGTTAGTCTTACGACTTAAGAAGTTCGGATCGACGACTTATGACGTTCAATGCAGCATTTATGAGAACAAAATGATATTAAAGTATTATCATCATCACTTCCATCCCAAAAACTCGTAGAAGAAAATGATAAGTAACGAGTATCATATATTTCTTTCTGACCACGCTGAACGGAGAATAAAATGATAATTGACATTACACAACTTTGATGATGATTAATTTACACTAACTTTTTATTCTTTAAATATCTTAATTTTGACAGGTGTTAGGCAAATTTGACTATAACGATTCAAATGTAGAAAAAATTACGTTTTAGAAAACCTAACTATCACGCATCTATTCCCAGTGATTCTGGAGTAATCGTTAAAAACATGTTTTTTAATTTTCCTGAAAAGATGTGTTTTTGCAGTTATCATTTTATTCTCCGGGGACGGCGACACACATAGATACACACACACTATTTTATTTTTGTTTTAATGATTTGATTGCAGATATTTCATCGCTATATTATACGTAATTAGTAATACAATCTATGCTGCACTGTACAGATCTGTTGAAAGGTGCGGGCATTCGTGATACAGGGTTCACCTAGTAGGAATGCCTGTGCGCTCCTTGTAATTTCATTTAATTATATAACTATAATGTACCTATAATGTAACTTTATTAATAATAATAATAATAAAGATTATCGGACCAAGTACGGGTCATTCAACGCAATCGCATGTTGGATGAAACCGTACTTGAGACTCTACGGCAAGAATGCTTGCGAAATATCTGTGTCAACCCCGCCCCGGCTCCTGCTCCTGCTTCTACAGCAGAAATAAATGATGATACTTGTGTTGCGCCGGATGACACACCTATTCCTGTAAGTATTCAGTACAATGAAGAGATTAAGGAGGCTTTGGAATGTGGGTTGCGGGAATATCGATCAGTGCCCGTACATGTCAGGCCACGTCTCCCGCGGTTACCCATACATAGGCGTAATATAGCGTTGGTGAGTGCCCTTGATTCATTATTACCTAGATATCTAGAAAATAGTGAAAACCTCGGTGACACCCACTCAATTCTGTATTGTACTGCTGTGGCGGCATGTCGTATGGCAGGTGCTAAATTTCCCATTAAAGATCCTGCCATACGACCTAAGTCTGCCATACCAGCATGGCAATGCAGAATTGAACGACGTGTGGCCGAGGCAAGGGTGCTCATCGGTAAACTAATCTGCTTCAGGGGGCCTACCACAACCGTTTACAAAACAGTCTTATTGCAGGAGAGTTTTGTGTCAAGCTTAAAGTAATCTTGCTTATATTCGTACCACAACCGTACATTGTGCATGTCATGTATTCCTGCTTAGTGCTTTTGTGACGTCAAATTAATTTTAGTTCATTCAATTCGTACCATGACGAGATTTTAGAGCAGTATTGTATTTAACATTATTGTTTTTATGTCAAATTTAGCCGTTTTAAAAAAGTTGCTAGGCAGCAACTTTTTTATTATTGTTTTGCAAAATACTGCTCAAAAAATCATTTTCGTAACCCAAAAAGCAAGTAAACCGTATTTATACACATTAACTTAAACAAGAAATGGTCAAGCTGACTATTATAGTGGTTTAAAAGTACTTTTTATTGTGTTCCACGGATACCTCCCTGTTTGGCCAACACGGCCATTATATCTAACTCAAACCGACTAAAACCGCACGCAGTTTCAATCAGGTGGATCAATAAGGCATTTTCGTCACCCACGCTCAGTCTTCTCCGGTTTTTAGCTAGCATGGTGCCCAGTGAGAAGACTGGCATCCCGGGAAACGCCTATAATTACAAGTATAAATTGTATAGAAGAATGCATAGAAATTGCTTAGATATTAAGCAAACAAATACAATTCTAAAAATTACAAGTATTTTACTTCAAAGTAAAAACTTCTTTTTAAAAATCCTTCTTGAATAAAAGAACTCTATGGTCTCTAAAAAAGAAATCACTGACATTAGGCGTAGGGCTTGACTCCAGGGAAGATTTCAGTATCCGGTGATTTTTCTCTAGGTTTAATAAATCTTCGAAAAGCCTCCGGACATTCTTCGATTACGCGGAAGTATATTTAGTCAGTTTCGTAATTTTTTTAAGTACCTACCCATTTGAGACATTGTACCTATTACTATTATTATCATAATCCTCTTATTAAAACATTATGAAAACGTCCAATTTGTAGACTAATGAAATCAACTTATTACCGAATTTGTGACCGGAATACGGCAATAGGTGGACCGACCGAATGCAATGATTGATGAAATGTGGGTGTTGATGTTAATTCGCCTCTGCCAAAACACTCCGGGGATATAGGCGTGATTATATGTATATATTACCTACTTTTTAATAAATGCACGAACATCTATACGTCATATACTTCGATAAAATCGTATCGCTATGGAATCTAATCATATAATCAAAAATATATAGTAAAATAGTGTTCATGAAAAAAGGCGAATATTTAACTCTATATAAAATCTCCGGAGTTTTTGAGAAAGATAACCGGTTGTTCGCAAAAATCTCCAGAGGTGCTCCGGTCTTTTTGTCTCCGGAGTACAGCCCTAATGCGAATGAATTATTGCAAGGAATACATAACTCTTTCTAAATAGTTCATTCATTTCCGTCAATAAGCAGGAATAAAATAAAACATTATTGTACGCTCATGGTACGAATTTGAGTAAGGTTATTTTTGTGCCTGCAACAAGCCTGCAAACAAGGAAAAGAGAGATCGCTGTACGTTCTGTCATACTGTGTAGCGCCATCTCTTTCTCACACAAAACGGAACAACATTCACGTAATTTGTAAAACGTTTTTGATATAAATACTCTTTTATGTAACTGGCAGGATATTGAAAGAAAAAAAAAGAAAACTATCTGTCATCTGACATTAAAATAATTTTACTATGACGTTTTATTTTACACCTACACCGCAAATAATATGTAAAGCCTTGTAACTTTGATTATTGATATGTCTAGATAGACAGTCAAAGCGTTGAAAGCGGCCAAAAAAATAGAGACCAACTGTTGGACTCTAAACGACTTTCCTGCTTTCAGTGTCAGACGCGCTGTCAGTGGGCACGGACAATAATTTGTAATTTTGGAAATTACGATTTGTGTGATAAAAGTGTGCAGAAATTATAAAGGACGGTCTAAATCAATAAAAAAAATTGCCTTTCATCGGTAAGTACCATTGTATTGTACCAATTTTAGCAATATAAGCCATTAGCTATTTTCTAAAATAATTTAAAATTGTCGTCACCATTTTGTACTTAACTGGTATGTTGCTAGTTACTCAAGTCAAAACTCCCATAAAAAACGTGGCCTAGCAAAAAACTAATATAATAGGAGTATCGTATGAAGGGTCTTTCGGCATGCTGAGTACGAATTTGATGTCATTTTTTGCCACCACGTCGTAGTTATGAAATTTCAGAATGGACTGAGTATCATGGATTTTTGGTTATATTTTTCAGAATACCAAGCGATCCAATACTAAGAAACCGATGGATCCAGATTATACGAAAAAGTCGTAACGAGGAATTGTGGCAACCGATGAAAAACTCAGTTATTTTTTCTGACCATTTTAATGAAAAAGATAAATATTTTGTCAATGAGCAGGGACGCCTGAGATTAAAGAAGGAAACGGTGCCGCGTAAGGCTTTCTTTTTCCGTGCGGAAATCCCCTCGGATACCCCCCTGCCGGAGCCGGAAGGGGAGGTTATGTCGGACTCGAACCGACTAAAACCGCACGCCGACTGTGGGTCGTGATGCTATGCCGGAGGTGAGGTTGTCATCGACATATCCCTCGCACCCCGGCTGACCCAAGGCCATCCCTTACGGTCTAGCCCTCCTCGGGAGGGGGGACAACGGTGTCCTCGACTCGCCCCCGGAATGGGGAGGCGCGCTTCTCAGCGCGCCGTCACCTTGGCCTGCTTCTGCTGGGGTGACAGGCGGCTTCACCCGTCACCCCCAATCCCGCGCTCATGGGGGACGGAGGTCAGTCAGTGCCCTCCGACGCCCGAGTTGCCTGCGCGCGCGGGCAGCGCGGTTCGCGAGTCTCGTTCGCTCGCGCTGCCTCTCCCGTTCCGCCGTCTCCTTCACGACCATTACCTGCTCGCTGAAGGAGACGCCGGCCGCCCACGCGTCGCGCAGCTGACCATTGCTGTGAGCAGGGAGGCGAGGGTAAGAACTATCACTCCCAGGGCCGCCACTAGCTGGTGCCGCGTAAGGCAAGTTTATTAAATAATTAAAAAAAAAATATATATACATTGAAATGTTCCTGTTTATATATTTTTTTAAATGGCTGGCCTGCGGACCGATTTCCTCACCTCCTGTTTCCATTTTTTAATAATAAAATAAATATTATACTGTTATCTTTAATCCTAGTATCATTTTAAGTTAACCTAGGTATTTGCACGAAAAATACTACTAATTTTCACCATGCACCAACGTAAGGCTTTCGTATGGCGACCTGAAATGTCAATATGTAAATTGACTTTACCTCGTCCCCCGCTCGCTTATGTAAATTTGTCATACATTAATTTCTGGGCCTCATTTTAGCCCTTAGCGTTGCGGGTGATAGTTATATTAACAAATTTTACATCAATGTTCACCATTGCCCTATTTTACAGGTTTTTGTGAAGTTTCATTCGAATATGACGACTTTAATTTTAATACTGTTTAGTACTTATCTTAATTATAATTATGCAAATACTAGCTACTTAGTGTACGCACGCTCGATAGATGGTGTTGTACCGAAATGCTAAATCAGGTTATGGTTTCGTCGCACCGAAAAGTATAAATAGCTCATAGTGTTTCAATAAAATTGTCTCAACTCAAGATTGTGTTTGATTCCTGCTTGCCTACGCAATATAGGTATTTCAGTACGAATTCGTACATGGTCCTCCAGAGCCGGATGCATTGTTGGATTGACTCTACGACTACGTGAAGGACGCTAGTAAGTAACGCTACTCGCCGCTACGTCGCTAGTGATATATGAAGATTGCTGGTCGCTAGCTTCTGGTTTTGAACACCAGACGTCGCTGCAACGGTCAAGGAAAGGATACCGGAGCTGTTGGCAAATCAGTCATCGTACAAGTTAGCCAACTAGTTGAATGGCGTATACCGGACATAGCAAAGGTAACCCAGCAGCGTGAGTGAGTGATGTGTTGTTACCCTTCGAAAACTGGACAAACTGTGAGTACTCTGTATTAATTGGAAAAGAGATTAGGACTTAGAATAATTTGCGTAGAATTGGGACTTAGAATAATTACAAGAAAAACGACCAGACGGGGAACCTATGCCCAATTTTAGAGCGATCTTTTTCTAACCAAACACTTAAAAAATTCTGACTACAACCACACTTGTGAAATTCTGCCGTCCTGAACTATTGCAAAAAAAAAACGAAAATGGAAAAAGATATTAGAGTCTTAGAGCAACTCAAAAGACAGATAGAAAAAGGTTTAACGAATTTTAAAAAGTCCCCAAAAGATAGAATATCTGAAAATTACATAGAGGCGCGGCTGAATACTTTAGAAACGCATTTTGAAAGTTTTACATCGAAGCATGAGAGTATTATCGCTGAAAATGGAACTGAAGAACTTGCTAAGTATTTTGAAGAAGAAGATGTATATGAAACCGTCTACGAGACTTATCTCACTTATAAGGTTATGCTTAAAGATTCTTTGTCCACTTTTTCCAAATTGAAGTCTATTCTTGTTCCGTCTACAAAGGCAGCTAGCTCTGTTGCACCTGATAATATAGTAAAATTGCCTCGAATTGTTTTGCCAACTTTTAGTGGTGATTACGCGAAGTGGTCAACATTTAGAGATTTGTTCGTATCGCTAGTCCACAAGAATACAAGGTTAGACGACGTTCAACGTCTGCATTATCTAAAAACTCAATTGTCCGGTGAAGCAGAGCAGCTTATAAGGCATGTACCTATCACAGAAAACAATTACATGAAATGTTGGCAAATGTTAGAGCTTAGATATAATAATAAAAAGTTTATGTCAAACAATATTTTAAAACGCCTATTTAGTCAGCGTAGTGCGACTGTAGAGTCATCAAGTGCTTTGAAAGGTCTTAGAGATGTAACGACGGATTGTTTACACGAGCTCGCTAATTTAGGTATTGATGTTAGCACATGGGATGTAATTATTATTTATATCATAAGTTTGAAGTTGGACGGGGAAACTCGGAAGCAGTGGGAACTGCATGTTAGTCAAGCATCCGGGGATTTACCGTCTTTTCATCAATTTTGTACCTTTTTGGAGACACGATTTCACGCTCTAGAAAGCATAGAGCCTAAGTCTAAAAATGTAAATACTAACGCCTCTACAAAGGTTATGCATAGCGTTGCCAAGTTTTCATGCCCTCATTGCTCAGATAGCCATAAGTTGTTCCAATGCAAAAAGTTCTCTAAAGAAGATATTGATAAGCGTCGTGATATTGTCCAGTCTTTAGGAGTTTGTTTTAATTGTTTAGGTGTTAACCATCATTCAAATGAATGTCGAGTGCCAACAAAATGCCGTATTTGTAACCGTAAGCATCACACTTTATTGCATACCAAATCGCCTAGCGCAAGCATAACTGCTGCTGCCTCAGCAGAGCCTAGAAAGGCTCATGATCACAATCTAGAACCACAACAGCAAGAGACCATAATTGCAACCCATTTTATGAATGCTCATAAACAAGTCCTGCTAGCCACAGCGCTGGTCAGGGCTAAGTCAAGGTATGGGTCATATCAAATCCTTCGCGCCTTGTTAGATCAAGGTTCGCAGGCGTCGTTTATAACGGAGTCAGCCGCGCAGTTACTTCGTTTGAAGAGAATAGGTACAAGAACTACAATTGCAGGTATAGGTGGTGATCGCAATGACACTGTCTCTAGACATGTGGTTAAAGTTAAAATACAGTCATTGCATGATCCATCCTTTGCCATAGAAGTAACCGCGCATGTTTTGAGTTCGCTGACTTCTGTAATGCCGGATACCAATTTTGATATCCAGGATTGGCGCGAATTAGATGAAATTAAACTCGCTGATCTGAAGTTCAATTCCCCTAACAAGATTGATATCTTGTTAGGAGCTGAAATTTACGCTCACATTTTAAAGGAAGGGTTGATTAAGAGCCCTTCAGGCTCACCAGTTGCTCAAGACACTCTTCTAGGGTGGATTGTGTCTGGACAGGTAAGCAAAGAAGCAAGTTCAAACAACCAGCATAACTTGATCGTTTCTATGCATGCTAAAGTAAGCGACAATGATATGCTCAAGGGATTGTGGGAACTTGATTCCGAGCCGTCCAACACTAGGAAGATTTTCACACCTGAAGAACAGGCCTGTGAAGATTTTTTTAACGCAACAACGCGGCGCGACGAAAGTGGTCGCTACGTGGTGAGATTGCCCTTTAAATGTGAAGACGCACCATGTAAACAAGGCAATTCTAAAGCAATTGCAATAAAGCGTGCACATGGTTTAGAAAGGAAACTATCAAGGGATGTTCAATTAAAACAACAGTACACAGATGTGATTAAGGAATATTTATTACTTGGTCATATGGAAAGAATTACAGATGTGATACAAAAGAATCGAGAAGACGCTGTGTACCTGCCACACCATGCAGTGGTTCGCCAAGATAGGTTGACTACAAAAGTTAGAGTGGTGTTTGATGCGTCTTGCAAGGGAACAAACGGTGTTTCCTTAAACGACACTCTAATGGTGGGACCCACTCTCCAGTCTGACTTACGTCACATTGTGTTGAGATGGCGCAAACACCCTATTTGTCTTGCGGCAGATATTGTAAAAATGTATCGCCAAATAAAAGTAGCAGAGCAAGATCAAGATTTTCAGAGGATTGTCTGGAGAGATGATCCCACCCAGGAGTTTCAGGACTTCCGGCTATTGACGGTCACGTTCGGTACTTCAAGTGCACCTTACCTTGCAATCAAATCATTGCAACAGGTCGCTATTGATGAAGGCAAGTCGTACCCATTGGCCGCTCCTAGAGTACTGTCGGATTTCTATGTGGATGACCTGATGACGGGCTGCCAATCTGAAACAGAAGCTATAAAATTATACAATGAAATTAATGAATTGCTACAAAAGGGTGGTTTTAGACTACAGAAATGGACAAGTAATAGGATTCGGCTGTTACAGGAATTCAGAGAGGAATCGGGTAAGGATTTAGAAATAAAATTAGATAAGGCAACTAAGGTCTTAGGACTTACCTGGAATCAAATTACTGATGAATTTGAATATTCCGTGAGAGCGTTATCTGCGTCTGATCCTGTTACCAAACGAACTGTCATTTCTGACATTGCACGTCTCTATGATCCACTAGGTTGGATAGCGCCCTGTATCATCACTGCCAAGGTACTCATTCAAAAGCTATGGATTGCGGGTATTGGGTGGGATGATGAGCTACCACCAAACCTACTACAGGAATGGTTATCGTATAAAGCGGAGCTTAATCAGCTCAACGAATTTCATATCCCAAGATGGATTAACACAATGGACCATAATATCGTGGTTGAATTGCATGGGTTTGGTGATGCGTCAAATCTGGCTTATGTGGCAGTTGTGTACTGTCGGGTAATAGATTCCGCAGGCCGTGTTCATTCGCATCACTTAACTGCAAGAACTAAGGTGGCGCCAATAAAGCAAATATCCATCCCTCGTTTGGAGCTCTGCGCTGCTGTTTTAACTGCTAAACTGCTAACTGAAGTGGCTGAAGTGATGAATATTCAAAAATCTAAGCTGCACGCGTGGACTGATTCGTCAGTTGTATTGGCTTGGTTGAGTGATCACCCAAGTCGATGGAAAACGTTTGTCGCCAATCGCACTTCAGAAATTTTAGGTCTCATTGACAATACTCAGTGGGCGCATGTGAAGTCCACCGAAAATCCTGCAGACATTGCCTCGCGAGGTGCATCTCCAACTGCGCTTCGAGAGAATGAACTTTGGCGACAGGGTCCTTGTTGGCTCAAGAATGATCTGATAGATTACCCAAGACCTGCGTCTATCTCCACTAATGAGGAGAAGAAACAAGTTAAAGTTCATTTAGCTAGGCCGAACTCTGAATTAGATGACTCATTTTGGTCTCGGTTCTCATCATTGCGAAACCTAATGAGAGTTGTGGCTTATTGCAGAAGGTTTTTGATGATGGCAAAATGGCGTAAGAATGGTACGAAGGTGATATCCTACTTGTCAGTTGAGGAGCTTCGTAAGGCGTTGCTGATTTGCATACTGTGTGCTCAGCAACATGCTTTTAACAAAGAAATAAGCGCGATAAAAGGCAAACAAGTTCTCAATAACAAAAGTTCCATATTTAGGTTGAACCCCTTTCTCGATGAAAATGAGATATTGCGTGTTGGGGGTAGAATTCGGCACTCTCAACTACCTGATAACGCAAAGCATCCAGTGATAATTCCACACGACTCGGCTTTGGCAAAGTTGATTGTAGCAGATGCTCATGAAAGGACGTTTCATGGAGGGCAACAACTAGTTCTTCATTTTATTCGCACCAGGTATTGGATCAACCGAGTAAAAGGTATGATTCGGGAGCATATACACAAATGCGTTCGTTGCATACGATATGCGGCTTCAACCAGACAGCAAATGATGGGTGACCTACCAGCGTGCAGACTGACACCTGGTAAAGCCTTTATAAGTTCAGGTGTTGATTTTGCGGGTCCCATAAACATGCGTGTATCTAAGGGACGTGGGCAGCGATCTTACAAAGGCTATATCTGCCTATTTGTATGCATGGCTACGCGCGCTGTGCATATCGAGGCCGTTTCAGATTTAACGACTGAGGGTTTCTTAGCAGCGTTTAGGCGTTTCGTTTCCAGGCGTGGTCACTGTCACCATATCTGGAGTGACAATGCGACCAACTTTGTCGGTGCTGCTAAAGAGTTGCAGGTACTTTTCAAACAGGAAAGTGCCATGTTTAATGATATTGCAACAGCTCTTGCTAACTCTCAGACAGAATGGCACTTTATCCCGCCCCACGCTCCCAATTTTGGTGGACTGTGGGAGGCAGGAATAAAGAGTGTAAAACACCATCTGAAGCGTGTCGTAGGCGATTCCACCCTCACATTCGAAGAAATTACAACGGTTCTTTCTCAAATTGAGGCTTGCTTAAATTCAAGACCAGTGTCTCAGCACAGTAGCGATCCAGAATATCCCACACCTTTAACCCCCGGTCACTTTTTGGTGGGACATCCACTAGTTACACCACCTGATTATAACTACGAGAGTTCTACTCTGAGTACACTGCGCAGGTGGCAATTAGTACAACGTATGGTACAAAACTTTTGGCGTAGATGGCAAAAGGAGTATCTTTCCCATTTCTTTCAGAGATATAAATGGGCTACTCGGACGCCAAATTTAAAAGAAGACGATGTAGTTTTAGTTGCAGAGGACAATTTACCTCCTTCTAAATGGCTTTTCGGTCGAATCACAAGACTGCATCTGGGTATGGATGGCTTGGCGCGTGTTGCTACCATCCGTTGTAAGGGTACCACTATTAAACGTCTTACTTCAAAGTTATGTTTGCTTCCTGTGACCGAGTAGGTCCATTGTTATTTTATATTTTTGTCGACCTATTCTTATACATGTGTACTAATTATTTTTTTTGTGTATTTACCCAAGGTATTAACCCTATTTTATTCATACAGTCCATTAAATTCTACCTTTATGTCTTCTCACGGTGGGCGATTCGAAAAGGATCATAATCCTTTTGGTGGGCGAAATGTTTAGTACTTATCTTAATTATAATTATGCAAATACTAGCTACTTAGTGTACGCACGCTCGATAGATGGTGTTGTACCGAAATGCTAAATCAGGTTATGGTTTCGTCGCACCGAAAAGTATAAATAGCTCATAGTGTTTCAATAAAATTGTCTCAACTCAAGATTGTGTTTGATTCCTGCTTGCCTACGCAATATAGGTATTTCAGTACGAGTTTGTACAAATACCAACTTTCTTACATACCTACCAAGTCCTAACTTACTAGTATTACCATATAAAATACTTATAACTATCAATTTATTTACGAATCTATCCTAAAATCACATAATAGCGCGCACTACTTAGGCTCCCATCATCGCGCCGTCTAAATGTTCGGTCACTCGCAGTTGGTTGCTCCTTTTGAGCGCATGTGCACTGTATTATTACATTAAAAGTAGCCTATGTCCTATGCCAGACCATAATCTATCTAAACGTGAATACAAAATTTCATCTCATTCGGTTAGGATAACAACTTCAAAATTCAGTTGCAAAATTTGACCCGAACATACATACACACAGCCAAGTTGAATAACATAATTTGTAAGAAAAGTTATGCTTCATATTACAAAAATAATCAAATAATAGTTTCACCAAAGTGGTAGTCATAAAATACTTCAAGTACTAGCTTTCACTAGGCCAGTGTATAATTAACATTACAATAGTTCGACCAACGAAACATGACGTTCATGTTGTGTCCTGATATTTTTTTTAAATTACGTGTATTTTTTCTAAACTGAATTAACTTTCAATATTATTAATTAATACATAAAATTTTCCCTATTTTTGAGGCAGATTTCAGCAACTGGTATCAATTCACACTCGCACACTAAAAAGCAAACTGACATAACGCGAGTGTAAGACGAAGCTGTCACGCACACTATTATGGAAAATTCGTCCCATTTCTTTTTGTTCTTTTGCAGCGCGATGCTCTATCTAGACATATCAATAATCAAAGCCTTGTAAAGCCATTAATAATTTTATAGTTTAAATTGCCTGGGCATTTTGATCAAATCATGCAAATATTATCTATTTATATTTTATATGTACTATTTATAAATATATTTAAGATATAAATAAAGTATTTATTTCCCAAAAAAAATGCGTTAGAGCGATTTTTGGATTAGACCCACTGGACTCTTGCAGAAAACCTTTTAAAGAAAATAAATTATTAACAATTACTTCCATCTACATATTCGAGATAGCTCTTTTTGTTAAAAATAACCCAAAACTATTTGAGAAAGCATGTGTAAATAAAAAACACCTTGCAAGAGATGTAACCAAACTAGCAGTCACCCGGTCAGTAAGCACTTTTAATCAAAGTAATTGTAACGGCATGATTGTTAAAGTTTACAATCACATACCAAAAACACTAAGGGAGTTACCTTTTCCAAAATTTAGGAAGGAATTGTTTAAATGGTTAACTGAAAAGTGCTTTTACACAATTCGTGAATTTCTAGATAATAAATGTACCTAATTATTATAAGAATTAATATAAGTAAAATATTATTTAAAAAAATTTCATTAATGCCTAATTCGTGTAAAAAATTGTATTTCTAATTAATTTCATATTGACTTTTTTCTATTATTTATTTAAATTCTTTTTTTTTTTTGATGTGGTATCTTAAGAACTTATAAACATTATATAATACCTAATGATCTAAAGGTTAACTAATTATGGAAAAATGTTAACGTTAGAATGAGAAGAATTTTGTGACTGTAGCTAAAATTTGACAATTGTATAATGACAAAGTTTGCATGTCGATAGATCGGCGAGACACACTGCACGCTTAGAAATCATACTATGTAACATCCTTCACACTGTGTTTCATGCAAATTAAGATTCTATTCTATTCTATTCTATTAAAGTGGTAGTAGAGCGGGGTTGTAACTTGTAAGCTGGGAGTCCGAAGCAACGAGCATCTACTATGTTAACTGCTTATGCTGAATGAAGAATATAATTATTATTATGTCGCTATCCGAAGCTGAGAAAGAGCTGTCCGTCTAAGGCTACTGCTGAAAGACGCCAGTGTTCGATGAATGTGAATGATTTTCAGTGATAACCAAGTGGCATTGAAGCTATGTGAAAATGCTCTATCCTAAGTAGCAAATTAAAACACATCGACCTAAGAAAGCATTTCTTTGTTATACAACGTGGAATAATTAGTGTGCGATACAAAGAATCTTCAAATGCCTCAACATCTAAACCTAAGTAAACGCAGTATTAGTGTTGTTTTGAACCCTATTTGTGACAAGCATGCAAACTTAAGAACAAAATACAATTCATTCATATTCAATGTCTTCATAACAATCGTGAATTTTGTATTGTAGGAACCTACTTATGTAAAATTTTATTTTCTACCGCAAATATAAAGCCGTAATAATTTTATATGTTTTTAATTGTCTGGGCATTCATGATCACATCATACAATTATAACAGGTGCAAGGGGTGCGAGGCAACGGGTCCTAGGGTCAAGTTTTATTTCAGCACATCGATAGCACCGTTTTGAGTGCGATACGATACGTATGACGGAGTGGCACCCGAATTAAGAATACTGCTTGAACTTGACTACATTCAAGGCTCTCGAGTCCCAAGGTTAGATAGAGCTTTTTAGTGCATTCCACAATGGGACAGATTTTCATTATCTACCCATTTATTTTGGTTATACCTATTCAGTAGGTAGGTATTCTTAGGACAAGGTTTGTGTGAAAGATTTGTATCTAAAAGTATATAGGTAATTCATAGCACCGGGGTGAAGCCAAGGCGTGCAGCTATGTTGTTATTATATTAAGATCGTTGCGTTGCTGTGAGAACCGAACCGATGTCACTTGATGACATTAAAATGGACATGCGCACTGATGCTCTGTCACAACAAAGTGCCCAAAGGCGCAAAGTGCCCTCCCCGTATCCGGGGCTAGATGGGGACACTAGGGTCCCCACAACTCGAAGGGGGCCATCTCGAAAGAAGGATAAATGGTCCTGGGTCTGCCGGGGTGCGAGAGATATGCTTTTGGCAATCTCACCTCCGGCAATCAAGGACCCAAGACGGCGTGCGTTTTGGTCGGTTCGAGTCCGACATAACCGGCTCCACCGGCTCCGTGGGAGTGGAATCCGTGGGGATTTTCCACACTATAAAAAAAGGCTTTGTCACAACAAAGAGTACATTTTTGTAAAATGCACACTGCACATCCTTTTGTCTTTTAGTTGGCTTCTATTATCTAGATCTCCGCGCCACCCGCTCTAATAGCTCAAATTCTAATTAAATAATGCTTGATACTCGCAGCTTGATAGATATTTACACTTAACGGTCATCACCTCATCGACATCATTACAATAGACTCTCGCTCCGGATCGTTCTTGGTGCTGAGGCTGGCCATCGCAATCCAGCTTGGAAACGCGGCAAGTGTGATGGTGGAAGCAAGCGTACAAAGATGGTTATTCGATTAATATAGACACCATATTATTTATGTAGTAGGTATTACATGGAATAATTTATAAAAGCAATTATATTTGTAAAATAGTTATTATTATAACTGGATCTTAATGCGGCCTTTCGAGCAACCGTTGAACTCTTGAAATAGCCATCATGCATGTTATTATTTGTGCGTGGTTGTTCACTCAGCTTATGCTATGGCTCTCGCATCAGTTGCCTATAAAATGGTAATGCAATGAACACCTAGAAAAAAACAACTATGTTAAGAACATGACATATTTACGAAACTAATAGTGGTCAATCACACATTACAATACATTAGCGTGTACTTAATTCAATATAAATATAGGCTTACCTTAGTCTTTACAGAGAACTCTGTAGATAGGGATTTTCAACAGTGTGGACTCTATTCATCACTCTGTGGGAGTCTCTTTCGCTTATTGAACCAATTTCATATAGGTAATGGAAAGGGTCTCATTTTAATCGCGACTGCATTCGATGACGATTTCGTGAATAAGCAATATTAGCATAGCTTTTAGAAGCTGATAAACTCCTCGAATATTGTTTTTTCAATCGTTGTTTGTAAGTATTGACTTTATTAAGGATGTCATATTTGACGCTGAACGAACAAAAAGAACGAAAACTATGGGTGACGTCCCAAAACTGCTAATTTAAACAACATTATTGTAATATTGCTTTAAGAGGTCATGGTACCAAAACACGAAGTAAGATTGAAATAATACTGCTTTAAGAGGTTGTGGTTGGCCCCCAGGTCGGGCAACACTCGCCCAAGAGTGATGCGCTATGTGACCCGAGCGTTTACGGGAACTGATATTAGTCCCCAAGATTATACGTCTCGGGTCACAGAGCGTATTGACTTCCTGAAGCAGAAAGTCTATGCATGGGCAAACCGTATTCGGAGATATAAAAGACGAGTTGATCGATATACCGTCAACCATATGTTCCAAAGAGACCAAAGGTGGGTATATAGAAGCTGGGAGCGAACAGATGAAAGTGTGGACGACGTGCGGCGACCGGATGCTGAAGCCAAAAATGCGTTCTGGCGCAGCATTTGGTCGGTGCCCGTTAGTCACACTGAAGGTGCCAATGCGTGAGGTCGAAAGAGCATGCGAAACCATTCCAGAAATGGAAGAAATCTACATTGATGCCACTGATGTAGATTGTGCAGTCCGTTCGTTGTCTAACTGGAAATCTCCGGGACCGGATGGATTGCACAATTTCTGGCTTAAGTGGTTACGGAGTTCGCATGTTGTTTTGGCCTCACAATTGCAATCCGCTATAGAATCTGGGACGCTACCAGCTTTTATGACGACAGGAGTTACTCACCTGCTCCATAAAACTGGTAGTACTCTGGAGCCCAATAATTATAGACCGATTACATGTCTACCAACGGTCTATAAACTTCTTACATCCATCCTGAGAGCTAAGATTAACAATCATATAAACAATAATTCTATTATGTGTGCCTCTCAGAATGGATGTAGGAATGGGGCCCGGGGTACTAAGGAGCTCCTCCTGATTGATATGGCTATTAGCCAACAAGCTCGCCGCAATCGTAAGGATCTGACAGCATGCTGGATAGATTACAAGAAAGCGTTTGACTCCGTGCCACATACATGGCTTTTGAGGGTGCTGGAGTTGTATAAAGTGAATACAACTCTATGTACCTTCTTAAGGTCGTGTATGGGGCAATGGAGGACGGTTCTTTTCTATCCAGGGTGTCGTCAGGCTTTGGGTGGCCGCGTGCCGATAACAATAGAGCGGGGTATTTTTCAGGGGGATAGTCTGAGTCCCCTTTGGTTCTGCTTAGCCCTGAATCCACTTAGTACTTTACTGGTGAATTCAGGGTTAGGTTATAGGCTACGAAGAGAGGGTCAGATGGTATCCCACCTCTTTTACATGGATGATTTAAAACTGTTTGCCCACACCAATCCTCAACTAATAGCTTTACTGAAGGTAACTGAAACATTCAGTAACTCTATTAAAATGGCGTTTGGTGTGGACAAATGTGCAGTCATTCATGTAAAGCGAGGGTGGGTGGTGGAGTCGGAGGGTATACAACTCTCTGATTCCACTAACCTAAGATCACTCCTCGTAACTGAGACCTATAAATACTTGGGTATGTCACAGGCGTTATGCATCAATGAGGTCGACATGAAACAAATGTTACAGGAACGTTTCTTCGGCCGCCTGAAAAAGGTATTCAACAGTCTTTTGTCAGGTGGTAACAAGGTGCGTGCCTGTAACAGTTGGGTCATGCCACTCTTGATGTACTCTTTTGGCATACTCAGGTGGACTCAGACTGAACTCGATACCATCGATAGGAAAGTCCGGACTCAGTTGACTGCATTCCGAATACACCACCCACGGTCGTCAGTCATGAGATTGTACATCCCGCGGAAATGTGGGGGTCGAGGTTTTTTAAATGCTAAGACCCTTCATAATCGCGAGGTGTGCAATCTCAGAGACTACTTTCTTAAGTCGAACGTGGACATTCATCGTGATGTAGTCAACGTAGATACCGGACTCACCCCGCTCGGTTTGGCTAAAGAGAACTGGCGCAGGCCTACAATAGTTAGCACTGACAGCCGCAGGGAGGTATGGCAGAGTAAGGAGCTACATGGCAGGTTCTATCGGGCCCTACACAGGCCCGAAGTAGATCTACTGGCGTCTGTGTCCTGGCTACGTTTCAGTGACCTTTTTGGGGAAACTGAAGGTTTTGTCTGTGCAATTGCAGACGAAGTTATTAAGACGAATAACTACCGGAAGTATATCATGAGGGATGGCACAATTGACATTTGTCGAGCGTGTCACCAACCTGGTGAATCCCTCAGGCATATTACTTCCGGTTGTTCTCGTCTTGCTAACGGCGAGTACTTGCACAGACATAATCAAGTAGCCAGGATAATCCATCAGCGACTTGCTCTGAAATACAACCTTGTGAAAGTTGAGGTGCCGTACTATAAGTATGTTCCTGAGCCAGTTCTAGAAAATAGCCATATCACATTGTACTGGGATCGATCTATCATCACTGATAGGACTGTTGTAGCTAACAAGCCTGACATTGTGGTGATAGACCGATCCGAACGCCGAGCATTGATTGTTGATGTCACCATTCCTCATGACGAGAATCTCGTGAAAGCTGAGAAAGATAAACAAGTTAAATACTTGGACTTGGCCCACGAGGTTGTCGACATGTGGAATGTTGACTCAGCAATCATTGTACCGATAGTCGTATCAGTCAACGGACTGATAGCAAAGAGCCTCGACCAACATCTGAAGAGGCTCGGGTTGGATGGTTGGGTCAAGGGCCAGATGCAGAAGGCAGTACTCCTTGATACGGCGCGCATCGTGAGGAAGTTCCTTTCTCTAGAGCCCTAACCACCGGTAGCTTGGTCCCTGTACCCGATGCCGGTGGGATACTATTTTTTATATTTTTAAATGGATATTTTTTAAAATATGTATTTAAAAATATAATTTATAAGATTTTTAAATGAATAAAGAGAATAATAATAATATTTATTGTGTCAAAAATATGTTTTACAAACATAGTGATTGAAGACTCCTTTTAAGCAACGATGCCTGTGTCCGCTCTTCCGTTACAGTGATAATAATTTTGAACACAATACTATATTAAGTTATTCAAAAAACATATAAACTATTTTTACTTTTATTTTAAAATATTCTTATAAGGAGAGTCAAATCAGCCTATGGAAATAAAACTTATCTTATACTTTTGCTGTTGACCGTATAACACCATTTCAATAACATAATGGCTAAGTAGTTGAATTCAAAGAGTTGGCGACTCATGTGGAATTTCGCATCAAAATAATAAAAATCGTAATTATTTCTGCACCTTGGTATGCACCTATGGCTACAAACCAACGCCAACATGCTAACGCATAAAATTTGATATTCTCGTTAGCAGAGGAGGCAAATAATAATTTCACTACATCATCGGCTATAAGTTGTAAACTGGTAACGCTCACCAAAATAAACGAGATCACACAGATCTTAACACTAACGGCAAAGTTCGTGAGGGGGGTGCCACTGTTGTGCCGGATCTTCCTGCTGCCGATGACGTAAAATATCCGACAGAACATCAATAAGTTCACCCACGGAGTACCGTAAATTGCAGCCAGGTATACCCCTTTATATGCCACCATGATCTGCCGTGTGATGAACATATCATTAACATCTGGATACCACTTAAATACCATAACATTAAATCCCTCTGCAGCTATTACCAGAAGCCACATGACTATGGAAAGTTTCAGGAAACTCCACTCCTCGGGCACAAACACTTTCACCATTTTGTTGTACAAGCTCTTAGTGTACACACACATCCAACATCTTAGGTTAGTATTTATAGTTTCAAATACTATTAACTGGATTTCATCTGCGGTTAGCCAACAATCGCAAATTGTATACATCCATCTTGCCAATGCCAGTTGCATAAGAACTTTTTGATCTCGTTTCCTTATCTGCGGCCGGAGTATGAAGAGAATGGTTTGTAGTATCAAACATGATGTTGAAAATATGACTCCCACCAGTGTGACGTATTGGATAAGTAACATTTTATAACGATGCCTTGGGTCCTGGGAGGTTAGTTCGGCGGCTGTACAAAAACTGAGCACTCGACCACGTCGTGCGACTATAAGTAGTTCAATCTCGTCCTTAATAAATTACGTCACTTCTTCTTTTATCGAGTATTAATAAAAATCAAAATATAAAGACAACAAGATATGCTAGTATTATTAGAATTAAGTGTCGTTCAATACCAGTTTTTCAATTTTATGAGTAGCATCCGAAATGTAAATTGATTCAATATTTTATCCATGACTTGAAGGTTAATTCTCGTCCCAACACAGGAAGAAAGGTGTTCGAATTGTGCATTGACAGGAAGAATGATTTCTGTCCTAAAAATAGAAATAATCCAAATAATACCAATATAGGTAATATACAATACCTACCAATAGAGGTATTATACAAGATTGTTCCATAATTTTACACATTGATTCCCGTTTTCTTTTGTTCTTTTAGATCTATTGTAATAATGTAAGATCTGCGGTAGCCTAGTGGTATGGGTAATGGACTGCTGAGACGAGGTCTCGGGTTCGATCCCAGGTTTACCATGGCACACACCAATGACTTTTCGATGCTTTTCGAAGTTATGTGTGTATTTATCGTAGGTTTATAAATGCCCGTTTAATGGCAATAGACTCGCCACCTATTACATTGGGTCCTAAACATAAACTGGCGAAATGTGGGTGCTAGCACCTCTGCCTACCCCTTCGGGAATATAGGCGTGAGTTTATGTTATGTTATATGTTATGTAATAATGTTAAGTATTTCGAGAATATATTCATGTGCGAACTAGTGAAGTTAAATTGTTTGTGGGGAGTGGCGCCGAATGCCGAAACACAGGTTTCTACCTAGTTGGGCAACGGATGTTTTCTCAAATGCTATGTAATGTTTATTTATAGTTCTATTTTAAGAATTGAGTATATAATATAAGAATAAAGAAAGAATAAAAAAGGTACTATCTCAATAAGTAGGTGATATAGTGTCAGTTCAGTCAGAATCCGAATTACATTTCGTTTGCATTACAATATAGAGTCAAGCAGATACCGATTTGCATTTATTTGCCGACTTCAAAAAGGAAGAGGTTCTCAATTCGATCGATATTTTTTGTATATTTGACACAATTATTGTCACGGATCTCAACGCCAATTGTGAACGGATTTATGATTCTTGTTTTGTTAGAAAAGTGATTCCTGAGTTTGCACGACACCCACGGATCGGATTTGTATTTTGGCCCATCCCTGGAAGTACGCCCATGCACAGTGTATGACCCAGATCGACAGCTAGTTTTGAAGAAGAGCAAGTAAGTAACATTTAAAAAGAATATATAATATAACAATAATATACCTATAATATATAATTATGTTATACAATATAATAAAATTATTGAACTAAACTAAATGGTATGCCAGTAACATTAAGAACCAAGCGGTTCGGTGAATCAGTCCTATGCCGCACCATTAAGACCTGGAACTCCCTTAACTCTCACGTCCTTCTTCCTACAGTCCCGGGTCCTTTAACTGGGGAGTGAAAAGGCATCTGATGAGGACGTCAAGCTGAGTGCCACCATTCGGGCCCATTTTTTTTTTTATTTTTTTTCGTGCGGAAATCCCCTCGGATACCCCCCCTGCCGGAACCGGAAGGGGAGGTTATGTCGGACTCGAACCGACTAAAACCGCACGCCGACTGTGGGTCTTGGTGCTAGGCCGGAGGTGAGGTTGTCGTAGACATATCCCTCGCACCCCGGCTGACCCAGGGCCATCCCTTACGGTCTGGCCCTCCTCACCATTCGGGCCCACTAGTGGGTGGCGATCCATAGTTTGGGAAACACTGCTATAAACTATTACTGTTCTGCACACGTGCCCTAAACGTTGTTGCGAGAACGGAGCATTGCTATTGGCCGGCTTCACACACGCTCACAGGTTCACAGTAGGCTGGCGGCCAATCGCAATGCTCCGTTCTCTCAATATGTTTACGATACGATTACAATAGTTTTTCTAAGGGTACGGTTCAGTGGGACCGGTGATGTGATGTAAGTAAAGACCGACATCTACGCGGGCGGAGCCGCGAGCGGAAAGCTAGTTTAATTATAACATAACTTAAGACTAATAAATAGGAGACTGACTATAACAACACGCCGGGGTCAACTGCTACTAAGCTGTATTTGAAGGTGTCTTGATGGCCGAGCTTCCCGGGGTCCTGCCAGCCGCAGCCGGCGATATCCCTGCTGAATGAAGCCGCCCGAGGCTCTGGGAGAGTCTCTCCTCTCGCTCGAAATTCCCCACATTATAGAAAGGAGCTGGAGAGAGGGCAGCGGGCTCCAAAGTGCAAGTTTGGATGCGATAGACATTTTTTTTCCACACAGATTTACTTACAAGTAAACGGATATTTATTAAACTTAGACTTGCATATAAAAGACACATATTATAAAGAAGCTTATATTTCTAATAGTTATCTACATAAATTTGTTAACTTAAATGTAAATGTACTCAGGAATTTATTTATGGTACAAGTAAGTAGAGTCAAAAGTAAAAGTAGCTGACTCAATACACCTGCCTATAGACTGATACTTTTGCTGTTGACTGTACTTATTTATTTATTTATTTTCAAGAAAACCAACAGCGATACAGTAAATGAATTTGTAGACTATAGACTAAGAGTAAGGCTAATAACAGGTTTTCCTTAACTATTACATAAATAATAAATGGGCTTATGAACGGATACAATTTGTTATCTAAATTTTGAATTTACAAAATTTTTAATTAATGCGGAAGACGATCAAAGTGAAAATTTAGTTTAAAACAGTTATTACATTTTGTAACATTAATATAAAAGCTAATATAAACAGTTTTACTTACACCCTTCTATTAATTTACAACAATATATTATATAACACCATTCAATAACATACCTAATGCTAGATGAATTCAAAGAACTCGTTATGTGACTTAAGTGGAATTTCGTATCAAAATAATAAAAATGGCAATTATTTCTGCACCTTGGAAATATCCTATGGCTATTAACCAACGCAACCATTCCGGAATATATAATATTAAATTCACATCTACATTGGCAGGTGCTGACAATCTCGCTATCGCACAACTAACATTTTACAACGATGTCCTGTCAGCTCGACGACGGCACGACTACTAACAGTCCCGGGTCCTTTAAGCGAAGCGTGAAAAGGCATCTAATGAGGCCGTCAAGCTGAGTGCCACCACTGTTACCCTCTTTCGGAGACTTTGCCTTTAGCTTAACATCAGACGAGGTGAAGTCAAATTGACGTGTCCTGTATAAAAAAAAATACCAATATAGGTAATATAAAATACCTATAAAAAATCCATACTAATATTATAAATGCGAAAGTAACTCTGTCTGTGTGTCTGTCTGTCTGTCTATATGTTACGCTTTCAAGCCTAAACCACTGAACCGAATTTGATGAAATTCGGTATAGGGATAGATTAAACCTTGAGAAAGGACATAGGCTATGTTTTGTCGCGATAACCGACATCCACGCGGGCGGAGCCGCGGGCAAAAGCTAGTTATGCATAAATATCATTAGTCTCAATTACCATATGCCAAAATATTTCATGGTTATTTCTTTTATGCACATTGATAGTGAACCGCGGAGCACACCACCTTCCAGAGCAGCCCCTTTCGTCCCGCTGTCAGAGAGTCTGCCCCCCGGGCATGACCTCTCCGGAACTTATTCCGAAGAGGGCATGCCCGGGGGGCAGGTACCCTAAACAGACTTCGAACACAGGTCGGTCGAAGCAAGGAGAATAGGTCAAGGTGGGGTTTCCCAGACGGCCTGGACCTGTGGTGTGAGTGTGGAGTTACTCCACAGACCACCCACTTGTGCACTGGAGGAAGTTATGAGCGCCTCCGAAAACGCAATCTAGGTAGCAGCACACTGGCAACATAGAATCTGAGATTTGAAGTGCCGCCGTCGATTGCAACAATTTTAACAGCAACACCCTACGGCTGGACTGGACCAACACCTCGTCGAGCTCGAGGTAGAGCTGGGTCGTGTCAACTAAGTGGTTGTCTGAGATCACAAGACAGGAGTCCGTCAGGTAACCTACTGCACTTCAGAGAATATGATCAGCTCTTCATTAATGATTTGTTTATTTCTGAACCAACTTAACTTTTGTAGAAATTGCAATTAGGTATACACTCTAAAAATAACACAAGTAACTTGTTTGTAAATGTCAAAAGTCCAAGAGTTTTGCACAAAACTAATATTTGAAGGTGACCTGTGAACTATTATGAGCCATTCAATTTATTCATTTGAGCCAATTTATCTATATTAATATAATTATTATCTATTTTGCTGATGCTCCAGATGAGCCTGGTTTCTCTGGTAATCTCATAATGCATATACTCGTATATAGTGTTTGCTAGTGTTAGATATTTTTTGTTTTCTATATTAACTCTTGGTACCACCAGAATTTCTTAATAAATCAACATTTATCCCTTGAGGGGTGAAATCATGGTTAAAAGTTTACATGGAAATACCGACATTTTCAAAGTTTCATATATTAACTGATTCGGTTTATTATCAAATGGACACTGGACACTCATGATTATTTTAATTTTATTGACTTATTTAATTGACACAGTTAGTATTAGTATTGAAGGGGTCACCTCATCTGCCCATCTCTCAAGCGACCCTTGGCTTAGGCGCCCATCATGTGGACGCTTTGTCGTTGCCGTATCGACGTTATCAGCTTGAAGGTTCCTTGATAGCTCGAGCTTCCCGGGGTCCTGCCAGCCTTACCCGCCAGCCAGCACATCCCTGAATGACACCCGAGGCTCTGAGAGACTCCCCTCTCACTCGAAATGCCCCACATTATGGAAAGATGTACGAAAGAGGTCCCCGGGCTCCAAAGTGCAAGTTTGGATGCGACTGACATTGGCGCTCGGGGGAGAGGAATAAATAAACATTTAAGCATAGAATTTATTCTACATACAAGTAAAAACGAATATTTATTTAACTAACACTTATAGTTACACTCACTTAAACATAAATTAAGCTTATATTTATTTTGTAATAGTTGGGTATCTGTATCATTTTGTTAACATGAATGTACTTACTTGACTAACTGCTTTCGCTATCGAAAGGCACAGGACGGCAACTGCCGAAAGGCAATTTTCGATACTGGGTGCTAGACTTGACTATAAGGCGAATCAATAATTGAATATTGCAGCACTCAGCACGGCTGCAAGCATGTAGTAAATGGTTGGCTCAAAACTCTTACATATTAACGACACCGAAAGAGTTCAACTCATGCCTGAATAGACAATACAATCACACGCATGTATGCACTCACAGACAGACAGACAGTCACACACATAGATACACACACACATTATTTTATTTTTGTTCTAATGATTTGATTGTAGACATTTCAACACTATATTATACGTAATTAGTAATACAATCTATGCTGCACTGTACGGAAGGTGCGGGCATTCGTGATACAGGGTTCACCTAGAACGAATGCCTGTGCGCTCCTTGTAATTTCATTTAATTATATAACTATAATGTACCAATAATTTAACATTATTAACAATAATAATAATAATAATATTTATTGTGTCAAAAACGTGTTTTACAAACATAATGATTGAAGACTCCTTTTAAGCAACGATGCCTGTGTCCGCCCTTCCGTTACAGTGATAATAATTTTGAACACAATACTATGTTAAGTTATTCACAAAACTTATAAACTATTTTTACTTTTATTTTAGAATATTCTTATAAGGAGAGTCAAATCAGCCTATGGTAATAAAACTTATCTTATGCTTTTGCTGTTGACCGTATAACACCATTTCAATAACATAATGGCTAAGTAGTTGAATTCAAAGAGTTGGCGACTCATGTGGAATTTCGCATCAAAATAATAAAAATCGTAATTATTTCTGCACCTTGGTATGCACCTATGGCTACAAACCAACGCCAACATGCTAACGCATAAAATTTGATATTCTCGTTAGCAGAGGAGGCAAATAATAATTTCACTACATCATCGGCTATAAGTTGTAAACTGGTAACGCTCACCAAAATAAACGAGATCACACAGATCTTAACACTAACGGCAAAGTTCGTGAGGGGGGTGCCACTGTTGTGCCGGATCTTCCTGCTGACGATGACGTAAAATATCCGACAGAACATCAATAAGTTCACCCACGGAGTACCGTAAATTGCAGCCAGGTATACCCCTTTATATGCCACCATGATCTGCCGTGTGATGAACATATCATTAACATCTGGATACCACTTAAATACCATAACATTAAATCCCTCTGCAGCTATTACCAGAAGCCACATGACTATGGAAAGTTTCAGGAAACTCCACTCCTCGGGCACAAACACTTTCACCATTTTGTCGTACAAGCTCTTAGTGTACACACACATCCAACATCTTAGGTTAGTATTTATAGTTTCAAATACTATTAACTGGATTTCATCTGCGGTTAGCCAACAATCGCAAATTGTATACATCCATCTTGCCAATGCCAGTTGCATAAGAACTTTTTGATCTCGTTTCCTTATCTGCGGCCGGAGTATGAAGAGAATGGTTTGTAGTATCAAACATGATGTTGAAAATATGACTCCCACCAGTGTGACGTATTGGATAAGTAACATTTTATAACGATGCCTTGGGTCCTGGGAGGTTAGTTCGGCGGCTGTACAAAAACTGAGCACTCGACCACGTCGTGCGACTATAAGTAGTTCAATCTCGTCCTTAATAAATTACGTCACTTCTTCTTTTATCGAGTATTAATAAAAATCAAAATATAAAGACAACAAGATATGCTAGTATTATTAGAATTAAGTGTCGTTCAATACCAGTTTTTCAATTTTATGAGTAGCATCCGAAATGTAAATTGATTCAATATTTTATCCATGACTTGAAGGTTAATACTCGTCCCAACACAGGAAGAAAGGTGTTCGAATTGTGCATTGACAGGAAGAATGATTTCTGTCCTAAAAATATAAATAATCCAAATAATACCAATATAGGTAATATACAATACCTACCAATAGAGGTATTATACAAGATTGTTCCATAATTTTACACATTGATTCCCGTTTTCTTTTGTTCTTTTAGATCTATTGTAATAATGTAAGATCTGCGGTAGCCTAGTGGTATGGGTAATGGACTGCTGAGACGAGGTCTCGGGTTCGATCCCAGGTTTACCATGGCACACACCAATGACTTTTCGATGCTTTTCGAAGTTATGTGTGTATTTATCGTAGGTTTATAAATGCCCGTTTAATGGCAATAGGCTCGCCACCTATTACATTGGGTCCTAAACATAAACTGGCGAAATGCGGGTGCTAGCACCTCTGCCTACCCCTTCGGGAATATAGGCGTGAGTTTATGTTATGTTATATGTTATGTAATAATGTTAAGTATTTCGAGAATAGTTTCATGTGCGAACTAGTGAAGTTAATTTATTGTTTGTGGGGAGTGGCGCCGAAAGCCGAAACACAGGTTTCTACCTAGTTTGGCAACGGATGTTTTCTCAAATGCTATGTAATATTTATTTCTAGTAATATTTTAAGAATTGAGTATGTAATATAAATAATAAAGAAAGAATAAAAAAGGTACTAATCTCAGTGAGTAGGTGATATAGTGTCAGTTCAGTCAGTATACGAATTACATTTCGTTTGCATTACAATATAGAGTCAGGCAGATACCGATTTGCAGTTATTTTCCGACTTCAAAAAAGAAGAGGCTCTCAATTCGATCGATATTTTTTGTATATTTGACACAATTATTGTCACGGATCTCAACGCCAATTGTGAACGGATTTATGATTCTTGTTTTGTTAGAAAGGTGATTCCTGAGTTTGCACGACACTCACGGATCGGATTTGACTTTTGGCCCATCCCTGGAAGTACGCCAATGCACAGTGTATGACCCAGATCGACAGCTAGTTTTGAAGAAGAGCAAGTAAGTAACATTTAAAAAGAATATATATTATAACAATAATATACCTATAATATATTATTATAGTATACAATATAATAAAATTATTGAACTAAACTAAATGGTATGCCAGTAACATCAAGAACCAAGCGGTTCGGTGAATCAGTCCTATGCCGCACCATTAAGACCTGGAACTCCCTTAACTCTCACGTCCTTCTTCCTACAGTCCCAGGTCCTTTAACTGGGGCGTGAAAAGGCATCTGATGAGGACGTCAAGCTGAGTGCCACCATTCGGGCCCACTGGTGGGTGGCGATCCATAGTTTGGGAAACACTGCTATAAATTATTACTGTTCTGCACACGTGCCCTAAACGTTATTGCGAGAACGGAGCATTGGTTGGCTTCACACACGCTCACAGGTTCACAGAAGGCAGGCGGCCAATCGCAAGGCTCCGTTCTCTCAATATGTTTACGATACGATTACAATAGTTTTTCTAAGGGTTGGTTCAGTGGGACCGGTGAAGTGATGTGAGTAAAGACCGACATCTAAGTACGTGAGCGGAGCCGCGAGCGGAAGGCTAGTTTAATTATAACATAATTATAACAAATAGGAGACTGACTATAACAACACGCCGGGGTCAACTGCTACTAAGCTGTATTTGAAGGTGTCTTGATGGCCCGAGCTTCCCGGGGTCCTGCCAGCCGCAGCCGGTGACATCCCTGCTGAATGAAGCCGCCCGAGGCTCTGGGAGAGACTCTCCTCTTGCTCGAAACTCCCCACATTATAGAAAGGAGCTGGAGAGAGGGCAGCGGTCTCCAAAGTGCTAGTTTGGATGCGATAGACATTTTTTTTCTACACAGATTTACTTACAAGTAAACATTAAAGAAGCTTATATTTCTAATAGCTATCTACACAATTTTGTTAACTTAAACGTAAATGTACTTAGGTACTTATTTATGGTACAAGTAAGTAGAGTCAAAAGTAAAAGTAGCTGACTCAATACACCTGCCTATTGACTGATACTTTCGCTGTTGACTGTACTTATAACACTATTTAATAACATACCTAATGCTAGATGAATTCAAAGAACTGGTTATGTGACTTATGTGGAATTTCGTATCAAAATAATAAAAATGGCAATTATTTCTGCACCTTGGAAATATCCTATGACTATTAACCAACGCAACCATTCTGGCATATATAATATTAAATCCCTTTGTACATTGGCTGGTGCTGTCAATTTCGCTACATGCTCAACTATAATCTGCAAACTTGTAACGCTCACCAAAATAAACGAGATCACACAAATTTTAACACTAACGGCAAAGTTCGTGAGGGGGGCGCCACTGTTGTGCCGGATCTTCCTGCTGACGATGACATAAAATATTCGACAGAATATTATAAAGTTCACCCACGGAGAACCGAACACCGCGATAACGAACACCCACTGATATGCCATCATTATCATCCATGTGATATACATATCATTATTATGTGAACTCCACTTTAATATCATTATGTATGATACCACCGAAACTATTGAAATAAGCCACACAACTATCGTAAGTTTCAGGAAACTCCACGTCTCTTGCACAAACACTTTCACTATTTTGTCGTATAAGCTCTTCGTATACACATACATCCAACATAATAGGTGGACATTTATAATTCCGTTTAACGTTGTGGTGACTTCATATCTGGGTAGCCCAATATCGGTAATTGTATACATCAATCGCGCCAAAGCCAGCTGCATAAGAACTTTTTGATCATGTTTCCTTATCTGTGGTCGGAGTATGAAGAGAATGGTTTGTATAATAAAACATAATGCTGAAAATGTGGCTCCCACCCTAGACACGTATTGCACCACTAACATTTTACAACGATGTCCTGTCAGCTCGACGGCTGTACAAAAACTGAGCACTCGACCACTGCGTGCGGATACTTAGTTCAATCATGGCAGCTAAGTATTAAAAAAAATTCAACAGGTATTTTTTATTGAGAATTTAAATATAAAAACAACATGTTATGCCAGTATTTATTTTTAGGTGTCGCCAAATACGAGCTTTGCATTCTATGCGTAGAACTAGAAATGTAAATTGATCAAAGGAGGACGGCCGCGTTGTATGGAGCCACGGCTTAGGCGTGTACATTTTTTTACTTAAATCAAAATACTGCTATTTGGTAGCTGAAGCTATGTATATACCAACAATATAAATAGTTTAGTACCAACTTAATTTAAATTCCACATGAAGAATCGGGTTATCCATGTTCAAGCGTAAGTCTTCGTGTGAGCGGGTGCAGTATCCAAAGAATTGCCAGGGTCAACGTTTAAAGAAGATACAGGGTCCAATAGCAATCCAGGGTCGTCGTAAGAGTTATCGCAATCAATTTTGTATCAAATTATTCAAATAATAACGAGAAATGATAGCAGCCGTACACGTCAAGCGAATGACAATAATTGACATGACATTAGTCGAGTGTTAATAGAGTAAGAAAATAAAATACCCATGCGCTTTATCATTTTTCAATTCAATTTATTTTAAGGCATACATTTGGGTCTCAAATAAAAATATTTTGATAGTAAATGAAAAATAATCATAACTTATGAGCGTTACAGTCTTCGACAATATCTTGATAATTATATTTTTATTTATTAGTCAGTGGTTTTATTTTATTTTCTCCACAGTTTTTTTATGTGTGCAACATTAACTGCCTTTTTGATAATGGATGTATCCATTTATTGTGCTTAATCATTTTAAATACTTCCAAATACTTTTTCAATATGGGTTCTCTTGATACTACAATATTGTGCCTACTATTATTTCACAATAAAAGAAGACTATAACCCTTTTCATTTTGCTACGAAACAGCTGTACAGCAGAAAGCCGACTCTGGCCGTCCTCCTTTATTTTATTTTTGGTACATCATATTAACATACTATACAGGGTGTATTTTTGAAACGGGGCAGTAAGGGCAAGTACCTTAACCGTTGCAGTTACAGCAAAACGTTCATAAAAGACCTTCTCTAACTTTTTGGGACATTTTGAACTGCATTCACAGATTTTGTAAAAAACTTACAGTTAGCAAAAAAAATGCAAAAAGTTCAAATTTTTTTTTTTTATGCCATACGATTCTATTTTATGTGGGGATCAAAAAACTCTATGGGACCATTTTAGCTTTCAGTACTAGAAAAGACAGAAAACGCCAAAAACGTTTCCCATACATTTCGTAAGGAAATATGATAAATCAACTCGAAACTCATAGGTCAGGTAAAATTTTGAACTTTTTTAAATAAAAAAAATCATTTAAACATTTAAGAAATTGGTTTATGAAATAAATTGCTCAAAATGATTTCCATTTTCACGAATACATAAGTCTATCCTTTTTTGCACTGAATGAATGGCGGCTAATAATGTTCTGGGATGAATATTACGTAAAATGGTCATTAATGCATCCTTGAGCTCTTGAACACTGGCGTACGTCGTCTTATACACCTCGTTTTTCACGAAGCCCCATAAAAAAAAATCAAATGGGTTAGATCGGGGCTACGAGGTGGCCACTGTGTTGGACCATGTGTACCGAATAGGCGGCTCAAATTGGAACGTGAAAGGTGACTGTTATGTGGCGGAGCACCATCTTGTTGAAAATGAACTTTTCGCAATTCCGACAGGGGCCATTCGTCCATCTCGTTTTCAAGATGGTGTAAAATGACTTCATTATACATGGCAGAATTCAGTTTCCCTTCATAAAATTCCACCATTATGACTCGATTGGACATAATACATTTATACCACACCAACAGTTGAATGAGAAGCGAACCTGATTATGACTTGCCGTAACTCTTAGTGGATTTTCTTTGGACCAATAGTGGTGATTTTTTCTGTTGTACATACATACCGTTATTGGAAAAATTCGTTTCGTCTGACCACAGTATGTAATTTAAAAATTCATGATCTCTGCTTATTTTTCCTCTTAGCCATCTGCAAAAAGTAAGCCTTCGAACATCATCACCCGGATGTAACACTTGAACTATGCGCCCATATCGATAGCACTTGTAGCCGTATTTCTTCCATATTTTTATCACAAGGGAGTGGGATACACCTAATTCAAGGGCGACTTGCCTGGACGATACCTCTGGATTTGCTTCGACATAAGTCAGAACCGCAATCTCCGTGTCCATGTCCACACGAGGCTGCCGCTTTCTTTTGAAAGAACCCTGCAATTCCAGGTTTTTCAAAAGATTTGTAATAACCTTTCTTGTTGGCACATGCCGCAACGGATACTTATTGCGGTACCACACTAATGCAGCTCCCGCATTTCGATTATTGACAAAATACGCTTCTAATAAGTCAATTTTTTCACGATTAGAAGACATTTTAGCGAAAATCCTTAATTAATAACTCATACGAAGTTTCTCAGCTGAAACTAAGTATAACACACAGATTTTCGAATCAAATTCGAAATTTGAGGGTAAAAATTCTTTTTATTTACTTTACAGTCAATTCTACCCACTTCCTGGCCATAACAAAAAGTTAGACCAGTGGTTCTCAAACTTTTTAAATGACGGAACCCTTTTGGGAAGCAAAATACTTGATGGAACCCTACAATAAAACAATTATTTTTATAAGTGTATTCTTTATTAATCAGCATAATAAAAGTACAATGTATCAGTTACTAATTATTATTTACTTCACCACTTGGTAAGGACAATAATAGAAAACATTAAAAAAGAAAAAAATCTAACTAGTGGGAGGTATGAAACTGTTTTTTATTTTTCATCAATTGCTTGATATCAGGTTTGATGGAAGAAAGTTAGAGTCTCATATCAGCTTCGGCGTCCAGTCTATTGCGATATTTTGTTTTCGTGGCTGCGTAGGTAGAGAATCCTGTTTCGCACAAATATGTAGTTGGGAACGGGAGAAGAATATCCAGAGCCTTTTGGCCAAGCATTGCATATTCATCTTGGATTCTGCACCAAAAATCATTAAGAGGCGTCGTTTTGAACAATGACTCCATACTTGTGTCTGATGACATTTCTAAAAGAGATTCATATATCTCATTTGACATGTTTTCAGGCTTTTCCAAGTTGGGTAAAAAAGGATTATGAATCCAGGAGTTCACTTTAATTTTTGTATTGTGTTCTTCGGGAAAATACTTTTCAAAAGATGCGCGCATCGAACTGAGATATTGGACCAATTCTTCAAACACATTATCTTCAAACATTTCTGAGTCGTTTTCGCTAACAAACTCACTGAGTAACGTAAAACTTTCTATTTCTTTCTTACCAATGCAAATGATCCAAAAATCTAATTTTCTTTTAAAAGCAGTTATTTTATTATAGGCCTGAAACACTGTTGTCTGTTTACCTTGCAACGATAAATTTAATTCGTTAAGTTTTTGAAAGATATCCGCCATAAAAGACAATCGGAACAACCAAGTTTTATCATACAAACGGTCCTTCAAATTAAAAGAAGTATCTGCTGAAAGAAACATTTGTAACTCGGCTCTAAGTTCAAATAGCCTTGTTAAAGTTTTTCCCCGAGACAGCCATCGCACTTCTGTATGGAGCAGCAGTGTTTTATGTTTGCTGCCATAATCTTCACACAATAATGAGAACAATCGGGATTGTAGTGGTCGTGATTTGATAAAATTAATTATTTTTACCGCTTCATCCATAACTAATTTTAGATTAGACGGCATTTGCTTCATCGCAAGTGCTTGTCTATGCAGAATACAATGACTGGAACTACAATTAGGCGCTTTATTTTTCATTCGTGACACTGCTCCTGCTGTTTTACCTGTCATCGCCTTGGCCCCATCTGTACAAATGTCAATGCAATTGTTCCAACTGAGATTATGTTCTTCAAAAAATATATTTATTTTATTAAAAATTTCTTCCCCGGTAGTGTTTGTAAGCAGCGATGAACACATAAGCATGTCTTCTTCAAAAGAACTTTTATATGGATATCTCACAATAACCAGCAGGATAGCCAAACCAGCGACATCAGTCGACTCGTCCATTTGCAAAGCGAATCGTGTATTTTGTAGACGTGTAACTAGTTCTTGTTTGACGTAGCTTGCCAGATCATGGATTCGTCGTGAAACAGTATCGTTTGATAGCGGAACAGTAGAAAGATGCTTTGCAGATTTTTCATCAAGCATACATTTTGTTATGTCTAATACACATGGTTTTATTAATTTCTCAGCGATAGTGTGCGCTTCACCTGCTTGTGCAATGCGATAGCTAACTAAATATGATGCCTCCGTGGCCTTTTCGTTGGTAGTTTGTGTTACATGCATCATATTTTTTTGACTTTCTAATAACTGATCTTTTTTGCGAACAAAAAATTCTTTATTCTTGTCTTTAGTCTCGGGGTGTACGGTTTCTAAATGTCGACGCAATTTGGCAGGTGCCATGGAACTATTAGGAAGCAGTTTACTACAGAGCATGCAGAGAGGTGAGCCGTTGGAATCAACAAATCCGAAACTGATATAAGATTCATCATACTTCCTTTTTTTCGTCTTTGAAACCGTCGAGCTTGACGTCGTGGCACTCGTGGCATCATCTTCTGGATCGGTGATTGCTAAATTCTCCGCGCGCATTGCTTTTGAACATTCAGCGTCATTAGAAGATGTTGTTGGAACACGTTTAACACCTTTAAGCCAACGTTCCATTCTTCTTTATTTATAATGTTACAAGTCAGGATAGTGGGGTTTAAATAATGCACAATCGTTACTGCGTATAAGAGACTAAATTTAGAACCTACAGGGAAGAAATGTATAAAACTGAGACAACAGAATACAGCAGGCAGTAAAACAATGAACACTAGTTTCTCGCTAGCGAGCTTGTAAGTAGGTAGTAACTTATCGCTCCGAACGCTAATCATCAACTGACGACGCCAACGCGCGATCGCCGCTTTTATACTTAGTCCTAGACTCGATCTCAAATATTCTCGAAAATACTCGAGTCGGCACCTTTGATAAACAAAAAGCAAAAATAAAAACAGAAATTTAAAAATAGCGTTGTAAACAATATCGACTTTATCCTTTGAAGTTAGAGACGAAAGTCGCTTGTTGACAACTATAGCGTCTAATTCAGAGGCGGCTTTTATCAAAGAGACTGAGCGCTTACAAGTATACTACCCGCTCGTTTTAAGTTTGCCGCTGGCGATAGGTATGAGTGTATGACGTTCGAAATTTTTTATTTAATTGTAACAATAAAAATTGTGTACGTTAGATATTTGGGTAAAACTATGACACATTATAAGTTTTGTTGTCACGTGGGGGAGGGTACGCGCATTCCACAGACCGGCAAACTTAGAGCGAACGCGTTGTACAAGTATAAAATTGTTGAGACCAAACTTATGAGATATTGTACCAGCTAATGTAACACAAGCTTATACAAATACAAATAAATAAATAAATAACATTCATAGCGTTTTGTCTCCGCGCGGCCGCGGAGTCCGCACAGCCGCGGAGCGACCAGAGAGAGGTGTTTTGATTTTTTTATTTCTAAATTCTTGCGGAACCCCGACAGAGGTATCACGGAACCCTAGGGTTCCGCGGAACACACTTAGAGTATAGCTGAGTTAGACCATCGTAGAAATTTGTTTCTGTTGCCGAAATGTATGGGAAACGTTTTTGGCGATTTCTGTCTTTCCTAGTACTGAAAGCTAAAATGGTCTCATAGAGTTTTTTGATCCCCACATGAAATAGAATCGATTGGCATAAAAAAAAAATTTTGGACTTTTTGCATTTTTTTGCCAACTGTAAGTTTTTTACAAAATCTGTGAATGCAGTTCAAAATATGTCAAAAAGTTAGGGAAGGTCTTCTAAGAACGTTTTGCTGTAACTGCAACGGTTAAGGTACTTGCCCGTACTGCCCCGTTTCAAAAATACACCCTGTATAGAACTCTAATTTTATTATTCTCATACCTAATCTTATTCATCTGTCTGAAGCTAAATGTGGCGAAGACAGAATACTTGGCATTAAACTCAACAGATCCAACACCGAACGGGTCGATGACGTGGTCGAGCGCACGGATCAGGTTAAGTGGGATCTGTACTTCACGTGACTGGTGACATTGACTACGACGTCAAGGCACGTATTGCCGCCGCGTGGGCCGTATGCCGTATGGACACAGTGATGAAGACCATAGAGACTCACGTGCTGTTACACCGAGGAGATATCCGATGTCGATGAAAAAACCTTGGATTCCATCAAAACCTGGACAGTTCTGGATGCTCTGCAGCGATGTCATGTCGATTGGCGATACATCGAGGTGCTGAGATGCTTGTATGACATTGCCATAATGTCCGTCCAGCGCCAAGACCAGAAGACTTAACCCATTGGCCTCCACCGTGGAGTGAGGCAGGGGGAATTTATATCCCCTAAACTATTCACCAACGCATTGGAGGACGTCTTCAAGACCCTGGATTGGGTTGGGCGAGGCATCTACATTAACGGTGAGTGCCTACATCTGGTGTCACGCGTAAAGATCGCGTGAGGAACTCTCACAATCCGCGGCAGCCTTCATGTCCGTGACATTGCAGATAAAATGCAAGAGAGCCACCTTCGCTGGTGCGGCCACGTCTTGCGGCATCCACCCAGCTACGTGGGTAACAAATGCCTGGCAATAGCACCCCCATCGGGTCCAAGTAGAAGTGGTAGGCCCAAGAAATGCTGGCTTGGCTTCGTTAAGGGTGACATGCGTGCAAACGGTCTCACTACCTTGGACGCCCAAGATCGTATGAAGTGGAGGAGGAAGAGTCGGAAGGCGGACCCTGAGCTGCGAGGGCACCGTAGCCTCGGATGCAATCAGGACTAACGTCCTTGTATAGATGATGATGACCTTATCTTATTCATCGCTGAATCAAAAGCATTGAATTGTGTTTAAATTATGAATTGACAGAATGTATTCTACTCATAAAAAATTAATCGCATTTCGGTAAGGTTTTAATCTAATCTTCTTCTTCATATATTCCTAGCGTTAGTATCCTGCCTCACTAGGACGCCAGGGCCCTATCGCCCATCATTATCATCCAACCCCAATATGGTTAAAGGGTGGGAATAGGGTGTAGGTGAACGCTCACTAGGGGCTTCACGTGGGTGAACGCTCACTGTCTTGCGACAGAGTTCGAGCACCGCTACATCAGCTTAAGCCCGTTTCTACATGGGGTGATGATGACGTTGTTTCAGTTTGCACACTTTCCTGCCCTGAGGTAAAGGTGGACTGTAGCTATAGGGTGTCTCAGTAAGAGTGCACTTTTTTTTAAGTTGGAATATATTTTTTTCATGCAAGTGGCAACTCTGAAATGTTGCAGTTGTCACCTCAATTTATTCCGATTATTAAAAATGGAGCGCTTTTCGAAAGAACAACCCGTTACAATTGTAAAAACTCATTACAAAACAATCGATTTATTGTAGCAACGATTTCCAGAACACATTGTCTCACGAAATTCTGATGTCAACTGGCCACCAAGATCGTGCGATTTAACGCCGTGCAATTTTTAGTTAGTTCACAATTGTCTGACGCACAGCACGGATTCAGATTGGGACGTAGCACGTCCACTAACCTACTGAACTTTATGGTGCAAGTGGTACCGGCAGTTGATGCTGGCACGCAGGTCGACGCAGTATATTTCGACTACAAAAAGGCATTCGACACCGTTGATAATGATATCCTTTTAAGGAAGCTAGCTGACATAGGATGAACGCAGCACATGCTGCAGTTTTTTGCTAACTACATGAGGGATCGGCTGCAATACGTCGATTACAACGGGTGCATATCTGAGACATATTACACCAGGTCCGGAGTGAGTCAGGGTAGCAATTTAGGTCCTCTCGAGTTCCTCATTATGATAAACGACTTGCCAGAGGTTTTTCGACATGGTACATGTTTATTGTTTGCTGATGACCTTAAGTTGCTACTCGAGGTTCGGAATAGGTCGGATTGTGAACGCTTGCAAGACGACATAAATAAAGTGATAGAGTGGAATCAGAGTAATAAGCTCTCCTTTAACGTCTCTAAATGCTCGACTATGTCATTCACCAGAGCACATAACCCTATACAGTACGAGTACAAGGTGGACGACGTACAGATTCAGCGGGTAACAGAGGTAAGAGACCTGGGAGTGATCGTCACTCCACATCTAACGTTCCGGGAGCATATTATTAGGATATGCAAGAAAGCATACAGAAACTTAGGTTTTGTGTTGAGACAGTCCAGTGGTTTCACTAACATAACTACAGTAAAAGTGCTGTATGACGCTTTAGTCAGGAGCCATCTGGAACATAATGCAGTCATATGGTCTCCTTGTGAAGAAAAATACTGTGTTATGTTAGAACGCGTACAAAATAAATTCTTAAGACACTTATATTTTAAATTATACGGAGTGTACCCTTTTTATCCATTAATGTATCCAACGTTGTTTGTTTTGGGTATGGTGGGATACAACCAACTTAGGGTACGCAGAGAATACACACTTGCGGTATATGTAATTATGTTATTACGGGGAGTAGAGCACAACGCGGGAGTGTTGAAGCACCTTCAGCTTAACGTGCCGGACGGATATGTGTCTAAACGTAGACGTCCACAGCTGTTACGTGTACCAGCAGCTAGGACTAACTTACGCGCAAAAAATCCGCTAACACGTACAATACGGGTTCTGAATGAGGTACATAACAGAATAGACATATTCTCGGATAGTTTGAGGGAACTCACAAAGGTGATAATGTTTATTGCTTGCTATAGCACATTCACGATTACGATTGTGTAGTGTGGGCGCTCAACAGGGATTTTTTCGATTTATTCGATTGCTACAAATATATTTTAATAAATGAGATTAATTGGTTAAAAAAAAAACAATAAAAAAAATGTTAATTGTATGGGTTTGATATAAATAGTTAAGAAACTGTGTGTCTTCGACTTATATAATTTACATTTACACTAGCGGCACTATTGTATTAGGTTTGATATGTACCTGTAATGATAGTGTAAAAGTTATAAATAAATAAATAAATAAATAAATAAATCTAAAAGTAATTGCAAACTAAAGTTAATTTGAATATATAAGTCTAGAAAGTGTATCTTATTAATAATTCCATTATAATTACGTGTGGTATTTCTTAATATTGAGCTTAATTTCTGTTGATTTTTGTTTACAAGATTTATTTGTTTGATAAATTCGGCCACAGCGTGTTCGGCTACATATAAGGTTTGTTTCTGAGATGTAACCACCTTATTGACTGAATTACGTAAACCAGATATTGCATTTTCAATTTTAACGTCGTCATAATCTAAGTTGCCTGTAATTGTTTTAATTATAGAGCCTAAACCATTGATAATACCACGTCTAGTTCTATGTTTGGGAGTTATAAATATAATTTTCTTACTTATCGAATTTATGCTACTTTCTATTTGGTCCTTATAGGTTCTATGTAAATCCTCGTCGTCTTCAGCGTGTTTAGTCTCGGCATATATAACCATAAGCTTGAGCGCTGTTTCGTGTAAGTATGAGACATTATACGCGCAAGCCAAACTAAAAGTATCAACCTGTTTCAAAAGCTGAGCTTGTTTTAGAAGGAGGATTCCATTTACGTTATCTACAGGATTAAAGGTTACGGTTGCGGCTGCGTAGAGCACGAAGGCTCCTGTGACGAGGACCCTGGAACAAGATGGGGTCTGCGTAAGAGCTTAAAATGAACTCTTATGGATTTCGAGTTCGGGTGGTTACCTATAATTTCTGCTACGTTGTTAGGATGCAGGTGGATGATTTTGTAGGGGCCTTTGAATACCGGCTTTGTCTTGTCGCTCCTCGTAGTCTTGGCGACCTGTTTATAGACTGTTTCACCTACCTTAAACATCATTGCTTCGGCTGTCTGGTTCCTCTTTTCTATCACCTGTTCTTTATTTTTCGATACGTGAGCTGCTAAACACTCTTGCACTGCTTCTGCATTTTTCCGGTGATTAAGCACATAATCCTGGTATAACTCTTTAGGGTAAAACAGTTCTAGAGGGTTCCTGGAAGCTGTGTGACCAAATAAAAGTTCTCGTGGTGTGTAACCTGTTGTGGAGTGGATGGCGTTATTATACGCTATAATAGCATATTTCATCAGTAACTGTATCGGTTCATCTTTGTTGGTCATTCGTTGTATTCTAATGATTTCGCCAATAGTTGAATGAAATCGTTCTATTGGTGAGTTTGAATTCGGATTGTAGGGTGTCGTAAAGTGGATATTAATGTCGTGAGAGGCACATATTTCCTTTATCACGTCATTGTCGAATTTCGTGTCGGAGTCTGTGGTGATTTTAAGTGGCAAACGAAAAGATAGAAAATATTTGCAACAGTGCTTCCGCTATGTGAACACTGCTAGATGTATTTAAGGGCACAGCTTGTGCAAATTTAGAAAAATTATCTATTATAGTCAGAAATGTTGCACCGCCTGTGGAATATAGGTCCATGAATAGGTGTTGGAAAGGTTTAGTGGGTGTTTCTGTTATAGCTAGTGTGGGTCTCACAGGATGTCTTTCATATTTCGCCCTAAGACACACGTCACATTGGTTTATGTACCTTTGGATAGAGAGTAACATATTGGGCCAATGATAATTTCTAAGGAGGTGTTTATGGGTTTCTTGGATTCCTCTATGCGATGATTTACCCTCATGGTACCGCTTTATCATCTCTTCTTGTTCGTTTTTATTTTCTATGACTGTAACACGCGACGTACACCGTATTAATTTGGGACCTCTGTCATTGAAGATGGTGGTATAAACTCTCGAAAAAGCTAGATAAAGGTTTTCATCGTAGAAATAGCAATGGAATATACGATTGGCAATTGTATGTTCTTTTAGGAATCGAATTATTTCGGACTCGGTGTTATTAATTGGGATAAACACATCTTTAATAACTGTTCTTTTTTTTTTTTTTTTTTTTTATTTATTTAGGACACGTCAATTTGACTTCACCTAGCCTGATGTTAAGCTAAAGGCAAAGTCTCGGAAAGAGGGTCACCATCGTAAACATTTACCATGTTAACAGTGGTGGCACTCAGCTTGACGGCCTCATTAGATGCCTTTTCACGCCCCGCTTAAAGGACCCGGGACTGTAGGAAGAAGGAAACACGTGAGCTGGCAGGGAATTCCAGGTCTTAGTGGTGCGGCATAGGAATGAATCACTGAAACGCTTGGTTCTAGCAGGTATACTCTGTACTGTAAATGGATGACATCTTAGCCCTGCACGTGTCGTCCTGTGAAGGAAAGGGGAGGGTGGGACTAATTGGAAGAGCTCGTCAGAACATTCACCATGGTAGAGACGGTAGAAAACTGCCAAAGACGCAACATCTCTACGCATCTGCAAAGGCTCGAGGGTGGTCGTGACCTCAGGATCCCCAATAATGCGGATCGCACGTCGCTGCAACCTGTCGAGAGCATCTAATAAGTACTTTGCGGAGCCGTCCCAGAGATGTGAGCAGTATTCCACGCAGGAACGAATTTGGGTCTTGTATAGAAGACACCGCTGCTCCGGCGTGAAAAAAGGTCTCACTCTGTTCAGGACTCCGAGTTTACGCGAGGCTGATTTGATGATACTCTCGATATAGTTTTTGTTATTCAGTTTGAAGCGAACATCCATACCGAGGATAGTGAGGTGATCCTGCAGTGGCAGTGGTGTGCCATGTACGCCAGAAGATCACCCGTTGACCGTTTCGGTTTGAAACCGTATTGCCGGTCACTAAGCAAGGAGTGATCCTCTAGGTGGCGCATGAGCTGTGTGTTAATTATGTGCTCGAACACCTTACACAGCACTGAGGTGACGGCTATGGGTCGATAGTTGGCTGGGTCTGAGCGATCCCCCTTCTTGGGGATCGGCTGGACATTCGCCTCCTTCCAAGCCGAAGGCACTGTACCCGAACTATAGGACAGTCGGTACAGCCGCGTTAGCATAGGAGATAACTCCGCTGCACATTTTTTAAGTACAACCGCTGGAATACCATCAGGACCACTGGCTTTCCGGACATCGAGTGATTGCAGTACTGCACGGACATCGCGTTGCCTGATACGTATATCAGGCATTGCGTGGTCACCAGTGGGCACTGTCCGTGGTTGCATACCACAATCATCGACTCGGGAGTTGGCCGCGAAGAGATTGACCAGCAAATTTGCTTTCTCTTGCGGCTCATGGGCCAGAGATCCATCGGGATTGCTCAGCGGGGGCAGCGAGGGCTGGCAGAAGTTGGCTTGCACGGCTTTGGCCAGTTGCCAGTAGCCACGGCTACCCGTGGGATGCGCCACTAGCTCTTGGCCCAGCCGCGCTATGCGCTGGGCATCCGCCCTGACGCATGCCCTCTTGCAGACCTTTGTGGCTCTGTTGTACGCCGCCTTGAAGTGACCCACGTTGGGATCGCGCGTGGCGCGCGCCCGCACCCAGGCGCGGTACGCAAACTGTTTATGCTCAACAGCCTCCGCGCACTCGCGCCCGAACCACGGACGCGCTCCGCGGACTCCGGTGACATCGGTGTATGGGATATAGTATTCCATACCTAGACCGATCTCACCGGCGACGGCAGTAGCGCTCTCAGATGGGTTCTTACCCTCAAAGCAGCGTTCAACCCACGGGATGGACGCATAATAGTCGCGCAATCCATCCCAGTCCGCTGACGAGTAGTGCCATAGCCGCCTCTTCCCCTGCACGGGTCGTGGGGGCGCTACAATGGGCACGGTGGAGCGGACCAGACAGTGGTCGGAGTTACCTAAAGCAGCAATCACCGAGACACTGTACTGGTCCGGGTGACTCGTCAACAGAAGGTCAAGCAGAGAGGGCTCTAGGCCGGACTCTCTTGGTATCCTCGTGACCTTGTGCACCAATTGAGTCAAGTCATGCGCCAGGGCAAATGCGTGAGTGGCTCTTCCCGCATGGTTTGTTATGGCGGAGCCCAACCAGATCTTGTGGTGGGCGTTAAAATCCCCCAAAAACACCAATTCGGCGTTCGGAAACCGCTCCTGCGCATCATCTGCCGCCTGACTCAGGTATTCGAATAGTCGAGTTATCTCTGCATCTCCTGTATGGGAACGGTAAAGGCACACATAGACCTGACTCGTGGAGCCATGGTCTACGTGTACCCAAAGGATGGAAAAGGATGGGTCCTCTAGACAGCGCAAACGGCGACAACAAATATCCGCCCTAACAAACACGCACACCCCGGCTTTTGCTCGGAAATTTTCCTCGATAACATAGCCGGGGTAAAGCAGGTAGGTCGTGTCGTCAGGGCGGCGTATTTGTGTCTCCGTTAGAAACAGCATAGGTGGTTTCGCCGTCTCCAGGTGTTGGTGGACGGCGTTGAGGTTCTTATGGAGCCCACAGATGTTCGTGGACTCCACCTCAAATAGAGTTTTTGTGGGAGAGTCCCTAGCCGCTGTTTCAACAATTTTTGTTTTTTGCGCTGCCATGAGGTGAAGGGTAAGGGAAGGCGTGAAAAAGAGGTGATTGTCGCCGCAGCACCGCGTGACAAAACATGGGAGATTGGTTTCATCTATGAATGTGAGGCGTGACGAGAGCCGACGCGCCGAACGGAAGGGCCCCCGTACCCTCCCGAATATGGTCGCCGGGCTCCCGTCCGGTCGCCAACCGGCACGACGAGCCATATCGGGATTATGCGCGACCTGGTGGGGCAGCCTCCCAGGGTGGTTAGTCCCAGTTGGGCCCCTGTACTATGCCGCGGGCGGCCAGCGGCACCACCGTTTCTACGGGTCTCCCTGCCCGGCGCGGCGCCCCGCGTCACACCCCACTAGACTACGCCAAAACCCACCGGTCCCACTAGTGCTGCGACTACCATCACCTCGGCCCGGCTATGCACCTATGCACTTGCTGATCCCTGAACGCAATCCAACCGAGATTGGATTACTATGGAGGGTTTTTCGCACTTGTGCACGGTGGTACCAACCCGGTCGAAATAAGTGTCAAATTTGTGCCATCAAATTTCTACCACCTATCTTTCTTCTACTCTATAAGAGGAGCCTGGGGTGGATCTAATATAAAACTGCTTAAGCTGTTTGTCTATTGCGTCGGATAGTATAGGTATGCCATTATTTTCGTTATCAGGCTGTGTGTGGTTTGTCGAAACTAACTGGTCGGGGTCAATTATTGTAATGCTCATTGTGTCTGTGTCTTTGTCAGTATTTGATGGCACAGCGCTACTAATTGCGATGTCATCGTCATCCCTCACGTCCCTATTGATATCATTAGGACGTAGCGGGTTGTTTTCCGCCTCTACATCTCTAAGTACGTCTTCTAATAGTCTATTTACGTCTTCAGTTTCGTCCTCTCCGGGATTAACTGCTAAGGAGTCTATACTGTTATGGAAAATTTTTACTCTCGATAATGCGTCTGCGTTGGTGTTTTGTTCGCCCGTTTTGTATACTACTTGGTAATCGTATTCGGCTAGTTTTAGTTTCCAACGAGTTAACTTTGAGTTGGGGTCTTTTAAGGACATAAGCCACATAAGAGGTCTATGGTCTGTATAGATTGTAAACTTACGACCGTATAGATAGGGCCTAAAGTACTTAGTTGCCCAAATGATTGCTAACAGTTCCTTTTCTGTGGTTGAATATCGTGTCTCTGTATCGGATAGTGTCCGTGATGCAAATGCAACCGGTTTGTCCGAGCCGACAGTTCCTTGTGAGAGTACAGCACCTAAAGCAAAGTCTGATGCGTCGGTTGTCAGGATAAACTGTTTGTCGAAGTCAGGATATTGCAGAATCGGGGCATTTGTCAAAATCTGTTTACATTTCTTAACTGCGTCAAGGAATTCGTCAGTGTGTAAGACCTTTGCATTCTTTTTTAAACAAGCTGTCAGAGGTTTTGTCAGTTGAGCGAAGTCCTTAATGAATTTCCTATAATAGCCTACTAGGCCTAGGAATGCTTTGATGTCTTTTTGAGTCTGTGGTATGGGGAAGTTTAAGACTGCTTTGATTTTGTCTTTGTTAGGCTTAAGGCCCTGGTCCGTCAGTTCGTGTCCTAAGAAGTTAACCTGTTTTTGTAGGAACTCTGACTTATCCAACTGTATTTTTAGATTGTGAAGCTTGAATCGCTCAAAGACTAACTTTAGTTTTTCATTGTGGCTTTGTAGCGAAGTGGATGCTATTATGACGTCATCGAGGTATGTAAATACGTTATCCAGACCTCTCAGGATATGGTCCATGAGGCGCTGAAACGTACTGGGCGCGTTTTTAAGGCCAAATGGCATGCGCAGGAATTCATAGTGACCTCTCTCGGTCGTAAATGCAGTCTTTTCGATGTCGTCAGGGTGCATTTCAAGTTGGTGGTAACCGCTCGCCAGATCGAGGGTCGTAAAGTACTGAGCTCGTCCTAGTCGATCAAGAATGTCGTTAATATTAGGTAAGGGATATTTGTCTTCTATGATTCTGTCGTTAAGTCGTCTATAGTCAATTACAAGTCTCCATTTAACCTTTCCAGAAGCGTCGGGTTTCTTTGGGACTATATGAACAGGGCAGGACCATGGTGAAATACTTTCACGTATGATTCCTTGTTTTAGTAGATTATCAATTTGTTTCTGAATTTCTATACGTTGTTGGGGGGCTTGTCTATAACTTCTTACAAAAATTGGAGTGTTATCAGTTACTCGCAGTTGATGTTTCACTGCACTAGTAAAAGACAATGGTATGTTCTCAGAGTAAAATATTTCTCTATATTGATAGCAAAGTTTAGTAATCTCGCGTCTCTCTTCCTCGTTCATATGGTCCGTTCGAATTTTCTTTAAGTTTTCACAGAGTTCTTTGTCAATGTCAGTACGAGTTTCAAGTGTGTTAATTTTGTGAGCTGTATTGCTATCTAATAGCTGTGGGGGTAACTGCTCAAGGGGCAAGGTGCTATTGTTGCTAATTACCTGCTGTTTATCGGTATAGTTAATAATAGAAGTCCTAAATGTCCCGTTTTTAACGGTTATAATAGCTGCGGGTGACTTTAGTCCTTTTGTCCACTGAAAGTCGTCATGAATATTGTGGTGTCAAGGTAAAAGGGGACAAGTCAGAAATTTCGAAAAATGGGTTTTTTACACAATTGAATACAAAACATCAAAATCTAATACGGTAAAAAAGATTTGAATCAATGTAACGAATATTATTATCATGATGCTTAAAAAACAAATTGAGCCTAGTCGTAAATCAAAAATTCGTAAAAATACAAAAGGAACTATGTGTACTTATCTCCTTTTTACATACCTAATTGGTTACTAATACAACTAAACATTGTGTGATAAGTCAACTTGTGCCTAAATACCTAATCGTCAACCCGCGTCACTTGCATTTTGCACTGTGAGTTGGTGTAGTTTGTTCCAAAGAAATGTATGAAAAAAATATTTTTACAAGTGTTAAGCCGAGTTGAAAGTGTAAAGCATGCAGAAAATCAATATAATTTACCGTCACTATCAATAATTTACGAAATGTACATAGAGAAAGTTACCAATCCCGTATCATACACCTATTTTGGAAATGTTTTTCGCAGTATGGGTCTATCTTTTAAGAAACCCTCTTTGGATACGTGCAATACTTGTGAATCATATAAAATAAAAATTAAACTATCTTTTCCACCAGAATCTGAACTTTTAAGGAGGGAACTTGAGGTTCACCATTTAGAAGCTGATGCAGGTTTTTCAATGAAGAAAAAGGATAAAGAAGGATCAAATGATATTAAAAGAGTTTATTGTTTTGACCTCCAACAGTGTCTTCCAACTCCTCCAGACTAATATAGTTTTTTAAAAACGGCTGTTGTTGTGGACGTTCAATTTAACGATTTACGATTGCTTAGCTCCACATATAGCAAAAGTTTTTGCTATTATGGAGCCAAGCTGATGGTGGTCGTGGCGCTAACCAAATAGCATCGTGCTTTTATACTTTTTAGCATCACACGTGTGTAGGACAAAATAAAAATGGCCATTTTTATTTTGTCCTCCACACGTTGCTGCTATGTTTCTGTGTATAAGCAAACTAAGACCTGATTTTCAAATCAATCACAAGTTTTTAGTTCCAGGGCATACGCATATGGAGTGCGATTCTATTCATGCCCAAATTGAACGAAAAAAAGCGTACAGATATGGATATACATTTACCGAGAGATTGGTAGTCACTTGGTTAATGGCTAGAGAGGCCACATGGCAGCTTCTCGTATCCACTGACGCAGATTATCACCGGGCACGGGTGCTTCGGGCGATATCTGCGTCAGCCAACGTCCGAGTGCCATCATTGCGACGCGAGCGAGGACACGGGGCTGCACACGCTCACCGAGTGTCTGTCGTGAGCCGGACCGAGGTGGGAGCTTGTGACGGCCCTGGGAGTAGGAGTTCTCACCCTCGCCACCCTGCTCACGGCAATGGTCTGCTGTGCGGACGTGTGGGCGGCCAGTGTCTCCTTCACCGAGCAGGTAATGGTCGTGGAGGAGACGGCGGAACGAGAGCGGTCGGGCGTCAGAGGGTACTGACTGAACTCCGTCCCCCATGGTGATCTTGATCTTGATTAGTTTAGTGAAGCTTAAGGTCACCCTAGCAGAAGCAGGCGGCGGTGGCGACGCAAAGTGCGCCTCCCTGTACTCGGGCTAGATGGGGACACTATGGTCCCCACAACCGGAAGGCGGACCATCTCGAAAGAGATGGTCCTGGGTCTGGATCTGAAAGAGATATGCTTTCAGCAATCTGACCTCCGGCAACCAAAGACCTAAGATGGTGTGCGTTTTAGTCGGTTTGAGTCCGACATAACCACCTCCACCGGCTCCGTGGGAATTTTTTGCACGATAAATATAAAAAAAGTAATTGAATTTTATACATACAGACGAGGACATGTGTTTGTTTATTTATTTATTATTTGATTATGTATTATGATTGAATTTCGATTCGCAATAAATATGAATAAAATGATACGTCTTGTGTTGCTTGTTTGCTTCAATCCACCCATTGATACCCACAACTAATTGGATTGTTTGATCGAAGAAATTTGACGTGTGATTTACTTAATCCTGTATGAGCGACGGATATAAAGATATATTTATATTTGATTAAGATTTATCAATATTATGACATATATAAAGAGATCCGGTTCTTAGCATTCCATGGATTCACCGTGCGGTCGCCGGGTCCATGGCGTGGTACAGAGAGGAACACTGTGACGGCGCCTGGGACTTGCGACCCAGGTGTAGGTTTAGGGTGGCCACCTTGTGATGCATCAGCGCTCACCTCCACCGTCGGTCGTGTTCCCCCCTCTACCTATCCAAATTTGGTAAGATCCTATCAACGCCGTTTTAGATATTCGTTTGAGTAAAGAGCTTACTGAAGCTCTTGGCAATCCGAGGTCTTTAAATAAGTTATACAGGGATTTAGCTGGAATTCCCCTTGCTCCTACTTCCACGGCGTAGAGTTTAACCACATAGCCATTTTTGGTTAACTCGTTGGTCAGGTCAAAGTATTTGTTTATTTTTATAGCGTGGTCTTTAGGTATGTTAGTTTCCCACGGTACTGTGAGTTCTACTAGTACTGCACGCTTTTGCTGTTTTGAAAATAGGAATATATCGGGTCTGGATGACGAGGCACAAACATCCTCCGGTATTTTATAGTGTTTCTCATACGAATCTGCGAGTAATGTCCAGTCAGCGGCTGCTATCAAAATTGAGTACGGCTTTTGATTTGTCTTTTTTGAGCAGCCTTCCTTTACAAACGCGACGTCATTTCTTTGGTTTGTGGTTAAACCCTTTTTCGCTCTAGCTACCGCCAAACTTACCGCCTCACGTACGATTTCTAATACCTTATCATGTCGGCGCGAGTAATGACCCCGGTCTAATAGCGTCCTACAACCCACCAGTAGGTGCCTAGCAGTACCAATTGCTTCACCACATGAGTTACATGTTTTATCTGTGGCTTTTCCCCATCTGACAAGATTGCTTTGGTCGGGGAGGGTCAACTGGAATGCATTGAGATAGAATTTAAGGAGAGCCGGTGACCAGTCGTATATTAAGGTACGCCATTTTAAGGCTATGGGAATACAAAATTCACCTAGTGTTAACCATTCGTTTTGTACTTCTAGGTTCATTGCGTGCACTTTGTAGGTATTATTTTCATCTACTTGAAGAAAAGATTTTGTTATGTCTTTGTCTGACTGCCTCCTAGTATTACCCAAACCTACCCTACCAGTCTGCGAGCCTATCATGAATTTTTTATGGAATTGGAGGCGCGACTCGAGCTCTTTAGTACTTTGGTCTTTTGGAAGAGCTTGCACGATTTCGTCTTTTGATTTCGCTAGGACGTGCATTTTGGTTACTCTTAGATGTTTATATAGTTCCGATGGTTTCTTGAACGTCATTCCAAAGTTATTTGAGGCTCTATATAATGTCGATGGGTCTGCCGACTGAGCTAGCCCCAGCCACGACTTCAATGTCTTCGTAACATTCGCATCTAGTTTTTTGAGAAGGCTCTGGCTTATATCATAAACAAGAAACGGCCAGTTAAGACGCGAGGTTAAATAGTTGTCGTAAATCCACGCTTTTTTAACATTACTTAGTGGCTGCTGATCTACCTTTTGTATATCGATAATGAAGTTATTAATTACTTCTTCTAAAGCTGGAGTGCAACCTCTGTTATCTATTTTTCTTCCGAGAAATTTAAAAGGCACGGTTTCGGATATAGTCGAAACGTTTTCCCCGCCTATACTAAGCCCTGGATCATATGAGGTATATCTGGTACCCCGCCTACCCAGACATAGACAGTAGCATTTGCTAGGTTTTGTTTTCATTCCATCTGTCCATGTACAGAATTCATCCACTTTACGCAACAGGTCTTGGCACTGCTTTGGGCTGCGAGTAAGTATTGCGAGATCATCTGCAAATGCGAGGATGGATTCCGTGTATTTACCGTTTAGTTTAAACCGATAGCCCCACTTTCTCTCATGTGTGGTAATACTATCTATTAAAATATTTATTACTATATTGAAAACTATAGGTGACAGACAGCAACCCTGGAACAGACCTACATTATAATTTAAAGGTTGCGTGTGGCCATCCTTGGTGTTTATAACAAATTTTAATTTATCGTAATAAGAGGCTATTATTTCCCGGATGATCGACGGAAAGTTATACCATTTTAATGCAAACAACATAAGCTGGTGGTGTACTGAGCCAAAAGCGTTTTCTAAATCTATCCAACAAACTGTTATTTGCCTTTCATTTAATCTGGCATCTTTGAGGCTTTCCGCCAGTAGTGAATTGTGTTCCAGGCATCCAGAAATTCCGGGTAGGAACCCTTTCTGGTGGTTTGGCCTGAAATAGTTGTTATTGATCATGAAATTAGTCATTTTGAATTGAAGCCATGAGAAGAAGATTTTTGAGATTGTATTAGTTAATGCTATCGGTCTAGCGTCTTTAGGACTAGTTACTATTTCTTTCTTTGGAATGAGCACAAAATTAGCCCTGCCGAAGGCTGCTGGAATTTCTTTACTCGACCAGATCCTATTGAATATGCTTAGAAGATGTTTACGTACCGATGGGCATTTTTTATAAATAATGTACGGTATGCCATCAGGCCCTGGGGCGGTTTTTGTTGGTTTTTTCTTGATTTGATGTTCAATTTCTTCTAAGCTAGGTGGATTACAGTTAAATGTGAAATGAGGGTTTGATGGTTTTTGCGCTTTAGGTTCACCGTATGGTTTTTCGTGTTTAGGCACCTCATAATTATTTTTGTAGTAGCTATAGATCTGGTCGTTATTTAGTAGCAGCCTATCTTGCTTTTTGTCACTGAAAATATTCCTTGAGTATTTGAAAGGGTCCTTATCAAATTCGACTTCATGTTTTGCTCTATTGAGGTTATTATTTTCATTTATTATTTGGGCTGAGATTCCTTGGATTAATTTTAGTATAGCCCGTAAAGCTCTGGCCAGTTGATGACTAAGTTGGTTGTCGCCCATAGCTTTAGCAATCCGTAGCCGTTTGATTAGGTCCCGCTTTCTTTTTCTCAATTTAATTTTGAACGCGTTTTCTCGGTTTTTTCGCGCGTGATTTGGTGGTGGTGGATAATACTCATGTAGATATGAGTAGATGCTAACCTGGAAAGATTCTACCTGGTCGTTTAAATCTTGTTTTGTTCCGGGATGTTCTAACAGGATGGCCAAGTTCTGATCGTGTGCTTTCCAGGTGGATGATTTCAAAGAGGGAATGCTAAGACGGGCCCGGATGTTAATGGGCTCCTGGTTTGATTTACAGTCCGGCTTACCTTGGGATATGTGAGGGTCAACTCTATCCGTGGTAATAGTTGAAGAACTTACAGACGACTGTCTTGCTCCAACACCATCGTGTAACTTTAGATGCTTTAGAAACCAGGCTCTCTTCTTGTAAATTTTCCCGCATGTTTTGCACGTTAAGTCCGAGTTCTCGCCGTGGTCGTTTGGTTTTATCCTCGATGGACAATTCTTCCGCCCCCCCTCTCGGATTGTCCTGGGGGTATTTTTCTTTATTGGACTTTTAGCAAGATTTAAAAAACTGGGGCCTGGCTTGCTAAGCCCTGCCCCCGGCTGTCTTTCCAGCAGTCAATTGTCTTTCCAATTGTCATCTGTCTTTCCAGAGTCAACTGTCTTTCCAGTAGTCATCCCGTCTCTCCGGGCTGTCAGATTTTGAAGAGATCCGGTTCTTAGCATTCCATGGATTCACCGTGCGGTCGCCGGGTCCATGGCGTGGTACAGAGAGGAACACTGTGACGGCGCCTGGGACTTGCGACCCAGGTGTAGGTTTAGGGTGGCCACCTTGTGATGCATCAGCGCTCACCTCCACCGTCGGTCGTGTTCCCCCCTCTACCTATCCAAATTTGGTAAGATCCTATCAACGCCGTTTTAGATATTCGTTTGAGTAAAGAGCTTACTGAAGCTCTTGGCAATCCGAGGTCTTTAAATAAGTTATACAGGGATTTAGCTGGAATTCCCCTTGCTCCTACTTCCACGGCGTAGAGTTTAACCACATAGCCATTTTTGGTTAACTCGTTGGTCAGGTCAAAGTATTTGTTTATTTTTATAGCGTGGTCTTTAGGTATGTTAGTTTCCCACGGTACTGTGAGTTCTACTAGTACTGCACGCTTTTGCTGTTTTGAAAATAGGAATATATCGGGTCTGGATGACGAGGCACAAACATCCTCCGGTATTTTATAGTGTTTCTCATACGAATCTGCGAGTAATGTCCAGTCAGCGGCTGCTATCAAAATTGAGTACGGCTTTTGATTTGTCTTTTTTGAGCAGCCTTCCTTTACAAACGCGACGTCATTTCTTTGGTTTGTGGTTAAACCCTTTTTCGCTCTAGCTACCGCCAAACTTACCGCCTCACGTACGATTTCTAATACCTTATCATGTCGGCGCGAGTAATGACCCCGGTCTAATAGCGTCCTACAACCCACCAGTAGGTGCCTAGCAGTACCAATTGCTTCACCACATGAGTTACATGTTTTATCTGTGGCTTTTCCCCATCTGACAAGATTGCTTTGGTCGGGGAGGGTCAACTGGAATGCATTGAGATAGAATTTAAGGAGAGCCGGTGACCAGTCGTATATTAAGGTACGCCATTTTAAGGCTATGGGAATACAAAATTCACCTAGTGTTAACCATTCGTTTTGTACTTCTAGGTTCATTGCGTGCACTTTGTAGGTATTATTTTCATCTACTTGAAGAAAAGATTTTGTTATGTCTTTGTCTGACTGCCTCCTAGTATTACCCAAACCTACCCTACCAGTCTGCGAGCCTATCATGAATTTTTTATGGAATTGGAGGCGCGACTCGAGCTCTTTAGTACTTTGGTCTTTTGGAAGAGCTTGCACGATTTCGTCTTTTGATTTCGCTAGGACGTGCATTTTGGTTACTCTTAGATGTTTATATAGTTCCGATGGTTTCTTGAACGTCATTCCAAAGTTATTTGAGGCTCTATATAATGTCGATGGGTCTGCCGACTGAGCTAGCCCCAGCCACGACTTCAATGTCTTCGTAACATTCGCATCTAGTTTTTTGAGAAGGTAAGTCTGTATTCTTTTTTGGTGAATTCTCCTTGTTATGGAAAAATGAGACATGTCAATTTATTTACATAACAAATACATAAATATTTTTTTATAATCACTAGGACATGGCGGCTACATTATTATATGAAAATAAACAAAAATACTCTGAGTATTTTGACATATTATTCATTATAAAATAATTTTCTCTTAAAACAAAATTGGCGTTTTCTTTAATTGCTCCTGCTGAAAAGTTGTGTTTTTTGACTTATCCCCGTTTACCTTGGCACCACAGAATATTGTCCGTCTAAATAGTTAGTTTTTACTATTATAAGTTTCTCGCAGTTAGGCTCCACCTTAAGTTTCTTTATGGGATAGTCAAAGTAAATTGGTATTTCGGCATTAGTGGTTCGCAACAACTTGTTTTTCAAGTCTATGTTGCATCCTAATTCTTTCAGTATGTCCACACCTATAATGCCTTTGTATTTTTGGTCGAAATCGAATAACAGGAATTTATGAGATTTATCGGATTTAAATTGTGGTGGTAGGGGTAAGACTACTATGTGTTCGTGAAAGGATACACCGTGCGCGGTTTTTACCTGGAAGGGTTCGCTTTCGATGTGCTCCTCTAACCTGGTGCCTGCTACAGCATCTGGTGATATAATTGATCGTGAGGCTCCTGTGTCCAGTAAAAACTTACCTTGAAATTCGGGGAGCTCTATGTAGGGAAGGTGATCTTTCCCATGATGATTGAGGTCTACTATACTTATTAACTGTTGTCCAGTTGAGTCTCGTCCGTAGGAAAATCCTGGTAGCTTGGTTCTCCACTCGGTGTCTCCTGCGAGTACTCATGACTGTAGTCCTGCTCTTGATCCTGTAAATTATTACTAACGTACTCACCGTTGTAGTATGGCTCGTAGTTATCCGGGTAACTGAGTTCTAGAGCGGGCTGACTGGGCTGTGTATAGAAAAGTTCCTCAGACGTAAAGCTAGGCTTTTCGGGCTTATTAACTGACCTCATGGTGACGTCAGATACCTTTTGCGGTGGGTTCACTTGTTGGCGGGGTATATTTGGTTGGGGTCTAAAATTACCTGAGTTCCTAAAGGTTCCTGAGCCACTAGGCCGGGTACCTTGATTGGGTCCGTTCCTCCACGGAACTCTCTGCTGGTTCTGGTCTGGGGCCCAGTTATTACGTGGTGGAAAGTTACGACTAGATCCTGGTTGATTAGCTAAGGGTGACATGGGGTTATGCTTAGGCATTTCTTTCGGTTTGGCTTGTATAGAAAGCGAGTGAAAACTGTTATTAAATCTATTAAATGCTAGACGCGCTTCTTCTTGTCTAGCCGCTACTATGGCCGCTTCAAGGGTCGTCGGTCTCGCTATACGAACACCTAGACACGTGGAAGTCGAGATGATTCACATATTGGTCTATTACCATATTTTCATAATATGTTTTATCTGAGTGCCTACCGATAACGTTTAGCGTATCTAACACTTCTCTTAAACGTTTACCAAAGGATTCGGCGTCTTCATTTTTATTGCGCCGCAGGCGGGTCAATTCCTGCATCAATTGAATTTCGTTACGTGGTTCTCCTAACCTACGGGTCAACGCAGCCTTAACTGCCTCCCAGCTATCTACTATGCCCTCGGACGCTATGGCGTCGACGGCGGAACCACTCAGTTTACTTTTAATTAAACACACAACCGCGGGGTTTACTCTTACGGGTGCCTCTAACAAAGATAGCACATTCTCTACCTCTCTAATGAAATAATTAAGTGTTTTCTTGTTACCATCATACCTCGGTAACAGGTCAGATACGAATTTAAAGGTGGCTAACTCAATGGTCGCCATTATATATAAAAATTAATAAAACCGAATAAAATTAATTACCAACTATTTAATGCTCTTACCAACTTCTCTGCCTACTCTATATGAAGTAGCGTGAAGTTAAAACAATTATATCTATATATTATTACCTTGCTGGTGACTTTGGCTAAAAATAAACACAAAGGAAATGCAATATCATATACTTGCTTATTATGCACTGCGAAGCGTATACCGCGAGTTTAGCGTGTATACGAGCAGGCCTTTTCTTAATTAAATATATCTAAATGTTATTTGTTTGCAGCGATTTTAGCCTACACACAAAAACACATTAAACATTCAAAATTACGACAGGAAATATAGCACAGGAACTGGGAATACAACAAGCACTCACCCTAGTATCCTCTGCATCTCCTAGTCGGGCCTTGTAGTACAGCAGGACCTCCAATTCTCCGGATATCCCGCAGGGTTGTCGCCGTCCGTAGATTCGTTGCGATCGCGAAGATAACGATAGATACCGTTCACTCAGGTCGAAGAGATCTATTCGAAGTTAGAGTGTCGCGATCCTACCGACTGCGCCAGATAAGTAACGGCGAACGCGATTATTTATAAAAAAATATTTATTTCATAAAAAGTGTTTACAATAAGAAATGTACTACAAGACTAATTTACTTAATTAATATTCTAATACAACAAAGCTATGATGAAATCGATGCGTCGACAATTCCGGTCAGCGCGTGTCGGCGTCGTACGATGCGTCGTCAGCAATCCTGCTGGTCGGCGGATTGCCTAACTCGTGTCCTGTGTAAAAAAAAAAAAAAAAAGTCCAGGACTCACGCCAGAGTGGGGAGGCGCGCTACATATCGCGCCACCGCCGCGCCGTGGCCTGCTTCTGCTGGGGTGACAGGCGGCTCTACCCGTCACGCGCTCATGAAGGACGGAGGTCAGTCTGTGCCCTCCGACGCCCGAGTTGCCTGCGCACGCAGGCGGTGTGATCTGCTAGTCTCTCTCACTCACGCCGCCACTCCCGTTCCACCATCTCCTTCACGACCATTAGAAAGAAAAAAAGGAGGACGCAGAAGGAGACAATGGCCGCCCACGTGTCCGCACAGCGGACCATCGCCGTGAGCAGGGTAGCGAGGATGAGAACTCTCACTCCCAGGGCCGGACACTCGGTGAGCTCGCGTCGCAGTGATGGCACTCGGACGTTCGCTCCTTATCGATCAGACGCAGATTGACGTGATCGTACCAACGATGGCGGCTCTCTTGCATTTTATTTGCTATGTCACGGACACGAACGCTGCCAAGGATGCGATCTTCACACGTGACTCCAAAACAAAATACTGCTGTCACCGACCCATGCGTCCACCGGTTTCTCAGACCAAGCTGAAAAGCCGACCGGGAGAGGTCGGCGGCACTGGTGTACTAAAAGGCCCGTAAGAAACCACCGTAAAGGCCTGGGCCCCTGCGTCAGACAGGCTTGTCGATTAGGCTATGAGGTGTAGTGGTTTCTTGAGGTTATTACCCGTGTCTGCGACATTGCGATGCATTAGGCTTCTAATCCAGTGCACCAGGTCTACTGGTGGTCGCACTAGCTGATACCCGCGACTCCTGCGACTCTGGTGATGCTGCTACATATAAATCAGTCAATATCTTTAATATAATATAACCCAAATATTTTTTTTTTTATATCTAATATGTACGGAAACAGCTACTTTACAATATACATATATACTTACCTATACAATCATATAAAATAGACTATGAAGTTAGTATCTAATTATAATTTCATTACAACGGAACCTAAAAATATTGTTTCTACAAAAAATATTTTAATTAGGTATATCCCCAACTTTACAGTTCAAACCTTAAAGCAAGTATCTCAAAATCTGAAACATTATGCTATAAATGTACCTACCAACGAATATGTGAAATGGTTAAAATCGGAACTACGGTTGTCACTGTCAAATGCATACTATTTTATTGCCGTCCAATTGATTAATGAAGACGGTGGCGCCATTTTTCATTTCACATATTTCTTGGTAGGCCTATTTATGTATGCATGAACTGTCATCACGCGCCAAAGAGACGTGCTCCTGCTTCGAAGGCCCGTGGGCGACTGACGGGCGACGAGAAAAAATATGGCAGAAAAAAGACACTATTTTACGCGTTTTTCAGTAAATTTGAAGTGATTTTTTAGATTGATTACTAAATGTATCATAAAATAAGTTTTTTCTTCCCTATCAAAAAGTCTTTGACTTTCAAATAGATACCGGTTCATTGCTAAAATCACTCATTTTCGGTATGAATTTACTCAAAGACTGGAGCCTGTTTCACGTAGCCTATTTGGAGAATTTACGTAAAACATATCTAGATTTTAGGGCTTTAAAAGAGGAAGTCTTTGTTTGTAAAGGTACATGCAATATTTATTGGTTCCTTCAGTGTTCAAAAAGTGTTTCTTTTTATCAATTCGTGTTGATTTATTGCCTTAAATCTGAAAAATACGAAAGCATGTATTTGCATTTTTTCTCAATTTTGTGGGTTTGTCGACGTTTATTATATAACAACTATTAGGTTTTAAGAGTTTAATATAAGGATACCATATTTTTTGGTCTTTGAATGTATTATATACAAATTATCATTGATATCAATCATATCTAAATGGGTTAAATATGAAAGAACGTAACACTCTTTTCGGTGATTTTCACGATCTGGCCCCTTAATCGGAACATATATCTTCTTTAAAATACAATAAAAATATCACAACTCTGTCATAAAATACTTGTTTTTATTTTAAAATTAAAAAGTGCAATCTTATTGAGACACCCTATATAAGTGACCGAGTGTAGGAAATAAATTTCCGTGCGTCTCTACTGATAGCTAGAACCAGCCATTTACGGCCCGGTTCCGAATTATGTTCTGAAAAGGGGTGCCCCTTTTTTCGTATAACATTTTCTATCCTAATGTCGAATGGCATAAAATGTTTAGCATAATAGTCACTTCGCATAATGGTCTTTTGGCATAATGGTCTTTACGCATAACGTATTCTTTGGCATAATTATCGATTTCCCTAATTGTCTTCACCATAACTTTGTTATCTATAAATTTTAAAGTCATAATAATCTTAACGCATAAATGAAACAAATACGATAAATCAAAGTATGTAACGTCATTCATTATTGATTGAATGATTAATAATAAGGAATATTTGCAATTTAGGTTAAATAAAAGTTAGGTAGGTTAGGTTAGGTTAGAACATGACAAACAACGCACGAGCCGAGCGAGCGAAGCGAGCGTGCCGCGGTAGCGGCCGGCGAAGTGCCAGAAGCGAATCGCACTCATCGAGTTAATTATTTTTATACAAATTTACCTGCTTCTTCAGATATATTTATTTTCCAATCAGCAAAATAAATGGATTATGTGCGTTTGAAATGTAATTAAAATTTAAGGAGTTAAATTATGTTTAAATATCGTTATACGATAAACCATTATGCTCAATAATTTTATGGTTAAAGATGATTATGACTAAAGTAATTATGCGAAAGAAATTATGCGTGAAAATTTTATGCCGAAACAGCGTTATGCGAAAAGATGATTATGCTAAAACCAGTTATGCATTTCGAAATTAGGACTTTCAATTTTATGCAACCCAATATGGACCCTCTGAAAAGGATGCCAATAAATAAAACAATATTTATTCCACGGAATTTAATTATGTTTGGGATTAGTGGCCCATTTCAGGGTGTGGCGTCTGAGACGAAGTCTCTAAGACTACTGGCGACCCGGCTAAGAACTCGCAATTTGTTTGAAAATCGTGTCAGCTTATCTAAGTACTTGGAAACTTTACCGTAACGAGAGCCGCTAATCCCAAGGACATTTTTTATTAAATTGCACAATTATTTTAGCTATTGTTTACATCGATTATCTTATTTTAAACTTATATATATTTGACTGAATTTTTTGTAGCATTTTGAATGCTAACTTTAAAGTTCGAAAATCATCGGAAAAAATGAAACGCTCAAGTGAGACTTGAACTCACGACCTTTCCCTTACAGGGGGAATGCTCTTCCAACTGAGCTATTGAGCCACACTTGATTCATTTCAAAATTTCCTTCTTTTTATATCCGTCTTTAAAGGCGACGGTGGTGCCATCTACCAACATTATTACGAACTGTTGGAAACAATGAATGATTTTTCAACCATTTTTAAACATTGAATTTTGATGACTCCGCCCGAATTTTTGACTGAATTTTTTATAGCATTTTTAATGTTAACTTTAAAGTTCGAAAATAAACTTTTTTTTCAACCGCGCTGTCAGTGGCTTTACTCAAGTCGTCTTTATTTCAGGATGTTGGGTACCTATGTGTTCCATTCGGAAATCAAGGTTTGATCGGGAGCCTACAATATGCCCTTCAGCATTTCTATCCCCACAAGGAGATAAGATATATAATGGGCACGAAACCAAATGCGCCATGGACTGCACTGAGGCATTGCAGTCACACATTATGTAAGACCTGCATAAATTTTGCCTGGACCGACCGACTGCGTAGACTGTTGAGAGACCTGCAATGGCCATGGGAGATCGTGTCCCGGGGGTAATTGTTCGTGGGAGGTAGAAAGACCTTAGGTTTCTCTATAATAGTACAAGTGCTCGTGTCTATTGTTTAGACTAAGGCGATTGGCACACTGCAACGAATTCGTCTCAAACACCTACACAGAAATTTCAAACAACTCTCGGACTAAAATCCCTCGAAAATCACGCGCGTGATAGCAGATTTCAGTGTACCATACCTCGCGTTTTACGCACCATCACGCTCGTTTTCTGCTTGTACGCGCGTATTCTGCAGCAACGCGCGTGATTGCGTTTTAGTGTGTGGGACCCCGCGTTTTTTCTATACAGAATTAGTTCTGTAGAGGCGATGCGAGCGACGCAACAACGCTCGACGCGGCGTCCTGTGAGGTACAATAACAGGTAACAGGGCCGTTTTTCGCTCAGGCTTCACGAACGAGTCCTTCCAAATCCGAAGGATGGCAATGTTGGTCGGATTAATGATTAGTTAGACTATGATTAGACTATTCGCACCCTCACCAAAGGGAATTTCCATGCCCATAAATTCTTGTTCTATCATAACGGTTTTCTATGGATCACAGTTCCGATCTCATGAGTATAACTCGATACAGCCCGCTTAAAGGACACGGGGTAAAAGAAAGATAAATTTAATAATAAAATTATCATTTTATTCGAATCTAAGCATTTTTATTAACTTTGAAATTTAAAAATATGAAAATAAATAGCTTACGTCATTTTCACACTTTAAAAAAATGATTTTTTAAACAATGTTGACAAGAGTTTCAGCATAAATGACGCCATGTTCATTTTCAGCTTTGCAGCCATAGTATCCAGTAGCAGCTTTATTCACTTTGGCAATAGACAGGACGCCATCTTTGTACTGCTGGTTCTCGAGGGCCTTGCCATTGTAGGTCCAGGAGACCTTGGGTTCTGGGAGACCAGTGACCTTGCATGGCACCTCGATATCATGAGCTTCTTTGACATCGAGTTGTTTATTTAGCTTTTCGACGAATTTTGGAGCGCCTGTGAAAAGAGTGACTTTTATTAAATCTCTGACACACCTTTGTGGCGTGGATATAGTGAATGCGACTGCTACGCAGGAGGGGCGGGTTCGATCTCCGCTCAGTGCAAATATTTGTATGATTCCATAACATAAGTTACTTAAGCTTAACAAGGATCTAGATAGCGTAGTGTAGAATGTTGTGCAATATTTATTTATTATATCTCTTCAAAGTATAATAATAGCGAGCTAGCATGGGCGTATCCAGCGTCCTTTAGGGAGAGGGCAGAAAGGTCGTGACGCCCCCCCCCCCCCCGGGTTCTCCTGGGCTTTTCTTCTACGAACTCCCCTCCCCCTCCCTATCAGTGCCAGCGGAGGTGGTTATGTCAGACCCGAACCGACTAAAACCACAAGCCATATTGAGTCATCAACATTAGCTGCCGTGGGTGAGCTAGTCGCACCAGGACTATCTCCGGTATTCAAGATGCTCCCCTTGGGTGTGGGAACCACAATTTTCCCATTTTGCTCCCGAATAGGGAGAGGCGCGCATCGCGCCGCTATTAAATTCATCCAGCCCCCTCATGTTTGATAAGACAAGTCCGCCGGTTGCCCCTACTTTTGAATGAGGACCAGTTTCCTCGTATTCTACAGTTTCGGAAACTGGTCTCGCTCCCGACATACGCTGAGAAATCCTCTCAGTAGTTGCTCGAGCCCGTTTTCCCCTACAGCTAGGACCCATGGTCGAGCTGGAATGGCGGTGTTCATGACCTTGAGCCTTTGCACCGCCAGCTCTATCCAAGTGACGTCGGGCACGTCGTCGTCGTCCCCACTGGGCGCTATAGGTGACAGAGGCGGAGACATCTGTGGTGGAACATGTTCCACCGCCCGCGCTGGAAACAGGCATCTAATGACTCCTCTGAGCAGTTCCTCGAGACACCGCCGGTAGGGCTCGGTGGCACGACTTCCTTCTTACAATGTTGGAAGGCCGCCCCCATCGGTATCACCTTAGTGTCTGCAGCAGTTCTTTGTGGGCCACGGATTCAGTCCGCTTTATCTCCGGCCCTTTGATGGCGATCAGTCTCGGTGTGTTATGTTCATTGAACATAACCTTAGTTTTCCACGTTTACGCCAAGATCAATCTATCAAGAGGCTTGAGCCTGGACCACCCAAAAGGGAGGGTTGGGCACGCGCCTTACTTGCTTTCACACTGGGTACGCCCATGTGAGCTGGCAATATTTGTATACGACAGTGTAGTATAGTGTAAAGTAAAGCCAACGAAGCGAGAGAAAAAAGGTAAACAACCATTTTACCACATAAACGACCATTACTGAGTTACGTTGGGATAACTAGCGATTATATTCTCTGTCCTTGTCGCACATATCACACGTACGCGATAATAGCCGAGCGACAGCTGTCGTTACGTGTTTCATAGTACAGGACAGGAAAGCTGTCAGCACAGCGGTTCTAAACTGTCAGATCCGCCATCGTATGAGCAATTTCAATCCTGTCTGGAACGCGCTTGAAGTGATACGTAATCATTATCAAATAAATAAGTTTGGAACCGCTGAAACATTGTTTACCTGTTTTCTCTCGCTTCGTTGGCTTTACTTTAGTACAACTATATTCAAGACGAGATTCATGATGAAGTATCGTTCTATAGAATAAATTTTAGATTAATAATTTGGTATGAAACTTAAATGGAGAATGTGATGAAATACTCACTGACTACAGTTAACTTCATGCTGTGAGTCTGTTTTTGACCGATGCCATTTGCCACCTCACATTTGTAGGTACCCTGGTCTTCCAGACGCGTCTCCTTGATGAGTAGCCTCTTGCCACTGGTGCGGTTGTATATGGTGACCCTGTCTCCGGGCTGGCTCTTGATTTGTTTGTCGTTTTTGAACCAAGTCGGGTAGCTAAGAGGTCTGTGAAAAACATGACGAGAATGAAAATGATGAATGATGATAGGCAGGGGTGTATCAGCACCCACGTCTCGCACAATTATGATTTTCGGGCCTACGACGTAATATGGGGTGAGCCTATGACCATCTAGCAGGCCCTTTGTCTTGGGCTGTATGTTCACTGTCGGATGGAAAACGCCCTATCCCTTAGTCGCCTTTTACGTCACCCACAGGAAGAGCTGGGGTGATCCAACTCTATCCGATCCGATCTTATTAAGTAATGAATTCTTTACATTAATTTAAATAATAAAAAATGGACCGTGCGACGGGCGTCGATCTGGCGAGGCTCAGGGCTATATCTCAGCCTGAAGCGGGGGCATGGTTGCACGCACTACCATCACCCCACCTGGGCACCTTATTAGACGATGACCCATTGCGTGTGGCAGTGGCGCTTCGCCTGGGCTGCAAGGTGTGTGAATCACACAGATGCATCTGCGGCTCCATGGTGGAGGGGGACGGCCATCACGCACTGAGTTGTCGTCGCTGCACAGGCAGGTTTCCGCGCCACCATGCCCTCAACGACATAGTCCGAAGGGTTCTTATATCAGCCAACGTACCATGTGTGCTGGAGCCCCCGGGTCTTGACAGATCAGATGGGAAGCGACCTGACGGTTTGACTCTGGTGCCGTGGAAAAATGGCAAGTGCCTGGTGTGGGACGCTACTTGCGTCAGCACTGTCGTGGCCACGCACTTGAGTCGCACCGTCAACGCACCGGCGGCGACTGCTGAGGACGCGGCGAGTAGGAAGAGGTCTAAATACGCCGCGATGGAGCCACAATATTATTTTGTGCCCATCGCGGTGGAGACTTTGGGTAGTTGGGGCTCGGAGGCAAAGAGGCTGATCGCAGAGATTGGCCGCCGTATTCACGACCAGGGTGGTGACTCCCGCTCTGGCTCGTTCCTGGGGCAAAGGATGGCTATTGCGATTCAGCGAGGTAACGCGGCCAGCATCATGGGCACCTTTGCGCCGGGAACGATACGGGGCGGGTTATTTGATACGACATAACCACGGAAGCACTCCGTGTATTTATAAAAAACCTACTCTTTTTCTTTTAAAGAATATTGGAACCGAAATTACTAATGTTCCCCTAACCCCGCCAGTTAAGCTAAATTGCTTGTGTTAGGAGTGGGTTTATGTCGAGTGGAGTGGAGTGGAGTCTGCCTTTCGATCGGAAAGTCGACTCCTCAACCGACGACGTTCCTTTTGTGAACAAACTATGTATCCATAAACTTATTATATACTAAGTTTATGGTTTTAACGCGCAATACACGTTTCGTTTGTATCTTTCGAGGATAGCACGGGGTGCTACGGTGAGGACGAGCTCACATTCGCCAAGCATAAATCAAAACAGTCCCCACGTACCAAGTCATCGTTTTTATCTTGAGCTAGATCCAAGGTCTCTTTTTTGTGCGGAAATCCCCTAGGATACCTTCCCCGCCAGAATCGGAAGTCATGTCGGACTCGAACCGACTAAAACCGCACGCCGACTCGACATATCCCTCGCACCCCGGCTGACCTTACTAAGTTTATGGTAATATCAAACACATCAGACCTTTGACGGAATGTAGGTACCTATAATAAGTCTGTGCCTTCATCCGACATACTTAGAATTTAGAATTTATCTATTTGAGTCACAGGGTGGCCCTATTCAACATATACAAATTTTAGTTATACATATATGAGGCAAACATGAGACAGACCATGAAACATCACTTTGTCTCTTTTTTTCTAATATACAGTTTTGCCTGTAAAAAAGAGACACAACATTTAAGTTATTTCTCATTTGGGAAAATGAGTGTATAGATTTGACAGCGTGCCGAGTTTTGGCACAATCCATGAATGATTTGTTACACTCATTCATTACTTTACTCTACACGAAACTACAAGAAGCATGATAGTGATGTACTCCAACAAATGATTTGTCGACGAAAATACTCTTTTTTCACATAATAGTACAAATTAACTAATAGCTGGTACAGATAACTCACTGTCTGGAAAATCAACAATCTAACTCAGTTAAATTCCTTAAGTTAGGGAGATTAACCTCTGCATACCTACAAATTTGTCGGCCTACGGATATTATCATTTTCTTAATTCGCAGTCGCTCGGCCACAGCCCGCCAAAAATAGCTTAGGGGAGATCGCCGAAGATTTGTGTTAAAACAAATATTGATGCGTATACAGAGAGTATCACGCAATACAAAGCTGGCTTTATCACAAGGAGTTTTATAAAAAAAAAATAATGCGAGGTTTTGCATCATTACTGCTCGGAGAAGAAGACGTGAAGAGCCTCATTTACAAAAAATCAAGAGGAGGCCTTATATACGCCTCATCGAGCGTGGTAAACATACACATAACACAAAAATGGAAAAATTAGTTAAAATGCACCTGACAAACAAGAGAACCCCCGTAAGTTATTACATATATATATTTAAATTTATGTGTGAATTTTATGATATGAAAAATATTTTTGCCGATTCTGATGCAACACATAGCACTAATCACAAGTTTCTTTTAATTAAATGTGTAATACAGACTTTTCTAGACATCAGGTTTAGACACCACGATCGTACACAATGCGATAAGCTGTCACATCGACAATATTTAAATAAAAAATGCTTATAATATTTTTATTGTTATTTTCTTCGCATAAACCGTCATGATGATACCATGCGCCTAGCATTTTTCTATACTCCTAAATATAAGATATCGACAAATATATCGATACTAGAAGCTACAGCCCTAACGTAGTAACCGTCGGCCATACGTTCATTCACGAAAATGGAACGTAGGTATACACGCCTAATCTGTAGGTATGGCCTATCTACTAAGCGCGCGAGCGTTCTTCCTATATCTATGATTTGAGTTTATAGGCAACTGTCAGAACTGTCAATTAATTTATTTATGTACAAATTACAATATTAGCTCTGACTCGGATATGTATTACAGACAATAGTTAAAAAATTAACAACGGCATCACCTATGTTAAAAGTTATGAAGATTACAAGAGAAACGATTTATTTGAATGAAGTGCACGAATTTGTTGCAAGCTCAAGTTTATATTAATCTATGCTGTACATTTTGGTGTTTTGCTTTGGTATCATATTTTCAAGCTTAGTGACCTTTATCTTGCATTGTTTACTTGCCACAACTTTGATAATAGCGGCTCTAAGTTTGTTGATTGTAGTTATAAGAATATTGGATGAGGATATATTAAAATAAAAATGTGGTTTTATTGTTTACAATGTGAATCTGGCTAGTAATATTGCACTAGGATATGTCAACTAATTTCAACAACGTCTAGGTGTAGCCACGATTTACCGCCTAATTTATTGACATCGGTAAACTGTGTAGCCACAGAACTTCACGCAGTAATTTACATGTTTAATTTAATGCCATAATTATTGCTGTAACAGCCCGGTAGACGGTTAGGCAGGGTAGTCGTAGACTTATGGCATATGGCCTACTATACGCACAAGCTACAACGCTGTTTCGAGGCCGATTTGGAGACGGAACGCCGTGATTTACTGTATATGTTTTACCATCTACACGCGCAGTGTTCCGTATCCAAATCACTTTCTTTTCAATAAGGGTGATATTGAAGGGTGATATTAATTAAATACGCGCTTATACAAAAAAACATGATATCTCCATTTTATCACCACACCGTTCGCTACAGACGGGGAATTCATCCTCATACGTTGCAACGACGAAAGGAACTTCATCCCATGCACGCTTAAGCTGTGAAATTATCTCCCTGCGGTGGTTTCCCCAAGCGTCTACTAAATTGGTTTCTTCAAGAAATCCAGAAGGTTTTACAAGGTCGGCAGTATGGTGATGCTTCTGGTGTTGCATACGTCCATAGGCCACGGTAATCACTTCCCATCGGGTGTGCAGGTCTGCCACTTTTTTTTCGTGCTGAAATCCCCTCGGATACCTCCCCCGCCGGAGCCGGTAGGGGTGAACTGGATCCGAGTAAAACCGCACGCCGACTGAGGGTTGTGGTGCTATGCTGGAGGTGAGGTTGTCTTCGACATACCTCACACCCCGGCTGACCCAGGGCCATCCCTTACGGTCTGGCCCTCGGGCGTGTCTGCCACCTAAGTGGTATGAAAAAAAAACACTTACGTGCTACCGTAGATGCAGTAGATCATCGTCACATCACCAGCTTTAGCCATCATATCATTACTCAGGTACTGTGGCACCAGTTCTCCATTATTGGTGTCAGGATTCTCTACCACGCTCTTCAAGAAATGTTCAGCCAGTATCACGTCTCCTGTCACAGCAGGAGTTTGTGCCACACAGATATACTTGAAGTTTTGACTAGCATCCGCTTCAGTTATGTTGGAGAACCATAGCGTACCATCGGGAGAAAGCGTTATCCTGCGATCTAAAATACCTTCGATGATACTAGGATCTGAAAGTAACTGTGTCTTCCATACGATAGTGGGTTTTGGATAAGATTCTGGTATATCACACTCCAGTTTATATGGTTTGCCGTGAACTGGTGCGTGTTCTTGCATTTCAACTTTGGGGACATTTAGGAAAGCTTTTTTCAAGGATATTGGGCGTGTGCTGGCGGTGCCAACGGAAGTTTTGGCGAAACACTGATAGGTTCCTTCGTCTTCGGGTTGAGGGTTGAAGAACATGATGCTGCCATCTCCAGGGCGTTCGACGATGTGGTTAGCTGATTTCCAATCGAAAGGAGCGCCATTTTTAGACCAAGAATACCTGTAAGTAATTAAGGACGTAACTATATGGTAGGATCAAGCAGGAAAGAAGTCGCTATATAGTTATTTTAATGAGGCAAATATGTAGGTATGTTTTCTATAGTGGCGGCGCGAGCAAGAGAGACTCGAGGATCGCGCAGCCCGCGCGCGCAGGCAACTCGGGCGTCGGAGGGCACTGACTGACCTCCGTCCCCCATGAGCGCGGGCCTGGGGATAACGGGTGGAGCCGCCTGTCACCCCAGCAGAAGCAGGCCACAGCGGCGGTGCGCTGAGAAGCGCGCCTCCCCATTCCGGGGGCGAGTCAGGGACACCGTTGTCCGCCGAGGAGGGCCAGACCGTAAGGGGTGCGAGGAAATGTCGTAGACAACCTCACCTCCGGCGTAAAAGTATGTTCTCTATAGTTCTTTTAATGAGGTAAATATGTATGTGATATTAAGGTCATCATAGTTTTTGTGTGAAAGAGTGGCGTCATTTAAACGGTGCGAGTTGCTCGCACGTTTCGGATCCATAATCGTACTGTTACGGATCCATCCCTAATGTTGGCGAAAGGGCTATGTCAGTTCTCGCCTCGTCCTACTGTTCAAGTCAGCACTTTTTCTCAGTCCTAAGATCCTCGGGACTTGAGCCTTAGTCTCGTCTCAACTCTGACCGCGAACTCTTCTATCTCCTACATCTACCAGTTCTCAATAATTATTTTCTTTTGTATAGTTATTTAATTGCCAAAGTAATAAACCAGTGGAGTTAATTAAATTTCTTTTTTTAAGTGAACATAAAGCTAGCAATAATCGCCGTACGATTATTATATTAAAATGTTTACACAGGTAAAGTGACGTATCACCTTCTCGAATACAGTATCACTTCAAGCGAATTCCAGACAGGAATGAAATTGCTCATAAGATGGCAGATCTGACAGTCTAGAACCACTGTGCTAACAACTTAGTGGTTAAGGAGTCGGCCTTACGATCGAGAGGTCCCGGGTTCGATCCTGGCCATTACACTACCGGCGTGAACCCACTCCTAGCACAAGCATTTTAGCTTAGTTGGAGGGGTTAGAGGGAATATTAGTAACTTGGGTTCTAATATTCTTTATATATATAAAAAAAAAAAAAAACTTTCCTGTACCACGAAACACGTAAGGACAGCTGTCGCTCGACCATTGTCGCGTACATGTGACATGTGCGACAAGGACAGAGAATATAATCGCTAGTTATCGCAACGTAACTCAGTAATGGTAGCTTTGTTTACCTTTTTCTCTCTCGTCTCGTTGGCTTTACTTTAGACAGATACTATGAGAGGCAATTCTCGCCAAGCGTGGACGAGCCAGAGGCCATTGTTTTTGCGAATGTTTAGACGAAGCGACATATCTTCGTTGCAAGAAACTTCCCCCTCTAAATGACGCTTTAAAAAGACTCACTCGACATCCTTGTCACCGTTCTCAGTGGCACACTCCAGCAGTACCGTGGAGCGGTTGTCATCTCTGAACAGCACTTCGGCCGGTTGCTCCTTCAGCACTGGCAGAGCCTTGTTCTGTGTTGGGAGTGAGGCGCCTGCATGATTAAAGAAATATTAGTAGCATATCGGAAATAACGGCAAAATAATTTGCAAATATACGCTTATAAGTATTGCGCTGAGTGGAAATAGAACGCGATGTGAAGGCTGATTTGCATCAGACGAGCGAATTCTTAATTCTATCCACTTCTCCGTCAAATTTTATTATTGTAAACAGAAACAGTACATATCGAATACATAGGGAAAAATAAATCTTCTCGGGCGGGACTCGAAACCGCAGTCTTTACAAGGGAAATGTCTTGACCAATTCGGCTACCGAGACCCGCCCGATGTGATTCAAATATCCCTTCTATTTATCCGTTCTTATGGCGACGGTGGAGTCATCTGCCGATCTTCTTACGAACTATCGGAACCAATGAATGATGTTACAGTCATTTTTAAATATTGATTTTTGATAACTCCGCCCAAATACTTGAATGAATTTTACAGCATTAAGTATACTAACTATACGAATCGAATACATAGGGAAAAATATTTTTTTTCGGGCGGGACTCGAATCCGCAGTCTTTCCCTGGGGAATGCCTTGCGGGTCACATCGTATTCGATTTGTTTAGTTAGCATACTTAATGCTATAATAATCATTCAAGAAACATTACAGGCTTTTGTTGTACTTTCTTAGCTCGCTAGGATTTTAATTTATGGAGAATTCTCGCTCGCTTTATGTAAACGCCTCGCTCACTAGGGTCCACGAACAGTAGCGATAATCACAGTGGCGGGTAACACAAACAATTGGTTTTATTTACCTGCCTCCGGCAGATTAAAAGTTTTCAACCTACTCGTTGACTATCTTAGGCATGTGCTTCTCCAAGACGCCCGAATCTTTATGGTAATGTACCTATTTATATTGTTATTATACAGGAGAACACACTTGTTTACCTTTTCTCAAACAACAACCACCACAACACATTTTTTTTACATAACATAAACTCACGCCTATATTCCCCGAAGGGGTAGGCAGAGGTGCTAGCACCCACATTTCGCCAGTTTATGTTTAGGTCCCAATGTAATAGGTTGCGAGCCTATTGCCATTAACCGGGCACTTATAAACCTGCGATAAATACACACATAACTTCGAAAAGCATCGAAAAGTCATTGATGTGTGCCATGGTACCTAAGCATGGACTGGCGAAATGTGGGTGCTAGCGCCTCTGCCTGCCCCTTCGGGGAATATAAGCGTGAGTTTATGTTATGTTATATGTTATGATTCTGATAGTAATAAACTAGATTTAAATAGGCCACTTTATATAGGCACTAACTTCCAAATAATCTGACATTATCATTATTATTTGAAATATCGCACGAGGTAGGTACGTACAAGCAGCTCAAACGCTCTGCTTCCACTGTAAACGAACATTTTTAAATATATATTTCACAACATTCCACACAACGCTACTGTAATTCAACACTCAGAGCATTAGAGCATTGTTTGGACGTGCTCGCTCCTCGAAACAGGTGTCCTTGTGTTCTAGCGATGTAGCCGAACGCTACGCTCACAAGGTATGCCCTACCGCTACACTCTACCGCTACGCTCTACCGCTACGCTCTACCGCTACGCTCTACCGCTACGCTCTACCGCTACGCTCTACCGCTACGCCGCCAATACGCCTACGGGTATAATGATTGGGTAGAGCGTCAGACGTAAGCCGTCGCCTACGTCGAACGCTCTACATAGGCCACTACGTAGGCGGGTGAATGTTGAATTAAATAATCCATATTCCATGCTAATATTATAAATGCGAAAGTAACTCTGTCTGTCTGTCTGTCTGTCTGTCTGTCTGTCTGTCTGTATGTTACGCTTTCACGCCTTAACCACTGAACCGATTTTGATGAAATTTGGTATAGGGGTAGATTAGAACATGAGAAAGGACATAGGCTTTGTTTGGTCACGATAACCGACATCCACGCGGGCGGAGCCGTGGGCAAATAAAATATTCCACAACATTCTACACAACGCTATCAGAACCATGGTAAGCTTAACTAGCTTGTGTTATGGAATCTAGAATGTGGATAAAAATACTTAGATACTTTTTTTTGTAAATTACATACATAATAAACATAGAAACACCCAGACCAATGCAAATAGCCATATTCATGCATATAAATATTTGCACTGAGCGGGGATCGAACCCGCGCCTCCTGCGTAGCAGTCGCGTTCACTACCGCCACGCCACAGAGGCTGTTGTTTTTTTTCAATATTTTTATTGTTAGTAGTTTAATTGTTTTTGATTTTAAATAACTACTACCATCAGGCGAAGTGAAGGCAAATTGACGTGTCCTTTTATTAAAAAAACCTACGAAAGTGATGCCTATTTGAAAAACGTTTATAATTAAGTACTTACAGCATAATGTTTTATGACTTTTTGTGAAAAATCTGCGAAAATAAAATGTGCCAAGGGAATCAACTGACAAGGTCGACCATAATCGACCTTCAAGATTCACCAAGGCGATGTTTGCGGAGCGAAGGCGAACCGGGCGTCGGAGGTCGCAGAACGACTTCCGTCCTCCATGAGCGCTGGCCTGGGGGTGACCGGTTAGGCCGCCTGTCACCCTAGCAGAAGCAGGTGGCGGCGGCGCAAAGTGCGCCTCCCTGTACCCGGGCTAGATGGGGACACTAGGGTCCCCACAACCCGAAGGGGCCATCTCGAAAGAGATGGTACTGGGTCTGCCGGGGTGCGAGAGATATGCTTTTGGTAATCTCACCTCCGGCAACCAAGGACCCAAGACGGCGTGCGATTTGGTTGTTTTGAGTCCGACATAACCGCCTCCACCGGCTCCGTGAGGGTGGTATCCGAGGGGAATTTCGCACGATAAAAAAGGCGTTGTTTGAAGTATTTGAAGCCTATTAGAACTCATGTTTTTATCAAAGATGCCAAGAACGCACCTTATAGATACTTTCTATAAGGTGCGTTCTTGGCATCTTTCAAATTCTTTCTCTAAAAATTATCTGTTCTGAGTCTAATATTTTTTTCCAAAATTTTTTTTTTTTAAATGAATTATGAATAACCTGAGAGATGTAACGATTTCCATGTTTTGTTATGTTATGCTAGTGAAAATGTTACGAAAAACATGAGCTATAACCGTAACTTAACTTAATACGGATTAAGTTCTGTCGCAGCGGCTGTAGCTTATCAATCGAGCGTTCACGAATACGAATCCCCAGGGAAGAGCTCCATAAGACTTAAAATAAAAATAACTCTCCCTAACCACTTACACCAAACTTTATAAAACATCTACTTACCCTTAGATCCTTAACAATCACCTTTTTGAAGTCAGTAAAAATTTTATATGTATAGTTCAATTCAATTACTTACATAAAACTATGCACGCCGCTAAAACGACACAACTTCCTTTGATTTCCATTTCTCACCTGCAAAAAGTATTATATGTTTAAGTTTGTCAGTTTTAATTCTCTTGGCGACGACGAACTGATATTTATAATTTGTATATTTAGTACTTTCTCATGGAAGTGATGTAAATCTTAGTATGAGAATAAATATCTTTAAACCTAAACCTAAGTTTACTTAAAGTCGTAGGCAGTAAATAGGTGCTCCCAGGTGCTCCAGATTAAAATAATAACTGGTCAATCGGTCGCTCGGTAATATGAGGCCGGCTGTTTAATAAAAGTAAAAAAACCGCTAATATTCAAAACTACCAAAAACCACAGTAATAAAAAAATTACACCGGCAATAATAAAAAAAAAACTGCACACACCGTTTTGTCAACGCGTTGGCGGGAAACTGCAACAAAAGATGGCGGCGACTCGATATTTATATTATTGTTCAAGAATGAATCATTGGAGTAGGTAAAGTACCTCATATCTCGCGATGAAGCGAAGTGATCTACATTATAATAATACGGGCACCAACGTGTCGCTTGAATTGTAAGTAGCGAACTATAGTGACCGACATATTATATCTAGCCCAAAATATGCAAATATGAGTTATTCACTTATTATATGCGTTTTTAGGCACGGGCTTGGCATGGGGTAGGTATACATTACTGCAGTGGAAAAAAATGCCCGCTGGTGGTCGGTTTGCCAAACTAGTATTTAATATTTATTTTTATATTGATGTTTTGTACCAAGTGCCGATTTAATGTTATATGCAGATTATATGAATTTTGAATTTGCGGAAAAAATCTGCGGTAGCCTAGTGGTATGGGTAATGGACTGCTGAGACGAGGTCTCGGGTTCGATCCCAGGTTTACCATGGCACAATCACACCAATGACTTTTCGATGCTTTTCGAAATTATGTGTGTATTTACGAGTATCGCAGGTTTATAAGTGCCCGGTTAATGGCAATAGGCTCGCCACCTATTACATTGGGACCTAAACATAAACTGGCGAAATGTGGGTGCTAGCACCTCTGCCTACCCCTTCGGGGAATATAGGCGTAAGTTTATGTTATGTTATGTATGTTATGTTTTGAATTTTTGGACGAGCTCAACCTCAACTCCACCCAATCATATTACATCAAAACAATCCGCGCGCGCACGGCCTCGTTTCTCTCGCGACTATAAAAAAAAAGTTAATATGGCGGCATTGCGAGAATCATAGGTATACCTATATACTAACTTTTATTAGCAAAAATCGCTTTGTGGAAAAGGGCATAAGCAAGACAGAGACTAATCTTCAGTGGAAGAAGCCGCGGTCTTTGGTAAGTTTCAAGTTTTTTGCGTTTTTTTTTTGCAAATACCTAGATTTTTTATTTATTTAGGTACATATCAAACCTAATACAATAGTGACGCTAGTGTAAATGTAAATTATATAAGTCGAAGACACACAGTTTCTAAACTATTTATATCAAACCCATACAATTAACTTTTTTTTTAATTGTTTTTTTTAAACAATTAATCTCATTTATTAAAATATATTTGTAGCAATCGAACAAGCAATTATATTACGGCTCTCTATAGGGCGCCTCTATATAACTCATCCCTGTTGAGCGCCCACACTACACAATCGTAATCGTGAATGTGCTATAGCAAACAATAAACATTATCACCTTTGTGAGTTCCCTCAAACTATCCGAGAATATGTCTATTCTGTTATGTACCTCATTCAGAACCCGTATTGTAAGTGCTAGCGGATTTTTTGCGCGTAAGTTAGTCCTAGCTGCTGATACACGTAACAGCTGTGGACGTCTACGTTTAGACACATATCTGTCCGGCACGTTAAGCTGAAGGTGCTTCAACACTCCCGCGTTGTGCTCTACTCCCCGTAATAACATAATTACATATACCGCAAGTGTGTATTCTCTGCGTACCCTAAGTTGGTTGTATCCCACCATACCCAAAACAAACAACGTTGGATACATTAATGGATAAAAAGGGTACACTCCGTATAATTTAAAATATAAGTGTCTTAAGAATTTATTTTGAACGCGTTCTAACATAACACAGTATTTTTCTTCACAAGGAGACCATATGACTGCATTATGTTCCAGATGGCTCCTGACTAAAGCGTCATACAGCACTTTTACTGTAGATAAGTTAGTGAAACCACTGGACTGTCTCAACACAAAACCTAAGTTTCTGTATGCTTTCTTGCATATCCTAATAATATGCTCCCGGAACGTTAGATGTGGAGTGACGATCACACCAGGTCTCTTACCTCTGTTACCCGCTGAATCTGTACGTCGTCCACCTTGTACTCGTACTGTATAGGGTTATGTGCTCTGGTGAATGACATAGTCGAGCATTTAGAGACGTTAAAGGAGAGCTTATTACTCTGATTCCACTCTATCACTTTATTTGTGTCGTCTTGCAAGCGTTCACAATCCGACCTATTCCGAACCTCGAGTATCAACTTAAGGTCATCTGCAAACAATAAACATGTACCATGTCGAAAGACCTCTGGCAAGTCGTTTATCATAATGAGGAACTCGAGAGGACCTAAATTGCTACCCTGACTCACTCCGGACCTGGTGTAATATGCCTCAGATATGCACCCGTTGTAATCGACGTATTGCAGCCGATCCCTCATGTAGTTAGCAAAAAACTGCCATCCTATGTCAGCTAGCTTCCTTAAAAGGATATCATTATCAATGGTGTCGAATGCCTTTTTGTAGTCGAAATATACTGCGTCGACCTGCGTGCCAGCATCAACTGCCGGTACCACTTGCACCATAAAGTTCAGTAGGTTAGTGGACGTGCTACGTCCCAATCTGAATCCGTGCTGTGCGTCAGACAATTGTGAACTAACTTGTTCTTGCATGCACCGCTGTATAGCAGACTCAAAGAGTTTAGCTGGTGTGGACAGTACAGCTACTGGTCTGTAGCTACTGATTTCCGGACCTGCTTTGCCTTTAGGAACTGGTATCACCCGCGTATTTTTCGAGAACATTGCTAGTTTTAAATAGCTGTTGAAAATATGAAGCAGTGGTTCCGCTAACACTGTACCACAGTCTCTAAATAAAAAAGCAGGTATTCCATCAGGACCTGATGAATGTTTTGGTTTGAGATTTGCAAGGGCTATTTTTACATCCTTAAGACTCAAACTTTCTATATGTACACGTGCACTATTCGCGTTCGCCCCAAACGCTGCCTCCCGCGGGTCGAGACGCGGTGGCTCTTTGGTATATACCGATTCAAAAAAACTGGCAAATTCTCTGGCACACTCAGCATCCGCCAGATATAGACCGTCTTTTATAATCAATCATTTGTTTATTTGTCCTATTTCTCTGCGATCTTATATATTGCCAAAAGGATTTTGGATCTTTTGCAAATCGATATTGAATTTTACTTCTATGCTCCTGATGTGCCCTCTCTATAGACTTTTTTACTTGAGCTCTATATTTTGAATATTCTATATAATCACCATGATCTTTAGTTTTTTTGTGAAGATTAGCTTTTATTTTTACCCGACTACGGCGAAGCCAAAAGGAGGGTTATGATTTTGCCAGGCTATGTATGTATGTATGTATGTATGTATGTATGTATGTTCATTTGTTCCCTCATAGCTCCTCAACTACAAATTAGAACGGGACAAATGAGGTATCGTTACAAGCGGCTTAATCGTCCGATGGTTATAGGCTATATGACATGTCACTCAATCGTGTGTGGCGCCCTCTAGTGCTCATAAGGTACTGTGTTAAAAAATAAATTTGGGATAAATATGCCGTGTTTGGTATCAAATGAAAGTGCTTAATGAGCACATTTCAAATATGTATAAATTATTAGCTTTACCTAGCCCCAAAATAATTTAAATAAAAAATAAAGTTTAAAACTAAAACCCGACTACCGAAAAAACATGCTCTTAAAAGTGACAAACAAGAAAATATCAAGGATAGCCGTGGTCGTATGCTACTTACTCAAACAAAACAATACATTCTAGGGAAAAGTGGCATACGACCACGGCTATCCTTGATATTTTCTTGTTTGTCACTTTTAAGAGCATGTTTTTTCGGTAGTCGGGTTTTAGTTTTAATTATGTCTCTAATTATGTCTTTGGTATACCACTCCGGATAACTGAAGCGCGATTCGTTTCGGCCAAGTGATTTTCGCGGTACACATTCGACAAACATGCATGAAAGTTTATCATAAAAAAAAGTTTAACATGTCTTCAGAATCACAAATCCGATACATGGCACTCCAATCAATAAAAGCCAAATTTTTCATACATTTTTTTTTTTAAAGAATATAAGAAACGAAGTTACTAATATTCCCTGTAACCCCTTCAACTAAGCTAAATTGCTTGTGCTAGGAGTGGGTTTACGTCGGTAGTGTAATGGTTAGGATCGAACCCGGGACCTCTCGATCGTAAGGCCGACTCCTTAACCACTAAGCTACCGACGCTTATTGTATATATACAATATGTATATATACAATAATTGGTAATTGGCCTTATTCCAATTCCATTGCGGTCTAATACTGCGCGAGTCACCATAGTCAGCGTCCGCGGGGACAGGTGTAGGGCACAAAACGTTATATGTAGAGCTCACACTGACCACTAGTGGTGGGTGATGTTCATCAATTTTAGTTATATGTAGAGCTCACACTGACCACTAGTGGTGGGTGATGTTCATCAATTTTAGTTATATGTAGAGCTCACACTGACCACTAGTGGTGGGTGATGTTCATCAATTTTAGTTATATGTAGAGCTCACACTGACCACTAGTGGTGGGTGATGTTCATCAATTTTAGTTATATGTAGAGCTCACACTGACCACTAGTGGTGGGTGATGTTCATCAATTTTAGTTATATGTAGAGCTCACACTGACCACTAGTGGTGGGTGATGTTCATCAATTTTAGTTATATGTAGAGCTCACACTGACCACTAGTGGTGGGTGATGTTCATCAATTTTAGTTATATGTAGAGCTCACACTGACCACTAGTGGTGGGTGATGTTCATCAATTTTAGTTATATGTAGAGCTCACACTGACCACTAGTGGTGGGTGATGTTCATCAATTTTAGTTATATGTAGAGCTCACACTGACCACTAGTGGTGGGTGATGTTCATCAATTTTAGCCACGAGCGACTCGCCCGCCTCCTTCACCGACACCTCCCCCTTAAACCCTTTGCTCAGCACCAAATCTAACTGACGCCCTAACTGATTCGGTACAGTGTTACTTTGAGTGAACTCACAATATGATATAAAATACTCATAATAATTAACAACATTTACAGAACAAGAATACAAATTAAAATCTCCTATTACTAACACTGTTTTATACATATCACATAAATTTTCTATTATATTAAATAAAAGCATATAATCGTTATCTGAACTACTTGGTGGTATATAGCTTACACAACACTAAAACAGACAGACAGACAGAGTTACTTTCGCATTTATAATATTACTAGCTTTTGCACGCGGCTCCACACGCGTGGATGTCGGTTATCGCGACCAAACATAGCCTATGTCCTTTCTTAAGCTCTAATCTACCCTCATACCAAATTTCATCAAAATCGGTTCAGTGGTTTAGGCGTGAAAGCGTAACATACAGACAGACAGCCAGAGTTACTTTCGCATCTATAATATTAAGTATGGATTACAAAACAATAATAATAATAATAAATAAAGTTTATTTCGGAACGAGTCCATAGAGGTTGTCAGTAATACATTTTTCACTTAAACACTATTGTTAGTAAGGTACATAGTTTGTGATTTTAATTTCATTATTAATGTCGGTGTGGAGCACCATCCACCTTTTAAATAGGGGAGAGTCCCACCGGTTTGATAACGCAGCCAGGACGCTGTTGGCGCTGCTCCTCATGCGGTCCATTAGGGACGCTTTCTCATTATAGTTGCGAAGTCGTCGATACGTTCCCCCGCAAACATCCCGGAGGCGCTGCAGTGCCTCGGCAGCCCCATCAGCATCCTAAATGCGTTATTATATTGTACTCGTAGGTCACTGTATGCCCGACGCGTAAAACCCACCCACAGGCTGCACGTGTAAAATGATTGGCAGTATGCTTTAAACAGCGTCACCTTTACTTGTTTCGTACAACGTGCAAACCTGCGGGCGAGCATGTTACACCGGACAGTCAATGACCTACGCTCTCTCTCTATGTCCAGGTTATCTTTGAGATCCTCCGAGACCCAGTGCCCCAAATACTTGAACCTATCGACGCGATTTAAAGGCGAGCCACATAGTGAGATTTCGGGCAGCTCAGTATAGGTCTTAGGACCCGCTCTGAACACCATAAACTCGCTCTTATGCGCATTGTATTTGAGGCCGTGCGTCTCGGCGTACACTTCACATATATTTAATAGTTTTTTCAAGGCTCCAATTGACGGACTCAGCAGCACCATATCGTCTGCATAGCTGATGTTGTTTATACAAACGCCACCAACATGGCAGCCAACATTGGTGCCGCTGAGTTCCTCAATCAGTCTGTTCACGTAAACATTAAATAATTTAGGTGAGGTCAGGCCCCCCTGCCTCACACCACAATCCAGCTTATACTGCTCAGAGAAGCTTTCCCCCCATCTTACTTGGTTGTTTTGGTTGTTGTACCAGTAATCAAATAAGGATATCACTTCAGGAGACAAGGTTGTTTCCTTCTTCAATTTTTCCCACAGTATCCCATAAGATACCAGGTCGAAGGCCTTTGAAAGATCAAGGAAACATGCAAATACTGGAGTCTTCCTAGCAGTATAATACTGTACAGTCTCCTTGAGGCAATATATAGCACTTTCTGTAGATAATCCTGAACGAAAGCCAAACTGCGCGTCATTAAGTTTAATGTGCTTGTCTAACTGCCCGCCCAGCAGACTGTCCAGCACCTTTGCAATTATACAAGCCAAAGAAATCGGTCTATAGTTAGACAGGTCAGATGGATCGCCGGTTTTATCCTTAATCACAGGTACAACCACTGTCCGCATGAGCTTATCAGGTAAGTAGGAGTGTCCTATGCATAGATTGAAAAACATGGCGAGCACCCTGGGCAGGTGTACTCCCGCGTGCTTCAAGTGCTCGATGCTGAGGCCGTCCAACCCTGGAGATTTTCCTTTTATCATGTTTGATATAACCGTTTTAACATCTGTTGCTGAAAAAGATACATTTCGATCTGAGATGACAATCCCCGCATCCGGCACTCGAGAGATGGGACCCAGTGGTGACCTTACATTAAAATGCAGTCTAAAGACATCCGCAATCTCACCTGACTGATGTACACCACCCACGCTCACTGGCAACCCCATCCTGGGAGTCAACCTGTTTGTATGCTTCCAAAAATCACCGAAGTTTTTCTTAGAATGATGTTGAGCAATAATGTCCATTTTAATCTGTTGCTGGTTGTTTTGACACCATTTCAATTTAGACTTAAAAACGTTTCTGGAAGCACACATACGGGTGAAGGTTATGCCAGTCCTAGGCTTGCCATACAGCACCCAGGTCTGGAAACAAAGTCGAGCCTCCGTGTGCGCCTCACGCACATATTTGTTCCATCCAGTTACACATTTGTGCTTGGCCTTTTTATAAAACACATAGGTACACTCTGCAGACTTTTTAAGTATATCAATTATACTGTCATACATGTTGTCTAATATTTTTTTGTGATTGATATCTGAACACATTCTATCACAACATTCGTTAAAACTTAAATCAAAATCAATCATTTTTAACCTATCGTTACATATTTCATGATACCTATTGATCTGACTCGCATCCCTCTCACCCCATCTAACATTATCATTAGTACTGCTAGGTAAATATATCTTAGGAGGGACTAACTCGAAATTACACTCCAAGCAGAGAGGAAAATGATCAGACCAATAAGTGTCATACAGTACAGTCATATTTACAACCGAAAGCCGGGCCGCATTCGACACCACACAGTGGTCAAGCCAGCGCCTACACCCATAAATCTCACTGATAAAGGTATAAGTGTCCGCTGGTAATAGCTCAGAATCCATACAAGACCACAACTGTTCGCTACAAAAGTTTATTAGTTCCGTAAAGAATGACTCACCGGGATGCGCATTGAAGTCACCCAACATGTATACACATTCCACCTTTTGACTCTCAATTATCGCAGTAATTTCACTCAAGCACTGTGTAAACTCGATTAAGTTATCACTAGAGTCCGTTGGCATGTACACTGAAAATATGAGCAAAGAACGATCACTTAAAGTAACCCTGATTGCCGATAACCGCACGCTATCGCACCTTACAATTGAGACTATAGGTAACAAGGATTTTCTCCAGAGCAGAGCCACCCCGCCGTAAGGTCTGCCGCGGAGTAGCCCCGACGTCATGTCCATTGCTGATTTACCCGTAAAAGCGAAGTCGTTATCAATAGTGCTCAGGAACGGAATGTCTTGCTGCAGCAGCCAGGTCTCCTGGAGTGCTATTATGTCAGCTGACTTACATAATTTCCGCACAGAATCTACAGATCTCTTCACATTCTTGCAATTAAAAGTTACTAATTTTGTTGAACTTATCATGTTAGTTGTTGTTATTCGAAGTCTGTTCATTATTTACTTGTTTCTTCTTGAAGTAAATAAATTTTCTATAAGCTATACCCTCAGGCCAGAAGTTATCCCTCATAAATAAATCTAGTTTATCCGTTGGCACATAAACCTTGAAGGCACCATAAGGTCTTGGTGACTTCATGTCGACTTTCTCAACAGTGACACTAATAACCGCCTTATCACTTATGTAATTCGTGATGTCACTCACGGTCACGTCCTTCGACACGTTATAGACATAAATAGGTGTTTTCGATTCCATAGCCTTAAACTTAACCGCAGGGTCCAACGTTGCCCTCCCTCTATTGCCCTTGAACCTATTTCGCAATCTGTAATTCTGTTCGTTAATCCACTTAGTACTTGGAGGCACAGTTTTCCATACTCCATCTTTAGCGACTTGTGCAAAAGATTTAAGTTGTTGTATTTCACTCGCGTCGTCGCAATCTGTAGCGGCTGTGTGTCGCGGCTCAGGTGCGAGCGATGCGGCCGGCGGCAGCGGGGAGGGATGAGTCATCGTATCTGTTTCGTTGCATAAATGGATATTATTTGTTAACTGCGGTTTGTTTACCATCGCTTGCAAATTATGAATAGGGACCCCTTTTTCAACATTTTTGATACTGATGTCTTTTGCATGTGATATTCTACTTGACGCACTGCTTTCCGTAAGGTTAGGATTTTCAAATTCCCGTGTCAAGTCTTGAGATTCCTGCTGCGTCACTGTTGGTGATCGCGGCATATTGTTCTCGAGCATTCCCATGGGACCACTGTCATAACAAAAGCTATTCTGCATACAAGCACCTCTTCTCGGGTTCACATTAATTCTACCCTCAAAATTGTTTACTATTGAGGTTTTCTTCAGATTCTCCAAATCTTGGGCGAGGAGATGGATCTGTTGGGTCGTGGCATAAGTATCTTTAATCAGATCTACATCTCCTTTCAACCTAACTAAATCCTTCAATATTTTCGTCACGTCTACATGATCAAATAGAACTGGGGGTAGTTTTTGAAGGTCTTTTGCTACAAAAATAGGAAGCTTTTCAGGGTCCAATTCCTTTAAAAGACAGATGATGTCATCTATAACCCGAAGAGATTTTCCACTTCGCTTCCTGGTGACATTACGTTTCTGTTTCGACACTGACTCGAATAATAAATTTTTCGCTTCCACCAAGTCGTCGTCAGAGAAAGCACTAACACATATCTGACTGATACTAATCTCATCCATGACGTCTATTTTATTGCTAACAAAGGCAAGCACCTCGTTTATTACAATATTGCATGATGCACATTTTAACACTTTAGTAGAAGACGTCATCCTACACTCGTTACAATCGCACGCGTCAGAGCGGGTCGGCCGCGCGCGCCTGACTCAAATATATGCAATAGCAACCGTTGAATCGAAATATTATTAGGTATATTAAAAGTTAAAAGGCAAACACAATTTCTTTTCAACTTTTTGGAGGTGTTTTTTGTGACGGGGGTTTTTTAAATTTTTGATTAATTATGTTTCGCGATTTAGGTCCAAGATATGTGAATCTAGCTACATCCACTCTCGGGTTTAATTTGACCGCGACTTCAAATAGAGGTTTTTTATGCGATTGCTACATACAAAATTGTCCCCTATAATAATTTTATGTTTACTGTCGGATAACAGCCCTATCCTTTAGTTACCTTCTACGACAACCACGGAAAGAGATGTTATGACCCTATTCTAGTCCACCGAAAACGAACGCGGCACGTTACGACTGCGATTAAAACTCATTAACGCCCTTTACAGCTACAGTTTTTCTCGAAGGAACACCACCAAGAAAGCATTATTGCGAGACCGTCAAAAGGCAGCTATTGTCAAGTAGAATAATGCTCCAGTTGGGATTTACCGAGCCCACGGTCACTTACTATAAGGAAAATTGTAGTTTTCTTTGTTTATGTTATGAGTTCTTCGTCACAACAGTTAATATGTCATGAGTCAGTAATGTTTACGTAAGTTACTAAGGTGACAGCCTCAAAATTCAAAATTCATTCAGATTTTCATGCGCCCGCTCTGGATCTACTCCAGCACTCGAAATACTGGAGATACAGAATTTCAATCAAAGGAAACATAACATAAACTCACGCCTGTATTCCCCGAAGGGGTAGGCAGAGGTGCTAGCACCCACATTTCGCCAGTTTATGTTTAGGTCCCGATCTATTGCCATTAACCGGGCTCTTATAAACCTGCGATAAATACACACATAACTTCGAAAATCATCGAAAAGTCATCGGTGTGTGCGATGGTAAACCTGGGATCGAATCCGAGACCTCGTCTCAGCAGTCCATTACTCATACCACTAGGCTACCGCAGTTTATTTTTACAATAAAAAAAACTGGACACCCCCTAGCCAGATGAACTGACGACTTCAAAAAGGTGGCTGGGACAGACTGGATGTGGAAGGCGGAGGATCAGGTGTAATGGCGCACATTGGGAGAGGCCTATGTCCAGTACGTGAACGTTACGAAAGTACTACAATATTTAGTTCGTTTTACGCACGATAGGGGCGCTGTACAAATGACATACATTTTTTTACGTTAACGATACGAATACTTTTTCGCAAGCTGTTCGTACTCGCCCCACTATAGCGTGGTGGTATCGAACGACAGCTACGCAGGGAATGTAGGTTCGATTCCCGCTCAGAGCTAATGTTTTTTGTTCGCTTTGGTGTAGGTATTGGGTATTTTCGTGCCTCGGAAAGTGACATGAATGGCGAACTTTCATTTAAACTTTCAGACTTTATCCCCCCCCCCCCCGTATTTACCCTTTTTTCGCGATAAAAGGTAGCCTATATCTGTACTCAAGCTCCAGATCACCTCTGTACCAAATTTCATCACAAAAATTTTGTTTCCATTAAAAAGAATTTCCACCTCTATTTCCCCCCTTTAGCCCCCCTTTTTCGCGACCAACCATAGACTATGTCCCCCTAATCTACCCCTATAACAAATTTCATAAAAATCGGTTCAGTGGTTTAGGCGTGAAAGCGTAACATACAGACGGAGTTACATCCGCATTTATAATATTAGTATGGGTTATTCTTTTCATCATTTAGTTTACCCATTATTGATTCTTTTAGTGATTCTTTTAGGGGGGATGATATACGTTTTTATAATAAATTGCCTGAATCAGTCCTTGGTATGCCTGACAATAAATTTAAAACCTTTGTGAAGACCACCTTATGTAAAAAAGCATACTATAGGACAGATGATTACCTTAAAGACAAAAATGTCTGGCTTGAGCATGGTGCAGGCCCCTCCTAAATGTTTAAATAGGAACGCGAACTTCTTTTTTTTTGTTAACTTAGGTTAATTATTTTATTATAAGTTTTTTTTTATATACTTTAATTATCTTGACACGAGACATATGTACATTCGTCCATATTTAGTCTTAAGAACTTACTTTTTTGTAAATTGACGTCCATAAAATGCTACAGTGGAGTTTGTTGCGCCGTTTCTTCTCCACTGGTGCCTAGGAAGCGGTGGTAAACTTAGTTTTAAGCAGAATTTGACTTCAAAAAGCTGTAGTAGTGCTACACAATTTTGAATAAATACCTTGAGTTTGAGTTTGAGTTTGAGTTTGAGTATTGACAGCCTCTGTGGCGTGGCGGTAGTGCACGCGACTGCCACGCAGGAGGCGCGGGTTCGATTCCCGCTCAGTGCAAATATTTGTATGCATGAATATGGCTATTTGCATTGGTCTGGGTGTTTCTATGTATAATATGTATGTATTTACAAAAAAAACAAGTATATAAGTATGTTTATCCGCATTCTAGATTCCATAACACAAGCTATATAAGCTTACCATGGGTCTAGATAGCGTTGTGTAGAATGTTGTGGCATATTTATTTATTATTATATAGGTTTCTGCGACACTCGCGTATATAACTATAGTAACTATACTCATCTCAATTTAATAGGTCCGTTTTGACGTTTGCAGTCTTGATGTAACTAGTGATTTAACCATACGACTCGTTACTCGATACTCACAATAAAACGATTCAAGTTAGCTTGAGTATATAATCGATTTAAATATCTATTGTAAAGTGCATTGGATTACAGTTCTGTGTTTAGAAAATTTAACTTAAACTTTGATGTTGTAGGTATTTTTAAATGAGACAATGTCACGAAAGGTAATTTTCTATTTTTAATATTTTTGTCATAATAAAATTCACTCAATTACCAAGAAATCGAAAAATGACAATTGTATCTAATTTATCAATTCTTGGCCTAAATATTAGTAGATATTTAAATAAATAAGGCCTTGAGAAATATATTTAAATCCATTTGTTTTTTCCTGAACCGATTATGAATAGCCTGTGGAAAATATGAAATAATCGTTATACCCAGCAATGTTTTTTTTTTTATATAGGACATGTCAATTTGACTTCACCTGGCCTGATGTTAAGCTAAAGGCAAAGTCTTGGAAAGAGGGTCACCATCGGAAACATGTACCATGTTAACAGTGGTGGCACTCAGCTTAACGGCCTCGTTAGATGCCTTTTCACGCCCCGCTTAAAGGACCCGGGACTGTAGGAAGAAGGAAACACGTGAGCTGGCAGGGAGTTCCAGGTCTTATGGTGCGGCATAGGAATGAGTCGCTGAAACGCTTGGTTCTTGCTGGTATACTCTGCACCGTATATGGGTGGCATCTTAACCCTGCACGTGTCGTCCTGTGTAGGAAAGGAGAGGGTGGGACTAATTGGAAAAGCTCGTCAGAACATTCAACATGGTAGAGACGGTAGAAAACTGCCAAAGACGCAACATCTCTACGCATCTGCAAAGGCTCGAGGGTGTTCGTGACCTCAGGATTACCAATAATACGGACCGCACGTCGCTGCAACCTGTCGAGAGCATCTAGTAAGTGCTTTGCGGAGCCGTCCCAGAGATGTGAGCAGTATTCCACGCAGGAACGAATTTGGGTCTTGTATAGAAGACACCGCTGCTCCGGCGTGAAAAAACGTCTTCATCTGTTCAGGACTCCGAGTTCACGCGAGGCTGATTTGATGATACTCTCGATATAGTTTTTGTTATTCAGTTTGCAGCAATCATCCATACCGAGGATATTGAGGTGACCCTGCAGTGGCAGTGGTGTGCTCTGAAGAGTGGGAAGGTATGTGTCTATGAAAAATTTAATTCACTTCAGAACATTTCAATCGGTAAAAATATAAAACTTCATGGGCGTCACCCCTAGAGTAGAGAAATACATCTGTCCAAACGGACTTTTGATGAGTGTACACATTTAGCAACGTGGCCTCCCTACCATTGTAGTGGCGAAACTGGCAATGTCACCAGGCCTTCAGTGTCAAGAAATCACGTTATGGAGCTGTAGTAAAGATTGCATCTGAGGCTACGGTGCCCTCGGAGCTCAGGGTCCGCGTTCCGGATCTTCCTCCTCCACTTCGTACGATCTGGGGCGTCCAAGGTAGTGAGACCGTTATTGCACGCATGTCACCCTTAACGAAGCCATGCCAGCACTTCTTGGGGCTACTACTTCTACCTGGACCGGTGGGGGCGCTATTGCCAGGCATTTGTTACCCACGTAACCGGGTGGTTGCCGCAAGACGTGGCCGCACCAGCGAAGGTGGCTCTCTTGCATTTTATCTGCAATGTCACGGACATGAAGGCTGCCGCGGATAGCGAGAGTTCCTCACGCGATTTTCACGCGTGACTCCAGATGTACTCACCGTTAATGTTGATGCCTCGCCCAACCCAATCCAGGGTCTTGAAGACGTCCTCCAATGCGTTCGTGAATAGTTTAGGGGATATAACTTCCCCCTGCCTCACTCCACGCTGGAAGCCAATGGGTTTCGCCTTCTGGTCTTGGAGCTCGACGGACATTGTGGCAGTGTCATAGAAGCATCTCAACACCTCGATGTATCGCCATTCGACACGACATCGCTCCAGGGCATCCAGAACTGTCCAAGTTTTGTTGGAATTGAAGGCTTTTTCATCGACTTCGGATATCTCCTCGGTGTAACAGCACGTGAGTCTCTATGGTCTTCACCGCTGTGTCCATACGGCATACGGCCCACGCGGCGGCAGTACGTGCCTTGACGTCGTAGTCAATGTCACCAGTCACGTGAAGTACAGATCCCAGGTACTTTATCTGATCCGTGCGCTCGACCAAGGCATCGCTTATGCGGACGGGTGTCGGATCTGTTGAGTTTAATGCCAAGTATTCTATTCACTACACTTAGCTTCAGACAGATGAATAAGATTAGTATGAGAATAATAAAATTAGACTTCTATATAGTACTAGCTGTCCCGGCGAACTTCGTACCGCCAATTTTTTCCTACCCTCGTGGCGTCAGATCCCGTTCCCGCTGCACCATTTAGGGGGATGAAAAATAGATAATAATTAAATGACGATTGATCATTTTTCTACCGGAAAGAAAAAATGATTAGATTACTAAAATGGCTATTAAAAAATAAGGGTTGATCGTAGAAGGGTGAAAATTGAGGATTGTATGTATTTTTGTATGTTGTATCATAAAAAAATAGAAATTAAAAATTTTGTCTAAAAAATAAAAAATAAAAATTTAGGGGGATGAACAATAGATGTTGGCCGATTCTCAGACCTACTCAATATGCTCACAAAATTTCATCAAAATCGGTCAAGCCGTTTCGGAGTAGTATGGCAACAAAAACTGTGACACGAGAATTTTATATATTAGATGTTAATTTCATGCACCAAAAATAAAATAAATTTGATCAATTTACATTTCTGGTTCTACTCATAAAAATGCAAAGCTCGTATTTGGCGACACCTAAAAATAAATACTGGCATATCGCACGGTGACAACTAAACTGACCGAACTCAAATTTTTTGAAAATTTAGTTACAATTATATAGTGACTCTAAACAACGTATTCTACCCACTAAATATTAAAAAACTGCAGTTTTATTGTTAGAGAGGGACAGAAGCTTATTTGCGTCCCTTTCTTTTTTCTATCCCCGCGCCCCTCTCGCTTATGTGAAAGTGACGAATTTAGTAATGCACCGACAGTGATTGCAAAAGCACGTGACAGTGTTATTACTTTAGTGCCCTATTATGCTTTGTGTCTCTACTCTTCTAACACTCGAGGTAAGTTCCGTTTAACATTATTTAGTCATAAAGTGACCGTTTTTGTATTTAAGTCCCTTTAATAGTTTTCGAGCATGGAAACTAGATGACTGAAATTGAATTTGGTCATTTTCATACTAAGTGTGATGAATTATTTTTTGTCACAACTCATATTACGTCTATATTGTTCTAAAAGAAAACATTTTGAGGCGGATCATCTTGTTAAACGTCTTTATAATACTTTTTACTAATGTTTTATAAATGACCAAATTATTATTGATTCACTTTACTTCTTTTTCAGTTTATAATCAACCACGGTGGGTCACTTTATTTTTAACCACAAAATGAATAACAGGGGTGCATTAATTCTCAAGTTATTGGAAGAACAGATTAAAAATGAGGTAAGAGCTTTATATTGATGCACTCGAATAGGTACCACGCTTTGTTGCACAGAGATTACGGTATAGAATGAAGTAAATAATATTATGCCGTTCTTTTTAGAAATCTATGGAGATCGATAAAGAAACTGCTCCAAGTACTCCCCCTATGACGGAAATAGATAAAGAGAATGTTTCAACAAGTCCCTCTGTGATAGAAAATACGCCGCCACAGTCTACAACTAAAAAGCAACTGCAGATTTTAAAGCAAAGCACAAAAACCAACTCTGTTAATGTAAGTTTTTGTTTCAATTATTCGCATTTATATTCAATACGAATAATTGAAACCTATTCTTAAATTACTTAATTACTTTTCAGGACAAAGAATATGTTGGATTAATTAATACAAGTCCGATAACCATCCCCCATCAACCTGCTTTAGAAGTGAGTTCTAACAGACGTTCAAGTACAAGGAGCTCGAGTACAAGCTCGTCATCAACCTCAAGTAGTAGTAGTTCGTCTTCACGTAGTTCTTATGATTCCAAAACATCTGAAACGTTAGCCATCCCAGGACCAAGCACAAGCAATTTGCGAAAGATATCTGACAGACCATGTTACAATATATCACCAGTTAACACAGATGAAAGTGATGTGGACTTGAGTGATACAGATCCAACATATAACAATACTGCAAGGAGAGGTGTACGTATCGTCAGTAGCAGCTCTTCGTCATCAGATACGTCATCTGCTAGGCCCGATGTAGAAGCAAAGAAAAAAACCAGAAAACGCAAAAAGAACCCAGGTACGTGGAAGCAAAATAAAGCGAAAATTTTACGTAACTCTGGTAAAGCTTATGAATCTGTATCTAAATCAAAAAAAAATGTCCCAGCTCGTTGCATGAAAGATTCCTGCACTAGTAAATGCCGGCTAAAGTGTTCAGACAACGTAAATGAGCACGAAAGAGAGGAACTGTTCAACAATTATTGGAAGCTTGCAAATCTAGACTTGCAGCGTGCCTATATCAGGTCATGTATGGTAGTAGTTGAGCCAAGATACAAGTATACAAATGCGCAAAGACCACGTTTGCCTAATAACGCCTTTTATTTCACTATTAATGGAAATAGGATCAGGGTGTGTAAATTGTTTTTTATAAATACCTTGGATATATCGGATAGACAGCTCAGGACTGTAAAGAAAAAAACGAATAGTCAGGGTTTCTTAGAGCCTGAAAAGCGCGGTAAGCATCAAAGCAAGAAAACTGTGGACCCACGGCTTATCGAGCAAATAAAAAAACATATAGAATCGATACCGCGAATTGAATCGCATTACTTGAGAGCTACTACGAATCGAGAATACATAACTGACAGCAAGACTATTAAAGATCTATGTAACGATTTCAATAATATTCAGAAAGAGAAAAATCTCTTACAGGCGGAATACTGGCTGTACCTTAAAACTTTCAACACTGAATATGACATAGGTTTTTTCATACCAAAAAAGGATAGATGCGATACCTGTGTAGCTTATCAACTGGCCCCCGATAACACAAAAACCCTACTTAAGATTAACTACGACAAACATATTAAAGAAAAAGATCTGTGTCGAAAAGAAAAAAAGAGTGACCGTCTAAAGGTCGATGAAACCCATATTTGTGCAGTGTTTGATTTACAGTCTGTCATGTTGTGCCCTAGTCCTGGCTATTTTTATTACTGCTCTAAAATAAATTGTCTTAATCTCACTGTGACAGAATTAAAAACTGGAGAAGATGATGGGAAATCGTACGGAGATGTTTACTGTTATTTCTGGGACGAGACTCAAGCCCAAAGAGGGGCCAATGAAATAGGTTCTTGTATTTATGATTATCTAGAAAAACTAAGCAAAAAGAACTTGGACAAGAAATTGCATGTAACGTTTTACTCAGATAACTGCACAGGGCAGAACAAAAATAAAATGATTGCATGTCTTTACTCTTATGCAGTAACACATTTTAATAATATTGAGAGCATTACTCACAAATATTTAATAAAAGGCCATACGCATAATGAAGCCGACAATGTACATAGTTTAATTGAGAAAGAAATAAAAAAAAATGAAAAGGCTGGACCTATATACATACCACTCCAATTTGCTACGCTTATCAAAAGTGCTAGAAAATCTGGGATGCCTTTCATGGTAAATGAACTGAGCTACAAATTCTTTTTGGACCTAAAACATCTGCAAGAACAGTGGGCTTACAATTTCAATGAAAACAGCAACAAAGAGATGATTTTGTGGAATGATATAAAGGTTTTAAAATTCATCAAGGAAGAAAAGTTTTGCTTTTACTATAAATTATCTTACGCAGAGGAAGAATTTTCTGTTATAAATATGCGCCCTAAAAGAAAAAAAATGTTACCCTATGAAGAAATTGTTCTTAGACCCTTGTACGAGAACCCTCTTGGACTGAAAGAGAACAAGAAGAAAGATCTCAAGGAGTTAGTAAGGAAAAATTTAATACCAGTTTCTTACGCTACATACTACGAAATGTTATAAGTTAGAAGACTATAATTATACCTAATGAAGATGTTTGTGATTATCGATTTGGTTGTGATTAGTATATTTTACTGCTACATAGATAAGACATTGATGATATATTTGTAATTAAACATTTAACGGGTAGAAGAACCAAAGTTAGATTCTGCGGCCAATATCGGCCATGTTAAGTTATTATTTTTTTATTAATTTACAAAAATGAGTCTTACATGTAAACAAAAGGCTGATAAAAATTTATGTTTAAGAATTATATAGCTGTTATAATATACGTATATAAGTACATTTTAGAAGAGAATACCTATTTTTTATGTTACAGATTATTTAGTACCTAAAGGCAGGACACACTTAGTGCCATAATCATAAAAACACTGTGTTTTTAGAATTGTAAGGATAATACAACCTACAGATTATGTCATTTTGAGATTTTTTTTAAATACTGTACCCATACTTAATATGTACAGTACTCAAATAAATACAAAAATAATCATTTGCACTATTTTATTTGACCTTTCTCAAAGAATTTCTCCTAGATTTATGAAGAAAACTGTCTGAAAACATAATAAGATAGTTATGAAGTTTAAAACATGAATATGAAATGGACCTTTGTCAAAGTAATACATCAAACAAATCATTTAATTAATATTAAAGTGACCTTCTTTAGGAAGATTTTTTTGTATCGCTTCAAAAAATTAAAATATAAAAAGAATTTGGTAAATCAATTTTTGTTTTCTAAAGGGGAATAGTTATAATATCAAATAATAAAACAACTGAGGCGTTATCTGTTGTCAGTAAAAAAATATTTGATAAAGAACACAAAAATGTGTATTGCCCAGACACATTTCCTTGATTTGCCGAAAAACATAAATTTTGAGTTGAGTCACTTTCGTTCTCACAAGGCGATATCATGTTGTTTTTATATTTAAATTCTCAACAAAAAATACCTGTTGATTTTTTTCTAATTCCTGCCATGATTAAACCAAGTAACCGCACGCAATGGTCGGGTGCTCAGTTCTTGTACAGCCGTCGAGCTGACAGGACATCGTTGTAAAATGTTAGTTGTGCAATACGTGTCTAGGGTGGGAGCCACATTTTCAGCATTATGTTTTATAATACAAACCATTCTCTTTATACTCCGACCACAGATAAGGAAACATGATCAAAAAGTTCTTATACAGCTGGCTTTGGCGCGATTGATGTATACAATTACCGATATTGTGCTACCCAGATATGAAGTCACCACAACGTTATACGGAATTATAAATGTCCGCCTATTATGTTGGATGTGTGTGTATACGAAGAGCTTATACGACAAAATAGTGAATGTGATTGTGCAAGAGACGTGGAGTTTCCTGAAACTTACGATAGTTAAAAGCTTATTTCAATAGTTTCGGTTGTTATCATTCATGTTAATTAAGCGGAGTTCACATAATAGTGATATGTATATCACACGGATGATAATGATGGCATATCAGTGGGTGTTCGTTATCGCAGTGTTCGGTTCTCCGTGGGTGAACTTTATAATATTCTGTCGAATATTTTATGTCATCGTCAGCAGGAAGATCCGGCACAACAGTGGCGCCCCCTCACGAACTTTGCCGTTAGTGTTAAAATTTGTGTAATCTCGTTTATTTTGGTGAGCGTTACCAGTTTGCAGATTATACTTGAAAATGTATTATTGAGATTGTCATCATTTGCCAAAGAAAATTATATTTCAAAATGGTTGGGTTGGTTAATAGCCATAGGATATTTCCAGGGTGCAGAAATAATTGCCATTTTTATTATTTTGATACGAAATTCCACTTAAGTTACATAACCAGTTCTTTGAATTCATCTAGCATTAGGTATGTTATTGAATGGTGTTATATAATATATTGTTGTAAATTAATAGAAGGGTGTAAGTAAAACTGTTTATATTAGCTTTTATATTAATGTAACAAGTTGTAATAACTGTTTTTAAACTAAATTTTCACTTTGTTCATCTTCCGCATTAATTCAAACTTTTGTAAATTCAAAATTTAGATAACAAATTGTATCCGTTCACAAGCCGATTTATTATTTATGTAATAGTTAAGGAAAACCTGTTATTAGCCTTACTCTTAGTCTATAGTCTACAAATTCATTTACTGTATCGCTGTTGGTTTTCTTGTAAATAAATAAATAAATAAGTACAGTCAACATCAAAAGTATCAGTCAATAGGCAGGTGTATTGAGTCAGCTACTTTTACTTTTGACTCTACTTACTTGTACCATAAATAAGTACCTAAGTACATTTACATTTAAGTTAACAAAATTATGTAGATAACTATTAGAAATATAAGCTTCTTTATATGTATCTTTTATATGTAAGTGTAATAATTAATATATATCCGTTTACTTGTAAGTGGAGAAAATCGGTCGCATCCAAACTTGCACTTTGGAGCCCGCTGCCCTCTCTCCAGCTCCTTTCTATAATATGGGGAGTTTCGAGCGAGAGGAGAGTCTCTCCCAGAGCCTCGGGCGGCTTCATTCAGCAGGGATGTCGCCGGCTGCGGCTGGCAGGACCCCGGGAAGCTCGGGCCATCAACACACCTTCAAAGACAGCTTAGTAGCAGTTGACCCAGGCGTGTTGTTATAGTCAGTCTCCTATTTATTAGTCATTAGTTATGTTATAATTAATCGAGCCTTCCACTGTCGGTCTTTACTCAAATCACATCACCGGTTCCACTGAACCGTACCCTTAGAAAAACTATTGTAATCGTATCGTAAACATATTGAGAGAACGGAGTATTGCGATTGGCCGCCAGCCTACTGTGAACCTGTGAGCGTGTGTGAAGCCGGCCAATAGCAATGCTCCGTTCTCGCAACATGTTTACGATACGTGTGCAGAATAGTAATATTTTATAGCAGTGTTTCCCAAACTATGGATCGCCACCCACTAGTGGGCCCTGCCTTCTCAACTTGGCTTCACCTCGCCAGAGGGTAAGCTCGAATGGTGGCACTCAGCTTAACGTCCTCATCAGATGCCTTTTCACGCCCCATGTAAAGGACCCGGGACTGTAGGAAGAAGGACGTCAGATCTAAGGGAGTTCTACTACTACTACTACACTATAATAATATATTATAGGTATATTATTGTTATATTATATATTCTTTTTAAATGTTACTTACTTGCTCTTCTTCAAAACTAGATGTCGATCTGGGTCATACACTGTGCCTGGGCGTACTTTCAGGGATGGGCCAAAATACAAATCCGATCCGTGGGTGTCGCGCAACAAAAACTGGGCAACTGTATACACTTTTTTAACAAGCTTACTAATGAAATCAGAGATTTACCTGTCAATAAATTTAAAAATACAGTAAAGAGCAAACTGTGCCAGAAAGGCACAATATAAATAAATGTTATGTATGTAATGTAAATGAAAGGCAAATAAAATCCAAGAATATTTAAACGATAAACAAGCTTGGAAATGAGCTGTTCGCTCAGCTATGCTACTCAAGCAAAACATTGTATCTAGACCATAAGTTTTAGGCTAAGTAAATCTGCCCTCCTTATTGCAAACGCAGTACTTGCAAAATGGCGGTTTCGAGATAAACGCGGAAAACCTATTTTCTCATATCTAATGGAGAAATATTCGTGGTATAACTTTTAAAATGTAACTTAAAATTAGTAAAAAAATCAAGCTTTCTATTGATATATTTTTTTCTTTATTTTATTGTCTTATTTAGATAAAATGCTCAGTACTGCGTTTTCATTAACTTTTTGGGCTTGCGAGCATTACAGTATCACTAAGACTAAATGCAGTAACTGTGTTTATTACTGCAAACTTACCTAGCACGTGCTTATTACTGCGTTTGTAATTAGCAATCATTTATATTTTCATGCCTGGTCCTACTAGTAGAGGGCATTCATTGTCCGACAGCTTTCCGGTTCTTCATGCGACGAATGGCAGTCTGAACTTCAGCAGGCGTTATCGGTGGCACTAGTCCTAGATTTGGAGGGAGATCTGGTGGCTGCACCTTTTTGTGCTGCTTATTCAGCAGATCGTGGAAGTATGAGCGCCATCTCTCCTTCACCGCGACTTCATCGTACAACAGGTTTCCTCCAGGGTCTTTGATGTAGCGGCACTTGGTTATAGCCTGCACCGCTTTGGCCCTGGAGCGCGCCAACTTGTAGATGAGCTTTTGCCCCTCAGACGATTCCAACTTGTTGTATAGCGGTTGCAAGTGGTCTCGTCTGGCCCTACGGCTCTCCTAGTGGCGCGTTTAGCCTCTTTGTACTCGTCGTGGTCTTCGGGAGATTTGGACGCTTGCCACTTTTTAAAGAGGGCTTTCTTCACCCTGATCTCCTTCTGGACTGTGTCGTTCTACCACCAGGTGTCCTTGTCACACTTGCGTCCACCCTTAGACGTGCCGAGCACTGCCTTCCCCGCCTCAAGGATAGCTGCCTGAATCTGGTCCCAGCAATCTTGCACTGGTTCGTCTACAGCATTAGTGCACTTATTACCGATAGCTGAGACGAAACTCTGGGACTTGGCGTCATCAAGCAGCCACCACTTGATTCTGCGTTGGCCGCGCTCACCTCGTTTGCCTTTGGGTTTTACGCGGAGGTCCATGACAAGGAGACGGTGTTGCGTAGTGAGACTTTCCCCGGGTATAACCTTGCAGTTGGCTACCCTACTGATGCTGTGCCTCCTAGTGAGCAGGACACCGATCTGGGTAGCGCGCCCCCCGCTCTTGTAGGTGATTCTTTTTGAAGTACGTGTTCACGATGGCAAGATCAGCAGCCGCACACGTTCTGAGGATATGCTCACCCTCTGGGTTACGGCTACCGTATCCATAACCACCGTGGACACGCCCAAACTCCTCACACCCACCACCCACATGACCGTTCAGGTCACCACCCAGAACAATCCCCTGCGACAGCGGAATGTCACGGACCACACCCCCGAGTTGGTTCCAGAACGAGATCTTTTCGGCTTCGCCACACCCAGACTGTGGAGCGTAGGCACTTATCAGGTGGGTTACAATCCCATCGACAAGCACCCTCACAACCATAAGTCGGGCGCTATGGCGTTTCACCTCCAAGACGTCATCCTGAAGCTCCCGGGAGAGCACCACGCCCACCCCGGCCTGCCCATTAGGAGCACCTGTGTACATCAGCTGGTAGCCGTCTCCAATGAGCTTGGAGCTACTACCCTCCCACCGAGTCTCCTGCAGGAACGCCACGGCCACCCTCCGCCTGGAGAGTATGGCGGCCAACTCCCTCGCGCGACCACTTAACGTGCCGATGTTCCACGTTGTGAAGCGGAGTTTACGGGGATCGCGATTTTGGCCTATCTTCTTTAGCCGTGCCCGGCTCAGGCACGGTAGCCCTCGTCCACTTGTCACAAGAGGCGGGCGACACTCCTGCGCGCCGTTTTGCGTCGGCGCCCTATCCCTTACATTGCCTATCATGTGATTTGGCTAAGTTTTGGCCTTTCCGGGGGTGACTGCCGTCTAACCCCCCAACCCTGAAGGGAAAGCCAGCGCCAGAGCCTCGTCCGTTTTTCAGCAGGTGCACCGGCTTGCAGGTGAGGTTGGCTTGGGTCCCGAAGATCTTGGTGGGACCCCAAAGCACCCTAAAAAGTTTGCATAATATATGCTATAAAAAAATTCATCCATAATTTATATTATGGCTTATGGGACTTATTCAATTTTACTCAAAATATTAACGCAGTACTGTAGCATACTGCGTTTAGGCTTAGCATCGCAAGAGTAGGCTCATCTTATTTTTGCTACGTTCAGATGCAGTAATGGTGACTACTGTGTTTGTCTTTAGTTAATATTCGTTGCAAAAATGTTATGTGCTAAAAGCATATGCAGTAAACGTAGCAAGTACTGCATAAACATCTAGCATATGCTTAATGCTGCAAATCTTTTTAGTGAAAGTAACATTAAGGTGCAAGTGCTGCGTTTCATGTTAAATAAAAATCACGTTTTTAATAAGAAAAAACTTGTAAATATATTTTTTACGTATAGAATATATCCTCAGGACGTCATTTTTGCAAAAAAGTGAAAATCTCAAAAATGTCGATTACTGCAAGTACAATTAGCAGGGCAGAAATGTTCTGTAAATAGACCAAAAAAAAGCCCGCTGAGTTTCTTGCCTTCTCAGGTCTGGGCCGCGTTTTGAACCGGTGGTCCATTTACTAGTATTAGTTAGTAACTGCCGATTTAATGGTCTATGCAAAATAAAATATTTTTGAATTTTGAATTTTTGACTCAGGAATCAACTTTCTAACAAAACCAGAATCATAAATCCGTTCACAATTGGCGTTGAGATCCGTGACAATAATTGTGTCAAATCTATATATATAAAAATGAACCCCTATTTCCCTTGGTCACGACATCACGCCTGAACGGCTGAACCGATTTCGTTAATTCTTTTTTTGTTGTGTTCGTTATTGTTAGGAGAAGGTTCTTATGAAAGAAAAATTAGAAAATTTAAGAATACATAACCACCATATAAAATAGATGATCCGACATACGCCATGTCTAAATTTTGAATTTGGAATACGAATTGGAAAAAAATGTGTTTATTATTATAATCACGGTTCTAATACTGCTTGAATGATATTCTTCTATGTTATCTGACGTTTGATATAGAATTGACATAATGCGTGCAAATATCGTCAGAGGGTGATTAGTAGACATTCTTCTGAATTAACAAAATGCCCGTTGCTTGGGCCGCGAAAAAGTTTATGGTGGCATTTTTTTTATTTAGGTCGAAAAATTGATGGTTTATGGTAGTATGAACTCCCTTGAGCGTAGAGGTATATGGTTGTATGGGTCCCATAGGTATATAGGCTCCGTAGGTGTAAGTATGGGCCCCGGTGACCTATTAGTGTCGGGAGCTCCGTGGGCATATGGGGCCCGAATCGAAATGCTTTCCGTTCTCAAAATAATTAGGAGAATTTGATACAGCTAATTGATTCTAATTTCTAAGGCGAAACGAAGTTTGCCGGGACAGCTAGTATACAAAAAATATCGATCGAATTGAGATCCTCTTCCTTTTTGAAGTCGGAAAATAACTGCAAATCGGTATCTGCCTGACTCTATATTGTAATGCAAACGAAATATAATTCGTATACTGACTGAACTGACACTATATCACCTACTTATTGAGATAAGTACCTTTTTTATTCTTTCTTTATTCTTATATTACATACTAAATTCTTAAAATAGAACTAGAAATAAACATTACATAACATTTGAGAAAACATCCGTTGCCAAACTAGATAGAAACCTGTGTTTCGGCATTCGGCGCCACTCCCCACAAACAATTTAACTTCACTAGTTCGCACATGAAACTATTCTCGAAATACTTAACATTATTACATAACATATAACATAACATAAACTCACGCCTATATTCCCGAAGGGGTATACAGAGGTGCTAGCACCCACATCTCGCCAGTTTATGTTTAGGACCCAATGTAATAGGTGGCGAGCCTATTGCCATTAAACGGGCATTTATAAACCTACGATAAATACACACATAACTTCGAAAAGCATCGAAAAGTCATTGGTGTGTGCCATGGTAAACCTGGGATCGAACCCGAGACTTCGTCTCAGCAGTCCATTACCCATACCACTAGGCTACCGCAGATCTTACATTATTACAATAGATCTAAAAGAACAAAAGAAAACGGGAATCAATGTGTAAAATGATGGAACAATCTTGTATAATACTTCTATTGGTAGGTATTGTATATTACCTATATTGGTATTATTTGGATTATTTCTATTTTTAGGACAGAACTCATTCTTCCTGTCAATGCGCAATTCGAACACCTTTCTTCCTGTGTTGGGACGACAAATAGCCTTCAAGTCATGGATAAAATATTGAATCAATTTACATTTCGGGTCCCACTCATAAAATTGAAAAACTGGTATTGAACGACACTTAATTCTAATAATACTAGCATATCGTGTTGTCTTTACATTTTGATTTTATTAATGCTCGATAAAAGAAGTGACGTAATTTATTACGGACAAGATTGAGCTACTTATAGTCGCACGACGTGGTCGAGTGCTCAGTTTTTGTACAGCCGTTGAACTAACCTCCCGGGACCCAAGGCATCGTTAAAAATGCTACTTGACGAATACGTCGCAGCGGTGGGAACCATATTTTCAACATTATGTTTGATACTACAAGCTATTCTCTTCATACTCCGGCCGCAGTTAAGGAAACGGGATCAAAAAGTTCTTATGCAACTGGCATTGGCAAGATGGATGTATACAATTGGCGATTGTTGGCTAGCCAATAATGAAATCAATAGAACAGTATTTCAAACTATAAATACTAACCTAAGATGTTGGATGTGTGTGTACACGAAGAGCTTGTACAACAAAATGGTGAAAGTGTTTGTGCCCGAGGAGTGGAGTTTCCTGAAACTTTCCATAGTCATGTGGCTTCTGGTAATAGCTGCAGAGGGATTTTATGTTATGGTATTTAAGTGGTATCCAGAGGTTAATGACATGTTGATCACACGGATGATCCTGCTGGCATATAAATGTGTATACTTGGCAGCATTTTTCGGTATTCCGTGGGTGAACTTATTGATGTTCTGTCGGATATTTCACGTTATCGTCAGCAGGAAGATCCGGCACAACAGTGGCGCCCCCCTCACGAACTTTGCCGTTAGTATTAAGATCTGTGTGATCTCGTTTATTTTGGTGAGCGTTACCAGTTTGCAACTTATAGCCGATGATGTAGTGAAATTTTTATTTCGATTCTCTATCAACGAGAATATCCAATTTTATGCGTTAGTATCTCGGCATTGGTTAGGAGCCATAGGTTCTTACCAAGGTGTAGAAATAATTACAATTTTTATTATTTTGATGCGTAATTCCACATGAGTCACCAATTCTTTGAATCCAACCAGCCATTATGTTCGAAACACATCGGAAAAAATGAAATGCTCAAGTGAGAATTTGACAATGTTTAAAAATGGTTGAAAAATCATTCATTATTTCCGACAGTTCGTAAGAATGTTGGTAGATGCTCTCGCTAGAGGCTCCACTAGATGGTAAGGGAAAGGAGGTGAGTTCAAGTCTCACTTGAGCATTTCATTTACCGACGTTTTTCGAACTTTAAAGTTAGCATAATAAATGCTATAAAAAAATTCATTCAAATAGTCATTAAGTTATTGAAATGGTGTTATAGTCAACAGCAAAAGTACAAGATAAATTAAGATAATAATTTATTTCCATAGACTGATTTGATTCTCCTTATAACTATAATACTAACTATATATATATATAATAGGTACATTATAGATGAAATTACAAGGAGCGCACAGGCATTCGTACTAGGTGAACCCTGTATCACGAATGCCCGCACCTTCCAACAGATCTGTACAGAGCAGCATAGATTGTATGACTAAGGGCCGATTTCACCAAACATGACTTTACTCTAGAATAGCTATCCACGGAATATACTATAACTCTTGGATAACTTCGTCCGCATTTAAATAAATAAATAAATAAAATAAATAAATATTCCACAACATTTTACACAACGCTATCTAGACCCATGGTAAGCTTTTATAGCTTGTGTTATGGAATCTAGAATGCGGATAAACATACTTATATACTATTTCACAACACTATAAAGGAATAAATTTACTCCCTGGTAGTTCTTCTATGGTTATTCTGCAACTGGGAGTGAATCTGAACGACTGAAATGAATGATTGTATAGGGCATCCAAATTTAGTTGCTCTTTTCTCCTATAGTAAGTAAAGTAAATTGAATAATATTTTATTCAGTCGGGTTTACTTATGTCAAAAGTGTTAAAACTGGAATTCATAATTTTAATTATTTCTTTTAATTTTAGACTTTTAAGAAATCTTAGGTCTCAGGAAATTTTATAGTATCTTTACGCAAACAGGCTATTGTACTTCTAACACTATAAATGATCCTGTGGGAAGTTGATGTACTCAGGGCATTGTATTATGGTCACCAAAACTCATCTTTGTGTCATTGGTTGCAAACATCATAAACATAGCATCACGCCTTTTACCTCAAAGGGGTAGGCAGAGGCGTGCAAACACACCCAGCTCTGCCTCGAGCTCGACGAGGTGTTGGTCCAGTCCAGCCGTAGGGTGTTGCCTTTAAATTTGTTGCAATCGACGGCGCTTCAAATCTCAGATTCTATGTTCCCAATGTGCTGCTACCTAGATTGCGTTTTCGGAGGCGCTCATAACTTCCTCCGGTGTACAAGTGGGTGGTCTGTGGAGTAACTCCACACTCACACCACAGGTCCACGCCGTCTGAGAAACCCCACCTATTCTTCTTGCTTCGACCGACCTGTGTTCGAAGTTTGTTTAGGGTCCCTGCCCCCCGGGCATGACCTCTTCGGAATAAGTTCCGGAGAGGTCATGCCCGGGGGGCAGTCTCTCTGACAACGGGACGAAAGGGGCTGCTCTAGAAGGTGGTGTGCTCCGCAGTTCACTATCAATTTGCATAAAAGAAATAACCATAAAATATTTTGGCATATGGTAATTTAGACTAATGATATTTATGCATAATTTTTTTATAGGTATTTTATATGACCTATATTGGTATTTTTTTATACAGGACACGTCAATTTGACTTCACCTCGCCTGATGTTAAGCTGACGGCAAAGTCTCCGAAAGAGGGTCACCATCGTAAACATTTACCATGTTAACAGTGGTGGCACTCAGCTTGACGGCCTCATTAGATGCCTTTTCACGCTTCGCTTAAAGGACCCGGGACTGTTAGTAGTCGTGCCGTCGAGCTGACAGGGCATCGTTGTAAAATTTTAGTTGTGCGATACGTGTCTAGGGTGGTAGCTACATTTTCAGCATTAGGTTTTATAATACCAGGCATTCTCTTCATACTCCGACCACAGATAAGGAAACGAGATCAAAAAGTTCTTATGCACCTGGCTTTAGCGCGATTGATGTATACAATTACCGATATTGTGCTACCCAGATATGAAGTCACCACAACGTTTTACGGAATTATAAATGTCCACCTATTATGTTGGATGTGTGTGTATACGAAGAGGTTATACGACAAAATAGTGAATGTGATTGTGCAAGAGACGTGGAGTTTCCTGAAACTTACGATAGTTAAAAGCTTATTTCAATAGTTTCGGTTGTTATCATTCATGTTAATTATGTGGAGTTCACATAATAGTGATATGTATATCACACGGATGATAATGATGGCATATCAGTGGGTGTTCGTTATCGCGGTGTTCGCTTCTCCGTGGGTGAACTTTATAATATTCTGTCGAATATTTTATGTCATCGTCAGCAGGAAGATCCGGCACAACAGTGGCGCCCCCCTCACGAACTTTGCCGTTAATGTTAAAATTTGTGTGATCTTGTTTATTTTGGTGAGCGTTACCAGTTTGCAGATTATACTTGAAAATGTATTGAGATTGTCATAATTAGCCAAAGAAAATTATATTCCAAATTGGTTGGGTTGGTTAATAGCCATAGGATATTTCCAAGGTGCAGAAATAATTGCCATTTTTATAATTTTGATACGAAATTCCACATAAGTCACATAACCAGTTCTTTGAATTCATCTAGCATTAGGTAGGTATGTTATTGAATGGTGTTATATATTGTTGTAAATTAATAGAAGGGTGTAAGTAAAACTGTTTTTATTAGCTTTTATATTAATGTTACAAAATGTAATAACTGTCTTTAAACTAAATTTTCACTTTGTTCGTCTTCCGCATTATTTCATTTCTAAAGATTATCCAATAGGAATTGATAGCAGGATATTGGTATTTAATTACAAGGTACTTTTTGTAGTTTCGGAGCTTTTTATTACTTTTATATATCAAGTTTTGCATAAGAATGGATGAAAACATAACTTTCCGTAAGCCACTTAGAACTAGTTCATGGAATGACTTGACTGTGGGAAAGGATGATTCGAGCTTATTTGATGAAACTATTAGAAGTCTACAGAATTCTTCATATACTTGTGGTCAAACTAATTCGGTTTTACTGGAAAAAATTAAAGAACTGACTTATGAATTACAAAGTGCTCACGGAGAGATAGAAAATTTAAATACGGAGAATTCCAGACTAAAAGCGGACCTACAAAAACAAAGCATCATATTGGAAACATATAAAAAATTGAACACTTCTGTTAGAAATTTCATGAGCCCAACTTCGGAGCGCAAAATCACTTCAAGACAGGATAAAACGATAACGCCTACAAGAAAAAAGGTGCAATTAGTCACAGAACTACAACAATACAGACCGATAGAATTATCAGGAAATTATGGAACACAAATGGTTCCAAAGCGCAAACAATCTCACCACTTAGTAAATGCTGAATTAACCAACTTGAAGACAAATGGCAATGCTGCTACTGAATTGGTTCAGTCTCAATTGGAGAATATTTCTTGCTACCTTAATCCAAATACCAATCTTAATTCTGAACTACCACCGCACAGTGGCACAATAGAAACCACCAGATTGACCCAAAAGTACACAAATAAAACCATTGTTAAGTTGAAGAATAATGGAAAACACAGAGTAGTAATTTTCGCTGACCAGGCCGGTTATGGAGTACGAAAGACACTACAAAACTTGTTGGGGCACGACTACACTGTGACCAGTTACTTAAAACCACATGCACATATTGACCACCTATTGACGTCATGCGAATCCGATTGCCGGGACTTTACTAGCGCAGATTACATAATTATATTGGGAGGTTCTAATGACTGCAACGTATTAAGAATACAGTCTCTTTTATATTATTATCTGTTCAAACTTAAACATACAAACATACTGGTCGGCAGTATTGCCAGGAATAAGCACTTAAACGAACATAAATTAAATCTAGCACTAAAACATATTTGCTCTAATTTTAAGAATAATACAAGGTTTGTTAATCTGGACAATGCTATGCATAGTGATAGGAGATTTTCTGATAAATTGTACGCATCTAGGAACTTGCTAAGGGAAATTTTAAATATAAGTTATAGAATAAAATATTATAATTACTGTGAAACATCGTTGAAACATGGTCAAAATGTCATGTCCTATAATAAAAATTGCAAAAGTGTCGCAATACAAACAAGCAATATCTTGTTATGTAATAATGTTATTCCTAAAAAACATATTCCTATATGTTATGATAATATTCCTAATAAAGAAGTATCATTGGGAGAACATTGTCTGCAACCTAGCTTAGATATCAGCACGTTGAACAAGGCACAGAAGAGAAGGGGAACCATACCATATTATTTTAAAACGTTAAAAAAGAGTTTAAATTTACAACTTGACACGAATACAACCCCACAGGCGAAGGAATGTTTTCGTCCCCAACTCTAATAATAACAACTTTAATTTTAGAATATTCCATCAAAATATTGCAGGTGCCATAAATAAAAGTGAAGAGTTGTTGTGTGCAATAGGCCAGCTTTCACAAACGGGGCTAAAAATAAATGTAATATGTCTGACAGAAACATTTATTGAACAAAATACAGAAACACTTTTAAAAATCCCCGGTTACCAGATAGCTTCATTGTATACACGTAAGAAAAATCGAGGAGGGGTATGTATTATGGTAAATTACAATATAAAATATAAATCTTTGACTTATCTAAATAACTTGACATGTGATTTCCATTTTGAAGGTTGCGGTATAGAAATAGATAAGGTCATTATTATTTGTTTATATAGGACTCCTGATAGCAACGTAAGGCTATTTCTTGAAAAGTTAGAACAATTACTATCATGGCTTACTAAATATTCCAAGAAAAAAATTATTCTTTGCGGTGATTGGAATTTAAATATTTTGGAACCGGACCAGCACTGTAAAGAGTTAAAAATTATATTACAGAACTTTAACATTGAATTGCACATTAAAACACCTACAAGAAAAAAGTCATGCTTGGATCAGTTTGCTAGCAACATCAAGCATGTTAAGGCGGAAGTGCATCGCCTCGGGTTGTCCGATCATGATACAGGCCAATCTCTTTCTATCAAAGCTAACAAACACTACGAAATAACCAGTTGGTACGAAAGGGTCAGAGACTATAGTAAAGAAAATATGAATAGATTTTTAGAGTGTATATCTGCTCTTACGTTTTCAACGGTGTATGAGAAGAGTAACTTGCAAGAAGCTTTCGAAGAATTTCATAACCTATTTAAACTGTTCTTTGATTTGTGTTTCCCCATGAAGAAAGTGAAGAAATCAACAAAAAAAGGTAACTGTAAATGGTTAACAAAAGGTATAAAAAAATCTTGTGTAAGGAAAAGAAACTTATACCTTAAACAAGTTCATGATAAGGTAAAGAGAAAAGCATTACATAAAAAATATACATCCTATAGCAATATATTAAAAAAATGCATACATAAATCTAAGCAGTTACAAAACAAGAAATATATTGACACTAAGACAAATAAATGCAAAGCTACATGGGCAGTAATTAATGACAACATTGGTGACCAAAATATGAAAACACAAATAGACACAATAACTAAAGACAACCGGACATATGAAGACCCTTTGGAACTAAGTGACTTATTTAATGATTTTTATATTCAATTGACTAATAGTAATGATTTTAAATTTAGAATTGACGAGATAAATAAAACTGTTAAAATGAATAATGAAAAGACTATATTTCTTAAACCAAGTGATAATATGGAAATTTTTAGAGTAATTAATAGTTTGAATAATACTAATGCAACAGGGATAGATGAAATAACGACAAAAGTAATTAAACTATGTGCAGCACACATTAGTCCACCTCTGTGTTATCTGATAAACATGTCATTTGAAGAGGGCACTTTTCCAAACTTACTAAAAACGTCAATTATAAAACCACTTTTTAAAAAAGGCTGCACATCTGACATGAATAATTATCGCCCAGTAACACTGATACCAGTTATTTCGAAGATTTTTGAAAAGGTAATGCTGAAGCGTCTACAACAGTTTGCGACATCCCATGCTATATTAACAGACGAACAGTTTGGTTTCCGAAATAATAGTAGCACCTCACTCGCATGTTTTAACCTGGTAAAAACGATTACACAGACTATTGACGATGGTTTACCAGTAGCGGCAATTTTCCTAGATATGAGTAAAGCATTCGACTTTGTAGATCACAAATTGCTCTTATATAAGTTGGAAAAGTATGGGATCAGAGGTAATGCGAACAACTGGTTGAGAGCTTACTTAAGCGGTAGGCAACAATGTGTGGAAATTTCTAGAGTGCAGGGGAATGAAAACACAATTTACAGAAGTAACTACCGGCAAAATAATTTTGGTGTGCCACAGGGTAGTGTGCTAGGACCGTTTCTCTTTCTAATGTACATCAATGATCTCCCAAATGTTACTCGACATAGCACAATATTATTCGCTGATGACACAACTCTTATTGTAAAATGTGAAAATGTAAATACTTATGAACTAGAAATAAATGAAGCAATAAACAATATTGTACAGTGGCTGTCTTCTAACAATTTGCAAATAAACATACAGAAGACGCAAATGGTTCAGTTTCAGACGCATAATAGCAAGGCAATAGATCTAAATGTAAAATATAATGATGCTATCATAGAACAAGTTCCAAGTGCTATGTTTCTAGGTATAAAGTTAGACCAGAATTGTAACTGGAAGGCACATATTGATTATGTTTGTGACAGGCTTAACAAATTCGTGTATGCGATAAAACGATTACGAATAACAGTTTCGATAGAAGCCGCTCTTAGTGCATATCACGGGTATGTTTCGTCAGTACTCTCATATGGTCTTCTGCTGTGGGGTAATTCGGTAGACGCTATAAGGGCGTTTAGAGTACAGAAAAAATGTATACGGGCCATCTGTGGGGCCTGGAACATGGATAGTTGTAGGCCTCTGTTCAAAAACTATAATATTCTGCCGCTACCATGCATGTATATTAAGGAGTTATGCTTATTTGTACAAAAACATCCGGCACACTTCTGTAAACAAGCCGATGTTATTAAACGTAATGTGGTTCCTAGAAATAAATATAGGCTATATGTACCACGATGCAGGCTGGAACTGCATAAAAGGAACTCATACATGAACGCTATAAAGGTATATAATAAATTACCGAACACTTTTAAGAATTTACCTAATATTATGTTTAAAAGAAAATTGACGCAATGGTTACAAAAAGAATGTTTTTACGATTTACATGAGTTCATGACACACCGTGAGGTAGATAACTAACAGATAATGTAATAATTTAATATACCTACCTTTTAATATACCTTTATAAAAAAAAAAGTTATGATTCATATTATTAGCGATCTGACATCATAATAATTTAATTTAATGTAATTTAGAGTATTTAAAATAATGTTATGACTTTAATATAAAACTGACAGTAATATGAATTTGACATCAATATAATGACAATATAAATAAATAAATAATTATATATAAATCCGACATTAAATAAATGGATAATGATTAGGTACATGCATGCTGTAAGACTAAAGCAATTTAATTCATTGAAATATTTGCACACCATAATGGTAGGATGTAAATGGACCATTGTAACAAAAAAAAACTACACCTTGTTTACCTGCATTCTGGCAAATAAATTATTTCATTTCATTTCATTTCATACTTTTGTAAATTCATAATTTAGATAACAAATTGTATCCGTTCACAAGCCGATTTATTATTTATGAAATAGTTAAGGAAAACCTGTTATAGCCTTACTCTTAGTCTATAGTCTACAAATTCATTTACTGTATCGCTGTTGGTTTTCTTGAAAATAAATAAATAAATAAGTACAGTCAACAGCAAAAGTATCAGTCAATAGGCAGGTGTATTGAGTCAGCTACTTTTACTTTTGACTCTACTTACTTGTACCATAAATAAATTCCTGAGTACATTTACATTTAAGTTAACAAAATTATAAAGACAACTATTAGAAATATAAGCTTCTTTATATGTGTCTTTTATATGTAAGTCTAAGTTTAATAAATATCCGTTTACGGTTTAAGTACTTGTAAGTAGAGTAAATCTGTGTCGAAAAAAAATGTCAGTCGCATCCAAACTAGCACTTTGGAGCCCGTTGCCCTCTCTCCAGCTCCTTTCTATAATGTGGGGAAATTTGAGCGAGAGGAGAGTCTCTCCCAGAGCCTCGGGCGGCTTCATTCAGCAGGGATGTCGCCGGCTGCGGCTGGCAGGACGCCGGGAAGCTCGGGCCATCAATATACCTTCAAATACAGCTTAGTAGCAGTTGACCCCGGCGTGTTGTTATAGTCAGTCTCCTATTTATTAGTCATAAGTTATGTTATAATTAAACTAGCCTTCGGCTCGCGACTCCGCTCGCGTATTTGTCGGTCTTTACTCACATCACATCACCGGTTCCACTGAACCGTACCCTTAGAAAAACTATTGTAATCGTATCGTAAACATATTGAGAGAACGGAGCATTGCGATTGGCCGCCTGCCTACTGTGACCCTGTGAGCGTGTGTGAAGCCGGCCAATAGCAATGCTCCGTTCTCGCAACAACGTTTAGGGCACGTGTGCAGAACAGTAATAGTTTATAGCAGTGTTTCCCAAACTATGGATCGCCACCCACTAGTGGGCCCGAATGGCGGCACTCAGCTTGACGTCCTCGACCCGGGACTGTAGGAAGAAGGACGTGAGAGTTAAGGGAGTTCCAGGTCTTAATGGTGCGGCATAGGACTGATTCACCGAACCACTTGGTTCTTGATGTTACATTTAGTTTAGTTCAATAATTTTATTATATTGTATACTATAATAAATATATTATAGGTATATTATTGTTATATTATATATTCTTTTTAAATGTTACTTACTTGCTCTTCTTCAAAACTAGCTGTCGATCTGGGTCATACGCTGTGCATGGGCGTACTTCCAGGAATGGGCCAAAATACAAATCCGATCCGTGGGTGTCACGCAAACTCAGGAATCACCTTTCTAACAAAACAAGAATCATAAATCCGTTCACAATTGGCGTTGAGATCCGTGACAATAATTGTGTCAAATATACAAAAAATATCGATCGAATTGTGAACCTCTTCCTTTTTGAAGTCGGAAAATAACTGCAAATCGGTATCTGCCTGACTCTATATTGTAATGCAAACGAAATGTAATTCGTATACTGACTGAACTGACACTATATCACCTACTTATTGAGATAAGTACCTTTTTTATTCTTTCTTTATTCTTATATTACATACTAAATTCTTAAAATAGAACTAGAAATAAACATTACATAGCATTTGAGAAAACATCCGTTGCCAAACTAGGTAGAAACCTGTGTTTCGGCTTTCGGCGCCACTCCCCACAAACAATTTAACTTCACTAGTTCGCACATGAAACTATTCTCGAAATACTTAACATTATTACATAACATAACATAAACTCACGCCTATATTCCCCAAGGGGTAGGCAGAGGTGCTGGCACCCACATTTCGCCAGTTTATGTTTAGGTCCCAATGTAATAGGTGGCGAGCCTATTGCCATTAAACGGGCATTTATAAACCTACACACCTACCTATACACACATAACTTCGAAAAGCATTGAAAAGTCATTGGTGTGTGCCATGGTGAACCAGGGATCGAACCCGAGACCTCGTCTCAGCAGTCCATTACCCATACCACTAGGCTACCGCAGATCTTACATTATTACAATAGATCTAAAAGAACAAAAGAAAACGGGAATAAATGTGTAAAATGATGGAACAATCTTGTATAATACCTCTATTGGTAGGTATTGTATATTACCTATATACATATATAATATATGTATGTATTTACAAAAAAAAAAGTATATAAGTATGTTTATCCGCATTCTAGATTCCATAACACAAGCTATAAAAGCTTACCATGGGTCTAGATAGCGTTGTGTAGAATGTTGTGAAATATTAAAAAAAAAAAAAAAAATATTATTTGGATTATTTCTATTTTTAGGACAAAAATCATTCTTCCTGTCAATGCACAAATCGAACACCTTTTTTCCTGTGTTGGGACGACAATTATTAGCCTTCAAGTTATGCATAAAATATTGAAGCAATTTACATTTCGGGTGCTACTCATAAAATTGAAAAACTGGTATTGGATGACACTTAATTCTAATAATACTAGTATATCGTGTTGTCTTTATATTTTAATTTTTATTAATACTCGATAAAAGAAGTGGCGTATTTTTTTATGGACGAAATAGAGCTACATATAGTCGCACGACGTGATCGAGTGCTCAGTTTTTGTACAGCCGCCAAACTAACCGCCCGGGACCCAAGGCATCGTTATAAAATGTCACTTGTCCAATACCACGTCACACTGGTGGGATTCATATTTTCAACATTATGTTTGATACTACAAACCATTCTCTTCATACTCCGGCCGCAGTTAAGGAAACGAGATCAAAAAGTTCTTATGCAACTGGCATTGGCAAGATGGATGTATACAATTGGCGATGGTTGGCTAACCGCAGATGAAATCCATAGAGTAGTATTTCAAACTTTAAATACCTACTAACCTAAGATGTTGGATGTGTGTGTACACGAAGAGCTTGTACAACAAAATGGTGAAAGTGTTTGTGCCCGAGGAGTGGAGTTTCCTGAAACTTTCCATAGTCATGTGGCGTCTGGTAATAGCAGCAGAGGTATTTAATGTTATGGTATTTGAGTGGTATCCAGAGGTTAATGATATGTTCATTACACAGGCGATCGTGCTGGCATATAAAGGGGTATACCTGCTTGCATTTTACGGTACTCCGTGGGTAACCTTATTGATGTTCTGTCGGATATTTTACGTCATCGTCAGCAGGAAGATCCGGCACAACAGTGGCGCCCCCCTCATGAACTTTGCCGTTAGTGTTAAGATCTGTGTGATCTCGTTTATTTTGGTGAGCGTTACCAGTTTACAACTTATAGCCGATGATGTAGTGAAATTATTATTTGTCTCCTCTACCAACGAGAATATCCAATTTTATGCGTTAGCATGTTGGCATTGGTTAATAGCCATAGGTTCATACCAAGGTGCAGAAATAATTACGATTTTTATTATTTTGATGCGAAATTCCACATGAGTCACCAACTCTTTGAATTCAACTACTTAGCCATTATGTTATTGAAATGGTGTTATAGGTACGGTCAACAGCAAAAGTATAAGATAAGTTAAGATAATAATTTATTTCCATAGGCTGATTATAGGTACATTCTAGATCTATTGAAATTAGTAGGAGTGCACAGGCATTCGTGAACCCTGTATCACGAATGCCCGCACCTTCCAACAGATGTGTACAATGCAGCATAGATTGTATGACTAATTACGTATAATATTGTGTTGAAATTTCTACAATCAAATCATTAGAACAAATATAAAATAGTGTGTGTGTGTATCTATGTGTGTGACTGTATGTCTGTCTGTGAGTGCATACATGCGAGTGATTGTATTGTCTATTCAGGCATGAGTTGAACTCTTTCGGTGTCATTATATGTAAGAGTTTTGAGCCAACCATTTACTACATGTTCGCAGCCGTGCTGTTCAATTATTGATTCGCCTTATAGTAAAGTCTGGCACCCAGTATCGAAAATTGCCTTTCGGCAGTTGCTGTCCTTTGCCTTTCGATAGCGAAAACATTTAGTCTCCTTGTGTAAGTACATTTATCGATACCTCCTACGTAAGTTGTTGTATCCCACAAAATGTCATTTAGCGTTTTTACTAAAAAAAGAGCTTTATTTTGCTGTAATTTACGTATTCAAAGTGAAAAAATAACAAAAATGTTGTTTTATCAAGCATTTTATAAACGTAAATCGTTGTAACTTTTGTACGAGAACGGACTACAACGTTGTATAGTTCTTGGCAATAGTTTACGCGGGGTGCAGGGCAGGGAGGATCACGTTCTCGCGAGTTGTATCGGCTACATACAACAGAACACGCTGGACATTGAGACGAACGCACGCATGTCGAAATATCACTGGTAAGGTACTTTATTATATTATTTCTTAAACATTATTGAGTATAATATCTTATTTTTGCCGACTACAACCTAAAATGTTGTAAAGATTACTTACAACTGTATACGCTGTTAAGTTTACATTCAAAAAGGTTGTATGTAATACATAAAACATTTTACGTAGTTCAACGTGTATTACAAAATGTTGGATGTCGTACTTACAATATTTTACATTGTTGAGCGTGCATTATAAAATGTTGTATATAAAACATACAATATTTTACGTTGGAATAAAAACTAAAATAAATGTGGCATGTAGTAAAAATAACATTTTACTTCAGAAGTCGTTATTCAAAACTCAGCTTTCGAGTACCGGGACTTCCTATATTTTTGTATCTATTACTTTTTCCTTGCTTTATCTCAATGCTTAAGATAAAGCATTTTTTTTATGTTGTTATATACTATGTGAAACTATTTAAAGCGCTCTTGTCTACCTATTTATTTGATTTTTTATTTTAAACTTTATGCACATAAGTTTGTACAAAGGCGGACTTAATGCCAAAGGCATTATCTAACAGTCAACCTTAGGGTGATGCAGATATACTTTGAGGTAGTACCTATCTAATTGACATAGACTAAACGGAGCACTACTTTGCTCGCTCACTAACTAGAAATGCTTGCTTGTTTACTAACAGTAAAATTTCTTTTTCGTTTACTTCCAATAAGTTTCAATGAATCGGAAATGAATGCTTTAGCAAATATGATAGATAGTGACATCTTTGATAATATATCAGAAGAAGAAACAGAGTCTAATACAAAAAATAATGAGACATCACACCCTTCCCCTTCTTGTAGGATCAATCATTTGGATTACGACTGTGATAATGATTTTTGCCCATATTATATACAAAAGGAAAATATATCGGCGTTTGACATTTCACCTCAATCCTCACCAGTGCTTTCTAGCTGCTCAACGTGTACAACAGTGAACAATAGTCCACTATCAAAAATTTCAAATAGTCCAAGCACGTCAACCACCAACCGCCGTCGTCAATTAAGGAAAGATAAAGGTAATGTAAGAAAAAGACATTTTAATGAATGGATCGATACCAAGAGAAAGTTCTTGCGTAATTTATGAAAAGAATATGTGTCAAGAAAAGTTTCAATGCAACCAAGTAGAAAGATGGGCCCGCCATGTTCCTGCCGGAAAAAATGTTCCGATAAATTAAGCGAAGAAAGATTTTTGACAGTTTTTGGAATTTAGGCAATCGAGAAAAGCAGTGGATGTATGTGGCTAACATAGTAAAGAAGCAAAATAAACGTAGAGTGTATACTGATAGCATTTCAAGACGTAAGTATACATTACAATATTAGTTACCAGTGGGATATAATAAAGATGGCATTAAAACATTTTATAAGCACTTTGTCCGTCAGTGATTAGGTTATTAATAAGTCTTTAGAAAAGATGGACAAGACAACGGGAGTATTAGTTCCAGATCAAAGAGGAAAACACTCAAACCATCTAGTAAAGCTAACTGGTAGTCTTAAAAACAGTGTGTGTGACCGTATCAAGAGTTTACAGCCAGTTGAGTCTCATTATACGAGGCAAAGGTCAAACAAATTGTATTTAGATGGAGACTTAAATTTTTATGTTATTTGAAATGTAAAGCTGAAACCGAACGCCAATATCGAGATATTGCAAATGAAAACTTTAAGCTCAGTTTTTATATCCCTAAGAAAGATCAATGCGATCAATGCCACATTTTTTAAAATATCCATAGTCCAACTGAACAACAGATTGCAGATCATGAAAACCATGTCTCAAATAAGAAGTTATCCCGACAACTCATGAAGCCCGACAAAACTGAAAGCTTAACTTCCCAAGGTAAAATTGTTAGCGCTACATATGATATTCAAAAGATTTTTAATGCACCGCATGGCCAATTAATATTTTGTATTATAAGTTATCAGTTTTTAATTTTACGTTATTTGATTTGGCAAACAAAGAAGGCCATTGATCCTCACTGTTGGTTTTTTACGATTTTATTGTAATTTTATAATTTTTAAAGAAGAATTTGTTATGTTACTCAAATATCATAGTGAGTTATTATCATTATATTTCTTAAAAATAATATTACATACCTACCTACCTATTATTACCTAATAGTTGAATACATTACGTACTTGTTTTAGAAGTAAACATATTAAAACGTAGTTTTTGTGCAATTGTTATAATAAAACCCTTATCCAGTATTTACTATGTTGATTCCTTTAAAAAAAAAGATAATTTGGCTTTGACAATATTACTTTTTATTTCCTGAGTAATAATGCTTACTCGAAATTGTGTTCAATGATATTGTTAATGTCACATACAATTGGACTAAAATAAAAAATTCCAGTGTAGTCTCGGTCTAAAATACAATGTAAAAAAGAGTCAATGTATGGTTTTTAGGGCCGGCACCAAATGTCCACAGAATGTACCACCGGTTCGGCTATATGGCGAGGTTTTAGAAACTGTAGAACAGTTCAAGTACCTGGGACATGTTGTCACTGCCGACCTTAGAGATGATGCGGACATTGAGCGGGAGCGAAGGGCTCTCTCGATACGAGCGAACATGCTGTCTCGCAGGTTCGCACGTTGCTCAGCTGAGGTCAAGATTACGCTATTTAGAGCGTACTGTACATCCCTATACACGTGCAGCCTGTGGGCTGACTACAGTAAAAAGAGCTACAGCGCCCTCCGCGTCCTGTACAATAATGCGTTTAGAATGCTGTTGGGGCTGCCCCGCTTCTGCAGCGCGTCAGGTATGTTTGCGGACGCATACGTGGACTGTTTTCATACGACTATACGCAAACGATGCACGTCCCTGGTGCGCAGGGTGCGGGCCAGCTCGAACGCCGTTCTGACAATGGTGGCAGACCGTCTGCTCGCGTGTCCCTTCCTTCGACACTGTTGTGACAGACATGTCGCTGTTCCGAGGCCGAAGAGAAGGTACTAAAAGTGATTGAGATATTTATAATTTATCGATTTGTCCCCTAATTCTAATTTAATTTATGCCATAATTGCAATTCATTCCATAATTTTAATGTAATTTAATTTTTAATTCGATTCTAAATTTTTCCTTTTAATCTATGAATTACATTATGATTTCAATTTAATTTAATTCTTTAATTGATTTTTAATTTAATTTGACGTAATAATCTGTTTGACATAATATAATATCATTCTCATCTATTTTGATTATGTAAAACTATCATACTAACACTAGTTTTGTTTAAGTTACAGTTGTTACTAACCCAGATATGGATCTTGTGTTATCTGAATTAAAATTATTTGAATTTGAATTTGAATTTGAATATTGTTGTAACTATCATATACAACAACGAACGTTATGTAAACTCCGCAGTATAATATTGTAAGTATGAGATAAAACAACTGAAGAAATCTAGACTGCGCAGTATAATGTTGTAAGTATGAAATACCACAGCTGGCACAGTCTGTATTCCGCAGTAAAGTGTTGTAAGCACCAAATCTCAAAAAGTTCTTAATATTTTCTTAATTATCTTTCAATCGCGCGTCCGGAAACAATTAAATGTATGGGTAATTTGTTACTCATACACTTAATAAGATGATGGGAAATGATAATACTCTTTAGATAGGTCAAACTGATATATTATATAACAAAAGGGTCTAAAATGATGAATGATAGATGAGAACGCGCGGAATGCTTGATGACCGAATGCGAACTGATATTAATTGTAAAATAATTATAACTTTGAAGTTAACAAAAATGATAATGCGTGCATTTACATGATTTCGCAATTATGTCGAGCGTAGCTCGTACATGCTCCCAGACGGGGAAGATGAGAGTTAGTAGATGGGAATTGAGATGTAAGTCGAGACAAGGTGATAAAACAATTTAGATTTATCCTAAGATGTTTATATGTTAATTATGATTTACAAGGTGATAAACAATGATTTAAATTATACTTAAACTACTGTTCCGGTAGTACGAATACCGAGCGGAGTACCGGAGATGTACCGCGATTTTGTTTATGGATACGCGCACTTGTTTTCGGAGGCACTATAACTTCACTTAGATCGCTTGTTTCATCACTACACTGCACTGCTTCACATTTAGCACACTTTGAACATTCGTTTTTTGGTTTTTGTTCGACTGCGGGCGATCTTCCGGTTGCGGCCGCAGTTGTCGCTCTCGGGGGCGGCTGCTCCGCAGACGAAGAGTCAGCTCTTTCTTGATGACGTGATTGACGTTGTACGCGTAATTTCTTGACCACATACATTATACAAGCTAGCAACATAATACCCATGATAATGTATATTGTAGCGTAGTGGTGGACATCATGCGTTGACACGGTTTCTATGCCAGGCATATTTTCTTTCATGACATCTATTTGTCTCCTAATTTCTTCTAATTGTTTGCTGGAATGTGGTACATTCTCTGACGGAATGAAGGTAGGTATTGATATGTTGATCATATGATTAATTGAAGCTATTTTTGGAGCACCAATTCCCGGATTTATCTCAATTTCACTAGTCATAGCTTTATGTGTGTACACAAAGAAGTCAGCTGATTTGATTATGCAACCTGGATTAATTGTAAATAAGCCATTGCCCTGTAGCGCGACGGCGGAAACTTGATCTTCACACAATAGCTTCATATGACACCGGTTACAACAAAAGTAAAAATACCTATTCATTTAATTTGTTCAAGTCTCGCCAGGTATTGGTACAAGGGCTAGTTGTAGTCTTGCAAATCCTTGTCCCAGGTATGATTTCACATAAGCTCTGGTCGTCCTTGATATGATATATAGGTTGCCTCAAATGACATAAAATCAAATTCGTGTTTTGTTGCGTACAATGTTGAAGGTCTCTTTCTGTTACTGATATAAGAGCATCTTTCTTTAGGTTAATTGCAGCATATTCGGCTATTGGCACAATTGTTATCATTTGGTCACCAGATAAATAGGGTATGGGAATGAGTTTGAAAGTTTCATACATGTCTCTTCCAATCAGTGGTATTTTGATTTCAATGATAAGAAATTTCAGCGACATTCTTGTTCTTACTTGGAAAACTTGATATAAGAGTTTGCTTGATACACTGCACTTTTCTTTGATAATGATATAAACTGATGGCACTGTCCACGTCGATAAAGTCAGAACCGGAACACGAACACGTGCACTAAATTCGCGTCAAGGTCCCGCTTCACGGAAAACTCGAAGGACCATTTAAATGTATGGGTAATTTGTTACTCATACACTTAATAAGATGATGGGAAATGATAATACTCTTTAGATAGGTCAAACTGATATATTATATAACAAAAGGGTCTAAAATGATGAATGATAGATGAGAACGCGCGGAATGCTTGATGACCGAATGCGAACTGATATTAATTGTAAAATAATTATAACTTTGAAGTTAACAAAAATGATGATGCGTGCATTTACATGATTTCGCAATTATGTCGAGCGTAGCTCGTACAATAGTCAAGAATACCATACAATACATTCATATACCGAGTTTTACAAAGCTACATAAATAAATGCAGTTTTTAGGCCAATTTGAATCTTTAACTCGCTCTCCTGTAAAATTGCAGTTTTAGAGATACAACAACTTACGTAGGAGGTATCGTTATGTTAAAGCATAATTTATGTTTAAGTGAGTGTAACTATAAGTGTAAGTTTCATAAATATTGGTTTTTACTTGTATGTAGAGTAAATTCTTAGAATAAATTTTAATGTTTATTTATTCCTCTCCCCCGAGCGCCAATGTCGGTCGCACCCAAACTTGCACTTTGGAGCCCGGGGCCCTCTTTCCTACATCTTTCCATAATGTGGGGAGTTACGAGCGAGAGGAGAGTCTCTCAGAGCCTCGGGCGTCATTCAGGGATGTGCTGGCTGGCGGGTAAGGCTGGCAGGACCCCGGGAAGCTCGAGCTATCAAGGAACCTTCAAGCTGATAACGTCGATACGGCAACGACAAAGCGTCCACATGATGGGCTCCTAAGCCAAGGGTCGCTTGAGAGATGGGCAGATGAGGTGACCCCTTCAATACTAATACTAACTGTGTCTATTAAATAAGTCAATAAAATTAAAATAATCATGAGTGTCCAGTGTCCATTTGCTAATAAACCGAATCAGTTAATATATGAAACTTTGAAAATGCCGGTTTTTCCATGTAAATTTTTAACCACGATTTCACCCCTTAAGGGGTAAATGTTGATTTATTAAGAAATCCTGGTGGTGATACCAAGAATTAATATAGAAAACAAAAAAGATCTAACACCAGCAAACACTTACAGGTCACCTTCAAATATTAGTTTTATGCAAAACTCTTGGACTTTTGACATTCAAAACAAGTTACTTGTGTTATTTTTAGAGTGTATACCTAATTGCATTTTCTACAAAAGTTACGTTGATTCAGAAATAAACAAATTATTAGTGAAGAGCTGATCACCTTCTCTGAAGTGCAGTTGGTCACCTGACGGACTCCTGTCTTGTGATCTCAAACAACCCCGATACACGCTAGTTGAATACGACCTAGCTCTACCTCGAGCTCGACGAGGTGTTGGTCCAGTCCAGCCGTAGGGTGTTGCCGTTAAATTTGTTGCAATCGACGGCGCTTCAAATCTCAGATTCTATGTTCCCAATGTGCTGCTACCTAGATTGCGTTTTCGGAGGCGCTCTTAACTTCCTCCGGTGTACAAGTGGGTGGTCTGTGGAGTAACTCCACACTCACACCACAGGTCCACGCCGTCTGAGAAACCCCACCTTGACCTATTCTCCTTGCTCCTGTGTTTGAAGTCTGTTTAGGGTCTTCCATCTGATTCCGTAGAGGTCATGCCCGGGGGTCAGACTCTTTGCCAGCGGGACGAATGGGCTGATGGTGAACTCCGCACTCTCTAGAGGTCTACCCTGGCCGGGGAGGGATCGCCAATCGCAACTCATGCCCTGATACTCTTGACTTTCAGCCGTGACGTCACGTCACGGCCAGCGTGACGGTGGCCGTGTAGGTATGTCGCTGATCCCGTTCCAGCTCGCACCTCTCCATCACGCCACATGACGCCACGTCTCTGCGTACGCTGGGAGGTGCTTTGCCGACTAGTGGATATAGCATCCGTATCGGCTTGAGACAACCTGTTAATATACGGCAGGTCTCATTTAGTGACTACATCCACGCATATTCACCCGCAGATAACACAAAGCTAGCCCGTTGTGCTCGTCAGCCTTTTCAAAAGGTTGTTGCGTGCCGAGACCTTCTGTTTGACCTGTCCAGGATAACTCCCAGATATTTAGAGTGTGAGCAGTGTTCAATTGCAACATCACGTCACTGTATTTTAAGCTCTCGCTTTGCCAGCCCATTGCTGAGGTGGAAGGCGCACGACTGCGTTTTGCTAGGTTGAGTTTCAGGCCATTACTGACGTAGTAGCAGCTTAGCGCCTCGAGTGCGTCATTCAGGTTTGCATTACCTTCTAAAAGGATCCCTGTGATATGGGAGCTACGTCGTCAGCATTAAGGAAACGTGTCGTGCGTGGACTCAGGGGCTTGTCGTTAGTGTAGACATTGAAGAGCAATGGAGTCAGAACACTACCTTGTGGTAGGCCGTTCCTCAGCACTCTCTAGTGGCTTATTTTGGAGTGCAAGTGTACCTGACAACGTCGGTGCCGGAGCACGTAAGTTTGCGATCCCAAGTAATTCTCTTCATCTTCCAGAGTAAGTTCCGGTTGATGTTCACAGTGTCGTAGGCTGAAGACAAGTTAACGAAAACTGCGTCAGTCACTTTGCGTGTCTCAAAGCTATCCTCGATATGTTGCGTGAGGTTGAGGATCTGACTACAGCAGGACTTTCCTGAGCGGAAGCCAGCCTGCTCTGGGATCAGCTTGGAGTCTGTGATATTAGCTAGATGATTAACACGTTCACTGCAGCTCGGGCACAATCGGCCCGACGCTGTCCCAAATCTGTATGCGTACAGACAAATAGATCTTTCTCGCTGGGGCGGGACTAGGGCATTTTTGACGACTGTGACTTATGATTTGAAATTTTTCCTACATATAATAACAAATTATGAAAAGTTTAAACAAAAAAAATACAGAAAAATATTTCAAAAACAAGAAGCTAAAAAAATTGCTAGCAAAATTACAGTTTTAGAAAATAAAACAGGCCGCTCGGCAATAGCAAGATATCGATGACATGCTTGTATTATGTAGAGAAGGATTCATATGATTCATAATTCATTTATTACTATAAAATTATCTTAAGACAACTGTGTATGTGGGTACATGTCCAAAGAGTGCTGTGACACTCGTACTAGGTGTCCCTGTGTCACGAGTGCCATTTTCTTCCTTGCTGTCTGGTGAGTAGGATAGTGGGTATCACTTAACACAACACTTAATTTGTGTAGTCCCTAACACCATGTGCCAGCGATCGAAATAGCTTGAGCCTTTTAGCCCTTTTTAACACTCGCCGCTTTATAGCGATAGCTAGAAGGCCAAAAGGCTAAATAATTCTTAAGCCCTCGACCTTTTTTTAAAGGCGGACTCACAAAACAGAAATTTTAAAATTGCTCACTAAAAGAGGGTTATTTAGGCTGAGGCTTTTTTTAAAGCTTAAGCCTTTTTGAAGACTGGCGTCGTAATTGGAGTTCTAGCCTTCTAGCTTAAAAAAATACTAATAAGGCTCTTTTGAGGATGAGGTCAATAGAAACGTAATGAGTTAAAGTAAAGTTTTGTTATGTTATTACAGTTTATTATATTTTAAAGCAATTAATGAAATACTAAAAGAATGGGTTCGCAAAAACTAATCACCAAAAAGCTTTAGCCAGGATGAAAGGCACATTGATGATTGTATGCTTTTTACTCAAACGTTTCCTTTTCTCATTGATTACATTTCCAGCTATGGAAATGGCTGCTCATTGGGAATGCTAGTAGCTGTTATACATAATATATGAAATGCCATCTTTTGTAAGCGTGTAATTGTGGAATAGGAATCAAAGTGTTACTTTGAAGATTGTAAAAAAATTAAATATACACGTATAAAATTAATGAAATACAGTCTTATATTTAAAATAAGTCTTGAAAAAAGGCTAAAAGGCGAGTCTTAAAAAAAGGTTAAAATGCGAGTCTTACAAAAAGGCTAAAAGGCTCGAGCCTTTTCGACCGCTGGCTGATCCTCAAAAGAGGCTTAAGAGTTTTTTAAGGTTAGAACTTTAATTACGACGCCAGTTTTTGAAAAAAGCTAAGGCCTAAAAAAAGCTTCAAGCCCGTAGTGAGCAAATTTAGAACTAAATAGTTTTGTGAGTCCGCCTTTAAAAAAGACTCGTAAGCTTTAAATTTAGGGTTAAAAGGCTCCAGCCTTTTATGTGCATATAGAAAGTAAAAATAAAGACAGTCCAGTGTGTTATATATGCATACCTAAATATACTTCATTGTTATATATGCATATATATGCATACCTAAATATACTTCATTGTTATATATGCATACCTAAATATACTTCATTGTTGCATATCTATAGTTTATTATCTTAACTGTTACATACTCGTATCTATAAGCATAAATTATCTTAACACACTTTGTCTTATTTCTCACTTAACTCTAAGCATAACTTAGCATACTTTATTAGTTCTTTATCTCAATTGTTACTCAACCATAATCATAATAACTTGACATAATTTATCGGTTCTTTATCTTAGTCGTTCCTTATCCATAAGTGTTAAAACTTAACGTACCTTATCTTGATACTCCTTTTTGTTCACTTTGCATAGACCTTTAACTTGTACCCCACTAACACAAACATGTATACATCCCCACTCTGATTCGGGTCCCATAAATATCCAAATCCCGGCTCTCCCGACACATTCTATTTCCTACATTCGCTGTATCTACATCTTCTAATTACTAAATCTAATTATAATCAATTTAAGTCTAATTATAATCAATATAAGTCTAGTTGTAATTGTACTATTTCCTAGTTATAAATAAATACAGTTTTGAAAAGACTAGTTTTGTTTGCACCACATAACAAATTGGCGCAGTCGGTAGGATATCGCAATAACAGTGCTAATAAAGACGAAGTGAAACGTGTCGAAAACTCATCGTCGAGAACGAAGAACTACGACGTGGTAGCTGCAGGCTTTTAAAGAACTTCGCCGAACCAGAATGCGAGTCCAGTTTTTGCTGTTTGTGTGGTAAGTGGCACAACTTGTCTGCTCTGATTTCCTGTGTAATTTCCTGTTTATATATCTATTTTATATCTTATATATCTATTTTATATCTATTTTTTCGGCCTTCCTAAATGCAAAAAGAAATAAAAAACGAGACATCCCAACTTTACACTAATCTATCCTCCTTTTTCGCAACTTCGTATTATTCCAAGTTTAACATGACTCTAGATATCGCGACCCTTTTAAAACTTGTACCATCATTCGACACAGACAATAATGGCCAAATATATAGATTTGTCCGATCCTGTGATTCAGCCTTTCAATTAGCCACCGCGGATCAAAAATCAGTGCTCCTTATATTCGCATTAAATAACATAACGGGTTCTGGTGCATCTGATGTTCATTGTAAACAATATTCTTCGTGGGAAAACCTACGGAGGTTTCTTATTGATAGGTTTTCCAACACAAAAACAATTTCTCATCTCAACTTAGAGTTGCAATCGTTATTCCAAAAGCCAAACGAAGGAATCATCGAATATCTCCATCGTGTCGACTTGTGTCGAAGCAAAATTATAGAAAAATTAAATGCGGACATCTCAGACAACACTTTAGCAGGTCGTATCGCAACGACCGAAGAAACGGCGTTGAACGTTTTTGTAAACGGACTCAGTTCCGACATAGGAGCAATGCTCCGAACGAAGGGATTCGCCACCTTAAACGAGGCTGGGCGATTCGCTTCCCAGGAGGAAAAGATACGTGCTATGAATAAAGCGCGGCAGTCCATGTTTAGACTTACAGCCCCACAGCCTTTCAATACAAATCCCTATAAGAGTCCTATAAGAATCGCTCAACCGCGGAGTAATACGTTTAATACAAATAATCGTTTACAACAACCAAATCAATTTCGCCCATCTAGCTCTCAACCTAACCAACCTCGTCAAATTCTACCTAATAACACTTCTAAAATATGTAATTATTGTAAAAACCCGGGTCATTTGATAACGGAATGCCGAAAACGGGCGTATAACAATTCGAGAATTCCTCAATTAGCTCTTCCAGCACCTCCAGCAGGTACACACATAAATAATTTAAACTCCAAGGCGACCAACGAAATGAGCAGCCCGTTGGAGATCGCCACCGTTCATTGCTCGCCTTCACAAACGTTGACCGAAGACCTCAGCAACCTTCAACTGTAAACCAATCACCCCATACATGTAATAACGCTTACAGAACGCCTAAATCAAATCTAATTGATCATAAGAAACAGTTTAAAGACGCATCTGTACAAACCCTTTCTATCTCCACTGAATCGATGGTAAGCGAATCATACGAACAGGGTAGCCAGCCCCAAACTCTTGGTTCTGCCCCATCAAATGTTACTAAGTCTTATAATTCAAACTCTAATAAATCTACTATATCAAAATCTAAGTCTACCAAGTCGAAGAATAAATCAATTTATAAATCTACTAAATCAAGCATTAAGTAGGGTCGGGTGTCTCACAATGAACCAGGCAGCTACATTTAACCACCTACTTATTTCGGAAATGCGACATTGCCAAACTGGGCTAATATGGGTAAAAGAGACGTATTTACCTTCCCTTTCTGCCCACTAGTTTGCGTGGCGATAGCGGGCGAAGAGGTTTTGTAAGAAGCATTTTTACGAAAATTGTCTCAAAAAGTTACTTTTTTCTGCAAGTTTCTTTCTTTTTTCACGCTTTTGCTGTAAATGATGTTGGTTTCTTTATATAAACCCCGTTTTACATAATAATCCAACATATAAATGCATCGTAATTCGTTACACTGCGATATTGTTTCCCAGTAAAATGATGAGGTTAATTATTAAAACGTGGTCTGTCCTACAATGAGCCACTTTTGGGTGGTACACTTTGAACCATGGTTCACTGTGTACCGCAGTGGTTAAAATGTAGACTGAGATAGTAATTATTTTGATTATTTTGTTTTGTGATGCATAACGTACCTTCTTTAGGTTGTTTATGATTTTAGAGTTAAGTAGGTATTTTGAGACAAAAAATATTGTTCAGGTAGCTAGTGTTAGTAGGTACTAATGAAGACTCATTACATTGTGAAACCATGAAGCTCTACAGGGTGTATTTTTGAAACGGGGCAGTAGTAGACCTTAACCGCCGTAGTTACAGTAAAATGTTCTTAGGAGACCTTCCCTAATTCCCAATTTTGAACTGTATTCACAGATTTTGGAAAAAAATCATACAGTCAGCAAGAAAAATGCTAAAAGTCTAAAAATTTTTTTTGGTGCCAATCGATCCTATTTCATGTGGGGATCAAACGACTATGGGACCATTTTAGCTTTGAGTACTAGGAAAGGCAGAAATTGCCAAAAACGTTTTCCATACATTTCAGCAAGAAAATCCCAATGTACAATGATTAAACTTCTTATTTTGGATAGGAAGTGGGTAGTATTGGCTGTGGAAATTTCCAGTTTGATGCTAATATTTGTATGTCGTATTCTTAGTGTGAGCTGAGAAAATTCGTGTCTTCGAAAATTGAGAATTTCTGGTAAACTGTCTTCCAATAGTGATAAATGTACTTATTAGGAGCATAATTGACAATAAGAGGAACGCGAGAGCTGCATTTTGGCAATAAGTAGGTATCCATTACGGCATTGTGCCATTCACATTGATGAAGCTCCCGCGTTTTGATTATTAAGCTTCTATTAAGTCCATTTTACCAGAAATTCGTAAATAATAACTGACACGGAAAGAACTTTTTGCTGTAACTACAACGCTTAAGGTACCTGCCTTTATTGCCCCGTTTCAAAAATAGTGTATTTTTTTTAACGGGGCAGTAAAGGCACCTATAGTAAATATCTAATATCGAACTCAAGTTTTTTATTTTATTATAAAGTAATTTAAATGCAAATAAGTCTAAATATATCTGGCTAATAAGGTGGTTCAATGTGGAAAATACCCCGGTTAAATGTGTACATCCCGATGGACACATTGAACCAAATCTGGTTTTCCATAAATTCTTTCATTACTCTGAAACCAAAAGGAATTTAAACAACAAGTTATTGTATAATTGTAGCCAAATAAATTCACTAACAATACACAAAAAATTTAAGCCATTCATCGAAAAACGAGCACGCTACAAGACTTTGAAATTTACCCGGTTCACTGTGAGACACCGTACCCTACTCCAAATCGAAACCTAAACCTATTAAATCCAAAACCGAAATAGAATCATCATCATACTCCAAATCGAACCCTAAACATATTAAATCCAAAATAGAATCATTTACGATCTCATCTTTGAACGATGTTCCATCTGAAAATCTTTTACACTGCATTTTCCACATTGATGGAAACCCTGTGACTCTGTTAATTGATACTGGTGCAAGAATTTCCGTTATAAAAAGGGACAAGATAGGATCTTCTCCTCTGAACAAATCTAAAATCGTGTCCATTGTAGGAATATCAAGTACGCAATCATCCACTTTGACTTCAGGTACTACCGAAGTATCCTTAGACGATATGCCCAAGTACGAATTCCACGTTGCTGACCTAAACATTAAAGCAGATGGCATATTAGGTAACGACTTTATGTCCAAATTTAATTGTCAACTTTATGTTCAGTCAAAAACAATGAGACTACGTAACAAAACCTACAATCTACATTTTCTTAACGAAAGTCCTAAACAAGATCAAAATCTAAACGAACAAATACTTAGTAGTCGCTCTGAAACAGTAATACGATGCCATGCCAATAATATTATTTCTGGAACAGCATTAATTGAAAAACAATCACTAGCCGATGGTATTGTTGTCCCCCACGCATTAGTAAACGTCGAAAATAATTCATTTTTAATTACTTGTATGAACACAAATAAATCAGACGAAATCATCAATATTCCAAGCTTTGATCTTAGCCCCTTTGATCCTAATGAACATGTAGATAACACCAACGAGCATTTGCTAAATAATCTTAACAGCATATCCTTAACTGATAGGCAAAACAGAGTCCTTTCTTCAATAAGGCGAGAACATTTGAACCAGGAAGAGTCAATATCATTAGATAAAATCATATCCGAATATTCCGATATATTTTTCCTCGAAGGTGACGCGTTAACGTTTAGCAGTCATACAAAACATAAAATAAATACCACAACCGATATTCCTATTCATACAAAGACATATCGATTACCACAAGTTCATGAAAACGAAGTCAATACTCAGGTTCAGAAAATGCTAGATCAAGATATAATTAGACCAAGCTCTTCCCCATGGAATAGCCCAATCTGGGTTGTACCAAAAAAGCTTGACGCCTCAGGCCAACGCAAATGGCGTCTGGTGGTCGACTATCGTAAACTGAACGAAATCACTATAGGCGACAGCTATCCTCTTCCGAATATCACCGATATCCTAGATAAATTAGGTCATTCACAATATTTCACAACACTCGATCTTGCATCTGGATTTCATCAAATCGAAGTTGACCCTAAGGATATACCTAAAACTGCTTTCAGCACAAAATATGGGCACTGGGAGTATAAAAGGATGAGTTTCGGGCTCAAGTCAGGGCCCAGTACATTTCAACGTGCCATGGATTCTATTCTGTGTGGACTTCAAGGCGAAAGATGTTTCGTATACCTAGATGACATAGTCATTTTCGCTTCCAGTCTTCAAGAACACCATCAGAAACTTTGTGAAGTTTTCTCACGACTCCGACAGTATAATCTTAAAGTCCAACCCGACAAATGCGAATTCCTTAGGCGCGAAGTAGCTTACTTAGGTCATATAATATCAAACGAAGGCGTCAAACCAAACCCCGACAAAGTAAAAGCTGTAAAAGAATTTCCAATCCCTAAATCATGCAAAGACATAAAATCATTCCTTGGTTTAACCGGTTACTATCGTCGCTTCATATCAAATTTTAGTAGACTCACTAAACCTCTTACTAGTTTACTTAAAAAGGATGTTCCCTTTATATGGGGCCAATCCCAACAAAAAGCGTTTGACGAATGCAAACACCTGCTTACTAATCCTCCTATTCTACAATACCCCGATTTCACTAGAGAATTCATTCTAACAACCGACGCCTCAATACATGCTATAGGTGCTGTTTTATCTCAAGGAGAAATAGGTAAAGATCTACCCATCGCCTACGCATCTAGAACATTAAATAAAGCCGAATCAAACTATTCAACTATAGAACGCGAATTACTCGCCATAGTCTGGGCTGTAAAACACTTCCGACCTTACTTATTCGGAAGAAAGTTCAAAATAGTTACAGACCACAAACCCCTCACATGGTTATTCTCTATAAAAGATCCAGGTAGTCGCTTAGTCCGATGGCGTTTAAAACTCGAGGAATTCGAATACGAAATCATCTACAAAGCTGGTAAAAATAACACTAATGCCGATGCACTCTCGCGAACTCCAATCTGTAACACGAATATTGTTAATCTCACGGGCGATAACGAATCCACTAACTCAAACTCTCATTTACCCGATAACTATCTACAACTTAATTACCAACACTTCTCAGAAAATTCCCAATATAGCTTCGACACTCCAAACTTACAAATCTCTCCTGATTGCCTCTTAGACGATCGTCATAAAAACATTTTCATCCCTATCTCGTGCGAACCCACTGATAAGAACGATCTTTACAACGAAGCAATCGTCAAATGTCCCCAAGTAGGCCCGTATCTTGATAAACAACATGCACTTTACGATACTGATATACTTATCTCTACCAAAAACCAAAAGATTATATTCGGGTACTCAAGACCTACTCACTTCGATCCCTGGGATTCCGAAAGCTATTTTAAAGCCCTGCTAAGTTGTTTACAAAATAATATTCTCGAAACACTCTACATTCCAGACCTTAAAAACGACAACACTTGCAAACTTAATGGTAACGAACAACTTCACATCACAGCCTACCTAGCTGACACATTTAACTGCAAAATAATAATTTGCGAAAATAGAGTTAAGACACCGCATCCAGACGAAATTCCCCAAATTCTAAAAACATACCACGATGATCCATTATCAGGCCATCGCGGTATTGTAGAAACCACTCGCAAAATCAGAAATGAATATTTTTGGAAAGGCATGAGTGATGTAATCAAAGACTACATAGACAAGTGTCAAATCTGCCAACGCAACAAAATCCAGCGAAAAACGTACAAAGCACCAATGGTCATAACATCCTCTTCCACAGAACCCTTTGAACGCGTAACAATTGATTTAGTTTCATACTCTGACGTTACCACTGAATCAAACAAATATATCCTAACTGCACAAGATAATCTCACTAGATTCGTACAAGCATACCCTATTCCGGATAAACAGGCTAATACGATAGCCAAATGTCTCCTCACCTACTGCCAACATTACGGTGTACCAAAAAGATTTCACTCCGACCAAGGCACCGAATTCGTAAATAATGTCATGAAACAATTAATGAAACTTCTAGGTTCTAATCATACTGTTAGTACTGCCTATCATCCTCAAACAAACGGGTCTTTAGAACGTTTTCATGCAACCCTTCGTGACCATATTAGGATGTATCACAAACGAAACCATTCTAATTGGGATCAAATCATACCATTTGCCGTGATGTGTCATAATACATCCGTCAACCAATCTACAGGATTTACACCTCACGAGTTACTCTTCGGTTATAAACCTCGATCATTATATTCCCTTAAGGAACAAAGCGATTACACTACGCACGATTACCTACGAGACTTAAATGAAAAACTGAAAGTCTCTCGTGACATAGCTCGCCGCAATTTAGACGTCATGAAGGAGAAAGCTAAAGAACGTTATGATAATAACATTAGGAACGTGGCCAGATTTAATGTAAGTGATAAAGTAATGCTCAAAGTGCCTAATCCCAACAACTTAGACAGTAAATGGGAAGGACCCTATAGCATAGTTAGAATAGGATTTAATGAGAATTATATCATTCAAAGATCGGGGAAAAACCAATTAGTGCATGCCAATCGCCTACGACCGGTACACGAATCTCCCTCTTAAATTCTAATTTAGGTTAGTTTAAAATAAGTCTCTTTTTATCTTAGAATAAACTCTAGTTTTAATCCATTTTCCGGATGACCAAATCTATGTCACATCCTATAATATTAATACCAATTAATTAATACCTTATATCAATTAAATTAATACCCTAAATCAATAGTATTACTATATCGAACAATTACTTGAAAAACTTCATAAACAAACCCTGTGTCAATTTCATTACTCAGTTTCATTGGTCTATCACGATATTACCATGTTTTATATAATCGTATACAAAGCCTACATCTACTTTAAAAATCTCTATAAATCTTACAAACCAAAATTAATCAATAAAATTCGTTATTCCAGGTACATGATGTACATGACACCTGTCCATGGTAACACAACTATTATTAGTCCAATTCCTTCCAATTCAGGATTATATTTTGAAAATGAAAGTGACATTCTAATATCGGACGATGCATGGAAATTAGTTATTTATCGCGACTTAAGACCTCTACTTATTGCCCGAGATTCCCTTAAACGACTCGTTTATAATTTCCAAACACTCGTATCTCTGTATTCTAATTTTCCTAGTGTCATAACAACTAACTCATACATTAAAGTCAACTTAGACAAAATAGATGACAGGCTTGATGAACTCACTCTGTACACAAGCAATGTAAGAACCAAACGAGAACTTTTCAATGGGCTTGGTTCTATTTTAAAATGGCTCATCGGTACACCCGATGCAAAAGATGCGCAACGTTACGATGAATACATTGAACTTCTCGAAAATAAACAAATTTCAATAAACCAAATTTTAAAACAACAAATCCAAATCATTTCGTCAACTATTACAAATTTTAACGAGACCATCTTAAAAATATCATACGACGAGCATCAGATAAACGAGAACATCGTAAAAATTTATAACTACTTCAATTCCACTAACAGAATTTTGTTCAACCTCACAATAATTGAAGAAATCTCAACATTAGAAATCCAAATTCTCGAAGCCGTAACCTCTTTAGAAAGAGATATCGATGACTTAATCAGCAGCACAGTCTTTATAAAAGCTGATGTAATTCATCCTTCTATAATCTCCTATACTCGCTTATATGAGGAGTTACTCTCCACTCGTTCAGCAAGGTCTAATAGAGACCTCGTGGCTCCAATAACTTTGAACAATATTCATAAAATTTTAGAATGCGCATCTATTACCTCATATATCTATATGAAGAAGCTTATCTATGTACTAGAATTTCCTTTAGTCAGACCCGACATTTTCACACTATATCATTTATATTCGATCCCAATACCCCATCCCGAGTCTACCCTATATTCTACCATCCTTCCGGAGCAAACATATCTTGCCACTAGTTCCAACAGACAACAATACATTGCGACAAACTCTCTGGACAGCTGCAAGACGTTTGCACCCAACATTGCAGTCTGCAAATTCATCGTGTACAACGTCAACTCAAGGCCGACGTGCGAGACCTCAGTGCTGACGACGACTTTAAAGAATGTTCCAAAAAACTGTGAAATTACTACATTTTCAGCCAATATAAACACCTTCCAGAAATTACAATCAAACAAGTGGATCTTCATATTAAACAGTAATACCCCATACTCTCTAGACTGCCAGAACAAAATCACCCATGGCGAGATGTCTGGCACTGGAATAATTTCGTTGGAGCAAGGCTGTAGACTCTATACCGCCCTAGCGACACTGTACGCAGAGGAGGGCATGACCGTTAACATAAGTCACCCAATAGTAACGGTAGACCTGACAACCTCATGCCTCGAAAATCACATAGAAATCGCAAACGCACCAAACCTCAAACCCATCAAAATCAATGATATCCCATTAGATTCATTGAGAACAATAAAAGAAGAAATCAAGATCCACCATGAAAGGCTACAAGATAACAAGAACCATACAGAAAAGAAGATTTCCAGTTTTTCCACAATATCCTTCATAACTGGATTGGTAATGCTGACCCTCATTTGCCTAAGATGCTGCAACATAAATCCTTTTAAAAACTATTACCGAAAAACACCGGCCGCACATCACAGCGACGGATGTATCCAAATATTCAATAATTGCTTTGACCGATCGCAACGACGTCAACATATTCAAATACCTATGGTGCCGTTGAATACTCACACGACTACATCCTGTGTCACTGAAGATGAAGAAGAAGAGGACATCGACATCGCCCGCCCAACTACCAGCACTCAAAAATCGGGCAACACGGCCCAATCTTTGTTCTAAGGGGGGAGGTGTTATATATGCATACCTAAATATACTTCATTGTTATATATGCATATATATGCATACCTAAATATACTTCATTGTTATATATGCATACCTAAATATACTTCATTGTTGCATATCTATAGTTTATTATCTTAACTGTTACATACTCGTATCTATAAGCATAAATTATCTTAACACACTTTGTCTTATTTCTCACTTAACTCTAAGCATAACTTAGCATACTTTATTAGTTCTTTATCTCAATTGTTACTCAACCATAATCATAATAACTTGACATAATTTATCGGTTCTTTATCTTAGTCGTTCCTTATCCATAAGTGTTAAAACTTAACGTACCTTATCTTGATACTCCTTTTTGTTCACTTTGCATAGACCTTTAACTTGTACCCCACTAACACAAACATGTATACATCCCCACTCTGATTCGGGTCCCATAAATATCCAAATCCCGGCTCTCCCGACACATTCTATTTCCTACATTCGCTGTATCTACATCTTCTAATTACTAAATCTAATTATAATCAATTTAAGTCTAATTATAATCAATATAAGTCTAGTTGTAATTGTACTATTTCCTAGTTATAAATAAATACAGTTTTGAAAAGACTAGTTTTGTTTGCACCACATAACAAGTGCAACCAGTCTCTTTGCTAAGATAGACATGTATAAATTTGTTTCTTTTGATTTTTGTTTTTGTGTGATGGTAATGTGCCTGTTTTTATTCTTTCTTTATTCTTTATATTACATACTCAATTCTTAAAATATTACTAGAAATAAATATTACATAGCATTTGAGAAAACATCCGTTGCCAAACTAGGTGGAAATCTGTGTTTCGGCATTCGGCGCCACTCCCCACAAACAATTTAACTTCACTAGTTCGCACATGAAACTATTCTCGAAATACTTAACAATATTACAACAGATCTAGATTTAAAAGAATAAAAGGAAACGCGAATCAATGTGTTAAATGATGGAACAATCTTGTATAATACCTCTATTGGCAGGTATTGTTATAATATTTCTACTTTTAGGACAGAAATCATTCTTCCTGTCAATGCACAATTCAAACACCTTTCTTCCTGTGTTGGGACGAGAATTAGCCTATAAGTCGTGGAGCAAATATTGAATCAATTTACATTTCTGGTGCTGCTCATAAAATTGAAAAACTGGTATTGAACGACACTTAATTCTAATAATAGTAGTATATCGCGTTGTCTTTAAATTTTGAATACTCGATAAAAGAACAAGTGGCGTATTTTTTTTAAGGACGAGATTGAGCTACTAATAGTCGCACAACGTGGTCGAGTGCTCAGTTTTTGTACAGCCGTCGAACTAACCTGCCGGGACCCAAGGCATCGTTATAAAATGGCACTTTTCCTATACGTCGCAGTGGTGGGAGCCATATTTTCAACATCATGTTTGATACTACAAACCATTCTCTTCATACTCCGGCCGCAGTTAAGGAAACGAGATCAAAAAGTTCTTATGCAACTGGCATTGGCAAGATGGATGTATACAATGTGCGATATTTTTTTAAACAGAGATGAATCAATGATAATCCAAAGAATAGTATTTAGAACTATAAATATTAACCTAAGATGTTGGATGTGTGTGTACACGAAGAGCTTGTACAACAAAATGGTGAAAGTGTTTGCGCCCGAGGAGTGGAGTTTCCTGAAACTTTGCATAGTCATGTGGCTTCTGATAATAGCTGCAGAGGGATTTTATGTTATGGTATGGATGTTATATACGGATGATAATGATATGTGGATCACACAGGCGATCGTGCAGGCATATAAATGGGTATACCTGGCTGCATTTTTCGGTACTCCGTGGGTGAACTTAATGATGTTCTGTCGGATATTTCACGTCATCGTCAGCAGGAAGATCCGGCACAACAGTGGCGTCCCCCTCACGAACTTTGCCGTTAGTGTTAAGATCTGTGTGATCTCGTTTATTTTGGTGAGCGTTACCAGTTTACAACTTATAGCCGATGATGTAGTGAAATTTTTATTTTTCTGCTCTACCAACGAGAATATCCAATTTTATGCGTTAGCATGTGGGCATTGGTTAATAGCCATAGGTTCATACCAAGGTGCAGAAATAATTACGATTTTTATTATTTTGATGCGAAATTCCACATGAGTCACCAACTCTTTGAATTCAACTACTTAGCCATTATGTTATTGAAATGGTGTTATAGGTACGGTCAACAGCAAAAGTATAAGATAAGTTAAGATAATAATTTATTTCCATAGGCTGATTATAAGTACATTATAGATATATTGAAATTAGTAGGAGTGCACAGGCATTCGTGAACCAGGTATCACGAATGCCCGCACCTTCCAATAGATCTGTACAGTGCAGCATAGATTGTATTACTAATTAGTAATTACGTATAATATTGTGTTGAAATTTCTACAATCAAATCATTACAACAAAAATAAAATAGTGTGTGTGTGTGTATCTATGTGTGTGACTGTCTGTCTGTCTGTGAGTGCATACATGCGTGTGATTGTATTATCTATTCAGGCATGAGTTGAACTTTTTCGGTGTCGTTATATGTAAGAGTTTTGAGCCAACCATTTACTACATGTTCGCAGCCGTGCTGAGTGCTGCAATATTCAATTATTGATTCGCCTTATTGTAAAGTCTGGCACCCAATATCGATAATTGCCTCTCGGCAGTTGCCGTCCTTTGCCTTTCGATAGCGAAAACATTTAGTCTCCTTGTGTAAGTACATTTATGTTAACAAAATGATACAGACACCCAACTATTACAAATATAAGCTTAATTTATGTTTAAGTGAGTGTAACTATAAGTGTAAGTTTCATAAATATTGGTTTTTACTTGTATGTAGATTAAATTCTTAGAATAAATTTTAATGTTTATTTATTCCTCTCCCCCGAGCGCCAATGTCGGTCGCACCCAGACTTGCACTTTAGAGCTCGGGGCCCTCTTTCCTACATCTTTCCATAATGTGGGGAGTTTCGAACGAGAGGAGAGTCTTTCAGAGCCTCAGGCGTCATTCAGGGATGAGCTGGCTGGCAGGTAAGGTTGGTAGGACCCCGGGAAGCTCGAGCCATCAAAGAACCTTCAAGCTGATAACGTCGATACGGCAACGACAAAGCGTCCTCATGATTGGCTCCTAGGTCAAGGGTCGCTTGTGAGTTGGGCAGATGAGGTGACCCCTTCAATACTAATACAAACTGTGTCAATTAAATAAGTCAATAAAATTAAAATAATCATGAGTGTCCAGTGTCCATTTGATAATAAACCGAATCAGTTAATATATGAAACTTTGAAAATGTCGGTATTTCCATGTAAACTTTTAACCATGATTTCACCCCTTAAGGGGTAAATGTTGATTTATTAAGAAATCCTGGTGGTGATACCAAGAATTAATATAGAAAACAAAAAAGATCTAACACCAGCAAACACTATATACGGGTATATGCATGTTGAGATTACCAGAGAGCATCATCAAAATAAATAATAGAGATACGAGTATATTGGCTCAAATGAATGAATGGAATGGCTCATAACATCACAGGTCACCTTCAAATATTAGTTTTGTGCAAATCTCTTGTACTTTTGACATTTAAAACAAGTTACTTGTGTTATTTTTAGAGTGTATACCTAATTGCAATTTCTACAAAAGTTACGTTGGTTCAGAAATAAAGAAATCATTAATGAAGAGCTGATCATATTCTCTGAAGTGCAGTAGGTTACCTGACGGACTCCTGTCTTGTGATCTCAGACAACCACTTAGTTGACACGACCCAGCTCTACCTCGAGCTCGACGAGGTGTTGGTCCTGTCCAGCCGTAGGGTGTTGCTGTTAAAATTGTTGCAATCGACGGCGCTTCAAATCTCAGATTCTATGTTCCCAGTGTGCTGCTACCTAGATTGCATTTTCGGAGGCGCTCATAACTTCCTCCGGTGTACAAGTGGGTGACCACGGCGACGGCGCGCTAGGCAGCGCGCCTCCCCATTCCGGGGGCAAGTCGGGGACACCGTTGTCCCCCCTCCCGAGGAGGGCCAGACCGTAAGGGGCCATCCCTGGGTCAGCCGGGGTGCGAGGGATATGTCGATGACAACCTCACCTCCGGCCTAGCAGCACGACCCACAGTCGGCGTGCGATTTTAGTCGGTTCAAGTCCGACATTACCTCCCGTTCCGGCTACAGCAGGCGGGAGGGGTATCCGAGGGGATTTCCACACGGAAAAAAAAGTGGGTAACGCTGTGCTAAATCTATGTGCGTACAGAAAAAATAGACCTTTCTCGCTGGTGCATTACCTGTTTCAAGGGGCTTTTTTACGAGTATGACTGGGACAAATATAGTTTTCGATTTGTAACTAACAATCTAGGAATATAGCCATTTATAAACGTGACGGGCCTATTTTTTGGCCGCCGCCACTGTTATGCCAGTGCGGTGGCGGAACTGTTTTGGCGAATGACCTATTGTGATTTGTTGCCGCACTGTGCAGATGCGTACGCGTCGAGCCGCCAATGTCGTGATTGTTACGATAGGAAGATGCGCTTGCGCTCGTCAACTTTTTACAAGATCTTTTACAATGATGATAACATAAAACAAAAATAATAATAGGAAATGGCAGTGATACTGAGGAAGAATACAATATATCAAATTTTTAAGAGCCTAAATGAAATTAATCCAGAAAAATATTTCAAAAACAAAAAGCTAAATCTTTCACGAGCGAAATTGCAGTTTTAGAAAATAAAACAGGCCGCTCGGGTATAACAAGATATCGATGACATGCTTGTATTATGTATAGAAGGATAACAGTTATCACTTAACACAACACTTATTATAACTAATTTGTGAAGCCACTAACACCATGTGCATGTAGACAGTAAAAATGCAACCAGTCTCATTGCTAAGATAGGCATGTATAAATTTATGTTTCTTCAGATTTTTAATTGTTTTTTTTTTCTTATGTTTGGCATTGTGCTAATTATTTTTGTTATTAAATAAATACATCGTTATTTTCTTTCCTTTCACTATCCCATCACTACAAAAAGAACACTTCAGAGCGGTATCGGGCTTTGTCAACCCAACAATTTCGATTGCTAATTTCTCAGCTTCTATTTGGATAAACCAGAGGCGATGCCAATGCATAGACAAGTAGTTTATGACGATTTTAATAGTATAAAAAATGATATATACGGGTGAATTTCAACATCTATGAATTTTTAGCTAATTTTGGTGATTTTTTTTATTTCTAGGTATTTAGGTAATCTTTTTCAATATTTAGCTAGAAATACATATTTTATGCCTATTATGTTTGAATAGTCTAATTAGCCCTGGGAATTACTTGTTTATTTTATACACCTGAATTTTCAATACACCGAAATTGGTGTCTAACACCAAAATTGCATATCAACTTATTTTTATTTTTTATTTATTATCACTTATACTATTTCTTTGTTTTTTCTAGAATTTGGCACATAATAGTTACATATAACCCTTAATTTTTACCTTTTTATCACCAACTTCATTTTTATATGGCAAAACCACTTTAGTTGTTAGTAGTATCAGTATAAAAGCAAAACATTTGATTGTTCTATCTATCCTTGCTTCTAGCAAGGATTATATTTTACTCTAATGGCGCCAATATTATCGACGAACTTATTCAAGATTGCTGGGAAAAGATTTAGGCAGTTATTCTCAAAGTGGGAGAGGTGGTACTCGGTATGCCTAAGGGTGGACGGAAGATATGCCATGGACACTTGGTAGTGGCAAGACAAGTTGGTAGTGTGATGTCTATTTCTGAACTTACAGGAGTCCTTCAACTAAGTTTCTCACGCGGTGAGCTGATGGGCATTGCGGTTCAAAAGGTTTCCAGAGGTTTACACCATCCAAGACATGTACCACGATTCTGATTCCGTTGTTCGAACCGCTGTTGGCAATATGAGAATCTTCCTTATCACTGTCTCTGTGATCTGTGATCTGTCCTTAGTCCATTCCCAATCAGCGTGGCATTTTGGTCGGATAGCATCAGACAATCACTCCATAACTGCCCATGTATGCTGTTAATATCGGTGGTGGACGCTGATAGATTGGTGCAACATGTGAGGATGTGGATGTAGGAGCTTGAGGACGGTAGAGGTCAGAAGCCTTCTGTGGAGAAGATTGAGTACCTTTTACACGATAGCAAAGTGCTAGCTACTGGAGCAACATAATATGGTACTCGGTATGCCTAAGGGTGGACGGAAGATATGCCATGGACACTTGGTAGTGGCAAGACAAGTTGGTAGTGTGATGTCTATTTCTGAACTTACAGGAGTCCTTCAACTAAGTTTCTCACGCGGTGAGCTGATGGGCATTGCGGTTCAAAAGGGTTCCAGAGGTTTACACCATCCGAGACATGTACCACGATTCTGATTCCGTTGTTCGAACCGCTGTTGGCACTATGAGAATCTTCCTTATCACTGTATCTGTGATCTGTGATCTGTCCTTAATCCATTCCCAATCAGCGTGGTATTTTGTTCGGATAGCATCAGACAATCACTCCATAACTGCCCATGTATGCTGTTAATATCGGTGGTGGACGCCGATAGATTGGTGCAACATGTGAGGATGTGGATGTAGGAGCTTGAGGACGGTAGAGGTCAGAAGCCTTCTGTGGAGAAGATTGAGTACCTTTTACACGATAGCAAAGTGCTAGCTGCTGGAGCAACATAAGCAGGAGTTGCGTGTCACCTACATCTTCGACTTCATCGCTTTGTTGCGTGGAGTCACGTGCAAAAGATTGCATGAGGCACTCTTGCATCCACGGTAGCTTTCATGTAAGTGAGAAAGCAGAGGAAGAAAAGCCAAATGATGTTGACAGTGGAGAGGAGGGAAGAAGGGTGGGCAGGTTTTAACGGCGTAGGCTTAGTAGTAAAGAGTGAGGCCGCCTTTCACGCCAGTAGAAGCAGGTGACGGAAAGAGCGCACGATGCTCCACCACACCGGCCTGTCCCTACTGCGGCATCAGCTGACTTCACCCAACTACTCGCCCGTCTTTTGTATGGGTAGTTCATATGCTAATGGTTAATCTGAGAGAAAATTAGGAAAGCTTCCGAACAACCCTCAACAGCCAACAACCTCTTTCCCACCTAGGGAGAGAGGCGGTGCTTTCTCCATTGCCCAGGGTATACTACGTAGAGGTCACCTGACCTAGTAGCCCGTCGGACTACGTAGGAGCTTAATCAAATAACTATGAAAACAAATTTTGGTGTAAATATACAATTTTGATGATTAGTAAAACCCCACCAAATTCACCAAAATTGCTCCACCAAAATTAGTTTCACGTCTAAAAAAATTATTTATAAAAATACTATTTAGAATATAGTGGTTACATTACCAAAATTTAATACACATACTGAACCTGTACAGTATACTTAAATATTAAAACATACAATGAGAATAAACCGTTTTAAATAATCAACACAAAAATTACAATATTTTTGTCCGATGCTTATGAAACGACCTACTTACGTGTTTGGCAGATAAACGAAACGGGACTGGGGACAACTGGCACTGGTGCTCATTAACACCCAACTGAACGGTTCCAATGATGATAGTGTCGTCCTTATAGGTACTTTCAATACGACTCCTTCGATGATTTTATAAATCCCACCAAAATTTTACATTTGCCGCGGACGCATCTTATAAATTATTTTTAAGACAAAGTATAGTACTAAATACTACGAATGACAGTATCGATGATAGCTAAAATAATGCCGAATCGAATTATTATTAAGTATACTCAGTAAACTAATGAAGTTTTGATTAAACTGTGATCATTCCCAAGAAAACAGGTTGTGGACGCGCCACCAAGCTTAGCATTTAGGTGAAAGGACATTTTTTACACACTCACAAGAATAGTTTCAATAATATAATTTATACGTGCATATAGAGAAAAACGATATCTTTCTTACAAAAAATAATCATTACTATATGTTAACTTTAAGGTATGATTTTCAGTCACGCCGCGAAAATTTTACGTTTGAGAAATTCACCCATACCATACATCTCGACTAAGATAATTGAGCGTTATTGTTAGTCAAGCCCGCTACGTAAGGGTGCTGGCCTGGGGGTGACCGGTGGAGCCGCCTGTTACCCTAGCAGAAGCAGGCCGCGGCGGCGGTGCGCCTCCCCGTACCCCCGATGGGGACACCCCGATGGGGATGCTTTCGGCAATCTCACCTCCGGCAACCAAGGACCCAAGACGGTTTGCGTTTTAGTCAGTTCGAGTTCGACATAACCGTCTCCACCGGCTCCGTGGGGGTAGTATCCGTGGGGATTTTGCGCACGATAAAAAAAAACCCCGCTACGTACGGTAAGAAAGTCGAGTGGCAGGCCTTTTGGACTGCCACCGCACCAGCTGAAAGTCACTGATTTTGTTACCGCAGTGAGCGTATTAAATGGCTATTGTGATGGCACAATTTATTATATTATAACTAGCTTTCCGCCCGCGGCTCCACCCACGTGGATCTCTTATCTGAGATAACTAGAGTGAGTAGGTTAGGTACCAATAAAAAGAATCCATCACCAGTCTTTATTATATTATTATTCACATAGGTATATTTTCTAAATACATGTTTCTTTTAAATTTACAATATACTGTTTTATCAAAATTACATATTGCCGTATTGCGGGCACTATTTTGAGTCGAGCCATGCATGTTAAGCAGCCCTATACCTTAGTCGCCTATTACGACACCGCTTGGAGAGAGTGGTGGCTCAATTTCTACTCTGCCGGGAACCATGAAGAAAGCTGTATAATTTCTACTAAAGGCCCATGTCCACCAGTGGACTGCAATATGCAAATTGATTGATTGATTGATACTTAATGATGATACTTAATTAACTATGTTGTTTGGATCGTAAAGGTTCTATTCAATAGCTATGAGTTTATTTTCTAGTATGAGTCTATGATTTCTAGTAGGCATATAATAAAAGAAACTACTTATGTGTAACCCTTGGGTTCAAATCGGTAAAAAAAATCGTGGGTAGACTTTCGTGGGTTGTAAATGGAAACACCCGGAATTTCGCATCAACATAAGGGAAATAATGATTATTACTGAACATTGGAAACTAGTTATACCTATCAAGTATTTCACAATGTCTACCATTTTTTTAACGATATCTAGCCGATATTACGATTTTGTTACCGCAGTGAGCGTATTAAATGGCTATTGTGATGGCACAATTTATTATATTATAACTAGCTTTCCGCCCGCGGCTCCACCCACGTGGATCTCTTATCTGAGATAACTAGAGTGAGTAGGTTAGGTACCAATAAAAAGAATCCATCACCAGTCTTTATTATATTATTATTCACATAGGTATATTTTCTAAATACATGTTTCTTTTAAATTTACAATATACTGTTTTATCAAAATTACATATTGCCGTATTGCGGGCACTATTTTGAATCGAGCCATGCATGTTAAACAGCCCTATCCCTTAGTCGCCTCTTACGACACCGCTTGGAGAGAGTGGTGGCTCAATTTCTACTCTGCCGGGAACCATGAAGAAAGCTGTATAATTTCTACTAAAGGCCCATGTCCACCAGTGGACTGCAATATGCAAATTGATTGATTGATTGATACTTAGTCAAAATAAACATTCTGTAATAGTAAACTATGATGTTTGGATCGTAAAGGTTCTATTCAATAGCTATGAGTTTATTTTCTAGTATGAGTCTATGATTTCTAGTAGGCATATAATAAAAGAAACTACTTATGTGTAACCCTTGGGTTCAAATCGGTAAAAAAAATCGTGGGTAGACTTTCGTGGGTTGTAAATGGAAACACCCGGAATTTCGCATCAACATAAGGGAAATAATGATTATTATTGCACATTGGAAACTAGTTATACTAATTATGATCATGTAATATTGAATATAGGAGTCCAAATACAGAGGAGTGAGTTGAGTGGAATAACTCAACATACTAATTATGTACACATCGATGCTCAAATGTTGCACAGCGCTCATGGTCACTAAAATAATCGAGATTATACAAATCTTACAACTAACGGCAAAGTTTGTGTTGAGGGTCTCACTGTTGTGCCGGATCTTCCTGCTGACGATGATATAAAATATCCTGCCGATGTACAATAGGTTCACCCACGGGACAATGGCTTTCGTAAGTAACCATGTTAGTCTATAAAACACCATTAAGATACTGGTAAAATTATTATAGTATTTTCGAAATATAGATAAAATCTGAACTACATTTTTAGTATCTTTCCTATCATAATCAAACAGAAGAATTTGCAAGTAATTCTTAGACCAAACATATTCATAATCTAAAATAAATAATAAACATAAAAATATCGACATAAGCCATACAATTATCGACAGTTTTTGAAAGCTCCACTTTTCTGGTACAAGCACTAACACCATTTTATCGTACAAATTTTTCACGTAAACACACATCCACAATCTTAGGGGTGTTTCTACAAAGAAGTATAACTCTAATGGGACACCTGTGATATCCGCAATTATATACAACCATTGCGAGACTGCAAGCTGCAGAAGAATTTTTTGTTCCAGGTTTCGTATCTGCGGCCGGATTATAAAGATTAAGGTTTGTAGTATTACACATATCGTTGAAAGTGCACATCCAGTTACGTTCAAGTAGTTCACAATGTCTACCATTTTTTTACGATATCTAGCCGATATTACGACGGCAGTACAGAAACTCAGCACTCGACTGGCAGCTCCTCACCTCGTGCGGCTGGGATTTATTGGAATGTTACTTAACGCGTCACTAAACTGGTTAGCGCGCCGAAATAAAAATAATGAAACCAGCTTCATAATGTGACCGTGAATTTGAAAATCAACAAGATACACCTATCAACGTTCTCACAACTAGCTGTGGCCCACGACTACGCCTGCGTTAGTTTGTAATAAGTCAATATATTTGCCTGCTTCAGTCTCGACCCCAACCAGCACCTACTCGTATTAGTAATATTTTAAACATTATACGGGTGCGGTGTACAAAAGTCCACGTGGACCAGCCTGCGCACGGAAAGCGGTTACGCTTCTCCCATTCTGGCGGGACAATCGCTGCTTCTAGCTGACATTCTGCCGAGGCCCATAGGAAGGACACGAAAAGCTCGAATTAAAACCTTTTACCCACCGTAGAGAGACCAAAATTCTCGCAATAGATATAAGTAACATACATATTATTTAGTTACATTTATTAACAAAAATATATTTTCCATAGCCAACAATATACCTTTACTGGTTAGCCTAGTTAAGTTAACCTAATCTACGACGCTTGAGAGGGATCACAGGATGCTATTGGGGTATTCTGTGATCTTTCTAAAGCATTTGATTGCGTTGAATATCAGACACTTCTCGCTCAAGTTACGTCGGTACGGTTTTGATAACAAATCCATAGAACTATTAGAATCGTAATTCTTGAAATTCAAATTCAAATTTTATTTATTTGGTGTTAGGTACAATAGTTTTGTGCAGCACATGTTTTCTTTTTTTTTTTTTTTTTATACTGGACACGTCAATTTGACTTCACCTCGCCTGATGTTAAGCTAAAGGCAAAGTCTCGGAAAGAGGGTCACCATCGTAAACATTTACCATGTTAACAGTGGTGGCACTCAGCTTGACGGCCTCATTAGATGCCTTTTCACGCCCCGCTTAAAGGACCCAGGACTGTAGGAAGAAGGAAACACGTGAACTGGCAGGGAATTCCAGGCCTTAGTGGTGCGGCATAGGAATGAATCACTGAAACGCTTGGTTCTAGCAGGTATACTCTGCACCGTAAATGGATGACATCTTAGCCCTGCACGTGTCGTCCTGTGAAGGAAAGGGGAGGGTGGGACTAATTGGAAGAGCTCGTCAGAACATTCACCATGGTAGAGACGGTAGAAAACTGCCAAAGACGCAACATCTCTACGCATCTGCAAAGGCTCGAGGGTGTTCGTGATCTCAGGATCCCCAATAATGCGGACCGCACGTCGCTGCAACCTGTCGAGAGCATCTAATAAGTACTTTGCGGAGCCGTCCCAGAGATGTGAGCAGTATTCCACGCAGGAACGAATTTGGGTCTTATATAGAAGACACCGCTGCTCCGGCGTGAAAAAACGTCTCACTCTGTTCAGGACTCCGAGTTTACGCGAGGCTGATTTGATGATACTCTCGATATAGTTTTTGTTATTCAGTTTGCAGCGAACATCCATACCGAGGATAGTGAGGTGATCCTGCAGTGGCAGTGGTGTGCTCTGAAGAGTGGGAAGGGGAAGGAAAGGAGATACCTTTGCTGTAAACGCACATGCCTGGGTCTTCTTGGCATTGAACTCGACCAGGTTCCTAGCGCCCCATTGAGAAATGTGGTCCAGGATCCGGTCCAGGTCAGTGACAAGAAGCTGCCTTTTTTCCGCGATATCAGACTGCTTGGCCGCAGGATGTGCGTAATAACTCCCGTGTAAGGTGCTGTCGTCTGCATAGCAGTGAATGTTTCCGTTACAGAGCATGTCATTGATATGCAGAAGAAAGAGAGTGGGAGATAAGACGGAACCCTGCGGCACGCCAGCATTTACCTGCAAGAACTCCGAAGCTCGTCCATCACAAAGGACGCGAATACGGCGCCTCTGCAGGAAGCTTGCAACCCAGTTACACAGTCTAGGAGGCAGGCCGAAGGCTGGTAGCTTGGAAAGAAGCGATTTGTGCCATACCCTATCGAAAGCTTTGGCGATGTCAAGACTAATTGCCAGTGACTCACCGCTTCTCCATAGCCCCACCCCAAAGGTGGGTCATGTACGCCAGAAGATCACCCGTTGACCGTTTCGGTCTGAAACCGTATTGCCGGTCACTAAGCAAGGAGTGATCCTCTAGGTGGCGCATGAGCTGTGTGTTAATTATGTGCTCGAACACCTTGCACAGCACTGAGGTGACGGCTATGGGTCGATAGTTGGCTGGATCCGAGCGATCCCCCTTCTTGGGGATCGGCTGGACATTTGCCTCCTTCCAAGCCGAAGGCACTGTACTCGAACTGTAGGACAGTCGGTACAGCCGCGTTAGCATAGGAGATAACTCCGCTGCACATTTTTTAAGTACGACCGCTGGAATACCATCAGGACCACTGGCTTTCCGGACATCGAGTGATTGCAGTACTGCACGGACATCGCGTTGCCTGATACGTATATCAGGCATTGCGTGGTCACCAGTGGGCATTGTTAAAATTACACAAGCGTCGGTAGCTTAGTGGTTAAGGAGTCGGCCTTACGATCGAGAGGTCCCGGGTTCGAATCCCGTCCATTACACTACCGACGTGAACCCACTCCTAGCACAAGCCATTTTGCTTAGTTGGAGGGGTTAGAGGGAATATTAGTAACTTCGGTTCTAATATTCTTTAAAAAAAAAACTACAATCATTAGATAAAATTAGTTCAGCACCTACAAGTCAATTGACTAGTCACAAAAATATACTTAGTAAAGAATGTCAGAACATGAAATGCGTAAAAATAAGTCATTAAAATTTGTGAAGAATACTACGAGTAACAATGTCAATTGCTCCCAGTTCTAAACTTAAATTTCTCTAAAAAAATCGAATTGCATCTGTTTCTTTCGCGATCAGATAAGAAAGGACAGATGATTTTATTTAAGTTAAGGCCTGTCAAATTAAGACAGCGCCTTGTTGGTGCGTAGTAAGTTAAGTCGCATGTTCGTAGATGTCGACTAAAATTGAAGGGTACTGTCAAGGCCCCCAATTTATTTTGACAGGTGTTCACTAAAATAAATCATCTGTCCTTTTCTATCTGATAGTGAAAGAAAGAAGAAGAACATAAACATACATAATACAATAAATAAGCAGATATATATGCATATAGGAGAATCACCATCCCTCTGGTGGAGCGCTTATGTACTTTCTTAATTATTTCCCACATAATTTAATTGTATTTCAATTTTTGTAATTTAAAAAAACCGCTTCTGTGATAGAATAATGTTTGAGTATTGGCGCTCATTTGTTGACCACTTAGTGTTGAAGAAGGCCAATAGATGGCGCTGTGCACAGATTTTTTCGAACTATACTTTGAGACTGAAGTTCCTACGAGCGACACTCTCAAGCTTCACGGCGGACCATCTCCCCGCGCATTTTTTTTACTTGTCTCTTCAACCCGCTACCGCTCCGAACGGAAGTTGAGTACTTCAACTCCTCGTTTCTTTTTCTGTGTAATTCTATAAGTTCCTTTGGCCACATTCTCAAAGTCACCAGCCGGTCGACACCTACCTACCCACCAGCACGTGCCAGGAACCACGCCTGTCTGCAGCTGAATCCTCACGAGGTGGAACTCAGGTCAGTGCCGGTTCTCTTGCGTTTTCATTCATAGAAGCGGTCACGTGTATTTTCTTTTTATTACAACCAAACTTCAGGTCACAGGTTCTTACACGCTTTGTGTGCAAACACACCTGTGGTCGGACTATTTACACGTCCTACCACAATTTATGGTCCTTACGAGTCGGATAGGCCAGTAAATAATATATTCACGTAATTATTGGTGAATAATATTTCTTTCCTATTCATTTAATTAAAAGATTCACGTAATTTTGGTGAATTCTTTCCGCCATCTTAGTTTCATTACTTTCATTCGCTAATAGATTTACGTAAATTATTTGGTAAATTCTGCATTTAAAACGCTAAATCTACGTAATAATTGGTAGATATTTATAATAGTTGGTGATTTACGTATTAATTGGTAAATACTCATCATTCTATTCACATACGCGTAACTTATCTAGGTACGTAGGTAGTTACATTCCCGCTCCGCCTTGCTACTTGCGCTATTATAGCCGTAGTACAATTTTCAATAAAAAGTATATCTAAACTGTTTGTGTTAGATAATCTTCTTGTTATATTTCAATAGGTAGGTCCTACCTATCGTTAATTTGCAAACATGTCGTCAGATCTCGAAACGAAGCTTATTATGTTGAATCAAAAAAAGGAATTATTGTTTGCACGCATTACTCGTTGGTATAAATCGTCGAAATCCATTGTTTGTTTTGATTTACGACGCGATCTAATGAGGAATTTTTGGCTGAGACCGAGACCATCGATGATGTTCGCGATAAGTTCGAGTCAATTGTAGATCAAATAAATAGCTCAAATTTATCATTAGAATCCCCTGTGGAACCCGACTATTCTTGCCTTGACTCATTTGATGAATTGTATTCGAGAATAAAACGCATTAGAAATAAATTATCTACTCCCAAGGTCAAGGAGGTCGCCTCACACGGGTCGAGTAATTCGAACGCGTCTGTAGTGAAATTGGAAATGCTTGTTATTCCGAGTTTTGACGGACGCCCTGAAAACTGGAATACATTTTATCAGTCCTTTAAGGCCAATATTCATTCAAACAAACAATTGTCTGATTCGCAACGTGTGCAATACCTATTCTCAAAACTAACCAATGACGCATTAAAGTTCACTGCCGGTATTGTTCCGTCAAGTGAGACCTACAGTATAGTTTGGGACGCCTTGGTCAAGAAATACCAAGATAAACGTTCATTAGGTTCATATTATCTTAATAATATATTAGAATTAAAGAATTGTTCACCTAGTGTGAACTCACTTGATTCATTTATAGGTATATATTCCTCCTCTATCGCCGCGCTTAAAGAGTTAGGTATAAATGATTTAACGGACTTCATGTTTCTACAATGTGCCTTGAGGAAAATGGACACTCTAACCATCCAAGCCTTCGAACTTTCTGTTCGAGGTGTCGATATACCTACGACGCAACAGCTGATCGACTTTGTACAAGATCATGCTAAGATGATTGAACGGTCAAACCCGCGGTCTTCGTCATATGCGAAGTCGTCCACTGCTGGGACGCCACAGTCTAATGATAGGCGTGTACAGCGTAATTCTAAGTCGTTTGTTGTCAGTGAGCCGATTAATAATAAGTCGAATGCGCCCGCCGCAGTTAACGCGTCCTGTTGTTTATGTGGCGGCAGCGACCACCGACACCTGTATGACTGCGCTCAGTTTAAAAATATGCAAAATGCAAAGGCTAGATATGAGTTTATTAAATCTAAGCGTGGTTGCGTCAATTGTCTAAGCACATTACATAATCTCCCGCAATGTAAAAGTACGTCAGTTTGCTTCTGTCAGAAAAACATCATAAATTATTGCATTTTGATAATAATGTTAATAATTCGCACTTGCATGCGACGACTGCTGTCGCTTCGCCCCAGTGCGACCATGTTAGTCTCACTCCTGAGTCACCGCTCGCTTCAAGCACTGTGCATTCGTATGCTTCTAGCCATAAGTGTGATATTCTCTTGGCAACCGCTCAGGTGTATGCTCGCCCTAAAGGTAGCACTGGAAATAAATCTGTAGTCAGATGTCTAATTGATAATGGCTCACAGAATAACTTAATAACATTGTCCTGTTGTCGTTTATTAAATTTACCAATAATACCAATGAGTAATTCTGTTGTCAAAGGTGTTGGTTCCACTTCGCACCCGATAGTAGGCTATGTGTATTTGGACATTGAATCTCGTATTTATGCAGATCATAAGTATACTATACATGAGTTAGTTATGAATAGCCTTACGGATCAATTGCCCTCGCAATTAATTAAGTGTGATCGCGAGTTAAATCTTCGCGATTTACCGCTTGCTGACTTAAGCTGGAACATTCCAGGAAAAATTGATATAGTATTAGGTGCACAGCTCTTCCCGTATATCTACTTAGGAAATAGAGTCGAGTGTGGTCCCAGTGCCCCTTGTGTACTATCAACCGCGTTTGGGTATGTACTTATGGGTGATTACCCACGTAAAGATGTTGTGCCTACAACCGCATCCTTTTCTGCGCTAGCACTAAATGATTTAGTGCAAAAATTTTGGGAACTTGAGGAAGTTACTGTGAAGCGCCTATTGTCTCCAGAAGAAACCGAGTGCGAGAATATTTTCACATCTACTGTGACTCGCGATGACGTAGGTCGTTATACTGTTGCGCTGCCGTTCTGCAAGGATCCCTCTGAACTAGGGAACTCGCGCGGCGTCGCTCACCGCTGGTTTTTGTCGCTCGAGCGTAAACTTCGTCAATCACCAACCGTACGCGAAAATTACAATCAGGTTATTCAGGATTATTTAGATAACGGTTATCTTAGTCTCGTTGATGACTCTAATTTGTCTATGGATGGTTATAAATTACATACCACATCACGCAGTAGTTCGACATGACAAACCGATGCCACGTATTGTGTTAGACGCGAGCGCTAAAACCCACACTGGTCTTTCGCTCAATGATATTTTACATATTGGTCCCAATTTACAGGCAGACCTATTTTTATTATTATTAAATTTTAGGCTATTTCCTATCGCAATGAACGCTGACATAAAACAACATTATTTACGTATTGGCGTACCTGTTGACCATCGTAAATACCTGCGCATCTTATTCAGGTTCAAGGAATCGGATGAAATTCAGACCTATGTGTTTAATCGACAGGCGTTTGGTCTGAAGTCAAGTCCGTATATAGCTATACGTACTGTGCGTCAGCTGGCTACTGACATGAGTCCGCACTTCCCTGACGCCGCGAAAGTGGCAGAGACCTGTCTGTATACTGACGATTTAGTTCATTCCGCACCTGATAAGGACACTGCTGTACACTTAGCTCGCAACTTTATAAAACTGTTCAAGGCTTGTGACTTTGACTTAGTGAAGTGGTCTAGCAATTCTTCTGTGCTGCTAGACTCACTTCCTTTTTTTTTTTTTTTTTTTTTCCGTGCGGAAATCCCCTCGGATACCCCCCTGCCGGAGCCGGAAGGGGAGGTTATGTCGGACTCGAACCGACTAAAACCGCACGCCGACTGTGGGTCGTGGTGCTAGGCCGGAGGTGAGGTTGTCATCGACATATCCCTCGCACCCCGGCGGACCCAGGGCCATCACTTATGGTTTAGCCCTCCTCGGGAGGGGGGACAACGGTGTCCCCGACTCGCCCCCGGAATGGGGAGGCGCGCTTCTCAGCGCGCCGTCGCCGTGGCCTGCTTCTGCTGGGGTGACAGGCGGCTTCACCCGTCACCCCCAGGCCCGCGCTCATGGGGGACGGAGGTCAGTCAGTGCCCTCCGACGCCCGAGTTGCCTGTGCGCGCGGGCAGCGCGGTTCACGAGTCTCGCTCGCTCGCGCTGCCTCTCCCGTTCCGCCGTCTCCTTCACGACCATTACCTGCTCGCTGAAGGAGACGCCGGCCGCCCACGCGTCCGCACAGCGGACCATTGCTGTGAGCAGGGAGGCGAGGGTAAGAACTCTCACTCCCAGGGCCGCCACTAGTTCTCGCCTCTGTCCGGCCCATGCCGGACACTCGGTGAGCGTGTGCAGCTCTGTGTCCTCGCTCGCGTCGCAATGATGGCACTCGGACGTTGGCTCCTTTTCGATCCGACGCAGATACCGCCCAAAGCACCCGTGCCCGGTGATAATCTGCGTCAGTCGATACGAGAGGCTGCCATGTGGCCTCTCTAGCCATTCCCCCATGATGGGCCTTACCGCCTCTATGACGGCATGCCCTGCGCGTGGTTGCTCAAGTCGTCGCTCCCACTCCGCCACCATGATCCTGTGGAGCCGGGATCTCTCGGCCCGAATGTCTTCGGGCTCGGGATCGTATCCCCGCTCCCGCGCCTCCATACGGAAACGATAGAGTGCCGCAAGGGATCTCGCTTCCAGGATCCACGGTGGCGATCCGGCTAGGAGACTCGCCGCTTCAAAGGATATCGTGCGGTATCCCCTAATTGCCCTGGAGGCCATCCTCTGCTGCGGCGCATGCAACAGGGGCAGGAATCTGGTCTCCAGGGTGTCCGCCCACACGGGACACCCGTATAGGGCCATGGACCGCACGACACCCGCGTAGAGTCTCCTGCAGGAGTCCTCCGGGCCCGCTAGACTCACTTCCTGATACTCACCGCAAATCGCTTGAGTTTGATGTTGGCAGTCATGTCGCAAAGGTTTTAGGTCTCTCGTGGGAGCCGTGAGGAGATAATTTTTATTTCACATCCACCTTGGTAGATGAGAAGTGCACTAAGAGAAATATACTCTCTTGTTACGTGAACACTGGTTCCGGTAATAAAAAATGAAAACATTTGAACATAGCAGTAATAAACGGTAAATACCGGTAGCTCGCGATTGCGGCGCGTACCCCCATCACTGGGTGGTGAACGCGGTCATTACCTTTTAAGGTAATGCATCGTGCTAACGCGCATATAAAATGAGTCACACGCATTGATAACCAATCAGCGCATTCCGTCAAACGGAGAATCGATCGAGCACAACACTAATCGACAACAAGAAAAAAAACACGCCCCGCGCTCGCGCCGAGGCAGACGGCAGACCTCATTCTATCGCGAGACTTCACGGCGGAACGTAATAATCTGAACGTGAACGTCAATCTTAAAACCTAGATAACATATAGTCTAGATTCTGCCAGTTACTAGTAATATTGTATAGTATTAGTGTAGTCTACTAGTCTAACATTAATAGCTGTTCCCAATATAAGGGGTAAGTCTAGTGTCCTTAATAAACAGTGCGCGAGTATTAAACGATAGTCACGTAAATAATAAAGTAAAATAACATCTTCATTCGCGTGTAACATTCCTGCTTAGCCCCTAGGAGCTAAGCGTGATGATAGCTCAATTTTAGTACCTGCCTACCTGCGGTCGGGAGTTCGGTAGTTACCTAGCTGTAGTTCATCCTTCGTGTAAATGTAATTAAATTAAATTTAAAGTAAACTGTGATTAACATCGTAATCGTTAAAATGTTGTAAGAAAGTTATTGTATGAAGTGTGTCCATAATATATGTCGCGAGTATACATGTCGACAGACAGCCGAATATAGTAATTGCTTAAGAACTATTCAATTAGTTGTAATGTTTGATTGTTCATATTCTAAGAGAAAAATCAACACGGTGATATCTCGCCATAATTTTCTATGGATACCCACATTTTTAAAATATGTAAATTGTCGAATTTTAATCTCGTTTTAAATCCACGGTTCAGCTTATATATGTATTATAGTTTAATTATTACTGAACCATTTAATTATGGTTGATTGAACCGTGGTTAACGGGGTTACAGACGTACTTACGATTATTAATTCCGGAACAATCCAGTTTTATTTCTTTGTTTATTGTGTAATTTGTGTTATGTGTACCTACCATTGTACAGCGCCGCCGACCTTAGGGCCCATGTAGAAAATTATACGTTGGGGCCCGGCGCTGTGCATTGGATTCACGCACCAGTGCCTAATCGTGTGGTTGTCTCCCCAGAACTTGGTACCGGCTGGAATACCGGTGTCCACTTCACACCGGCTGTAATAGCAGCACCGCACCGTACCGGCCGCCTCCGAACCAGCTGAGGTTGCCTGCCCGCTCCGTACCGTCTGGAAGACGGCCTTGGCGACGACCCCGCGGATCGAACTTGCAGCTGCGAAGCCTGGTGACCTTGAGGGGAAGACAACGTCACACTCGCACGGGACCAGCCCGGAACCCCAAGTTGAGTGCATTACTCAGCCTGCCGTTTATAGTGACGTGTACGCGTACCCGAACCGACACTCGACCTTAAATTAGAGTATTTTTATTATTGTATAGCAGGACCTACGGATTAAAGTTGTAGATCTCGTACCAATCGTTTTCTTCATCCTTGACCCCGTAGGGCCCCGTATCATTGGCGCCCGAACAAAAAGAGTGTCTGTAGGGTATACGTCCACGTCGATTACTGTGAGCGGTTGCGCTACTTTGTATGTGTGTAAGGGTACTGTCTTTTGTGCTCACTCCTGTACTGGGTCGGGAGAGAAAAAACAGCTTAAAGCATTCAGTTGCCTCTCGTTGGGTTAGGCAGGTGGTAGGAGCCCACCAAAAACCAAGGGTTTTAAGCAACCCACCTTCCAAATTTTTTTTCTTTTTTTTTTCTTTTAGAATCCCCGAGCACAAGGGAGGGTACCCATATATTTTGTGTTTGTCTTCCCATACAGGAATTATTTTAATATTATACTACCTTGATTGCCGAACTCGCGACCAGGTATTGAGCTATTAGTATTTTAACTATCGAATATTATGTAGATAACGAATTTTAGTATTTTAATTATAGAGGAGGGACCTCTCCCAACTCAGCTACTTCGAGTAGATTATTATTGACTATTTAGCTCACTGAAGCTTAATTTAGAAGCATGACGGACCGTAAAGTAAGGGTACGTTTACGAAAAGGACGAAATGACATCCTCATATTTTGTAAATATTTTTATTTTTATTGTAGGGTAACTACGTTGTACTATGTTTAGTCGCGTTGTTCCAACCATCCGGCTTTCCCCATTGTTCGTTGCCAAGTACCGTAGTTTATATCCGATGCCTTAGGTTAGCTAGGAGCTACGTGGAATGGTATACCTAGGTGAACGTTCAGTGGTTGGCGGGAAGCACAACTACGTTTTTTTATTGTTTTGTTTCTACTATCTGCGGTAGCAAGATATGTATAAAGACATGTGGTAGAGTTTAGTGCAAAACTCGAGCTGGGTTGTAGACCACCGTCATTCCTGTTGCAGTCGTTATGCGGTCTGTAGGAATTGATGATCCAGAGTAACTACGCACTTAGGGTAAGCCCGTAAGCACCGATCATCTCGTGCATATATTGGTTTATGTAGTTTATATATTAAATAATCTTGTTAATTTAGTTGATTTCAGTTCATAATTAATCATTTTGACACCGTTTTAGTGGTCTCGTACTTAGCATTGTCAACCTAGGCTTGAGGTAACCGCTGGGTTAAAAATAAGCCTTCACTGTGTATAAAAGCTTCCTTAGTGTGAAGTCTTTTTTTATCTGAGGGAGACTTATGTTCTCCCTGGGTTCTATAGCACGTCAGAGCGGTTAGTGACTCTGTTGCCGGTAGGTTAGCTTCAAGTGGTTTGCAATGTACCGTCGAGGAAAGCTGGCGCCAAACTTAACACCTCAATCGCAAGTGGTACGTCCCATCAGGTTGGATAGGGCCGGACAAGGTATGTGTGGTTCGTCTTCCTACCTCCGCGGGAGGAAGACTTGGTGTGATAGGTGTATGTTAGGTGGTGTGTCTGTGTTTCTGTATGGTTGTATGAAAGGGTTTTGCTTGCATTGAAGCCAATGACCTCGTTCCAGAGGGTTTGTTTCAGGCGGATTTTCACTGTTCCCCCAGTAAAAATCCTTCTCCCAGTTCGTCGGGTATTGTTACGTGAACACTGGTTCCGGTAATAAAAAATGAAAACATTTGAACATAGCAGTAATAAACGGTAAATACCGGTAGCTCGCGATTGCGGCGCGTACCCCCATCACTGGGTGGTGAACGCGGTCATTACCTTTTAAGGTAATGCATCGTGCTAACGCGCATATAAAATGAGTCACACGCATTGATAACCAATCAGCGCATTCCGTCAAACGGAGAATCGATCGAGCACAACACTAATCGACAGCAAGAAAAAAAACACGCCCCGCGCTCGCGCCGAGGCAGACGGCAGACCTCATTCTATCGCGAGACTTCACGGCGGAACGTAATAATCTGAACGTGAACGTCAATCTTAAAACCTAGATAACATATAGTCTAGATTCTGCCAGTTACTAGTAATATTGTATAGTATTAGTGTAGTCTACTAGTCTAACATTAATAGCTGTTCCCAATATAAGGGGTAAGTCTAGTGTCCTTAATAAACAGTGCGCGAGTATTAAACGATAGTCACGTAAATAATAAAGTAAAATAACATCTTCATTCGCGTGTAACATTCCTGCTTAGCCCCTAGGAGCTAAGCGTGATGATAGCTCAATTTTAGTACCTGCCTACCTGCGGTCGGGAGTTCGGTAGTTACCTAGCTGTAGTTCATCCTTCGTGTAAATGTAATTAAATTAAATTTAAAGTAAACTGTGATTAACATCGTAATCGTTAAAATGTTGTAAGAAAGTTATTGTATGAAGTGTGTCCATAATATATGTCGCGAGTATACATGTCGACAGACAGCCGAATATAGTAATTGCTTAAGAACTATTCAATTAGTTGTAATGTTTGATTGTTCATATTCTAAGAGAAAAATCAACACGGTGATATCTCGCCATAATTTTCTATGGATACCCACATTTTTAAAATATGTAAATTGTCGAATTTTAATCTCGTTTTAAATCCACGGTTCAGCTTATATATGTATTATAGTTTAATTATTACTGAACCATTTAATTATGGTTGATTGAACCGTGGTTAACGGGGTTACAGACGTACTTACGATTATTAATTCCGGAACAATCCAGTTTTATTTCTTTGTTTATTGTGTAATTTGTGTTATGTGTACCTACCATTGTACAGCGCCGCCGACCTTAGGGCCCATGTAGAAAATTATACGTTGGGGCCCGGCGCTGTGCATTGGATTCACGCACCAGTGCCTAATCGTGTGGTTGTCTCCCCAGAACTTGGTACCGGCTGGAATACCGGTGTCCACTTCACACCGGCTGTAATAGCAGCACCGCACCGTACCGGCCGCCTCCGAACCAGCTGAGGTTGCCTGCCCGCTCCGTACCGTCTGGAAGACGGCCTTGGCGACGACCCCGCGGATCGAACTTGCAGCTGCGAAGCCTGGTGACCTTGAGGGGAAGACAACGTCACACTCGCACGGGACCAGCCCGGAACCCCAAGTTGAGTGCATTACTCAGCCTGCCGTTTATAGTGACGTGTACGCGTACCCGAACCGACACTCGACCTTAAATTAGAGTATTTTTATTATTGTATAGCAGGACCTACGGATTAAAGTTGTAGATCTCGTACCAATCGTTTTCTTCATCCTTGACCCCGTAGGGCCCCGTATCACTCTATAGTTGCGCGACTATTTGACGTGCTCGGGTTGGTGGCACCTGTGATACTCTACGCCAAGTTGTTAATTAAGGAACTTTGGCTTAGTAAGAGTGATTGGGATGACCCTGCTCCAGAGCATATACGCTCACGCTTTTCCGCTCTCGTTCAAGAATTAAAATTGCTTGACACATTAAAAATTCCGCGATATATAGGTGTCGAAGTTGATTGCGAATAACGTCTTGTCGCATTTTGTGATGCTAGCCTGAATGGCATGGGATGTGTTATTTATGCACATTGTACCTACCCATCTAGCATTCAAACTCGCATTTTGTGTGCAAAATCAAAGGTCACTCCGACAAAGATTACTACGCTTGCTCGATTAGAGTTATGTGCTATTTTGCTTATGTCAAAGTTAATAAGAACTGTACGTGATTCGTATGCATTACGCATTCCCGTTACTGACATTTACGCCTTTTCTGATTCCACGATTGCCTTATCATGGGTTCACTCGTCACCACATCGGTGGTCGATTTTTGTTAGCAACCGGGTCGCTCAGTGTCAAGAAAACTTGAACGCTAAACATTTTTATCACGTCGCCGGAGCCATTAACCCGAGTGATTGTCTATCACGTGGCATGCTCCCCTCGCAACTTTTGACTCATGATTTGTGGTGGAACGGTCCAGCATGGATCCGCGGCCCCCCTGATGAATGGCCTATTAAGTCATTCTCTCCCGCCAACTGTTCTGACTTACCTGAGCATAAGGCAAATGTGTTAAGTGTGACAACAAAACACACAGAGTCGCCATTGTTATGTACATTAGCACAACGTGTTTCTTCTTGGCAGAAACTACTACGCATCATTGCATACGTTTTAAAATTCGCACGATTTAAATCTAAGATCGAACCTCATTCTGTATCAGGATTGTCAATCGCTGAGACGGCATTGATTCTCGCCGTTCAATCAGTTCACTTTGCTGAAGATATAAAATTGATAAAGGCTGAGAAGTCACCCTCGAAGAAGCTGCTGCGTCTTGCAGTCTTCTTAGATGAAGAAGGCATTTTGCGCATAGGTGGCAGACTTTCTAAATCGATGCTTCCATTTGAAGCTAAACATCCTGTCCTTCTCCCTAAACGCGATCACGTTGTTGATCTAATAATTCAGCATTTTCACCTTGTCAATTGTCATACTGGACCTGGACTCCTCATGTCTATCATACGCCAACGCTTCTGGATATTAGACGCTAGAACTGTTATCAGATCTAAGTTACGAAAGTGTAACATTTGCTTTAAATGCAATCCAACGCACCCTACACCAATAATGGCTGATCTGCCCAATTATCGTGTATCAGAAGCCAAAGCCTTTTGTCATACTGGGGTTGATTACGCTGGTCCAATAAAGACCATACTTTCTCGTCGTAGAGGTCAGCATTCTCAAAAGGCATACATTATATTGTTTATCTGCATGGCCACACGTGGCCTTCATATCGAATTGACCAGTGATTTAACCACTGATTGGTTAAAACGCGTACTGGTACTTACAAACGCGCTGTAACCAAATTGTATCCTATCCCAACGCAATAACTTACAACGCTAAATAGAATCTTAAACTTTAATTTTTAACTCAAACTTTAAACATACTTTAGATAGAATATTGTTAGTCTAAGTTGTTATTTTAGCTATGTGTATTATTATGTTATACAAATTCACTATGGGCTCTGATCAGCCAGTGTTCGCTTGTTTGTTTCGTAACATCTTGCGACGTTCCAAAGCCGGGTGCATGGTGGAGCGCTTATGTACTTTCTTAATTATTGCCCACATAATTTAATTGTATTTCAATTTTTGTAATTTAAAAAACCGCTTCTGTGATAGAATAATGTTTGAGTATTGGCGCTCATTTGTTGACCACTTAGTGTTGAAGAAGGCCAATAGATGGCGCTGTGCACAGATTTTTTCGAACTATACTTTGAGACTGAAGTTCCTACGAGCGACACTCTCAAGCTTCACGGCGGACCATCTCTCCGCGCATTTTTTTTACTTGTCTCTTCAACCCGCTACCACTCCGAACGGAAGTTGAGTACTTCAACTCCTCGTTTCTTTTTCTGTGTAATTCTATAAGTTCCTTTGGCCACATTCTCAAAGTCACCGGCCGGTCGACACCTACCTACCCACCAGCACGTGCCAGGAACCACGCCTGTCTGCAGCTGAATCCTCACGAGGTGGAACTCAGGTCAGTGCCGGTTCTCTTGCGTTTTCATTCATAGAAGCGGTCACGTGTATTTTCTTTTTATTACAACCAAACTTCAGGTCACAGGTTCTTACACGCTTTGTGTGCAAACACACCAGTGGTCGGACTATTTACACGTCCTACCACCCTCTTCCACACCGCGACTTAGGGTCACAGAGTAGAAGATAGATAATGACTTCAGACTTTGTTTCTAAACACAGACAATGTGTAGCTAGCTCTGATATCAGATGGTGGCGAGTTCCAAAGTCTAAACGCTTGCACAGTGAAGACTCCTGTCCTATAGAAGTCAGTTTTGTGGGAAGGGAATTTAAGGAGAAAGCGAAGGCTGGATCTGCTCGGGTCATCAGGAGCACGTATTATAAATGAGAACCGCTCCCTCAGGTAAGACGGCGCAGCAGGGTTGTACAGAATGTTGAAAAGACAACAGAGAATACGAGTGTTCCTACGCTGGCAGATAGGGAGCCACTTGAGTTCTCTGCGAAACTACGAGACATGGTCGTACTTTCTCAGGTTGAATACGAACCGAATGCACAAGTTTTGCAATCTCTCCAACTCGTTTAATAGTTCCTCAGTGATATCTAGAAAACAGGCATCTGCGTAGTCTATAATGGGTTGGATAAGAGTTTAGGCAAGGGAAATATTTGTTCTTAAAGGCAGAAAGCTCTGGAGACACTTTAGGGAGTGGAAGCTATAGTGTACTTTTCTGCAAACCTCATTGATATGAGGACTCCAGGACAAGTTAGCATAAAAGAGTATCATCATGTTCTTATTTATTTATTTATTTATTGAGATAGGTAACAGGCTTCAGACTGTTGATATGAATAACGTTAAGTCAAATAGGAATGAAACTTCAAGATAGGCGTACCCTAAGGTTCAATTTTAGGAACTTTTCTTTTTTTGGTTCATTTCAATGACCTACCTTATATGATCGAGGCACACGCCGGCATAGTATTGTTTGCAGATGATACGTCGCTAATATTATAGTAGTCAAAGTAGATCGGAATAGTACCTACCTACAGATGCGAATAATGTAAATAATATTTTAAACGTCATTTCAAATAAGTTTTCTGCAAACAACCTATTGCTGAATGCAGAAAAAACCAAATGCATTAAGTTTACACTGCCTAATGTGAGGCAAACTCAGGTTCATATCGTGCTGGGGGCGCAAAGGTTAGAATTTGTAAATAGCACTACTTTTCTGGGAATCACAATAGATTCGAAATTGCAATGGGATGACCATATCACTACTTTGGCCAATAAACTCAGCTCTGCTGCTTTTGCTATCAGACGGATCAGGCAGTTGACTGACGTAGATACTGCTAGGCTGGTGTACTTTAGTTACTTCCGTAGCTTGATGTCCTTTGGAATACTACTTTGGGGGAATGCAGCAGATTTAGAAACTATGTTTATATTACAAAAAAGAGCAGTTCGTGCCATTTATTGTTTAGGTAAGAGAGATTCTCTTAGGGAACTATTTATAGATATTAATATTTTAACTGTAGCTTCCGAATATATATTATTCGAAAACATATTGTATGCCAGAAAAAATATATGTAATTTTACAAAAGTAAGTGACATTACAGACAGAAACCTGCGCAATAAAAATAAACTGCTCCTTCTAAGCTATCGGCTTAGCAGAGTTAGTGATTCTTTTAGGGGGGAAGGTATACGTTTTTATAATAAATTGCCTGAATCCATCATTGGTATGCCTGACAAAAAATTTAAAACCTTTGTGAAGACCACCTTATGTAAAAAAGCATACTATAGGCACACGTCGGAAGCTCTCTACAAAATGTATGAAAAAGAATTGTAATTACAACATTCATAGATCGTGCACATGCACGGTAGTGTTGATGTGTGGGAGACTTCAAAATGTTAGGGTTGGCATTATTTGAAATCGTAACCAATATTTGAGCGAGCTAGCATGATTTTTCTCGCTCTATCCCTTAATGTCATGACTTACGTCACATCCGACAACGGTGCCAATCCTGTTATTACAAACGTATTCCATCTTTGTCTTCAATTCGAAAAAAAATTGATGGCGATACATTTTAGTCCCCTCAAACCACAGAATCAGCACCAATAACAAAACACTACTACAACGATATCTTTATAGAGTAGTTAAAACCGATTGTGTCCATGAAAGACTAACTATTGCTCGCGACTTCAGATGCATAAAATTTTCATCGGACTGAGATCTGATCTTATGACCCACAATCCTATTTCTGGGATAACATATAGCCTATGCTATGTTATATCAGGGGAACTATTCACTATACACTAAAAAATATATGTCGTAGCCAAAATGGGTTTAAAATACCATTAGAATCAGAAGAAAGATACTGCGTCAAATAATGTGGGTCTCATTTCGATATCTTAAAAAAATACTTACGTTGCGTTGTCACTGTTAAGACCATTACCCCTGTCCATTTGCTGTGCAATAATCTCGTCTTGGACTTCTTTTTCTACCTCATAAACTTATAGCATTTAATATTCTGTTTCTTGTATTTAATAACGTAAAACCATCGATGTTAGGCCTCACCATACACCTGTTCACAGCTTATGACATTTTTACGTTCCGAAAATAAAAACTGAATTGCTATATGTGACCAATATCCTGTTAATAACAACTTTAGCAATTATTTGATAAATTTCATTTGAAGGATAAGAATAATTCCATCATCTACCTGCGATTAATAGTTAATGAGTAATGATTTTTTAGTTTTTCAAAAGATTTTCGGCTTTTCTGAAAAGTTTGACATCTGGTACTTAAAACAATTACGTTTTCTGCTATAGAATCATAATTCAAAAGTTTTATATAATTTTAATTATTAAAAAATAAAAACACAACTGCCGATTGAAACAAGTTTGATAGCAGGCGGTAGTAATTTTTTTTCATTCAGTTCATAAGTGTATTTACATGTACATTACTATTAGCTACCACATTTTCACATTTTATGTACGTTCTTAGGGACATTTTTTTTATTATTATTGCATGGATGAAAATACCTTATGCGCTGAGTACCTTTAATTTGAGACATCAATAATTCGAAAAACATCGGAATAGATGAAACGCTCAAGTGAGACTTGAACTCACGACCTTTCCCTTACAGGGGGAATGCTCTTCCAACTGAGCTGTTGAGCCACACCTGAATCATTTAAAATTTTCCTTCTTTCTTTTTATATCCGTCTTTAAGGGCTTTTTTTCCGATGTTTTTCGAACTTAAAAGTTAGCATAATAAATGCTATAAAAAATTCATTAAAACATCAATAATTGAAATCCGTAAGGATCCGTAAGGAAGGAAGTAAGAATAAGGAATATTACAAACATACCTATACATGCATACACACAAGTTGCACGCGAAAAACAAAACCCTTCTTGACTGTGGGATAATGTGCTACATTCTAAAACCGTATTTTTATTTAAATTTTTTCTTGATACAAACGGTTTTAACTACTCTATACCTTGCAAAACTCACGTCTATAAAGTTTCGTATTTATTTTGGCAGAAATGTATTACAGATAATGTCGTACTTTATTGACGGGTAATATAACCCTTCAATGCACACTCATTTACTGACGTGGAATTGCAGTAGGTATTTATTTATAAATGTTAACGAAACGAAACTATATATTATCATTTTTAATGAATTTTCATTATTCGCACACTATTTGAATTATATTTTCTTCCAATGTGGGTTTAATGATTAATAAAATTAAAAAAAATACCGAAAAAATACCTACATAAAGTAAAAATACGTCTTGTTGGTTAGCCCTGCAACTTTGATAAAAGTATTTCGTAATATTTTGAGCCAAGCGTCGCCGTGTCGGGCGACATTTGGCTCCTTGTTTACATCAAGGAGTCAAATATCCAATGTCAAATGAACGTATGTATGTTGCAACTTTTCAACGTTTTGTAAAATCCGTTTTAATGGTATATACATAATAAATGATTTTTGACGTTGACTTTGAATACAATCAAAGCGGGCGAAGTTGCTGGCAGAAGCTACAATAATTCACTAAACAATAATGATGGGTGAGCCATCAAAATATTTTTGCAAAACCCATTATTGTGCCTACATGTTTGTGATTTCAATAACAAATAGTAAGGTTGAATTGTGATATTGTGGTATAATTTATCTTTTTTAGAATTCATTAAAATCTACATCTCCACATAAGATATATTATCCCAGAAATACACACACACACAGACCCAGAAACACAGAAATAGGTAATATTTTCTATTTTTTTAAATTGTCTGATTCATGAACATGTAGTCAGTGAATGTCCGAAATGCAGCGTATGTTAAGATACATAATTGTCTTTTGACTTTCTTGTTGTATTTTTTGATGTAAACGAAGGGTAATTGGTAATGCACTCCGACTTGATCATCTCTCAATTCACGACTCACACTGCAATCAGTTTTGTAGAACTTTTAACGAATTTAATCCCGGACTAAACCGGTACACGGGCTGCGGTAATTATTTAAATAGAAATCATGCATTTCAGGGTTAAATCAAACTGTGGGTTGTGCGATAGAGAGGAAGCTTTACAAAATCGAAATAAGCCGATCTTCTCACTCTTCTCCTCGACGTATCGTACTATGCACCTTTGAAAGGCACATCCCTTGTATTATGTGCCTTTAATCGTACCTCTGATTCGAACGTGCGGGGTGAGGAAATGAAATCTGCGCGGGGGTGGGAGCTTCCATTCTGTACGCTAGTACTATTATCTATTCTGTGCTATAGGACAGATGATTACCTTATAGACATAAATGTCTGGCTTGAGCATGGTGCATGCCTCTCCTAAACTGCTATAATTACGGCATAATGTTTAAATAGGAACGCGAACTTCTTTATTCTTTATTTTTCTTATTGGAATATATTTGTTTTATATATTGGTATATATTAATGGAACTTGTATTATTTTATTATAAGTTTTTTTATATACTTTAAATTATCTTGATTTCGTCCATTTTAGTCTTAAGAAATTATTTTTTTGTATATTGACGTCTGTAAAATGCTACAGTGGAGTTCGTTGCGCCGTTTCTTCTCCACTGGTGCCTAGGAAGCGGTGGTAAACTTAGTTTTAAGCAGGATGTGACATCAAAAAGCTTTAGTAGTGCTACACAATTTTGAATAAATACTTTGAAGGAATTTTTACAGCATTAAGTATGCTAACTATACAAATAGGCTAGCCGAATTAAATAGCAAATAGGTAGCCGAATTGGTCAGGCATTCCCCCTGTAAGGGACAGACTGCGGGTTCGAGTCCCGCCCGAGAAGATTCTTTTTCCCTATGTATTCGAAATACTTTGAAGTTTGAATGTTGAATACTGAACCAACGTAACTTACTTATTTAGTGTAGAATTTGGAATTAGGCAAAAATTTTATAATAATACCACATATAACTTGTTTTAAATATCAAAAGTCCAAGTTTTGTGCAAAAATAACATTTGAAGGAGACCTGTGCATAATTAAAAGCCACTCGAATTACTTATTATAATTTAAGTATTATTATCTATTTTGATGATTTGGTCTATCTGAGGCTGAGTCTGTATATATCTGTCTGATATTAAACAGTCCTATTTATGTTAAGGTAATTTTATTGTTCAACAATGAAAAATACACATAATAGGTACAATTTAGAAGTCCTATATAATAGTTGCCTTGTACGTTATTTTCGATATTTCTTGTTTTCCATATTGATTCTTGTTTAACATCGGGATTTCTGCCCTACATCCATTTCGTAATAATATATCATCATCATCAAAACACCCTTAAGGAGGTAAAATTATGTTTAAAAGTTTGCATGGAAGTTCGACATTTTCAAAGAGACGCCAAATTTCATATATTTAATTATTCTGGTTATTATGAAATGGACACTGGGCACTCATGATTATTTTAATTTTATTGACTTATGAAATGCTCAAGTGAGACTTGAACTCACGACCTTTCCCTTACAGGGGAATGCTCTTCCAACTGAGCTATTGAACCACACCTGAAACATTTCATATTTTCCTTATATATATCCGTCTCTAAGGGCGATAATGATTTTCATTTTTCCGATGTTTTTCGAACTTAAAAGTTAGCATAATCTACTATATAAAAATAAGTCGGGTTTTGCTTCCTGACGATATAACTCCAGAACGCCTTTACCGATTTGGCTAATTTTGGTCTTGAATTATTCGTGGAAGTCCAGGGAAGGTTTTTACATAACATAACATACATAACATAAACTCACGCCTATATTCCCCGAAGGGGTAGGCAGAGGTGCTAGCACCCACATTTCGCCAGTTTATGTTTAGGTCCCAATGTAATAGGTGGCGAGCCTATTGCCATCAACCGGGCACTTATAAACCTGCGATAAATACACACATAACTTCGAAAAGCATCGTAAAGTCAGTGGTGTGTGCCATGGTAAACCTGGGATCGAGCCCGAGACCTCGTCTCAGCAGTCCATTACCCATACCACTAGGCTACCGCAGATCTTTTTAAGGTTTTTACGGCGAGAAAAATTCGAATAATTGCCGGGAACCGACATCCACACGGGCGGAGCCGCGGGCAAAAGCTAGTCTACTATTTAAAAATAAGTCGGGTTTTCCTTCCTGACGATATAACTCCAGAACGCCTTTACCGATTTGGCTAATTTTGGTCTTGAATTATTCGTGGAAGTCCAGGGAAGGTTTTTACGGCGAGAAAAATTCGAATAATTGCCGGGAACCGACATCCACGCGGGCGGAGCCGCGGGCAAAAGCTAGTAAATGCTATAAAAATTTCATTCAAATTTATTGACTTCAAATGGCAAAATCTCCCTGGTACTGAAGTACAACTATGTAGTTCAACTAGTTAGTTAGCTACTGCTATAGCGTTTGTACAATCGCAAAATATTTGTAAAAATATTGTGAGTTTGATATATAGTTTATCAAGAACTAGCTTTTGCCCGCGGCTCCACCCGCGTGGACATAGCCTATGTCCTTTCTCAAGATCTACTCTGCCCCTATACCAAATTTCATCAAAATTGTTTTTTTTTATACAGGACACGTCAATTTGACTTCACCTCGCCTGATGTTAAGCTAAAGGCAAAGTCTCGGAAAGAGGGTCACCATCGTAAACATTTACCATGTTAACAGTGGTGGCACTCAGCTTGACGGCCTCATTAGATGCCTTTTCACGCCCCGCTTAAAGGACCCGGGACTGTAGGAAGAAGGAAACACGTGAGCTGGCAGGGAATTCCAGCTCTTAGTGGTGCGGCATAGGAATGAATCACTGAAACGCTTGGTTCTAGCAGGTATACTCCGCACCGTAAATGGATGACATCTTAGCCTTGCACGTGTCGTCCTGTGAAGGAAAGGGGAGGGTGGGACTAATTGGAAGAGCTCGTCAGAACATTCACCATGGTAGAGACGGTAGAAAACTGCCAAAGACGCAACATCTCTACGCATCTGCAAAGGCTCGAGGGTGTTCGTGACCTCAGGATCCCCAATAATGCGGACCGCACGTCGCAAATATTTGTATGCATGAATATGAGTATTTGCATTGGTCTGGGTGTTTCTATGTATAATATGTATGTATTTACAAAAAAAAAAGTATTTAAGTATGTTTTTCCGCATTCTAGATTCCATAACACAAGCTATAAAAGCTTACCATGGGTCTAGATAGCGTTGTGTAAAATGTTGTGGAATATTTAAAAAAAAAAAACTCTCAGGCGACCCTTATTTAGGAGCCAATCATGTGGACGCTTCAGTCCATATCCATAGTTATTTTGTCCTTTGGTCGCTGCCGTATCGACGTCATCTGCTTGAAGGTGCTTTGATGTCTCGAGCTTCCCGTGGTATTTTTTATTTTTATTTAATGTATTTTTGGGCGCCAAAGAACATCGGCATATTTATAATGTTTTGTTGGGAACAAGCGTTTAAAAAAGTTGTATTAGGTATAATCTAAATGCAATGATTTTCTAGAATTATTTGTGGGGACACACACATACATAATTATGTGCTCTATACATTCATAGTTATGTATGTACATGGTGTCATCCGCGCTATTCCCCACCACGATGATCATACTAGTACATTGTAAACTACGGTAAAAAACAGTGCTGTGTTAAGGAATATATTGATCGTTCGTTCAACTTGAACATTTTATTTATCGCCCATACAACGCCCAATAATTGGTGACCCCGACAAAGAACATAGTTTCGTGAGTGTGATTAGTGAATTTTAAAAATGACCACTGAGTCGAACATTACGCCAATGCCACCGGCGGAGGTCATGGCCATATCGTTGTCGTCGCGTATTCCAGATTTTTGGATGGACCAACCTCGCGTATGGTTTATCCGCGTCGAAGCTATTCTGGCGCCACAGAAGAAGGGTGATGACAGCAAATTTGACTTAGTAGTGTCGAAATTGCCGAAAGAAGTCATCATACAAATTTCCGATTTCTTGACCAAACCGCCAGAATCAGGTAAATTCCAAGCGCTGAAAAATAAGTTGCTCGTGTTGTTCGAAGACTCAAAAAATAGACAGATAGAGAAACTTATAGGCGAGATGGAATTGGGGGATCAGAAACCCTCACAACTCCTCCATCGAATGAGAGATCTAGCCCGAGATAAGATCCCAGATGACACGCTGAGAGTGCTTTGGCAAGGTCATCTACCGTCGACAGTTCGTGCCGTGCTGGTCGTGTCAGAGACAAAGGATTTAGACAATTTGGCGATGATAGCAGATAATATGGCTGAGGCCACGCGAAGCAACCACGTATCCGAAATTTCACACACGGCGTCGAACCGGGAGCCTACGAATACGCAATTGAATGTATCGAGTATCATCGCCGAAATAGCGAAAATTAATGTTCGACTGGACAACATAGAACGTTCAAGGTCAAGATCGAATGAGAGGCGTTTTGGGAACCGCTTTCAACGTTCTTCGTGTTCAAGGTCAAGGAGCCGTACCCCTGAATCACCCGATTGGCTTTGTGTGTATCATTACAGATACCGAAATCGAGCTCATAGATGTACACCGCCCTGTGCATGGAAGCAGGATGGCAAAGCTAACCACTCCAAGTCGGAAAACTAGAGGATCAGGTACAGTCACCGGCGGAAGTCTTTTTTTTTTTTTTTTTTTTTTTATATAGGACACGTCAATTTGACTTCACCTCGCCTGATGTTAAGCTAAAGGCAAAGTCTCGGGAGGGGGTCACCATCGTAAACATTTACCATGTTAACAGTGGTGGCACTCAGCTTGACGGCCTCATTAGATGCCTTTTCACGCCCCGCTTAAAGGACCCGGGACTGTAGGAAGAAGGAAACACGTGAGCTGGCAGGGAATTCCAGGTCTTAGTGGTGCGGCATAGGAATGAATCACTGAAACGCTTGGTTCTAGCAGGTATACTCTGCACCGTAAATGGATAACATCTTAGCCCTGCACGTGTCGTCCTGTGAAGGAAAGGGGAGGGTGGGACTAATTGGAAGAGCTCGTCAGAACATTCACCATGGTAGAGACGGTAGAAAACTGCCAAAGACGCAACATCTCTACGCATCTGCAAAGGCTCGAGGGTGTTCGTGACCTCAGGATCCCCAATAATGCGGACCGCACGTCGCTGCAACCTGTCGAGAGCATCTAATAAGTACTTTGCGGAGCCGTCCCAGAGATGTGTGCCGTTGTCCCTTGCAGCCGCCTATCAGTGATGGATTTCAACTCTGGATTGCGTTTTCTGGTCGATACAGGTGCGAACGTTTCAGTTTTACCGTTCAGTAAAAGACTTTTTAGAGATATAAAGCGTTCCGATTATAAGTTATATGCCGCCAATGGTACGGAAATTGCAACTTATGGTGTAAAGTCTTTAGTCTTAAATCTTAAACGCCGCAGACAGTACCGTTGGGAATTTATTTTAGCCGATGTTAAACAGCCCATCCTCGGAGCTGATTTTTTATCATATCATAAAATTTTAGTAGATATGCACAAACGTAAGCTTATAGATCAAGTTACAGATATACAAGTTATAGCTTCAATTGTAAATTTAGATCAACCTTCTTTAAGTTCTATTGTCGAAAATCATCCCTATTACGATTTGTTATGTATGTACCCCAATATTACCAAACCAGCATCATTCAGAGAAACTCCCTCGCACAATGTTTTACATTACATAGAGACAACAGGTCCGCCAGTTCATGCCCGTTGCCGACCCTTACCGCCCGATAGGTATATAAAGATAAAAGAGGAATTTCGAATCATGCAAGAATTAGGAATCTGTAGGCCTTCTAAAAGCGCATGGTCTAGTCCGCTACACGTAGTTACTAAGAAAAACGGCGAGTTAAGACCTTGTGGTGACTATCAACAGCTGAACGCTATTACGAAGCCCGACAGATACCCTATTCCCCGTTTACATGAGTTTACGTATGTGTTAGCAAATAAAGTCATTTTTTCAAAATTAGATATAACTAGGGCGTATCACTGTATTTGCGTAGCACCTCAAGACATTGAAAAAACCGCGATTATTACCTCATTTGGCCTTTATGAATTTCCGCGATTAAATTTCGGAATGAGAAATTCTGCGCAGACGTTTCAGCGTTTCATGAATAATACAGTTTTACAGGGATTCGATTTTTTATATAATTATTTAGATGATGTCATAATTGCCAGCGAAAATTCGACACTACACCACGAACACTTAAGGTTGGTATTCGAACGATTCAATACTTACGGCATAACTATTAATTTGAATAAATGTTGTTTTGGACAGTCGCGCATAGAATTCTTAGGGCACGATGTTAGCGTGGACGGTATAAGACTACTTAATGATAAGGTAGAGGCCATAGTTAACTTTCCGAAACCTGAAACGATAGCCCAATTAAGACGATTTTTGGGCATGCTAAATTTTTATGAGCCTCACTTACCGAACTTAGCTTCGTATCAATGTGAACTTAACAAATACTTGGTTAATTCAAAGAAAAATGATAAGACGCGTATTCAGTGGTCGGATATTTCAGAAAATGCTTTTGTGCAATGTAAGTCAGGACTACAAAAGGCCGTTACGTTGTCACACCCTTTGCCAAATGCTCCACTTGCTTTGATGACGGATGCATCCAATACCTGTATGGGTTCCGTATTGCAGCAAAGAGTTAAAGGTTCATGGAAACCGCTGGGATATTTCTCTAAGAAGTTTACACCGACTGAACAAAAATATTCAACGTATGACCGAGAACTTTTAGCCATTTATAAATCGGTAAAATATTTTCGTAAGTTATTTGAAGGTCGACCTCTGACAGTGTATACGGACCATAAGCCTTTATGTCATGCATTTTCAAAAATCGGTAAGGAGGATAAGGAAACTCCGAGAAGGACCCGACATCTTCTTTTTATTAGCGAGTTTACAGTGGAAAAATAATATTGTTGCCGATACTTTATCTCGCGTAGAAACTATTTTTTGCCCGACTGTACTGGATTTCGATGCACTCGCTGACGCGCAGGTGAAAGATGAGTACTTGTTACGGGTGACGCGAAGCAAAGATAACGATAGCTCTATAAAATTAAAACAAGTTTTGTTACCTACTTGCAATAAGCAAATTTATTGTGAGATTTCTACTAACATGATTAGACCTTATTTAACCGAGGCATTCAGAAAAATTGCTTTTGAGAGCGTTCATAATTTGAGCCATCCTGGTATACGCACGACACGTAAGATTGTCTCTAAACATTTCTTTTGGCCTGGTATAAATACAGATGTAGGTAATTGGACTAAGGTATGTTTACAATGTCAAAGGTCGAAGGTCAACCGCCACGTCATTTCAGAGTTGGGAAAGTTTCCTGAGGTCTCTACGTTTGAGCAAATTCAAGTTGATATCGTGGGACCCCTCCCGACTAGTCCACAAGGTTTTAGGTACTTAATAACAATTATAGATAGGTGTACGCGTTGGCCAAAAGCATTTCCTGTTCAAGAGATAACCGCAGAAGTAGTTGCTAAATGTATTTATGAAGGATGGATAGTTAGGTACGGTTGCCCAGTACGTATCACTAGTGACCAAGGTCGTCAGTTTGAATCCAGTTTGTTTACAAAATTGATGAAATTTTTAGGTATCCATAAAATTCACACGACTCCTTACCATCCCCAAAGTAATGGTGCCATAGAGAAATGGCATAGGTCGTTGAAAACTGCCCTTATGGCCCGTTTGCATACTAGTACTACTTGGGTTGAGGAATTGCCTACCGTTTTGCTGGGGCTTCGCGCAGCGATGCGCACTGATAACGAAGTAAGCGCAGCAGAATTAACCTTCGGTAAAACTTTACGTTTACCCGGTAAATTCTACGATACTTCAAAAGATAAAGACCCGTGTGACCAGTATAGTTTACTTAACAAAATTCGTGAATACATCGCTAGTTGTCGGCCAACAAAAGACAGGTCAAGTTCACGTAAAATATTCGTTCATTCGGATTTACATAGCTGTAATTTTGTTTTTGTACGGGATGATAGGGTTCACAAATCCCTAAAACCGCCTTACGACGGACCGTTTAGAGTACTGGATAGAGGTCCAAAAGTTTTCAAAATTCAGTTGCCCGGGCGTGAAGCTCACATATCAATTGACAGGTTGAAGCCAGCTTTCCTAGTAAAAGATGATACCTTTGTTTTAAATAACAAAATAGATAGTGATAGCGACAGTGTTGCAAAATCACAAGAATCACAGACAAAAGTTCGAGCTAAGCAACACGTAACCCGAACCGGCCGTGTGATCCGTCAACCCGTACGCTTCGCATTATGATTAGGTACTGTATGTTGAAATGAAATGATTTGGGTTCCGTAAGAAAAATGTATATTTTATTTATGTTGCTTTAATAGAATAAGGTTATGTTATAGATAGTACAGATGGAGTTATGACATTTTGTGTCTAACCTAACGAAGTCGTTTAGGGAATCATTACTTTTGGAACAAATTATGTTATGTATTTATATTTAATGTCTTTTACATTGATAAAACTTAGCATTAAGAGGAGTAGTTTATACATTGCAATGGTACGGAACTCAGTTATTAAATAAGTCGAGGGTTATTTATTACCTATGAATGCTGGTATGTCACGTATTTCGGTTATGTACATGAACTATTGTCGTAAGGTTGATTATCTGCTAAATAAATTGTAGACAGTATCATATTACTGATGCAATTTATTAGTAATAATTTTAGCGTAAGTTGTAAACTGCAAATATGGCTAATGTTTATAATTTTTAATCAAATGCTATGTCCGTTCTAGGTGTATTTTTGCTAAATTTGCGCTATTTAGCAATCGATTTTATTTAGTAGATACCTAAGTATATTCATTCTGTTTTTAACATCCCTATTAACAACACGTATATTTTCCAAAATGGGCAATTATCAAGCTAAAGACAACGTCGCCGTAGTCCAAGCACAAATAAACACCACATCCGAATTATCTGAAAAGATAAACGTCATGGGCATTGTTTTAATAATTTTGGCAGTATTGCTCACTGTCCTGATTCTCTACGGCGTTAGAGTATTTTGTAATCGTCGTGTAAAATCATGGTTACATAAGGAGATAGCCAAGTTGAACGTTAGGCCACCCTCCGTGCGGTTCCAGACCGCCCAACCCAAAGCCGTGCCGGCTGCTTCGCCGTCGGATACGACGAGTGCTCCCACGGGTTATATAGTTATGTGATACAGTGATATAGAACAACTAGAACGGTCATACTTATAATGTGTCAAACATATATGTGTTGTGTATTTTAGGTACTTACCTATTTTTGTGTTTTTTTTTTTTTTTTTTATACAGGCCACGTCAATTTGACTTCACCTCGCCTGATGTTAAGCTAAAGGCAAAGTCTCGGAAAGAGGGTCACCATCGTAAACATTTACCATGTTAACAGTGGTGGCACTCAGCTTGACGGCCTCATTAGATGCCTTTTCACGCCCCGCTTAAAGGACCCAGGACTGTAGGAAGAAGGAAACACGTGAACTGGCAGGGAATTCCAGGCCTTAGTGGTGCGGCATAGGAATGAATCACTGAAACGCTTGGTTCTAGCAGGTATACTCTGCACCGTAAATGGATGACATCTTAGCCCTGCACGTGTCGTCCTGTGAAGGAAAGGGGAGGGTGGGACTAATTGGAAGAGCTCGTCAGAACATTCACCATGGTAAAGACGGTAGAAAACTGCCAAAGACGCAACATCTCTACGCATCTGCAAAGGCTCGAGGGTGTTCGTGACCTCAGGATCCCCAATAATGCGGACCGCACGTCGCTGCAACCTGTCGAGAGCATCTAATAAGTACTTTGCGGAGCCGTCCCAGAGATGTGAGCAGTATTCCACGCAGGAACGAATTTGGGTCTTATATAGAAGACACCGCTGCTCCGGCGTGAAAAAACGTCTCACTCTGTTCAGGACTCCGAGTTTACGCGAGGCTGATTTGATGATACTCTCGATATAGTTTTTGTTATTCAGTTTGCAGCGAACATCCATACCGAGGATAGTGAGGTGATCCTGCAGTGGCAGTGGTGTGCTCTGAAGAGTGGGAAGGGGAAGGAAAGGAGATACCTTTGCTGTAAACGCACATGCCTGGGTCTTCTTGGCATTGAACTCGACCAGGTTCCTAGCGCCCCATTGAGAAATGTGGTCCAGGATCCGGTCCAGGTCAGTGACAAGAAGCTGCCTTTTTTCCGTGATATCAGACTGCTTGGCCGCAGGATGTGCGTAATAACTCCCGTGTAAGGTGCTGTCGTCTGCATAGCAGTGAATGTTTCCGTTACAGAGCATGTCATTGATATGCAGAAGAAAGAGAGTGGGAGATAAAACGGAACCCTGCGGCACGCCAGCATTTACCTGCAAGAACTCCGAAGCTCGTCCATCACAAAGGACGCGAATACGGCGCCCCTGCAGGAAGCTTGCAACCCAGTTACACAGTCTAGGAGGCAGGCCGAAGGCTGGTAGCTTGGAAAGAAGCGATTTGTGCCATACCCTATCGAAAGCTTTGGCGATGTCAAGACTAATTGCCAGTGACTCACCGTGCTTCTCCATAGCCTCACCCCAAAGGTGGGTCATGTACGCCAGAAGATCACCCGTTGACCGTTTCGGTCTGAAACCGTATTGCCGGTCACTAAGCAAGGAGTGATCCTCTAGGTGGCGCATGAGCTGTGTGTTAATTATGTGCTCGAACACCTTGCACAGCACTGAGGTGACGGCTATGGGTCGATAGTTGGCTGGGTCCGAGCGATCCCCCTTCTTGGGGATCGGCTGGACATTCTATTTTAGTTTTTATGTGTATTACTTTATAAAGTGTTCGAAAAACTATTGCTTAGGCGACTAAAACCCATTATCGAAGACAGAGAACTGGTTCCTAACTACCAATTCGGTTTTAGAGAAAAACACTCCACAATTGACCAAATACACAGAATTACTAATGTAATTGAAAAAACATTAGAAGAGAAAAAAGTTTGTTCTACTGTATTTCTAGATGTAGCTCAGGCATTTGATAAAGTATGGCATAAAGGTCTTATATATAAATTAAGTAAAACGCTCCCGAAACAATTTGTGGATATTTTAGAATCCTACTTAACTGAGAGGACATTCAGAGTGAGACATGAGGATGCTTACTCTGATATCAAACAAATAAAAGCTGGTGTACCACAAGGAAGTGTTCTTGGGCCTATCCTGTATGGACATACGGCATCCAACTTTGGGGATGTACAAAACGGACTAACGTTCAAATCATACAAAGATTCCAAAATAAGGTACTTCGGACTATAGTAAATGCTCCCTGGTACGTCAGAAATGATGACATCCACCGAGACCTTGGAGTGGATCTTGTAACTGACGTTATACAAAAACACGCCGAAGCACACGAACAAAGGCTTCTTCATCATGTGAACGTCGAGGCTATCCAGCTACTAGACAACACGGACATAGTGAGAAGACTAAAAAGAACTAAACCTTTTGAGTTAGTTATGTGAATTAATGTAACAAAGTGCAGTGAGTGCTATGTTTAAAAAACACATGATCAAAGTGTCTATCAATAACAATAGAGACAATAAGAAAAGTGCTAATGGACACATTCTTAACTTGTAAGTGCTAGCAAATTAAGTTAAATTTAAATTACTTATTAGCCCCAAGGTCTAGATTGTAATTGTCTGAGTATCCGTTTAATAACGAATACTTACTAAAAAAAAAAAAAACTTTGTAAAAGGGGGGGAATATTGTGGGGGGACACACATACATAATTATGTGCTCTATACATTCATAGTTATGTATGTACACGGTGTCATCCGTGCTATTCCCCACCACGATGATCATACTAGTACATTGTAAACTACGGTAAAAAACAGTGCTGTGTTAAGGAATATATTGATCGTTCGTTCAACTTGAACATTTTATTTATCGCCCATACAACCCCCAATATATTCAGTACATTTACTTTCTTTTAAAGGGTTTGACTAAAATAAAAAGGTCTATTGACTTGAGTATATTTTCAATGATTCCGTTTCCTTCGTAATACGTTTGGATACATTTAACAACCAAACTAATGATACGTCTGACATAAGGTCTTTTAGTCTTATCTCTGTCATTGTTAAAAAGCAAAACAGACCTTTAATTTTGTGATGACTATGCCAGTAGGTATTATTAGAATATTACAGTACAGAACACAAACAGGGTCACGCTGCAATGTATCAAGGGACACCGCAACTCCCTCGGTAACGACGCAGCCGATGAATTGGTCAAGAGAGGATCAGGGGCGACAGTATATGGACCGGAACCCATACTACCCATACCAAGCCAACTTCTGCCAGCCCTCGCTGCCCCCACTGAGCAATCCCGATGGATCTCTGGCCCATGAGCCGCAAGAGAAAGCAAATTTGCTGGTCAATCTCTTCGCGGCCAACTCCCGAGTCGATGATTGTGGTATGCAACCACGGACAATGCCCACTGGTGACCACGCAATGCCTGATATACGTATAAGGCAACGCGATGTCCGTGCAGTACTGCAATCACTCGATGTCCGGAAAGCCAGTGGTCCTGATGGTATTCCAGCGGTTGTACTTAAAAAATGTGCAGCGGAGTTATCTCCTATACTAACGCGGCTGTACCGACTGTCCTACAGTTCGGGTACAGTGCTTTCGGCTTGGAAGGAGGCGAATGTCCAGCCGATCCCCAAGAAGGGGGGATCGCTCGGACCCAGCCAACTATCGACCCATAGCCGTCACCTCAGTGCTGTGCAAGGTGTTCGAGTACATCATTAACACACAGCTCATGCGCCACCTAGAGGATCACTCCTTGCTTAGTGTCGTCGCTTCTTTCCAAGCTGCCAGCCTTTGGCCTGCCTCCTAGACTGTGTAACTGGGTTGAAAGCTTCCTGCAGGGGCGCCGTATTCGCGTCCTTTGTGATTGACGAGCTTCGGAGTTCTTTCAGGTAAATGCTGGCGTGCCGCAGGGTTCCGTCTTATCTCCCACTCTCTTTCTTCTGCATATCAATGACATGCTCTGTAACGGAAACATTCACTGCTATGCAGACGACAGCACCTTACACGGGAGTTATTACGCACATCCTGCGGCCAAGCAGTCTGATGTCGCGGAAAAAAGGCAGCTTCTTGTCACTGAGCTGGACCAGATCCTGGACCACATTTCTCAATGGGGCGCTAGGAACCTGGTCGAGTTCAATACCAAGAAGACCCAGGCATGTGCGTTTACAGCAAAGGTATCTCCTTTCCTTCCCCTTACCACTCTTCAGAGCACACCACTGTCACTGCAGGATCACCTCACTATCCTCGGTATGGATGTTCGCTGTAAACTGAATAACAAAACCTATATCGAGATTATCATCAAATCAGCCTCGCGTAAACTCGGAGTCCTGAACAGAGTCAGACGTTTTTTCACGTCGGAGCAGCGGTGTCTTCTATACAAGACCCAAATTCGTTCCTGCGTGGAATACTGCTCACATCTCTGGGACGGCTCCGTAAAGTACTTAGTAGATGCTTTCGACAGGTTGCAGCGACGTGCGGTCCACTTGGCTGCGAAAATATACAGAAGAAACCCATCAAAAAAATGGACAAACGCTGAAAGATGCAGTCAAACCAAGAATACAGTTCCGGTAGCATCAAAAACATTTAGCCAAAACCTCATTAGGTTAAAAAGGGACCAGATCCGCAAGGTCACAGGCATCTTGCCCAGTCACTGTCCCCTAAACAAGCATTTATTTACAATAGGTGTGATGGACAACCGCCTGTGCAGAGGCTGCATGGGGGTAGAAGAAACGCCACATGATTTTGTGCTTACAGAATGCATGAGCGTGGCCGAACAACGGGCGAAATTCCTCCGGTCACCAGCATCGCTCCGGGAAGAGTGTAGAAACCTGAACAGGCTACTGGCTTTTTGGGAGGATCTGGGTTGGTTGGAATGGGATGTAAGACGGTACGCACAATAGCCTAATCAAGAGGCTAAGTGCGAAACAGCCCAGGAAAACTGAACTTATACTATAGTACTATTTCCCGTGGTTATCGCGGCGAAAGTCGGTTATCGCAACCAAACATATCCTATTTCCTTTCTTATGGTACCTATAATCTATCTTTGCGTGTATGGGATGGTGGGGGATAAAGCGACTTCAAGTTCAATTATTAGACAGGGCTACGGGTGCCGACAACGCTAGACTGCGGCTGGGCCACAGCCTTATTCTGGAGCGTGGTTACAGGCGTTACCCTCGCCTCACCAGGATACCCTGATTGACGGCCACTCTCCGCAGGTAGTGGCTTACCGCCTGGGCTGTAAGGTGTGTGAATCTTGACTTTCGCCCGGGCTGTAAGGTGTGTGGTGCATATACACCTACGGTTCCATGGTGGAAGCAGATGACCATAACACTTGAGTTGCCAGCCATGCAGTAGAGATTTCCACGACACACGCTCTTAACGCTCTCCACAGAGCTTTTATGTCGGCGAACATCCCCTGCGTGCTTGAGCCTTCGGGTCTGAGCAAGTCTGATGGTAAGAAGCCGGGTAAGAACGGCAAGTACCTACTTTGGGACGCAACTTGTGTCAGCACTATATCCGCAAGGCACCTTAGTCGTAGAAATTTGATGGCACAAATTTGACACTTATTTCGACCGGGTTGGTACCACCGTGCACAAGTGCGAAAAACCCTCCATAGTAATCCAATCTCGGTTGGATTGCGTTCAGGGATCAGCAAGTGCATAGCCGGGCCGAGGTGATAGTAGTCGCAGCACTAGTGGGACCGGTGGGTTTTGGCGTAGTCTAGTGGGGTGTGACGCGGGGCGCCGCGCCGGGCAGGGAGACCCATAGAAACGGTGGTGCCGCTGGCCGCCCGCGGCATAGTACAGGGGCCCAACTGGGACTAACCACCCTGGGAGGCTGCCCCACCAGGTCGCGCATAATCCCGATATGGCTCGTCGTGCCGGTTGGCGACCGGACGGGAGCCCGGCGACCATATTCGGGAGGGTACGGGGGCCCTTCTGTTCGGCGCGTCGGCTCTCGTCGCGCCTCACATTCATAGATAAAACCAATCTCCCATGTTTTGTCACGCGGTGCTGCGACGACAATCACCTCTTTTTCACGCCTTCCCTTACCCTTCACCTCATGGCAGCGCACAAAACAAAAACTGTTGAAACAGCGGCTGTGGACTCTCCCACAAAAACTCTATTTGAGGTGGTGTCCACGAACATCTGTGGGCTCCATAAGAACCTCAACGCCGTCCACCAACACCTGGAGACGGCGAAACCAGCTATGCTGTTTCTCACGGAGACACAAATACGCCGCCCTGACGACACGACCTACCTGCTTTACCCCGGCTATGTTATCGAGGAAAATTTCCGAGCAAAAGCCGGGGTGTGCGTGTTTGTTAGGGCGGATATTTGTTGTCGCCGTTTGCGCTGTCTAGAGGACCCATCCTTTTCCATCCTGTGGGTGCACGTAGACCATGGCTCCACGAGTCAGATCTATGTGTGCCTTTACCGTTCCCATACAGGAGATGCAGATATAACTCGACTATTCGAATACCTGAGTCAGGCGGCAGATGATGCGCAGGAGCGGTTTCCGAACGCCGAATTGGTGTTTTTGGGGGACTTTAACGCCCACCACAAGATCTGGTTGGGCTCCGCCAAAACAGACCATGCGGGAAGAGCCACTCACGCATTTGCCCTGGCGCATGACTTGACTCAATTGGTGCACAAGGTCACGAGGATACCGAGAGAGTCCGGCCTAGAGCCCTCTCTGCTAGACCTTCTGTTGACGAGTCGCCCGGACCAGTACAGTGTCTCGGTGAGTGCTGCTTTAGGTAACTCCGACCACTGTCTGGTCCGCTCCACCGTGCCCATTGTAGCGCCCCCACGACCCGTGCAGGGGAAGAGGCGTCTATGGCACTACTCGTCAGCGGACTGGGATGGATTGCGCGACTATTATGCGTCCATCCCGTGGGTCGAACGCTGCTTTGAGGGTAAGAACCCATCTGAGAGCGCTACTGCCGTCGCCGGTGAGATCGGTCTAGGTATGGAATACTATATCCCATACACCGATGTCACCGGAGTCCGCGGAGCGCGTCCGTGGTTCGGGCGCGAGTGCGCGGAGGCTGTTGAGCATAAACAGTTTGCGTACCGCGCCTGGGTGCGGGCGCGCGCCACGCGCGATCCCAACGTGGGTCACTTCAAGGCGGCGTACAACAGAGCCACAAAGGTCTGCAAGAGGGCATGCGTCAGGGCGGATGCCCAGCGCATAGCACGGCTGGGCCAAGAGCTAGTGGCGCATCCCACGGGTAGCCGTGGCTACTGGCAACTGGCCAAAGCCGTGCAAGCCAACTTCTGCCAGCCCTCGCTGCCCCCGCTGAGCAATCCCGATGGATCTCTGGCCCATGAGCAGCAAGAGAAAGCGCTGGTCAATCTCTTCGCGGCCAACTCCCGAGTCGATGATTGTGGTATGCAACCACGGACAATGCCCACTAGTGACCACGCAATGCCTGATATACGTATCAGGTAACGCGATGTCCGTGCAGTACTGCAATCACTCGATGTCCGGAAAGCCAGTGGTCCTGATGGTATTCCAGCGGTTGTACTTAAAAAATGTGCAGCGGAGCTAACGCGGCTGTACCGACTGTCCTACAGTTCGGGTACAGTGCCTTCGGCTTGGAAGGAGGCGAATGTCCAGCCGATCCCCAAGAAGGGGGATCGCTCGGACCCAGCCAACTATCGACCCATAGCCGTCACCTCAGTGCTGTGCAAGGTGTTCGAGCACATAATTAACACACAGCTCATACGCCACCTAGAGGATCACTCCTTGCTTAGTGACCGGCAATACGGTTTCAGACCGAAACGGTCAACGGGTGATCTTCTGGCGTACATGACCCACCTTTGGGGTGAGGCTATGGAGAAGCACGGTGAGTCACTGGCAATTAGTCTTGACATCGCCAAAGCTTTCGATAGGGTATGGCACAAATCGCTTCTTTCCAAGCTACCAGCCTTCGGCCTGCCTCCTAGACTGTGTAACTGAGTCGCAAGCTTCCTGCAGGGTCGCCGTATTCGCGTCCTTTGTGATGGACGAGCTTCGGAGTTCTTGCAGGTAAATGCTGGCGTGCCGCAGGGTTCCGTTTTATCTCCCACTCTCTTTCTTCTGCATATCAATGACATGCTCTGTAACGGAAACATTCACTGCTATGCAGACGACAGCACCTTACACGGGAGTTATTACGCACATCCTGCGGCCAAGCAGTCTGATATCGCGGAAAAAGGCAGCTTCTTGTCACTGAGCTGGACTGGATCCTGGACCACATTTCTCAATGGGGCGCTAGGAACCTGGTCGAGTTCAATGCCAAGAAGACCCAGGCATGTGCGTTTACAGCAAAGGTATCTCCTTTCCTTCCCCTTCCCACTCTTCAGAGCACACCACTGCCACTGCAGGATCACCTCACTATCCTCGGTATGGATGTTCGCTGCAAACTGAATAACAAAAACTATATCGAGAGTATCATCAAATCAGCCTCGCGTAAACTCGGAGTCCTGAACAGAGTGAGACGTTTTTTTACGCCGGAGCAGCGGTGTCTTCTATACAAGACCCAAATTCGTTCCTGCGTGGAATACTGTTCACATCTCTGGGACGGCTCCGCAAAGTACTTATTAGATGCTCTCGACAGGTTGCAGCGACGTGCGGTCCGCATTATTGGGGATCCTGAGGTCACGAACAACCTCGAGCCATTGCAGATGCGTAGAGATGTTGCGTCTTTGGCAGTTTTCTACCGTCTCTACCATGGTGAATGTTCTGACGAGCTCTTCCAATTAGTCCCACCCTCCCCTTTCCTTCACAGGATGACACGTGCAGGGCTAAGATGTCATCCATTTACGGTGCAGAGTATACCTGCTAGAACCAAGCGTTTCAGTGATTCATTCCTATGCCGCACCATTAAGACCTGGAATTCCCTGCCAGCACACGTGTTTCCTTCTTCCTACAGTCCCGGGTCCTTTAAGCGGGGCGTGAAAAGGCATCTAATGAGGCCGCAAAGCTGAGTGCCACCACTGTTAACATGATAAATGTTTACGATGGTGACCCTCTTTCCGAGACTTTGCCTTTAGCTTAACATCAGGCGAGGTGAAGTCAAATTGACGTGTCCTGTATAAAAAAAAAAAAAAAACCCTCCACTACCCGTCGGCCGCCGTGAAAGACGCCAGCTCAAGGAAGAGGCTTAAGTACGCCGACTTGGAGCCGCTGTACGATTATGTGCCGGTAGCGGCGGAGACCCTTGGAAGTTGGGGCAAGGAAGCTGAAAGCTTCAAAGAAATTGGCCAGAGGCTCATCGAGGTGATTCTCGTTCCGGGTCGTTCTTAGTGCAAAGGCTGGCCATAACCAGTCAGCGTGGCAACGCAGCAAGTGTGAAGGGCACTTATGCACTGGTAGAGATCAGGGTTGCTTGATAGTTTTACAAAAAAACTCCTCTATAAAAAATATTGTATGCAACAAGATGAAACCATGAACTTCACTTTTATGTTAAGTCACTAAACTACTCGACTGTTTTGCCATTATATTTAATTGATTAGTACAATATGTGGTCGTTGTATAAAGAGTGAAGTGTAAGTAAAGAGATTTGCGGTAGCCTTGTGGTATAGGTAATGGACTGCTGAAACGAGGTCTCGGGTTCGATCTCAGGTTTACCATGGCACACACCAAAGGGCACGCCGTAATAGCGGTGGTAAGACCCATCATGGAGGAATGGTTAGAGAGGCCACACGGCAGCCTCGTACCGGCTGACGCAGGTGATTACCGGACACGGGTGTTTCAGGAGTTACCTGTGTCGGATCCGGAAGGAGCCAACGTCCGAGGGCCATCACTGTGATGCGAGCGAGGACACAGAGCTGCACACGCTGACCGAGTGCCCAGCGTGGGACACGCCGAGGCGGATCCTAGTGGTGGCTCTGGGGGTGGAAGTCCTCACACTCGCCACATTGCTCACAGCGATGGTACGATGCGCGAGCGCTTGGGGTGCGGCCGCCTCCTTCTGCGAGCAAGTAATGCTCGAGAAGGAGGCGGCCGGTCGGGTCCGGACTAGACTTCAGGCCCGGGAAGCCCCGGAAGAGCGAAGGCGAACTGGACGTCGGAGGTCGCAGAACGACCTCCGTCCTTCATGAGCGCTGGCCTGGGAGTGACCGGTGGAGCCGCCTGTCACCCTAGCAGAAGCAGGCCGTGGCAGCGGCGCAAAGTGCGCCTTCCCGTACCCGGGGCTAGTTGGGGACACCGAGGTCCCCACAACCCGAAGGGGACCATCTCGAAAGAGATGGTCCTGGGTCTGCCGGTGTGCGAGAGATATGTGGCAATCTCACCTCCGGCATCTAAGGACCCAAGACGGCGTGCATTTTAGTCGGTACGAGTCCGACATAACCGCCTCCACCGGCTCCTTGTGGGTGGTATCCGTGGTGATTTTGCGCACGATAAAAAAAAATGGCACACACCAATGACTTTTCGATGCTTTGTGAAGCTATGTGTGTATTTATCGCAGGCTTCTAAGTGCCCGGTTAATGGCAATAGGCTCGCCACCTGTTACATTGGGACATAAACATAAACTGGCGAAATGTGGGTGCTAGCACCTCTGCCTACCCCTTCGGGGAATACAGGCGTGGGTTTAAGTTATGTTATGTTATGCTTATGTATAAAGAGTGTGTGTATATTGATGCGAATGTAGCTCCTGCACAACTTCAAGTATTTTGTAACGATGTCCTGTCTGTTCGATGGCTGAACAAAAACTGAGCACACGACCACCTCGCCGTGAATCGTCGAATGAAAATGAAAATGAAATGAAAAATGAAAAATATTTTATTGTCAATAAGGCTTCTTAACAAAGTGTCCGTTGGCCCCACACTAGGCAAGCCTGTCCTGTGGGTACCTCTTATGATTACACAGGTTACATTTGCTTGGTCGACAAACTACTCTTATAAAAAAATTTACATACATGCGTGTGTGTGTATGTTAGCGTGTGTATCTGTGTGCACTTGTGTGTGTGCGTGGGTGTGTGTGTATGCGTGCGCGTGTTTGTGTTCGTGTTAATATATACACAGATATATATAATAAAATATTAAAGAATACGTTTTAATGCAAGTCAAAATAAGTTAATTAAGCAAAAGTATTTCAGTAGCTTCATATTATGTCATTGTGGTAAGCCATTTTGTTACCTCTTTTTTTGCTTGTCTCACCGAGCACTTTTGGATGTTGCAGTGTCTTGCAACTTGATTGTAGATGTGATGGTCGATATACGGGGCAAAGCGTCTAGCAAATGTTGTAATGGTTTTCGGCAAGGTAAGTCTATATACTCTACGTCTGAGTAGATTGTCATAGTCTGCAGAATTGATGACAACCCGGTGTACTATGAGGAACGATTTCAAAATAAACAACTGTCGTACGTTGAGAACCTTACTTTCGTTGTACAGCAGCGTAGTAGGATATCTAAATGGTTTTTTGTACATGGTTTTTAGTACCGATCGCTGCGCTCTTTCTAGCTGTATCAAGATCGATTTGCCAGAACCACCCCAAACACGTATGCAGTACGTAATCAATGACTGCGACAGGGCGAGATAGACTATCTTTAAAGTGTCTGTAGATACTGATGTCCGAAGCAACCTCATTATATTCGCCGTTTTACGTACACGACCAGACAACACGCTGATATGTTCTTTGAAGTTAAGATTTTCATTTATTATTACGCCTAGATACTTAATCCTGTCTACCCTTTGAGCTATTCCACACTTGCAACTGTTCAGTGTCTTGCAGTTGTGTAGCCTAATATTATGGGACATGGGTGGGACTGATGCAGCGGTTTTGTGAAAGCAGATGTATTTGGTTTTGTTGGCATTTAGTGTCAGCAGATTATGTCTTAGCCATTGCTGTATTTCAGTCATACCTGTTTCAGCTTCACTAAACGCTTTTTCCGAAGTCGATCCATGAAACACAACGACTGTATCATCGGCGTAGCATATTATGTCTGCTTTAACACATGCGTGAAGGTCATTCATGTACATTATGAAAAGCGTTGGGCCGAGCACACTTCCCTGCGGTACACCAAAATTAACCATCTGTAGTTCGCTTTTGTCGTTGCCCACTCGGACGCACTGTCTTCTATCAGTCAAATAACTTTCAAACCAATTCAGAGCCATGCCGCGTATTCCAAATTGAAATTCCAGTTTTTTCAGCAAGATTGGTATTGAAACGGTGTCAAAAGCTTTCGCTAAGTCCAGAAAAGCGCCTATACTGAACTGTTTCAAGTCAAGATGGGATGACACAGTTGATGTTAAAAGTGTTACAGCTTCTTCAGTCGATTTCCCTCTTCTAAATCCATACTGCCTATGTGATATCAGGTTATGACTTTCTATATATTTGACTAATCTGTTGTTAACTATCTTTTCCAATAGCTTAGAGAATACAGACAGTAAAGAAATGGGACGGTAGCTGTCCGGGCAGTCTCTAGGACCGTGTTCATAAATAGGAGGGACAGACGCAGTTTTCCAGGCTTCAGGAAACACGCCAGATTCAAGGCTTAAATTGAAGACATCAGTCAGTGGAGGAATGATAACGTCTCTTATTTCTTTTAACAGGTCATTAGTCATTCCATCAATGCCCGGTGCTTTATTGTTTCGCTAAGATAGGATCAGGGACTCCACTTCTTTTACGTCAGTTGGTTGTAGAAAGAATGAGTCACGCAAGCCACTTCTTTTAACTTTAGTTGCGAGTGCCTCTTGACTCAGTTGAAGACTAATTAGGAACTCATTAGCCAGGTCCTGCCCCACCGTTGAAAAGTGAGCATTGCAGACATTTAAAGATTCAATCGGGCATAAACTGTTGTTTATAGTTAGCAGCTCCCTGGGTACTTTATTAGTTTCTGTTAGGTTACAGACACTTTTTATACACCGCCACATTTGTTTAGGGTCTTTTGCATTACTCGCAAGCAGTTTGGTGTTATAATCAGTTTTTAATTTACGCAAGAGGTTGTTGCAAAAGTTCCTGTACCGGGTCGTTTGAAGGTCGTTTGGGGCTTTTCTGTATTTTGAGTGTAGTCGATCTCTGTGTGTCATGCAACGAATAAGACCGGGTGTGATCCAGGGTCTGATATTAAATTTTGAATGACAGACCCGCAGCTTGTTAGTATGTTTATCGACTACTTTGGTTATGTGGTTACAGAAATTGCCTACATTTTCGTTCACACCTTTACTACGCAACTGTAGCAACCAGTCAGCATTTAGTAGTTCATGTCGGATAGCCTCAGCGTCCCGTTTCATAACAACCCGATTCAAACATTGCCCAGCGTTTTGTTTAACGGTAAGACCTAGTATGGCGATATCATGATCTGTTAGGTCAGTTTGGCAGACTACACCAATTACATTTTTAAGTTTATTAATAAAAATGTGGTCATGACATGCTGCCTCTCTTGTTGGGTGTGTGATTGCAGGAAACAATCCTTGTTCTACAGTTAGGCATAGATATTCTACAAGGTCTGTATCACATTCCGATGACAGTAAATCTATGTTTATGTCACAGGGTGGCGCTATTCAACATATACAAAGAACAATGGCAGCCTCCCATACATATTTTTATTTGAGAATAAAATGATGCGTCTTTAAATGAAAAAAATACTATTTAATACAGCGTGATTACTTGTTCACTACGTACTAGATTTTGACTCTTGAGAAGGCCGAGTATAATAGATATTCGGGTTTGAACATTTTGTAGGTTATATCTTTAGATCATCTTTAATGTGTCAATGTTTTTGATTAATGGCATACCTATATACACTGAGGTAACCAATTAAATCAATACTTATATAGGTACTCAATTTTTGTTTATATTTATGTACCTACCTACCTACATGAATCACATTTCGCCAACATGATTTTCAGTCCCATTTACGTGCATATGCCTATGTCGGTAAATCCTTTTTTCTTACTTGCCTCTTTCAAGATGTTATGAATTGGAACTTCTAAACTAGTTAACATAACACACGTAGGACACGACGGTATTCCCGTCCAACTGAGCAGTCCGACTGGGGAAGTACCTCCGCCCTACAGAATACCACGGCCATAACAACCTCGTGTTGTGTTCCCGGCGGTGAGTAGGGTAGCCAGAGCTCACTGGAGAGTTTTTGTGCTGTCAGTGGGAAGACCAAAGGCTATTCCCGCTTTGTCTTCTATACTGGCGGCACAGAAAGTCTGTGTTTACAGGATCGGCAGCTTAGTGTGACTCTCCTGGTGTTGCACACGTCCATAGGCCACGGTAATCACTTTCCATCAGGTGGTCCGTGTGCTTGTCTGCCACCTCAGTAGTATAAAAAGAAAAACCGGCAACGGCCACCCACGCGCTACTCGCCGTCACGTCATGTGTTTATTACTCAGAGAGAGAGAGAGAGAGAGAGAGAGAGAGGGGCAATCTTTATCATTCTATTAGTTAAAACATTATATTATTATATTTGTAGGGTAAAAAATTAAATCCTTTTATTTTAAAGTAAGTTTATTCATCGTCTTCTCGGACAATAATTGCATCAAGAAATTCTGCCGGTGCTGAAATATTTTGTTGACGTCTGGCCCATCCCAAATACCAGACAAGCGTCATCACATGAGCACAACAGCCTACAGTGCGACGACCAACCAAACAATTGCAGCAATATTCTAAGATTCCTGCCCGGCCTGGAATATCATTTTGTATTAAAATATACACAAAGTATTGTTTATTGCTAACATGGCGTGACTTTATTTTACCTCTTATTAACGTGGTCATGCCAGAACTTCTAAGATTATATCGAGTGGGATCAATCTGTTCACTACACACTTCAATTCTGTAGCCTCCATGGAAACGTACATGCTCGCCATAATATGAGCGTGCTTGTCTTATTTGGTACGTTCCCAAGGCAAACAAAATTAAATCCCTATATTCCAGGGTTGGGAAGTATAATATATTATTTTCATCCACTGTAATATTTTCAAAATGGGATGACCTTCTGTTCATATTTATGAACTGGACCATGTCAGCCAGGTTATTATTTAAAGCCATGCGTTCTCTTATAATTTCCAAGATTTCATTCGCATAAATGTTGTCATGAAAGCGAACACCAAACTTGTTAAGGAGAGCCGCTGCTATTTGGAATGTCTGCATCATGTGTGGCAGAGACCTATGGAAGTATTCTTGTCTGAAGAGTTTAAAATCTCTTTTGAAATGACCATTTACAGCCTCTACCACCCATCGACAAATAGTAACGCAGCGGTTATGGTTAGCTTGAGCTGTAGTTAATTGGTGTTCACCTTCTAAAAGAGATTCTGGCATACATGTTCTATAGCCACATCCCTCTAATAAACTAATACTGTCCCTAAAACCCCGGTCTAAGATGAACACATCACCTTCTCTGAAATATGGCCTTAGAGAACCCGTTGCAGAAAAAAGGTTGGCCATTATTTCAGCGTCCGATGTAGTTGCTTTATATGGACCAAAACAATCAACAATATATCCATCACATGCAACAATAATAAATAAAATAAAATAAACAATCAAAAATAAACAATCAAAAAGCTGAGTGCCACCACTGTTAACATGGTAAATGTTTACGATGGTGACCCTCTTTCCGAGACTTTGCCTTTAGCTTAACATCAGGCGAGGTGAAGTCAAATTGACGAGTCCTGTATAAAAAAAAAAAAAAAAAAATGGCTTTAATAAATTCCTGTATTTGTGCAGAGAATAACTCTGTTTCTGGAACATATAATTTGAGCTCTTATGTATGTAAATGTAGGTGCCATCACATATTACAATGGCATTGCTGCCATTACCATATAATCCGTTTGGGATCAACATATTATGTTGTAATAATTCCTCTCGTGTCATTTGATTAATTCCCAGGTGCTCAGGAACAAAATCTTGTACTAAAACCTCCCTCACTTTATCCATTAGGCATTCTAATGTGCGACGTGGTACTTCCACCAATGTTGAAATTCTCTCATCGGAATCACCAGTCCTCATTTTCAATAGCAGCGCTGCCAGACCTAGACTGCCTCTTTTTATTTGTGTTATTCTAGGTACTTCTTCAAGTAAGAGATTGAACTGTTCTTTAGTGTACCCCACCCAATATTCAAATACTCTGTTGTCCATTTCTTCTAGATTTTCAAAGTCAATTGCTGGACTAAATGAATTAACAAATGAAAACACATGTTGTATTTGGTCTGCGGTAAATGAGTCAATACTATTTTCTGATTCAAATAGTGTCTGCCATATATTACTCCTTAAATGTTCAGCACAAACACGAGCTAGGTTTGGTACATAATAATGGTGATTGTGAAGAATAATTGCACGCAATTTATCTGATATACCATGCAATGTGGTACTATTGCAGTTAGGGAAAACACAATGATTATTTGAGTTGGCCGCTCTTCTGTACTCAGGTAATACTATTGTATGAGTTGCCACAGGTTGAGATATCTCTTGTGGTACTGCTGTTGATTCCTCTATTGAAATATTACTGCTACTAGGCAATGGTCTAGTATCATCAATATGGGTCATACGGCGTACCTCTCTTTGAGTGCGTAACCAGCATGGGTGGCACACACGATCAGATGCTGCTATCTGAAAATAAAGAACACTATTTTAATTTTCAACACTCCGAATTAAAACTATATATGCATTTTCCTATCATATCTAGTCACATTTAAATGCATAACACAGACTGCTTTTTCCATGCATAACATTTTTTAAAGGTATTTGATGGGACCTTACATATGAAGCTAAGATGATGATGATGATAAAATACCATTTTATTGTTGTTAAAAATATAATATAACCAACCTGTCTTGGTGCTATTCTGCTTTCTATAATATTAATCATGGACTGCTGCAGTCCAGACGGATTGTCCCTTAATATTTTATCACTTTGACGTCGTAAAATGGAACAACCACATAAAATACACACATTAGTATGGCCATGGTGGCTAGGGCCAGCTTGTGGTTCATCATTTTGATTTGCTTCTTGCTGCAAATTAACATTCACGCTGTACATAGCCAGCTCTCTACATGCTTCACATACATAGTCTTCATCAGTAATCTGAAAAACAATAACATAGTAATGTGAAAACTCAGTTTTAATGTTTGTAATAATCAAGCAATGTGATGTTCTGCTTTCTAAATAAATTGAATGGTATAACTCATAAGAATGGTTTTGGGATCACTCAACTAGTTCCTAATGTAAAAGGTATGCTTAATAAATCTCAATACTTACGATTCGGGGATACACCCAGCTACAAAGTAAAGAGGTAACTCGGGTATCAAGTTCCAAGGCTTGATATCGGCGCAGTGTATTAACACATATATTGCAATTGATGCATAGAATACGGGTTGGCCTACCACGTCCTCCCATCTTGGCGGCAGCAAACAAGTTTCAAAGCAACGAGATCCACAGAATAGGCAAAATCGGAATCCAATATACAAACAGCACAGTCACTCAGGTAAGTATCGGTATCAGAGTCCGTAGGTATGCAGGGGGTCACAAATGGGAAAGATCAGAGTCCTTAAGGGGCCAGATCGTGAAAATCACCGAAAAGAGTGTTACAATTTTTCATATTTAACCTATTTAGATATGATTGATATCAATGATACTTTGTATATATTATAATGAAAGACCAAAAATTATGGTATGCTTATATTAAACTCTTAAAACCTAATAGTTGTTATATAATAAACGTCAACAAACGCACAAAATTGAGAAAAAATGCAAAAACATGCCTTCGTATTTTTCAGATTTAACCCAATAAATCAACACAAATTGATAAAAAGAAACACTTTTTGAACACTGAACAAACCAATAAAATATAGTGTGTACGTTTTTTGTACCTTTACAAACAAGGACTTCCTCTTTTAAAGCCCTAAAATCTAGATATGTTTTACGTAAATTCTCCATACAGGCTAAGTGAAATAGGCTCCAGTTTTTGAGTAAATTCATATTGAAAATGAGTGATTTTAGCAATGAACCGGTATACATTTGAAAGTCAAAGACTTCTTGATAGGGAAGACAAAACTTATTTGATGATACATTTAGTAATCAATCTAAAAAATCAATTCAAAGTTACTGAAAAACGCGTAAAATAGTGTCTATTTTCTGCCATATTTATTCTCATCGCCCGTCAGTCGCCCACGGGCCTTCGAAGTAGGAGCACGTCTCTTTGGCGCGTGATGACAGTTCATGCATACACAAATAGGCCTACCAAGAAATATATGAAATGAAAAATGGCGCCACCGTCTTCATAATCATTTGGACGGCAATAAAATAGTATGCATTTTACAGTGACAACCATAGTTCCGATTTTAGCCATTTCACACTTTCGTTGGTACATTTATAGCATAATGTATCAGATTTTGACATACTTGCTTTAAGGTTTGAACTGTAAAGTTGGGGATATACCTAGTTAAAATATTTTTTGTAGATACAATATTTTTAGGTTCTGTTGTAATGAAATTATAATTAGATACTAACTTCATGGTCTATTTTATATGATTGTATAGGTAAGTACATTTGTATATTGTAAAGTAGCTGTTTCCGTACATATTAGTAATAAAAAAAGTTTCGTTGGCTTATGTTATATTAAAGATACTGATTCATATTTAGCAGCATCACTAGAGTCGCAGGAGTCGCGGGTATCAGTTAGTGCGACCACCAGTAGACCTGGTGCACTGGATTAGAAGCCTTATGTATCGCAATGTCGCAGATACGCAAGAGAGCCGCCTTCGTTGGTACGATCACGTCAATCTGCGTCTGATCGATAAGGAGCGAACGTCCGAGTGCCATCATTGCGACGCGAGCGACGTCACGGGACTGCACACGCTCACCGAGTGGCCGGCAAGGTGGGAGCTCGTGGCGGCCCTGGGAGTGAGAGTTCTCATCCTCGCCACCTCGCTCACGGCGATGGTCCGCTGTGCGGACGCGTGGGTGGCCAGCGTCTCCTTCTGCGTCCTCCTTTTTTTTTCTTTCTAATGGTCGTGAAGGAGACGGCGGAACGGGAGTGGCGGCGTGAGAGAGAGAGACTTACAGATCACACCACCCGCGTGCGCAGGCAACTCTGACGGATAGAGCCGCCTGTCACCCCAGCAGAAGCAGGCCACGGCGGCGGCGTGCTAAGAATCGCGCATCCCCACTCTAGGGGCGAGTCCTGGTTTTCCTCCTCCCGAAGAGGGCCAGACCGCAAGGGATGGCCCTGATGGTTAGCCGGGGTGCGAGGGATATGCCAAAGACAACCTCACCTCCGGCCTAGCACCACGACCCTCAGTCGGCGTGCGGTTTTAGTCGGTTCAAGTCCGACATAACCTCCCCACCCGGCTCCAGCCGGGGAGGAAATGTAGGAAGAAGAGCTGCAAGACGGACCCTGAAACTGTGCAATTGGGTTGCTAGGTGCCTGCAGGATCGCCGTATTCGTGTCCTCTCTCCCCATCACTCTCTTTCTTCAGCTTTCATTGCTATGCAGATGATAGCACCTTACACGAGAGTTATCACGGAAATCCTGCGGCTACACAGTCTGATATCGATGAAAAAGGGTAGTTTCTTATCACTGAGATTGTCTGGATCGTGGATCACATTTTGCAATGGCGCTCTGAGAACTTGGTGGAGTTCAATGCTAAGAAGACGCAGGCGCAGCAAAGGTAAATGCTGGCGTGCCGCATGGTTCCGTCTTATCTCCCACTCTCTTTCTTCTGCATATCAATGACATGCTCTGTAACGGAAACATTCACTGCTATGCAGACGACAGCACCTTACACGGGAGTTATTACGCACATCCTGCGGCCAAGCAGTCTGATATCGCGGAAAAAAGGCAGCTTCTTGTCACTGAGCTGGACCGGATCCTGGACCACATTTCTCAATGGGGCGCTAGGAACCTGGTCGAGTTCAATGCCAAGATGACCCAGGCATGTGCGTTTACAGCAAAGGTATCTCCTTTCCTTTCCCTTCCCACTCTTCAGAGCACACCACTGCTACTGCAGGATCACCTCACTATCCTCGGTATGGATGTTCGCTGCAAACTGAATAACAAAAACTATATCGAGAGTATCATCAAATCAGCCTCGCGTAAACTCGGAGTCCTGAACAGAGTGAGACGTTTTTTCACGCCGGAGCAGCGGTGTCTTCTATACAAGACCCAAATTCGTTCCTGCGTGCAATACTGTTCACATCTCTGGGACGGCTCCGCAAAGTACTTATTAGATGCTCTCGACAGGTTGCAGCGACGTGCGGTCCGCATTATTGGGAATCATGAGGTCACGAACACCCTCGAGCCTTTGCAGATGCGTAGAGATGTTGCGTCTTTGGCAGTTTTCTACCGTCTCTACCATGTTCTGACGAGCTCTTCCAATTAGTCCCACCCTCCCCTTTCCTTCACAGGACGACACGTGCAGGGCTAAGATGCTATCCATTTACGGTGCAGAGTATACCTGCTAGAACCAAGCGTTTCAGTGATTCATTCCTCTGCCGCACCACTAAGACCTGGAATTCCCTGCCAGCTCACGTGTTTCCTTCTTCCTACAGTCCCGGGTCCTTTAAGCGGGGCGTGAAAAGGCATCTAATGAGGCCGTCAAGCTGAGTGCCACCACTGTTAACATGGTAAATGTTTACGATGGTGACCCTCTTTCCGAGACTTTGCCTTTAGCTTAACATCAGGCGAGGTGAAGTCAAATTGACGTGTCCTGTATAAAAAAAAAAGCTATTTTCTTTTCTTACACCATTCCACTCTTCAGAGCACGCCACTACCACTAAACGACAATCGGATCGGCATCTAGTAAGGTCGTCAAGCTGAGTGCTACCATTGTTAACTAAGTACGTGTTTGTAATGGTGGCCCTTTCTTAACACTTTGCCTTTATCTTACCGTCAGGCGACGAGAAGTCAAATTGTCGTGCTCGGCTCCTATACATTTAGATTAATATGCGCGCTCTATACATAAAATATAAACTAATGTGATCTTCGGTATCTCGTAGTTTGATATTTCGTACAGGTTTGAACTTCGGAATTTTGTAATTCGGGCTTTTAAATATCGTTTCTTTTGTACGTAACTGGCAGGTATGGTCTGTCTACGCGGTGGGCATATTAATTTTATGAGTATTTTTCAGTATCCTCAGATATCAACAATTAGGTATAGGTATGTCCCCAGCCTTATTTTGTTCGAAATCTCATAATCTCTGTGAAAAGTTGAACATGCTATGTATGACACTGAAACAAAAGACATGCCAATGACGTCACGTAACATAATATGACAGGGATGAATGTATAAGAAGAAAAGAGATACGAAATGTAATTGACAGACGTAATACGTCACAATAAATCATATTACTCAAAAATGCACTCTAACCACAAGGCTTAAAATAGTTTTTTCATCATTGGTAAGACAATTTTCACCATTATTTTGACTGGTAAAGAGCGTCTTGCAACCCACTGTGCATCTCGGTGATGTGTGCGTGCACGGCTGCGTCTGTATTTTGACAGATTTTGAGTCGTGCGCTCCGCGGACCCGGTCCTTAAGCAGTCCGGGTCACAATACACTTTGAAAAAACGGTAAAGATGATCGAAAAATTCGAAAACACTCGCCACGACAAAACAACAGCGCAAACGTCGAATGTTGTCATAGTCATTTTTTTTTGCAATGGATATCGGGCTTTTAGAATCTTTGAACAGTATACACAACACAAGGTATGTTTTTATTTATATTGCTTATACATACATTACAGAAAGCCTGTGAGGTTGAAAAACATGCATTTACTAACTAACATATTTCATTGATTCAGTTCTTACAATAATTTATAAAACTAAAAATAATTACAAAGTAGACTTTACTGCACATTTTACGACCTTTTAGAATAGCTGCAAAATGGTAACACTGAGTTGATAAGGAAATAAATTAATCAAATAAGCCCATAATAATTTGTCTTTCTTTTCCTCGGCCCTTATTAGCTTAGCCGATAATTTCATAAAACGTAGGTATTTACTAGAATCAATTTGCTATTAATGACATTTTAAGACGCTTAAATTTTAGTCAAATATGATTTCGCCATTGTTCTTTTAGTTATACATATATGAGGCAAACATGAGACAGACCATGAAACATCACTTTGTCTCTTTTTTTCTAATATACAGTTTTGCCTGTAAAAAAGAGACAAAACATTTAAGTTATTTCTCACTTGGGAAAATGAGTGTATACATTTGACAGCGTGCCGAGTTTTGGCAACATCCATGAATGATTTGTTACACTCATTCATTACTTTACTCTACACGAAACTACAAGAAGCATGATAGTGATGTACTCCAACAAATGATTTGTCGACGAAAATACTCTTTTTTCACATAATAGTACAAATTAACTAATAGCTGGTACAGATAACTCACTGTCTGGAAAATCAACAATCTAACTCAGTTAAGTTCCTTAAGTTAACGAGATTAACCTCTGCATACCTACAAATTTGTCGGCCTACGGTTATTATTATTTTCTTACTTCGCAGTCGCTCGGCCACAGCCCGCCAAAAATAGCTTAGTGGAGATCGCCGAAGATCATGGTGATCTTTATGATATATACGTTGAGTGTGCTAAAACAAATATTGATGCATATACAGAGAGTATCACGCAATACAAAGCTGGCTTTATCACAATGAGTTTTATTAAAAAAATTAAATGCGAGGTTTTGCATCATTACTGCTCGGAGAAGAAGACGTGAAGAGCCTCATTTACAAAAAATCAAGAGGAGGCCTTATATACGCCTCATCGAGCGTGGTAAACATACACATAACACAAAAACAGAAAAATTAATTATCACATCGACAATATTTAAATAAAAAATGCTTATAATATTTTTATTGTTACTTTCTTCACATAAACCGTCATGTTGATACCATGCGCCCAGCATTTTTCTATACTCCTAAATATAAGATATCGACAAATATTACGATACTAGAAGCTACAGCCCTAACGTAGTAACCATCGGCCATACGTTCATTCACGAAAATGGAACGTAGGTATACACGCCTAATCTGTAGGTATGGCCTATCTACTAAGCGCGCGAGCGTTCTTCCTATATCTATGGTTTATGTCGCCTGTTAGAATCTGTGTATTTTTTCCGTAGACAGAGAAGTATATAGACGAATTGATAGCTTCCATCGCATTCACACAAGAAAAAGACAAACTTACGCCAATGTCGTGTGAAGAAATGAGACAGAGTGACTAGATTTTCTGTCTCCCCTGACGTGTCGGTTTTTACTACGGCCAGCAAACTAGTTCGCGAAACAAACCATAAAGAAAAATATGTACGAAAGTAAACAAACTTGACAGATTTTCAGTTTACTTTTATTTCTGTATTTATAACGCAATAATTGTTCTTAGACGTGCTAAAATATTCGCAATTTGGTATCGTAACAGTTATTCAACATATATAGTAAACACAACTGAAGGAAACATGGGACGGTGCAGTGTTTTGAATTGTAAAAGCGATAGTGAAAGGAAATTAGCAGGCGTATCTTTTCACTCGTAAGTAAATACGTTTTTAAAGTTAAAGGCCATTTCATACACATGCCACAGTGTATTATTTAATGTGAAGTACATAATGCATATAATTCTATTGATAAAATAGTCTAAAACAGCAAATAATAATTCTGGAGTGTCAGTGAAAAGTGATTTATCTCGAAAATCATAGTTTTGAGAAAATCCAGTTTGAAGTTTTAAAAAATTGTCACTCTTTTTACAGTGAATTAAAATAAAAACATGCTACTGTGATTAATAGACAAAATAAAAGCGAAGGTTTTCATGGCCGAATTTGAGGATTTATATGTATAGTTTTTTTATAATTAATGAAAATATACAGTTATATCAATAAACACATCAAACATTTATAAAACAATTTTGTGACTATTAATACAAATTAACTTGATTTACTTTACACATTGTCTATAGGTTTCGTGACAAATGGTACATTTTTTTTTTCATTCTATTGTTGTGCTCTAGACAAATGAAAAAATACAAAGTGTTGAAATAAATATTATTCATTTAAGTAATAGTGAGTTGTATTGAGCGTTTAATTATAAATTTGTTAGAAAAAACAAATTCATATCATTAGACACCTCTAGAGTTTATAAAAATATGATGTGTACTTTGATACAAAGTACGGTTAAGATGATACAACTGAACATATCAGCGTGTATATTGATATTACTTAAGTATATATAGGTAGTACTACTAGTGAAATAATAGGCACAAGGTTCCGGGAACGAGGAGCTTATGTTCTATGTCACCTAACTGGGTGACATAGAATACGCAACTGCGTAGAATCGTTGACAGCTACTAGTAATGATGTACAATCAATCAATCAATCAATTAGCCCACCGCAGTCCACTGCTGGACATCCGATCCTCCGCCTTCCGCATCCAGTCTATCCCAGCCACCTTTTTTCAGGTTGTCAGTCCATCTGGCTAGGGGGAATCCTACCTTGCGTTTACTTTCTCTCGGTCTCCACTTTGGGACTCGTCTGCTCCAACGACCATCGGTCCTTTGACAGATGTGGCCAGCCCATTGCCACTTGAGCTTGCTTATTCTGAGAGCTATGTCGGTAACTTTGGTTCTGTGTAGGATGACCTCATTTCGAATTCTATCCTTCAAAGAAACTCCAAGCATAGCTCGCTCCATAGCCCGCTGCGCGACTTTTAGGTTATAGACTAGCCCTGCTGTCAAAATACAAACGTGTCCACGTTTCGGCACCGTAAGTCATAACATAACAGGTAGGACGCACTGGTCAAAGACTTTTGTTTTCAGGCATTGCGGTAGGGGAGAAGAGAAGACTCGACGTAGTTTGCGAAATGCTGCTCAACCCAGTTCGATCAGTCTGGCTAGTTCTTTCTTGAAGTTGTTTTTACCGAGCTGGATTACCTGGCCCAGGTATACATATTTTTGCACATCTTCGTGCGTCGCCCCTTCGATGGCAATCGGTTTCGGTGCAACAAGTTCGTTGAAAATTATCTTGGTTCTATCCAAGTTTACACCGAAGGCCGGTGCGTCGAGAAAATCATACAAACATGGCACAAATCGCTTCTTTCCAAGCTACCAGCCTTTGGCCTGCCTCCCGGACTGAACAAATGGGTTGTAAGCTTACTGCAGGGGCACCTTATTCGCGTCTTTATGACGGACGAGCTTCGGAGTTCTTGCAGGTAAATGCTGGCTTGCCGCAGGGTTCTACCTTATCTCTCACTCTCTTTCTTCTGGATATCAATGACATGTTTTCTAACGGTAGCATTCATTGCTATGCAGACAACAGCACCTTTACACGGGAGTTATCACGCACATACTGCGGCCAAGCCGTCTGATATCGCGGAAAAAAGGCAGCTGCTTGTCACTGAGCTGGACCGGATCCTAAGCCACATTTTTCTCAATGGGACGTTGAGAACCTGGTCGAACGATGGCAAGAAGACGCAGGCATGTGTGTTTACAGCAAAGGTATCTTATTTTCTTCCCCTTCCCACTCTTCAGAGCACGCCACTGCCACTGCAGGATAACCTCAATTTCCTTAGTATGGATGTTCGCTGCAAACTGAATAACAAAAGCTATATCGAGAGCATCATCAAAACAGCCTTGCGTAAATTCGGAGTCCTGAACAGATTGAGACATTTTTTCACGCTGGAGCAACGGTGTCTTCTGTACAAGACTCAAAATTCGTTCCTGCGTGAACTACTGCTCGCATCTTTGGGATGGCTCAACAAAGTACTTACTAGATGCTCTCGACGGGTTGCAGCGCCGTGCGGTCCGCATTATTGGGAATCCTGAGGTCACGAACACCCTCAAGCCTTTGCAGATGAGTAGAGATGTTGCGTCTTTGGCAGTATTCTACCGTATATATCATGGTGAATGTTCTGATGAGCTCTTCCAATTAGTCCCACCCTCTCCTTTTCTTCACAGGACAACACATACAGGACTAAGATGCCATCCGTATATGGTGCAGAATATAACTTCTAGAACCAAGCGTTTCAGTAACTCATTCCTATGCCGCACCATTAAGACCTGGAACTCCCTGCCAGCTCACGTGTTTCCTTCCTTCCTCCCTTCTTCCTATAGTCCCGGGTCCTTTAAGCGGGGCGTGAAAAGGCATCTAATGAGGCCGTCAATCTGAGTGCCACCACGGTCAACATGGTATATGGTTACGATGGTGACCCTCTTTCCGAGACTTTGCCTTTAGCTTACCATTAGGTGAGGTGAAGTCAAATTTACGTGTCCCTTATAAAAAAAGCTTATGATCTTTATAATTGAATGCTACAATAAATTATATATTATATATATATATATATATATATATATATAAATTTACTTTACTTAAATAGCATTATTATTTACATTTGCATAAAACCTGTATAAAATACTAATAAAATAATTCCAATAAAAATATTACGTATTTTGTGTATAATAATGCAACTTACTTACTTACGTCGTAGCGAGACTGGCGAGTCGGTCGTATCACTAAACAACGTTATTCCTCTTTCACTTGGGTATTCCTTCTTGTATCATAATATTATTACCATCTCGTTCACATAGTTCAACGCGGGAAGGGGATCGCGGGAGGTGTTCGCTGAGGATTTGTATTACTTTTCACTTAATTTTAGATGATGAAAATATTTGAATAAGCTTGTGTTTTTGGTACTACTATAATTGTATTATTTGACACATAAACCGACATTGTGTTTATATTAATACTAATTTAGTTATATCACTCGACACACTTAACGATTGTAATAATATCATGGTGTTAATTGATTCTCTAAGAATTGTATCATTTTACACATAACTTTATTAAAATTTATTTATTTTTTTACGTCATTAATATAATTGTATCACTTTTCACGAACGAATGTAGGAGTAAATTTAAAATGTATATTAATAGAAGTGTACTTATATTACAATGCACTAATTCTAATCTATACATCTACATTGTGTTAAACTCGTTAATTCAATTTGTATCATTATACAATACAGAAAACACAAACATTGTTCAGTTCAATTTGATATGATTTTAAAAGTATTATTTTACACAATTGAAATGGTAAAAAAACGTTCAGTTATATCATTATGCACCAAATCAGCTCGCTCATTTTAAACCCTAGAGATACGGGGATAAGAGTCAAAGATAGATATTTTTTTATAGATCTTCTATATGAAAAAATATAATAAGTAATATAACTCGAGATGTATCACTTTTCACTGACGCTCCAGAATTATCATAACCTACGAATAAATTTTATTCGATGTTGCCAGGTTTTGAATGTTTATTTGTCCAATATTATGGGTACTAATATACATGTTGTAGGTACTTCTTATAAATATTCTTATGTATGTAGTAATATCATAATATCATTGTATTACAGTTTCCCGGAAAATACAAATTTACAAAAAAATGGATTGAAGTTACAGGACGTACAAATTGGTTGCCAAGAAAGTAATCAAAAATATGTAGCAAACAAAATAAGTCAAAAATCGAGTAATTATGGAATATGAGTACCGTCGTGGCAGCAAAGCGGCACAAGCGGCATGCAACATCAACGACATTTACGGAGAATTTATTGCCTCCCGTTCAACTGATTTCTTTAAAAAGGGCATCAATAAACTGCCACTGCGTTGGCAAAGATGCATTGATTGCATGGGTGATTACTTCGATTAATACAAATAAACAATACATGAAAAAAATCGTTTAATTTTTTTCATACAAAACCGCATTTTCATTGGTAAAGACCTAATATATTAATAATTACTATTGTTATTACACATTTTTAAAATACCTAAAGGTATCTTGTTTTGAACTATTAAACCTTTTAAATATTTATGTTTTTTACTATTACCTATATATTACAAATATAATACTTCACAAATCTAATATATAAAATTCTCTTGTCACAGTTTTCGTTGCCATACTCCTCCGAAACGGCTTGACCGATTTTGATGAAATTTTGTGAGCATATCGCCCTCCCCGGCGAATAATATGGTAATGTGCTATTACAACAGTTTAGGTTTTATTGCATTTTCGGTTCTTAGAGCATCGTATACACTTTGTAATTTTTTTTTTGTAATTTTTCAGTGGATATTTTTGAAAATACAATAATTCCCATAGGTCCATAATGAACATAACACTTTTGTTCAGTTAAATTAGAAATACAATTTGAACACGAATAATACCGTAAACGACAATGCAAAGTTATTTTTTTCCGTTAGTATCGGTAATGCCTTTTTACAATAAATTACAGATTTTAATAAAAACGGTAATGTTTCTTACCGTATCATATAGATAAAATTCTAAAAGTAACGGGTTTTACATTGAAATATTGCAATTATGTTGGAACGCAATGCAATAACACACTACTATTATCGGTAGTATTAGCGGAGTAAAAGCGCTCACATATTTTGTTTCCTTATTTATGAAAGATATAGTAAAAAAAGGAATACCATAGAAGGTAGAAAAAATAGAGGTATCAGGAATTGGTCTTTCTATTCAGAAGGGTGTTCAGGGCAAAATAAAAATCAGTATATTTTTGCTTTATACCTCCATGCAATAAAAGCCCGTGATATGGAAACTATAATACATAGGTTCTTCGAAATTGGACATAGCCAAAACGAAGGCAATAGCATGCATTCATGCATAGAAAGAGCTTTAAAAAATAAAGTCCTTTATACTCCAGACCAGAATATATGGACTAATTTTAAATGCGAGATCTCAAGAAGCACCTAGCTCAAGACAGCGACATGACCCTATTGAATCAGCCAGAAGATCCAAGAAATTATGTGGTATCAACGAAAATAATTTCGGTACAGCTACCACTGTCTCGACCGGCTCCGCGATACAATGCGCGACAAAAGCAATCACCATCCCGACAATCATCGCCTCACAAAAACTCTCCAAAAATCGACATACGATTGAGAGACTAGGTACAAAAAAGGCAAATCGAACACTTCATCTTCAAAAAGAAGAAGAATAAGAATAATAGAAGAATGTATGATTACGAACATAAGGATCGTGGCCATTGATGCACGCATTCGACAAAAAGTCATCAGTGGACGAGTCTCCTCGAAGAAAGAACATAATTGCAATAATCTCACGTTATCGAAACTACGGAAACAAAAAAAAAACGGACGATGACGCAACGCAACAACCTACATAATGGCAAGTTAGCAAAATTGCAGATGGAACTAAATGCAACTTAGCGCAATAGCATAAAACGTCGAGGCAGCACACGCCGTCATAGCAATTGTCAACAAGGTTAACGTCAAGGAAGCACCGCACGCGGCCCGCATCTTAGGGACCAGCGGTTAATCACGAAATTACGATGACTACTGAAGAAAAGTACTCCGCAAACTAGCGGCATCCAGTTCCGGCGAAATGGAACTGCACAAAACTGGCACTGACGCGCTCCAAAGGGAGGTAAGACTGCTGCATCTTCAAAAAGCCATCGAGATCAAAGCGACCAGCCAACATACACGGTGTGACCGTGTATGTTGGCGTGTACCACTAATTGCAGCGACCGCGCAGCCTGAATCCTAAAACCACAGCAGCGTGTCGGCACAGATAGAAGAAGAGATAGAAGAGGACATCTCTCTCGTCAAGAAACAGACAGCAAAAAAGCCATACGCAGCTATATTTACAGTCGACTTGTCTTCTCAACCTCGCAAGCAACGTGCCGTCGTAAGCTAGATAGAGTGTTACCAGCTAGTGGATACAGTCTGGTCGGGGGGAGTATGCTTAAGGCAGCCCGTTATAATGTGGCATGTGTCGTTTCGGGCAGTACCAACCTCATTCGCATGCGCAGAGCGGTGCCATACTGGATACGCGAAATCACCCGCTGAGATAGAGAGAGAGCGAGGTCGGTTGTCCAACGGTTGACAACATGTCCAAGACCTTTGCATCAAGTTTTGCCTGCTCACCACTTTTTGTTTGGTGTTCCGGCAGTGGGTTTTATAGTTGAGAACTTGGTTGAGAGTAACACCGAGGTAACGTGGCTTTGGACAGTGCTCGATCTCTACCCCTCGCCATGAGATGTTATTAGTACAGTTTGTGTTTTGTGTTCGGGGTTATTGGTTGGTGCACGATTTACCGGGTCTGAATCCAGCCTGTTCGGCAATGAGGTTAGCCTCCAGTATTGGTATTAGATGGTTCAGCAACATTCTCTCGAACATCTTGAAGGTGTGGCAGAGTAGAGAAATGGGCCGGTAGTTTTTAGGGTCATTGGGGCTCTTGGCAGGCTTGAGGAGCGCTTTTAATTATGTTCTTTGCCACAGTTTTGGAATCCTGGAGGATTTAAGGCAGTTGTTAAAGAGATCAAGAAGCCAGGACACTACTCTGGGCCCAAAATATTTTATTTGGTCGACAGTGATATCATCTACGCCTGCTGCCTTACCCGTTTTTAGTATTTTATGGTGTCTATGATTTCCTGCAGTGAAAAGGGCTGGCCAATTTGGTTTTCATACTGAGATGACTGTCGAACTTTTTGGGTCTTAGGTGTTGTGTCTTCCCGTTTAGGAGGAGTTGGTGGGCCACTTGGTTTGGCGTCACTCGACCAGGGTTGGCAGCGGCTGGTGGGTCATCTGTGAGTTTTCTCACAGATCCCCATGCCTTCTTCAAGTCAGTGAGAAAATAGGACGTGACCACGAGCATCGCTCCCACTCCACCAATGGTGGATAAATCAGTAAATAAGCCTGTTATTTATTTTGTAAGACATTGCTTTATTAAATCATTGAGTAGTAATAAATATACTGCAACCTGACTGTGGTAGCTCTCTTCATTCCCGTAATATTATGTAATTTAATTAATTAGTACTGTATTATTTGATCAAATATTATATTTGCAATATAATATTTGTTTGTTACGGGGATCTTCGGGGTCGTCTTCAATGAATACCTTTAATTTATTGCTGTGACTAACGTTTATTATAATTGGATTACAATGACAGAGTGTTCTTAAAACAAATGATACGTTAAAATTTTAGAGAAAAAAAAAGATATCTTCCTATCCTCCGATTGGCCAGTCGTTCGGTTCTGTTTACCGACCCGCTACTACCTTATCGACGTGAGTGGTAGATGCCCGTTGTAGTAGTTTACCGGAGGCTCAGGAGATGGCGTCGATAGTCCGTCGTCGACATACTGCCCGCCTTGGAAGCACCAGCTTCCAATGATGTGATGAGTACTCATCGGTCCACCGGCAAAGGGCATATTTTTGAAAACGCTCTTCGTAGGGTTCCCGTTGTCGTACGTATTTCGGCAACTCGTGACACGCCGTCTGGACCGGGAAACACCTTCGTAACGCGGCCCAAGCACCACTTGAGCGGAGGAAGATTATCTTCTTTGATTAACACCAGGCTGTCGAGGCTAATGTCGTTCTGGTGATATTTCCACTTCGTTCTTAATTGTAGTTCTGATACATACTCCTTAGACCACCGCTGCCAGAAGTGTTGACGTAGTTGCTCAGTTCGCTGGTATCGCGTTAGTCTTGACGTCGGGACATCAGTGACATCTTCACAGGCTGGGGCAGTCAGCGGTCGGCCGATGAGGAAATGGCCCGGGGTCAGTGGAGCTAAATCAGTAGGATCTGTAGACAGAGGGGACATAGGTCGGGAGTTGAGGACAGCTTCAATTTGTGCTAAAACCGTACTCAACTCCTCGTAAGTGAGTCGCGCGTTACCTACTATGCGTCGTAAGTGATGCTTACACGACCGTATCCCTCCTTCCCAAAGGCCACCAAAATGGGGTGAAGCGGGTGGAATAAAGTTAAACTTAATACCCTCGTTAGCGGTGTAATCAATGATTTGTTGAGAATTATTAAAAATGAACGAAAAAACTCCTTTTCAGCCCCTACAAAGTTTTTACCATTGTCTGAGTATAGACAATCGGGTTTACCTCTTCTACTAATGAAACGCTTCAAGGCTAAAATAAAGTCATCAGTACTTAAACTAGAAACAAGTTCTATGTGAACAGCACGTGTGAGAAAACAAATGAACAAACATATATACGACTTTGAGAGCTGAGCCCCCCTCCCCTTTCTATTTAGGACGTACACTGGCCCCCCCAGATCCATACCCGTTCGAATGAAGGGAAATCCAGAGTCTAAACGGTCGGAAGGTAAACTTCCCATGATGGGTGTTAAAGTTTTACCCCGCAATCGAGTACAAACGACACAGTCACGCACTACCTTTCGAACTAAATTTCGCGCGCCTAGCGGCCACCATTCCTCGCGTAAGTTAGATAAAAGAAGTTGAGGCCCTCCATGAAGTAAGCGTTTATGTTCGTTTTGTACTAGAAGTATTGTGAAAGGATGGCTACTACATAGCAAAATCGGATATTTCTTTGCGTAATTAAATTCAGACGAGTTAGATAGTCGACCTCCCACTCTAATTAACATATTTTCATCAAGAAATATATTCAAACTCGAAACCCGATTTGTTTGTTTACTATTTCGTTAAGTGGGATATTACTCAATAAACAATTGTATATGTCAGGAAAAGAGTCAACCTGTGCTAACTTTAATAACATCGTTTGCGATGCGTTCAACTCAGCTACTGATAAGGAACCGGTTTGTTGATGTGTGTTCCCGAGTATTCTAACGCGTAAATTATAAATGAAACGCAAAACATATGCACCTATACGCTTCAGTTTAATGAACGATGAATATTTATCGAATTGAATCACCTGATTAGAAAAAGTACATACTAAATTAATTGTTTGGGACTTTAATTCTGGTAAATTAGTAAGATTAACGGATTCAGTACATAAAGTATTATTATTCAAAAATTCGTGATTATTATCTTGTAAGTAGGATGGGCCATTCCACCACAATTTACTTTCAATTAATGAATCAAGTAGTAAACCTCTGGACAATAGATCAGCTGGATTATTTTTGCTACTCACATGCAACCACTCGGCGTTATGAGTTAGTTCATTTATCTCTGAGACTCGATTCTGCACAAAGGTTTTCAACAGGTGTGGGGACATGCGTAACCAGCCTATGACAACCATTGAGTCAGTCCAGAAATAAACCCGAGAAAATGTTAATAGTAATGAATCTGTTATCTTTTTATAAAGTCTCGCTCCCACTAGGGCACCGCATAGTTCAAGCCTAGGTATGGTAAGAGATTGTAATGGGGCTACCTTGCTTTTTGCACATAATATCCTAACTGTTACGGGGGAGTGATCGCTGTAGGATCGTATATATGCACAACTACCATAGGCGTTTTGAGAGGCGTCCGTAAAAATGTGAAGTTCTTTATACTGTACATTATCGCCTAGTGAATGACGCGGGATCCGTAATTTATGTAAACAACTCAGTGAGCAAATAAAATTGTTCCAAATTACTACAAGATCCTTTGATACAGGTGTATCCCATTCTTGTTTATCTAGCCATAGCTTTTGCAAAACTAGTTTGGCCTTTATGACTACAGGTGAAAGAAGACCTAAGGGGTCATAAATTTGAGATATGACTGATAACATTATTCGCTTAGTTAACTGTATATTAACGTTATCGCTATCAATTTTTGTAGAAAAATATAATTCATCAGAGTTATTGTGCCAACCGATACCTAATGTTTTGTTCTGCGTATAGTCCCCGACGAATGTATGAGCGCGAGAACTATTAGTGACGTCACAGTTGAACGTCCATTTTCGCAGTGGGAAGCACCCTGACTGTAGGACTTGCGACGTTCTCTCACAAATAGATAAGAGCTCGTGGTAGTCATCATGACCCGTACACAGATCATCAACAAAGAAATCCTGACAAATAACCCTAGATATAACGTCGTCATTAGACTCCACTGCCAGCTGTCGTAAGCAGCGCATGCTTAGGTATGGCGCTGAGGTACATCCATATGTTATAGTATTAAGTTGGTATATACCTAGTGGGTCTACAGGCTTATCGCGCCAGAGCACGAGTTGCAACGCTCGTTGGTCTGGTTGAATAGAGACTTGTCGGAACATTTTCTCCACGTCCGCGCATGCTACGTACTTGTACTGTCGAAATCGCAACAAGATAGAAAAAATGTCGGTTTGCAGCGCTGGACCCGGATATTGAATATCGTTAAGCGACTTGTTTGAACTAGTTAAAGCACTAGCATTAAATACTACGCGTAACTTTGTAGTAGAACTATCTTCTTTAAGGACTCCGTGATGAGGTAAGAAGTAGTTCGGTTTTTCGACCTTGTCGATCGGACTCATGTGTCCTAAAGTGAGGTACTCGTTCATAAAGTCTGAGTACATTCGTTTATAGTCTGGGGAACGTTCCAGTTTCCGCTCCAAAGACAAAAATCGATTTTTTGCTAAATTATAAGAATCTCCTAATACGTCAGGGGATTCCCGTAAAGGGATGCGAACTGAAAATCTACCCTCTGATTCACGCTTAGTAGTAGTGGTAAACAATTCTTCACAAAATATTTCATCTTTAGTAAGAATGTTATTCACTTGGGTTACGTTTTCTAACTCCCAGAACCGTTTAAGTTGATCATTCAAGCTTTGTGTAAAATTACATTGAATGTTATCAATTTTATTATTATAAGGCGCCTTTATAGGACCCGACAGCAGCCATCCCAACTTCGAATTTTGAAGAAATGGCCCGTTTACCAATCGGATTCTATTACCGTCTAATAACTCCCAAAACAGGTCCGCACCTATTAATAAATCGATTTCGGAAGGAATGTGGAAGGTGGGATCCGCAAGGCGTATATTATCCGGAATACGTATAATGTCTAGATTTATGTTTGTAGTGGGTAAACTGGCTGTTATACGCTGCAATACAAAACATAAAACTTTCGTACTGAAATCGCATGATTTGGAACGCATATGTAATTTACATGAATGGTTTGTTTGTGTCACTGACTGTGCGACACCTGAAATTTGAATAGTGGACTGTAATAAAGGCACATTAATTTGTTTTCTAAACGCATCTGAAATGAAACAATGTTGACTGCCGTTATCCAACAGCGCTCGGGCTGTATGGAAACGTTTGTTATTGTCGGCTACTTCCACTAACGCTGTACATAATATTACTGGTTGTAATATATTGTGTCGTAGCGTAGATCTCTCGTCGGCGCATGCATTCATACTACTAACGTATGTATCTATAGATGTAGAATGCAGCGCAGTCGACGGAGCGGCCGGTAACGATTGCACCTGCTCAGTGTCACTAGCCGATGCTAAATGAAGTAGCGAGTTATGCTTGTGTTGGCATTGTTTACACGGCCCAAAGGTGCAATCTGATAAGACATGACCGATGCGTAAACAATTCCTACATAACTGCTTACCCTCCACGACTTTAATTCTATCCTTTATAGATAAATTTAAAAATTGAATACACGTATAAATAGCATGATTACCATTACATAACGGGCAAGTATAGTTACCTTTTGACTTAGATTTATTTTTAGTTACAGAACTGCTGGTTGTTATGTAACTGTGTGCAGACGTATTACGCTTTTGTGAATGCCCCTTAGATTCGTTATTTAATTGTTCATTATGAGATTTATTGTGACTTATGGACTCTAACATGTCTGCCTTCTTCCTCAAGAAGGTGAGAATATGATCCACCTTCAACCTTACGTCGGAATCAACTTGAATAGACCCCTTCTCGCTTTCCCATTCACGTTGCGTAGCCGAATCAAGTTTAGATTGAAGTAAATAAATAATGAGGGTATCCCATGTATCGGTGGGTTCGCCTAGGGACGTGAGGGAACGCATATTTCATAGAACGGTGTCTATGAGTTTCCTAATCTGTGACGAGGACTCCTGCTTTAAAGGTGAAATATTGAACAAAGCTTTTACATGATTTTGTACCAAAAGTCTAGTATTGTGAAACCTATTTTCTAAAAGCTCCCATGCGTGAGTATAATTTTTTGGGGTGAATTCAAACGAACTTATAACCTCTAAAGCTATGCCACTTAGTGAAGAACGCAAGTAATGAAATTTCTGGATCTGATCTAAATCGGGACAGGTATGGATCATAGTAATGTATGCATGTTTGTATTCTAACCAGTCATCAAAATTACCACTAAATGTGGGTAATTTTATTTCCGGCAACCTACTCTTCCGACTTGAACACATAATATTATTATTAGGTCTCGAATACTTGTTTTCAGTTTCCGTACTTTCGACTAAACTTTCAGCTATTGCTAATGCACTAAAATATAATGATTCGAAATATTCAACGTATTCACTATTAGAAGTGGTATCTGAATCCGAGCACAAAAGTTCAATTTTATTTTCTATTTCATTAAAGGTTTTGTAACAATCTTGAACTGCTTGCATTCTAAACTTTATTTCTTTTATTTGTAATGTAGATGGACCGTTAGCTTGAAAGGAATTTAAATATTTTTGAAATTGGGTCAATCGCCCTTTTAAATTACCGCGCTGACGTCTATGGTTAGCAAGCTCGTCTTCACGCATTTTTTTTTGGTGATTACGAAGCTTGTGGAGCCGTGGAAGGAACCACTAAATTATCACCACCCATTATGAAGGCCTAAGGTAAAGAATAGGATAAGGTACTCACGATTTTTTCTGCACACGAAGTTGTAAAGGTAACGGTTGACGGTAGGTGTAACGTTGAAAATTCTGTAATTTACAAACGATACGAGTTTAGCACAAATTGGGATGAGGAAGGTATAGACGGGATCAAAGACCTGACCGTTAACTGCTGTATTGTGATGCGCCAAAGTGACTTGATGCACCGGCATCCGACTTGCACTTCTCCTGGATTCTTCTCCCAGCAAAAACGGCAAATCACCAAATCAGCAAAATCCGCAAAATCAGCAAAATCAGCAAAATCCGGCTCGACAGGACCAAATGTTTGTTACGGGGATCTTCGGGGTCGTCTTCAATGAATACCTTTAATTTATTGCTGTGACTAACGTTTATTATAATTGGATTACAATGACAGAGTGTTCTTAAAACAAATGATACGTTAAAATTTTAGAGAAAAAAAAAGATATCTTCCTATCCTCCGATTGGCCAGTCGTTCGGTTCTGTTTACCGACCCGCTACTACCTTATCGACGTGAGTGGTAGATGCCCGTTGTAGTAGTTTACCGGAGGCTCAGGAGATGGCGTCGATAGTCCGTCGTCGACAATATTACTTATAATCAGTTGACACAATATATTGATGAATAGTTTTGCAAAGTAATATTACCGTAGACACTATGACATGTATTTCCTCGAATAATATGGTAATGTTCATTTACCGTAAACATTTTTAGCTCCATATTTACATGAACAATACTGTAATGCATTATTACTGACCACGGCAGCAATGGGACTAACACGCGAATAATATGGTAATGATACATTGTGTACTATAATTTTTATCTACATTTTCGGTAAAATGTTTTTCTTAAATTACTTTATTCCAATAACCTAATAAAATAAAATTAACATAGAAACTAGTCTGCACAAAAATTAGCTTTCTTTTGACATATCAATTATTGCCATACAATCTACCTGCACTGAGATATAAGCAAAAAACAGTTATTTGCTTCTCCTGTAAAATTTAGAAATTGCGATTATCATTTTATTCGCCGGGGAGGGCGATATTGAGTAGGTCTGAGAATCGGCCAACATCTATTTTTCATCCCCCTAAATGGTGCAGCGGGAACGGGATCTGACGCCACGAGGGTAGGAAAAAATTGGCGGTACGAAGTTCGCCGGGACAGCTAGTAAATTAATATATTGCTCTTTCTGGCAATGGTACACGCAAATTTACTTTTCACTAAACATTTTTTTTTCTCTCATAACACAGAGACAAGACATACCTACAGATTCATCAACCGATTGCAGATACAAAGCGAAAAGAAAAAAAAATATTGCCTGTTTGGGAGCGAATTTATCCAAAAACTAGGGTAATTTATCTTTCAAAGTCGTCACACTTGTGTTACATTCCGCCATAGATAATATTACTATTTATAGCATAAACTTAACGATTTTAAGCATTAAAAAACATTATCTGTCTCATGCGTGAACACGCTGAGCCTGTGTCTATTAAACGTAGTGTATTCAAAGTCTTTGATTTTTTCCGTGTGATGTAGAATCGAGAAGATTGTGAAGGGATCGGAGGAACTTCTTTTTACAACCAGATGGCGGTCGATATATGGCATAAATTGTAATACGGTTGTCAAGATCCAGCTGTAATAAGTTTGCATCACTAACATTTGGCTCGGAGACGCGCGCACTCCACCTATCGTGAACATAAACTACTACACCAGTATTTTGGTTGATAACTTTTTTAGTATTATACGTTGTGTACTTTGATTATTTATATGTCTAGATGGAGTGTCAAATGCGCACAAACGTCTCAAAAAATATCAGCTTGTTCAATCTCATAATACTTACGCGCAGCTCAGTGACGTTCGCGTCGGCTCGGTGTCACAACGTAAAACCCGCGAAAAACATTAAATAAAAACTGTCGAAATATGGCGACAGCACTATCAAAGTTTGCCGGAATTTAAAAGGGACGCCTAAATAATACTACACACATTACCTTTTATGAATAAAGTAACCAAAATACAAGTTAAATTAATTTTTTTTTTTCATCACAACAATATGTCATTTATCACGCGCCATATTTTTAAGTGTTGCCAGTTTTTTAAATCCATGGTTTGGTTCGATTGGAGGAGCCTTGTACCGATTGGGGGAGCCAATGTCCCTCCTTTTTATTGATTTGGATTAGAACATTATTTCCGAAATCCGAAATCCGAAATCCGAAATCCGAAATCCGAAATCCGAAATCCGAAATCCGAAATCCGAAATCCGAAATCCGAAATCCGAAATCCGAAATCCGAAATCCGAAATCCGAAATCCGAAATCCGAAATCCGAAATCCGAAATCCGAAATCCGAAATCCGAAATCCGAAATCCGAAATCCGAAATCCGAAATCCGAAATCCGAAATCCGAAATCCGAAATCCGAAATCCGAAATCCGAAATCCGAAATCCGAAATCCGAAATCCGAAATCCGAAATCCGAAATCCGAAATCCGAAATCCGAAATCCGAAATCCGAAATCCGAAATCCGAAATCCGAAATCCGAAATCCGAAATCCGAAATCCGAAATCCGAAATCCGAAATCCGAAATCCGAAATCCGAAATCCGAAATCCGAAATCCGAAATCCGAAATCCGAAATCCGAAATCCGAAATCCGAAATCCTAAATCCGAAATCCGAAATCCGAAATCCGAAATCCGAAATCCGAAATCCGAAATCCGAAATCCGAAATCCGAAATCCGAAATCCGAAATCCGAAATCCGAAATCCGAAATCCGAAATCCGAAATTCGAAATTCGAAATTCGAAATTCGAAATTCGAAATTCGAAATCCGAAATCGAAATCGAAAGGAATCGCGTGGAAAGTACCCAGACCTATGCAAATTAGTCATATGTACACAAACAAATGCTGCTTTTTTGGGAAATTTTCCTTGTAGCTGGTATCATATTTACGCACACAGAAGCACGAATGCAACGTGTAAAACACGGGCCGCACGCACACATGTTTGCACAGGTTGACTCGTTTTATTTCCGTTGACAGTGGGACGAGGCTCTATCTAGACATTATATAATCAAAGGTTGTGTATAATGGCATTTGGGGTATAATCGATGTGTCATCTAGCCAACATTCAGTTAAAATTATTACATCGAAGGTAATTTTACATCTTTTGAGAGTTACAAGAAAATTATCATAATTTTTATTAATGCTTCTGATATTGAATGTTAACACTTTAAAATTGTAATTTGATGAAATTGCGGTACGACAGTGTTCAGGCGCTTCTATGGTATGGCAAGTTATTCGTAATGAGTCTAACTCTTCAGTGTTAGTGTCATCAATCACTGTATGGGTAATATAATAATAATAATAATAATCATTTATTCACTTAGCTTTCACCGAATATAGAAAATTCCAAACAAGTGTGACATAATACAGTGTAAATACAGTAGTTGCTAATGCCATACAATATGGATGTGAAATACCTGGTCAAGCACTTAGTGCAGCTGCCTTCCAATAAAGTTATTATTATATGTATATCATTTTTGTTAAGTGAGTATTTATTTACCCGAATGAGTGTTTCCACAGTGCCAATTTTGAACTTTACAGTGTATAAAATGTGTGATAGTATATAATGTATTTGTTTTAGTAGATTGCTAGCTATTTGATGAGTAACTATATAGAAGTTAATAATGTAGTGTGCAGCTCGTCGTCACTCCATTATAATAACAAAAACACAGACTTGATCATGGGCGTAGTCAGGGGAGAAGAGGGGGACAGCTGTAAGCTGGAGTCCATGGTAGTGAGATAATTCCCACGTGATACTCTCCACGATGTCAAGCCAGGACTTCTTGGATTGATGCGTTCGCGTGGATGTCGGTTATCGGGACCGAACACATCCAGGGTGTCAGTTAACTCCATACCTAATTTTATTAAAATCACTCTAGCCGCTATAGACGTGAAAGAACATCCATACTTACACACTTTCCGCGTTTATAATATTATAATAGTAGGATTTGACAAAAAAGTTTGTAAACATTTACTTATTTATTTATAACAAAGTCGAACTTTATTCGATTAAACTTAATAGTAAACAATTATTTCTCAAGTATTTCTCAAACCACGTTGACTAGAGTTTCAGCATAAATGACGCCATGTTCATTTTCAGCTTTGCAGCCATAGTATCCAGTAGCAGCCTTATTCACTTTGGCGATAGACAGGACGCCATCTTTGTACTGCTGGTTCTCGAGGGCCTTGCCATTGTAGGTCCAGGAGACCTTGGGTTCTGGGAGACCAGTGACCTTGCACGGCACCTCGATATCATGAGCTTCTTTGACATCGAGTTGTTTATCTAGCTTTTCAACGAATTTTGGAGTACCTGCGAAAGTAGAAATAATATATTATAAATGTTGTTGTCTTTGAATGAATTTTACAGCATTAAGTACGCTAACTTTACAAATCGAATACATACGTCGATTTAAAGACGGATAAGAAGGGAAATTTGAATCACGTCGGGCGGGTCTCTGAGTTGGTCAAGGCATTCCCCCTGTAAGGGAAAGATCGCGGGTTCGAATCCCACCCGAGAAGATTTTTTTCCGTAAATGTCATCTTCTTTTTCTTCATCATCCTAGCGTTAATCGTAGACGCATCGGAAGCTTTCGGTTAGGAGTCTGGGGCCCGCTTTACCAATCTAACTGCGGCTTTGGCTAAACTTCGATATTTTCTGTGAAACGACCGCGACAATCCAAAGGCGATATCGAAGCATTGCAGTTAAACCAGTTGTTGGACTTTTGAGGGCTCCAACTATCCGTAACGACTGCCATAGATGTCCGTATAGCAACCGGGACCGACGGCTTAACGTGCTCTCCGATGCACGACCAGACCAATGCAAATATCCATATTCATGCATACAAATATTTGCACTGAGCGGGGATCGAACTTGCGCCTCCTGTGTAGCGGCCAACGAACAACGAACGAGTGACACCAGCGTGGTGCGAACTGCGCTACCTACGCATACCCCGTCCCATACCATTTAACATTATCCGCATAATATTACAAAAGTGCTCATTTTGCGAACTGCACATTCTGCGGAATTGCCTACTCTGCGAAGTGCCCATTTTGCGAAGAGCTATATGAAATAAATTTATTTTATAAAGCTTTTTGTATTATACCTCCATAGTAAAACATATCTACCTTTCTAGGCGCTGTACAATCTAAACCCCAAACATTTTAAATCGCCATAATAAGAAATTATCTATTTCTTTTTTATTTTTCTTTTCTTCCTTTTTTTTCTTCCCTCCTTTACTTTTCAAATCTGTTGTTGGGTGGGGACACCTTTAAGCATTGTCCTGTAATCATTTACTAGCTGAACCGGCTAATTACCTACCACCATTTCTTCCCGCCCGCGTGTCGTCCGATCCCGTTCCCACTGCACCCTCAACTATATTTAGCATGTATTATACATAGAAACGTTTTTATTGAATTACTCTATCTATTAAAAGAAACTGCATCAAAATCTGTGGCATAGTTTTGAAGATATAAGCATATATTAGGCACGGACAGACCCGGAAAGTGACTTTGCTATAAACTATGCAAAAAATTTGGTGCGTTGCTGTTCTGCTGTGTATAAAGTGTCGAGCACGACGTTGCGACCTTTATAGAGCTTGTCATTGGCCGATTTTCAGTGACGTCACCCAGTTCGACCAATGGTAATCCCTAACAAGGTTGGTTGAATCAGCTACTCACTGTAAACAACAAGTTCCATGCTGTGCTCCTGTTTCTTGCCGACGCCATTGTTCACTTCACATTTGTAGGTACCCTGGTCTTCTAGACGCGTCTCCTTGATGAGTAGCCTCTTGCCACTGGTGCGGTTGTGGTCGGTGACCCTGTCTCCGGGTTTGGCCTCAATGAGTTTGCCATCTTTGTACCAGTTAGGGAAACCTAGAGGACTGTAAGAGAAAAGTGGAAATAATTCAGTGGCTTTTCAGGAATTATTAGTAAATGGTAAACAATGGGGCCAGAACACCTAGGCTCTTAATATAGCTTCTGGCCTGGGGGTAATCGGTGGAGCCGCCTGTCACCCTAGCAGAAGCAGGTGGCGGCGGCGGCGAAAAGTGCGCCTCCCCGTACCCGGGGCTAGATGGGGCACTAATGGTTCCCACAACGCGAAGGGGGCCATCTCAAAATAGATGGTCCTGGGTCTGCCGGGGTGCGAGAGATATGTTTTCTGCAATCTCATCACCAAAGCCCCAAGACGGCGTGCGATTTAGCCGGTTCGAGTCCGACATAACCCACCTCCACCGGCTCCGTGGGGGTGGTATCCGTGGGGATTTTTCGCACATAAAAACAAGAAATAAGGCCCTTAATGTAGCTTAGCTCGAAAAGGAACAAGTGGCAATTCGTTGGCCTGTTATCGTATTACTATCAACATATAGGTATCTTGGATCTAAATCGCGAGGTATAAAGAGATCTGGGCGCGCGCAGATCCATACTTAATATTATGAATGCGAAAGTAACTCTGTCTGTCTGTCTGTCTGTCTGTCTGTATGTTACGCTTTCACGCCTAAAAAAGCATACTATAGGACAGATGATTACCTTATAGACAAAAATGTCTGGCTTGAGCATAGTGCAGGCCGCTCCTAAACTGCTATAATTACGGCATAATATTTATTCAATTCAATTCAATTCAATTTAAATAAGAACGCGAACTTCTTTATTCTTTATTTTTCTTATTGGAATATATTTGTTTTATATATTGGCATATATTAATGGAACTTGTATTATTTTATTATAAGTTTTTTTATATACTTTAAATTATCATGATTTCGTCCATTTTAAATTTAGTCTTAAGAAATTACTTTTTTGTATATTGACGTCTGTAAAATGCTACAGTGGAGTTCGTTGCGCCGTTTCTTCTCCACTGGTGCCTAGGAAGCGGTGGTAAACTTAGTTTTAAGCAGGATGTGACATCAAAAAGCTTTAGTAGTGCTACACAATTTTGAATAAATACTTTGAAGGAATTTTTACAGCATTAAGTATGCTAACTATACAAATAGGCTAGCCGAATTAAATAGCAAATAGGTAGCCGAATTGGTCAGGCATTCCCCCTGTAAGGGACAGACTGTGGGTTCGAGTCCCGCCCGAGAAGATTCTTTTTCTCTATGTATTCGAAATACTTTGAAGTTTGAATGTTGAATACTGAACCAACGTAACTTACTTATTTAGTGTAGAATTTGGAATTAGGCAAAAATTTTATAATAATACCACATATAACTTGTTTTAAATATCAAAAGTCCAAGTTTTGTGCAAAAATAACATTTGAAGGAGACCTGTGCATAATTAAAAGCCACTCGAATTACTTATTATAATTTAAGTATTATTATCTATTTTGATGATTTGGTCTATCTGAGGCTGAGTCTGTATATATCTATCTGTCTGATATTAAACAGTCCTATTTATGTTAAGGTAATTTTATTGTACAACAATGAAAAAGTTTAAAACTAAAACCCGACTACCGAAAAATCACGCTCTAAAAGTAACAAACAAGAAAATAGCCGTGGTCGTATGCCACTTTTCCCTAGAATATATTGTTTTGTCAGAATAAGTGGCATACGCCCACGGCTATTTTCTTGTTTGTTACTTTTAGAGCGTGATTTTTCGGTAGTCGGGTTTTAGTTTTAAACTTTATTTTTTATTTATATTATTTTGGGGCAAGGTAAAGCTAATAATTTATACATATTTGAAATGTGCTTATTAAGCCCTTTCATTTGATATCAAACACGGCATATTTATCTCAAATTTATTTTTTAACATAGTACCTTATGAGCGCTAGAGGGCGCCACACAAGATTGAGTGACACGTCATATAGCCTATAACCATCGGACGATCAAGCCGCTTGTAACGATACCTCATATGTCCAGTTCTAATCAGTAGTTGAGGTGCTATGAGGGAACAAATGAACATACATACATACATACATACATAGCCTGTCAAAATCATAACCCTCCTTTTGGCTTCGCCGTAGTCGGGTAAAAATACACTTATTTATTAGTTGCCTTGTACGTTATTTTCGATATTTCTTGTTTTCCATATTGATTCTTGGTTAACATTTTGGGATTTCTGCCCTATAGCCATTTCGTAATAATATATCATCATCATCAAAACACCCTTAAGGAGGTAAAATTATGTTTAAAAGTTTGCATGGAAGTTCGACATTTTCAACGAGACGCCAAATTTCATATATTTAATGATTCTGGTTATTATCAAATGGACACTGGGCACTCATGATTATTTTAATTTTATTGACTTATGAAATGCTCAAGTGAGACTTGAACTGACGACCTTTCCCTTACAGGGGGAATGCTCTTACAACTGAGCTATTGAGCCACACCTGAAACATTTCAAATTTCCCTTCTCTTTATATCCGTCTTTAAGGGCGATAATGATTTTCATTTTTCCGATGTTTTTCGAACTTAAAAGTTAGCATAATCTACTATAGGTACTTATAAAAATAAGTCGGGTTTTCCTTCCTGACGATATAACTCCAGAACGCCTTTACCGATTTGGCTAATTTTGGTCTTGAATTATTCGTGGAAGTCCAGGGAAGGTTTTTACGGCGAGAAAAATTCGAATAATTGCCGGGAACCGACATCCACGCGGGCGGAGCCGCGGGCAAAAGCTAGTAAATGCTATAAAAAATTCATTCAAATTTATTGACTTCATTAAATGGCAAAATCTCCCTGGTACTGAAGTACAACTATGTAGTTCAACTAGTTAGTTAGCTACTGCTATAGCGTTTGTACAATCGCAAAATATTTGTATAAATATTGTGAGTTTGATATATAGTTTATCAAGAACTAGCTTTTGCCCGCGGCTCCACCCGCGTGGACATAGCCTATGTCCTTTCTCAAGATCTACTCTGCCCCTATACCAAATTTCATCAAAATTGGTTCAGTGGTTTAGGCGTGAAAGCGTTACATACATACAGACAGAGTTACTTTCGCATTTATAATATTAAGTATGGATACAGGGGTCATCTCATCTGCCCATTGACAGCCTCTGTGGCGTGGCGGTAGTGCACGCGACTGCCACGCAGGAGGCGCGGGTTCGATTCCCGCTCAGTGCAAATATTTGTATGCATGAATATGAGTATTTGCATTGGTCTGGGTGTTTCTATGTATAATATGTATGTATTTACAAAAAAAAAAAGTATTTAAGTATGTTTATCCGCATTCTAGATTCCATAACACAAGCTATAAAAGCTTACCATGGGTCTAGATAGCGTTGTGTAAAATGTTGTGGAATATTTAAAAAAAAAAAATCTCTCAGGCGACCCTTATTTAGGAGCCAATCATGTGGACGCTTCAGTCCATATCCATAGTTATTTTGTCCTTTGGTCGCTGCCGTATCGACGTCATCTGCTTGAAGGTGCTTTGATGTCTCGAGCTTCCCGGGGTTTTTTTTATTTTTATTTAATGTATTTTGGGCGCCAAAGAACATCGGCATATTTATAATGTTTTGTTGGAAACAAGCGTGTAAAAAAGTTGTGTTAGGTATAATCTAAATGCAATGATTTTCTAGAATTATTCAGTAGATTTACTTTCTTTTAAAGGGTTTAATAAAATATAAAGGTCTATTGACTTGAGTATATTTTCAATGATTCCGTTTCCTTCGTGATACGTTTGGATACATTTAACAACCAAACTAATGATACGTCTGACATAAGGTCTTTTAGTCTTATCTCTGTCATTGTTAAAAAGCAAAACAGACCTTTAATTTTGTGATGACTATGCCAGTAGGTATTATTAGAATATTAAAGTAAAGTATCTCTTTATTGTGTACACCAAGGATAAAAACATGTGTTGTTTGTAGGTAGGTACATTTTAGGTATAGACAATAGGCGGTGTTTACGCCTGCTACTGCGGGCACGTTGAGGAGCCGTAACATGGTGCTCCCAGATTTCTATTAGGCGTTATTACTTATTTTTTTGTTATGTACCGCCCTTATATTAATTAATACACCTTACCGACGACTTGCGATCTATGTACGAGCCCTCTGCTCCCAAAAGCTTTTTATTGTGGACATTAAACAAGTAAAGAAGAAACTGGGGTTTTATTATACCAAATCGAAGCCCCAACATCTGGCGACCGTGGACAAAACTTGCAGTTTTCGACGAAATACAATTATCTACGAACGAACATCGGGACGATACCCTGACGGTCTAGCTATTGCGCCGCAGCCAACATTCGTCAAAAGAAGCTATTATTCCTGACTTCCCTGGAGGTGTACCAGCCATTGCAGCCACAGCCGGTCAATGATCAGCAAACAGCATCGTACCGCAGCATCGGCCAATGCAGCTAAGTGTTCCTTCCTTGTGAAATCCCATTATTCTAAGTATTTACAAAATATTCCTAATCCTATTTATCTATATCCTAATACCTTTACTTGTGTCTCTGTGTCCATAATACACAAAATTTATGATAATTATACTACCTATTTCTGTAAAGGTACCTACCCACAAAGATTATAGGTATTTTTCTAAATTATTACAATTATAACATTATTACATTAACAAAGAAGTCCTTCTAGCACTATTACATTCTACTTTAATAATCAATAATCCCGGTAAGGTCATCATATTCTCATTTAAGCAAATATAACAAGTTTTTTTGCCGAACATTCCAGCCCGTACCTACCAACTACGAGCGCGTCAGTTTGATACAATTGACGGCGGCCGGTTACAGACTTGCTGAGAGCACACAGGGCCGCACTCAGGTTCGCCGGGCGAGGAACGTGAGCTAAATTTTAATATTTATAAAAACCATTCAACTTATAAGCATTTATTGCTTGTTACTACTTGTTTTGTTGTTAATACTATCTCACTAGCACTATGACTGGCACAGATGATGCAAATGGTGCTTGTTCAAAGCTTCCACAAAATTTACAGGATCTTTTAGTAAAACGAAGTTCTATGAAAGGTCAAATTACAAAATTCAAGAACTTTTTATCAAATATTACTACAAAGGAAACATTTTCTGATATTGAGATGGGTGAATTAACAATAAAGACACATAAATTTCAATCAATCTATGACCGATTTGACGAATTGCAAAGTCGGATAGAAGTTGCAAACCCTGATAATTTACCTAACGAGATTGATGAGCGTGATATTATTGAGCAGTCATTTATAACTAATATTGCAATTGCTCAAAATATTATTAAAAAACTTAATTCGAATCAAAGTGAGGAAAGCAATTATAAAGACTTAAATTCAACCCAGTTGTCTACAGCTCAGTGCAACAATGAACGTTATAATTTAGACTATAAATTACCTCTTCTTGAAGTACCAAAGTTTGATGGATCTTACTTCCATTGGCTTGAATTTCGTGATTCTTTCTTATCTATAGTGCACAACAATGACCGCATCGCTCCTATTCATAAATTCCGCTACCTAAATTCGTACCTGGCGGGCGATGCAGCACGCGTTATCGCTAACTTGGTGGTATCAAGTGCTAACTATACCACTGCTTGGACATTATTATGTGACCGATACGACAATAAGCGTCAACTGATGAGTCATCATTTAGACTCAATATTAAACATACGACAAATGAATAGCGAGTCTGAAAAATCATTAAGGTTTTTTGTTGACCATATAACTAAAAACTTACGCGCTATATCAACACTCGGTCAATCTACTGACGAGTGGGATTTTTTAATTATTCACATAATGAGTCCTAAGCTTGATAGTGTCACTCGTGAGAAATGGGCGGAGTTCCGTGGCACCTTGAAAGATATTCCTAATTTGCAAGATTTCTTTAGCTTTCTTATTCACCGTGCTGAGATTCTACAGTCTATAAATCGTTGTGATTTACATACTAAAACAAAGTCTCAATCTCAATCAAAGCATATAATTTCTAATAGTAAACATAATCAGTCCTACGCTACTAATCTTGATAATAATTCTATTTCTACTATTTCATGTGTAGTTTGTAAAGGTAGTCATCGCATTTACGACTGTCCCAAATTTGTGGCCAAGAGTGTAGATGATCGAATTAAGGATGTAAACAGATTAAAATTATGTCATAACTGTCTAAGAGTCGGCCACAATGTGCGATACTGTCGTATGGGTCCGTGTCGTGTATGCAACGCCAAACATAATAGCCTTATACATAGGCCGGCTACCAGCAACGAAGTTTCCAATATTATTACCCCGCCAAATGAAAATGGTGGCGATGGTACTGTTGTAAATTTTTCTAAGCAAACTGTTACACAAGTTTTACTGTCTACTGCCTATATTGAAGTTTGTAATCCTAAAACAAATCAGAGGGAGAAGGTTCGAGCCCTTTTGGATTGCGGTAGTCAGTCATCATTTATAACTCAATCTCTCAGAACTAAGTTAGGTTTAGAACCTATTTCTAATAATTTTAATGTCAACATCATTGGCATAGGAAACAAGATATCTAATCAGGCTACAGAACTGTGCGTAATGCAATTGAGATCTTTGATGAAGCATTTCAACGTTACGTCAACCTTTCTAGTCTTATCAGCGTTAACTGGTGATATACCTAAAATACCAATTAATATCAAACAACTAAACATTCAAAACGACATATTTTTAGCAGACCCTAACTTTCACCAGCCAGCACCTGTTGATGTCCTAATTGGTGCCGATCTTTTTTGGGATCTTCTTGGCCGAGACCAACTCTCTCTCGGTCCTAAGCTACCTATATTAAGAAGCTCTCAATTCGGTTGGTTGATTTCTGGTCCTATCAGTATGAATTTTCCTCCAAACAATCAATTACATAATACTAATATACGTTGCAATCAGTCAATGATTTCCTATACGTCATCTGACGACTACATTCATAATGAGCTCAGTAAGTTCTGGGATATAGAGGATATTCCTCAAACGAAACCTAATTTAAGCCAAAGCGAGAAGGCATGCGAGTCACATTTTTTATCTCACACCTTCCGCCTCGAGACCGGTAGATTCTCAGTAGGTCTACCTCTAAAGGACACACCCGATTGTCTTGGTGAATCCTATTCATTAGCTAAGAAACGATTATTAAATTTAGAGAAAAGATTTCGCAAACAACCTCAAGTCAAGTCCCAATATATCCAGTTTATGCGTGAGTACGCAAACTTGGGTCACCTTTCAGAATCCAACTTATCTATTTCTGATACGTCATATTTTCTTTGTCACCATGCTGTATTTAAAGACAGTAGTGAGTCTACGAAAATTAGAGTCGTGTTCGATGGCTCGGCTCCTACGTCATCAGGTCTATCTGTCAATGATATCCTTCTAGTTGGTCCCAACATGCAGGATTCGCTTTTCTCCATATTGATAAGAGCTCGTCAGCATAAGTATCTCCTCACGGGTGACGTCGAAAAGATGTACCGTCAAATTCGTGTCCATGAGGAAGATCGTAGACTTCAACTTTTATTGTGGAGAGAAGATGAGTCCATGCCTATCAAAACGTACGAACTGAATACTGTAACTTACGGAATGGCAAGTTCCAGTTATTTGAGTACACGTTGCCTATGGCAGATCGGTGAAGAAACAACTGATCCTACGATTAAAAATATAATACAGCATGACTTTCTAGTAGACGATCTTATCACTGGTTCTGAAAGTGAAGATTCACTACGCTATATTCACCAATCAGTCACTAATGCACTGAAGCAAGGGTGCTTTAACCTTCGTAAATTTAAAACTAATATGCCATCTTTATTTGATTCATCAGACCACCAAGACGACAATCTTATGGTTAGCGAGTCTACCAGTACCTTGGGTCTAGGATGGAACCCATCCACTGACAAATTACATTTTCCTATTAAACTTCCACTTGATTCTAGTTCTAATGTTTTAACTAAGAGATCTATGCTCTCTTCTATATTTAAAATTTTCGATCCCCTAGGATTAATTAGCCCATGCGTGATAAAAATGAAAATTTTATTGCAGCAACTATGGCGGCTAAGTTTAACTTGGGACTCTCCGGTTCCGCATGAAATTCAAAGGGATTGGATAAGATTCAATACTGCCTTACCATCTCTTCTAACATTAGAAATTTCAAGACGTGTTCTTTGCGATGAGCCTATAGCCATTGAACTACATTCATTCAGTGACGCATCCCAAGAAGCATACGGAGCATGCATCTATTTGCGCTCTGTACATGTAGGGAACGTAGTTACAGTCAAGTTGCTCTGTTCTAAATCTAAAGTTGCTCCAATTAAGAGTACAACTATTCCCCGACTAGAATTATGTGCTGCTTTACTTGCTGCAAGGTTATGTAAAGCAGTCAGGGATTCATTGCGATGTAAAATACTTTATGAAGTACACTGGTGCGATTCTTCAGTTGTACTGGGTTGGCTGCATGCTGACTCTCAGAATTTAAAAACCTTTGTGTCAAACAGGGTTGCCGAGATATCGGAATTGACAGACTCGGCATCGTGGCGTTATGTTCCCACATCTGTTAATCCTGCAGATCTCATATCTAGAGGAATTAGTCCCGATCAGATAGGCAGAACTAATCTATGGTGGTCAGGTCCTCCATTCCTCATGGAGCCTGAAGACACTTGGCCTATTTTATCAAAGAAAATTAATACCAAGGACTTACCTGAGACTAAACCTAATTCTATTCTTACATGTAATACTGCAACTAATAATGATCCTATAATTGTATTTACAAGGTATTCTAACTTAATTAGAATAAAACGATCTTTGGCTTATGTTTTAAGATTCATAAATAATTTAAAAAATAAAAATAATAAACACACTGGTAACCTAACTGTTGAGGAATTAAATAATTCATTTCTTCATTTGTGTCGTTTGTCCCAACAAGAATCATTCTCAAACGAATACAATTTATTAAATAGTAAGAAGGCATTGAGCCCTAAGTCAAACATTTTATCATTGACACCATTTCTAGATGATGATAAAGTAATAAGAGTTGGTGGTAGATTAGAGCTATCAGATTTCAATTATAATAAAAAACACCCCATTCTTTTGCACGCATCTCATCACCTTACCAGATTAATATTTGAATACGAACACAAGCGTGGACTACATGCTGGTCCGCAGTTGTTACTTGCTATTGTTAGAGAATATGTTTGGCCTGTAAACGGTAGGCATTTGGCGAGACGCACGTTTCGCAATTGTTGTAGATGTAGACGGTTGCAAGGTAAAACACTTAACCCAATAATGGGAAATCTACCTTCACAACGTGTCACACCAAGCTTTCCATTTCAAGCAGTGGGAATGGATTTTGCTGGTCCCTTTTTTATTGTAAGTAAACGAGGTCGTGGTGCCTCCATAATCAAATGCTATCTTTGTTTATTCATATGTTTAAGATATAAAATTTTACATTTAGAAGCAGTTAGCGATCTATCTAAAGATGCTTTCATTATGACGTTCCGTAGGTTTGTGTCACGTAGAGGCAGGCCAATGGAGGTATTTTGCGACAACGGACGCAATTTTGTTGCAGGAGCTAAAGATATTAACGATTGTTTTAAAAATTCTTGTAATAATTTATCTGACTTTGCATGTTCGGAAGGCATCAAATTTCATTTTTCGCCAACTTACGCTCCTCACTTTGGCGGCATTTTTGAGGCTGGTGTGCGTTCAGCAAAGTTTCATATCAAACGCGTTATGGGAACTTCTCATTTAACTTTTGAAGAGATTTTAACTCTTTTTGCACAAGTTGAGGCTATTCTAAATAGCAGACCTCTCTATCCTTTATCCACCTCTCCTGACGATCTACATTGCCTTACTCCTGGGCACTTTCTGATTGGTCGAGCTCTCACCGCCCTGCCATCACCTGCGTTTCAAGATTGCAATCCAAGTAGCTTGCAGCGGTATGCTCGTCTACAGCAAATACTACAACATTTTTGGCTGCGATGGCAACGAGAATATATAGCCGAGTTACAACTTCGTCGCAAATGGAAGACCAATAAGGCAACTGCCAAAATTGGAGACATGGTCTTGCTACAAGAAGATGAAGTACCACCCTTATGTTGGAGACTTGGACGAATAACGAAACTTTTTCCTGGTCCCGACGGGATATCACGTGTCGCCGACGTCAAGACAGTACGAGGAACCGTTCGGCGACCACTGGTTCGCATCTGTCCACTACCCACCGAAGAAGACTTCATGGAGGGTTGAAACCTTGGGAGGTTTCAACGGGGGGAGGATGTTTACGCCTGCTACTGCGGGCACGTTGAGGAGCCGTAACATGGTGCTCCCAGATTTCTATTAGGCGTTATTACTTATTTTTTTGTTATGTACCGCCCTTATATTAATTAATACACCTTACCGACGACTTGCGATCTATGTACGAGCCCTCTGCTCCCAAAAGCTTTTTATTGTGGACATTAAACAAGTAAAGAAGAAACTGGGGTTTTATTATACCAACTCGAAGCCCCAACAGGCGGCCTTATCGCACAGTGGCAATCTCTTACAGGCAACCTTTGGATAGAGAAAGAGATAGAAACCATGTTTGGGTAGCATGGTGCACAAGTCCCACTGTGTATTGTACTTAGGACACGTTTTATACAATATACCTAAGTATACAAATAAATATAGGTACATACACATATACATACATACACATATACATACATACACATATACATACATACACATATACATACATACGTATATACTACATACACATATACATACATACACACATACACATACATACGTACATTCATACATAACCTATCTTACGGTTTATGGAGGTGTGACCAATGTGTCTACATGTAGCCGATGTCCCGCAGGTAGTAATCATACACAGTTTTTTTAAAAACTGGTAAGGATTGTGCACGTCTAATTCTTACCGGCAAAGCATTCCACAGGCGAACAGCTTGGACGGAGAAGGATTTGTTAGTGAACTTTGTGGAATGCCCCGGCATTTTCAGTCTCAAAATCTCTGCCGATCTCAGAGACCTGGAATGTGTAGCGTCCAGAAACTCGAATCGGTTTTTAAGGTAAGAGGGGGTAGCAGGATTGAAGAGTATGCTGTACAATAGTGAGAGTATATGAGTATTCCGGCGAAGTCGGATAGGCAACCACTTGAGCTTTCTTCGATATTCGGAAATGTGATCATATTTGCGTAGACCAAATATGAATCTTATGCAGAAGTTCTGGAGTCTCTCAAGCTTATTCAGTTGGTCTTCAGTGAGATCTAGATAGCTGGCATCTGCATAATCAAGGATGGGAAAGAGAAGCGTCTGTACTAGCGCAATCTTGGTGGCAACAGGCAAGAAATTACGGAGCCTACGCATGGACCCCGCAGCTGCGAACATTTTACGGCTAAGTTCTTGTAATTGAGGGCCCCAGGATAAGCAGCTATCGATATGTATCCCTAGGTTCTTGACTTTGTCGCTGTATGTGATGCTAGTTCCATTACACGTGACCTGTGGGAGCGTTGACCACTCAATCCTTGCGATCATCCAAGGGCTGCCTACAATGATAGCTTGAGTCTTGCTCGGGTTCACCTTCAGACCGTACGATGTGCTCCATTTGCAAATTGAATTCAAATCAGCGTTCACAGTATCAACTGCCTTGTTCAATTCGTTCAGTGGAGCTTGGGAGTAAATTACAGTACAGAACACAAACAGGGTCACGCTGCAATGAATCAAGGGACACCGCAACTCTCTCGGTAACGACGCAGCCGATGAATTAGCCAAGAGAGGATTAGAGGCAACAGTATATGGCCCGGAACCCATACTACCTATACCTCAAGCACAGGTCAAAACTTGGCTGCGAAAAAATAGAGAAGAAATCCATCAAAAAGCATTCTTACAATAATCACATTCTTCAGATGCAGGCAAACTAAGAATGCAGTCCCGGTAGCATCAAAAACGTTTAGCCAAAACCTCATTAGGTTAAAAAGGGACCAGATCCACAAGGTCACAGGCATCTTGACCGGTCACTGCCCCCTAAACAAGCATTTATTTATAATAGGTGTGATGGACAGCCGCCTGTACAGAGGCTGCATGGGGGCAGAAGAAACGCCACATGATTTTGTGCTTACAGAATGCATGAGCGTGGCCGAACAACGGGCGAAATTCCTCCAGTCACCAGCATCGCTCCGGGAAGAGTGTAGAAACCTGAACAGGCTACTGGCTTTTTGGGAGGATCTGGGTTGGTTGGAATGGGATGTAAGACGGTACGCACAATAGCCTAATTAAGAGGCTAAGTGCGAAACAGCCCAGGAAAACTGAACTTATACTATAGTACTATTTCCCGTGGTTATCGCGGCGGAAGTCGGTTATCGCAACCAAACATATCCTATTTCCTTTCTTATGGTACCTATAATCTATCTTTGCGTGTGGGATGGTGGGGGATAAAGCGACTTCAAGTTCAATTATTAGACAGGGCTACGGGTGCCGACAACGCTAGACTGCGGCTGGGCCACAGCCTGAATCTGGAGCGTGGTTACAGGCGTTATCCTCGCCTCACCAGGATACCCTGATTGACGGCCACTCTCTGCAGGTAATGGCTTACCGCCTGGGCTGTAAGGTGTGTGAACCTTGGCTTTCGCCCGGGCTGTAAGGTGTGTGGTGCATATACACCTACGGTTCCATGGTGGAAGCAGATGACCATCACACTTGAGTTGCCAGCCTAGCAGTAGAGATTTCCACGACACACGCTCTTAACGCTCTCCACAGAGCTTTTATGTCGGCGAACATCCCCTGCGTGCTTGAGCCTTCGGGTCTGAGCAAGTCTGATGGTAAGAAGCCGAGTAAGAACGGCAAGTACCTACTTTGGGACGCAACTTGTGTCAGCACTATATCCGCAAGGCACCTTAGTCGCACCCTCCACTACCCGTCGGCCGCCATGAAAGACGCCAGCTCAAGGAAGAGGCTTAAGTACGCCGACTTGGAGCCACTGTACGATTATGTGCCGGTAGCGGTGGAGACCCTTGGGAGTTGGGACAAGGAAGCTGAAAGCTAAAATAAAGAAATTGGCCAGAGGCTCATCGAGGTGATTCTCGTTCCGGGTCGTTCTTAGTGCAAAGGCTGGCCATAACCAGTCAGCGTGGCAACGCAGCAATTGTGAAGGGCACTTATGCACTGGTAGAGATCAGGGTTGTTTGATAGTTTTACAAAAAAACTCGTCTATAAAAAATATTGTATGCAACTAGATGAAACCATAAACTTCACTTTTATGTTAAGTCACTAAACTACTCGACTGTTTTGCCAATATTTTAATTGATCAGTACAACTTAGTGTTTGTTGTAACATAAACAAAAACCAGCGAGCTATCATAACACATTGATACCTCTGCAACTATTGACAGAAGCCACATTACTATGGAAAGTTTCAGGAAACTCCACGTCTCGGGCAGAAACATATTCACCATTTTGTCGTACAAGCTCTTCGTGTACACACATTATCCAACATCAATTTATAATTGAGAATACTAGGTATTACTTGGATTCCGCCCGTTAGCACAATATTGCCAATATTATCAAAGGCGCCAATGCCAGTTGCATAAGAAGTTTCTGATCCAGTTTCCTTAATTGTAGTCGTTGTATAAAGAGTGAAGTGTGAGTAAAGAGATCTGCGGTAGCCTTGTGGTATAGGTAATGGACTGCTGAGACGAGGTCTCGGGTTCGATCCCAGGTTTACCATGGCACACCAAAGGGCACGCCGTAATAGCGGCGGTAAGACCCATCATGGAGGAATGGTTAGATGTTACGTGAACACTGGTTCCGGTAATAAAAAATGAAAACATTTGAACATAGCAGTAATAAACGGTAAATACCGGTAGCTCGCGATTGCGGCGCGTACCCCCATCACTGGGTGGTGAACGCGGTCATTACCTTTTAAGGTAATGCATCGTGCTAACGCGCATATAAAATGAGTCACACGCATTGATAACCAATCAGCGCATTCCGTCAAACGGAGAATCGGCTGATGGGCCCAACACTAACCGACAACAAGAAAAAAAACACGCCCGCGCTCGCGCCGAGGTAGACGGGAGACCTCATTCTATCGCGAGACTTCGCGGCGGTACGTGATAATCTGAACGCGAACGTCATAATCTTAAAACCTAGATAACATATAGTCTAGATTCTGCCAGTTACTATTAATATTGTATAGTATTAGTGTAGTCTACTAGTCTAACATTAATAGCTGTTCCCAATATAAGGGGTAAGTCTAGTGTCCTTAATAAACAGTGCGCGAGTATTAAACGATAGTCACGTAAATAATAAAGTAAAATAACATCTTCATTCGCGTGTAACATTCCTGCTTAGCCCCTAGGAGCTAAGCGTGATGATAGCTCATTTTTAGTACCTGCCTACCTGCGGTCGGGAGTTCGGTAGTTACCTAGTTGTAGTTTGTCTTTGTGTAAATGTAATTAAATTAAATTTAAAGAAAACTGTGATTATCATCGTAATCGTTAAAATGTTGTAAGAAAGTTATTGTATGAAGTGTGTCCATAATATATGTCGCGAGTATACATGTCGACAGACAGCCGAATATAGTAATTGCTTAAGAACTATTCAATTAGTTGTAATGTTTGATTGTTCGTATTCTAAGAGAAAAATCAACACTGTAATATCTCGCCATAATTTTCTATGGATACCCACATTTTGAAAATATGTAAATTGTCGAATTTTAATCTCGTTTTAAATCCACGGTTCAGCTTATATATGTATTATAGTTTAATTATTACTGAACCATTTAATTATGGTTGATTGAACCGTGGTTAACGGGGTTACAGACGTACTTACGATTATTAATTCCGGAACAATCCAGTTTTATTTCTTTGTTTATTGTGTAATTTGTGTTATGTGTACCTACCATTGTACAGCGCCGCCGACCTTAGGGCCCATGTAGAAAATTATACGTTGGGGCCCGGCGCTGTGCATTGGATTCACGCACCAGTGCCTAATCGTGTGGTTGTCTCCCCAGAACTTGGTACCGGCTGGAATACCGGTGTCCAACTGTATACCGGCTGGAATAGTTTCACCGCACCGTACCAGACCGCCTCCGAACCAGCTGAGGTTGCCTGCCCGCTCCGTACCGTCTGGAAGACGGCCTTGGCGACGACCCCGCGGATCGAACTTGCAGCTGCGAAGCCTGGTGACCTTGAGGGGAAGACAACGTCACACTCGCACGGGACCAGCCCGGAACCCCAAGTTGAGTGCATTACTCAGCCTGCCGTTTATAGTGACGTGACCTTGTACCCGAACCGACACTCAACCTTGTCTTAGAGTAGTTATATTATTGTTATAGCAGGACCTACGGATTAAAGTTGTAGATCTCGTACCAATCGTTTTCTTCATCCTTGACCCCGTAGGGCCCCGTATCATAGAGAGGCCACACGGCAGCCTCTACCGGCTGACGCAGGTGATTACCGGATACGGGTGTTTCGGGAGTTACCTGTGTCGGATCCGGAAGGAGCCAACGTCCGAGGACCATCACTGTGATGCGAGCGAGGACACAGAGCTGCACACGCTGACCGAGTGCCCACCGTGGGACACACCGAGGCGGATCCTAGTGGCAGCTCTGGGGGTGGGAGTCCTCACACTCGCCACATTGCTCACAGCGATGGTACGATGCGCGAGCGCTTGGGGTGCGGCCGCCTCCTTCTGCGAGCAAGTAATGCTCGAGAAGGAGGCGGCCGGTCGGGTCCGGACTAGACTCCAGGCCCGGGAAACCCGTGAAGAGCGAAGGCGAACCGGACGTCGGAGGTCGCAGAACGACCTCCATCCTTCATGAGCGCTGGCCTGGGGGTGACCGGTGGAGCCGCCTGTCACCCTAGCAGAAGCAGGCCGCGGCGGCGGCGCAAAGTGCGCCTCCCCGTACCCGGGGCTAGTTGGGAACACCGAGGACCCCACAACCCGAAGGAAAGATATGGTCCTGGATCTGCCGGGGTGCGAGAGATATGCTTTCGGCAATCTCACCTCTGGCATCCAAGGACCCAAGACGGCATGCATTTTAGTCGGTACGAGTCCGACATAACCGCCTCTACCGGCTCCTTGGGGGTGGTATCCCTGGGGATTTTGCGCACGATAAAAAGAAATGGCACACACCAATGACTTTTCGATGCTTTTTGAAGTTATCTGTGTATTTATCGCAGGTTTCTAAGTGCCCGGTTAATGACAATAGGCTCGCCACCTATTACATTGGGACATAAACATAAACTGGCAAAATGTGCTAGCACCTCTGCCTAGCCCTTCGGGGAATACAGGCGTGGGTTTATGTTATGTTATGCTTATGTATAAAGAGTGTGTGTATATTGATGCGAATGACTTCACAACTTTAAGTATTTTGTAACGATGTCCTGTCTGTTCGATGGCTGTACAAAAACTGAGCACACGACCACCTCGCCGTGAATCGTCGAATGAGTAACTATATAGAAGTTAATAATGTAGTGTGCAGCTCGTCGTCACTCCATTATAATAACAAAAACACAGACTTGATCATGGGCGTAGTCAGGGGAGAAGAGGGGGACAGCTGTAAGCTGGAGTCCATGGTAGTGAGATAATTCCCACGTGATACTCTCCACGATGTCAAGCCAGGACTTCTTGGATTGATGCGTTCGCGTGGATGTCGGTTATCGGGACCGAACACATCCAGGGTGTCAGTTAACTCCATACCTAATTTTATTAAAATCACTCTAGCCGTTATAGACGTGAAAGAACATCCATACTTACACACTTTCCGCGTTTATAATATTACTAGCTTTTGCCCGCGGCTCCGCCCGCGTGGATGTCGGTTATCGCGACAAAACATAGCCTATGTCCTTTCTCTAGGTCTAATCTACCCCTTTACCAAATTTCATCAAAATCGGTTCAGTGGTTGAGGCGTGAAAGCGTAACATACAGACAGACAGACAGACAGACAGACAGACAGACAGATAGACAGAGTTACTTTCGCATTTATAATATTAGTATGGATAATAGTAGGATTTGACAAAAAAGTTTTTATACATTTTACTTATTTATTTATAACAAAGTCGAACTTTATTCGATTAAACTTAATAGTAAACAATTATTTCTCAAGTATTTCTCAAACCACGTTGACTAGAGTTTCAGCATAAATGACGCCATGTTCATTTTCAGCTTTGCAGCCATAGTATCCAGTAGCAGCCTTATTCACTTTGGCGATAGACAGGACGCCATCTTTGTACTGCTGGTTCTCGAGGACCTTGCCATTGTAGGTCCAGGAGACCTTGGGTTCTGGGAGACCGGTGACCTTGCACGGCACCTCGATATCATGCGCTTCTTTGACATCGAGTTGTTTATCTAGCTTTTCAACGAATTTTGGAGTACCTGCGAAAGAAGAAATAATATATTATAAATGTTGTCATCTTGACAGCCTCCGTGGCGTGGTGGTAGTGAACGCGACTGCCACGCAGGAGGCGCGGGTTCGATTCCCGCTCAGTGCAACTATTTGTATGCATGAATATGACTATTTGTATTGGTCTGGGTGTTTCTATGTATAATATGTATGTATTTACAAAAAAAAGTATCTATGTATGTTTATCCGCATTCTAGATTCCATAACACAAGCTAGTTAAGCTATGCTTACCATGGGTCTAGATAGCGTTGTGTGGAATGTTGTGGAATATTTATTTATTTAATATTTATCTTTGAATGAATTTTACAGCATTAAGTACGCTAACTTTACAAATCGAATATATACGTCGCCTTAAAGACGGATAAGAAGGGAAATTTGAATCACGTCGGGCGTGTCTCGGTTGCTGAGTTGGTCAAGGCATTCCCCCTGTAAACTCCCTCGCGTAAACTCGGAGTCCTGAACAGAGTGAGACGTTTTTTCACGCCGGAGCAGCGGTGTCTTCTATACAAGACCCAAATTCGTTCCTGCGTGGAATACTGCTCACATCTCTGGGATGGCTCCGCAAAGTACTTATTAGATGCTCTCGACAGGTTGCGGCGACGTGCGGTCCGCATTATTGGGAATCCTGAGGTCACGAACACCCTCGAGCCTTTGCAGATGCGTAGAGATGTTGCGTCTTTGGCAGTTTTCTACCGTCTCTACCATGGTGAATGTTCTGACGAGCTCTTCCAATTAGTCCCACCCTCCCCTTTCCTTCACAGGACGACACGTGCAGGGCTAAGATGCCATCCATTTACGGTGCAGAGTATACCAGCTAGAACCAAGCGTTTCAGTGATTCATTCCTATGCCGCACCACTAAGACCTGGAATTCCCTGCCAGCTCACGTGTTTCCTTCTTCCTACAGTCCCGGGTCCTTTAAGCGGGGCGTGAAAAGGCATCTAATGAGGCCGTCAAGCTGAGTGCCACCACTGTTAACATGGTAAATGTTTACGATGGTGACCCTCTTTCCGAGACTTTGCCTTTAGCTTAACATCAGGCGAGGTGAAGTCAAATTGACGTGTCCTGTATAAAAAAAAAATAATTACCTACCACCATTTTTTCCCGCCCGCGTGTCGTCCGATCCCGTTCCCACTGCACCCTCAACTATATTTAGCATGTATTATACATAGAAACTTTTTTATTGAATTACTCTATCTATTATAAGAAACTGCATCAAAATCTGTGGCGTAGTTTTGAAGATATAAGCATATATTAGGGACGGACAGACCCGGAAAGTGACTTTGCTTTATACTATGCAAAAAATTTGGTGCGTTGCTGTTCTGCTGTGTATAAAGTGTCGAGCACAACGTTGCGACCTTTATAGAGCTTGTCATTGGCCGATTTTCAGTGACGTCACCCAGTTCGACCAATGGTAATCCCTAACAAGGTTGGTTGAATCAGCTACTCACTGTAAACAACAAGTTCCATGCTGTGCTCCTGTTTCTTGCCGACGCCATTGTTCACTTCACATTTGTAGGTACCCTGGTCTTCTAGACGCGTCTCCTTGATGAGTAGCCTTTTGCCACTGGTGCGGTTGTGGTCGGTGACCCTGTCTCCGGGTTTGGCCTCAATGAGTTTGCCATCTTTGTACCAGTTAGGGAAACCTAGAGGACTGTAAGAGAAAAGTGGAAATAATTCAGTGGCTTTTTAGAAATTATTAGTAAATGGTAAACAATGGGGCCAGAGCCCTTAATATAGCTTCTGGCCTGGGGGTGATCGGTGGAGCCGCCTGTCACCCTAGCAGAAGCAGGTGGCGGCGGCGGCGAAAAGTGCGCCTCCCCGTACCCGGGGCTAGATGGGGGCACTAATGATCCCCACAACGCGAAGGGGGCCATCTCAAAACAGATGGTCCTGGGTCTGCTGGGTTGCGAGAGATAGGTTTTCTGCAATCTCCTCACCAAAGCCCCAAGACGGCGTGCGTTTTAGCCGGTTCGAGTCCGATATAACCACCTCCACCGGCTCCGTGGGGGTGGTATCCGTGGGGATTTTTCGCACATAAAAACAAGAAATAAGGCCCTTAATGTAGCTTATCTCGAAAAGGAACAAGAGGCAATTCGTTGGCCTGTTATCGTATTACTATCAACATATCCTGTCACCCCAGCAGAAGCAGGCCACGGCGGCGGCGCGCTGAACAGCGCGTCTCCCCCTTCCGGGGGCGAGTTGGGGACACCGTTGTCCCCCCTCCTGAGGAGGGCCAGACCGTAAGGGATGGCCCTGGGTCAGCCGGGGTGCGAGGGATATGTCTTTGACAACCTCACCTCCGACCTAGCACCAAGACCCACAGTCGGCGTGCGGTTTTAGTCGGTTCGAGTCCGACATAACCTCCCCTTCCGGCTCCGGCAGGGGGGGTATCCGAGGGGATTTCCGCACGAAAAAAAAAAAAAAAAAAAAAAAAAAAGGTATCTTGGATCTAAATCGCGAGGTATAAAGAGATCTGGGCGCGCGCAGATCCATACTTAATATTATAAATGCGAAAGTAACTCTGTCTGTCTGTCTGTCTGTCTGTATGTTACGCTTTCACGCCTAAACCACTGAACCGATTTTGATGAAATGTGGTATAAGGGTAGAGTAGACCATGAGAAATCACATAGGCTATTTTGGTCGCGATAACCGACATCCACGCGGGTGGAGCCGCGGGCAAAAGCTAGTAATATTATAAATGCGAAAGTAACTCTGTCTGTCTGTATGTAACGCTTTCGCGCCTAAACCACTGAACCGATTTTGATGAAATTTGGTATAGGGGTAGAGTAGACCATGAGAAACGACATAGGCTATGTTTGGTCGCGATAACCGACATCCACGCAGGCGGAGCCGCGGGCAAAAGCTAGTGACAAAAACATACATATAAGGAATTTGACGTTTATGACATTCTATGACAATCAAATCACTACATAGGTTTAAAACAAAGTCGCTGTCGCTGTCTGTTCGTCCCTATGTATGTTTAAATCTTTAAAACTACGCAACGGATTTAGAAGCGGTTTTTTTTAATTCATAGAAAGAATCAAGAGTAAGGTTTATATTTATCTAGCTTTTGCCAGCGACTTACAGCGTTATGTTCGAAATAGAAAGGTTTATGACACAATGCTCTTGTTCCCGCGACCCAGACTAAAACCGCACGCCGACTGTGGGTCGTGGTGCTAGGCCGGGTGAGGTTGTCTTCAACATATCCCTCGCACCCCGGCTGACCCAGGGCCATCCCTTACGGTCTGGCCCTCCTCGGGATAGTAGGGAGTGCAGTGGAAACGGAATCAGACGCCACGCGGGCGGAAACATTGGCTGTACGAAGTTCGCCGGGTCAGGCAGTCATTTATATTTGTCACTAGCTGTCCCGGCAAACTTCGTTTCGCCTTAGAAATTAGAATCAATTAAGTAGCTGTATCAAATTCTCCTAATTATTTTGAGAACGGAATGCATTTCGATTCGGGCCCCATACGCGCACGGAGCTCCCGACACTAATAGGTCACCGGGGCCCATACTTACACCTACGGAGCCTATATACCTATGGGACCCATACAACCATATACCTCTACGCTCAAGGGCGTTCATACTACCATAAACCATCAATTTTTCGACCTAAATAAAAAAATTGCCACCATAAACATTTTCGCGGACCAAGCAACGGGCATTTTGTTAATTCAGAAGAATGTCTACTAATTACCCTCTGACGATATTTGCACGCATTATGTCAATTCCATATCAAACGTCAGATAACATAGAAGAATATCATACAGCAGTATTAGAATAATAAACACATTTTTTTCCAATTCGTATTCCAAATTCAAAATTTAAAGTTATGTATTCTTAAATTTTCTAATTTTCCGCGCAATTTTCCTCATTTTTCCTTTCATAAGAACCTTCTCCTAACAATAACGAACACAACAAAAAAATAATTAGCGAAATCGGTTCAGCCGTTCACGCGTGATGTCGTGACCAAGGGAAATAGGGGTTCATTTTTATATATATAGATAGATTGTATTCCAGGATACACCGACCAGCGAACTGCCACTTGTCTAAAAGGGGCTGGAAAGGAACGTTGTTTAAGAATACTTAGACATAGATACATACATACAGTCACGCCTTTTCCCCAGCAGGGTAGGCAGAGATTATAGTATTCCACCTGCTACTATCCTGACATAGATCTTTCGCTTATTCTACTTCCAGAATGGTGCCTTAAAACGTGCCTTATATACCTAATGGTCAAATATAAGATTAAAATATTGGAAGACTTACGTGCCCCCGTAGATACAGTAGATCATCGTCACATTGCCAAGTTGAACAAACATAACTTCATTGCTGAAGTACTGTGGCACCAGTTCTCCATTATTAGGCTCAGGGTTCTCTACAACACTCTTCAAGAAATGTTCAGCCAGTATCACGTCTCCTGTCACAGCAGGAGTTTGAGCCACACAGATATACTTGAAGCTAGGACTAATATCATTATGAGTCACATTCGAAAACCACAGCGTACCATCTGGAGACAAGGTTATCCTTCGATTGAGAATGTTTTCGGTAATACTAGGATCTGAACGCAACTGTGTCTTCCATGTAATATTGGGCATTGGGTAAGACTGTGGTATATCACACTCCAATTTATAAGGTTTTCCGTAAACAGGTGTATGTTCTTGCGTTTCAACTTTACGGGTATTTAGGAACGCTTTTTTCAAGGATATTGGGCGTGTGCTGGCGGTGCCAACGGAGGTTTTGGCGAAACACTGATAGATTCCTTCGTCTTGGGGTTGAGGGTTGAAGAACGTGATGCTGCCTTCACCTTCGCGTTGACCGATATGTTTTAGTGCCTTCCAATCGAAAGGTGCACCGTTCTTGAACCACGTGTAGCTAAAAAAAAGTAATTCGGATTTGTAAGTAGCATTCAATTAGTCTTCTAGAGTCATACGGAGGTAAGATACGATGGTATTTCCAGATCGCAGAACAACCTTCGTCCTCCATAGCGCGGGCCTGGGGGTGATCTGTGGAGCCGCCTGTCACCCTAGCAGAAGCAGGCCCCGGCGGCGGTGCAAAGTGCACCTCCCCGTACCCGGGGCTAGATGGGGCACCGAGGCCGGAAGTGAGAATGCCGAAAGCATATCTCTCGCACCCCGGCAGACCCAGGACCATCTCTTTCGAGATGGCCCCCTTCGGGTTGTGGGGACCACAGTGTCCCCATCTAGCCCCGGCTACGGGGAGGTGCACTTTGCGCCGCCGCCGCGGCCTGCTTCTGCCAGGGTGATAGGCGGCTCCACCGGTCACCCCCAGTCCAGCGCTCATGGAGGACGGAGGTCGTTCTGCGACCTCCGACGTCCTGTTCGCCTTAGCTCTGATGCTGTAAGCTTAGACAATGTCACAACTGATAGGATAAATTTGCTCTAAATATAGTAGGTACAGTCAACGGCATAAATATCTGGACGATGATGTCTCAAAATGATCTTAAAACTCTCGTATTTAAGAGTAAATCAAACTTCGAATACATCGGGAAAAATTAAACGCTCAAGTGGGGCGTGGGACATGAACCCCCCTTACAACAAGTCCTACTTGAGCATTTAATTTTTCCCGATGTATTCAAATTATAAAGAAAACATTCAAGCAAACCAAACTGTTTGTTTTATATGGTATTATTGTCCGAACTGAGGGTGGCACCCAATATCAGAACAATCGCTCAGCTGGGATAAAAAAAAGGAATTAAGATCATTTTGAGTATTTTTTTGGTCCAAATCATTCTGATAAATAAATAAATAAATATTTCAGAACATTCTACACAACACTATCTAGACCCATGGTAAGCATTGCTTAACTAGCTTGTGTTATGGAATCTAGAATGCGGAAAACGTTTAATGGACACTACCCGTGACCAGAGGGCTGGTTTATTCCTTGCGCAAAGGATTGGCATTGCCATTCAGCGTGGTAATGCCACCAGCCTTCTGGCCACCCTCTCGGTTGACGTCGATGGGGAGGAATTCTTTGAAGCCTGAACCTGCAGTTTTGCACATATCTTGTTCTAGATTTTTATTTATAATAATTATTAAGTATTATTATTATGAATGCGGATAAACATACTTAGATACTATTTTATTTAGTAAATACATACATATTAAACATAGAAACACCAATGCAAATAGCCATTTTCATGCATACAAATATTTGCACTGAGCGGGAATCGAACCCGCGCCTCCTTTGTAGCAGTCGCGTTCACTACCGCCACGCCACAGAGGCTGTCTCATAATGTCATTCTGATGATGACTACACGTACACAAACCTTCTAGACAATGATTTGAAAGTATAATTCCCTGGTACGTCTTGTGATTCCCCAAGTGAAGTGAAGACGTCATACTACAGGTATTTATGAGGAAAAATAATAAAAATAAAATGCTTGGTGCAATGTTATAAATTCATACAATGTGAATAATGTGATGGAAGCAGTAAAATAAAATGCTACGAGTACTTAATAGTGTTTATGTTTTACTTTATCATCACTATAGCTCGTGCGAGTTAACATGGCACCTGCCTCGAATTCACCCTCCTCCCGCTTCCCCACGCGCGACCCCGCTCTCGCCGTGCGAGGCCAGTAGCGTCAGCATACACCCCTCCCGCTCCCCGGCGCAAAGCCCCGAGCCAGGTGCCATGTTAATACGCACGAGTTGTAAGTACATGTATAAAACAAAGTCACTGTCGCTGTCTATCCGTCTTATGTATTCTTTTCAATTTTTAAAACTACGCAACGTATTTTGAAGCAGCTTTTTTTAATAGATAGAGTGATTCAAGAGGAAGGTTCATATGTATAATACATGCTTAATATAGTAGCGGGTGCAGTGGGAACGAGACTTGACCCGGGTCCTTAAAGCGGGGCGGGAAAAGGCATCTAATGTGACCGTCAAGCTGAGTGCCACCATTGTTAACAAGGTATATATTTACGATGCTGACCCTCTTTCCGAAACTTTGCCTTTAGCTTAACATCAGGCGAAGTGAAGTCCTTTCTAAAAAAAAAGCAGAGGAAGAAAAAAATTGGCGATACGAAGCTAGTAATACATATAAAGAGTTAAGGAATGGATTCTAAAATATCTGTGTGCGCAACATCAGGGGAACTCGTGCTACCGACTCTGTAAGCACAGAGACTGACAAAGACAAAGCAGAACAAGTCTTTGCAGTAGGTGAATGTATGTATGTAAGGACAATACTCACTCGACATCCTTATCACCGTTCTCGGTGGCGCACTCCAGCAGTACCGTGGAGCGGTTGTCAGCTCTGAAGAGTACCTCAGCCGGCTGCTCCTTCAGCACTGGTAGAGCCTTTTTCTGTGTTGGGTGTGAGGCGCCTGCGTGATTAAACAAAAATCTATACATACGAGTATAAAATTACTTGTCCCAATTGACTGACTGTCTCATTCATCAACGCAGAGCCTAAACCGCTTGACCTACAAACTTGAAATTTTGACTGTAGATGCATTTTATGATGTAAGCATCCACTACGAAAGGATTTTTGGAAGTTCTGCTACTAAAGGGGTAAAATAAGGGTTGGAAGTTTGTATGGAAATCCGTTATTTTTAGAGCTAGATGCACAAGATATCATAAATATGTCTTTTAAGAAATACAATGAACACATGTATTAGCGTTTTTTTTCAAAATTTAACTAATAAGAGGGTAAAATAGGTGCTAAACGTTTGTATGGAAAGTTCGTCATTTAGGTCACTATCAAATTATCTGGAATTCGAAATTTTCTCGGGCGAAGCTGGGACGGGTCAGTTATTATTATGTATATATACCTCTGTTTCTTAGACCTTAATTGTGCTCGATATTCGCAGTAGGTACGGGTTTCTTGAATGTCCTCTAAGGATAGCACGGAGTTTTATAGTAGGATATCAGGTGGTCTGAAGCTAACCGATGCAGATTGATAAAAATAGTTACATACAACTTAAAATGAGGTGTTTGCTCAGCTGTGCTACTCAAGCAAATCACTCGAGTCGCAGGGGTGTCAAACTCGTGCTGCCGAAACTTTGAATTAGATTATAATTAAATTATATATAAATAAAAAGAATTAAAAAATAAAAATAGATTATTAAAAAAAAAAATCCGCGGTAGCCTAGTGGTATGGGTAATGGACTGCTGAGACGAGGTCTCGGGTTCGATCCCAGGTTTACCATGGCACACATCAATGACTTTTCGAAGTTATGTGTGTATTTATCGCAGGTTTATAAGTGCCCGGTTAATGGCAATAGGCTCGCCACCTATTACATTGGGACCTAAACATAAACTGGCTAAATGTGGGTGCTAGCACCTCTGCCTACCCCTTCGGGGAATACAGGCGTGAGTTTATGTTATGTTATGTTATAATTATGTTATAATTTTTAGAAAGAAAGAAAGAAAAATGTTTTTTAATAAGACATGCTGCAGCACACAAAAACCTATCATGACTCACTGACAATACACTTTTACTACAATGTCTTTCTTTTTCGATCATATCAGCACTCGTATTTTGTTGTGCAAAGGCCAGTTATCAAAATACATTGAAGTATAACGTATTGCAGAAAAAAAAATTACTTACACAAAACTAAGGTCGCCGCTAGAACGACACAACTCTTCAGGGTATCCATTTCTAACCTGAAAAAGAAAGATTATATTTTAGCTTTAGGTTTAATGTGGCGGACATTGATTTGTTTTTAGTACCAACATTTTTGTGGCCCCTTTTTTTGTTTAGGCGGGCAAAAATGTTATCTTCCGCCTTTCAGAGGCTCGTGGAAGCTGCACGTGTATGTAAGATAAGAAAAGATAACTTTATTAGACAACATATAAAAGAAAACAAATAAAAATTTATCCATCAAGTAACACTGTGAACACTTCAAGTTAACATGTCTAGCCGCAACAGCCATCAAGACTAGCCCCTCCCGTTCCCGTGCTAGTAAAATAACTGTGTTACAGTACAGGTAGGTTAAGGATAATCTCAGACAGCACAATTGTAGCCATCGCATGGTTACTTGATATGGATTTTCTGAATCCCCAAACTAGGTATGCCTGTTTGTCGGGGACCAGGTAGTGGGGCTCTCACCACACTGAACGACCTGCCGTGTGCCATACGCCATCTTTGAGGCCCAAGTCGTTGCACCTGCTAAACATCGGATATCGGGCCGTCTTCGCAAGACTTGCAATAGAGTCTATTGCAAGTTTTGCGAAGACGACCCAGACGTCAGAGGTCATTCAACAACAAGGCATAAGAGCAGGGCCTCGATTCTTCTAAAGCAAAACCACGTCATGCCACGGACACTGCAAAATAATTGATTTAATTTTAAACTTTAAACCAAAATAATTAAAACCTAAAATGAAATGGCTTTTTGCAGAGTGAGTGAAAAAGTGTACGATTAAAACTCTTTTCATTCAATTTCGAACTTTAATTGTATAGAAATTATGTCTAAAATTTATTGCCATTTTTGCAGTGTCTGGGGTACCGTACTTACGACAATGGATTTGCTTTAGTAGAATCGAGGGCTAAGTCTGGGGGTGACAGATGAAGCCACCTATCACCTTAGCAGTAGCAGTCTTGCGAGTGCAAGTGGGGTCAACATGGTTCCCCCACCTGAGGCCTATCTCAAAAGCGGGAGATGGCCCTGGGTCAGCCGGGGTCGTGAGAGGGCCGAGGGGCGTGCGAGGGGGTATTACCCTGATTGCTTTCGCGGCCATCGCGACCTCGGAGTTCTGGGTCCGTCGTCCGGCTCTTCCTCCTTCACTAAGCAGTCGTGCAGAGTGGTATCCGAGGGGATTTCCGCACGAAGAAAGGGCTCTGACCCAAGCTGTGTTCTCAGAGCTGGACTTGGGAGGGAAGACGGCGCTTGCAATAAAAGCCAATAAATCAAAATCTAAACAGGGAAAGCAACGAAATAATCGTTAAGATGATGTTGATGATAGGTACCTACGTACACGACGTGAGAAAAGTAAGTAAAATTACAACTTAATAAAACCACAGTAAATATTTACAAAGTTAAATGGAATCGAATCGAGAACTTCCTCCTTTTCGCAAGTTGGTTAAATATAGTAGAAAATATTACAACACACCTGTCACCTGTCAACTGGTTGGCGGGAAACTAGACCGCAATATGGCGGCGACGCGCTTTTTATATCGTTCAGGAATGAATCACCTTTGTTATGAATAGTTATGATACTCATGATGGTCGTACAACCTTAAGGGCCGCTCTACACTAGTGTCGAGAATTTACGCGCGAATTCACGCCGTGAATTACCCTTCACATTCACGGGACGCTCTCAACCATTCGTGAAAACCGCCGTGAAATGGATGTAGAAGCTGTTGCTGTAATAACTTTTAACAGTCAGCAACTGAAAGATATTTGTGGAACAAAAAAAAGTGCTCAAGATGATCCTACTATCTTGGTTTTCCTGCCTTCCTGTTTTTTTGTTTTTTTTTGTTTATATACTGGGTGTAAGGGGAACACTCCCGAAGCCGAAAACCCCTAGTAGTAGGTACTCCAGGTACATAACACATTGGCATAAAAATAAAATCGATTTGGACAAAAAAAAAATTATACGAATTTTTTTTTAAATTTTTTTATTTTTTATTTTTAATTATTTGCTCTCTATCGTGTTAGTAAAGCTAAATGAAACGGTAATTTCATAAAAAAAACACCACTACAAAAAAGCACGCGCTTGGGGCTAGTTGTTTTGTCTTTGTAGTGATATTCTTTTTATGAAATTACCGTTTCATTCAGCTTTCGCGCATATCGTATACCACATATTTGTACCCGCATCCGGGTACGAATATGCACCTATACATGCGGGTACGAATCAGGGCATTAACAAATAATTGATTATTATTCGAAATTGTAATTTCATCTCGCCATAGTCGCCATTATCACGACCTTGTCGTTTGCGATGTAAGGATAAGATATACAAAAACCACTGAACCTCTCTGAGTTCATGACAGTTCACCGTTCACGGTCAATCGGATAAGAGCACCTCTACATGTTAGCGAACACACTGATTGGGTTTCGTACATAATACCGAAAGTTAAATAATCTAACAACAATAGGTCGACAACGATTGGTCGGACGATCAAATCGTCGCTGGTAAGTTAGGTCGAAACGTTAATACGTCGAGGTATTATTACGTGGAAAATGCAGTAGGTCGAAAGATCAAATTGTCGCTTATTCGATTATTTAACTTTCGGTATTATGTACGAAACCCGTTATAAAGTTATAAGTATACTTCTGATTTGTGGCTTGTTCATTTAGTAAAAGTTTAATGGTTTGGTATAATCCTCGTTTCTGTTTGTCTAACAACTTATTACAACGTCTGTGCCTTTTTGAAAATTTCTACTTTAAGGGGAGGACAATAGATCGTTTGTATTTTTATAACACGTAAATATTTCGACCTAACCTAACTATGATCGTCCGACCAATCGTTGTCGACCTATTGTTGTTCGATTATTTAACTTTCGGTATTATGTACGAAACCCGGTTCGATTTGGGGCGGCGGCTAACGCTCGGCCAATAACCTTTCAACGTTTTGCTAAAAAAAAAACAAGACAGATTTTACGCCCAGTTATGTGTGTAACCAATGACCAACACCAAACCAACGGACGTTGGCACCAACACAAACCCCTACTCTACGCATTCACCAATGCACTGGCGATTACGATGGCCAATACCTTCGCCAGCGTGTATAGCCGGTTTTTTGTTTCGTTCAGAAATGATCACAAACATAAACATATTAATATTTTAGGTTTACCTATACTTTGAATGGCTTCGCAACGTCTCCGCGTATGACATGATAAACTAAACTTACATAAAGACTCGTCTACACGTGTCCGCAACGCTGGCGCGGGGGTCGAAGGGTATGCGGGCGGAGGTCACTGGCTAGAAAAATAGACGGTCGCTCTATTCTCGCCAGCGTTGGCAGCCAGCGCTGGCTTGGTTTGAAAAACTGTTTAAACAAGGCCAATACCAAGCCAGCACTGGCTGCCAGTCTTATTGGCAGCCAGTGTTGGCTCCGTGTAATTTATGCTTTACATCATAAACATAAACTCATGCCTGTATTCCCCGAAGGGGTAGGCAGAGGTGCTAGCACCCACATTTCGCCAGTTTATGTTTAGGTCCCAATGTAATAGGTGGCGAGCCTATTGCCCTTAACCGGGCACTTATAAACCTGCGATAAATACACACATAACTTCGAAAACCATCGAAAAGTTATTGGTGTGTGCCATGGTAAACCTGGGATCGAACCCGGGACCTCGTCGTAGCAGTCCATTACCCATACCACTAGGCTACCTTATTACTATGATATTACTAGCTGTTGCCCGCAGCTCCACCCGCATTGTCACTTATCGTTGAATTAAGATATAAGCTATCCTATCTTGCAAGTTGGATCAAACTGCACACGGTGTGCAAATTTGATTAAAATCGGTTAGTAGTTTAGAATACTTTGACCAACTCCGTCCTTTTTCCTTAACTCGTCCACTTCCTAAGGTGATCACTTTCCTAACTCGTTCACTTCCTAAGGTGATCACTTTCCTAACTCGTCCACTTCCTAAATAGACAGTTGTTGTTTCGTCCATCGTGGACAAACAACGTGACACGTAATTTATAATTCAAATGTAAGTGGACGTGTAAGTAATTATGTTGATCTCAGTCAATCAATTTCGAAGCCTTATCACAGTCCACTGCTGGACATACGTCACTCCCAATGCTGGGATGCAATGCAAATGCAATGGAATCTAGAATGCGGATAAACATACCTACTTAGATATTTTTTTGTAAATACATACATATTATACCTACATAGAAACATCCAGACCATTACAAATAGCCACTATGGAGTCCCGGTCCTTTGGAAGGCGTGCGTCGGGCCGGTGCCAAAACGTAGAGGCCCTTATAAGAGAGTTTAATATGCTAGGGATAGTCACACATGGCGGATACCAACCCCGAGCGCAGAATATGATACACCCGAGAAACAAAATAATAATAATAATAGGCTGCTATCGAGTCAGGGACGTTGCCAATTTTTATGATCACTGGTGTTACCCACCTGCTCCATAAGACAGGAAGTACCTCGAACCCCAGTAACTATAGACCGATCACGTGTTTACCATCGGTCTATAAACTTCTTACATCTATTCCGAGAGATAAAATAACAAAGCACATCTCTACAAACACTGTTATGAGTGCCTCTCAGAATGGATGTAGGAGTGGAGCCCGTGGTACTAAGGAGCTCCTCCTCATTGATATGGCCATTAGTCAACAAGTTCGCCGTAGCCGTAAGAATCTATCGACATGCTGGATAGACTATAAGAAAGCGTTCGACTCTGAGCCCCATACATGGCTCCTGAGGGTGCTAGAGTTGTATAAAGTAGATACAACTCTGTGCATCTTCTTGGCGTCATGTATGAGGCAATGGAGAACAGTTCTTAGCTATCCAGGATGTCGAGGGGTGTGCAGTAACGGCGAACCAATAAATATTGATCGAGGCATTTTCCAAGGTGTCAGTTTGAGTCCCCTTTGGTTCTGCTTAGCACTGAATCCTCTCAGTACCTTACTGAGGAATTCAGGGCTAGGCTACAGGTTACGAGGAGGAGGTCAGATAATATCAATGGTATATTTGCAATGGTTCTCTGTCTTATTCTCAGCTTATTCTGCAACTGTCTCTTTCAAACTACTAGCATCATACTGCAATACTTTTCATGCCTTTTTTATTTTAATTCAAGGTTTAACAATCGAATTAATGTCTGGCAAATTAATTTTAAGCTTTTCTTATCATAAATAACATAATGTTAAAATTACAGACATTATAAAATACTTTTAAATTTAAAAAAAAATAATTAAAATAATCGCGTATGGCACATAATTAGCAATGTCAGAAATGTCTGGCAATAAAAAAAGTATGTCAGGTAGTCTTATTTAAAAACAAAAAAATTAAAATTACGCCTCTTAAAATGTTTTGAAAATCCAGGATTATCACCTGGACAGGTAGGATGCGCAGTAATGAACGCAACCGCTCCCGCCAGCCAGATAGCCCAGACTCTAACCGAAAGAGCAAGAACAAGAGCATATCACAAAATCAGCTGACCTGAAATTCTTTCTCGAAAACGTTGCTAGCTCCCGTACCACATATTCATGCATACAAATATTTGCACTGAGCGGGGATCGAAACTGCGCCTCCTGGTGGCAGTCGCGTGTACCTACTACCGCCACGCCACAGAGGCTGTCAATAAGAGTCTCTCCTACCTACAAGGAAACTGCATTTTCCTTTGTCTTCTAACATGACTCCTTCATTACGCGTAGGTATTTACTGAGAAATTCAACAAGCTTGTTATGATTGTGTGTCAGAAATGAAGCCGTCTCAATAGCTACGATCCAGAGGTCCCGGGTTTGAACCATTTCAGAGCCACGGTACCGCTAGCCATTACTCAGACCGTGGGTATTTTTAAATTTAAAAATACATTTTTTCGAAAGACATCGGAGAAAATGAAATGCTCAAGTGAGACTTGAACTTGAACTGAGCTATTGAGCCACACCTGAATCACTTCAAATTTTCCTTCTCTTTATATCCGTGTTTAAGGGCGACGGTGGAGCCATCCACCAACATTTCTCTCATGTGCTCTAGTTGACGTTTCCGAGATATTTTTTTATTTTGGAATGTTGCAACTCTTATTTGCATTTCTTTGTCAATAACATGTAAAGAGATTAGTACTCTTACTGAATTCTTATTTGTTGTGCAATCAATAAGTGTCATAGTCACACAAGGAAGTGAAATTACTTTTCAAGGAGGTGAGATAACAGATCCCATTAAAGAGTAATAATACTGTTTTCCGTGGTCCAGTTAACTGTCCCACGGTTAATAGAAAACAAAGCCTAGTCCGGCTAACTGTACGACTGTTAATTTTGTTTAACCGTGGATCACGGTCAACTGTAGGTACTACCCAACTGCACCAAGGAAAAAAAGACGATATTTTTCAATAAGTACAATGCACTTTGCACTGAGTGGGCATTAAAGCCGTGACCTTTAACTTGGTAGTGCCACCTGGTCATCGAAACAGGTAAAATGAGTATTACCTATTTATGACAATTTTTCCTCCATGTTGATTTACTTGGTGAGTACGTGTACCTACATAAATTAATCTGCATTTATGTACCTTTAAGGAGTAACTTAGCCTTTTTTTATATTTTTGCAAAATTAATAGGCATCCGCTCAATAAACCAATTTACTATAAAAATACCAAAATATTGAGTTACTTATTGGTTTTTATTTACTTAGTACACAAAACTAGAATCTATACTACCTACTCTGGAAGTAAATTCTTAAAGAAATGAAATGTGTAATTGTTTTGAATTCTATTTTCAAGGATAATAAATAATAGGTACTTAGCCTAACCTGTGGCGACTGGCCAAAGCCGTGCAAGCTAACTTCTGCCAGCCCTCGCTGCCCCCGCTGAGCAACCCCGATGGATCTCTGGCCCATGAGCCGCAAGAGAAAGCAAATTTGCTGGTCAATATCTCTTCGCGGCCAACTCCCGAGTCGATGATTGTGGTATGCAACCACGGACAATGCCCACTGGTGACCATGCAATGCCTGATATCCATATCAGGCAACGCGATGTCCGTGCAGTACTGCGATCACTCGATGTCCGGAAAGCCAGTGGTCCTGATGGTATTCCAGCGGTCGTACTTAAAAAATGTGCAGTGGAGTTATCTCCTATGCTAACGCGGCTGTACCGACTGTCCTACAGTTCGGGTATAGTGCCTTTGGCTTGGAAGGAGGCGAATGTCCAGCCGATTCCCAAGAAGGGGGATCGCTCGGACCCAGCCAACTATCAACCCATAGCCGTCACCTCAGTGCTGTGCAAGGTGTTCGAGCACATTATTAACACACAGCTCATGCGCCACCTAGAGGATCACTCCTTGCTTAGTGACCGGCAATACGGTTTTAGACCGAAACGGTCAACGGGTGATCTTCTGGCGTACGTGACCCACCTTTGGGGTGAGGCTATGGAAAAGCACGGCGAGTCACTGGCAATTAGTCTTGACATTGCCAAGGCTTTCGATAGGGTATGGCACAAATCGCTTCTTTTCAAGCTACCAGCTTTTGGCCTGTCTCCCAGACTGTGCAACTGGGCCGTAAGCATCCTGCAGGGGCGCCGTATTCGCGTCCTTTGTGATGGACGAGCTTCGGAGTTCTTGCAGGTAAGGCCGTGTAAGGTGCTGGCGTGCCGCAGGGTTCCGTCTTATCTCCCACTCTCTTTCTTCTGCATATCAATGATATGCTCTCTAACGGTAGCATTCATTGCTATGCAGACGACAGCACCTTACACGGGAGTTATTACGCAAATCCAAGGCCAAGCAGTCTGATATCGCGGAAAAAAGGCAGCTTCTTGTCACTGAGCTGGACCGGATCCTGGACCACATTTCTCAATGGGGCGCTAGGAACCTGGTCGAGTTCAATGCCAGGAAGACCCAGGCATGTGCGTTTACAGCAAAAGTATCTCCTTTCCTACCCCTTCCCACTCTTCAGAGCACACCACTGCCACTGCAGGATCACCTCAATATCCTCGGTATGGATGTTCGCTGCAAACTGAATAACAAAAACTATATCGAGAGTATCATCAAATCAGCCTCGCGTAAACTCGGAGTCCTGAACAGAGTGAGACGTTTTTTCACGCCGGAGCAGCGGTGTCTTCTATACAAGACCCAAATTCGTTCCTGCGTGGAATACTGCTCACATCTCTGGGACGGCTCCGCAAAGTACTTACTAGATGCTCTCGACAGTTTGCAGTGACGTGCGGTTCGCATTATTGGGAATCCTGAGGTCACGAACACCCTTGAGCCTTTGCAGATGCGTAGAGATGTTGCGTCTTTGGCAGTGTTCTACCGTCCCTACCATGGTGAATGTTCTGACGAGCTCTTCCAATTAGTCCCACCCTCTCCTTTCCTACACAGGACGACACGTGCAGGGCTAAGATGCCATCCATTTACGGTGCAGAGTATACCAGCTAGAACCAAGCGTTTCAGCGACTCATTCCTATGCCGCACCATTAAGACCTGGATCTCCTTGCCAGCTCACGTGTTTCCTTCTTCCTATAGTCCCGGGTCCTTTAAGCGGGGCGTGAAAAGGCATCTAACGTGGCCGTCAAGCTGAGTGCCACCACTGTTAACATGGTACATGTTTCCGATGGTGACCCTCTTTCCGAGACTTTGCCTTTAGCTTAACATCAGGCGAGGTGAAGTCAAATTGACGTGTCCTATATAAAAAAAAAGATACAAATATTAAAAATTATTTGAGTAATTTGAATAAACTTTTATAGCATTTATTACACTAACTTTAAAATTCGAAAAACATTCCCCCTGTAAGAAGATCAAGTCCCACTTGAGCATTTCATTTTCCCGATGTTTTTCGAATTATCGAAGTAATTTGAAGGCTAAATGAGACAAATACAAATAACTATAATGTCAGTTGTTACTATAATGTTTGTATCATTCGGATTAGGCTAAATGATACAAATTTATTAGAGATGCGCCGAGTAACACTTTTGCCGAGTAACGAGTACTTACCCAGTTTTACTCGGCTCAATATTTTTTTAACCGCCTACTCGGCCGAGTAACTCGCTTCAATCAAATTCCTATTTTGCGCGCGTAAAATAAGTACTTAGTTTGACTGCTTCGATATCGCCTTTGGGTTGTGTAGGTCAGATGGCAGTCGCTTCACAGAAAATATCGAAGTTCAGCCAAATCCGCAGTTAGACTGGTAAAAGCCGGCGCTTCCTCGTGGTCAAACTTTTTAGTCAAACTGAAGCGGACACCTGACTCCAAGTAAAAAATCTTGGAATGCGACTGGGATTAACGCAATGATGAAGAAGAAGGTTCACGACGGTCGAGAGGCCGGCGCCGGCGGCGGTTTACGACGAGATTGTAGAAGATATCATTATCATCATCATATCAGCCACACATAGTCCACTGCTGAACATAGGCCTCTCCCATAGACCTCCAGAATGACCGATCTGAAGCAGCCCGCATCCAGCGCTTCCCGGCGACCTTGATGAGGTCGTCCTTCGACCTGGCCGTTGGGCGTCCCACACTACGTTTGCCCGTACGCGGTCGCCATTTCAGAACCTTTTTGCTCCATCGGCCATCTGTTCTGCGCGCTATGTGTCCCGCCCACTGCCACTTCAACGAGCTAATCTGCTGGGCTACGTCGGTTACTTTTGTTCTCCTACGGATATCATCATTTCCGACGCGATCGCGTAGGGAAATACCGAGCATAGCCCTCTCCATAGCTCGTTGAGCGACTCTGAGCTTTTGTAGGAGACCTATAGTGAGGGACCACGTTTCAGATCCGTAAGTCATCACTGGTAACACACATTGGTTAAAGACTTTCGTCTTTAGGCACTGAGGTATGTCAGACGAGAAGACATCTCGTAGCTTCCCGAACGCTGCCCAGCCGAGTCGGATTCGTCGATTTACCTCGTCTTCGAAGCTGGAATTGCCTACCTGGATCAGTTGACCCAAGTAGACGTACTTGTCAACAGCTTCTAAGACTGAGTTCCCAACATGCACTGGTAGAGGCACAACATGGACATTTGACATAACCTTCGTCTTGTCCATGTTCATCTTAAGGCCCACCTGTTGGGATACTCTATTGAGGTCTTCGAGCATGGTGTTTAAATCTTCCAGCGATTCTGCCATGATGACAATATCATCGGCAAACCGAAGGTGAGTAATATACTCGCCGTTTATGTTGATGCCACGTCCTTTTCAGTTCAGTAGCTTGAAGACGTCTTCCAAGGCAGCGGTAAACAGTTTCGGAGAGATAACGTCTCCCTGTCTAACGCCCCTTTTCAGTGGGATTGGCCTCGTGCTCTGTTCCTGTACTCGGACCGACATAGTGGCGTTCTGGTATAAACACTTCAAAACTTCGATATACCGGTGATCTATCCGGCACCGCTGGAGAGACTGCAACACGGCCCATATTTCGATCGAATCGAAGGCTTTCTCATAGTCCACGAATCCTAAGCAGAGAGGCCGGTTATACTCTTTGGTCTTCTGTATAACCTGTCGCAGCGTGTGGATGTGGTCTATGGTACTGTAGCCTTTTCGGAATCCGGCTTGTTCGGGAGGTTGGAAGTCATCGAGCCTGTTGGCGAGACGGTTCGTAATAACCCTCGAGAACAGCTTGTAAATGTGACTCAGGAGCGTGATGGGCCTATAATTCTTCAACAAGGTATTGTCGCCTTTCTTGAAGAAAAGGACCACCACGCCCCCGTTCCACGCTTCCGGCGTTATGCCTTCGTGTAGGACGGAATTAAAGAGCCCCTGAAGGACCTTTAGTACCGGCGTTCCGCCCGCTTTCAGAAGCTCTGCTGTAATTCCGTCCTCACCCGCCGCATTGTTATTTTTTAGCTGTTTGAGGGCCATTCTAATCTCGTACAGGCTGATGTCCGGGATGTCTTCGGTATAATGTAGAAGATATAGCAAAAGTGAAATGTACTTTATGCAATTCTATAATTTCACGTAGGTAGTGGTGTTGGACGAAAGCTTCTATGACGGCAATGTAAAACCACGTTAGAATAAAACGCACAGAAGAGTTTAAAGATTTGGAAAATGAAACTTTGTCGAAAATATCTCAAAATCTTGAGCCAGTAGCATATACTTCGTCGTTACAATCGAATGCAATGAAAATACTGCAAACCCTTTTCGTGTCATTTACTTTAATAAATACTATAAAATTTGAATTTTTCATTAACACTGTTATTTTAATTATATTTAATACCTAAATATATTGCTTTTCTTAAACAACAACTCGGTTTGAATACTCGGCATTCAAACCGAGTTATTCGGCAGAGTATGAGTACCAAAAAACCCGCCGAGTACCGAGTATCAACCGAGTACTCGGCCCATCTCTACAAATTATGATACAATTCATTCAGAGTAGTCTGAACTAAATGAATGATACGTAATACAAATGTAATGACACAAATCACTATTCTTAACATTCAGATTAGGCTAAGCGACTATCTATTTTATATTAGGTCCTTAGATATGAAATTGGCGTTTTTCGTACTGGCCACTTTAATCACGATTTTCTCCTCTTTGGTAAGGAATTCCAAATTCAAATTTGTACAGCTATTTTTACTCATGTATTTGTGCTTCGATGACCGTCATTCATTTGATTTTTTTCTTCTGTTTTTTTCTGTTTGCGTCACTCATTTTACAAAATGGAAAACTTAAAATATCGCATTATTTACGAATACGAGTTCCGCCGTGGCACTAGTGCTGCGGAAACGACTCGAAGGGTGAATGATGTTTATGGCGGTACAGTTCGTTTTTGGTTCCAACGTTTTCGTTCTGGAAATTGCGACCTGCAGAACAAGCCCCGTGGACGGCCTGAGACCCAAGTTGATAATGAAATATTGAAGGCTATTGTGGAAGCGGATCCATCGCAAACCACGTCCGAGTTAGCTGCAGGCTGCGGTGTTAGTGATAAAACAGTTTTAATTCACTTGAAGCAAATTGGGAAGATTATAAAGCTTGAAAGGTGGGTACCTCACGAATTGACTGAAGCAAATCGGCAAACGCGCGTCGACTGCTGCGTTACATTACTGAACCGGCACAATAATGAAGGTAGTTTAAACCGAATCATTACCTGTGATGAAATATGGATTCTTTACGATAATTGGAAGCGCTCAGCGCAATGGTTGGATCCTGGCCAGCCAGCCAAATCCTGCCCCAAGCGAAAATTAATCCCAAAAAAGTTACTTGTGAGCGTTTGGTAGACTAGTGCCGGTATTGTTCATTACAGTTTTCTCAAATCTGGCCAGACTATTACGGCTGATGTCTATTGTCAGCAATTGCAAACAATGATGGAAAAACTAGCGGCTAAACAACCTAGGCTGGTCAATCGCTCCACGCCACTGCTGCTTCACGACAACGCTACCAAATTAGAAGAGCTTCAATTCTAAGACATCCTCCGTACTCCCCGGACCTTGCTCCAACAGATTACCATTTTTTTCGAAATTTGGACAACTTCTTGCAAGGGAAAAAATTCAACTCTGATGGGGCAGTCCAAATCGCCTTCACAGATTTTATTGATTCCCGTCCGACTGGTTTTTTTAGTAAAGGGATCAATGAACTACCTATGAGATGGCAAAAGTGCATAGAAAACAATGGTTCACACTTTGATTAATTAAATATATTATATTTAAAAATATTCGACTTTTTGTTCCTCCCATACAAAACGCCAATTTCATATGTAAGGCCCTAATATAAGTTACGTAGGTACGATCTTACAAATTCTGTTCCCAAATGACAAATAATTAAAGTAATGCCTGCCACACACCTAATAATTTTATCTAACTGGCAGTTTCAAACTATTTGATCAAATTTATATTTCTTCAAACCCTTTGATTCTCTTAATTTGTTCAATTTTGCCTCACACACTATCATGACAACAACAACTAACTGCCAATTTGATCAATTTATTTGAAGGTGTATGGCGGGTATAAGAAGTATTGGAATTTATTATTTTTTGATGTGTGTTTAAAGAGATGAACCTTGTCATTTCTATATAGTCTTTTTTTTATTTTTTCTTGCAGTTTGGCTTTTTTTCATTGTCTCTTATATAATGGTTCGCTGTATTTTTGGATTATTAGCACTATCAATCTTTGAAAGTTTTTTTATAGTTATAAATCTATTGCTTTTCTGATATATTTCGATATAACACATTTCCTGATTCGTACCTATTCATATTATATTACTTTTAAATAAAAGGCGGCATATTTTTTAAATATTATTCAGATCACAGTTCACAACTTTTATGATTAATTAAAATTAATTACACATTTCAATTCTTTCTCGACAATAGTTTCTACTTCTTTCTTCCTGCTTTCGTCCGCATTCTTGAAATCATCCATCTTTTCTTTTTTAACTTTATTATGTCTCTCTTTTTTTTCTTTTTCCCCAGACAACTTCATATCGTCATCGATAGTTAATAGAAAATATCTTGCTTCATCTAAAAGAGTTTTGCGTGGTCTAGAATCATCATTCTTTGATTTTTTTTCTTTCATTTCAATTTCATTTGATTTTTTGTGGCGTTTAATTTTTTTTTTCGAATCCCTGTGAAGTCTCTCTACTTCATAAAACACTGACGCCATTGTTGGAAGTAAAAGTTGTTCTAAATTCAAAGATGGAATTTGATTTGCCATATTGGATCGTACATTTTTTATGTATATTGACTTCGTGGATTTTGGCACGGCGTTCACTGGGGGAGAAGTCTTTTTAGATGACACATCGGGATTTTTGTGTGATGGGTTTATTTCTGAATAATAGTCGTCCCCATCATCATCATCGATTCTTCTTGTGTCTACGTAAGGTTTGTCATTGAATTTAGGTTTCGGCCATTCTGTCTTGAAGAAAGTTCTGCTGAGTATCGGCGATTCTTCGTTTTGAACTGTAAATAGTATTGGCAAGTGAGTGAGGACGAACAAAATAAATATATAAATAATAAATAAATATTCCACAACATTCTACACAACCCTATCTAGACCCATGGTAAGCTTAAGTAGATAGCTTGTGTTATGGAATCTAGAACGCGGATAAACATACTTAGATACTTTTTTTGTAAATATACAATTATAGAAACACCATTGTTCTGCAATGCAAATAGCCATATATTCATGTACACAAGTATATGCACTGAGCGGGTATCGAATCCGTGCCTCCTGCGTGGTAGTCGCGTTCACAACCGCCACGCTACAGAGGCATGTAAGTATTCAACGCGATGTCATTACAGGAGTCCAAAAAAGCTAATTACTGGTCTAACTGCAATGCTTCGATGTCGTCTATGGGTTGTGGAGGTCAGATGGCAGTCGTTTCACGGAAGTTCAGCCAAATGGCTGGAAAAGCGGACCCCAGAGTCCGAGGTGAGAGCTTTGGATACGACTGGAATTAGTGCTAGGATGAAGATTGATATTAAGATTAGGATATTATGTTAGGGTTAGTGAATTCATGAATTGTGAATTTTTTTTTTATACAGGACACGTCAATTCGACTTCACCTCGCCTGATGTTAAGCTAAAGGCAAAGTCTCGGAAAGAGGGTCACCATCGCAAACATTTACCATGTTAACAGTGGTGGCACTCAGCTTGACGGCCTCATTAGATGCCTTTTCACGCCCCGCTTAAAGGACCCGGGACTGTAGGAAGAAGGAAACACGTGAGCTGGCAGGGAATTCCAGGTCTTAGTGGTGCGGCATAGGAATGAATCACTGAAACGCTTGGTTCTAGCAGGTATACTCTGCACCGTAAATGGATGGCATCTTAGCCCTGCACGTGTCGTCCTGTGAAGGAAAGGGGAAGGTGGGACTAATTGGAAGAGCTCGTCAGAACATTCACCATGGTAGAGACGGTAGAAAACTGCCAAAGACGCAACATCTCTACGCATCTGCAATCCATACTAATATTATAAATGCGAAAGTAACTCTGTCTGTTTATCTGTCTGTATGTTACGCTATGACGCCTAAACCACTGCACCGATTTTGATGAAATTTGGTATAGGGGTAGATTAGACCTTGAGAAAGGACATAGGCTATGTTTGGTCGCGATACAAAATGGTGGAACCGCGGGCAAAAGCTAGTTAATAATTATTTTTTACTTTGTGCACTTATTTCGCTTTTATTAAGAAAAAAAAATCGTTGTCTTCTAGTACCTATGCGATACGGCAAAAGTAACATCGAACACAGAAAAGTAACGATTATAGATAATAATACATTCTTCATATGATTGAAATGTAACAATACAGGCACAACACTAAAATTAAGAGAACTTCCTAGCTAGCGGATAATCCTGAACCTGTCATTTGAACGCCACTATTGCCGTTGGCCCCGTCTCACTCCTGTCCCCGTAAAGTGCGATAAGGATAGCCGCAGCTCAGACCGATTTTATCACAATTTTTTTGGACAAAATCGAGGTTTCGTATTTCCCGTTTTTTTTCAGCGAAAACTACGCCAATTTAAATTTTTTTGACACCGTTTTATCAGGAAATAGCGTATCCATGTTCCTGTTATTTTTTATAACGTTAAAACCTTTTCGAATTTGTCTGTTAATCCTCCAAACATGCAGATAAGAATTAGTAATTTTTTAATCATCTTTAGACGATCATATTTTCTTATTTTATTCCGACGAAAATAGTCAACATGGACAGGGACATGCGTACAGAGGATCTTGATTTTTCGAAAACAAAAATATGTTTCTAGAAGCAATATTCAGGAAGGAAAAAGGGGAGAACGGTACTATGGAGAAACAGATGCTAGGAAGTTCTCTTAAAGATCAATTAATACTGTCGTAAATCGTAGCTGTCATAAGAGATCCCGAGAAATAAAGAATCATGTCATAGATAGATTACGAAGTATGTCATGTTTTACAAGTTGCTTTGCATGTTCTCAAGCTGCCTTCTATGACTTAGGACATCTATCATAATCATAATTATGTACCTAATAAAATATTTCAACTATAGTAAACTAGCTGACCCGGCGAACTTCGTACCGCCAATTATTTTCCACCCGCGTGGCGTCCGATCCCGTTCCCGCTGCACCCTACATACAATGTTATAGTCATCTAAACAGCTACAGAAATAACCACACTGTCACTTCTGCATATTTTTTTTAAATAATATTAGAACCGAAGTTACTAATATTCCCTCTAACCCCTCCAACTAAGCTAAATTGCTTGTGCTAGGAGTGGGTTCATGTCGGTAGTGTTATGACCAGGATTCGAACCCGGGATCTCTCGATCATAAGGCCTACTCCTTAACCACTAAGCTACCGATGCTATATGCCGATGCCGGCCGAATTTGTTGACATTAATGATCACTGCTCCGTTCTCTTGAGTAGTAGCATGATGATTTATATTAGCCTGTGCTATTCTGGTGTATAAGCTATATTATTGTAAAGTATCATGAAAATCCTTTCAGTAGTTTTTACGTGAAACAGTAACAAACATCCAACTCACAAACTTTCGAGTTTATTAGTAGGATGTAGCAAACAAAGAGACTGGACATTATTGTTGAGGAAAGTAATTACAAAAACAGTTGATATTTTTATAATGCGGGTTTTATAAAATCTAGACAGTTTTCCTTTAGGCTTTTAGGAATTTGTCGCACTGTAAGAGGAGACCGATGGTATTTGAAACAAAGCTGATTTGATAGTCTCGATTGCTTGAAATTTAAAACCTTTAGCGAGTTTTTTCGTGTGGAAATCCCCACGTATACCTCTCCCGCCGGAGCCGGAAGGGGAGGTTTTGTCGGACTCGAACCGACTAAAACCGCACACCGACTGTGGGTCGTGCTATGCCGGAGACGAGGTTGTCTTCGACATATCCCTTGCAGCGAGTTAAACCAACGACGCATCTCAACCATTTTCCTATGCCTGCTGACGTATCAGTTAGGGTCGGTGGCGTAAATAAATAAATATTTCCCAACATTCTACACAACGCTATCTAGACCCATGGTAAGCATAGCTAGGGCACGCCGTAATAGCGGCGGTAAGACCCATCATGGAGGAGTGGCTAGAGAGGCCACACGGCACCCTCTCGTACCGGCTGACGCAGGTGATTACCGGACACGGGTGTTTCGGGAGTTACCTGTGTCGGATCCGGAAGGAGCCAACGTCCGAGTGCCATCACTGTGATGCGAGTGAGGACACAGAGCTGCACACGCTGACCGAGTGCCCTAGCGAGGCGGGTCCTAGTGGCGGCTCTGGGGGTGGGAGTCCTCACACTCGCCACGTTGCTCTCAGCGATGGTACGATGCGCGAACTCTTGGGGTGCGGCCGCCTCCTTCTGCGAGCAAGTAATGCTCGAGAAGGAGGCGGCCGGTCGGGTCCGGACTAGACTTCGGGCCCGGGAAGCCCGCGCAGAGCGAAGGCGAACCGGACGTCGGAGGTCGCAGAACGACCTCCGTCCTCCATGAGCGTTGGCCTGGGGGTGACCGGTGGAGCCGCCTGTCACCCTAGCAGAAGCAGGCCGCGGCGGCGGCGCCAAGTGCGCTTCCCCGTAACCGGGGCTAGATGGGGATCCTGTGGTCCCCACAACCCGAAGGGGGCCATCTCGAAAGAGATGGTCCTGGGTCTGCCGGGGTGCGAGAGATATGCTTTTAGCAATCTCACCTCCGGCAACCAAGGACCCAAGACGGCGTGCGTTTTAGTCGGTTCGAGTCCGACATAACCACCTCCACCGGCTCCGTGGGGGTGGTATCCGTGGGGATTTATCGCACGATAAAAAAAAATAAAAATGGTAAGCATAGCTTAACTAGCTTGTGTTATGGAATCTAGAACGCGGATAAACATACTTAAATACATTTTTTTTTTGTAAATACATACATATTATACATAGAAACACCCAGACCAATGCAAATAGCCATATTCATGCATACAAATATTTGCACTGAGCGGGAATCGAACCCGCGCCTCCTGCGTGGCAGTCGCATTCACTACCGCCACGCCACGGAGGCTGTCAAAACGCAGTTATGTAGTTCTGCCTGCCATGTCATGTCAAAATGAAAAGTAAGTTTTTAACGTTTTTTTACCATGTCTATGTTTTGACAACAGTTTTTTTTTTTGGTCTATCCTATACATGTTTCAAAAGACTACATAGTATAAAGCAAAGTCGTTTTCCGCGTTTTCCGTCCCTATGTATGCTTATATCTTCAAAACTACGCTACAGGTTTTAAGTAGGAATCTTATTCCATCTTTTTACCCGACTGCGCGACGCAAAGGAGGGTAATGTGTTTATCAGTCTATGTATGTATGTATGTATGTATGTATGTTTGTTTCTATGTGGCGTTCTAGAGACCAAATGCATGGGCCGATTTCGATAATTCATACGTCAATCGATTCGTCTTAACCTTGCGAGTGTCACTAAAGACATGACAGTAATCAAAATCCACCAAGGCGACAACCAGACGCCATATTGTCAAAATGAAAAAAATAAAAGTCGATGAACTATGTCAAGTGGGCTGTCGTTGAATAGGTATTTTAAAATCATCATTAGGTTCCTTTTACCATTTTTCATTTTAAATAATATTTTATGATATATAACGATTTAAAGTTGTTTAACAAAACAATCATTCTCGCTAATGTTCTAACTTATTGATTTAACTTTTTATTTCAAGTATAAACGATATGTAAATTACAAAAAGATATACATGTCATATCATAACTAAAAAGTATAAAATAAAACAAATGATTAAAAAATAAAAAAACCCGACTGCCACTGAAAAGACCGAAATAAGTTTGATAGCAGGCGGTACCCATTTGCCAATCATAAACCGAAAGAAAATTAATGGGTACCGCCTGCTATCAAACTTATTTCGGTCTTTTCAGTGGCAGTCGGGTTTTTTTATTTTTTCCATTTGTAGGTCTGTATTATTTGAAATTAATAGCTATCCAACATAACATAAACTCACGCCTGTATTCCCCGAAGAGGTAGGCAGAGGTGCTAGCACCCACATTTCGCCAGTTTATGTTTAGGTCCCAATATAATAGGTGGCGAGCCTATTGCCATTAACCGGGCACTTATAAACCTGCGATAAATACAGACACAACTTCGAAAAGCATCGAAAAGTCATTGGTGTGTGCCATGGTAAACCTGGGATCGAACCCGAGACCTCGTCTCAGCAGTCCATTACTCATACCACTAGGCTACCGCAGATTTTTTCCCTAAGGATTTTTAGGTATCCATTCGTCCCTAATTACGTACGTATCCTTGTGGGTTGCATTCCCTTCGAAGCAGAAATGTCGTGCACTTCATAATGTTGACTCCACTGTAGTCCGTACGTCCGTGGCTGATAGCTTTAATCTCAATGTATTTCTGTTGCAGGTTTATAGTATCTAACAATGAATACTCAAACTCCCAGCTAGCGCACGTGTTTTCTACTGTCACGCAAAATTCTAAAAATCAAAACTTTCACCCTTTGTCATACGGAACCCTGCATACGCGAGCCCGAGTCGCACTTGGCCGGTTTTGAACAGACTTCAAAAAAGGAGGAGGTTCTCAATTCGTCTATGTATTTTTTTATTTTCCTCCAGGATCAGAAATTTGAATTCCTAAAATATTGAATTTGCAGAATGTTGAATTTGCAAAAAGTCGAATTTGCATAAAGTTGAATTCCTGAAATGTTGAATTTGCAAAAATTTGAATTTGCATAAAGTTGAATTCCTAAAATTTTGAATTTACAGAATGTTAAATTCTAAAAAGTTGAATTTGTTTCTTTATATATCGTTAGGTAAAGAGGTTTTGAAGACGTATAACTTCAGTCACCATAAATAGTATATACTTACCATACTATATTTGAATGTGAATGAAGATATACCATCTATTTTTAATATGAAGTACTAAAGTATTTCAATACGATTTCAACATAAATAAAGCAAAATTTAAAGAAATCTATTTTCTCTGGGAAAGGATACATTTTGAGAATTCTACTTTTTAATATTTCAACATTCCAACAAGAAAATAATCATCAATATGGGAAAGTAATCATTTTGGGATTTCAACATTTTCGGAATTCAACTTTCGGTAAGTATCTGGAGGATTATTTTTTCATTCTCTCAAATCGCTTCTCGCTATTGTCGAGACAGATTCTTATAGGTATTCCCTTCAGTATCATAATGCTAACAAATTCAAGTGACATAGCATGCATAACAAATACATTATTGTAATGTTTGTTCTGTTACAAGGAAAATGATTTAATATGCGCGATGTACAAACGAGAGTAACTACACACTCTTTTTAACCCCCGACGCAAAAACGACGGGGTGTTATAAGTTTAACGAGTCTGTGTGTGTGTGTGTGTGTGTGTGTGTGTGTGTTTTTGTGTGTGTGTGTTTGTGTGTGTGTGTGTGTGTGTGTGTGTGTGTGTGTGTGTGTGTGTGTGTGTGTGTGTGTGTGTGTCTGTGTGTGTGTCTGTGTGTCTGTGTGTCTGTGTGTCTGTGTGTGTGTGTGTGTGTGTGTGTGTGTGTGTGTCTGTGGCATGGTAGCGCCCAAACGGATGAACCGATTTGGATTTAGTTTTTTTTGTTTGAAAGGTATATTAGTCGGGAGTGTTCTTAGCTATGTTTGAAAAAAATCGGTCCAAGATGGCCGCCGCCACAACATGTTGGAATACATATTTCTTTATAATTCCTTCAATATGGGTATCAAATGAAAGAGCTTGACTAGTAGATCAATTTAAAAAGCATAAAATAAAAATTAAATTAAAAATTTAAAAAACCACCGTCACAAAAAACACCAAAAAGTTGAAAATAAATGAATAAAATTTTAATTCAACGGTTGCCATGTCGGGGGACCTTACGATATAAAGGAGTACTTAACCAGTTACGGTCCCCCGACATGGCAACCGTTGAATTAAAATTTTATTCATTTATTTTCAACTTTTTGGTGTTTTTTGTGACGGGGGTTTTTTAAATTTTTAATTTAATTTTTATGACTTAATAACTGAGTAGCTAGGCTGCCTGTCGACTGAAGCGGAGAGGAGAAGAGCGGAGCTGTGTCAGAATTAATGAAACGAATTGCATAAAATCTCCGCTCCGCTTTAGTTAACAGGGATTTGCAAATTACATAGGTACTTAGTACTTAGTAAACTAAAATATTCACAAGAATATAAAAGAAGTCGAAAAAGGGAGGGGGAGGGAGGGAGGGAGGGGAGTTTAGGCCTAGATAATTCCGCTCTGGCTTATACTGTCTAGTCTCCGAAAATGTCCAATATGCCAAAGAGTCTAGTGTCTTGTTACGTCCAGTCCCATAATGTCTAGTGTCTCATAATGACAAGTATCCAAACATGTTTAGTGTCTTATTACGTCCAGTCCCATAATGTCTAGTATATCTATTGTTGCAAAGGACTCGAATCTTCGAGTCCTAATTTGAAGGACTTGACTCAATTATGCAAGACTCATTGCGCTTAAAAGGCTTGAAGTCTAAAGTCAATATTAACTTGAGTCTTAAAAAAGGACTCAAGTCTAAAAAAGACTTAGTCTAGTTAGTCTTCAAAAAGGACTCGTATTAAAAAAGCTCAAGTCTTAAAATGACTCGAGTCCTTTTTTAATTCGAGTCCTAATACGGCTCCTGTTAGAAAAAGCTCATCCTTTGAAAAGTCTTGAATAGTTGAGACAAAGGAATCGTTTCCTCTTGTTTCGGGAATAGACCCTCTTCGACACAGTAGTATTTGTCAAATTTTCATTCACGGCCTTTTTTGTTTTGTATACGTGAACAGTCCCTTACAAGGGGAAGGCTCTGACCAACTGTACTATTTGTAGTAGGTACTTGTACTATGTGTTCCCATACTTGTACTCCGAACAAAATCTTACCCGGTGCACCGTCGTTTAATTATATGTCATCATTTATTAAACTCATACAGAAAATAGTCTCATACAAAAAATTAACTGCAAATATTTTATCATAATTAAGATAAAATAGAAAAACTTAGTTTTAATTAGTTGTAACTCTTAGGGGTTGATTTGTCAATCATCATCCCACTTGCTGCGCATTAGTTCGGAAGTTATGTACGTATCTACCTACCTACATATATTTCCGTGATTAAAATAAATATACCTAAGTAGGGATTTGAGAAAGGTCCAAAATCAATACTTAGAAATTTTAGTAATAATATTGACACTAGACGTTTTAGAAAACCGGGCATTGTGAGACACTTGACATTTTAGCAAAAGGACCTTTTAACACTGCACGTTTAAGAATACTGGGCATTATGAAACTGGACGTAATAGGACACTAGACTCTTTGGCATATTGGACATATTAGGAGACTAGACAATGTCAGTCAGAGCGGATAATTCCTCCCCGTCGATGTCGACTGGTAACGTGCCCAAAAGGCTGGCGGACGGTTGGCATTGCCCCGTTGGACGGCAATGCCAACCCGATGTGCAAAAAAGAAGCCAGCCCTTTGGTCACGCAAAGCATCGACCAGTCGCTTTGCTATTTCTTTGTAGAGCGACCGTGCGCTCGGACTCCACGACCCCCCGTTTCGACCCCAAACGGCTCAAATATATAATTGCTGGATAAAATTATCATATTTTCGCCGTTTGAGGGTCTCCGCAGAGGCCGCGGCAGCACAAGCGCAGTACGTCGTACTTGGAAGATGGGAAGGCGCAAGAGTGTCGGCACAAGTTGTGTCTCACACCAAAGGCCTGCCCATCTTCCAAGGCACCAAAGACATACCATCCGGTCTCTTGCCATCGTCGCGCACAAAACCAACTGGTTCAAGTGTGGCTGGGACACCGTTGGTGACAAGAGCGCGGCGGACAATTTCATTTAAGTGTGCATGACGTGACATGCGTCCTGCGCTCCTGCGACATGATAGGCCATGATGTCCGACGTCAACTACTTCTCCACAGTGACAACGTTCAGGAGAAACACAGAGAGCACCCAAACGAAGGCAGGCTGCAATCCTGAAAGTCTTGTCATCCAATATGGTGCCAATGTTGGATGATAGCAGAGCCTGAAGCCACTCATCGGACTCCCAGTCTCCCACAGCAAGAAGGCAAGCACGCTCTACGAACATTAGAGGAAGAATAACACATATTGAGAAACACTATTTCCACAGTATTTATTATATTGAACCTGACCGGTTTCACTTTACGGCATTCTCAAAGTTAACATTTAGCAAAGGTTTTGTATGTTCTAATTAGGAATTAGAACATACAAAATGTAAGTGTTCTCAATATATGTAATAAATTCCACCAAGAGCCACCAATCGACAGTATAAATAATAGAGGAAGAATTTTTTTTCATACCAGTTAGGTGGCAGACAAGCACACGGCCCACCTAATGGAAAGTGGTTACCGCGGCCTATGGACGTATGCAACACCAGGGGCGTTACACTCGTGCTGCCTACCCTGAAGAAACCTTCTAATGCCCCTCTTGAAGAACCCCATATTGTAGTCGCTTGGGAAACCATGGCAGGGAGTTCATTCCAAAACTTGAGCGTACGTGGGATGAAGTTCCTTTCATACCGCACGGTGCGCACCGTATTCGGATGCAATGTGTGGGGGATGAATTCCCTGTCTATGGCGAGCGGTGCGATGATAGAATGTATCTGTGGGCATCATGTCAAATAATTCATCTGAGCACAAACGATTTTAGAGGCGGTAGAAAACACACAGTGAGGCAAAGTCCCTCCTTAGGCTGAGAGGTTCCACATCGCCTGCGAGTATAGGACTGTCGACGAGTCTCTACGCACGTCTTTGCACCGAGTCGAAAGGGTTAAGCTGGCGTGCGGGCGCTCCGGCAAAAAGATGACAGCAGTACTCCATGTGGGGCCGAACCTGTGCCTTATAAAGAAGGAGTCGCTGCCCCGCAGTGAAGTACTGCTTCGCCCTGTTAAGAACTCAAAGTTTCTTTGAGGCCAGCTTGACCTTGGCCTCTAAATGACTGCGGTACTGGACGTCACTTGAAATGTCGACCACTATCACTTTACAGATACCCAGAGCAACGCAAATATTTGCCCTGAGCGGGAATTGAACCTGCGCCTCCTGCGTAGCAGTCGCGTTAGCTACCGCTACGTCACAGAGGTAAATAGAAGAGGCCAAAAATAAACACCATGTTTTTTATTTAGTGCATATTTTATTTCAGTTTTTAAATATAAAGGTATAGACTAATGTGGTTATTTTCTGTTAGTATGATAGTTCATCATAATCGGTATATGTGCGTAGTGTTAAATTGGAAAAAATAGTAACAATATTCTTATTATTAGTAAAAAAATATAGTCATTAAGTACTGCTCAAAAGCAAATATTTCCATACTTGCTTTCAAGAAAAAAAGTTAAGTTACAAAAATTGTATTTAATTTATTGGTCCGTTACATAATTCTTAAGGGGCTTAAGTTTTTAAAATTTCAGTAATGCTTATTCGTCGAGAAAAAATACGATTTCAGAAGATATTATTTTGTGAGAAGCACTTAGTGTTGTTTAAAGGTTTAAAGTATGAATTGAGGTGTAAGAGGTGAGCCCAAGATGTAATGAACGCGTGCAGGAAGAGCGTGACTTTATAAATGACAACTGACAGCAATGTGTGGAGGGGAATGACAGCATGTTGTGTCGATTTATTCCCGCGAGGTCGAGTCCCATTATGTCGAGTTCCCGCTACGTCTACTTTGAAAACTCTCGCCTTTATTCCCACCTAGTCGAGTCGTTGAAAAAGTCGATTTAAGTACCGCCACGTCGACTTACAAATTCTAATTGTACAGTCGCCCGCGTTAACACTTTGATTGAAAGGTGTTACCGGAGTTTCTTGTCATTTCTTCTTCGGCTTTACTTAGTCATCTGCGAAGTGGACGGTAGGGTGTGGCATAATTATGTTTGTTTGTTTAAAGGAATAAATGATTTTGACTTCGTCTTTATCAATACTAATAGTTGTTATTTGGAATCATAGACCAGCACGGAGGGGGGACACCTTAGCGTGTTATCCCAGTAGGTACGAAAGAAATAAAAAAAAAGAAAATAGAGAGATCGTCATGAGATAGTAGAGTGTTTTTAATAAAAATACAGGGATTATCCAAAAAATGCAGTGGGAGACCATGCTTGGGACTTCATTATCTTCGAGAAAAGGGAGGTAATGGCTATTGGTTTGTAGTTTGATGGACTTGAGCGGTCGTCTTTTTTAGGGGTCGGGTGGACCACCGCTGTCTTCCATAATATCGGGACTACGCCAGAAGAGTAAGACAACCGGAAAAAACGCGTTAAGACCGATGCCATCTCTGGGAGCACACATCTTCAACACTATGGGAGGGATTCTATCAGGCCCGTTCGAGGAGGACGAGGGACGTAAATGCTAAACGCCCTGAGCGCTGGTGAAAACGGATACCCGGCATACAGCTATCGCACCGCGGTGTAGTTGGCGGTTCCTGTCCCTCGTCATCCAAGGTCGAGTTAGACGCGAAGAGTGTGCCCAGAAGATCGCCTTTCTCCTTTGCTTTGTGGGCCAACGAATCATTTTCCATGTACAGAGGCGGAAATGCAGGCTTGCAGAAATTCCCTTCGATAACTTTGGGAAGAGACCAGAACGCACGAGTTCCCGAAGGTAGACACTCGAGCCTCTCGCCAATTCTACTGATCTGCTCCGACTTCGCCCATGCTATGTCTCTTTTGAAGGACCTGGAGGCAAAGTTATAATGCTTTCTTTGTACGCTGGTATTTTGGTCCTGTGCGGTCACCGCATTGGCCCAGTCTTGGTAAGCTTCGTAATTCCGGCGACAAGCCGTTTTGGAAGATTGATCAAACCAAGGCCGAAATCTTTTTTTTTATACCACTTAGGTGGCAGACAAGCACACGGCCCACCTGGTGGAGAGTGCTTACCGCGGCCTATGGACGTATGCAACACCAAGGGCGTTACACTCGTGCTACCTACCCTGAAGAAACCTTCTAATGCCCCTCTTAATGAACCCCATATTGTAGTCGCTTAGGTAAACCACGGCAGGGAGTTCATTCCACAGCTTGAGCGTGCGTGGGATGAAGTTCCTTTTATACCGCATGGTCCGCACCGTTTTCGGATGCAGTGTGTGGGGATGAATTCCCTGCCTATGGCGAGCGGTGCGATGATAGAATGTAGCTGTGGGCATCATGTCAAATAATTCATATGAGCACAGACCATTATATAGGCGGCAGAAAACACACAGTGAGGCAAAGTCCCTTCTGAGGCTGAGAGGTTCCACATTGCCTGCGAGTATGGGACTGTCGACGAGCCTCAACGCACGTTTTTGCACCGAGTCGAAAGGGTTAAGCTGACGTGCGGGCGCTCCGGCAAAAAGATGACAGCAGTACTCCATGTGGGGCCGAACCTGCGCCTTATGAAGAAGGAGTCGCTGCCCCGCAGTGAAGTACTGCTTCACCCTGTTAAGAACTCCAAGTTTCTTTGATGCCAGCTTGACCTTGCCCTCTAAATGACTGCGGTACTGGACGTCACTTGAAATGTCGACGCTTAGGATCCCGATACTCGGGCAGTGGTAAGCCGTGTGCCCAGGAATTACGGCGCTACAATAAATGGGGGTTTTCTTAGCGGTGAATACACATACTTGTGTCTTGGTGGGGTTGAATTGGACCAGGTTTAGTCGACCTCAATCGGATACTCCCGAGAGAGTAGTCTCGATTTCGGACACAAGTTGTTCGCCACTTCTCTCCACCTCGAACTGGAGGATGTTTGCACGGCCCATGTAACATGCGTCTCCAGTACTGTCGTCCGCATAGCAATGAATGGAGTCATCGGACAGCATGTCATTAATATGCAGCAGAAACAGGGTCGGAGACAACACGGAACCTTGTGAGACACCAGCGTTTATGTCCATGCGGCCCGAGCGGCTGCCGTCCACGACGGCTTGGATGTTTCTGTTGGACAAAAAGCTGGAAATCCAATTACACAGCCCCTCAGGCAGTCCATAAGATGGTAGCTTCACAAGCAGACCTTTGTGCCATACCCGATCGAAGGCCTTTGCTATATCTAGGCTGACCGCTAGTGCCTCACCTTGGCTCTCAATGGCTTGCACCCAACGGTTTGTGAGATACACAAGAAGGTCACCGGTTGAGCGACGCTGGCGGAAGCCGTACTGTCGGTCGCTCAGTAGATCGTTACCCTCAAGTTAACCCAGGAGCTTTTTTTTTTTTTTTTTTTTTTTATACAGGTCACGTCAATTTGACTTCACCTCGCCTGATATTAAGCTAAAGGCAAAGTCTCGGAAAGAGGGTCACCATCGTAAACATTTACCATGTTAACAGTGGTGGCACTCAGCTTGACGACCTCATTAGATGCCTTTTCACGCCCCGCTTAAAGGACCCGGGACTGTAGGAAGAAGGAAACACGTGAGCTGGCAGGGAATTCCAGGTCTTAGTGGTGCGGCATAGGAATTATTAATAATAATTCTGGCTGTGTATTAATAACACGCTCCATAACCGCTCGAGAGGAGGGAGGTGATAGCGATTGGCCTGTAATTGGACGGGTCTGTCCTGTCGCCTTTCTTAGGCCAGTCGGCGTGGCGGGCGTTAAAATCGCCAAGTATGACTATCTCTGTGGATGGGACCTGCTGCTGCACGAAGTCTGAGGCCATTTGGATATGCTCCATGAGTCGGTCTGTTTCAGTATCACCGCTGTGGGATCTACAGAGGGACGTGTAGACGCGGGGATGGTCGTCGCTGTCTAATGGAGAGGTCCCTACCTTGTAGATTGCTGAGGTGACGAGAACTGATATCGTCTCTGACGTACACACACACACACACACTCCAGCATTAGACAGAAAGGAGTGTTGTAGTCCGTACCCAGGATAGATGAGGTAGGATGTGCCCGCCGGAGACGATATCTTCTCAAGGTGGTGGTGGATAGCATTTAGGTTAGTGTGTAATTACAAAAGTCCACGGTTGGCGTGGCAGGAGGTGCCCTTGAGTTTTTGCTCTTGCCTCGAGTATTCCTTCGCGCAGTTCCCCCCCAGAATACGAGAAGCAACCTGGTCGTCCACACTCAGGTGCGTTGTGTAACTTAGTTTTTTGTAACGAGTGATTTTTTAAAGAATGTCATATTTGACGCTGAACGAATAAAAAGAACGAAAACTATAGCCCAAAACTGCTAATTAAACAACATTATTGTAATATTGCTTGAAGAGGTCGTGGTACCAAAACACGAAGCCAGATTGAAGTAATACTGCTTTAACAGGTTGTGGTTGTTCGAACGGCGGTAGCCTAGAGGTATGGGTATGGGTGGATTGCTGAGACGAGGTCTCAGGTTCGATCCCAGGTTTACCATGGCACACACCAATGACTTTTCGATGCTTTTCGAAGTTATGTGTGTATTTATCGCAGGTTTATAAGTGTCCGGTTAATGGCAATAGGCTCGCCACCTATTACATTGGGACCGAAACATAAACTGGCGAAATGTGGGTGCTAGCACCTCTACCTACCCCTTCGTGGAATACAGGTGTGAGTTTATGTTATGTAGGCTATGGTTGTTCGAACGGCCGCATTAAGATCCAGATAAAATAATAACTACGAGTTAAATAATAAAGCGAGTATCAAGCATTATTTAATGAGCATTCGAGCTATCAGAGCAGCGGTCTAGATAATAGATGCCAATTAAAAGACAAAATGAAGTCCCAAGCATGGTCTCACACTGGATTTTTTTGGAACATTCCCGATTTTTATTGCAAACACTCTACTATCTCATGACGATCTCTCTATTTTCTTTTTTCTATTTCTTTCGTACCTACTGGGATAACGCGCTATACTTTCCACCCGCCGTGTTGGTCTATGATTCCAAATAACAACTATTAGTATTGATAAAACAAAGTCAAAACCATTTATTCCTTTAAACAAACAAATATAATAATTATGCCACACCCTACCGTCCACTTCGCCGATGACTAAGTAAAGCCAAGCCGAAGAAGAAATGACAAGAAACTCCGGTAACACCTTTGAATCGAAGTATTGACGCGGACGACTGTACAATTATTTGTAAAGTCGACGTGGCGGTACTCAAGTCGACATTTTCAACGACTCGACTAGGTGGGAATAAAAGCTGAGTTTTCAAAGTAGACGTAGCGGGAACTCGACATAATGGGACTCGACCTCGCGGGAACAACCCCAAATAATAATTGAAAGGATTACAGGTCGATTTAGACCAAAACTTATTTTAGAACTAGAACAATAGCTTTCTTTCTTATTACATATTTTAGCTTATATTCGTGTCTAACGAGCGCGCAGGTGCGGGTTAAAAACGAACGAATGTTCTGTCACTGTTTACGATATAATTTGAAGGAGAGTAATATGCAAGTAAGTCTTATGATGAATGGAATATTGGCTTTTGATCAGACCCTCCAAAGTTTTTTACTTTATAAACGAAAGATTTCATTGCGTTCAATGCCACTTAACATTAAAAAGCTTTAAACTGCTTCGTATTCCATTTCAGATTTTAAACGTGTTTAGAAAAAAAAAGAAGTTATGTGATACCGTGGATCTTATCTTTATTTTCGCTGATTACCATTTATAATTTAATTAAAATTGTCCAACATCTACTACTTTGTGGTCACCTAGAGATACTGGATAACAATCCAGCAGAGAGAATGTTCTTTTCGGGAAAGTCGGAAAAGATTCACAAGGTTTCAAGCCGCACGGTCTATCTTCTACGCACCGCGGTGGAGGAATCTTGCAGCCATCTTTAGGGCACTGCAACTTCTGACGCGTCTCTTTCTTGGGATACGGCCACGACGGGATTGGTGACCAAGGCTCATAATCATTGGATCTGAAGATCTTTGCCAAATGATTCGTTTTCGCTATCACTGCGGCTTCCAGAATCTTCGCCTTGCCTCGCTGAAAAGACGATTCCAATTCATTTCCCAGAGAATGCAATTGAAGAATGAATTCGTCCGTCAAATCCGTTCCATAGCCTTCTTCTATCAAGGTGAAGTCTATTGGTTGATTTGTTTCAAGGACCACTGGGCCTTCTGCATCATTCTGGGCAATAAGAGGTCCTTGCTGATTGAGACCGAGTGTCTCTGTGTCACAAGAAATGCATTTCAGGGACTTTGTATTAGGTCTCTTTTTAGGCACACAAATCCTTGGTATAGGCTTTAGTGAGGGATAACCAGGCACTTTGAAATCTGGTGGGTGAGTCATAGGTCTGGCCATTGGTAAAATATCTTTTCTCATGGGTTTTTTAAGAACTGCACCTTCGTGACAATCCACCAGGCGGTTTCTTTCTCTGACTAGCCTCATCAGCTCTGAAAGCTTAACTGTGTCCTTTACCTGTGGCAAGGGTTGAATTTGTGGTAAGTCTTCAGTTATTGTTGCAGGATTTATAGCAGTTGCTTGGTGGGTCCAACCTTCTATCTTAGGATCGATGGCTTTAGTAGGTATTTCTTGAATGAATTTCTTTTCGTCATCTGTTTTCACAGGTTCATTATCTTGAATATCTTTTGTTTCTGTTTGTTTCGTTTCAGTTGGATAACCTTTTACCCCATACAAATTGTTAACTGTTTCGTTTATAATTGAAGCAGTAGCTGGGGTTACACACGGTATCATTTCAGGTTTATAGTTAGGATTCATAGATGCAGTTATTGACGTATTTATGACTCGAGTAGCTGAACTAATAGAGGTATCATTTGTAACAGTCGTATTATCGTTACTTGCACCCTTTTTTCCATATTCAAGATACATCTCATCCGCACGATCTGCTTCTTCATTCGTGTCCCACAATTGTTCCTTTGGAGCTTGCGTTGGATAACTTGAAACCTTACTTAATAGCGCGTGCATATCAAACCCTAACTGCTCACTACTGTCGCGCAACTTTTCGCTAGTATGCTGTAGCTTTTCTGATGTTGTATATAAATTACCGCTAGCAGCATGTAATTTGTCGCTGGAATCTAATAAATTATCACTAGTAGCTTGTAATTGTTCAGTTGTCTCCTGCAGTTTCTCAGTTGTAGTTTGTAGGTGTACACATGTAGCCTGTAGCTGTATACTAGCTGCTTGTAGTTGTTCCGTCGTGGCCTGTAATTGTTCGTTTGTTGCTTCAATAATGTTAGATTCATTGTGAATATCCCTAGAAAGCTCTAAAGTAGCTTCGGAGTCTTTAATGTCTTCTCTAGTGTTGTCTCTTTTAGTCATCTCCGAATGGCTCACACCAACTAAGTTTAGATAATCTTGAGCATGTGTGGCTGGTTCCTGTTTCATAGTGGGCATTATCGTAGAGTTAGTAGAATTTATAAAATCCTTGAAATCTTTTGCCCTAGAGGCATTTACATATTCGGATGTTTTAGCGCGCTGAATATTTTTTCTTTGAGATCTTTGACTTATTGCATTAGCATTACTACCACCATCTTCTAAAAGAGGACCTTCTTGCATATATTGATTGATATGATTATTTTGTTGGTGATACATGACCTCTGAACCATCTATGCGATTCATATAGTTGGTGGTGGTTAGCGGCTTTGGAGATATAGAACACGTCTCGTTGCATGTCAATACATGGTTAGGGTCCAATTGGTTTTTCTGCCAAATACTATCGGTGAAATTATTATCATTTTCCTGCTCGGATGTTCCACTGCGTTTGGAACCGGGTTGGCCATCATTTTCAGTACGCCAGTATATCCACTTAAATTGATGTTCATTGCTGACATTACCAATGTTAGTTCCAGTTGTAGGTTCTGCATTAGCTTGGTGTTTATTTTTATAATCATCAACCATTCTTGTTCTATTTAAATCAAAATAATATTGGTTATCCAATTTTAAAGGCTTTGTCTCTAGTTCCTTAAGTTCTTCGAGGTTATTTGATTTCTGTACCGTCTCCGCAAAGCTGGGGACTGTACCATCGACCTCACGATTGTCCAATTCAGTTGCCATGTCAGGAGTAGTTTTGCTTAGTTTGTTCGAAGCGTCAGCTTGTGTGTCACTCATTTTTAGTCCACATACAGATTTTTGCACCGTTAAAGGAATACCCAGTTTCTCCATTTCCTTCAACAGTATTTCATCAATTTGATTATGGTGTGACGTAAGACACCGCTTCGCCACCTCATCTAAGCTGTTAAACTCAGCCGGTTTCTTTGCGTATCCCAATACTTTTGGTGCATCATGAGAGAGTTCTACCTTAGACTTCTCAGCTTCGACTAATGGAGTCTCTTCTATGTGCTCTATTTTTTGTGTCAGTTGATCTTCATCTAGATCTCCAGTATTAGCTTTACCCAGTTGTTTGTTATCTATCTTTTTAGCGTTCATTATTATTGCATCAGTTTGATTGGCGTGAAGGGATCTTTCACGCACCATTTTTTCCATTTCTCGTGGAGAATATTTCATACGTCGCACCTCCATTGATGTATCTCTAACTTCAGTATCACCCCTTTTGAGCGCTTTGTATGTATTGAGGGTGTCTGTATCTATACTCAAAGTTGGTTCACAATACACAAAATGTTCTCCAACAGCAGTTTCATAAACTTCATTCCAGTAAGCGTCCTTATTTTGTTCTTTCAACTTTTTATCAGAGAGTTTGCAGCTATCGTCATGACTGCATCCTAATTGATAATCTTCTGGGTCAACATCATACAGATTGGTGTACATCTGGTGAGTGTCTATATCAGTTGGCTCGGATCTATTGCCTCGTCTATTATTCATCAAAACCACTTCATGGCACAAGACGGATCGGTAGTTATCTTTAGTAATAGTTATTGAATCAGCATCATCCTTTTGTTTCTTTTTTTCTATTAGGGCATCATTGTCACCTTTGTTGAAGTTATTGAACAGTCCCTGTATTCTGTTGTCACTAACAATCTTGTCGCCAGTGTTATCTGTCATGTTAACCTGGGCAATGTTGTTTAGTACTTTACTCTTTATGTTCTCATCCTGGCTTGGCGGTAGTTCACCGAAAATTTCCGCTATTACTTTGTTACATTCGTCACATCGACATGCTGAAGTTGTCTTATACAATTTCGGGGCGCCATGCCTCGTACCTGTTTGCATCTCTTTGGGCATGTAGTCGTCAAAAATGTCCCTTTCTTCATCGGCAACTCCATACCTCGCTCTCTTTTTGCGGTCTTCGTATAAACTATCATTTGATTTTGTTCTAATCAATGACGTGGTTGGTGCAGTGGATGTCACTGAAAAATAGCGAGAAAAGCCGATGAGTAATATTTTGGACATGGTTTTATTAATATACTTAGATAATGTTAGATTCTAGGTAAATCCTCGCAGGCTTTTTCCGCCGTTTTTCTGCGAACGTTACGTTTGGTTCAATGAATTTCAGATTATTGCAAGAGAATCATTTTATAGTTATTAAAATAAGGCATCAATTTATATATATACTAAAAGTGATTGAATAAAATACTTCTGTTCTTCAAAAGGAAATAGAGGGGTGAAAGACAATTAGGATGATGTATGGGAGATTAGGTGCCGATCAGATTAGACAAAAAGAGAGATTAAACAATACATTTTCATTAGTTATGCAACACTCACCGGAATATTTACCATGTTATGTTATGGACTCTGGCCAACGAAAGAAGGCGCAAACAGATGGCGCCAAATTTAGAAAAATCAACACGTTGCAACACTGATTAGACACCGAAATAACGGAGTCGATACTAGAATCTTTTTCCTATTAGGCCATGCATGAATACTAGCTTATGGTACATGGCCAAAGTCTAGTCAATGTGGCAACCTGTTGGTTTTTTAAATTTGGCACCATCTTTCGCTGGCCAGTCTGTTATCGGGATATGTACACCGTGATCATGGCGCTGAAACCGCGCCGAAATATCGGTAACTCAAAACAAATAAAAAACATGGTAAGTAAACATCCCAGTGAGTGTTGCGTACCTATCTAATGTGAATGACCATGTTAATCTCAAAATAATAAATTTTTCCCTACAGACACTTGTCGCGAGAAGCACTGTTTCTCTCCCAAGTGCTTGGCAGTGCAACTCACGAAAATCCTAAGCGGAAACGTGCACAGAAATATATTTCTTTAAACAGTAAATCCGGAGGAAGTCGCAGGCCTAAGAGCCTACTAATCCTACTTAAATATTTATTATAAAACTAGCTTTTGCCCACAGCTCCGCCCGCGTGGATTTCGGTTCCCGGCAATCATTCGAATTTTTCTCGCCGTAAAAACCATCCTTGAACTTCAACGAACATAAAAAAAAAGTATTGGTCAAATTGGTCCAGGCGTTGTTGAGTTATGCGCTTACCAACACATTTAGCGATTCATTTTTATATTATAGAAGATATTGTGAAAGTTATTGTTTGTTCATAAGTATTTCACGTAAAAACTACTGAACGGATTTAGAAAAAAATTGGCACAGAGTTATAATAACATAATATGCTACATTTTCTCTCGGGAACAGGTACCTGTTAGTTGCAGTCACGGAAAATTACCAAGTATTTCTGAGAGCCTGAGACTATTTGCATGAGGTAGGTACTAGGCTCACAGAAACTCGTGGCTACGGGATCAGAATTTATGTGATCCTGATACTTATTGCATGAAGTACCAGGCTCACAGAAACTTTAAGGAACTTTATCTGGCGAAAATGGGATGAGCTGTGCAATTATTTACCTATGTATAAAGCGTCGGGCACTGCGCGGAGAGACTGTCATTGGTCGGGACCGTTTGACGTCACTGGAGATCGGCCAATGACAATCTATCAAAGCTGTCGCAGGGCCGTGCTAGAGAATTGCACAGTATTTCACGCGGGTAGAATGTAGCAGGTAAAAGTACTTACATATTTGAAACTTCCCTGGTGGGTAGCGGAGGTCGCCCCGTAGGAGCCGCGGTGAGAACGTTACAGCCCACACCCTCTTGATCCTCGAAATTGTAGTTCTTATCATGATGGTGAAAATAAAAAATGAGTTTGATTTAGTGTCCAATGGTAATCAGCGAAAATAATTTTACATTTTTCTAAAAACATCAGCTCTGTCACAACAGGTAAAAATTTGACAAACTTGCTTTTGTTCACGATTTCGTTTTTATTTATTTAATTTTTTGTATTCTTAGCTGTTTCGTGCCAGTACCGCTTGAGAGTATTTCAATCGATACTGCTTTCTAGCAGATCTAAAGTAAAGGTTGCGACACACCTAAGCAGATCTGTATCTGTAGCGTGGCGGTAATGAACGCGATAGATATGGGGGTACAAACCATTGACTGCAGGCAATCAAAAATGGCCTTACCATCGATATACAAACGACTAACGAAACGTCTCCTAAGATTGGCCCGAACTAATCTAAGACCAATTATGGGGACAATAACGGGCCACTTTCCCCTCAACAAGCACCTATACACCATCGGTGTCACGGACAGCTCCCTTTGCAGGGGGAATTTCGGGGTCGAGGAAACGGCCGGCCGCCCACGTAATACTGGACTGCAAGGTAGTGGCCAATCAACGATCCCAAATCCTCGGCACAGTGAGGTCGCTCCGCGAAGCCTGTGAAGCCCCCAGTAAGCTTCTTCGCGAGCTAGGCTGGCTGCTTTAGCCAGTACTCTTCACGCACAATGGCCCAAGAAGAGAGGCTTAGTGCGGATAAAAGAGTCCCCTATCCTCCTAATGAACGCGACTCGTACACAGAAGGCGCGGGTTCGGTGCAAATAGGTATTTATATGAATGTAAGTAAGTTTTTGCATAGGTGTGGTCGTGCCTAGGGGAGCATTATTAATTTTAAAGGCGGCCGTTTATTTCTACTTGGCAGTGTGTGGCAATTTCACGGTTCCTAGAGTTAAGTGTGTATCCCAAGTCTATGTAGACTTGTATGTTACAGTTAAAGTAAGGAATTTATATTATGTTGCATGATATGTTTAAGTAGGTACTGCCAAGCGAAATAAAAAATATTTTCTCTTTTTTTTTTTCTAATTCATACCACTTAGGTGGCAGACAAGCACACGGCGCACCTGATGGAAAGTGGTTACCGCGGCCTATGGACGTATGCAACACCAGGGGCGTTACACTCGCGCTGCCTGCCCTGAAGAAACCTTCTAATGCCCCTCTTGAAGCCGATTGCAATACAGACATTTATAGCCTTGTCTAACAGTTATGCTTTGATATCGCCATAGGTTGTGGAGGTCATGTGGCAGTTGTTTCGAGGAAAATATCGAAAATCAGTCAAACTCGCAGTTAGAATGGACAAGCCCCGGACTTCTAGGTGAAAGCTACGATGAAGTAGAAGAAGATTCGACACACTCACATTAATTATAATAATATATTTATATATCAAGACCATGGTCCATTCACTTAGTATACAACATCTATCTATCTCTATCTATACTATTAGTTAGGTACTTATATAATAGGGTATTTGACTAAGTCGTCGATTCTTCCCAATACTAGTTAATATGATAGCTTTGTTGTGAAAAAATACGCCTTGCAAAATAAAATATTGCATATCTGAACTGAAACTATGACTTTTCATTACTTGAAATTCCCAAAAAAAGTCAAAATATAAACAATCAAATTCAATTCAAATATATAACTTTTTAGATTCTTCATTAAATTTTAAATAACTTTTATTATGAACTATATAAGTGTAAACGCAACGTAGACCGAGATAAATGCGGTATTATCTTGCACTCCATACATTTTCACTACGCGCTACCGAAGCGTGATGTCACAATTTAGAACGATTTTGTATGGAGCGTTTTCGGGCGGCGCTGAAATTTTCAAAATCAAATATCTTGAAAACTATTTGTCGTACGAAAATTTTACTTTTACAGTTCATTATATTATAAGACAGTGGTCATTTTTCGACGAAAGTAAAAAAAAATGAGTCAAATAGCCCATTGTAAATTCGAAATGTTTGTTCGCGATGGACGCAAAAACTACAGAACGGATTTTGATGCGGTTTTTTTTATTAGAAAGGTCTTGATCAGACTTAAAATCTTGCGTTTTTTTTATTGCAATCGGTTGAGTAGAACCGTAAACCGTATAAAGGGGTATTACATCTTCCTAAATTCAGAAACCTGAATTTAGGAAATTCTGAATTTAGAACAGTGTACTTAATTGCATTTAGGAAGCAAAGCTTCCTAATTAGGAAGCTATTTAGGAAAAGAATGGTTTCCGACGTCCTAAATGGCTAAATCGGATGAGTGTAATTACGTTTCATAAATTCAGGACGCTCAGTCGCCGCTCGCCTGCCGTCAAGAGCGCACGTTTGTCTTTCCCTCCCAATATAATATTGCGTATGTACAGTCAACGCCATAAGTTGATTAACACTAAAATATTTTACAAATCTTTTATAATGGAATGCATCTGTCTAAGAAGACAAACTTAATTTACATATTCTGTGTTTTTTTTCACAATTTTATATAAGGTTTAGGGGCCACAGCGATCAATAAATTAGAATTTGTTAAGCTACTTTTGTAGTTGACTGTACCAACGAAATAAATGAAATTTTACATCATCTAGTATGCTAATTATTCAAATCGATCAAGGAAAAATTATTTGATCGGTCCAGGCGGGATTTGAACCCGCGATCCTTCTTTTACAGGGAGAATGCTTTGACCACCTAGCTACCAGACTCACGCCCAAACCAATCTGTATCCGTCTTTAAGGCGATGGTGGAGCAATCTACCGACGCTCTTACGAGCTATGCTATCGGAACCAATGAATGATCTGTCATTCATTTTATTCATTGAATTTTGATTACTCCGCCCAAATGTTTGAATGAAATTTTACAGCATGTAGTATGCTAATTATTCAAATTGATTATGAAAGAAAAAATTCGTTCGTCGTTAAGCTAACCGCAAGGGTTATGGCAATATCAATATTTTGTTTTTTTTTAATAGTATTGAGGGCATTTTGTCGCAATTCACTCGACAGTCGACACGTCCGTCCCTTGCCGCTCGTCCTTCAAAAATGATTTAGGATCCTAAATTAGTGAACGTGTAATCGCGAGCTTCGGTGACTGAATTTCTTTTCCTAAAAAGCTTCGTGAATTCAGGATTCTGAATTCAGGAAGGTGTAATACCCACTATAGGTTGCTGTGGGTCGCGGTCACGAAATCAGTATTTCTGTGACCCTGGTACATTTGCATGAAGTACCTCACAGAAATTTTAATGAACTATATCTGGGTCGCAGGAGCAGTGTGTCCTAAACCTTTTTCTAATCCTAAGTTAACGCGGACGAAGTCGCGGGCAAAAGCTAGTAATCTTATAAACTAATGTTAGTAATTAACCTATTGACAATTTTTTACTATAATATTCTAGCATGACCACTGCGCCATAGGTTTATTTAGTCGCATTCAGTGTCCCCACATAGGACTGTCCCACTGGTCTGCCACGGTGTTGAGAATGTTGATTGGGCTGTCGCGCACTCTGCGCATGATAGAAGGGCATCTTTTACGCATGATGGCGTAAAGCCCATCAACTGCCGCCTCGACGGACACGCTGCAGTAGCGCGGCAGCCCCATCACCTTAAGGCTGCCGCCGGCGCCGACGTCCGATATAATCGGTGACCGACTTTTTGTAGGAGAAAAATAGAATGTACTGCTCGCAATAGTGTAACGGCCACGTCCTACAAAAACTCGGTCCGAAATAAAATCGGTGCATCCCGACCGATCCGATTATCGGTGAAAAATGGAACGTTCGGAAATGTATGCGTAAACGCACACTGCTCACCGACAGTCGGCCGCATGCAAGGGAAGGACAAGGTCAATAGTTTTTTTTGTGTGCCATTTTGCGCTGATCTTTCTTTCTTTCCTTCTTTCTTTCTTTCTTTCTTTCTTTCTTGTGTCGGTGTTGTACGAGCTAGCTCTGTACAATGATTGTTATTGTTCTATATTTTGTTTATATTAAGCACGGCGGCGAGGCGCCACATTACTTGTACTTTAAAATACAGTACTAATAAAGACGTCGAACCAGTAACATCGTGTTACTCATTTACACGCCGACGCGGTACTCATTATATCAGATGTGTGGCAGTACAAACCATACAGGTGTTTTGGATCAACCCAGAACTTTCTTTTAAACTCTCGCGTTCCATGATATACAATAATGTAAATGTTATTGTAAACCCAGAACTTTCTTTTCTTTTATACAGGACACGTCAATTTGACTTCACCTCGCCTGATGTTAAGCTAAAGGCAAAGTCTCGGAAAGAGGGTCACCATCGTAAACATTTACCATGTTAACCCATGTTAACCATGGTAGAGACGGTAGAAAACTGCCAAAGACGCAACATCTCTACGCATCTGCTTTCTTTCTTTCTTCTGTTCCTCAAAAGTCAAAGACAAACCTTCCTCTGTAAATCCACCTTGAGATTCACTCCGTCCATGACGTGCTGCTCCCTCGATAGCCATCAACAAAGTGGCGGACGTGTGCGTTGAGACAAAATCAGTCCTAAGAATCGGAGGAAAATCGGACCGTTTATCGGTCCTACAAAAATTCTGATGTGGGCGGGCAGCCTAAACGCGTCATTACATTGCACGCGCAAGGAGCTGTATGACCCATAATAGAAACATAACATAAACTCACGCCTGTATTCCCCGAAGGTTTAGGCAGAGGTGCTAGCAGTGCTAGCACCCACATTTCGTCAGTTTATGTTTAGGTCCGAAGTAAAAGGTGGCAAGCCTATTGCCATTAACCGGGCACTTATAAACCTGCGATAAATTCACACATAACTTCGAAAAGCATCGAAAAGTCATTGGTGTGTGCCATGGTAAACCTGGGATCGAACCCGAGACCTCGTCTCAGCAGCCCATTACCCATACCACTAGGCTACCGCAGATACTTAGACATTAAGCACATTGACTTTGGACAATCACCAGCCTTGTGCCGATGATAGCGATGGAACAACACTATTTATCTTGGGGTGTGATGAAGGTTGGAAACAATGAAACACAAACTTCACCTGTGCTTGAGTGTAATAATATTGCTCACGATACATTGGTTTACATTGATCCTTTTATACAATCATGGGTAACGTAACCATAGTGCCATCTAACTTGACATCAACGCCATCTATTGAGCGTTGATGCAACAATGTACAATAATATGTGGTTCATGTGAACGAAACCATAGCGACATCTAATTTGAGGTCAACGCCATCTATTGAGCGTCGAGCAAAACAGTTTTTAACTTATAGTACTAAACATACCGCCCACCAAGGACATTTAGTGCAGAAATGTCCTTCAAGAACTAGATCACAAATAAATACAAATCAAATTTAAAATACTACGGCTTGACTGGAAATACAATGTGCTCTAAATTATGTGGTATCTGCACCATTAGGCCTGAGATATGAATGATTACAGCAGCTCGTAATCGTGCAAAATCAATAAATAACATTAGTAAAACATGAAAAATAACAGTGTAAAAGTATAAAAGTGTAAACCAACAAGTGCATAATTTTATCTTAAAATAAGTAATTTAACAAGTGTGTATATGTATATAAATTCATCAAATTCAATCAGCGACTGGCAAAATACAGAGTTTGGACGTGGGTCTCTTCAACATTGAAGTTTTGGTACGAATTGTGACCACACGGGTGATGTCATCTTTACCAGGATGTTTTAGTTCTATCCTACCTAACAACCAGCGACTTGGCGGCAAGTCATCTTCCTTTATTAGGACAATGTCACCAATTTTAGGTTCAGGAACTCGATTAGACCACTTATACCGATTCATTAGGTTAGACAAATATTCGGTAGACCATCGCTTCCAAAATGACTGAAGCATTCTTTGAACGAATTGCCACCGGGTTAAACAGTTTACGTTGGACCCTTCGTATGTATAATCAGGTACACTTACAATTGGTTCTCCAATTAAAAAGTGTCCCGGAGTTAACGGTGTCGGTTCACTAGGCTCTGTACTATTTAATATGCTAATTGGTCGCTAATTCAAGCATGCTTCGACTTGACTTAAGAACGTACTAAGTTCCTCATACGTCAACGTTGATTCACCAACGACACGTTTGAGGTGAAATTTGGTGGATTTTACACCCGCTTCACATAGACCACCAAAATTTGGTCCATGTGGGGGAATAAAGTGCCACTCTGTTCCGTGGGCTTCCAATTGTTCAGCGATTGTGGACTGAAAGGAGGTTAGTTGTTGCAACTCCTTTGATGCTCCTACAAATGTAGTGCCGTTGTCACTCCACAATTGGGCACAGTGACCCCGCCGGGAAACGAATCGACGAAAGGCGGCCAGGAATGCTTGTGAACTCATGTCACTGACCACTTCCAGATGGATGGCGCGAGTACACATGCAAACGAAGAGGCATATGTATCCCTTATATGCATGATGTCCGCGTCCCTTGGTTGTCCTTATGTTTATGGGACCGGCGTAATCGACACCACTGTGCAGAAATGGTCTTGCGGGTGTGCATCTAACGGCGGGCAAAGATCCCATAAATTGATTTTTCGTTTCCGCTCTCTGTCGGACACATGTCACACACCTGTGGATATGATGCTTAACGACATTCCTAGCACCAATTATCCAGTAGGCTGTGCGTAAGTAATTTAACATTAGTTGTGGGCCTCCGTGTAAGGTTTTGTCGTGAGCATCAGCAACAATCAGCTTAGTCAAAGCCGCAGTGCTTGGAAGAACTATTGGATGTTTAGCTTGCTCATCCAACTGCGAGCCTTCAAGCCTGCCCCTAACTCTCATTAACCCGTTCGCATCGAGATATGGACATAATGACTTCAGCTTGCTTGTCTTTGACTGAAAATCATCGTTATCTTGGAGTTGGGCATACTCTGCTGGAAATGCTTCCCTTTGTGTTTTCTTAACACACACTTCTAACGCCTGATCCAACTCCACCTTGAGCAAATAAGCTTGAGCAGTTTTTACCTTTGTTTAAAAATTATTTGTAAAATCCAATCCAGAGCTGTTTCTCCGTTTGGCTGATGGTTCTACACGCAGTCAAAGAGATACCAGTAGGCTAAGAATACAAAGTGCCAAAACGACACTCATGAACAAGAGCATCTTCTGCCTAGCACCTAAAATATACAATAAATTACCTAGAACCCTTAAGGATCTACCCATGAATCCCTTTAAAAAGACCTTAAAGGACTTACTATGTCGTAAGTGTTACTACGACATAATGGATTTCCTTAATGATAAATTTTAAAACAATCTTGGCTACTTTTTACTTTTTCATTACAATTTATTTTTGTGAACTTGACATTTTTTATATTGACATTTGTAAATTATTGACATGAATGACTTTTAATTTTTTTTTTTTTTGTGATGTAATTGTAATGTTTTTAATTGGCTCATAATTTAATTTGATTATTTTTTTTGTCTAACAATATATTTTGTACGCCTGTCTGGGCAAAACATGTTGGCACCGTAACAAGCAATAACAACTTCTATGTAACCCATGTTTATGCAAATAAATTAATCTAATCTAATCTAATCTAATAAGCTACAACTCTTAGCAGGCGTTGTAAGGTTGAATATTTTTCGAAAATAGAGCTATCGGGAACTACACCTACGTGTGTTTTAACAGACTCTTCTAAATGAAGTGGTAAGTCCTTTGGCCTTTTATAAACAATTTTTTTATTTCTTAGAAACGACGGTCCTGCAAACCACAATTCGTTTTCTACGAACGAGCTTGGCAGTAATCCTCGTGATGCACAGTCTGCTGGGTTCTCCTTAGTGGAAACGTGAAACCATTGAGCTGATGTCATGATGGTTAAGATTTCCGAGGTTCTATTGGCGACAAACGTCTTCCACTTGCTTGGGTGACTGTTTAGCCAAGCTAAGACGACTGTGGAGTCAGTCCAAGCAGTCACATTGTCTTTTGCTACGTTTAACACCTCTGCAGTTTCTTTCATTAATTTAGCCAAAAGCAATGCTCCACACAATTCCAAACGCGGGATGCTGACTTGTTTGATGGGGGCAACCTTTGTCTTAGCAACCAATAAGGAAACATGTATACGGCCAGAGACGTCAATGTTCCGCAGGTAAATCACAGCGGAATAGGCCACCTTGGAGGCGTCACTAAACCCATGCAGCTCAAGAATATTCCCCGATTTCATTCCCATCCAACGTGGTATCCGTACTTGAGTGATTATTGGCAGTTCCTTCCGGTAAGTATCCCATTCTTCCCATAATTTGGTAGGTACTTCTTCATCCCACTGTATACCGGCGAGAGACAATTTTTGAATGAAGACCTTTGCCACTATTACGCATGGAGCTAACCATCCTAATGGGTCAAACAATCTTGCAATTTCTGATATCACAGCTCGTTTGGTTACAGGAACTGCAGACGTCAGAGGAAGGCTCACACCATACTCAAAGGCATCTTCGCGACGGTTCCAGGTAAGTCCTAAGATTTTTAATGTATTGTCTGTTTTGATTTCTATTTTCTTTTCTTCCTTAACTTGTTTTACATTGTCTTTGATTATTTTCATGTCTGTGTTTTGTTGCTTTACTTGTTTGCTTAAATTATCTAATTTTGCTTTATTTATTTCGATTCTTTGTATTGCTTCTAACATATTTTCATTATTGCTGTTCCATTTTTGTAATGCGAAGCCCCCTTTTTCGAGTAGTTTCGTCATTTGTGTGTAAATTTCAGCGCCTTCTTCAACGCTGTCACAACCGGACATCATATCATCAACATAAAATGAATTTAGCACCCTATCTGATGCCAAAGGATAGTTTTGTCCTTCATCATATGCGATTTGATGTAAAGTCCTAACTGCTTGATATGGTGCCGATGCGGTGCCAAACGTGACAGTTAGAAGTTCATAGTCTTGTATTGGCATTTCTGGGCTGTCTCGCCAGAGTATGCGCTGATACATACTATCCTCATCTGCTACCTTTACCTGTCGATACATCTTAATGACGTCTGCAACAAGGCCGATAGGATGTCGACGCCACTTGAGGATAGGATAGGATAGGATAGGGGACTCTTTTGTCCGCACTTAGCCTCTCTTTTGGGCCATTGTGCGTAGAGAGTGCTGGCTAGAGCAGCCAGCCTAGCTCCGCCCAGAAACGCAGAAGCTTACTGGGGGCTTCGCAGGCTTCGCGGAGCGACCTCACTGTGCCGAGGATTTGGGATCGTTGGGCGGCCACTGCCTCGCATTCCAGTATTACGTGGGCGGCCGTTTCCTCGGCGCTGAAGCACCCCCTGCAGAGGGGACTATCCGTGACGCCGATAGTATGTAGGTGCTTGTTGAGGGGGCAGTGGCCCGTTATTGTCCCCATAATTGTCCTTAGACTTGTTTTGTCTAGTCTTAGGAGACGTTTCGTTAGCCGTTTATTTATCGACGGCACAGCCTGTTTTGATTGCCTGCAGTCGATGGTTTGTACCCATCTTTGGTTATGTAGTTCCACAGATCTCTGGCGTATCCAGGTACGGATCTGTGAAAAAGGGATCGGCAGTAGTGGTAGTGGGCCAGCAGTGGTCATATCGGAGCCCCTCCTCGCGAGTTCGTCCGCAGCATCGTTTCCGTAGGACCCACTGTGGCCTTTTATCCACTGTAGCTTTACTACATTATGGGTGGATAGCTGGTTCAAAGCAGTTTGGCATTCTGCCACTAGTGTGCTGTTGGTTGTTTGGTGGTTTAGCGCTTTTAGGACAGCTGTGCTGTCGGTTAGGAGCTTTATGTTAAAACCCTTAACCTGCTTTTCGCTTATTGCCGTCGCTGCTGTTGTTATGGCGACACACTCGCATTGGAAGATTGAGCTGTGTTTGCCTAGTGGAAGGTGAATATTCAAGCCAAGGTCCAAAGAGTGCACGCCGGCTCCTGAACCATTCTTTGTTTTGGAGCCGTCAGTGTAGACGCGCATCTCCTTAATACCAGAGTAGTCCTTTTCCTCGGCTTGCGTTGTTATCTGGTATTTTTTGTTGAAGAAGTGTTTTTTGAAGGTTTTATCACAGGGAGCAGCTATTAGTGTTTTGTATTCTATCAAGTAAAATTGTAATGTTTATACATATTTGATATATGCACATTTGTCTACAAGAACATCAATAGCTTCAAAACAAGGCAAGACATTCACAACATAAACACCCGACACAAAAAGCGACTACACCTACCGCCTTCGAGAATTAAAATGTTAAATGAAAGTCCATACTATATGGCAGTTAGACTGTTTAATAAACTCCCAGACGATATCAAACTTCAGGAAAGCATGACACTCTTCACTAATAAACTTAGAATATATTTGATTGGAAAATGTTATTATTCTACAAAAGATTATTTAGAAGATAAGTAATTACAAATGACCCGGATTTAATCCACCGGCTGACTATGACATTGAGAATTAGGTAGGTGCCATGCTAAAGGGTATGGGATTCGCATTTAAATATTATCCTTAAAAAATTTAACTATTGTGTATTGTGTGTTGACATTAGAAATTCATAAAATTTAAATTTTCTTGATTCAATTTAACATTTTTTTTTATTCTTTATTTATAACCCAATATGTAATATCATTGTTATAACCATTTTTTGTATTCAATTTGACTCTAATCGAATTTGACATTTGATGAAGTAGTTATATTAATCATAATGTGATTGTATTTGACATCTATTTATTATTTCATACTATTGTAGTTTTTAACACTCAGAAGACATTAATAAATATACTGAAATATAAAATAAGCGACCTCAATATTGCAATGTCTGGAAAAGGCGCTAAGTTCTAAGTACTTACTGAAATATAATTATTGTAAGATCTATGTACACTTAGTAGGCAATAAATGATTTGATTTGATTTGATTATTCCATCGCCCGCCCAAGAATTGTGGTGTGGGGACTATTGTGGTTGTTTCCCCAGAGTCCCAGGTGCCACATTCTAATGGCGGTGATGGTGGCTTCCTGTTGGATGTATAGGTCAAGCGGTGTTAGGTTCAGAGTTACCTCCATAGCTGCAGTTGGAGTGGTTTTCATGCATCCGCAGATTGATGAGCAGGCCAGCCTTTGGAAGGACTTTAATTTGGTAATCACGGTAGACAATTCCGTGCGGGTCCACCATACCAAAGCCCCGTAGGCTAGCATGGGCCTTATCACCGCTGTGTATAGCCACAGTGCTATTTTTGGCGATAGTCCCCATTTGTTTCCCATCATTCTTTTGCATTGGTAGAAAGCGATTGTGCACTTGTTCAGTTTGTAGTCAAGGTGCCTGTTCCAAAGCAGCTTGCTGTCGAGAATTACACCTAGGTATTTTACTTCTTCCTTAAGTGTTAATTCGGTTGCGAAGAGTTTCGGGAGCTTGTATGGGCCCGGTGCTCTTCGGTTTGTGAATATTACTAGTTCGGTTTTCTGTGGGTTGACCGAAAGTTCGTGCTTTGTGCACCAGGTTTCTATTATTTTGAAGGCCTGTCTCATTCGGTCGCAAATGGCACTTTCGAATAGTCCCGTTATTAAGATCGTGATGTCGTCCGCATAACCTATAGTAAAAAGGCTGTTTGCGTTCAGATCTGTTATAAGCTCATTTACCACCAGGTTCCATAGTAGGGGAGAGAGTACCCCACCTTGTGGGCATCCTCTGCCCACAATGCCCCGAGTTGTGGTGTTGACTGTGAGTTGCACGGCCCTCTGTCTGAGCATGTTATCTATCCATTCGATAAGTGTTGAGGGCACGTCGTGTTTGAGCAGTGCTTTGTTGATGCTGTCAAAGTTGGTTTTGTCAAAGGCACCCTCTATGTCAATGAAGGCACCAAGGGTTGGTTGCTTTGACTTTAGGGCTCCACCGATGCGGGACACCACATGGTGGAGTGCTGATTCTGTTGATTTCCCCTCACTGTAAGCGTGTTGATGGGGGTGTAGAGGTTTCAGTGCTAGTACTTGGGTTCTAATTACCCTATCGCCTAGCCGTTCAAGTGTTTTTAGCAGGAACGAGGTGAGGCTGATAGGCCTAAAAGATTTGGCCTGAGTGTAGTCACTTCTACCTGGTTTGGGGATGAATATTATTTTGACTTCCCTCCATTTCAAGGGTAGGTAGCGGTTTGCGAGACAGCCTTGTAGCAACTTGGCTAGGTGGTCCGCTATAATTGGTCCGCTCCATTTCAGGAGTCCTGGGAAAATACCATCCAGGCCTGCTGCCTTGAAAGGTAGGAAAGTGTTAATGGCCCATAGCAGTTTTTCTCTGTCTATGGTTTCCCGAGCAACCTCCCAGTCTTGGATGCTGATTGGACGGTGGTTAGTGTCTACCCATGTTTCTTCATTTGCTATTTTGCAGCCCGGAAAATGGGTAGTTAGTAAAATTTCGCATGTTTCAGCGTCATTTGTTATGAAAGTGTTGTTTGCTTTTTTGAGGCAGCCAATGGAGTTTCCCTGCTCTTTGGAGAGGCAGGTTTTAACCTTGGAGGCCTGGTTACTATTTTCGATGCTTGTACAGAAGCGTCTCCAGCTTTCTGCGCGTCTCTGTCGTATTTCGGTTTTATATTATTTTTTTGTGTTTTGATACTTATCCCAGTCAGTCGGTTCCCTGGTGTTGATAGCCCTGTTGAAGAGTTTTCTCAACTTCCGTCGCAGCCTCTCAAGGGACGAACACCACCAGTGTCGCCCCTCCCCAGACTTAGGTGTGGTGAGTGGGCAAGACTGCTCGTAGCTTGAGATAAGTATGGATGTGATTTGGTCTGTGTATAGGTCTAAGTCCGAGACTTTGAGGTCTTCTGATGGTAAGTGTAGGTTGTTTATACTGGCTTTGACTAGGCCTACAAATTTTGGTATGTCTGTCTTGCGCGGTAGCCTACGTGGTTTGGGTTTCGGTAATGCTATGCTTAGATGGTAACGGATCCATCTGTGGTCAGAGCATGAGGCCTCGTTGGACACGTGCCATCCGGTGATGGACCCCGCTATTCTGGTCGATGCCAGAGTGAGGTCAATCACCGTTGCGTGCCGTTTTGTAACGAAAGTAGGTTCTGAGCCTCGGTTTAAAATGTTGAAATTATGCGTAAAAATAAAGTTGAGCATGTCCTCACCTCTGGTGTTGCTGTTTTTGTTACCCCACAGAGTGTGATGTGCGTTCGTGTCGGCTGCGACGATGATGTCCAGACTCTCCCTCTCGCAGTACTCAGCCAGTGCGCTGAGCTCCGGTAGGGGTATGTCCTCGTTGCCAGGCAGGTAGGCGGAAGCGAGGACGATGTCTGGCTGGTGCTGGTCACTTCTGCTCAACTTGACGGCTGTCAGATCCCTTGAGCAGAATTGGTTAATTAACAGTGTTGGTGAGTGTTTTGGGAGGTAAATGCATGTCCTTGGTTTACTTACGGAAGTATCCAGCAGCAGTTTGCCTCCGGCGTTGTTTAGACCACAGACTTTGTTGCCGTTGATCCACGGCTCCTGGATCAAGGCTATGGTCTGTGGGTTTTTCTCCAGCACTCTGCGCAGGGAAGCCGTCGCAGCCAGGCTGTGCTGGAGGTTGGTCTGGACGATGTCAATCCCGCAAAGGGGAGGAAGGGAGGTCACCAAGTTCACTCCCTCCTCCCCCTCCCGGAAAGCACTCTTCCTCCGACTCGTGGAGTGGCGACAGTGGGACATCCTGCTCCATGGCCGCTGGTTGAGGTGGTTGCGCCGCTGATAGCGGCGGCGCTCTGGATGTCGACGCTACCGGTTCAGATGGGACTGCGTCCAGTTTGGCCAGTGTCGAGGTGGTTTCCCCTTTTGGCACGGTTGGCGGCTTTTCGAGGAATATCACATAGATATTCCCCATCAGGTAGTATAACCTGCGATCATTTGCCAACGCCAGTTGTGCCTCTGCCTCCGTGATGCGGAAGTGCAGACTGGTCTTCGTGCCGTCGGGGTGTTCTTTGGTCGCGGTGCGGTCCCAGGTGTTTATGTTGAGGTGCCGGTTCTGTCGCGTCAGAAGCCTCTGCATCTTTTCAGGGCATTCTACGCGGCCCGGCACGCTGACCACACAGGGGATTTTCCTGGGAATGGCCGATTGGGGCCGCACCACAAGACCGGTGTTGGGGAGTGGTGACGCTAGAGTGCTGACGGTCTTGACTAGCCACGCCATCGTAAACTCGTTCTCGCACCATGTTTTGAGGACGCCGTCCGAGTGGTGGGGCCGACCGCGGAATCTCAGGTCGTTCGGTGTGGTGGTGAGAGGAGCTTCCAGGTCCGCTAAGAGCTCGTCCCTGAGCTTGCCCTCGATCTCGTCCCGGATGGCCTCTGCTTGTGTCTGTGACAGGTCCTGAAAAGGCTCTGTCATGACAGCTACGCAGAGGCTGTTGGCTAGGAAGGTGGCGGCCGCCTCAGCGTACGACCCAGATGTCCTGCCGGAGTTCCTGGCCTTTTTGCCTTCTCCGGTCGGGGTTAAGGTATCCTCTGGTCGTGAGCGCTTCGCCGGTCTCGCGTTATTTTGTTGGCGTTTGCGTGGTGGCTTTGGAGCAGCCGAAGGGCCTCCTACGGGTTTCCCGGGGTTGGCGGGATGCCTTGCGGCATCTGCTGCATCCACACGCGCCGCTGTTCGAGCCTTAAGTCGGCGTCTTTTGGCCGCGGTCATCTTTTTCTGCGCCGTCGACCAGGTGGTGTTGGTTGTAGAAGGCGATTGTATGGCCTCTCTGAGAGAGGTCATGTCCATCGCCTCGGTTGTTGCTGGTGGTTGGCCAGAGGTCACAGTCACCTGAGTACGCGAGTCCTGGTTGGCCGGTTTACCCCTGGTTGTCGGGGTCACGCCCTTCGACTCAGCCTGTTCGGCTGGGTTTGGGGGTGTGGCGCCTTGCGGCGCAGTTTGTCCAGATCCAGGTCTCGACGTATTTGGTGGGACTCTGCTGGGCCCAGCTTCGGGTACAGGATGTAAAGCTGCTCCTGGTAATTTGCCAGAAGGCTTGTCCTTTGTACCCTTGGCTGTTAGGGTGTGGGAAAGGGATGCTTGTGCAGCTGCTTTCCTGGTGTTTTTAGGTAGGGGGTTTGGACAGGATACTGCTTCTGCAGCAGCGATCTTGCCCGATGGTGGTCGAGTTGGGGCCGATTCTGCTAGTGCAGCAGCAACCGTGCCCGTTGTGGGTTTTAAAAGAACTGCCTCTTCGGCAGCGATCTTTCTGGTGGTGTTGTTAACTATGGCCTCGGAATCCATGTGTTTTATCGAGAGAAGTTTCACCTCAGGAGCTCTCCACCCGCCACGGAGCCCTCACGTCGGGGACGTCGCTTGTTTAACAAGCGATCGTCAGAGCTACTCCCTCGGTATAGGTCCCCAGAGTTGAGAAAAAGACGCGTCCGCACACAACGAGATGAGCAGGGCTTTCCACAGCATGAGACAGTGCTGCTTCCGTCCAAGCCACCGCGCCGTGCCGACTGTCCCTCCCCAAACCCAGAGACCTCGCTAAGCAGCCCGCTTATGGGATGCCACAGCCGATTGATCACAGGTAGCTACTCTGTGACCTCCCGTGTAAGAAGAAATCCAGACCAAAGCAGCGTGTTGCTTACGGTGTGCAACAACTCCGGCACACCGCTCGCTCAACTACCAGGACTCCTTCATCCCCCCGTACGGGTCCCCGCGCACGGCACAAACACGCGGGAGATCATTGCTATCCACCACCTGCTTTTTTTGGTGATGAACACGCGAGACATGATCTCTACATCTCTGCGTTGGTTCGCCTGGAGGTTTCTGTTGCGTCTATTTCTTATGAATTAGACAAAGAACGGGACATGACAACCTCGGGAAGGATAGTCCACCAGACTTGCTTTGAGGATCTACACGACCTGCGCTCTCCCTCAAAACCACGTCACCCTACCCCTCAGAAGGAGGGGGAAGGTAGGTCCAGGCTAAGGTTTCCGGTAGTAGTACCGCTGTAGAAACATTAGCCTGTCCCCGTCCCCACTTGAGGATTGTATGCCGAAGATCGGCTTGCAGTGTCGGTCCGACCATTAGAGTGTCATTCAGCGAGACACCTTTATTGTTCTTTTGTGAAGCATTAAAGACCACCCTTACCTTGGTAGTGGCCTTGTCTTCTCGGATCACAGCGTGATGTGGGAGATAGACTGCTTCTTCTCTTTTGGTATCATTTTTATTTACAGGTTTCATATGTCCTAGCTGTAAGTATTCATTTATTACTTTGCTATATTCTTCTTTTAATTGTAGGTTTTTTGTCAATCTTTTTTCTAATGATTTGAATCGTGTTTCAGCTATGCCTCGAGAGTTACCGTATTTACAAGCAGGATCATCTTCACGAAACGGTAACTTAACCACATATCTGCCGTCTTCGTCACGCTTAGTGGTCCGCTTGTAAAGCTCTTCGCATTTCTCTTCTTCAGCGGTAAGTATTTTCTTGTTAGTTATTTGTTCCTCAATTTCCCAAAACTTTTTAAGCATATTATCTTCTTGAATCTGTGCATGCATGACACTAATGTTTTTTGATTGTGATTTGTAATTACTTACAGAATTAATCTCACCAGACAGGTTCCAACCTAAGGTGGTGCATTGAGCTATGAGAGTACCTGACGGGCTTTTTACCATACCTTCCTGTAAAATACGACTATAAACATCAGCGCCCAATAAAATGTCTATCTTGTTGGGTGTATTGAAGTTTGGGTCAGCTAGATATAGACCTTTCTTGTCTAGCCAATCAAAATTACTAATGTTTATATTGCAATCGGGTAAGTAGGACGTTATTTTAGTTAACACATATGCATTTAACCTGAGTTTGAAATTTGGATCCGTTCGTGACTGTATTGACAAATAAACCATGTGCCGTGCAATAGTTGACCTATCATTACCTAAACCAGTGATAGTACCTCGGATAGGAATTCGTTTCAGCCTAAGCAATTGTACTGCAGCTTCTGTGATGAAGCACGCCTGGGAGCCTTGATCCAGTAAGGCTCGAATGGTTAACTGCTGCCCAGAGTTGGACTTGGCCGATACCAATGCGGTTGCTAGCAACACTTTCCGCGGTTTAGGGACTGTACCTGTAGATAGACATGAAATCACGGGTGCCTGACTACTTGAGCAGCTTGGTTGATCAGCGGACGGTTGTGCAGAAGGTTCACCCCTTACATTGTTGCCTTCTCCATAGTGTAGCAATGAGTGGTGACGCTTGTGACATATTCTGCACGAAGTTAATTTTTTGCACTCAGAAGCAGAGTGGTTGTTGCCTAAACAGTTGAAACAAACCATGTTTTTAGATGCGAAGTTGCGTCTCTTTTGAATGGGTTGCTTGGCAAACTGTTTACAGTAACAGAGTTTGTGAGGTTCATGGCAAAATTCACAGCTCAAAGATGATGAATTTGCGACCAACATTGTTTTTGGATTATGAGCCTGAGACTTGTTCTGGCGAGCCGATGACTTAGGAGTCTCTATGGCTTCTAATGCGCGGAAACGGGTTTCAATGAATGACCTAAACTGTTCAAGCGTAGGCAATTCGTTCACTCCAGAAGGGTTACTACTTAGCTCCCATTGTTTGCGAGTTTCAAAATCTAATTTGAATGCCACTATCTCAATAATGATGACATCCCATGTGGACACATCAATGTTCAAATTCTCGAGAGCGTGTAAGCAGTCATTGGTGGTATCAAACAGTTCCTTGAGACCAGACCCTGACTCGACATGTAAACGTTTTTGGCTGAATAAACGTTTTAGAATGCAATGAGCTAGATACTTTTTATTAATGTACCGATGTTCTAAGGCAGCCCAACATTGAGCGTAATTGGCATCGCTTACCGGAGTGTGTCTTATTATTTGTGCAGCTTCTCCGGTTAGATGACTTTTTAAATAGTGCATTTTTTGACAATCATCGAGAGATTCATTTTTGTGAACTAATGATTTAAATAAGTCACTGAATGTTGTCCATTCACTGTATTCGCCAGAAAAGGTCGGTATATTTATTTTATCTAACTTTACAAACTTTGATGAATAACTCTTACTTGATTCTGCCTGTTTAGGCGGTGATAATTTATTATAAGTTGACATTAAGATTGTTTTGAAATTAAGGTAAACCTCTTCAGTCGAATCGTAACTATCCAACACAGTTTGATCCACCCTCTTTTCAGGTTGCTCAATAAGTTTAAGATAATTAGTCTGAAATTTACTCCAATTATTTTCAAGAAGTTCTTGTCTAGTTTGTATATATTCTAAAGTTATTCTATCTTTTGGACTCTTTCTAAAATTAGTGTATCCTTTTTCTATGGTAGCACGCAAATGAGTTACAACGTTGGCTAATTCCGCCATGATATGAGGATAACACAATGCAATGTAATCTGTAAATTTAAATGAATCAGACTACTACACAGCCAGCAACAAAGCAAATAAATATTACGAGTATAATTATCTTCTACTGTTTGACTTAGCAATGCTACAGATTGTTACTTAAAACACAGTAAAAGAGTCTTAAAATAAAATTAAGTCCAGCGAAAAGCGACTATTCTAAAGTGCTAAGCGACTCGTTTTACAACGTGTGTTTTTTCAAACTACAAAATAGATTTGATTAAATTCTATAACTACAAATTATGGCAAAAACAAACATAAAAAAGCGTACTAATACTTGAGTGATTTTTCTAAGTGTCAAAAAATCTACAAATTTTTTTTTGAATTTTAAATACTTTACTGTCGGCGGTAAACGGACATAGTCTCCCCGTTCCCCCGTTTTCTATAAATTATTCTAAGTCTAAACTACCATGCACTAAGACTAATATTTTACAAGTTAACTACAAACTAATCTTAATTTTTCTAAGTCTAAACTGCATTGAACTCTTCTATTTGTATAATCTTGATAACAGATAAAGTTCTAACAAAGTTGATGCTTTCAAGCGAACTTCGTAAACTTCCGAAAGTGACAATCTTGACAGATGTCAACTTCAAACTTGATAGGTGAAGGTCTTTCGCCTTACGTATGACATAAACAATAAAATGTACTCACAGTTGCACTTCACTCACTATTCAAACTGATGATGTGTAGGTGGCGCCCTCTGTGGTTGACTCTTGATTCCGTTCAGGCTTTCTTGAACTGCTGCTGGGACCGGAACTGATCTTCAGCGAACTTCCAATAACGCGGCACTTCCTTGCGCGTTTACTCGTACCGTTGCACAGCGATCCACTGCTAGTACGAGGTGGTGTACTAAAAGAAGTCTCCGATCCGACTCGATAGGACCATGTACAATCATCAGCCTTGTGCCGATGATAGCGGTGGAACAACACTATTAACTATTTATCTCGGGGTGTGATGAAGGTTGGAAACAATGAAACACAAACTTCACCTGTGCTTGAGTGTAATAATATTGCTCACGATACATTGGTTTACATTGATCCTTTTATACAATCATTGGTAACGTAACCATAGTGCCATCTAACTTGACATCAACGCCATCTATTGAGCGTTGATGCAACAATGTACAATAATATGTGGTTCATGTGAACGAAACCATAGCGACATCTAATTTGAGGTCAACGCCATCTATCGAGCGTCGAGCAAAACAGTTTTTAACTTATAGTACTAAACAGACCTTTTTCTTGGCAATTTTCTGTGTGAGCAGCAAATACTGGTTTGGTGTGTTGCCTCCCTAAAGCTGAATATAGGTGTAGCAATTGTTGGCTTAAACAGAAGGGCATCACAAGATTCTTACAGGGTAGGCAGCACGATTGTGACGCCCCTGGTGTTGGACACGTCGGTAACCGCTTCCCTTCAGGACCCCGATTTTGCTAAAGACAAACCACAGTGTTGCCACCGCCTCTGCAAAAAACGGCATTAAATAATAGACTTTAAAGCGATGCGGTTAAAGTTCAAAATTAAATGACTTTTTGCAAAGTGATTGATTCATTTCATTTTGAACTTTAGGTGGATAGAAATAAAGTCTAAAATTTATTGTTATTTTTTGCAGTGACTGCGGCACCACACTGGTTAGGGCTAAGCCGCACCACTAAGACCTGGAACTCGCTGCCAGCTCACGTGTTTCCTTCTTCCTACAGCCCCGGGTCCTTTAAGCGGGGCGTGAAAAGGCATCTAATGAGGCCGTCAAGCTGAGTGCCACCACTGTTAACATGGTAAATGTTTACGATGGTGACCCTCTTTCCGAGCAACGCCTTTAGCTTAACATCAGGCGAGGTGAAGTCAAATTGACGTGTGCTGTATAAAAAAAAAAGCTAAGCTTTAGTAGAATCCAGGACTAAGTGGGCCGAATGCTTGTCCGCCACCTAAGTGTTTTATAAACTCTCTAGCTTTTTAAGTTCATGATCATCTTTGTGTTAATGTCGGTTACATTCGAAGTCTTAACCTCGGAGATCGTCGGTGGGCCGTGTGCTTGTCTTCCATCAAAGTAGTCGTTTAATCCATACAAATACGTCTGTCTGTATGTTACGCTTTCACACCTAAACCACAGAACCGATTTTGATGAAATTTGGTATAAGGGTAGATTAGACCTTGAGAAAGGACATAGGCTATGTTTGATCGCGACAACCGACATCCACGCGGGTGGAGCCGCGGGCAAAAGCTAGTAAGATAATAAAACAGTCACCTACCTACGCACTTTCTGTAACGGTCGCTTAAGGATGATCTGTATATTATACCAACTTCGTCTCCTGACAAAAAAATTACTGCAACTTGCAAGTTGTAGATTTATAATATTTCATGATTGTTAGGTAATATGTAGGTACTATTATGTTTTGTCAAATATGTAGGTATTTATTTAGTACCATAAACTTACTTTAGACTAATGGTTATTACACACACCTAAGCCTCTTTATAACATTCACTGTGGCGTGGCGGTAGTGAACGCGACTGCTACCCAGGAGGCGCGGGTTCGATCCCCGCTCAGTGCAAATATTTGTATGCATGAATACCTATGGCTATTTGCATTGGTCTCTCTGGGTGTGGCTATGTTTAATAATACATATTTACAAAAAAAGTATCTAAGTATGTTTATCCGCATTCTAGAGTCTGTAACACAAGCTAATTAAGCTTACCATGGGTCTAGATAGCGTTGTGTAGAATGTTGTAAAAAATACTAAGTTTATGTACTAAGTAAATACTTACGATACAAAAATCGGTACGTGTTGGTTCCCCGTCGAGTAGAATAGGTAGGGCCCCATCTTTTACTACTAAGGGACTAAGGGATAGGGCTGTCCGACAGTAAACATACGGCCTAGGACTAAGTGCCTGCTTTACGGCTTAGCCTCGCTCCTTATAAGGGTGTCATGTGTCAAAACATCTCTGCCTAGGTATCCCTTCTGGGGGGATTTACAGACGTGGGTGTATGTATAATGTACCTATGTAGTTTATAAGCATATAGGTAACAAGCTGTTGCCCCCGACTTCATCCGCGTTAAGTTCGGAATAGCTCAATCTCATCATAATGCCTATGTCATAGTAGCTTTATGCATGCAAAGTCTCAGCCCGATCGGTTTAAAAAATTTCTTCAGGTTTAAAGTATGAAACTTTTTCAATTTTAAACCGATCGGGCTGAGACTTTGCATGCATAAAGCTACTATGACATAGGCATCCCCTATTATGATGAGATTGAGCTATTCCGAATTTAACGCGGATGAAGTCGGGGGCAACAGCTAGTTACCTATATGCTTATAAACTACATAGGTACATTATACATACACCCACGTCTGTAAATCCCCCCAGAAGGGATACCTAGGCAGAGATGTATAGACACATGACACCCAAATAAGGAGCCAATGAAAGATTTGTCATTCATTTTATTCATTGATTTTTGATTACCCCGCCCAAATGTTTGAATGAAATTTTACAGCATGTAGTATGCTAATTATTCAAATCGATTAAGAAAGAATAAACTTGTTCATCGTTAAGCTAACCGCAAGGGCTATGGCAATACCATTTTTTTTTTTGTTTTATTATTGATAGTGTCGGTCTATGGCCTCCGCCTAACCGGACTATGGCTCAGCTGACTACTGACCGAGTTTCAGCCCAGCTGATTTGGGGTCAGCTGTTCGTGGGGTCACTGACCCGTGAGGTAGGTACTGCCCTAATATCTGTGCCAGCTGGCTGATGCCCCTAGACCGGCCAGGTTCACTGCTGAACCGTTGTACCGTCGCTAGGGTGCTCTGACTACTTGGACCGGAGGGTTACCGTAGCCAAGGAAGAAAAGACAGAGCGAAGAGGAACTGTATTTATTTCAGAAAATGGGGCTAGTTATATTGCCAAATTTATCGATAACCCGACATTATTTCATCGAGCTTATAAACTATGCTACACCAATCAGAAGAGGTTATTTATTTACATAAGAAATCCTTAAAGCTATTATATACAATATAGTTACAAATTCTGCCGTGTGGCGCTTGTGTCGCGGGTATATAACTGACACATACGTAAAAGGCGGCGGCTTCTGCGGGTGTGTTGCATTGATGGAAATTGTTCGCCGCGTGCAGACGTGTTTGCGGGGTCGCGCTGCTGTTGTACGTATTATGTCCCTACAGGTACCCCCCTCTAAGAGAAACGTACGTTTGGTTTTACCTTTCTTCCCGTACGAGTCATGTAAGGGTCTTGTTTGTTGTTGCTGGCAGAGCTGGCACAACTTGTAGTTTTTTTGGAATTTGTAGTCGTAGAGTATTTTGAATTGGGTGGACTCGATGACGTAGTAGGTTCGCGAAGTATATTTGTTGCTGGCCCCGTGCTCCGAGATTGCGGTTCGTCTGTTTCAGGGGTCTCGTTATATACATACGCTGGCTTCAGTCTGTCTATTGATACACATGTCTGACGATTTGGTAGTTGAATGGTGAAAAACTTGCCATTTTGACTTCGTTGAATAATCTTGTAAGGGCCGTCATATGGTGGGGTCAAAGGTTTTCGCACCGTGTCATTTCTCAGGAACACATGAGTACAAGTTTCGAGTTCTTTGTATACGAAGGGATGTTTTGATGAATGTACCTTTTGCTTTGGTAATAGTGACGTCATTGTTTCGGTGAGCTGGCGGACGAATTCTGCGTCATCAATGTTTGGCTTAGTAGGCACAAAGAAATCCGACGGAATTCGTAGTGTAGATCCGTAAGTCATAAGTGCGGGACTTACAGATGTATCTTTACATAGTGCGGTGCGTAGTCCTAGTAGTACTGTAGGTAGCTCTTCACTCCATTTGGTACCTGCACATCTGGCCATTAATGAAGCTTTCAAACACCGATGTCTTCTTTCTATGAATCCATTTGCTTGAGGATGGAACGGAGTCGTACGTATTCGATTAATACCAAGTCTCTGCATTAGTGTGCGAAATAGTGATGATTCGAACTGTCTACCTTGGTCTGTTGTGATTCGTAGGGGACATCCGAATCGTGATATCCACCCGTCGTAAACTGCCTTTGTCACTGTTTCAGCGGTGATGTCACGTGTAGGTACAGCTTCAATCCATTTTGTGCATCGATCTATCATAGTGACTATGTATCGGTATTCGTTTGATGTGCATAGAGGTCCGACGATGTCCAGATGTACGTGTTCGAAACGCGATGACTCTTGAAACTCGCCGAGGGGACTGATAACGTGTCTTAGAATTTTTGCGCGCTGACCGCCGATGCATGATTTTGCCCATGTAGTTACGTCCTTATTCATAGACGGCCAGAAGAATTTGAATGTTATGAGTTTTCTAGTAGCGCGAATGCCCGGATGACTTAGATCGTGCTGTGCTTTGAAAGCTGCTTGCCGATAAGTCACTGGTAGGTATGGTCGAATGTTTGCAGTTGATACTTCGCACCATATGGGTAGGGGTTGATGACCGGGTAGACTCACACGGGCGAATTTGAGGTTTGACTGTTGTTTACATATTTCTAATTCTGTGTCTTTCTCTTGATCTATGGATAATTTGTTGTAGTCGATAGTGTTGTTTAGTATCTCAATCTCGGTAATTCGTGATAAGGCGTCAGCAGCTGTGTTGTATTCACCTTGAATGAACTTGATACTCGTACAGAATTGACTTATGTAGTGAAGTTGTCTTTCTCTTCTCGGCGTGTCACTGTTGTTGGCTGATCTTGTGAGTGCGAAGGTCAGAGGTTTGTGATCGGTATATATAGTGAGTTCATTGCCCTCTATCAGCCGTCGTAAGCTCTTAACAGCGGTATACATAGCTAGTAATTCGCGATCGTATACACTGTATCTTCGTTGTGTGTCGTTCATGTTTTTCGAATAGAATGCGAGTGGTTTCCATATGCCATCGACCTTCTGTTGTAGCACAGCGCCTATGCCAGTGTCTGAAGCGTCAGTGAGTAGGCACAATGGAGCGTTCGGTATCGGATGAGTTAATGTAGTTGCATCGAGAATACTTTGTTGACATTGTTGAAATGCTTTTTCGGCTTCGAGTGTCCATTGGATAGGTGATTTATCATTCTTCTTGGCGTTGTGTAGGTACCTATTGAGTAGGTACTGATGATTGGCTTGATTGGGTAGGCAGCTTCGATAGAAGTTGATCATACCCAAAAATCTTCGTAATTCTTGTATTGTACTTGGTTTGGGATATGTTAGTATGGCTTGAATGCGTTCGTCTGTGGGTTTGATTCCGTCTGATGAAACTTCGTAACCGAGGAATTGGATTTTTTTCTTGCCGAACTCGCACTTTTCGATGTTGAGTGTTACGCCATAGTGGTTTAAGCGTTCTAGAACTTTCTTTACGTTGTTTTTGTGTTCTTCTTCGTTTTCTCCCGAGTAAATGAGTAGGTCGTCGATGAAGCAGAAACAGATGTCGTCAAGGCCGCGTAGTACTTCGTGCATGAATCTTTGAAATGAAGATGAACTATTCATTAGGCCAAACGTCATGACCTTGAAAAAAAATGCACCGAAGGGTGTGGTGATAGTTGTTTTTGCGGCGTCTTCTTTTTCGATAGGTATACTGTAATATGCCATTTTCATGTCGAGCTTCGAGAATAGTACTTTACCATGTAGTTGGTAGGTAAAATCTTGTATTCTGGGTATCGGATATCTGTCGGGAATTGTGACAGCATTTAGTCTTCTGTAGTCACCACATACACGTAAAGAACCATCTTTTTTCTTTACCACGTGCAGTGGACTGGCCCATGGGCTGTTAGCTGGTTCGCAGATGCCCATTTCCATTAGTTTTGCGAATTCTAACTTGGCAGCTTTGTACTTATCTGGTGGAAGTGGGCGTGGTCGGGAGTATATGGGCGGTCCTTTTGTTTCTATACGGTGAGTGACGTTGTGTTTTACTGTTGATTTGATTGTCATGGGTCGTACAATGTCTGGGAATTGCTTCAGAATGTCGTGATATGCGTGATTTTGGTTGATAATGTAGACTGATTCTTCTGTATTATGTATGCTAATAGTGTTCACGGTGAGATCTGTGACACTATCGATGAGTTTCTTCTGATGCAAGTCAACTAATAGCTTGTGTTTTGCTAGGAAATCTGCGCCTAATATTGAAGTCTTGACATCGGCAACAGTGAATGTCCACTTGTAGCTTCTACGTAAACCTAAGTTGAGTTCAAGTGTCCGCTCGCCATAGGTACGAATTTGGGTTCCGTTTGCAGCAAATAATTTGTAATTGCTTTCAGTACACTGTGAATACTTTTTGTTTCTTGCGGCTAACACTGAAATATCAGCTCCAGTGTCGATGAGGAATTTTTCTTTATTGTTTCTGTCTATTATACATAGGCGGTGGCTTTGATTACCATCGACACCCGCCACTGTCGATGTATTATTTAGTTTTCCTGTTGCTTATTTGTGTTCGGTTTCGTATTGGAATTACTTTTGGCACATGGCTCTGCACATTTACGAGCATTATTGCCAAATCGTAGATGATAATAACATAGCCAGTCTGGGTCGCCCGGCTGCCGACGCGTGCGCGAACGTGAACGCGCTTGATAGCTTCGTTTGTCGTCAAAGCGCTCGTTGCCGCGTGGTTGGCGGTAGGCACTTCGCGTCGTCGGTCGAAATTGATTCGAACGTAGATCTGCTACTTCGAGGGATAATTTCTCTATTTGTTTCGTAATTAAGTCGAGTTGTAGTTTTTCGACCGTAGATGTAGCAATTGTTTCGTTTTGTCTTTGTGATGGGTTTGATACGGATATCGTTGTAGTTATGGCTGCGGCTGTGATGGGTTCGAAATGTTCTATCATTTTATCAGCCATGGCGGCTAGGGTTTCAAGTGATCAAATCAAATCAAATAATTTTATTGCTGAAACATGTTACATATTAAATTATACATCTAAGGTGTTTATGATGTTAGAGCCATACATGTCCTACCAATTTCGGCATGCAATATTAGAGTAAGTACACAATTATTACACAAGATAAAAATATTAGAGTTAAACATAAAATACAAAATAGCAATGTCATCAAAATACCACAATAATTCAAAAAATAAGTCAAAAAAACAGAAAAAACAGTAATTCAATATCAAATAGTGTCATTAATTTCCTTAAATAATAAATAAACTCAATATACACAATATAAATCACAATGTCAAATATGGTCAATGATTCTGTATTTACTGATAATATGCCGCGTATTTGAGTCGGTAAATGGTTCAGCCATATGACGCGTAGTGCTTCATCTGTTAGTAATTTTCCACTTAGTTCTCGCATTTTACGTAGCAGCTGACTCGGTTTCGAATCGCCTAGTTCAAGACCACTAAGTAATTTTTGCAGCTGGCGATGATCAGATTCCTGATACGTTGATATGAGTCTTTCTTTTAGCACGGTGTACTTGCCGGTAGCAGATGGGTTGAGAATTATGTCTGCAATTTGTTCTAAGTCGTTGCAACCCAGTAGTGGCATTACTAGATTGAATTTCTGCTCTTCTCCTATTTTGCTCGCCGCGATGGCCGCTTCGAATTGAGCAAACCATAATCGCGGGTTTTGCCGCCAGAAAGGTGGTAGGCGCGCCGGTAGTGATATCATAGCGACGTTGCTGTTGTTGCCAGGTGTGTTACTACCAGGTGTGATTTCTTCTTTAGACATGATGTACGTAGGTTGTTGCACTCGGTATTGCAATCAGCTGATGCGTGCGTGCAAAAGTGCGTATGATACCGTAGGTACGTCGGTATCAGCTGTTCGGGTTCGTCAGGGGTCACCAATGTCGGTCTATGGCCTCCGCCTAACCGGACTATGGCTCAGCTGACTACTGACCGAGTTTCAGCCCAGCTGATTTGGGGTCAGCTGTTCGTGGGGTCACTGACCCGTGAGGTAGGTACTGCCCTAATATCTGTGCCAGCTGGCTGATGCCCCTAGACCGGCCAGGTTCACTGCTGAACCGTTGTACCGTCGCTAGGGTGCTCTGACTACTTGGACCGGAGGGTTACCGTAGCCAAGGAAGAAAAGACAGAGCGAAGAGGAACTGTTATATATGCGTAAGATTAGGGATGGCAACACCGGGCCAACGCCCAGGCGGCCATCTTGCTACGACCTATGAAAGAAAGAATACACGTTGAGAACATTTATAAATATTTTATTTAATAATCCATCTTCAAAGTACAATACATGGTGTCAGGTGTAAATGGAAGGAATAAAGCCACCGCATAATGCAATTCTCTCGGGAGAGAATGCGAATTGGAAAAAGTTCAAGCAATCTTTTCAAATTTACCTAACCGCTGCCGGTCTGAATAGTAAAGATGAACCACGAAAAATCGCGTTACTGTTGAACTGCGCCGGCGAGGAAGCGTTAGAGGTTTATAATACAATTCCCAAGAAAGATGAACTCAAAACTTTGGAGTTAGTTATAAAAGCTTTGGATGAATATGTGGAGCCAAGAAAAAACCTTATCATGTCAACATATCAGTTTCTGAAGTTACGACAAGAAGAAGGAGAAAGTGTAGATCACTTCGCGACTAAGCTGAAAACACAAAGTGACTTGTGTGAGTTCGACAATTTGGAAGACCGGTTGTTGACCTTGATGCTGATCATGGGCATCAAAGATTGCAACTTGAAAGAAAGGTTATTAAGAGAAGAAGAATTACAGTTTAGTATGGCGTTAAAAATTTGTCAGGCCTCGGAAGCAGGTAAAAAACAATTAAGAGTTTTAGAAAAAGAAAAAAGTGAGATAAGTTATCTCAAAGCTGCAAATCAAGTAAAAAATAGATTGTGTCACAAATGTGGTAAAATGCATCAGCCTAAAAAATGCCCTGCGTATGGAAAACAATGCTCAAAGTGTGGAAAATATCATCACTTTGCTGCGGTATGCAGAAGTAAGGAAATGAAGAACAAAAAAGTTCACGACATCAGAGAACAAAACCAAGACAGTGATGGAAGCAGCTCTGGCAGTGAATTCGTACTGGACATAACAAGTGAGGGCGTAGTTGATACATTCAGTTCCCAATGGTTCGAGAATATTGTGATTAATAATGTAACCATAAACTTTAAGTTAGATACTGGAGCTGACTGTAATACACTGCCTTTGGCATTGTTCAATAAAATTAAGCATGCTAAGTTGGAAAAGACCAACAAAGTACTCATTGTCTATAACAAAGAAAGAATAAATGCTGTCGGTACAGCACAGTTTACTGTAGAAGTAAAGGGTGTAGTTCAACAATTAAAATTTACAGTTATTGATTTACCTGTGCAACCTGTGATAGGGTTACCGGATTGCATCCGTCTTTGTTTTATTAGGAGAGTAAATGAAATAAAGAAAGACACTACTATGATGGAGTCACAGGTGAGCAAAGAAAAAATAAATTTTTTAGAAAAAAATAAAGATGTGTTTTCTGGTTTAGGTAATATGGGGATTTATAAAATTAGAGTTCGGGAAGGTGCTGAACCTATTGTAAAACCAATTAGACGTGTACCGCAGGCTATTAAAAGTAGGTTAAAGGAAACTTTGTATGACTATGAGAGCAGAGGCATAATCCAAAAAGTAGAGGGTCCAACATCCTGGTGTAATAACCTTGTGATTGTGGAAAAGCCAAATAAGACTCTTAGGTTGTGTATAGATCCAAAGGAACTTAATAAAAGTATATTAAGAGAAAATTTTCAAATTCCTTCGACTGAAGAGATCTATAATAGTCTAGCCGGAATGGAATTTTTTACAGTTTTAGACCTTAAAGATGGGTTTTTTCAGTTATGTTTAGATGATCGGGATAAGATGTGTACATTTGGGACACCTTTCGGAAGGTATCGGTTCCTCCGTATGCCCTTCGGGATATCCTCAGCCCCAGAGGTTATGCAAAAAACAATGGTTAAAATCTTTGGGGATATACAAGGAGTAGAAGTTTATTATGATGACTTAATAATTGCAGGAAAAACGGAGTCTGAACATGATAAAATACTACAACAGGTTTTAAGTAGAGCTAGAAAACACAATGTAAAGTTTAATAAAAGTAAAATTCAATACAAACGTGATAATGTCAAATATGTAGGACTCATAATTTCAAAAAATGGTATACAGGTAGATCCAGAGCATGTGCGAGCCATTTTGGGGCTTGATGAGCCAAGGAATGTTAAACAATTACAAAGTTTTTTGGGAATGACTAATTATCTCAGTAAGTTCATACCGCAATATTCAAAAACTACAGAATCACTAAGACAGCTTCTTAAAAAAGAAGTTGAGTGGCAATGGGGTCCTTCTGAAAAACAAGCATTTTTAGAATTAAAAAGGAAATTAAGTTGTACACCTACTTTAGCTGTGTTGTCAAATGAAGGTCTTCTGACTCTACAGACAGATAGTTCCAAAAGTGGATTAGGTGCATGTCTACTGCAAAATGGTAAACCTGTTTCATTTTATTCCAGAGCATATACAGAATGTCAGATGAGATGGGCCACTATTGAAAAGGAGCTATTCGCTATCTGTGCTTCTATGGAAAAATATCACCAATTTGTTTATGGCCGTAGAATCATAATAGAAACAGATCACAAACCTTTAATAGCTATAATGAACAAAGATATAAATAATATTTCAGCTAGGTTACAACGGATGGTTCTAAAATTGATTAAGTATGATTTTGAAATTAGATATGTACCTGGTCCTAAGATGTTTATTGCTGATTACTTATCTAGGAACTATATAAATGACAATGCTCAGGTTGATAATTCTATTAAAGAGTTAATTCACTGTGTGGAAACAGATGTAATACATGGATCGGAAAAAAATTTAGCCATCTCTGATTCAAAAATTTTAGAATTTCAGAATGCTACAAAAAGTGATAGTGTATTGCAACAAGTTATTTTGTGGTACTTTACAGAGTGGCCAAAAAACAATAAAGGTATTAACAATAAAGAACTAAAAATATTGTATAAATTAAGGGATTTTATTCAAGTTAAAGATAATTTAGTATACTATAATGACAGAATTGTAATACCAAATAGCTTGAGAAAAGACATTGTAGAAAAAATTCATACAGGTCATGCTGGTGTAGTAAAAAGTAAGATTAGGGCAAGAAAAATTGTATTTTGGTCAGGAATGTCACGTGACATTGAGAACTATATTTTAAAATGTAAAACTTGTGAAAAATACCGTTCTTCAAATACTAAGGAACCGTTAATGTCACATGATATACCTGACCTGCCATTTTTGAAAATTGGTATGGATATTTGTACATTTGCCAGAAAGGACTATTTAGTTGTTGTAGATTACTATTCAAAGTGGATTGAGGTAAAAAAATTGACTGACAAAACTGCAGAGTGTGTTATTAAACAACTCAAAGCTATATTTGCCACACACGGCATACCAAAACATATAATATGTGATAATATGCCTTTTAATAGTTATAACTTTAACAGATTTGCACAAGAGTATGATATTAAACTCGTTCATTCTAGCCCTAGGTATCCACAGTCAAATGGACTATCAGAAAAAGCTGTATGTATTGTTAAGAACCTAATGCGTAAATGTAATGAGACAAACACAGATTTAAACTTAGCATTACTTCATTATAGAACGAGTCCTGTTGCAAATTTAGAATATAGTCCTTCTGAGCTTCTGATGTCAAGGATGCTTAGAACCAACATACCTTGTTCAAAAAATGTACTAGAACCTAAAGTACCTAAAGATGTTAAGAAGAAAATGTTTGTGAATAAGGGAAAATCTAAAACTAATTATGATAAAAGTTCTAAAATAAAGGCTTCATTTGAAGCAGGGGAAAATGTTACAATACAAAATAAACCTCACAGAGAATGGGAGTCGGGTAAAATATTACATCAAGTTGGACCTAGGTCATACAATGTGTTAAATGAAAGGGGGAATGTAATAAGGAGAAATAGTAGACATATTAATAAAAGTAAAAATGAGTATATTGTCAAAACAGAGTGTGAGGTAAATGTACCAACTGAGGTGAATGTACCCCCAGTGATAAATGTACCAAGCTCTTTAAACAACAGTAGCTCTCCTGGACAAGCTGTCACAAGATCAGGAAGAGTTGTGAGGCGTCCAGTCTTTTTAAGTGATTATACCATAGATTAAAATATATATATATATGATTAAGATTATAATATGTTTTGTGGAAAGGGGGAGATGTTATATATGCGTAAGATTAGGGATGGCAACACCGGGCCAACGCCCAGGCGGCCATCTTGCTACGACCTATGAAAGAAAGAATACACGTTGAGAACATTTATAAATATTTTATTTAATAATCCATCTTCAAAGTACAATACAGGAACTGTATTTATTTCAGAAAATGGGGCTAGTTATATTGCCAAATTTATCGATAACCCGACATTATTTCATCGAGCTTATAAACTATGCTACACCAATCAGAAGAGGTTATTTATTTACATAAGAAATCCTTAAAGCTATTATATACAATATAGTTACAAATTCTGCCGTGTGGCGCTTGTGTCGCGGGTATATAACTGACACATACGTAAAAGGCGGCGGCTTCTGCGGGTGTGTTGCATTGATGGAAATTGTTCGCCGCGTGCAGACGTGTTTGCGGGGTCGCGCTGCTGTTGTACGTATTATGTCCCTACAATAGTATTGAGGGTATTTCTTGGGCATTTTGTCGCAATTCACTCGACAGTCGACACGTCCGTCCCTTGCCGCTCGTCCTTAAAAAATGATTTAGGATCCTAAATGAACGTGTAATCGCGAGCTTCGGTGACTGAATTTCTTTTCCTGAATAGCTTCCTGAATTTAGGATTCTAAATTTATGAAGTGTAATACCCCTTTTACCCTCCCACCCGTTGGCTGACGGGACGGGGCCAGGTATGTTGGACAAAAACCGAATAATACCACTCGTCGCCGCGTCGTCTCGGATCTTCAGCTGTCGGAGTGTAAGAAATGTTTAAAGTGGCTCTTATGGCATTTCTTTCGCACGTTCGCACCCCGGCTGACCCACGGCCAACTCCAGTTTAAAATTAGCTTTCTCAGTAGTTCCCCCTTTACCCCCGACATTCACATCACGCCGGACGCTCGGGGTAAGTTCTTGTGGTGTAATAGAACCGAATTCAGCGGTTATAACAGTAGAGTACACTTCATTAATGAAGTCCGCACTGCTCACTCCCTTGCGCTTTCTACGTTCTATTGGTTTGGTACCAGAGGGTAGACGGTGACTCGCTGACTCACTATATTGACCGTCTAAGATCGTCCATACTATTATAAGTATTATAACTACTCAACTTATGTATTGATTTACCTAGCCTTCTCTCTCAATGTCGAGCGGAATCTCCTGAAAAATTCGTTACAAATAACTTGAAAGTGACACGTCTAATTATTATAACTCAAAGGTGACTGACATAGTGATCTATCAACGCACAGCCCAAGCCACTGGACGGATCGGGATGAAATTTGGCAAAATTTCATCCCGATCCGTCCAGTCACCGTCTACCCTCTGGTACCAAACAAATAGAACTTAGAAAGCGCAAGGGAGTGAGCAGTGCGGACTTCATTAATGAAGTGTACTCTACTGTTACAACCGCTGAATTCGGTTCTATTAGACCACAAGAACTTACCCGGAGCGTCCGGCGTGATGTGAATATCGGGGGCAAAGGGGGGAACTACTGAGAAAGTTAATTTTAAACTGGAGATGGTCCTGGGTCAGCAGCGTCAGCCGGGGTGCGAACGTGCGAAAGAAATGCCATAAGAGCCACTTTAAACATTTCTTACACTCCCACAGGTGGAGATCCGAGACGACGTGGCGCCGAGTGGTTAGTCCAACATACCCGCCCGCCCCCGTCAGCCAACGGGTGGGAGGGTAACCCACCGCACTGCTCACTCGCTTGCGCTTTCTTCTTTCTATTTGTTTGGCTCCAAGAGTCGTAGCGTGATGATAGGCTCTTTGTTTTGTAAAACTATAAATCCAAAATGCTTTATTTCCAAACTTGCAAAAGCTCCTTTTACTTACTGAACGAAATATTTGCTATTACGTTTCATTGCACAGTTTGAGTTCGAAATTTCATTATCAAATTAACCAAAACTGATTAACATGATGACCATTTTACCAATAAATTATGAAGCCAAAGCGGTAAATTCTTTAAAATAATTAGTGACACGTCCTTAAATTATTTAAAACCACAATAAAAATGGGCTAAAATTTTTAGCACATATCCAACAATACAAATACAACTGCAAACAAGTTTCAAACTGAAAATTCTGATGAATCGAAACGTCATTTCAAATGCAAGAAAATAACAAAGATGGCTGAAGAACAGGTGAGAACCAAAATATTATGATTTATAAATGATTTTATATGAATCTAGCACTAATATACAATTTGGCTGAACTAAATAAGCTTACGAATAAATATCGTGACCAAAATTTTGAGATACCACTGAACGTTACCTTGATTTTGAAACACTTAAATTTGTGTTTGGACCGCGAAGTTACATTTTCAGTGTTAATTTATCTCGTAAAACATTATTTTTATAAATTATCAATTATAAAAGTGTCCGCTAAGTGCATAGATATTTCTTGTGTTATAGTTTTGTCGGCACTTTGGTTATAAAACGATGTTTACAGTGCTATCCTTGAGACAATCATACATTTATGTATTTGGTCGTGTGATGACCCCCAGGTGCGTAGCAGTTATATTTCTTTACCGGTATATATTTAATACTATTCTTCTCCTTAATTTGGCTGGAAGGACTATGTTTTTTAAAGTTTTGTGTTGAAAATAATATAATACAATTAATAAACAAGAATACTCAATCCTAATTATGTTTTATCTAATTTAACTCCAATAAGAAACTTACTCGAATTCAAATAAAGAATATAGTAGAGGAATATGATTTCACAATACAGTGACTATCTATTTTTGAAGTTTTTATTAAATAAATAGAAAGTAGTAAACAGTGGAGCATATTTTACATTTGACCTACTATAAACAATTGAGTAAAGCAAATGCTATTTTGCAATGTAATAATGCATTCAGTCCATGATAGAAACTCTTTTTTTTATATTCACACACTTATTAATCCCAGACAGGGTGAGCAGAGTTAGGCTAACTTTATTTACCGCTATCATCTTCCAATATTATTGTTGTAAGGGAAAGACTGCGGGTTCGAGTCCCGCCCGAGAAGATTCTTTTTCCCTATGTATTCAATATTATTGTGTCTAGCATTTACACTAGAGCCAGGTCTGGTCTCCTCAACAGGCACTTAAGTATACACCATCTGTGTCACGGACAGTCCCCTCTGCAGGGGGTGTTTTGGTGCCGAGGAAACGGCCACCCAAGTAATACTGGACTGCGAGGCAGTAGCCAATCAACACTCCCAAATCCTCGGCACAGTGAGGTCGCCCCGCGAAGCCCCCAGTAAACTTCTGCGCTTCTGGGCGGAGCTAGGCTGGCTAATCTAGCCAGCACTCTTCACGTACAATGGTCCAAGAAAAGAGGCTAAGTGCGGATAAAAGAGTCCCCTATCCTATCCTATCCTACCTTCAGGCGGGGTGCATTCAATTTGACGATTTGACGAGCCCGGGGTCTGTTTTTTTTTGTGGACTTATATGAGAGTGACTGCCATCTGATCTCCCAAATCTGGGAAGAAAGCCTGGGCCAGAGTCTCATACACAGCTTAAGCTGATGTCTGTGTATCTTTCAATCTTGACAAAAACAAAACCAAACCGAGCCATATCTTCCGGTAGTGAATTCCATCTACACTTTTTTTTATGAAGAGACATGTCAATTTGACTTCACCTCGCCTGTTGGTAAGCTTGTGACATTGTGGATTTACCATGCTAAGTGTATACTACCAACTTTGCACTGCAGATCCAAACAACACCTCGGCAGTATATTTTTACGAATCAATTCCCTGAGATTAATTTCTTTAATACAAATTTATGTAACGTTATTAATATTGATTACAAAGTTGTATATCAATTGTGAATACAATCTTTTTATTTTATATATTTCTCTGCTCATACTCTAGCCAGTAGTCAATATTATCATCATAATATTTTACATTATTTCATGAGTCTGTGAAATGAAGATGATAAGATGTTATGTTCGTGAACAGTGGTGTATAAAAAATATGAAGTGTAGTGTAGAACTTATGTGAAATTATATTTCTTTCTCAATATTCTGCATAGCTTACCTTATAGGTAAAGCGTCGGTAGCTTAGTGGTTAAGGAGTCGGCCTTACGATCGAGATGTCTCGGGTTCGAATCCTGATCATTACACTACCGACGTGAACCTCCTAGCACAAGTAATTTAGCTTAGTTGGAGGGGTTAGAGGGAATATTAGTAACTTCGGTTCTAATATTCTTTTTTTAAAGGTATCTAATTCTACATAGGTAGCTATATTATTGCTGTCATGCCTGTGAATACTCAAAGGAGTAGGCAGTAGAAATTTCACCAAAATCGGTTCAGTAATTTAGCCGTAAGAACGTGACAGACAGACATACAGAATTACTTTTGCATTTTAATATTCATATAATGTATGTTGTTAGTAATATTTTAGCAAAATATCATCATCATCATATCAGCCACACATAGTCCACTGCTGAACATAGGCCTCTCCCATAGACCTCCAGAATGACCGATCTGAAGCAGCCCGCATCCAGCGCTTCCCGGCGACCTTGATGAGGTCGTCCTTCCACCTGGCCGTTGGGCGTCCCACACTACGTTTGCCCGTACGCGGTCGCCATTCCAGAACTTTTTTGCTCCATCGGCCATCTGTTCTGCGCGCTATGTGTCCCGCCCACTGCCACTTCAACGAGCTAATCTGCTAGGCTACGTCGGTTACTTTTGTTCTCCTACGGATATCATCATTTCTGACGCGATCACGTAGGGAAATAACGAGCATAGCCCTCTCCATAGCTTGCAAAATATACTTAAGTATAACCTCAAATTTTCATGTTTACTTTTTTTACCATCAAAGTACTCAAAATTATCTTAATTTCATTTTTTTACTCCCTTCCAGTTGACCGATTGTTCTTATATTTGGTATGCACCTTTAGTTTGGATAATAATCTACTAATCGAATACATAGGGAAAAAGAATCTTCTCGGGCGGGACTCGAACCCGCAGTCTTTCCCTTACAGTTCCCTTACAGGGCGCAGTTATCAATAATCAATGTTTAAAAATGATTGTAACATCATTCATTGATTCCGATAGTTCGTAAGAAAATCGGTAGATGACGCCACGTCGCCTTAAAGACGTATAAGATGGGAAATTTGAATCATATCGGGCGTGTCTTGGTAGCCGAATTGGTCAGGCATTCCCCCTGTAAGGGAAAGACTGCGGGTTCGAGTCCCGCCCGAGAAGATTCTTTTTCCCTATGTATTCGATTTGTATAGTTAGCATACTTAATGCTGTAAAAATTTCTTCAAATAATCTACTATATTAAAATAAGTCGGGTTTTCTTTCCTGACGATATAACTCCAGAACACCTTTACCGATTTGGCTAATTTTGGTCTTGAATTATTCGTGGAAGACCAGGGAAGGTTTTTACAGCGAGAAAATTTCGAATAATTGCCGGGAACCGACATCCACGCGGGCGGAGCCGCGGGCAAAAGCTAGTTACCATATAAATCAATAAAACAGTTTGATTTGCTCTTAGTACGAGAGTTTTAAGATCATTTTGAGACTTCGTCGTCAAGATATTTATGATGCTGATTGTACACTAAGGTATACATAAAGACACTTCTTCTAATATATAAAATCTTCTAATATATTTTGATGAAATTTTGTGAGCATATTGAGTAGGTCTGAGAATCGGCCAACATCTATTTTTCATCCCCCTAAATGTTAGGGGTAGTGCAAATTTTTTAATTTTTATTTTTTAGACAAAATTTTTAATTTCTATTTTTTTATGATACAACATACAAAAATACATACAATCCTCAATTTTCACCTTTCTACGATCAACCCTTATTTTTTAATAGCCATTTTAGTAATTTAATCATTTTTTCTTTCCGGTAGAAAAATGATCAATCGTCATTTAATTATTATCTATTTTTCATCCCCCTAAATGGTGCAGCGGGAACGGGATCTGACGCCACGAGGGTAGGAAAAAATTGGCGGTACGAAGTTCGCCGGGACAGCTAGTATTTCATAAATTTTTTACTGTGTCCTAAAACTTTGTCATTAAATCATCATCATTATAGCTTCTTCCTCGGAGACCAGGGTCCTACTACTTCTCCGTATAATTCCTATTATACGGTTTTTATGAGAGCGACTGCGGTAACTTCTGAAAGCCTTTGTGTTTTTATTCGTACGGATGTCCCCTCAGTTACTGTGCTCGTCGGCCATCTTGGGTGGTTATATCGAACCGACTAAAACCGCACGCCCGAAACGGCGTGCGGTTTTAGTCGGTTTTCAGATGATTGTAATTTTTTTTATAAGGGTCACGTCAATTTGACTTCACCTCTCCTGATGGTAAGCTAAAGGCAAAGTCTCGGAAAGAAGGTCACCATCGTAAACATGTACCTACCATGTTTACAGTGGTGGCACTCAGCTTGACGGCCTCATCAGATGACTCTTCACGCCCCGCTTAAAGGCCTGATTACCATCAGGCATCTAGAGCGTCTCCCTTCGGATAGAGATGCTGCCCGTCTCCACGTGGTGAAAGCCTGTTGGGATGGCTCTGGGTATATGGAGTACCATCACATGTACTGATGCTGATTCCTTTGGTTCCAGGAGGTGATACAAATAGAGCTACTATGCAAGCAGCTGTACGAGTCCCAGGACCCCGGGGTCCGGGACCAGGCGGAGAAGGCGGTTGTGGGCTTCCAGGTAAGAGAGACAGCTTACTTGTTAATATCAGTTTTTATACTATTTAGGTATAAGGTCGAGCGGGGCTATTCCGACGAAAAACAATAATATCTTTACTTTAATCAAAATTGAGTCATTCTGGATGAAAATTCTAATAGTCTTATGAATTTATTTTAAAAAGCACTGCTGTCAGATTTGTATCAATATATTTGTGTCATAAATAACTAATAAATAGTATATTAAATATGTTGAGGTTATTCGAGGATCCGATAAAAGAAAAAAAATAAAAAAAAATATTCCACAACATTCCACACAACGCTATCTAGACCCATGGTAAGCTTAACTAGCTTATGTTATGGAATCTAGAATGCGGATAAACATACTTGAATACTTCTTTTTGTAAATACTAGAGATGGGCCGAGTACTCGGTTGATACTCGGTACTCGGCGTACTCGGCGGGTTTTTTGATACTCGGCACTCAGTTTGAATGCCGAGTATAGGTACTTTGTTTGGAAATTTAATATATTTAGGTATTAAATATAATTAAAATAACAGTGTTAATCAAAATGTCAAATTATAAAGTATTTAATAAAGGGTTTGCAGTATCAATCGAATGCATACTGCAAACCCAGACAAGGTTGATGCTACTGGCTCCGGGCCTGGGGGTGACGGGTGGAGCCGCCAGTCACCCCAGCAGAAGCAGGCCACGGCGTCTCCAGGTATTCCGGGGGCAAGTCGGGGACACCGTTGCCCCCCAATCCCCAGGAGGGCCAGACCGTAAGGGATGGCCCTGCGGCAGCCGGGGTGCGAGGGATATGTCGATGACAACCTCACCTCCGGCCTAGCAACACGACCCACTGTCGGCGTGCGGTTTTAGTCGGTTCGAGTCCGACATAACCTCCCCTTCCGGCTCCGGCAGGGGAGGTATCCGAGGGGATTTCCGCACGAAAAAAAAAGGTATGCCAGCCGATATCGACTGCTAAACATGCTTCTTCGAGACACTGATCCACATAATCAGTTTGTTTAAGTTATATGTGTGTACAGGAATCCCCGGACACGCTGAGCAAATGCCAGGCGCTGCTGGAGCGAGCAGACTCAAGTTACTCACAGCTGCTAGCCGCCACCACACTTGCTAAACTCATCAGCAGGTAACTATGACATCATCTTCATCCTCATATACGTCACGATTACGTCACACTAAAGGTTTGTCTACCACAGTGGTAGGCAAAGTTTTTTAATGGGGTGCCAGAAAATTCCCGATGCCGGAGGTGAGATTGGCTGAGATACTCACACACCGGTGTGTCTCGAGGTATTGTATCCATACTAAAATTAAACTGCTAAACCAATTTTCATGAAATTTAGAAAAGATATAGATTAGACCTTGGTAATGTTCAGGGCTATGTTTGGTCACGATAACTGACAACCACGCGGGCGGAGCGGTGGGTAACAGCTATACCTCGTGCCAAATGGATCGAGTTGACCTTGCGACCAGTTTGGACCGTTTACTCAGGAGTTGTAAATATTTTTCACACTGTAGCGAAACCGACTGCAGCGCCATGTAGCGCCCGCGTGAACCTTTTTTTTGTTACACAAAAATTACTACTTGCAGTACGATATTTACTGCAAACTTTATTCTCCATCGATCTGGCACGGTCTATAGTACTTAATAATGTATGTCCACAGATCCACAGCAAGTCTGTCCGTGCAGCAGCGCTTAGATATAAGGAACTATGTGTTGAACTACCTCGCTACCAGGCCCAAGTTAGCGTACTTCGTTATACAGGTAAACACTTTTATTTTTCATTAATAAGACTATTAGAAACAGAAATTACTAATATTACAGTCAGCAAATAGCTAAGTATATAATATCATCATGAGTACAAACATATTCACAGACTTTCACATCTTTATTATCAACTACATATAAAGCAAAGTCGCATTCTGCGTCTGTCCGTCCTAATGTATGCTTGTATCTTCAAAACTTAAGTAAAGCCAACGAGACGAGAGAAAAAAAGTAAACAAAGTGACCATTACGAGGTACGTTGCGATAACTATACTCCGTCCATTATATTATTGTATTTTAGACAGCTCACTGACAGTGGTCGATATAACATTGTTCTAGAGTCAATACATAAAAATCCGAACAAAAATTAGGCGCCAATACATTATTTGTCATTGACAACGTCACGTCAGCCAGAAAGCAATTTTAGGGATGTAGTTAGTCGATCGACTGTGTTTATATTATAATAACTTGAAAATGTCACAATCGACATCAACTACAGAAATTAAAAATTTAAAAAATACATTACGTAACTCGCGGTTTTTAATCGATTTCGATCGATATTTTTTTTATATTTGTACGCGGAAATTAGATTTTTATAACTCCGTCATATACCTATAGACGAATTTATAAAACTCTTGTTTGACTTTGTTCTATTTGAAAGAGGTTTATTCCGAAATGGTCCCATTGAAATTTCATAAAGATCTGATGATGGGTTTCAGAGACAGACCACGGAACTCTTCAATAAATACCAGGAGATCAGCTGTTCTTCTAGAAGTCAGTTGTTTTGTTTTGGAGATTAGTATACGTTATGGCTTACAATCGTTTTATTATACATTTATAAATTGTACAGACAAGAAATTATTGTATAGATAGACAATAAATTATAATGCCACATGAAATCATATATTTATCATCTATTTTCATTTATCGATTAATGATTTTTCAATCGATGTTTTTAACTTAGTCGATGTTTTAAATTTTCATGCAATCACTACTTCCATCTGTCTAAAATACAATAATATAATGGACGAGGTATAGCGATTATTGTCTCTGTGCTTGTCGCAAATGTCACACGTACGCGACAATGTCCGAGCGACAGCTGTCGTTGCGTGTTTCGCAGTACAGGAAAGCTGTCAGCACAGCGGTTCTAAACTGTCAGATCCGCCATCTTATGAGAAATTTCATTCCTACCTGGAATGATAATTTTCAAATAAAAATGTTTGGAACCGCTGAAACTTTGTTTACCTTTTTTCTCTCGCTTCGTTGGCTTTATTTTACGCTACAGATTTTGATACGGTTTCTTTCGGGGATCGAACCCGTGCCTCTTGCGTAGCGGCCGCGTTCATTACCGCTACCCCACGGAGGCTGTCATAAGTCATGATATAATATCTTACAAATCGAATACATAGGGAAAAAGAATCTTCTCGGGCGGGACTCGAACCCGCGATCTTTCTCTTACTTGGTCGCCTTCGCCTTAAAGACGTGAAGGGAAAATTTGATTCACCTCGGACGTGTCTCGGTAGCCAAATTGGTCAAGGCATTCCCCTGTAAGGGAAAGATCGCGGGTTCGAGTCCCGCCCGAGAAGATTATTTTTCCCTATGTATTCGATTTGTATAATTAGCATACTTAATGCTGTAAAATCCATTCAACTAATATCTGACAGTACAATGTGTTCGTTTCCAGGCCCTGGTATCACTGTTCGCTCGCATCACAAAGCTGAGTTGGTTCGACATGATCAAAGAACAATTCGTGTTTCAAAACGTCATCAATGACGTCACTAACTTCCTCAGGGTAAGTAATTCAATATCTTCATTGTAGTAGGGGAGCCCAAGACGCTAAACTTAAGCGTTTTGGAAACCTATAAATTGCGTTTTGTATTATTAATGGTCTTTTTTTTGCATTTTAATTGTTTTATTTAAAGTATTTATTATTTTTCTTCGTACATACATATTTACATATCTAATAATTCTTCTAAAAAAAAAACATTATAATAATCTCTCAGTACACCAAACTGCCCCTAATCTCTCTGTCTGAGTCTTACTCCATCCTATGGTTGCCTGTAAGAGATTGCCTCAGAGCGATAAGGCCGCCAATTGTGTACCACATAAATTGTACCTTTTATTTATTGTAAATATCCTTGGTGAACAATAAAGAATTTTTTATTTTATTTATTATTATTATATTAAAGTTAAAAATGGAAAATAGACCTTATGTAATTCAATCAGAATAAAAATAAAAATGGTTTTATGTATAACTAGCTTTTGCCCGCGGCTCCACCCACGTGGATGTCGGTTATCGCGACCAAACATAGCCTATGTCCTTTCTCATGGTCTAATCTACCCCTATACCAAATTTCATCAAAATCGGTTCAGTGGTTTAGGCGTGAAAGCGTAACATACAGACAGACAGACAGAGTTACTTTCGCATTTATAATACTGATTTTTTGTTATTCTGGTATGATTACCTCTAAAATATATTAAAAAAACTGACCGTGCTCAAGTAAATCACACAACGACAGCTGTCGCTCGGCCATTGTCGCGTACGTGTAACATGTGCGACAAGGACAGAGACAATAATCGCTAGTCATCGCAACGTAACTCAGTAATGGTCGCTTTGTTTACCTTTTTTCTCTCGTCTCGTTGGCTTTACTCTAGAAGATGTTTTTATCCACAGAGTCAAGAGCTATGCACTGTGGGAGTGCAGCTGATGTCCCACCTGGTGATGGAGATGAACCAAGTGTCCGACGCTGACGCTAACCGCTCGCTCGTCAAACATAGGAAGATTGCGTCTTCATTCCGGTATTATTTGTTCTATAGCCTTGTTAAAGAAAGAAAATTTACACTTGACATTATTTAGACATGTCAACATAAACATAACATAAACTCACGCCTGTATTCTCCGACGGGGTAGGCAGAGGTGCTAGCACCCACATTTCACCAGTTTATGTTTAGGTCCCAATGTAATAGGTGGCGAGCCTAATGCCATTAACCGGGTACTTATAAACCTGCGATAAATACACACATAACTTCGAAAGGCATCGAAAAGTCATTGTGCCGTGGTAAACCTGGGATCGAACCCTAGACCTCGTCTCAGCTGTCCATTATCCATACCACTAGGCTACCGCAGATTTTTGTCGGAACTAACACGACATGTAGATATACTTAGTATGGTCAAAGTCAAAGTCAAAAATAATATATTCTGCACAGACCATTAAGGGCCGCTGCCCCTTATCCATTGGGCCCTAAACATAAACTGGCGAAATGTGGGTGCTAGCACCTATGCCTACTCCTTCGGGGAATATAGGCGTGAGCTTATGTTATGTTATGTGTTATTTCCCAGTGGAGTGGAAAAGTAGAAGACGACTAAGGGATAGTACTGTTTTCCGTCTGACAGTAAACATACAGCCCATGAACTTGACCAAAAATCATACTTGGCGAAGTGTGGGTGTTAATACACCTCTTCCTACCCCTTCGGGCATATACAACTTTAATTTACCGTATTTCGTGCGAATAAATTTTCATTCATATGTCAAAATATCCTCCTCCTGCTTAGTGATTGAATCTACCGGCTTATTCCACTTTTCCCCGTTGATGGGGATTATTGAACTTTTTGTTCACTATTCCCCGTTGACGCAAAAAACAAAATTTAATGGGGATAAGTGAACTAAAAAGCTTACTAATCCCATCATGATAAATTCTATTAGAACTAAAAAGTTCACTAATTCCCATTAAATACATTTTTTGCGTCAACGGGGAATTGTGAACATAAAGTTCAATAATCCCCATCAACGGGGGTTGTCAACAGGGAAAAGTGAAATAAGCCTCTGAAGCCATCGACTTTACGGTAGCGGCTTGCAATTTCCAGGGACACCCAGCTGTTTGAGATGTTCCGCCTGTCGTGCTCTCTGCTGGACACGATGCAGGGCAAGCCGGCAGAGCTGACGGACGAGAGGCAGCACGCCCTGGTGGCCGCCCTACTGCGGCTTGCACACAACTGTCTGACCTTCGACTTTATTGGGACCACCAGCGATGAGTCTACTGATGACTTGTGTACTGTGCAGGTTAGTGAATGAATGAATGAATTGGTGTGTGAGCGATATCCATACTTATATTATAAATGCGAAAGTAACTCTGTATGCTTGTCTGTCTGTCCGCCTGTCTGTATGTTGGGTTACTTTGCAAAATGTCTAGTGTGCAAAATGACTCACTGACTGACCTCCGTCCCCCATGAACGCGGGCCTGGGGGAAAGGGATGGCCCTGGGTCAGCCGGGGTGCGAGGGATATGTCGATGACAACCTTACCTCCGGCCTAGCACCACGACCCACAGTCGGCGTGCAGTTTTAGTCGGTTCGAGTCCGACATAACCTCCCCTTCCGGCTCCGGCAGGGGGGGGGGCTATCCGAGGGGATATCCGCACGAAAAAAAAAAAAGTTTGCAAAATGACTACATAGCAGAAGGTCCAAAGTGGTTACATATTACATAGCAGAAGCATATGCATATGATTACATAGCAAAAGGCCCAGGGTGCAAAACGTCTTAATGACTCTGTCTATCTGTCTGTATGTTACGTATGGCAGACAGGAACGTGTTTTCTATAAGGAAATTAGAATGCACAAATAATAATGATGTGAGCTAAGAAATCACGTCCTCTGCCATAAAAAAAAAATTCAAGTCAGCGAGAAGATAGGACGTGACCACGAGCATCGCTCCCACTCCACCAATGGTGGATAAATTATAGTATATAAGCCTGTTATTTAGTTTGTAAAACATTGCTTTATAAAATCATAGAGTCGTAATAAATATACTACAACCAGACTGAGGTAGCTCTCTTCACATCCGCAAAAATATATCCATACTTCTTCATACTCTGCCATGATATCCATGCTTCCATACTTATATTATAAATGCGAAAGTAACTCTGTCTGTCTGTCTGTCTGTCTGTCTGTATGTCTGTCTGTCCGTCTGTCTGTACGTTACGGTTTCACGCCTCAACCACTGAACCGATTTTGATGAAATTTGGTAGGTATGAGGGTAGATTAGATCTTGAGAAAGGACATAGGCTATGTTTGGTCGCGATAACCGACATCCACGCGGGCGGAGCCGCGAGCAAAAACTAGTATCTTATATTGGCACTTCACACACTGATATCATCATCATCATCATCATATCAGCCACACATAGTCCACTGCTGAACATGGGCCTCTCCCATAGACCTCCAGAATGACCCATCTGAAACAGCCCGCATCCAGCGCTTCCCGGCGACCTTGATGAGGTCGTCCTTCCACCTGGCCGTTGGGCGTCCTACATTACGTTTGCCCGTACGCGGTCGCCATTCTAGAACTTATTTGCTCCATTGGCCGGACTGATACTTTTGAAAAAAAGAAAAATATTAAAATATCTTATCTAATCTCATACTGTGATGCCAACATTACAAAATTACAAACAATACTTCAATGCCAATCTTGTACAGAATTAAAAAATAAATTTAAAAATTACATTAAAGTCTCTCTTCTATGGCAACGTGTATGATATTTTTTGTTCTATTAAGATATAGTTTCAGTTGGACACAAGGACGAATATTAATAACGTCGGTTCTAATATTCTTTAAAAAAAAATGCATTTTTCTCTATATAATCTCTGGACGCGGCGTTCAGGCGATGGATTTTGGCGCTCAATTTTTATTTCATTATAAGCTAATTATATTAGTTTTTTCATTAGATTAGATAAAGTAGTGTATAAAACTGCGCATAATTTGAATGATACTATAAAAATCTCCTACTGCTCGCTTTTTTTATCTTACACTCATATTTTAAGAACCTTTATTAAGCAACAGTTTCATAAACTACTATTAATTTCCAGATCCCCACATCCTGGCGCCCAACCTTCCTGGAGTCAGGCACATTAGACCTGTTCTTCGAACTATACCACATATTGGGTGGATCGCTGGCAAGCCTGGCCCTGGCTTGTTTGGTCCAACTGGCCTCGGTCCGGAGGTCCCTGTTCAACAGCTCGGAGAGAGCCAAGTTCTTGAACAGACTTGCTGCCGGAGTGCTGAGGATATTAGAAAATACACAGGTGAGATTCGGATGAAGGGTTTCTATTTTTTTTTTTCCACAACATTCTACACAACGCTATCTAGACCCATGGTAAGCTTTTATAGCTTGTGTTATTGAATCTAGAATGCGGATAAACATACTTATATACTTTTTTTTTGTAATACAAAGACCAATGCAAATAGCCATATTCAAGCATACAAATATTTGCACTGAGCGGGAATCGAACCCGCGCCTCCTGCTTGGCAGTCGCGTGCACTACCGCCGTTCAGGGGCAAAATGTCCAATTCTCAAAATGTCCAACGGTGTCAAAATGTCCAAATCCCGAAATGTCCAATTCTCAAAGTGCCCAATTCCCAGAATGTCCAATTCTCAAAATGTCCAATTCCCAGAATGTCCAATCTTTAAGAATGTGATAATTTTGTTCAATAACACATCACAGCGCTTTATTAATACAAAATACTGATAGAATCAAAATATGTTTTATTTATAATAATAATAAATAAATATTCCACAACATTCTACACAACGCTCAGAGGTCATCAATCAATCATTTAGCCTAGCAGTCCACTATTGGGCATAGGTCTCTCCCAATATTAGGACGCTTTGGCCTACTGTTTCCATGCTGGCCAGGATAGGATAGGGGACTCTTTTATCCGCACTTAGCCTCTCTTGTGCCATTATACGTGTAGAGTACTGGCTAGATACTCAATACTCAATACATTTATTGCGTTCCATAATGTGATACAGATGTCATGTTAATATTACGTTACAATTATGGACCCTGTCGGGCACAGCACAATGTTTGGAGCGAGGAAGAATCTGTTATTGTACAGTTTAGTTTCCATATTTTAGTTTTGGATGTTATTATCATGTACCTACATATTTATCCTTCATTAATTTATTGTATGTAATACAAATGCAATTTTTATTTTATATTATTTTTAGCTGCTAGATGTTAGTGTAGTGATGTTAGTGCTGCTAGAGATTAGCCAGCCTATCTCCGCCTAGAAACGCAGAAGCTTACTGGGGGCTTCACAGGCTTTGGAGCGACCTCATTGTGCCGAGGATTTGGGATCGTTGGGTGGCCACTGCCTCGCAGTCCAGTATTACGTGGGCGGCCGTTTCCTCGTTGCTTAAACACCCCCTGCAAAAGGCTATGCAAGACATTGATGGTATATAGGTGCTTGTTGAGGGGACAGTGGCCCGTTATTGTCCCCATAATTATCCTTAGACTTGTTTTATCTAATCTTAATGCTGGCTAGACGGGTTGGTACAGGGTTTTATTTCAAGTGTGCCTTCTCTCGCAGTGATATCGTCTGCGTATGTTTCCTTCGAAGTCGCCTTACGACACCCTTCGGTGATACTTATATTCTTTATCCGTTACCACACGGATATACATCCCAGTTGCAATCGAAGTTGTCGGATACATCTAATATGTAAAATTCTCGTGTCACAGTTTTGTTGCCATACTCCTCCGAAACGGCTTGACCGATTTTGATGAAATTTTGTGAGCATATTGAGTAGGTCTGAGAATCGGCCAACATCTATTTTTCATCCCCCTAAATGTTGGGGGAGTCCACCCCTAAATTTTTTTATTTTATTTTTTAGACAAAATTTTTAATTTCTATTTTTTTATGATACAACATACAAAAATACATACAATCCTCAATTTTCACCCTTCTACGATCAACCCTTATTTTTTAATAGCCATTTTAGTAATTTAATAATTTTTTCTTTCCGGTAGAAAAATGATCAATCGTCATTTAATTATTATCTATTTTTCATCCCCATAAATGGTGCAGCGGGAACGGGATCTGACGCCACGAGGGCAGGAAAAAATTGGCGGTACGAAGTTCGCCGGGACAGCTAGTGTTGCTATAAAAAAATCTCGACGTTTTTTTATTCATTCCAGGGCCTGTCAGACCTCACAAAAAAGGTTAAAAGCATAAAACTAATGAAATCTCCTTTTGCATATTTCTATTAAAAATCTTGAGCATATTTTATTTTTTTTTGTATTGGAATGAATTTTTTTATAGCATTTTATTATGCTAACCTTGAAATTCGAATACATCGGGTGAAATGAAATGCTCAAGTGGGACTTAAGCATTTTATTTCACCCGATACAGACGGAACGCTCTACCAATTGAGCTATTGAGCCACACCTGAATCACTTCAAATTTCCCTTCTCTTTATATCCGTTAAGGCCATCTACCAGCTTTCTTACTTAAGCATTTTGTTATAAATAAGCACTGTATTTTGTTATAAATAAAAGCTTATTTAAAAAAGGAGAATAATCGAGTTCATACAGTTTCTTGCTGGTATCTTCTCAGTAGAACCAACCTACCGAACCAGCGAAAGAATCATTTTCCAATGGTTTATTTTAAGTACTCTTGACATTTCTGACACTAATTGTACAATTCTGACGTTTATATGTGCCTAAACTGAATAAATGAAATTGATTTTTTGATCTCTGCTCTAGGCTGAGAAAGAGTCTGCGGTAGCCTAGTGGTATGTGTAATGGACTGCTGAGACGAGGTCTCGGGTTCGATCCCAAGTTTACCACGGCACACACCAATGACTTTTCGATGCTTTTCGAAGTTATGTGTGTATTTATCGCAGGTTCATAAGTGCCCGGTTAATGGCAATAGGAGCCTATTACATTGGGACCTAAACATAAACTGGTGAAATGTGGGTGCTAGCACCTCTTCCTACCCCTTCAGGGAATAAAGTCGTGAGTTTATGTTATGTTATGATTTTATGATTCATTTTTCCCGATGTATTCGATTTTTACCCGACGAAGGAAAGAGGGTAATGTTTTTTTGAATATTCGTCCAGGGCCTGTCGGACCCCACGAACTACCACGAGTTCTGCCGCCTGCTGGCGCGGCTCAAGTCCAACTACCAGCTCGGCGAGCTGGTCATGGTGGAGGCCTACCCGCGCCTCATCGAGCTCATCGCCAAGTTCACCGTGCAGAGCCTACAGGTACCCTCTATTTTTAACACACTTTTATTAGGTTTATTCCAGACATCCCCACCAACAAATTCCCACCAGTGGGACCCACCATTGTTACTTTTTTTCCTGAAATCCCCACTAGTTAAATAGACTCAGCCAAGTGGGGAGTTTTGGAAAAATAAGTAACAATCCCCACCAGATGTTGTTTTAAAATTATTTAACAAAAGCTGCGATAATTAATGTAATTATTTCAGAATTAATTATAAAATGGTTTGCACGGTAAATATTGCAAAACCCTCGCGTTTTACGTTATCATAAAACGTTTTAATTTTTGTTTTTAATGAAACATATTTAATTAAATAATACATTAACGCATTTTTGTTAAATAATTTTAAAACAACAACATCTGGTGGGGATTAAAACTTATTTTTCCAAAAATCCCCGCTAGTCTAAGTTTATATAGCTAGTGGGGATTACTGAAAAAAAATGACAATCCCCACTGGTGGGGATTTGTCGGTGGGGATTTCTGGAATAATCCTTTTATTAGCTTCACTTATAACTGTGTATGTAAGAAAATCTTAGAATCTTAATTTGACCCACTTCCCGGCCTTCGATTAGGATGACATTTTGCACACGCTCTGAGTTCTGATGACAATACATGAATAGCTAAGAAACGTCATTACAAATCCAATATGGCGGCCTCCCCAAGATGGCGGACTGGCGGTTTGATATCCACCCCCATGATATGGGTATAAAATGAAAGGGTTTGCTGTCAAGAATACGAAAAAAAATTCTCATGTGACTTAAATCCAATATGGTGGAAGTGTTATGTTATTGAAGTCCTAGATGGCGGACAGGCTATTTGAAATGGACAAAACGTTCCATTTGTAATTTTAAGTGCGTGCTAAAAGCGTGTTTTTTAGTTTTTTAAACTAATAATAATTTCATTTTAGTGGGGAATAAACGGTAACGGGTAACCTCTTAGAGCACACATTGATGTTAATTTAGAGATTTTTAGCGTATCTTAGTTAAAATACTTCATAAAAAAAGATTTTGCACACAGTTACGATAGCAAAATCGTGAGGTGGGCATGTTATGTGGGACTTGAACCGACTACAAGGACTACTAAGACTAGAAAAACGATTTTCGAACTTAATAACACTTTCTATATAATATATATTATGTCATTTCGCATAAATAGGTGCTGCTGATCCATACTATCCATATTTCCATATTAATATTATAAATGCGAAAGTAACTGTCTGTCTGTCTGTATGTTACGCTTTCACGCCTAAACCACTGAACCGATTTTGATGAAATTTGGTATAGAGGTAGCTTAGACCATGAGAAAGGACATAGGCTAAGTTTGGTCGCGATAACCGACATTAACGCGGGCGGAGCCGCGGGCAAAAGCTAGTAACAATATAATAAAATATACGAAAAAAGTTCTATTAGATGTCAATAAGGTTGAAAATTGCTGGCAGCTGTCGGACGGCCTGCGCCCTGCTAATTGTGTATTAATTTTCCTCACGGACATAGACTGTCCGGCGCTGACCGGAATCGGCCACACACTAAAATAATCTTTTTCTACGAAACGACTATACAATTCTAGATTTTTAGTGTATTTTGGTTAGTTTTTACAATACAGTCGCTTTAAAGTCTATTATTCGATGCCGTTTTTTAAATTTTGTAGAAACGAGGGCCAGACTAAAGGCTTATCTTTAGTCTTCCCACTGATAGCACCAAAACTCTCCAGTGAGCTCTGGCTACCCTACGCCGAGAAACCAATACGACAAACTTAATTTTTTACCCGACTACGGCGAAGCCAAAAGGAGGGTTATGACTTTGATAGGCTATGTATGTATGTATGTATGTATGTATCTATGTATGTATGTATGTTTGTTCATTTGTTCCCTCATGGCTCCTCAACTACTTATTAGAACTGGACAAGTGAGGTATCGTTACAAGCGGCTTGATCGTCCGATGGTTATAGGCTATATGACGTGTCACTGAATCTTGTGTGGCGCCCTCTAGCGCTCATAAGGTACTATGTTAAAAAATAAATTTGAGATAAATATGCCGTGTTTTCAAATATGTATAAATTATTAGCTTTACCTTGCCCCAAAATAATTTAAATAAAAAAAGTCGCAGTCGCCCTGTAAGCGAAAGGTCATGAGTTCGAGTCTCACTTGAGCATTTCATTTTTTCCAATGTTTTTCGAACTTAACAGTTAGCATAATAAATGCTATAAAAAATTCATTCAAAAAAAAAAAAAAGTTTAAAACTAAAACCCGACTACCGAAAAATCACGCTCTAAAAAGTGACAAACAAGAAAATCTCATGGATAGCCGTGGTCGTATGCCACTTGCTCTAGCAAAACAATATATTCTTGGGAAAAGTGGCATAGGATCACGGCTATCCATGAGATTTTCTTGTTTGTCACTTTTTATTAATGATAATTTTGTTTCCAGATGTGGCAATTTGCTCCTAACTCGGTCCATTACCTCCTGTCCCTATGGCAGCGTATGGTAGTCTCGGTCCCCTACGTGAAGGCGAGTGAGCCTCACTTGCTGGAGTCATTCGCTCCCGGGGTCACTGCGGCCTACATCGGGTCTAGACTAGACTCGGTCCAGTGTGTCGTTGGGTAAGAATTATCAACATAACCCTGCCTTTTTATTTTTGCATGAAAATCCCCACTATGTAGGATTAAAAAAAACTAATACTAAAATTAAATTCACGCCAAGGTGGTATATCAAGACCCACATTTTCACCAATAGGCTATTTGACAATTTTTTTTTTAATATCGAAAAATGACCACTGTCTTATAATATAATGAACTATAAAAGTAAAATTTTCGTACGACAAATAGTTTTCAAGATATTTGATTTTGAAAAATTCAATTTGTTGCGCCGCCCGAAAACGCTCCATACAAAATCGTTCTAAATTGTGACGTCACGCTTCGGTAGCGCGTAGTGCAAATGTATGGAGTGCAAGAGAATATCGCATTTATCTCGGTCTACGTTGCGTTTACACGTATATAGTTCGTAATAAAAGTTATTTAAAATTTAATAAGGAATCTAAAAAGTTATATATTTGAATTGAATTAGATTGTTTATATTTTGACTTTTTTTGGGAATTTCAACTAAGGAAAAGTCATAGTTTCAGTTAAGATATGCAATATTTTATTTTGCAAGGCATATTTTTTCAGAACAAGCTATCATATTATGCAGTATTGGGAAGAATCGACGACTTAGTCAAATAGCCCATTATGATTTTCGGTCTCACGTTATAGTGAGCAAGCATATTAATGTCCAGAGGGCACTTTCTTATGGCATTTTTACTGTCGGATAGAGAAAAGCCTTATACCTTAGTTGTCATCTACGACACCCACGTTAATAGATGTGGTGGCCCTATTCTACTCCACCGCAAGTGGGTATCATAATAAGTTTTTGTTCTTTCTTTCAGTGATGGTCTAGAGGACCCCCTAGACGACGTGGGAACAGTCCAACAACAACTGGAGCAACTGTCTGTGATCGGTCGGTGCGAGTACGGCGAGACTTGCGCCTTACTAGTGGGGCACTTCGACCGAGCGGCCGCCGCGTACAGCGTAGAGACGCAACCGCAGCAGATACTGGTGCTGCAGGGTGAGTGTAGTGTAGAGAGTACGGCGAGACTTGCGCCTTACTAGTGGGGCACTTCGACCGAGCGGCCGCCGCGTACAGCGTAGAGACGCAACCGCAGCAGATACTGGTGCTGCAGGGTGAGTGTAGTGTAGAGAGTACGGCGAGACTTGCGCCTTACTAGTGGGGCACTTCGACCGAGCGGCCGCCGCGTACAGCGTAGAGACGCAACCGCAGCAGATACTGGTGCTGCAGGGTGAGTGTAGTGTAGAGAGTACGGCGAGACTTGCGCCTTACTAGTGGGGCACTTCGACCGAGCGGCCGCCGCGTACAGCGTAGAGACGCAACCGCAGCAGATACTGGTGCTGCAGGGTGAGTGTAGTGTAGAGAGTACGGCGAGACTTGCGCCTTACTAGTGGGGCACTTCGACCGAGCGGCCGCCGCGTACAGCGTAGAGACGCAACCGCAGCAGATACTGGTGCTGCAGGGTGAGTGTAGTGTAGAGAGTACGGCGAGACTTGCGCCTTACTAGTGGGGCACTTCGACCGAGCGGCCGCCGCGTACAGCGTAGAGACGCAACCGCAGCAGATACTGGTGCTGCAGGGTGAGTGTAGTGTAGAGAGTACGGCGAGACTTGCGCCTTACTAGTGGGGCACTTCGACCGAGCGGCCGCCGCGTACAGCGTAGAGACGCAACCGCAGCAGATACTGGTGCTGCAGGGTGAGTGTAGTGTAGAGAGTACGGCGAGACTTGCGCCTTACTAGTGGGGCACTTCGACCGAGCGGCCGCCGCGTACAGCGTAGAGACGCAACCGCAGCAGATACTGGTGCTGCAGGGTGAGTGTAGTGTAGAGAGTACGGCGAGACTTGCGCCTTACTAGTGGGGCACTTCGACCGAGCGGCCGCCGCGTACAGCGTAGAGACGCAACCGCAGCAGATACTGGTGCTGCAGGGTGAGTGTAGTGTAGAGAGTACGGCGAGACTTGCGCCTTACTAGTGGGGCACTTCGACCGAGCGGCCGCCGCGTACAGCGTAGAGACGCAACCGCAGCAGATACTGGTGCTGCAGGGTGAGTGTAGTGTAGAGAGTACGGCGAGACTTGCGCCTTACTAGTGGGGCACTTCGACCGAGCGGCCGCCGCGTACAGCGTAGAGACGCAACCGCAGCAGATACTGGTGCTGCAGGGTGAGTGTAGTGTAGAGAGTACGGCGAGACTTGCGCCTTACTAGTGGGGCACTTCGACCGAGCGGCCGCCGCGTACAGCGTAGAGACGCAACCGCAGCAGATACTGGTGCTGCAGGGTGAGTGTAGTGTAGAGAGTACGGCGAGACTTGCGCCTTACTAGTGGGGCACTTCGACCGAGCGGCCGCCGCGTACAGCGTAGAGACGCAACCGCAGCAGATACTGGTGCTGCAGGGTGAGTGTAGTGTAGATAGTACGGCGAGACTTGCGCCTTACTAGTGGGGCACTTCGACCGAGCGGCCGCCGCGTACAGCGTAGAGACGCAACCGCAGCAGATACTGGTGCTGCAGGGTGAGTGTAGTGTAGAGAGTACGGCGAGACTTGCGCCTTACTAGTGGGGCACTTCGACCGAGCGGCCGCCGCGTACAGCGTAGAGACGCAACCGCAGCAGATACTGGTGCTGCAGGGTGAGTGTAGTGTAGAGAGTACGGCGAGACTTGCGCCTTACTAGTGGGGCACTTCGACCGAGCGGCCGCCGCGTACAGCGTAGAGACGCAACCGCAGCAGATACTGGTGCTGCAGGGTGAGTGTAGTGTAGAGAGTACGGCGAGACTTGCGCCTTACTAGTGGGGCACTTCGACCGAGCGGCCGCCGCGTACAGCGTAGAGACGCAACCGCAGCAGATACTGGTGCTGCAGGGTGAGTGTAGTGTAGAGAGTACGGCGAGACTTGCGCCTTACTAGTGGGGCACTTCGACCGAGCGGCCGCCGCGTACAGCGTAGAGACGCAACCGCAGCAGATACTGGTGCTGCAGGGTGAGTGTAGTGTAGAGAGTACGGCGAGACTTGCGCCTTACTAGTGGGGCACTTCGACCGAGCGGCCGCCGCGTACAGCGTAGAGACGCAACCGCAGCAGATACTGGTGCTGCAGGGTGAGTGTAGTGTAGAGAGTACGGCGAGACTTGCGCCTTACTAGTGGGGCACTTCGACCGAGCGGCCGCCGCGTACAGCGTAGAGACGCAACCGCAGCAGATACTGGTGCTGCAGGGTGAGTGTAGTGTAGAGAGTACGGCGAGACTTGCGCCTTACTAGTGGGGCACTTCGACCGAGCGGCCGCCGCGTACAGCGTAGAGACGCAACCGCAGCAGATACTGGTGCTGCAGGGTGAGTGTAGTGTAGAGAGTACGGCGAGACTTGCGCCTTACTAGTGGGGCACTTCGACCGAGCGGCCGCCGCGTACAGCGTAGAGACGCAACCGCAGCAGATACTGGTGCTGCAGGGTGAGTGTAGTGTAGAGAGTACGGCGAGACTTGCGCCTTACTAGTGGGGCACTTCGACCGAGCGGCCGCCGCGTACAGCGTAGAGACGCAACCGCAGCAGATACTGGTGCTGCAGGGTGAGTGTAGTGTAGAGAGTACGGCGAGACTTGCGCCTTACTAGTGGGGCACTTCGACCGAGCGGCCGCCGCGTACAGCGTAGAGACGCAACCGCAGCAGATACTGGTGCTGCAGGGTGAGTGTAGTGTAGAGAGTACGGCGAGACTTGCGCCTTACTAGTGGGGCACTTCGACCGAGCGGCCGCCGCGTACAGCGTAGAGACGCAACCGCAGCAGATACTGGTGCTGCAGGGTGAGTGTAGTGTAGAGAGTACGGCGAGACTTGCGCCTTACTAGTGGGGCACTTCGACCGAGCGGCCGCCGCGTACAGCGTAGAGACGCAACCGCAGCAGATACTGGTGCTGCAGGGTGAGTGTAGTGTAGAGAGTACGGCGAGACTTGCGCCTTACTAGTGGGGCACTTCGACCGAGCGGCCGCCGCGTACAGCGTAGAGACGCAACCGCAGCAGATACTGGTGCTGCAGGGTGAGTGTAGTGTAGAGAGTACGGCGAGACTTGCGCCTTACTAGTGGGGCACTTCGACCGAGCGGCCGCCGCGTACAGCGTAGAGACGCAACCGCAGCAGATACTGGTGCTGCAGGGTGAGTGTAGTGTAGAGAGTACGGCGAGACTTGCGCCTTACTAGTGGGGCACTTCGACCGAGCGGCCGCCGCGTACAGCGTAGAGACGCAACCGCAGCAGATACTGGTGCTGCAGGGTGAGTGTAGTGTAGATAGTACGGCGAGACTTGCGCCTTACTAGTGGGGCACTTCGACCGAGCGGCCGCCGCGTACAGCGTAGAGACGCAACCGCAGCAGATACTGGTGCTGCAGGGTGAGTGTAGTGTAGAGAGTACGGCGAGACTTGCGCCTTACTAGTGGGGCACTTCGACCGAGCGGCCGCCGCGTACAGCGTAGAGACGCAACCGCAGCAGATACTGGTGCTGCAGGGTGAGTGTAGTGTAGAGAGTACGGCGAGACTTGCGCCTTACTAGTGGGGCACTTCGACCGAGCGGCCGCCGCGTACAGCGTAGAGACGCAACCGCAGCAGATACTGGTGCTGCAGGGTGAGTGTAGTGTAGAGAGTACGGCGAGACTTGCGCCTTACTAGTGGGGCACTTCGACCGAGCGGCCGCCGCGTACAGCGTAGAGACGCAACCGCAGCAGATACTGGTGCTGCAGGGTGAGTGTAGTGTAGAGAGTACGGCGAGACTTGCGCCTTACTAGTGGGGCACTTCGACCGAGCGGCCGCCGCGTACAGCGTAGAGACGCAACCGCAGCAGATACTGGTGCTGCAGGGTGAGTGTAGTGTAGAGAGTACGGCGAGACTTGCGCCTTACTAGTGGGGCACTTCGACCGAGCGGCCGCCGCGTACAGCGTAGAGACGCAACCGCAGCAGATACTGGTGCTGCAGGGTGAGTGTAGTGTAGAGAGTACGGCGAGACTTGCGCCTTACTAGTGGGGCACTTCGACCGAGCGGCCGCCGCGTACAGCGTAGAGACGCAACCGCAGCAGATACTGGTGCTGCAGGGTGAGTGTAGTGTAGAGAGTACGGCGAGACTTGCGCCTTACTAGTGGGGCACTTCGACCGAGCGGCCGCCGCGTACAGCGTAGAGACGCAACCGCAGCAGATACTGGTGCTGCAGGGTGAGTGTAGTGTAGAGAGTACGGCGAGACTTGCGCCTTACTAGTGGGGCACTTCGACCGAGCGGCCGCCGCGTACAGCGTAGAGACGCAACCGCAGCAGATACTGGTGCTGCAGGGTGAGTGTAGTGTAGAGAGTACGGCGAGACTTGCGCCTTACTAGTGGGGCACTTCGACCGAGCGGCCGCCGCGTACAGCGTAGAGACGCAACCGCAGCAGATACTGGTGCTGCAGGGTGAGTGTAGTGTAGAGAGTACGGCGAGACTTGCGCCTTACTAGTGGGGCACTTCGACCGAGCGGCCGCCGCGTACAGCGTAGAGACGCAACCGCAGCAGATACTGGTGCTGCAGGGTGAGTGTAGTGTAGAGAGTACGGCGAGACTTGCGCCTTACTAGTGTTAGTGTAGCGTGTAAGGTATTTATAGTGTGTCAGGTGAGTGTAGTGTGCGTAGTGTGAGCAGTATGTGAAAGTTGGGTATAGTATGTAGGGTTAGTGTAGTGTGTAAGGTGAGTATAGTGTAAAATGTTAGCGTAGTGCGTAAGGTTAATGTTTAGCATGTAGTATGTAGTATGTAACAAGTGAAAAAGAGGCTAGTCCGATACATTTTGCCTAAATACAAGGTGATTTTTTCGTCGTTTCAATATAACTTGGTGAAAGAAACAAAATATACATTTAATATACACATTTTTCCTTATTCTTATACATTATCAAAAAAAAAATATTTTTTTTCGGTAAAGTAGTACTTCCAGATGATTTTGCTATCAAAACGACAATAAAATCACTCAGTAGAATGCGAGACGCACATGGCGGGTACGTGGTAAAGGAAGAGTTTCTCCCTCGTTTCTTCAGGTTTATATTCATAGTAATGTCACACGTCTGTTTGTTTGTCTATCAGGTCAGCTGACGTGGCTAGTGTACATCATCGGCGCGGCTATCGGCGGCAGGGCTTCCGTCAACACTTGCGATGAGAACGACGCCATGGATGGGGAACTTGTATGCAGAGTGTTACAGCTCATGAATCTGACAGACTCCAGGCTGGCCAACGTGAGTGTTTTTTGATTATATTATCGGTAGCTTAGCTTATTGACAAGCCTCCGTGGCGTGGCGGTAGTAAACGTGCTTGCCAAGCAGGAGGCGCGGGTTCGATTCCCGCTCAGTGCAAATATTTGTATGCATGAATATGGCTATTTGCATTGGTCTGGGTGTTTCTATGTATAATATGTATGTATTTACAAAAAAAAATGTATTTAAGTATGTTTATCCGCATTCTAGATTCCATAACACAATCTAGTTATGCTATGCTTACCATGGGTCTAGATAGCGTTGTGTAGAATGTTGGGAAAAAAGGGGTTAAAGAGAGGCTGCCTTGTGGCCTCTAGCCATTTTAGCCTATGTTTCTCGCTTTCATTCCGTCCCCCAGTAACATTTAATTTCTCGCTTTCATTCCTCTCGTACGTTCACGCTAAACCTTTCATACTTGGAAATTCGTGGTGGGAGGGGGGAGGCTATAATCTTATGTTTATTTCTAATTTTGAATGTACTCTATTACTCTTTTATCTTATATAACCCTCTTTCAAAAAAAATGCTGTTTATATATTACTTATTTCACATTAAATTTGTTAAATTTCATAATAAATAAATATTCCACTACATTCTACACAACGCTATCTAGACCCATGGTAAGCTTAACTGGCTTGTGTTAATGAATCTAGATTGCGGATAAACATACTTATATACTTTGTTTTTGTAAATACATACATATTATACATAGAAACACCCAAACCTACCACTTATGTGGTATAAAAAAGAGTGAAATAAATTGTGCAACTAATCAGGCAGTAATTACAACCGACATAGTCCATAGCGGGGATCGAACCCGCGCCTCCTGCGTGGCAGTCGCGTGCACTACCGCCACGCCACAATACTATATTTATTGTCTACTTTATGTAAAACTACTCTCTATACAGTCCCCCATGATGGGTCTTACCGCCGCTATAATGGCGCGCTCTATAACATAGTACCATTTCCTTTTAATTTTATATTCCTTAGTTTTCATTTTTTTTTGTTACGTTTGTCCTTCGGTAGCTTAGTGCTTAAGGAGTCGGCCTTTACGATCGAGAGGTCCCGGGTTCGATCCTGGCTATTACACTACAGACGTGAACCCACTCCTAGCACAAGTAATTTAGCTTAGCGCCGGTTCTACCAAATGCGAATTAAGTTCATAACATAACATAAACTCACGCCTGTGTTCCCCGAAGGGGAAGGCAGAGGTGCTAGCGCCCACATTTCGCCAGTTTATGTTTAAGTCCTAATGTAATAGGTGGCGAGCCCATTGCCATTAACCGGGCACTTATAAACTATAAAAAAATTAAGTTTATTCCTAGAATAAACGAGTCCTGATCATGTTGCCTAAAAACCAAATGACTACGAAGCAAAATGCCCAAAGGTCAAGTCTAAAAAGCTAAATATTTAAAAAGCAAATTAGGTACCTAAAACTCAGTATGCCAAACAGCAAGTTGGCTAAAAATTATGAAAGCTTACGAAGCAAATTGCCTAAAATTAATGATGTCTAAACATGTCTAAACATGACATGACAGCCTCCATGGCGTGGTGGTAGTGAACGCGACTGCTACGCAGGACGCGCGGGTTCGATTCCCGCTCAGTGCAAATATTTGTATGCATGAATATGGCTATTTGCATTGGTCTGGGTGTTTCTATGTATAGTATGTATGTATTTACAAAAAAAAAAAACTAAGTATGTTTATCCGCATTCTAGATTCCATAACACAAGCTAGTTAAGCTATGCTTACCATGGGTCTAGATAGCGTTGTGTAGAATGTTGTGGAATATTTATATTTTATATTATTTATGTCTAAGAACCAGAAAGCCTACCGAGAAAAATGCCTAAAATAATAACAAAGTCGGCTTTTGACTATATTACATCTTGAGATAGAATATTTCATCGCTCGTCATACATTTAAAAAAGTGGTCATTTTACGTTTAAGTAATTTTATAACGTAGTCATTTCAAGTTTTAGTCTTTCTAGTAAGCTAGTCTATTTACTCTAACGGCATTCTGAAAATAAGTCGTTTAGCGATTTAGGCATTTTGCTTCATAGGCGAATTAAAAATTAGTCACTCTTTCTTGCTGGCAATTTGCTTTTTAGGTAATATGACCAGGAAAGGAATAAACGGCCAATATGTGGGTGATATTGCATGTTTATTCTAGGAATAAGCTTTACTTCCGTTTGGCCGAATGTACCATCAGTGGGAGGGGTTAGCGGGAATATGAGTAATTTCGGTTGCTAATATTCATTAAAAAAACTGACTTAAGAAAGAGGGGTTCTCAATTCGATTGGTATTTTTTTGATATTTATTTTTGTTGATCATACCCAGCTTTCCCTCCATTTAACACCATTTGAATATGATAATATGAAATATATATTGAAGAATATGACACAGCGCACCAGCGCAATTTTGTAATAAATGTAATAATCTTCATAGAAATAGGGGCGGAGGGACCCCTCGAAAGTTGCGAACTTGCGATTACCTATATCGAATCAAATCAATTTCAAAACGGTTCTAGAAACCATAAAGTAAAATTATCGAATTTCTTTAGTCCATGGTAAATTAAATTCATGACATTGACATTTGACTTGACATGTCTGATAAATAATAAAAAAAAAACTTCTGTTGCACATTTGAATGATTTTTTTATAGCATTTATTATGCTAACTTTAAAATTCGAATACACTGGGAAAAATGAAATGCTCAAGTGGGAATGCTCTTCCAACTGAGCTATTGAGCCACACCTCAATCACTTCAAATTTCTCTTCTATTTATATCTGTCTTTAAGGACGACGGTTAAGACGGTAAGGACTTTCATGGGTTCGAGTCACACTTGAGCATTTAATTTTTCCCGATGTATTCGAATTCTGTTGCATACCTTTAGGTCATAGTAGTTTACATACATACATATATACAGTCCCGCCTCTGCCCAGTGGGGTAGGCAGAGAACACATGTTTTCACTTGCTACGATCCTGGCGTACAATTTTCGCTTCTGCTGTTTTCATACTCTTGACGTTTAAAATGCCTTCGATCTGATGATGATTAATTACATTAATCATATCGTGTCGTAAACGTAATTAAGATCGCGTTCGAGTTTTTAGTGAGAGGGAAACCAGTGGTAATGCTGATACGCTTAGCAAGAGGGTTTTTCATCGTTGACCACCAATAATCTAGTTCACTACATGATCATGGTGCTTCCAACAGCGCCGAAATTCCAGTAACTCCCATCAATACCTGGTAAATATCCCAATAGCTCTGTAATAATGTTTCTTTTTATCAACAGGGTGGCTGCGAAAAATTAGAACTAGCAATGATGTCGTTCTTCGAGCAGTTCCGCAAGATCTACGTGGGAGACCAGGTGCAGAAGAACAGCAAGGTGTACAGGAGACTGAGCGACGTGCTCGGGCTGGCAGACGAGAGCCAGCTGCTCAGCGTGCTCATGAGGAAGATGTGAGTAGACCGGGGTGTGGTGAGACCATGGTGTCACCAAGAACAGCAAGGTGTACAGGAGACTGAGCGACGTGCTCGGGCTGGCAGACGAGAGCCAGCTGCTCAGCGTGCTCATGAGGAAGATGTGAGTAGACCGGGGTGTGGTGAGACCATGGTGTCACCAAGAACAGCAAGGTGTACAGGAGACTGAGCGACGTGCTCGGGCTGGCAGACGAGAGCCAGCTGCTCAGCGTGCTCATGAGGAAGATGTGAGTAGACCGGGGTGTGGTGAGACCATGGTGTCACCAAGAACAGCAAGGTGTACAGGAGACTGAGCGACGTGCTCGGGCTGGCAGACGAGAGCCAGCTGCTCAGCGTGCTCATGAGGAAGATGTGAGTAGACCGGGGTGTGGTGAGACCATGGTGTCACCAAGAACAGCAAGGTGTACAGGAGACTGAGCGACGTGCTCGGGCTGGCAGACGAGAGCCAGCTGCTCAGCGTGCTCATGAGGAAGATGTGAGTAGACCGGGGTGTGGTGAGACCATGGTGTCACCAAGAACAGCAAGGTATACAGGAGACTGAGCGACGTGCTCGGGCTGGCAGACGAGAGCCAGCTGCTCAGCGTGCTCATGAGGAAGATGTGAGTAGACCGGGGTGTGGTGAGACCATGGTGTCACCAAGAACAGCAAGGTGTACAGGAGACTGAGCGACGTGCTCGGGCTGGCAGACGAGAGCCAGCTGCTCAGCGTGCTCATGAGGAAGATGTGAGTAGACCGGGGTGTGGTGAGACCATGGTTTCACCAAGAACAGCTAGGTGTACAGGAGACTGAGTGACTTGCTCGGGCTGGCAGACGAGAGCCAGCTGCTCAGCGTGCTCATGAGGAAGATGTGAGTAGACCGGGGTGTGGTGAGACCATGGTTTCACCAAGAACAGCAAGGTGTACAGGAGACTGAGCGACGTGCTCGGGCTGGCAGACGAGAGCCAGCTGCTCAGCGTGCTCATGAGGAAGATGTGAGTAGACCGGGGTGTGGTGAGACCATGGTTTCACCAAGAACAGCTAGGTGTACAGGAGACTGAGTGACTTGCTCGGGCTGGCAGACGAGAGCCAGCTGCTCAGCGTGCTCATGAGGAAGATGTGAGTAGACCGGGGTGTGGTGAGACCATGGTTTCACCAAGAACAGCAAGGTGTACAGGAGACTGAGCGACGTGCTCGGGCTGGCAGACGAGAGCCAGCTGCTCAGCGTGCTCATGAGGAAGATGTGAGTAAACCGGGGTGTGGTGAGACCATGGTTTCACCAAGAACAGCTAGGTGTACAGGAGACTGAGTGACTTGCTCGGGCTGGCAGACGAGAGCCAGCTGCTCAGCGTGCTCATGAGGAAGATGTGAGTAGACCGGGGTGTGGTGAGACCATGGTGCCACCAAGAACAGCAAGGTGTACAGGAGACTGAGCGACGTGCTCGGGCTGGCAGACGAGAGCCAGCTGCTCAGCGTGCTCATGAGGAAGATGTGAGTAGACCGGGGTGTGGTGAGACCATGGTTTCACCAAGAACAGCAAGGTGTACAGGAGACTGAGCGACGTGCTCGGGCTGGCAGACGAGAGTCAGAGAGAGTGTTTATATGTATAATACATACCTAATATAGTAGAGGTCGGTTGGAAAAAAATTGGCGGTGCAAAGTTCGCCGAATCAGCTAGTAACAATTTGTCTCTGCCTCTGACCGCGACTGCCTACGCAGGAAGCGCGGGTTCGATCCCCGCTCTGTGCAAATATTTGTATGCATGAATATGGCTATTTGCATGGGTGTTTCTATGTATAATATGTATAAATTTACAAAAAAAAAGTATCTATACTACGAGCGTTATATGATGATCCCTATGACAGTTCGTTAGCGCTTAACATTGTACTGACGTCCTATCACATCAAATCCTTTAGAGGTCCATTAAAAAGACGAAAAAATCATAATTGTGTACAATTGTAAATTATAAAAATGAATATTAAGAAATTATTACGTAATGTTCGGAAATAATAGAAAAAAACTCAATGCAAATGTACATGGTACGTGCTGCAAAAGTTACGTCGTCAAGCTGTTATCGACTAAGAAGGGACACATCGATAAACAAAATATCGATAATTTGTTGGAAATATAAAACAAATGCTTTGAGTTTGTATTTTATTTATATCAATCTGAATCTGATACAGGGTCAATCGGATCTTCAAAATCTGAGTCTGAACTGCAGCTATCCGTGACGTTTATTATTAACGGTTGGTCAATGATATTGTCGTATTGTACATCTCGATCCCAGTCTTGTAAGCAAATTTTCTTCGTTCTTTCGACCACTTTTCGCCAATCGTCAGCTGTCACTTGAGCGCAAGCTTCTTCCAATAAAACCACCATTTTATTTGCCGTGAATGGCGGAGTTGTGTTATGCCTAGCTGCATGACCTGAAAATATTTGTACATTCAGTAATTATTTTTAGAAATATATGCATATACATAATATTATATAAATAAAAAATATAGATACCTTTGATCTGCGCCCATATCAACTCGATTGCATTATATTGGCAGTGATAGGGCGGTAACCGAATTACCGTGTGTCCATTTGATTTGGCCAATTCATCCAAAAAATATGATGGGTGCGTCTGTTGTTTGTGAAAGTTCAACAGTCTAACCAACTCTTTTTTTAACATCTGACTGTCAGTTTCCACACCATTGCCGTGTAACCACTCTATAATTTCAGCTTTTTTGTTATTGCTGCTGGGGGGTTTGTTAATTTGAACTGAGTGATATGAAGCATTGTCCATTAAAATATAGGGAGGCTCATTCGAATTTTCTAATAGTTTTATAAACCATGTCTTAAAGTTTTCGAAATTCATTTCCTCGTGGTACTCCGTTGTTTTCACTGACTTAAAAGCCCACAGGCAATTCGGCACAAAACCTGTAGCTGTGCCAGCGTGGCAAATGATTAAGCGCTGGCCCTTTCCTTCAGGAGTTTTTGTGCTGGATTTCGCTGTGTCATCCGTCCATGCCTTACCTACAGTATGATTGGCGTTCAGCCATGTCTCATCAAGGTATACTACCTTCTCCCAGTTATCAATTTGTTTGATTTTGCGAAGAAAATCGCATCGTAGTAAAGCTATGTCAGTACGCTCCATTAATATTTTTCTCTTGTCACATTTTTTATAGCGGAATCCACATTTTTTCAAAACAATTCTAAGAGAAGTAGCACCGCCTTTGAAGAGTTCTGCAGCTTTTAATGAAGATAATAACTTCTGGCAGGTCGGTAGTTCACCTCGTAGGTAGTAACCATAAATATGATTGCGTATAGCATCTAAATCAAATTCATCAGGTTCTGTTATATGACATAACCTTTTCTTTTTCTTTGGTGTTAATAGTTTATTGTCCTCCATGGACGACTCCCCAAATTTTTCCTTTGTTATTCGAGAAACAGTAGCCTTTCCGATTCCTAGAGCATCGGCTACACGATCGCGAACATTGTCAAGCGGTAACAAGGGTCCGCCATTTTGTTGTTCACGAGCAAATTAGTCTCGCAAACGAACTACAAACTCGCGAACTTCACTGTTGAGAACAGTTTTCCGCTGTCTTTTCGGCATTTTGCAAAACCGAAAATCAACAAACAGGTAACAGAAAATCAACAAATAACACAAAACAGTGAAAACAGAAACAAAACTCAGCTAACAAAGAAAGACGGCGCATACAAGGCGTTAGAGCACTCGTATGACGCGATGTGATGCGGTGTGACAAGAAGACAAAACAGACTGACAAGACATGACATGACTGAATTAAAAAAATACGGTAGGTCTATGGCCTCCATTTAAATACTTTTCCATGTAATCCATAATTGCCAGCTAATTATGAATTCTTTAAAATTCAATTCAAAAAGAATTTTAAATTCTTTAAATTATGCAATTTGAATAAAAATTAAAGTATAGTAAAATAAAATATAATAAGGCTGTTACTTTTTTATCTAGTGTTTTATGTCCATCAATGCGCGTAGTCTTTTTTTCAAAATAAATAAATATTGCTTATTATGTTGAATGACCTGGCTGAATGACATGACATTTGCCTGAAAAAACAGTATTTTATCGAAATTGTTTCGCATAACTAATACAACTGTCAGTTGAAACGTCATAGGGATCATCATTCGGCGTGCGGAGAATAAGTATGTTTATCCGCATTCTAGATTCCATAACACAATCTAATCAAGCTTACAATGGGTCTAGATAGCATTGTGTAGAATGTTACGGAATATTTATTTATTTATTTATTTATTTCTTGTCTCTAAAAAATCTGCGGTAGCCCGGGTTCGATCCCAGTTTTACCATGGCACACACCAATGACTTTTCGATGCTTTTCGAAGTTATGTGTGTATTTATCGCAGGTTTATAAGTGCCCGGTTAATGGCAATAGGCTCGCCACCTATTACATTGGGACCTAAACATAAACTGGCGAAATGTGGGTGCTAGCACCTCTGCCTACCCCTTCGGGGAATACAGGCGTGAGTTTATGTTTTTTTTTTTTTTTTTATACAGGACACGTCAATTAGACTTCACCTCGCCTGATGTTAAGCTAAAGGCAAAGTCTCGGAAAGAGGGTCACCATCGTAAACATTTACCATGTTAACAGTGGTGGCACTCAGCTTGACGGACTCATTAGATGCCTTTTCACGCCCCGCTTAAAGGACCCGGGACTGTAGGAAGAAGGAAACACGTGAGCTGGCAGGGAATTCCAGGTCTTAGTGGTGCGGAATCTTAATGGTAGGAATGAATCACTGAAACGCTTGGTTCTAGCAGGTATACTCCGCACCGTAAATGGATGACATCTTAGCCCTGCACGTGTCGTCCTGTGAAGGAAAGGGGAGGGTGGGACTAATTGGAAGAGCTCGTCAGAACATTCACCATGGTAGAGACGGTAGAAAACTGCCAAAGACGCAACATCTCTACGCATCTGCAAAGGCTCGAGGGTGTTCGTGACCTCGGGATCCCCAATAATGCGGACCGCACGTCGCTGCAACCTGTCGAGAGCATCTAATAAGTACTTTGCGGAGCCGTCCCAGAGATGTGAGCAGTATTCCACGCAGGAACGAATTTGGGTCTTGTATAGAAGACACCGCTGCTCCGGCGTGAAAAAACGTATCACTCTGTTCAGGACTCCGAGTTTACGCGAGGCTGATTTGATGATACTCTCGATATAGTTTTTGTTATTCAGTTTGCAGCGAACATCCATACCGAGGATAGTGAGGTGATCCTGCAGTGGCAGTGGTGTGCTCTGAAGAGTGGGAAGGGGAAGGAAAGGAGATACCTTGGCTGTAAACGCACATGCCTGGGTCTTCTTGGCATTGAACTCGACCAGGTTCCTAGCGCCCCATTGAGAAATGTGGTCCAGGATCCGGTCCAACTCTGTGACAAGAAGCTGCCTGTTTTCCGCGATATCAGACTGCTTGGCCGCAGGATGTGCGTAATAACTCCCGTATAAGGTGCTGTCGTCTGCATAGCAGTGAATGTTTCCGTTACAGAGCATGTCATTGATATGCAGAAGAAAGGGAGAGAGTTATGTTATGTTTCTTGTCTCTACTCGCCAGTATAACGAACCTGAAGTACTGGGGCCGCTCGGAGCAGATCATCTCGAAGACCCTGGGCCTACTCAGCGACCTCAGCGGCGGCTACTCGTGCGTACGCAAACTTGTCAAGCTGGAGGAAGTGCAGTTCATGCTCACACATCACACGGTACGTGGATAAGGACATTTTAAATACATAGGGAAAAAGAATCTTCTCGGGCGGGACATGTATTCGATTTGTATAGTTAGCATACTTAATGCTCTAAAAATTCCTTCAATTGTTTGGGAGCAGTTATCAAAAATCAATGTTTAAAAATGATTGTAACATCATTCATTGATTCCAATAGTTCGAAAGAAAATCGTTAGATGACGCCACGTCGCCTTAAAGACGTATAAGATGGGAAATTTGAATCACATCGGGCGTGTCTCGGTTGCCGAATTGGTCAAGGCATTCCCCCTGTAAGGGAAAGACTGCGGGTTCGAGTCCCGCCCGAGATGATTCTTTTTCTCTATGTATTCGATTTGTATAATTAGCATACTTAATGCTATAAAACTCCTTCGACATTTTAAATAGCTTGACTCAGGGGGAATGCTTTTCCAACTGAGCTATTGAGCCACAGCTGAATCATTTCAAATTTTCTTTCTCTTTATATCCGTCTTTAAGGGCATTCCCCCTGTAAGGGAAAGGTCGTGAGTTCAAGTCCCACTTGAGCATTTAATTTTTTCCGATGTTTTTCGAACCTAAAGGCTGGCAGAATAAATGCTATAAAAAATTCATTCAAATATTTGGGCGGAGTCATCAAAATTCAATGTTTAAAAATGGTTGAAAAATCGTTCATTATTTCCAACAGTTCGTAAGCATGTTTGTAGATGGATGCACCGTCGCCCTTAAAGACGGATATAAAGAGAAGGAAAATTTGAAGTGATTCAGGTGTGGCTCAAGTCGTGAGTTCAAGTCCCACTTGAGCATTTCATTTTTTCCGATGTTTTTCGAACTTAAAGGTTACCATAGTAAATGCTATAAAAAATTCATTCAAATAGCTTGACTCAGCATCAGATATAGGCTCGAGTCAACAATAGTGCCCGGAATATTATGGCCATAGGCTCACCCCCTATTACATGGGTCCGACTACAATTAGTGGTGAAATGTGGGTGTTAATTCACCTCTGCCTAACGCTCCGGGGATAAAGGCGTGATTATATATGTATGTGTAAATGTGAAATAGCTTTTTCATCCCACCTTATCGGAGAGAAGAATATTTTTGCTCTTCGATATCAGTGGAAAAATCGATTTTATTCTCTAGAGAGGAGAAGTATTTTTTTAAATTAAGCTCTCTTTGCCCTTTGTGAATTGAAAATATCATTAAAATTATTTATTTTGAAAAATTAAATGCTCAAGTGGGACTTGAAACCGCAACCTTTCCCTTACAGTGGGAATGCTCTTCCAACTGAGCTATTGAGCCACACCTGAATCATTTCAAATGTCCCTACTCTTTATATCCGTCTTTAAGCCTTCTACCAATTTTCTTACGAACTGTTGGAACCAATGAATGATGTTTCAACCATTTTTAAACATTGTTTTTTTTTTTTTCAATTCAATTCAATTCAATGATTGTAACATCACTCATTGGTTCCGATAGTTCGTAAGAATACCGGCAGATGATTCCACCGTTGCCCACGGATAAGAAAGGAAATAGAAATCACATAGGGCGTGTCTCGGTAGCCGGGTTGGTCAAGGCATTCCCCCTGTAAGGGAAAGATCGCGGATTCGAGTCCCGCCCGAAAAGTTTCATTTTTCCCTATGTATTCGATTTGTATAGTTAGTATACTTAATGCTGTAAAATTCATTCAATTTTTGTTGTCCTGATTTATTCGAATTTCATAAGTTACTAGCTTTTGCCCGCGGCTCCGCCCGCGTGTATGTCGGTTATTGCGACCAAACATAGTCTATGTCCTTTCTCAAGGTCTAATCTACCCCTATACCAAATTTCATAAAAGTCGGTTGAGTGGTTTAAGCGTGAAAGCGTAACATACAGACATACAGACAGACAGAGTTACTTTCACATTTATAATATTAGTATGGATTATTGGTTGTTACCAGGCGGAGCACTTCCCGTTCCTAGGAATAGCGGGCGTGGGAACATCGGAGATGCGATGTCGCAGTATGCTGTACACGGCGCTGGGGCGCCTGCTCATGGTGGAGCTGGGGGAGGACGAGGACCGCTTCATGCAGTTTATGATGCCTCTTACCGGTAAGTGGGGCTTCAACCCGCGCCCAATCTCGTCATAGAAGAAACATAACATAACATAAACTCACGCCTGTATTCCCCGAAGGGGTAGGCAGACGTGCTAGCACCCACATTTCGCCAGTTTATGTTTAGGTCCCAATGTAATAGGTGGCGAGCCTATTGCCATTAACCGGGCACTTATAAACCTGCGATAAATACACACATAACTTCGAAAAGCATCGAAAAGTCATTGGTGTGTGCCATGGTAAACCTTGGATCGAACCCGAGACCTCGTCTCAGCAGTCCATTACCCATACCACTAGGCTACCTACTAGTACTGCTACTAACACTAGGCACTAGCAAACACTGACCTAAAGTAAAGCCAACGAAGCGAGAGAAAAAAGGTAAACAATGTTCCAGCTGTTCCAAACGTTTTTATTCGAAAATGATTACGTATCACTTCAAGCGCATTCCAGACAGGAATGAAATTGCTCATAAGATGGCGGATCTGACAGTTTAGAACCGCTGTGCTGACAGCTTTCCTGTACTATGAAACATGCAACGACAGCTGTCGCTCGGCCATTGTCGCGTACGTGTGACATGTGCGTCAAGGACAGAGTTAATCGCTAGTTATCGCAACGTAACTCAGTAATGGTCGCTTTGTTTACCTTTTTTCTCTCGTCTCGTTGGCTTTACTTTGAATGGTTCCCTTTATGTCGAGTCTGGGAGTCTATTGTCCTCCAAAGTATTAATATTTTACGCTTCCTATTACCGTCATGTCGATTACAGTCAGAATATAAATGAAAGCCAATCTATATAAAAATGAACCCTTATTTCCCTTGTTCACGAGATGGCGCCTGAAGGCTGGACTGAGTTATACCTCGGGGTACATATCTCCGACCTATGCCACGCGTGGATTGTATTTTTTTTTAATAATCTACTGTTGATGAAATTGAATATATTATTTCTGTAATACCAAGGAGATGCATGTTTGTCTCTACTTACCCCCTTTTTTTCGTGCGGAAATCCCCTCGGATACCCCCCCTGCCGGAGCCGGAAGGAGAGGTTATGCCGGACTCGAACCGACTAAAACCGCACGCCGACTGAGGGTCGTGGTGCTAGGCCGGAGGTGAGGTTGTCTTCGACATATCCCTCGCACCCCGGCTGACCCAGGGTCATCCCTTACGGTCTGGCCCTCTTTGGAGGGGGGACAACGGTCCCCCTGACTCGCCTCCGGATTGGGGAGGTGCCCCCGTGGATCTCTACTTACACCCAATAAAAAAGATCCTTGAAGGTATCTATATAGAGTTATCTTGTTACAGCGGCCTTCGAGAGCATCATAGGTCTTCTCAGCGGGCCAGAGTCCCCCATGTTCAACTCGGAGGACGCGAAGAAGACTCTGATAGGACTCGCCAGAGACCTCCGGGGCTTAGCGTTCGCTTTCAACACAAAGACGATGTATATGATGCTTTTTGATTGGATGTGAGTATTATACTTGTTTTATTATACAAATACTAGCTTTTGGCCGCGGCTCCGCCCGCGTGGATGTCGGTTATCGCGACCAAACAGCCTATGTCCTTTCTCATGGTCTAATCTACCCCTATACCAAATTCAATAAAATCGGTTCAATGGTTTAGGCGTGAACGCGTAACATACAGACAGACAGACAGAGTTAGGCTGGTTTTATCGTTACGCGTTTCGGCAGCGCCGTTGGAGCGCGCGCGTTCAGAGATATATGGGAGTAGAAGTTGCGTTTTAGTGTCGCGCGCTTGGGCAGCGCCGTTTAATAAACGCGCGATGTTCGACAGCGCTGTCCATACGCGCGCTGCTCATTCGCTTCTACGGCCAGTGTGCGTTTTAGTGTGACGCTGTTGAGACGCGCCGTAGGTATAATTATGTAAGAAATGAATTACATCGATACGGGACGAGTAATTGAGGAAGTTCGATCCAGAAGGTGTTTTTGGGACCCGGCCGATGAATTATACAAAAATAAGGATGCAAAAAATAAAGCCTGGGAAGAAATTGGAAAGGAATTGGAACTACTCTTTTTCGCCGACGCCTTCTTTTCCATGAAAAGTAAATAGCCAGTATTCGACACGCTTTAACCTTCATAATATTGTACAGGACTGTCTCACAGCAGCGGAACGCGTGCTACTAATCTCGTTTTATAGTGCACCGCTGTTCAAACGCGTGCTGTTAACAGCGCGCTGCTCAACAGCGCACCTAGCGGCGTGACGATAAAACCAGCCTTACTTTCGCATATAAAATACTAGCTTTTGCCCGCGGCTTCGCCCGCGTGGATGTCGGTTATCGCGACAAAACATTTCTCAAAAGATGTAGGTGTACGAAGTTTCATGCTTCTACCTTTGAAAATGACGAACTTTCCATGCAAACGTTTATCACCTATTTTACCCTCTTAGTTCTACCTACTGGAATAAAAAGAAAACCTACTAGACCTACCTATACGCTATAGATACGAAATAAAACATGTACTACCTACTTGAACTTGCAAACCCACTCCTATTATTATTAAAGAAAGAAATTCATAAAATAGTTGTGACTACCTATAAATTAACCTACGCTATATTTTAGTTATAACTTACTTGAACATGGAAGCCCACTACTACCTATTCCTACCTACTTATGCTATGATTGTGTGGTACTGCGAGCATAAATATGTTTATGACCGTATTTTTACTAATCAATGTAATCATTGTTTCCATCCACACAACCATGTTTCCATCCACGTGTGTAAGTAAATTCTAAACAGTGGGGATTTTGATAATCTCTGTCTCTCACACAAACTTTCATTCCTCATTCCAAACCCTTCATACAATCGTCATAAACAAAACGTAGCTCCACCTAAGAACCATATTTCGTCAGGATATCTTCAAAAATTCGTTCCTTCATTGAAAGGTAGCCTACGTCCATTCCCAATATGTAATCCATCTTTGTACCAATTTGCATTAGGATTACTTCAAAAATGACGAACTTTCATAAAAAGTTTCATACCCTATCTCCCCCCCCCCCACCCTTTTTTCGGTATAAATGGGAGCCTATATCCGTTCTAAAGCTCCAATTCACCTCTGCACAAAAAAGTTCATCACGCTATCTTCAAAAATGACAAACTTTCATACAAACTTTCAACCCCTATTCCCCCTCTTTAACCCCCCCTTTTTGCGACCAAACATAGCTATGTTCTTTCTCCAGGTCTAATCTACCCCTATGCCAAATGTCATCAAATTCGGTTCAGTGGTTTAGGCGTGAAAGCGTAATATACAGACAGACAGACAGAAAGACAGACAGAGTTACTTTCGCATAAGTTCCGATTTAATGGTCCATGCAGAATAACTTATTTTTTAAATTTTGAATTTTGTCTCCTACGAATACATTTTGTTCTCACTTCGACAGTTACCCGATGTACATGAAGGTGTTACTCCGCGGCGTAGAGCTGTGGTTCTCTGAACCGGCGTTAACCACGCCCGTACTGAAGCTGATGGCGGAGCTCGCTCACAACCGTAACCAACGGCTGCACTTCGACGTGTCGTCGCCCAACGGCATCCTGCTGTTCCGAGAACTGTCCAACATCATCTGTGCCTATGGTGAGTGCCAGGGGACGGATAAACAGGAGGGCCAGACCGTAAGGGATGGCCCTGGGTCAGCCGGAGCCAGACCGTAAGGGATGGCCCTGGGTCAGCCGGAGCCAGACCGTAAGGGATGGCCCTGGGTCAGCCGGAGCCAGACCGTAAGGGATCGCCCTGGGTCAGCCGGAGCCAGACCGTAAGGGATGGCCCTGGGTCAGCCGGAGCCAGACCGTAAGGGATGGCCCTGGGTCAGCCGGAGCCAGACCGTAAGGGATGGCCCTGGGTCAGCCGGAGCCAGACCGTAAGGGATCGCCCTGGGTCAGCCGGAGCCAGACCGTAAGGGATGGCCCTGGGTCAGCCGGAGCCAGACCGTAAGGGATGGCCCTGGGTCAGCCGGAGCCAGACCGCAAGGGATGGCCCTGGGTCAGCCGGAGCCAGACCGTAAGGGATGGCCCTGGGTCAGCCGGAGCCAGACCGTAAGGGATGGCCCTGGGTCAGCCGGGGCCAGACCGTAAGGGATGACCCTGGGTCAGCCGGGGTGCGAGGGATATGTCGATGACAACCTCACCTCCGGCCTAGCACCACGACCCACAGTCGGCGTGCGGTTTTAGTCGGACATAACCTCCCCTTCCGGCTCCGGCAGGGGGGGTATACGAGGGGATTTCCGCACGGAAAAAAAAGGGGACGGATAAAAAGGCATTTTCTTCCAACTATGCTTTAATTTCATCACAATCACACTAAAAACTCAGTACAAAGCGAGTCTTTAATGCTCTAGAGCAATAAAAATGTATGAAATTTCATTATTGCACAGTTTATTTTTTAATCGCACCAAAAGGTGCCAATCGCAATGGATTAGCTCTATTCAGCCAGTCGATATCAATACTTTCTTTTTACGTACGTATTATTCGTTTCTATCCTACTTGTTCCAAATTTTAAAAATGATAGCTGCTAAGTCTGATTTAAAAATGAAAGAAATTTAAAAAAGTGATTTGGCGGGAACTTTGTTAATTTTGCTTGACAATATTTTTGGAAACGATAAAGTATGAGTTTCTTTTATCTAATATTCCTATAGGTAATAGTTGAAAGAAAAGCAGATTATGCACCTCGCCTTAAGTAATTTACTTTGTGCTCGTGCCTGTTAGATTAGACTAGACACTAGACAATTCGCGATGATCCTACGTATCGTGGGCGATTAGGGTGAAATGCCAACACAAAACCATTGGTTGTTGCTTCAAACATTTACTTTTTTTTCACAGTTTTTAGCAAGCATTCGAGTCTTAAACTTGTTAGAACAAAGATGATGGAACTAAACAATAACGTATCTTGAGTAGTGAGTTCGCACACTCCACAAAGATAACACCACCTCATCATACTCCAACTTATTCGTTTTCTCCATAGAAAAGGACTTATCCTCATATTGATATCTTTCTTCGATCTCCCATTTTTCTCTGATCTTATTTACCAGCGCGCCAAATCAATATGGCGTGTCAACCACACTCAGAAGACTTTCTCCCGGCTCAATATAGTTACGTTTTAGGGAAGGTTCATATCTGACGGAACATGCGTCGCGTATTATCGGTCGCGTAACGCCAGAACAGACAAATGTTAGAAAAACACTTGACCGTTCACACTCAACCGATGCTACGTTAGTGCGTAGAGTGTGAACGGTCAAGTGTTTTTCTATACATTTGTCTGTTCTGGCGTTACGCGACCGATAATACGCGACGCATCTTCCGTCAGATATGAACCTTCCCTTAGTTTTACAACAATGTTTTGATGTGATGTTCAAATGCGATAAATGAATTTAAAGTGAATAATGATTTTACAATACTTATTCATAAAAAGTTGGCTTAGTTATTAGGTAATTTCATAAACAAAGTACTTTTATGACTGCGAGTGGTTAGATTCGTTTAGTTATACAAACCAATTTCTATTTTATGATAATCATTAGGAACCTTGCATTTGGACTAGATACATGTTAAGAAATCATATTAGATTAAATTATGATTAAAGGTCTTCAAGTCCGTAGTTTCGTCTCTTCTGTTATAAACTTGAGTGCGATGCACTCACTCTGACATATATATATATACACCTACCAGCACAACATACATACATACTCGCTGGCGCCATGTTGCGCTGCAGTCACTTTCGCTACAGCGTTAATAGTACATTATGATATAAGTGCGGTAAGTTGAAAATTACAGCCGAGGCGATATTACTAGCCCGAGCCATCGGCGAGGGCTATAAGGAAGCAGAGGCTGTAATTTTCAAAGCGCACGTATGTCATACGACGTTTTATAACATATTTACGAGGAAATTAATAAAACTCTGACTTTGTTAAACAGCGAAAAGAAAAAGCGCGCGGAATTATTTTTACTTGTCCACAAATAAGCGATGCGCGCGCATCAACGTTTTTTTTTTTAGGCAAAGGTACAAAAACAGCCAGTATTACTAATAAAGTAAATTAATATTTTTGTTATATTTTATTTCCCAAAGTTAATTTTATTCATAAAATATGGACCACTTTCTTGACATAAAACCTCTTTGCTAAGATTTTTAAAAGTATCGTTCATTTTTAGACGGAGTATCTTAAAACTTTATTAAAAAAAACACACGTGCCTTTTACATTACATTATCGCACAAGTACGTAATGAGATACATTACGATATTGAAATTGGTGTAATTACAACCACTTTACGAGCAAATATGTTATAAAAAAAATTACAACCCCTAAGTAACCGGTCCATACTGGTCATAAGGTCAATAAACTTTATTCCCAATCCGTTTGGCACGAGGTATACTTTTTCTCGACTCAGGAACAAACGTGGTGTTACAGGCAGTCGGATATTAACAGTGGAGGTGGACAAAAAGCAGCTCTATGCGTTGAAGCTGAAGGGCATATCGCTGTGCTTCTCCATACTGAAGGCGGCGCTTTGTGGCAACTACGCTAACTTCGGAGTGTTCAGGTACAGGACCTCAGCCATAGATAGGACTAAATACATCGGGAAAAAGAAGCGCTCAAGTGGGACTTGAACACACGACATTTCCCTTACAGGGGGAATTCCAACTGACCTATTGAGCCACACCTGAATCACTTCGAATTTCCCTTCTCTTTATATCCGTCTTTAAGGGCGACGGTGGAGCCATCTACCAACTTTCTTACAAACTGTTGGAAACAATGAATGAATTTTCAACCACAACCACAACCACCATACCAGTATTTTTCGAACTTTAAAGTTAGCATAATAAATGCTATAAAAAATTCAGTCAAATATTCGGGCGGAGTGATCAAAATTCAATGTTTAAAAATGGTTGAAAAATCATTAATTGTTTCCAACAGCTCGTAAGAATGTTGGTAGATGGCTCCACCGTCGCCCTTACAGACGGATATAAAGAGAAGGGAAATTTGAAGTGATTCAGGTATGACTTAATAGCTCAGTTGGAAGAGCATTCCCCCTGTAAGGGAAAGGTCGTGAGTTCAAGTCTCACTTGAGCATTTCATTTTTCCGATGTTTTTCGGACGTTTTGTAAGTTCCGATTTAATGGTGTATGTAGAATAAATGATTTTTGAATTGTATTTGCTATTATTGTTATATTGTATACTATAACACGCACTTTGTTCACCTAGATATTTTCGCACTTTCGCACAATGAATTTAAAATGCAAGCTATATCTTCACTTCAGAGTTAATATGGCACGGGATTAGCACAATTTTAACTCTTTTATGTTTAGCATTACTTTGCGGACATAAGTGTGGGTTATACATTTACCAAATTTTATAATGTAACAACTATCGTATTGTATGATATAATGTATAACTGTTTTGTGCCCCAATGAAATAAAAATAAAATAAAAATTGTTTTGCAGACTGTACGGCGACGAGGCGTTAGACAACGCACTCAACATGTTCGTGAAACTATTACTGAGTATACCGCAGAGCGACTTATTGGTAAGTCATCATCATCATCAGCTTAGCTTAGCTTTGCGTGTTTTTTTTATTGTGCGCTATATCCCCACGGAGCTGGTGGAGGCGGTTATGTCGGACTCGAACCGAATAACGGCCGTTCCCAATAACATACTTACAGTTGAAGATAGATCGCAACAGTCATATTTGACGCATCGGCTGTTTAAATTGAAAACATGGTAACTGATTTTTTTGCGAAAAAGCGCATCGCGGTATAATTTAATAGTTACTATGTTTTGAATTTAAACAGCCGAGCACTTTATCCGTAGATGCGATCTATCTTTAACTGCCAGTATGTTATTGGGAACGGCCGCAAAACGCACGTCGTCTTGGGACCTTGGTTGCCGGAGGTGAAATTGCCGAAAGCATATTCCTCGCACCCCGGCAGACCCAGGACCATCTCTATCGAGATGGTCCCCTTCGGGTTGTGGGGACCTCGGTGTCCCCATCTAGCCCCGGGTACGGGGAGGCGCACTTTGCGAGCTTAGCTTTGCGATAGTCCTGCTATGGTTGAAGGAATTTTTACAGCATTAAGTATGCTAACTATACAAATCAAATACATCGGGAAAAAGAATCTCGGGCGGGACTCGAACCCGCAGTCTTTCCCTTACAGGGGGAATGCCTGACCAATTCGGCTACCGAGACACGCCCGATATGATTGATTCCGATAGTTCGTAAGAAAATCGGTAGATGACGCCACGTCGCCTTAAAGACGTATAAGATGGGAAATTTGAATCATATCGGGCGTGTCTCGGTAGCCGAATTGGTCAGGCATTCCCCCTGTAAGGGAAAGACTGCGGGTTCGAGTCCCGCCCGAGAAGATTCTTTTTCCCGATGTATTTGAGTCCTGCTATGTATGTATGAATATGAGTATTTGTATTGGTGTATTCGTGCCTCGGAGAGCACGTTAAGCTGTCGGTCCCGGTTGCCATACGAATATGTATGGTAGTTGTTACAGGGGAATTGGGTGGAATGGCCCCACATAGAAGGGCTGATCACCCGTCCGGTCTAACGGCGTCCCCACTGGCCATGCCGTCGATAAACAATCGGCTAACGAAACGCCTCTTAAGATTAGACCGAACCAGTCTAAGAACAATTATGGGGACAATAACGGGTCACTGTCCCCTCAACAAGCACTTATACACCATCGGTGTCACGGACAGCTCCCTCTGCAGGGGGTGTTTCTGCGCCGAGGAAACGGCCGCCCACGTAATACTGGACTGCGAGGCAGTGGCCACCCAACGATCCCAAATCCTCGGCACAATGAGGTCGCTCCACGAAGCCTGTGAAGCCCCAGTAAGCTTCAGCGTTTCTGGGCGGAACAATGCTGGCTAATCTAGCCCTCTTCACGTACAATGGCCCAAAAAAAGAGGCTAAGTGCGGAAAAAAGAGTCCCCTATCCTATCCTAGTCCTGGTCATGTTCGAGGCCTCCACCTCTGTTATATTGGAAGCGATTGCCTTCTGAACTAGCAGCCAGAGTTGTGGTCAGTTACCAACCTCTGAGAGAGCTGTTCAGCTCGCCCTTACATTTGATTTAATTGGGTATTCTCATGGAGAAGGAAATGATAGCGGAGTTGTTGCAAGGCAATCGAGTCGCGTGCCATCCAAACGTCAAATGGGCTCATTCGGTAGGAACGTTATACCTATGAAGTCCTTCGACTTTTGACACCCCGCGCTTCTCTCTTCCCACCCGCATTCGGCGCGCGTTTTTATTAGGAGCAATATCAATGGGGCATCTCCGTTACTTAATCATATTCTGTCCTCCGTGGGTATTCTACTGAATAAAGCAAAGCCAACGAAGCAAGAGAAAAAAGGTAAACAAAGTTTCAGCGGTTCCAAACATTTATCACTTCAAGCTTATTCAAGACAGGAATGAAATTGCTCATAAGATGGCGGATCTGACAGTTTAGAACCGTTGTGCTGACAGTTTTCCTGTACTATGAAACACGCAACAACAGCTGTCGCTCAGCCATTGTCGCGTACGTGTGACATGTGCGACAAGGACAGAGACAATAATCGCTAGTTATCGCAACGTAACTCAGTAATGGTCGCTTTGTTTACCTTTTTTCTCTCGTCTCGTTGGCTTTACTTTAGTCAAATTAGTTATTTTCTACTAACCATCAAAACGATAAGCTAAAAGTAACTCTTATGAAAAAAGATTCAGTGACTTAATTTTTTTTTATAAAGGATACGTCAATTTGACTTCATCTCGCCTGATGTTAAGCAAAGGCAAAGTCTCGGAAAGAGGGTCACCATCGGAAACATGTACCATGTTAACAGTGGTGGCACTCAGCTTGACGGCCTCATTAGAAGCCTTTTCACGCCCCGCTTAAAGGACCCGGGACTGTAGGAAGAAGGAAACACGTGAGCTGGCACGGAGTTCCAGGTCTTAATATAGTGCGGGATAGGCTTGTATAAAAGAAAAAAAAAAACAAAATGGTGCGAGAACTACATGTGGGGGTTAGTCTAATATATAAAATTCTCGTGTCACAGTTTTCGTTGCCATGCTCCTCCGAAACGGCTTGACCGATTCTCATGAAATTTTGTGAGCATATTGAGTAGGTCTGAGAATCGGCCAACATCTATTTTTCATCCCCCTAAATGGTGCAGCGGGAACGGGATCTAAAAAATTGGCGGTACGAAGTTCCCCGGGACAGCTAGTATTCTATAAATTTCAACTTCATATCGTACGTATTTCCGAGAAAAAGGTCTCAACAGACAGATGGAGAACGAAGTCTATTCCGTCTTTCCTTTTAACTCATCTCATAACTCTCTCATAAACTCACGCCTGTATTCCCCGAAGGGGTAGGCAGAGGTGCCAGCACCCACATTTCGCCAGTTTATGTTTAGGTCCCAATGTAATAGGTGGCGAGCCTATTGCCATAAACCGGGCACTTATAAACCTGCGATAAATACACACATAACTTCGAAAAGCATCGAAAAGTCATTGGTGTGTGCCATGGTAAACCTGGGATCGAACCCGAGACCTCGTCTCAGCAGTTCATTACCCATACCACTAGGCTACCGCACGTTTTAACGTAAGGAACCCTAAACCAGTTTTATTTTTATATATTGAATAACACACTTGTACTTTTCCACTGAGTTTAATTTTATTTCCGAACCTGACCCTTTTTTTTTTCGTGCGGAAATCCCCTCGGATACTCTCCCTGCCGGAACCGGAAGGGGAGGTTATGTTGGACTCGAACCGACTAAAACCGCACGCCGACTGTGGGTCTTGGTGCTAGGCCGGAGGTGAGGTTGTCATAGACATATCCCTCGCACCCCGGCTGACCCAGGGCCATCCCTTACGGTCTGGCCCTCCTCAGGAGGGGGACCACGGTGTCCCCAACTCGCCCCCGGAATGGGGAACTCGCCGCCGCTGAACCTGACCCGAAAAAGACCCGTGGAAAAGTACAAGCTTGTTATTCAATATGTGTAGTAGATTCCACCAAGCGCCATCAATCTCCAGTATAAACAGTCAGTTTTATTTTGGTTCCAGGACTATCCAAAGCTATCCCAGACGTACTATGTGCTGCTAGAGCGGTTGGCGCAGGACCACATGCCGTTCCTAGCCTCTCTACAGCCAGACGCGACTCTGTACATCCTGTGTTCCATATCGGAAGGACTCACGGCTCTAGGTACGTCTAATATACTGTCGGCATACATATATAATCCTTTATTCATGGAGGGTTATAGGCTATTTGACTATTTTATTTTTACTTTCGAAAAATGACCACTTTCTTATAATATAATGAACTGTAAAAGTAAAATTTTCGTACGACAAATAGTTTTCAAGATATTTGATTTTAAAAAGTTCAATTTGTCGCGCCGCCCGAAAACGCTCCATACAAAATCACACTAAATTGTGACGTCACGCTTCCGTAGCGCGTAGTGCAAATGTATGGAGTGCAAGAGAATATCGCATTTATCTCGGTCTACGTTGCGTTTACACGTATATAGTTCATAATAAAAGTTATTTATAATTTAATGAGGAATCTAAATAGTTATATATTTCAATTGAATTTGATTGTTTATATATTTTTGACTTTTTTTGTGAATTTCAACTAATGAAAAATCATAGTTTCAGTTTAGATATGCAATATTTCATTTTGCAAGGCATATTTTTTCAGAACAAGCTATCATATCAAACAGTATTGGGAAGAATCTACGACTTAGTCAAATATCCCATTATTTGGTCCCACATAATAGGGGGTGAGCCTATTACCGTTTATGGGGACTGATTTTTTCGCCATAACCTCATCAGGTTTTTAGCAGGAACAGATATCGGCTACCGAGACATTCCCGATGTGATTCAAAATTTCCTTCTAATTTTATCCGTCTTTAAGGTGACGGTCTCGGTAGCCGAATTGGTCAAGAAATTCGCCCCTGTGACGGAAAGATCCTGGGTTCGAGACCCGCACGAGAAGTTTAACGTCTTTGTTGCGCAACATAGTGCTCAACAATGTTGCTGTGGTTAATAAAGCCTCGTATTCATTAGGCAACATTTGTTAATAAACACTGTTTATAAACAGTTTATAAACAGTGTTTCATCATCTATGTAAACAGTTTATAAACAAAGATGATGAAACATTGTTTCAGAAACATGTTTACGCGTGCTCTCCACTTTGAGTGGAGAGCACGCGTAAACATCTTGTTTATAAACAGAAGTCAACAGGTGTGGACGTGTGTTGCGTTAGTATATAAACATGGATGTAGTGTGGTCCAACAGTCAGATTTCGATGCTCATAGAGCTTTACCAACAGCACAATATAATTTGGGATGCCTCACATAAAGATCATAAGAATAAATTAAAAAAACATGACGCTTGGGCCGACATTGCTGCAAAATTGAATATGTCGCAGAAAGAAGTGGAAACAAAGATGCATATTCTTTTTTTTCTATAAACACTCTCATGAATTATTATGTAAGCAGCAGCGAGCATCACTACCTCCTCAGGCGACATCCTAGCAACAACTGACAAGTGTGGACTGCCAAGTTTCAGGAACAGTGTTTACGGTAAACTTGTTTATAAACACGATGATACAGTTTATTAACAAATGTTGCCTAATGAATACGCGGCTTAACACTAGGTTTAAAGCCCCGTATTCATGGTAAACATTTGTTTAGCAACATTTGATCAACAATGTTGATGAGCGGAAAGAATGTTGCTGGAAACTTTGTTTAAATTAATACAGTTTGTCCACACACCAGTTTGCGTAAAAATGTTGCCCGAGGAAGTAGTGTTGTTGTGTTCTCTGTATCTGATGTGCAGGATTTGTAATAATTTTAGTTTTTAACCCCCGACGCAAAAACGACGGGGTGTTATAAGTTTGACGTGTCTCTGTGTGTGTGTGTGTGTGTGTGTGTGTGTGTGTGTGTGTGTGTGTGTCTGTGGCATCGTAGCACCCAAACGGATGAACCGATTTGAATTTAGTTTTTTTTGTTTGAAAGGTATATTAGTCGGGAGTGTTCTTAGATATGTTTGAAAAAAATCGGTCCAAGATGGCCGCCGCCACAACATGTTGGAATACATATTTCTTTATAATTCCCTCAATATGGGAATGAAATGAAAGAGCTTGACTAGTAGATCAATTTAAAAAGTATAAAATAAAAATCAAATTAAAAATTTAAAAAACCCCCGTCACTATAAACACCAAAAAGTTGAAAATAAATTAATAAATTTTAATTCAACGGTTGCCATGTCGGGGGACCTTACGATATAAAGGAGTACTTAACCAGTTACGGTCCCCCGACATGGCAACCGTTGAATTAAAATTTATTAATTTATTTTCAACTTTTTGGTGTTTTTTGTGACGGGGGTTTTATCGCGTCTTTTTTGGGTATATTTAGGGCTTGAGAAATTTCTTCGAATGCATCGTTCTTTTTATTACTATCTGTTTAGGACTTGGTTCGAATTGGGTTTGTAAAATGAATATTTTATTTAGAATTTTCTATAATACGAGTTTATTACGATTTTACAATATTCGAGTACAAAGGTTTAGAAAGTAATGCACAGGTAAGAGTTCTTCTAATTTGAAAAAGGTCTGTTCGTTTTTGACTCCCCACCTCCGCTCCGGCGCTCGTCGCGTGAGATCGTCGCCGGCGTTGATTGGTTGTTGAGTGTTGCGTAATGTTCAATTTTGCTAATAGATGGCGTTAACATGCCCCCGCCTTTGGAAGCAACAGGCTTTCAAAATGTCTTCGATTAAGCGTCTTCTTCGGTAGGCTGCCTTGGGAGAGGGCATATCTTAGAAGTAGCCCTCTGTACTACGCCCGATGCCGTTCGAATATCTGCGACTCTTGCCACTCCATCCTTGCCTCGGTAGACTTTTACAACTCGGCCCAACCGCCATTTCAAGGGTGGTAAATTGTCTTCCTTTATGAGGACCAGAGTGTTTTCCTCGATGTCAGCTTGGTGAAACTTCCACTTCGTACGGGTTTGTAGCTCGGACACGTACTCTTTTGACCAGCGCTGCCAGAAATGCTGCCTCATTTGTTCTATGAGTTCGTATCTCATCAGACGGGATGTTGCAGTAGTAGTCAAATCTCTGCAAGGTGGAGCGGTCAGAGGCCGCCCAATAAGGAAATGAGCTGGAGTGAGTGGAAGGAAGTCAGTAGGATCAGAGGATAAAGGGCACATAGGACGAGAATTTAGAATAGCTTCTACTTGTATGAGAACAGTGCTGAATTCCTCAAAAGTTAAATTTCGATTCCCTAAAATACGTTTGAGGTGACCCTTGCAAAGTCGGATTCCCGATTCCCATAATCCTCCAAAATGAGGCGCATATGTTGGGATAAACTTTAATTCAATACCGTTATTAGCAGCATAACTTACTAGTTCCTCACTATTGTCATTTAAAAAACTAGATAACTCCTTCTCGGAGCCTACAAAAAGTCTACCATTATCGCTAAATATCTCTGTAGGTTTACCACGACGTGATATGAAACGCTTAAGAGCAAGTAAATAATCATTCGTAGAAAGACTTGATACCAATTCCAAGTGAACCGCACGCGTAAGGAAACAAACAAATAAGCATATATAACACTTGGTAAGTCTAGCTCCCCTCCCCCGGCGGCTCGCTATCATAACAGGGCCGGCATAGTCAACTCCGCAACGCATAAAAGGGTGACCAGGCGCCAAGCGCTCTGTAGGTAAATTACCCATTATTGGCGTTAAGACCTTCCCTTTCATGCGTGTACACACAATACACTGACGTACTACGTTTCTTGCTAAGTTTCTACCAGCCAGCGGCCACCACGTCTCCCGGATTGTATACAAAAGGGACTGTGGCCCAGCATGAAATAATTTTAAATGCTCATTTCTAAACAAAAGCAGGACAAAATAATGTTTACTGCACAACAATATGGGATGTTTTTTATTATAATCGAAGGCAGGCGCGTTAGAGATTCTCCCCCCGACTCTAATTAATCCCTTTTCATCTAAAAATAAATTAAGACCGGCTACTTTATTAAAAATACCTTTATTGTCTATAGGTAATTGTTTTACTAAACGATTATATTCATTCCGAAATGATTGTCGCTGCACAATGCGAACCATCATAGCCACTGACGCGTCTAACTCGTCAACAGATAACGAACCGGTTTTTTTGTTTTGATTCGTAGCCTTAGCGCGCGTATTAGTTATAAAGCGTAATACATAAGCACCGCTACGTATAAGTCGCTGGAATGACGAAAACCGTGCAAATTCAATGAAATGTTGTGAAGTAATTATTTTAGTAGCTGCACATACTGCTTGGGATTTTAATTCCGGCAAGTTAGCGTCATCATAAGTACTACGTATAACTTCGAAACTAATATTTTTATTACGTAAAAAGTCAGGGCCGTCCCACCACAACGTACAGTGAACGAGTGCATCTAAATATTCTCCCCTAGACACCAAATCGGCCGGATTCTCCTTGCCACTTACGTGTAGCCACGCCGAATCACCAGTCAGTTCATTAATTTCTGTTACCCGATGTTGTACAAAGGTTTTTAATACATGAGGAGACATACGTATCCATCCCATGACTATAGTTGAGTCGGTCCAGAAATATACCTTATCGAATGTTAATCGGAGAGATTCCATGATCTTCTGATATAATTTAGCACCTAATAGGGCACCGCACAACTCCAGTCTGGGAATGGTAATTACCTTTATCGGTGCTACCTTACTTTTCGCGCATAACAACCGAACCGTAACTAGGGAATCATCATCTGCATTATAAGTACGTATATAGGCACACGCGCCATAGGCATTCTGCGAAGCGTCTGTGAAAATATGCAATTCTTTTATTATGTTTTGACTATTGATTACGTGTCTCGGAATACGAAGGGTGTGTAAATATTGTAGGGTGTCAACAAACTTAATCCATTCTGATCTAATGGTGGTGGAAACCTCATCATCCCAACCAATTTTACACAACCACAATTTCTGTAACAGAATTTTTGCGGTTATAGTAACGGGAGCTAACAATCCTAGTGGATCATATATTTGAGCTATAATTGATAACATAGTTCTTTTAGTTGTAGCTGAGTGACACGATTTCGTAAGCGCGGTGGTGAAATGCAGTTCATCACTAGTGTTGTACCAACCTATTCCCAGAGTTTTATTTTGACAATTATCACCCACACACAGTTCCCTTGAAGTGCTGAAGTTAATATCACGGTTAAAGGTCCATTTACGTAACGGAAAGCAACCCGATGACAATACTTGAGACACTCTTTCGCAAATACTTAACAGGGCCTCCTTAGAGTCCTGGCCTACAATTAAATCGTCAACAAATATATCCTCCTTAATAACTTTAGCTACTAACTCATCATCAGAGTCAAGGGCCAGTTGTCTGAGACAGCGCATGCTTAGGTAAGGCGCAGAAGACATGCCATACGTGACCGTGTTTAATCTATAAATTGACAATGGCGCAGTTGGGTCCTCCCTCCAAACTATGAGTTGCAGATTTCTTTGATCTTCTTGCAAACTACATTGTCTAAACATCTTCTCCACGTCAGCAGTAGCTACATAAGTGTACTGTCTAAAACGAAGTAGTATGGCGAAGATGTCATTGTGAAGAGTTGGTCCCACTAACTGAATGTCATTCAGGGATTTATTTGAAGTAGTCACAGCACTAGCGTCAAACACGACCCGTAATTTAGTAGTGGTGCTGTGCTCTCGATAAACTCCATGATGGGGTAAAAAATAATTCGGAGTTTCGTATCTATCTATTTTTTCCATATGACCCATATCACAATATTCACGAATAAAATCTGTGTACATTTTTTTGAAATGAGGTAAGCGTTTAAACTTACGTTCTAATGCGAAAAACCGCGACTTGGCTAACTCGTATGAGTCACCGAGGCTATCAGCTGATTCCCGTAATGGAATGCGCACTGAAAATCTACCGGTAACGGGATCGCGTTTGGTAGTCTCGGTAAATAACCTTTCACATATATGTTCCTCTTCCGTTAATATAGCACTAGTATGATTGACGTGTTCCAGTTCCCAAAACTGTTTTAATTGACAATCTAAAGTTTGTGAAAGGTTACACTGAAGTCGGTTAACACTACGCGTGTCTGAAATAACCGGTCCCGATACTAACCATCCTAATTTCGAACTCTGTAGGTATGGTCCGCTCGGTAATCGTATTCTATTATTTTGTAATAAGTCCCAATAAAGGTCCGCTCCTATTAACAAATCGATCTCGGACGGTTTATTAAAGGAAGGATCTGCGAGTTCAATACCGTTGGGAACACGTAATGAATTAAATTCGATAGGTTTTGTGGGCAGAGTTGAAGTGAGACACGGTAAAACCATACACTTGACTACTGTCTTATAATTGTATATCTTAGAGCGTATAGTAATTTCGCATAATGAACTAGACTGTGTGACGACTTGTCCTACCCCCGATATTTGCATAGTGGACTGTATAAATGGAACGTTTAACTTTGCAAATAATTTGTTCGTAATAAAGCAATGTTGACTTCCGTTGTCTAACAAAGCGCGTATAGTAATACTTTTACCTTTGCTATCAATAACATCAATAAGTGCAGTACATAATAGAACTTGTTGCAACGGCATTAAGTTCGACTTTAGGTTACTCGCATACTCTGTCTGCGAATGAAAGGCGTTTAGCGAGTCCTGCGGCTTATCAGCTAACGGTGAATTATGCGCACGGCCAGCTGATCCGTCGCTCGGGTTGGAATTATTTATGTGTAACAAACATTATGTTTTTGTTGACATTGCTTACACGGTCCGAACGAACATTCGTTTATCGTATGTCCGGCGCGCAAACAATTACCGCATAAATTATTTTCCTTAACGAATTTCAATCTGTCTGTGATAGACATATTTAAAAAAGTAATACACGTATAAAGTGCATGATTATCCTTGCACAAATTACACACAAAGGTGCGCTTAAAAATTTTCTTGTTATTTGCACTTGTGTGGGTAGAAACATGACTGTGAGTTTTTTGTAGTGAATTATTTGATTGCTTTTTAAGCTCGGATATCGATTTGCGTTCAAGACCTTGTTTGTTATGTGGAGCCTTATGATTATTAAAGGTGACCTCCAACATATCGGCCCTATTCCTTAAAAAGGTTAATAAATCGTCTAATTTTAATTTATAGTTAGAATCTACGTGTGCATTCGAAATTATACCTTTGTGGGTTTCCCATTCCTTTTCAGTGGCTATATCTAATTTATTTGTAATTAAATAGATAACTAACGTGTCCCACGACTTGGTTGGTTCATTTAAAGTGTGTAGGGCGCGTAAGTTTTTTAATATTGCGTCGATTAATGTTCGTATTTGCAACGGGGATTCTTTGGTAACAGCTGGCGCGGAAAACAATGATCTCACATGGTTATATACTAGTAATCTATTATTATGAAATCTGCCCTCGAGTAATTCCCATGCGTGAATATAATTAATTGCTGTAAATTCTAATGCACTGATTACTTGTAGTGCGCAATCAGTGAGAGCTGATTTCAAATAATGAAACTTTTGAATAGCATCTAAGTCAGTACGCTCGTGTATCATGGTTAGGTACGAATTTCTAAATTCTAACCACTTATCATAGGAGCCGTCAAAGGAGGGTAACTTAATAACAGGTAGCTTAACGGACACGACCTTTTGACTTTGAGAATGCGAACACTTAGAATTAATATCTTCGTTTCCTTTAATGAGATTTTTAGCGATAGCAATAGACTTATAATACTGTTCTTCTATTAGTTCCCGGTATTCTAACTGCTGCTCCAAATCTGAACTATTAACCAGTACTTCTATTTGACTTTGAACATTAGAAAATTTATCGAAACATGATTCAGCTGATTGAATACGTAGATTTATTTCGGTAACTTGCGTCTCGCTTATTGTCACCGATTCAAATTTACTAAAATATTTGTCAAATAGCGTTAATCGACCCTTTAACGTACCCCTAAGCTTTTTTAGCTCAGTAATTTTAAGTACGTCCTGAGAAATAACGTGCTTATCTGTACTTATACCCGTGCTTGCACTATTAGCATCTGGGTTAGTCATTTTGGGAAACGATAAAGCTTGTCTACCCCCAGCTACGCACTAGTTATTTTTAAAGCTAGAAAAGCTCGTTTCTCAACTATCAGGGAATAATAAAATCAAATTGAACTGTAAATTAGAAATTAAGCACTGTTAACACACATTAAATATAAGGGAAGGATAAGATAGGAATGGAGGCTCTGACCTTTATTTTCTCCCGTTGATTTCTTCGCTGGTACTTTTTCCGCTGAAGTGTAGATTCGGCTTCGAAGACCATATGTTTAGGACTTGGTTCGAATTGGGTTTGTAAAATGAATATTTTATTTAGAATTTTCTATAATACGAGTTTATTACGATTTTACAATATTCGAGTACAAAGGTTTAGAAAGTAATGCACAGGTAAGAGTTCTTCTAATTTGAAAAAGGTCTGTTCGTTTTTGACTCCCCACCTCCGCTCCGGCGCTCGTCGCGTGAGATCGTCGCCGGCGTTGATTGGTTGTTGAGTGTTGCGTAATGTTCAATTTTGCTAATAGATGGCGTTAACACTATCTTTGAATTCTTTTATAGAAGAATCCTATAATAATAATTTTAATTGAAACATTTCTAATAATTGCAATTTAATATCATTGCTCCACAAACCATGCTTATAAACTGTTGCAAACACGTTCACAGACGTCAACATTTGTTTCTAAACTGATGTTTACGCTCGTCGGGCGAGAGCTTGTCAACATGCCGTTATCAACCCTGCAACATGTAGTGTTGCCAGCAACATGTTGACAGCAACTCCGCAACACATTGATTCAGCTTTGTTGCTATACAAATGTTTACCATGAATACGGGGCTTAATAACATGTCTGTAATGTTGCAGATACGAGCGTGTGTACGGGATGCTGCGCCACACTAGACTACATAGTCACATATCTATTTAAACAGTTAGTTCAGAAATGTAAGTATTCACACATATTCTTATCTGTGGGTATAATTGTACCCCCAACGGGGTATTACCTACCTTTTCTTGAGTCTTCGCCGTATTTTTGTACCTCTGATTCGGTATTTTCTCCTCAAACCTACCTTTCAGTCCTTTTTTGGTTGTTCAAGATGTTTGCCGGAATTTTTTTTAATGTCGAAGACAATCTCACCTCCGGCCTAGCACCACGACCCTCACTCGGCGTGCGGTTTTAGTCGGTTCGAGTCCGACATAACCTCCCCTTCCGGCTCCAGAGGGGGAGGTATCCATGATATGATAAATAAATACGTTTTGAAACAGTAGGCTAAATTAGAAAATAAGAAATAGTATAAATAATGTTAGTAATAAATGTCTCATTAGCCCGCTCATTAAGTCCCCCTGCGGGCTATAGAAAAAAGGAGTACTTAAGCTCCACGCATCCCTGTAAAATTACTTCTTCTTATTGACCAGTACAGTATTACACTCTTACTACGACTCAAGAATATTGTCAGTACAGTTCAGCTAATTATCAAGTAGCAGTTAAGAGGACTTCCTAGCTAGCGAATAATCCTATTGCCGTCGCCCCCGTCCCCGTAGAGTGCGATAAGGATAGCCGCCAAAATCCGGCAAAATCGAGGTTTCGTATATCCCGTTTTTTTCAGCGAAAACTACGCCGATTTAAATATTTTTGACACCGTTTTATTAGGAAATAGCGTATCCATGTTCCTGTTATTTTTTATAACGTTAAAACCTTTTTGAATTTGTGTGGTAGTCCTCCGAACATGCGGTAAGAATTAGTAATTTTTTATCATCTTTAGACGATCATATTTTCTTATTTTATTGACTGCCGACAAAAATAAAATACCAGGGACATGCGTACAGAAGATCTTGATTTTACGAAAACTAAAATATTGTTCTAGAAGCAATATTCAGGGAGGAAAAATGGGAGAACGGTACTATGGAGAAACAGTTGCTAGGAAGTCCTCTTAAGAACGGATACAGAATAAAGAAAAGAGCTATCGATGAATCGTGTTTTATTCCTGGTTAACAACGATAAGTCACAACATACAGTCCACGACACCTATGTTGTTCGAATAATAAATGCTATATAATGTGATTGAGATGATTGTATTGTTGACCTACAGCTAGTAACAAAGTGTCGAACCCGCGCCAGCGGCCGCCTGAGACGAGCAACATGTTCATACAGGTGTTGCAGCGGCGGCCCGAGATCATGCAGCAGTTGTTAGCCACCGTGAGTATACACACACACACACACACACACACACACACACACACACACACATACATACGTACGTACCTATTTTTTTGTATCGTGCGTCCTTTCCTACAGTCCCGGGTCTTTAAGCGGGGCGTGAAAAAGCATCTGATGAGGCCGTCAAGCTGAGTGCCACCATTGTTAACATGGTACATGTTTACGATGGTGACCCTCTTTCCGAGACTCCCTTTAGCTTACCATTAGGAGAGGTGCAGCCAAATCGACATGTCATGTATAAAAAAAATGCTCACGGATACCATCCCCACGGAGCCGGTGGAGGTGGTTATGTCGGACTCGAACCGACTAAAACGCGCACCGTCTTTGGGTCCTTGGTTGCCGGAGGTGAGATTGCAGAAAGCATATCTCTCGCACCCCGGCAGACCCAGGACCATCTCTTTCGAGATGGTCCCCTTCGGGTTGTGGGGACCTTAGTGTCCCCATCTAGCCCCGGGTGGGCCGCCGCCGCGGACGTATACGTATCTTGACTATACTGGGTGATTATTTCAAAAGATATTGGATGGCCAAATCCATAACTACAAGGAATAGAGCAAAACGAGTCATGAACCCGATTTTAATGAAACTTAAAACCTCATCATTAGATTTTTGAAAAACCAATGATCCTAGCTGGGAATCGAACCTATTTATTTTGAAAAAAAAAAACCCTAAAGTGAAGCCAACGAGACGAGAGAAAAAAGGTAAACAAAGCGACCATTACTGAGTTACGTTGCGATAACTAGCGATTATTTTCTCTGTCCTTATCGCACATGTCACATGTACGCGACAATGGCCGAGCGGCAGCTGTCGTTGCGTGTCTCGTAGAGCTGTCAACACAGCGGTTCTAAACTGTCAGATCCGCCATCTTTTTTTTTTTTTTTTTTATCGTGCGAAAAATCCCCACGGATACCACCCCCACGAAGCCGGTGGAGGCGGTTATGTCGGACTCGAACCGACCAAAACGCACGCCGTCATGGGTCCTTGGTTGCCGGAGGTGAGATTGCCAAAAGCATATCTCTCGCACCCCGGCAGACCCAGGACCATCTCTATCGAGATGGCCCCCTTCGGGTTGTGGGGACCACAGTGTCCCCATCTAGCCCCGGTTACGGGGAGGCGCATTTTGCACCGCCGCCGCGGCCTGCTTCTGCTAGGGTGACAGGCGGCTCCACCGGTCACCCCCAGGCCAGCGCTCATGGAGGACGGAGGTCGTTCTGCGACCTCCGACGTCCGGTTCGTCTTCGCTCTGCGCGGGCTTCCCGGGCCCGGAGTCTGGTCCGGACCCGACCGGCCGCCTCCTTCTCGAGCATTACTTGCTCGCAGAAGGAGGCGGCCGCACCCCGCACGTTCGCGCATCGTACCATCGCTGTGAGCGTTGTGGCGAGTGTGAGGACTCCCACCCCCAGAGCCGCCACTAGGACCCGCCTCGCTAGGGCACTCGGTCAGCGTGTGCAGCTCTGTGTCCTCGCTCGCATCACAGTGATGGCACTCGGACGTTGGCTCCTTCCGGATCCGACACAGGTAACTCCCGAAACACCCGTGTCCGGTGATCACCTGCGTCAGCCGGTACGAGAGGCTGCCGTGTGGCCTCTCTAGCCACTCCTCCATGATGGGTCTTACCGCCGCTATTACGGCGTGCCCAATATATGGAATACTGTTCTCATCTCTGGGCAGGAGCACCTCAGTGCCAACTTCTCCCTCTGGACCGCATCCAACGGAGAGCGACTCGAATCGTCAACTGCCGGGATGTTTCAAATCGGCTAGACTCTTTGGCATTGCGTAGAGATGTGGCTTCGCTTTGCATCTTCTATCGCCTGTACTATGGGGAGTGCTCCGAGGAATTGTTCGGATTGATCCCCGCCGCCTCTTTCCGCCATCGTTCCACGCGACAGCCGTTCCACACCCACCACCTGGACAGCTGGCGGTCCACCACTGTGCGTTTCTCGAGAAACTTTCTGCCTCGCACAACTAAACTGTGGAATGAACTGCCACCAGCGGTATTTCCGAACCATTACGACCTACAAACCTTCAAGAAAAGAGCGTACTCTCTTTTAAAAGGAAGGCGACGCACTTGTGACTCCTCTGGTGTTGCGGGTGTCCATGGGCGGCGGTAATCGCTTACCATCAGGCGATCCGTCTGCTCGTTTGCCTCCCTAATCCATTAAAAAAAAAAACTAAAAGGTCCGCATTGACAGATGTATTTCTCTACTCTATGGGTGACACCCATGAAGTTCTATATTTTTAGCAATCAAAATGTTCTAAACTTAATCAAATTTTTCATTGACAGATACCACAGTGCATACCTAATGATTATTTTATACTTTCCACGGACTATTGATAATTGATTTAGGAAAAAATAAATCGATCACGATGTATTTTTCAAGGTGTTATTTATTAAACTATCTACTAGTATTTAAGGCCAAGAATTGATAAATTACATACAATTTATGTCATTTTTCGATTCCCTATAACAAAAATATTAAGTAAAAAATTATTTTCGTATCATTGTCTCATTTCAAAATAGAGTACCTAGTAGAGGTACAGTAAGCTTCAGAGAAAAGGAACCCCCCTTGATAATGGTTTTATCCTCAAGGGCGTTCCTTTTCTCTGAAGCTTACTGTACATCAAGGTTTAAGTTACATTTTCTAATCAGAACTGTAATCCAATGCACTTTACAATACATGTTTAAATTGATTAACTAGTTTAGTAAAAAGTAACTACAGTCCATCAAATCTAAGAGGTACCGTTTGACGTTTCATATTTTTCAAACCGAAACAACTTTGTTCATACGTACATTATTCAGTTTCGATAACCTTTTTCATAAAACCATGAATTTAGAAAGATTTCATTATTGTATCTAAAAATGTACAATTCTTAATATCTAAATGTAATTGAAAACTTTGAAACAAAGCAAAATAACACATATTTACACAGTAAATAATTTCTAATAGTTATATTCTTGACCTCATTACAAAGTTACGTAGTTAGGTCACTGCACGTAGTGTTGCGACTCTTCGGATACACTTGTATGCAAAAAAATCGTTTACATATACGAAAAATCGAATGTATTATTTACAAATTACACTTGACAACCAAACAAATATTTTTTCATGTGAATGGGATTTATCTCACATATTACGATTACATACGATAAACTTAAAGAAAGATCATTTTTAGCAAAACACATTTTATTTTTCTTGCGTTAACTGATTACACTCATCACAATCTACATCTATCCCACATATGGAATACTGTTCTCATCTCTGGGCAGGAGCACCTCAGTGCCAACTTCTCCCTCTGGACCGCATCCAACGGAGAGCGACTCGAATCGTCAACTGCCGGGATGTTTCAAATCGGCTAGACTCTTTGGCATTGCGTAGAGATGTGGCTTCGCTTTGCATCTTCTATCGCCTGTACTATGGGGAGTGCTCCGAGGAATTGTTCGGATTGATCCCCGCCGCCTCTTTCCGCCATCGTTCCACGCGACAGCAGTTCCACACCCACCACCTGGACAGCTGGCGGTCCACCACTGTGCGTTTCTCGAGAAACTTTCTGCCTCGCACAACTAAACTGTGGAATGAACTGCCACCAGCGGTATTTCCGAACCATTACGACTTTCAAACCTTCAAGAAAAGAGCGTACTCTCTTTTAAAAGGAAGGCAACGCACTTGTGACTCCTCTGGTGTTGCGGGTGTCCATGGGCGGCGGTAATCGCTTACCATCAGGCGATCCGTCTGCTCGTTTGCCTCCCTAATCCATTAAAAAAAAAATCTAAAAGGTCCGCATTGACAGATGTATTTCTACTCTATGGGTGACACCCATGAATTTCTATATTTTTAGCAATCAAAATGTTCTGAAGTTAATCAAATTTTTCATTGACAGATACCACAGTGCATACCTAATGATTACTTTATACTTTCCACGGACTATTGATAATTAATTGATTTAGGAAAAAATAAATCGATCACGATGTATTTTTCAAGGTGTTATTTATTAAACTATCTACTAGTATTTAAGGCCAAGAATTGATAAATTACATACAATTTATGTCATTTTTCGATTCCCTATAACAAAAATATTAAGTAAAAAATTATTTTCGTATCATTGTCTCATTTCAAAATAGAGTACCTAGTAGAGGTACAGTAAGCTTCAGAGAAAAGGAACCCCCCTTGATAATGGTTTTATCCTCAAGGGCGTTCCTTTTCTCTGAAGCTTACTGTACATCAAGGTTTAAGTTACATTTTCTAATCAGAACTGTAATCCAATGCACTTTACAATACATGTTTAAATTGATTAACTAGTTTAGTAAAAAGTAACTACAGTCCATCAAATCTAAGAGGTACCGTTTGACGTTTCATATTTTTCAAACCGAAACAACTTTGTTCATACGTACATTATTCAGTTTCGATAACCTTTTTCATAAAACCATGAATTTAGAAAGATTTCATTATTGTATCTAAAAATGTACAATTCTTAATATCTAAATGTAATTGAAAACTTTCAAACAAAGCAAAATAACACATATTTACACAGTAAATAATTTCTAATAGTTATATTCTTGACCTCATTACAAAGTTACGTAGTTAGGTCACTGCACGTAGTGTTGCGACTCTTCGGATACACTTGTATGCAAAAAAATCGTTTACATATACGAAAAATCGAATGTATTATTTACAAATTACACTTGACAACCAAACAAATATTTTTTCATGTGAATGGGATTTATCTCACATATTACGATTACATAACTAAATAGTTATGTAATCGTAAAATATGAGATAAAACCCATTCACCAAAAATACGTATTTATAAATCAAATATATTTGCTTCTTTAAAAAGTTGTCGAAAGCGATTTGTCGATTTTTGATTTTCGCGCCCAAATAAGTCGGGGTTTCTCGCGCTAACGCTGTCGAAATAGTAAATGGAGTCAGGGATAGTGTTTTTTACATTTATTTTTGTGTATGATAGTATGGGTTTGCATATTACAGAGAAATAAACAAATTTTTAACAAGCACATCCATTGATTTTACAATTACAATTTTTTCTTCTAAGTCTTATTTCTACGTCTAAAACTAATAAAAATAAGGTATGTAGAACCCATTCACAAAAATGTTGTTGCCTGATGTTATAAATTAACGACGTTACTGCGCGACCGCATAATTCTCGTTTGTGTTTTACAATTTGTGACTTGGCTATTACTTTTCTGGACTGATCATTCTTTATCCGTTTACCTTGGCAATATTTATACTGGACTCCGAACTAAGCAAGTGTTTATTAATAATGTCGAAAAGAGGACGTACTTTGAACAGCCAGGCTCGTGAATTGGTGGTGAAATTACACGAGTATTTTGAGCGTGAATCTCAAAATGGTGGACTTCTACTGCCAGTTACACAAGTTCGGGATCGCGTCGGTGAAGCTCTCGGTATTGGTAGCCGCACCGTTGGCAAAATATTAAGTGAAAAATATGGGCCTTCGGGGAGTGACAGTAACGTACTTCACACACCGAAAAAACGAAAAAGAAATAAGCCTGTGACAGGCATCGATGAATTCGATAGTCATGCTATTAGAAACCATATATACGGGTATTTTACAAGAGGCGAATTTCCAACATTGGCAAAGTTATGTGCAACTTTAAAAGATGCCGGGCTGTATAAGGGAAGCATAGAGTCGTTGAGAACGGTAATAACAGGAATTGGCTTCAGATACAAAAAAGTTGACAAACGAAAAATTGTTATGGAGCGACATGACATAATTATGCAGCGACTAACATTCCTGCGCGAAGTTAAACAAATTATAAACTGGGATAATGTAATATTTTTGGACGAAACTTGGCTAAATTCCAACCATTCTGTGCCGAAAACATGGACTGATGATTCTGAAGCTTCGTGCTCGAAGGTGCCGATAGGAAAAGGTGGACGCCTCATAATATGCCATGCTGGGTCAGCGTCTACAGGCTTCGTGGAAAACTCTTTATTAGCTTTCCAATCCAAAAGCACTAAAGAGTATCATGAAGAAATGGACGCAGTAAGGTTCCGAGAGTGGTTCTTAAATTTATTACAGAATATCCCTCCTAACAGCACAATTATAATGGATAATGCCCCATACCACTCTGTGCAAATTGATAAAGCACCTACGTCAGCCAATAAGAAAGCAGATTTGGTGGCATGGCTGCAAAGAAAAGGAGTGGATGCCGACATGTCACTATTAAAAGCTGAATTATTACAGTTAGTGAAATTGCATAAACCACCAAAACCGACATATGTAATTGACCAATTGGCCGAAGAGCACGGGCACAAAGTCATACGACTTCCTCCGTACCATTGCCAATATAATGCCATTGAACTGATTTGGGCCCAAGTTAAAGGTAATATTTTATAATATTATAATAATAACACGAGTACTTCTAACATTTATAATTTAAACAATGGTTTTCGTCTGCTATCAAATAGTTACATTATTGTTTTACAGGTTATGCAGCAAGACACAACACAAAACCACCCTTCAGTGTCAAGAAAATGGAAGGTTTATTAAAGGAAGCATGTGCCCAAGTTACACAGGAAGATTGGAGTAAAGTAGTACAAAAAACAAAGAAAATAATAATGGACGACTTCGAAAGAGACGTACACTTTGATAATGTAATGGACAATTTATTTATTTTATTTTTAATCTTTATGCACAAAATATATGTACAAAGGCGGACTTAATGCCGTGGGCATTTTCTACCAGTCAACCTTTGGGTGATGCAGAGATTTGTCAAAGTAGGTGCTCGAAGTATTAATCTAATAGGTACTTACGGTATAAATAATAAACATACAAACAGTAAATATAAATATACTTAAATATACCTATATATAATAATAATACATACATATAATACATACGGACAATATTTAAATGCATAAACCTATACATACTATAGCATCTAGATACAATATAATATATCAAGTACATACATACATAGTTATACGGAAAATTCTCCTAAATATTGTTCTGCCTATGGTACGTTATAGATGGATCGTACTTTCTTTTTGAACACAAAGCGATTTGGGGACATCCTAACTTCTAGTGGAAGCGCATTCCAGAGGAGAATTGATTGCACAGAGAAAGAAGAGTGCACAAGGCTTGAAGTGTGAGTGGGACAGTGAAGAAGAAGATTGTTAGACGAGCGTAGATTTTTATTATGGTTAGAACCGAGAAGGTGGAGATGGGATTTTAAGTAAGCCGGGGCGTTAGGAGAATTTAATAGGGTATAGACCAGACTGACAGCTCGTAGACTGCGTCGCCGTCTTATGGGTAACCAACCCAGCTCTGCACGATAATCCGAAACATGGTCATACTTCTTAAGGTTGTAGACGAATCGAATGCAATTGTTGAGAAGTCGGTCAAGTTTATTGAGCAGATCTGCATTCAGGTCGAAATAGCACACATCACCATAGTCGAAAATAGGAAAAATTAAAGTTTGCATAAGCATTGTCTTTGTTTTGGGCGGAAGAAAGTTTTTAAGGCGGTAGAGAGCCCTTAGTGTCCCAGTCACCCTCTGGCAGACGTTAGTGACTTGCACCCGCCAACTCAGGGTTGAGTCGAGGTGCAAGCCTAAATTCTTAGCACTAAGTGTGACAGGAATGATTTCTCCGTCAAAGATAATCGGTGGTATGGTCAGGTCCTTCAACTTTCCCATCATGTGACTGCTGCCTATTATAATACTCTGACATTTGTCAGGGTTGACGCAGAGCCCAAACCTGCCACACCAGCCACGTATAAAATGCAGGTCTGCGTTTACTTTGTCAATAGCCTCCGAAATATTATCCACGGGGGCTTGGCTATACAACTGAAGGTCATCAGCATACAAGTGATACGCACATTGAAGTTCAGAGGTAATGAAGTTAATAAATATGGAGAAAAGAAGAGGAGAAAGTATACCGCCTTGAGGGACCCCAGAGTCAAGTTTGCACCAGCTCGATGACATCTCGTCAGCACAAACTGACTGGTGGCGCCCCCGAAGATATGACGAGAACCAATCCAGATCATCAGACGAGATTTTGATATGTTGAAGGATTGTCAAAAGTATGTCATGGTTGACGCAGTTAAATGCGTTGGAAAAATCAACTAAGACCATTACCGTAACCAAAGTCTTCTCCATACCATCCCTGATGTCACCAGTTACCTTAAGGAGTGCAGAGGTAGTGCTGTGTCCTAACCTGAATCCTGATTGTAGAGGACTTAGTATGTCATTGCGATGTATAAAATTTGACAACTGCTTATGCACACATGCCTCCAGCACTTTAGATAGAAAGGGAAGGATCGAGATCGGACGAAAGTGGTTAGGAAGGGAAGGGTTAGGAATCTTGGGAAGGGGGCGGACAAATGCTTTTTTCCACGACGTGGGGAATTGTCCGTGATCTAGGGAAAAGTTTATAATATGTGAGATAGCCGGAAGAAGATAGTCCAGGATAGAGGTGATCATTCGACGGCTAACATTGTCGCAGCCCACTGCCTTTGATTTGATGGAGAAGATGATTTTTTGAATCTCGTCCGATGTGACTGGAGAAAACTGAAAGGGAGTATAACTGGGACTGGTCAATCCGGCTATGAAGTCTACCGTTTGACGCTTGGTTAGGCCATCAATTACAGGAGAGGTAGAGAAATGACGATTAATGGCATCTAACTCAATTGTCTTGGGTAGCTCCAATTGCCTTGATTTACCGATACCCAATGTCCCAAGAAACTTCCAGACATCAGCTGGTGATGAGCAAGTTATATTATCAAAGATGTGTCGGCGTTTAGCATTACGTATCACCTGGTTACACCGATTCCTAGCAGTTTTATAAGTGTCCCAATTCATATCCGATCGTTTTTTTTTGAATTTAAGAAATGCCCGATCTCTTTGTTTCATAGCCATCCGGACCTCGCTTGTAAGCCATGGCGCCGGAGGATACTTTAATTTCACCCTCCTAACTGGGGCATGTATGTCAAAGAGGCTATTTACCGTTTTGGTGAAGTACAGAACCTTATCATCCACAGTGGTAGCCTCAGTTAAAGGAGCCCAGTTTATCTTGGCGGCATCAGCACTCAATTCGTTTTCATCCATGCGCCCAAAACAACGCCTATGCACCACTTTAGGTTTAAGTTTAGGAGATTTAAGAATATAAGAAACATAAATTAGATCGTGATGTGAAAAAGCCGGCGCTAAAAACTGTCCGTGAGAGTGAATAAGACTAGGAGTAGAAGTAAGAATTAAGTCGAGCCAGGTATCCTCCACGTCTTTATTGTGGTGTGTTGCCTTAAGTGGCAAGACGTGAAGACTAGCTGACTCGACTATGTGAAGGAGTTTGTGAGCTCTTGAAGAGTCCATTGCGAGAAGATTCGTGTTAAAGTCACCCATGATGATGTGATGCTCATAATCAGACCCCAAAGATTCTGGTCATTAATTTAAATGACGATGATGACGAAGACGACGATACTAGTACTAGTAGTGAATAAAAAAATATCCTAAACATTTCTTTTATTTAATTATAACAATTGATTTCTTAAAATTCGGATATTATAGTAATCGATCTCTTAAAGTTCGGATATTATAGTAATCGATTTTTTCATCCCATCCCTATCATTCAATTGTCAGAACTGTCAAACGGTACTTCTTAGATTTGACGGACTGTAATTTGATTCGTCAGTAAGAATACCCAATATGTGGTGTCTGTCGGCAGGTGCTGAACGTGATAATGTTCGAGGAAGGCTGCAACCAGTGGTCGATGTCGCGGCCGCTGCTGGGGCTGGTGCTGCTCAACGAGGAGCAGTTCGCGCGCCTGCGCCAGGACATGGTGGCGCAGCAGCCGCGCGACAAGCAGGCGCAGCTGGCGCACTGGTTCAACGGGCTCATGGCCGGCATCGAGCCCAACCTGCTCACCAAGAACAGGGACAGGTACCCCACACCGCGCGCCACGCCCGCACCCCACGCCCGCACCCCACACACCACGCCCGCACACCACGCCCGCACCCCACACACCACGCCCGCACCCCACGCCCGCACCCCACGCCCGCACTCCACGCCCGCACCCCACACACCACACACCGCACACCGCACACCGCACACCACACACCGCACACCACACACCGCACACCGCACACCGCACACCGCACACCGCACACCGCACAACGCACACCGCACACCGCACACCGCACACCACACACCGCACACCGCACACCACACACCACACACCGCACACCGCACACCACACACCGCACACCACACACCACACATCACACACCGCACACCACACACCGCACACCACACACCGCACACCGCACACCACACACCGCACACCACACATCACACACCGCACACCACACACCGCACACCACACATCACACACCGCACACCACACACCGCACACCACACATCACACACCGCACACCGCACACCACACACCGCACACCGCACACCACACACCGCACACCACACATCACACACCGCACACCACACATCGCACACCACACACCGCACACCACACATCACACATCACACACCGCACACCACACACCGCACACCACACATCACACACCGCACACCGCACACCACACACCGCACACCACACACCGCACATCACACACCGCACACCACACACCGCACACCACACATCACACACCGCACACCACACACCGCACACCACACATCACACACCACACACCGCACACCGCACACCACACACCGCACACCGCACACCACCACTAAACGGTTCGAGTCCGACATAACCGCCTCCATCGGCTCCGTGGGGGTGGTATCCGTGGGGATTTATCGCACGATAAAAAAAACGGCTATTGACGCTAATTCCGGGTTATCGAAACTAACTACAACACACTAAAAATCTCTAAAATGTGTTATACATGCGTATTGTGTAGTCGTTTCCTAGAAGATTATTATAGTGTGTGGCTGATTCCGGTCAGCGTCGACAGATTTTGGCCGTGAGCCAATGAACACACAATTAGCAGGCAGCCGGCCGGCCGACTAGTGCAAGCAATTTTTGAGCTTATTGACAGCACATAGAACAGAGTATTTTTTCGTATAATTTGTGATCAGTGGCATCTATTTATATGCGAAATGACATGTAGTTAAGAAAATTTTATTGAGGTCGAAAATCATTTTTCTGTTCTTAGTATCCTTGTAGTCGGTTCGAGTCGCACATAACATCACCTCATGATTTACCTCATCACCTCACGAATACCATTTTAGACATTTTTAGCGTAATGATGCTAATTCAGTATTGTTAAGCTAACTACAAGCTTAACAATACTGAATTAGCATCATTATCCGTGAAGCGACTGCCATATGACCTTCAAAACCCAAAAGCGATATCAAAGCATTGCACCCACATTAGACTTGTTATTGGACCTTTCAGGGTTCCAACTACTTGTCTAACAGGGGTGACAGGTGAAGCCGCCTGTCACCCCAACAGAAGCAGGCCGCAGCGGCGCCTCCCCATTCCGGGGGCAAGTCGGGGACACCGTTGTCCCCCCTCCCGAGGAGAGCCAGACCGTAAGGGATGGCCCTGGGTCAGCCGGGGTGCGAGGGATGTGTCGAAGACAATCTCACCTCGGCCTAGCACCACGAACTACAGTCGGCGTGCGGTATTATTCGGTTCGAGTCCGACATAACCTCCCCTGCCGGCTCCAGCGGGGGAGGTATCCGAGGGGATTTCCGCACGAAAAAAAAAGCACATAAAACAGATTACTAATTTAATATCTCGTCCACAGATTCACACAAAACCTATCGATGTTCCGGCGCGACATCAACGATCTACTCAAAGGCACGTCGAGCGGCAGCGGCACCAACGTCAGTGGAACGAGCGTCAACGACATGATGACGTCATAAGCACCGCCCGTGACGTCACCAACACCACACTGCTATACTAAGGTACTTTTATTTATTACAATACTCGCAATTGCCAAAGCTCTGTAAAGGCAAAGTGCGCCTCCCCGTACCCGGGGCTAGATGGGGACACTAAGGTCCCCACAACCCGAAGGGGACCATCTCGAAAGAGATGGTCGTGGGTCTGCCGGGGTGCGTGAGATATGCTTTCGGCAATCTCACCTCCGGCAACCAAAGACCCAAGACGGCGTGCGTTTAAGTCGGTTCGAGTCCGACCTAACCACCTCCACATAACTAAGAAAACATCTTTAGTATATCTCAAAAACTAACAGATGCCACTAGTAGTCTCATTTTAAGAAATGAAAAAGTTGAAACGGTTATTCCTCCATTTAGATACACGTACTTAAATAATTTCAAAACCTTAAAACATGATGACGTAAGCATTTAAGCATATAAAATTCGTTGGTAATATAAAAAATAAAGATTTCGTGACAAAAGGGATAATTTAGGAAACCGCCATCTAGCGACACCGTCCAAGTTGTCGTTAATGAAAGTAATTTCTTTTTTACGCATTTACGAAAATACTATTATTTTATATGTATGTACAAAAACACAACTTATACTCTGTCCATCATTCGTTTATTTTCTTTTTGACAGCTCACACGCAATGGTCGATATAACTTTGTTCTAGCGGCAACACCTAAAACTCCGAACAAAAATTAGGCGCCAATACGTCACATTTCATTGACATGGTTACGTCGGCCGAAAATAAATTTTAGGGATGGAGTTAGTCGATCGACTGTGTTTTTTTTATCTTAACTTGAATACTATCGATTATGCAATATTCTCGATTTTTTTATTAACATTTAATCAACTTAAGACCGATTGTTTGTACGTGGGCACTATGAAAGGATTAAATTAGGAAAGATAATATTCCACAATGTGAATTAGGTATATATTTTGGAGATTAGCGTGTGCGTTATGGCCCACAATTGGTTTATGATAAATTTATATAAAATGTACGAAATATCTACTGCTAAAATTCGACATGAAATCATAAAATCATTTGCTATTATCGATTTATGATTTTATAAATCGAGGTTCTTAACTTAATCGATATTTAGAATTTTTGTGAAGTCACTATTTCCATCTGTCAATTTTCTATAAAGAAATGGACGGAGTATAACAAAGTAACTTCTTTACGTCATGTAGGACGGAGGTCGTTCTGCGACCTCCGACGTCCGGTTCGCCTTCGCACTTCGCGGACTTCCCGGGCCCGGAGTCTAGTCCGGACCGCATCCTTCTCGAGCATTACTTGCTAGTTATCGTACCCCATGAAATAATAGCAACTTTGTATATATTTGTTACAGGCTGTCCTATCGCGGTGCCATCACTCACCATTCGCCTTCTACTGCTGTGTCGGTGACGGTATTGGTGTCATTCGGTCGATATATCTGTAATTTAGACAAAAATGAACTTTATACACCTGTGAACTGATCAGTGAACACGGTAGGTTTTGTTATCTATAGATAAATAAATTATTATATAGTTGTACATGCCCCTGAGTAGGATATACTCGAGTGTGGAATTCAATACTTTTTCATTATATTATCGTTTTGGAACGAAAGATTTTGGACACAGTTTGATAGCAATATCGGTTAAATGTATTAATTTAGGAATAATGTGCAGACGGAGTTATTCCGAGGAGGGCCAGACCGTAAGGGATGGCCTCGCCTCCCCGTACCCGGGGCTAGATGGGGACACCGAGATCCCCACAACCCGAAGGGGACCATCTCGAAAGAGATGGTCCTGGGTCTGCCGGGGTGCGAGAGATATGCTTTCAGCAATCTCACCTCCGGCAACCAAGGACCCAAGACGGCGTGCGTTTTAGTCGGTTCGAGTCCGACATAACCACCTCCACCGGCTCCGTGGGGGTTTTTCGCACGATAAAAAAAGGGATGGCCTTGGGTCAGCCGGGGTGCGAGGGATATGTCGAAGATAACCTCACCTCTGGCCTAGAGGACCACGACCCTCAGTCAGCGTGCGGTTATAGTCGGTTCGAGTCTGACATAACCTCCCCTTCCGGCTCCGGCAGGAGAAGTATCCGATGGGATTTCAGAACGACAAAAAAGGCAAACGGAGTAATCAAATTAATTAAAATATGTTAATTTTTTGACAATCTATCCAGTGTTACTAATAATTCAACTTAACATATAATCACGCTTTTATCCCCGGAGGGTTAGGCAGAGGTGAATTAACACCCACATTTCACCAATCATTGTATTCGGTCCCACGTAATAGGGGGTGAGCCTATTGCCGTATTTCGGGCACTATTGTTAACTCGAGCCTATATCTGAGGCTGAGTCTGTGCTGTATATATCTGTCTGATGTTAAACAGCCCTATCCCTTAGTCGCCTTGTACGACACCACATGGGAAGAGATAGAAAGGCCCAAATTCTACTTTGCCGGGATCCATGCGGCTGCGTTTAACTTAAAACTAATATTAGTAATAAATTCAATTAATAAACAACATTTCACTATTAATATGTGGGTGTAATAAAATAAAATATTTCCTCAAATTAATACTTCCAGACGATTTTGTAATTCGAAATGTGCCCGAAATCTTTCGCTCCGGTACGATCATAAAATTAAACGGTATATTTTTTATTACTTGTGGTACGGTCAAGAAGAAGAAAAAAAAAATTGATGAGGACTTTTAAGAGTTACATTACGATGTTGTTTTGAACAATCCTACTATCACCAACGCCGGGTGCCAGTTATTGTACTCTCGGATGTTTAACATGACTAAAGTAAAGCCAACGAGACGAGAGAAAAAAGGTAAACAAAGCGACCATTACTGAGTTATGTTGCGATAACTAGCGATTATTTTCTCTGTCCTTTTCGCACATGTCACACGTACGTGACAATGGTCGAGCGACAGCTGTCGTTGCGTGTTTCGTAGTACAGGGAAGCTGTCAGCACAGCGGTTCTAAACTGTCAGATCCGCCATCTTATGAGCAATTTCATTCCTGTCTGGAATGAGCTTGAAGTGGATACGTAATCATTTTCAAATAAAAAACATTGTTTACCTTTTTTCTCTCGCTTCGTTGGTTTTACTTGAGTGTATTATACCTATAACATATCGCAGCAAAATTAGTTTTCAATTGCAGCTGAGTTACTTTTAGTAAATTTAAATTCTGCACTTGAGTATCGCATTAGAGATGTTTATGTCAAAATGGCGACATTCCATGTATATGTTAGGGGCACTGGTTTCACTAGCGAAATATCGAATCAAGCAATGCAATTTTTGTTCGCAAATCCCCTCGGATACCCTCCGCTGCTCGGTAGGAGTGTTGTATCCGACTTGCCCGACTAAAACAGCACGTTAGGTCTTCAGATAATAAGGTGTAAGAATGCCAAGTGCTCTGCCGTACTAGGACGCCATAGCGAGGTCGCCAGCTACGTATCCAAGCAGTTAGTATTAAATATGATCTACTAGCTTTTGCCCGCGGCTCCGCCCGCGTGGATGTCGGTTATCGCGACCAAACATAGCCTATGTCCTTTCTCATGGTCTAATCTACCCCTATACCAAATTTCATCAAAATCGGTTCAGACAGACATACAGACAGACAGATTGACAGACAGAGTTACTTTCGCTTTTATAATATTAGTATGGATACTATTATATAATTGTAATACTATTCTATAATTGTAAATTGTAAATATTTGTTCGCGATGGACGCAAAAACTAGTGAACGGATTTTGATGCGGTTTTTTTTAATAAAAAGGTCTTGATCAGACTTAAAATCTTACGTTTGTTTGATTGCAATCAAACAAACTTAATATAAAGTTTGCTGTGGGTCGCGGTCACGGGATCAGTATTTCTGTGACCCTGGAAAAAAATTGGTACGGTGTAAATTTTTTCTTTCACCTGAACATTATTCCTAGGTATATATTAAAAAAAAAATCTTTCGCCAAATTAATACATCCAGATGATTATGCTATCGAAACTGTGCCTCGAAATCGAATATCGAAACTCTTTTATCCGAAACAGCTATAAAATCATCCAATATGAAAATATATAATATTAACTGCTTGGGGGGGAGATCCGGTTCTTAGCATTCCATGGATTCACCGTGCGGTCGCCGGGTCCATGGCGTGGTACAGAGAGGAACACTGTGACGGCGCCTGGGACTTGCGACCCAGGTGTAGGTTTAGGGTGGCCACCTTGTGATGCATCAGCGCTCACCTCCACCGTCAGTCGTGTTTCCCCCTCTACCTATCCAAATTTGGTAAGATCCTATCAACGCCGTTTTAGATATTCGTTTGAGTAAAGAGCTTACTGAAGCTCTTGGCAATCCGAGGTCTTTAAATAAGTTATACAGGGATTTAGCTGGAATTCCCCTTGCTCCTACTTCCACGGCGTAGAGTTTAACCACATAGCCATTTTTGGTTAACTCGTTGGTCAGGTCAAAGTATTTGTTTATTTTTATAGCGTGGTCTTTAGGTATGTTAGTTTCCCACGGTACTGTGTCGATGACCTCGCTATGGTGTCCTAGTAAGGTTGCCTATAAGAGATTGCCACTGTGCGATAAGGCCGCCTATTGTCTATACCTAAAATGTACCTACAAACAACACGTTTTTATCCTTGATGTACACAATAAAGAGATACTTTACTTTACTTTACTTTTAAGGTAAAACTCTAAGGTAATATTTCTCGACCTACGGCTGAACCAAGGCCATGTCCGCATTTGAGATGACCCCCTGTAAGAATCACGGTGTCCCCATCTTGCCAAGAGGGCACAGCTTCTGCTAGGATGACAGGCTGCTCCACCTGTGACCCCAAGCCTGTAATCATGGAGGACGGAGTTCGTAGAGCGACCTCCGTTCTGAGAGTTTGAAGACTCTAGTCTCTATACAAATAAGTTTAAAGCTTACTGCCCATTGATTCGATATTTCGTGGTATCACTCGTGTGAGCACAACACAATTCAATCTTAAAGTCAACGAGACGAGAGAAACAAGGTAAACATAGCGACCTTTACTCAGTTACGTTGCGATAACTAGCGATTATTTTCTCTGTCCTTGTCGCACATGTCACACGTACGCGACAATGGCCGAGCGACATCTGTCGTTGCGTGTTTCGTAGTACAGGAAAGCTGTCAGCACAGCGGTTCTAAACTGTCACATCCGCCATCTTATGAGCAATTTCATTCCTGTCTGGAATGCGCTTAAAGTGATACGTAGTCATTTTTTAAATAAAAATGTTTGGAACCGCTGAAACCTTGTTTACCTTTTTTCTCTCGCTTCGTTGGCTTTACTTTTACATCACAAGAAAATTAATTGTGTACTGTGTTCACACAAGTCACTAAGCAATATTGTATATGTTATATACTTATTCTAAATGTACTTGTTATATTTAATATAAATGACCACAAAATAATTTGATACAGAAAGCAGAGTTCATACAATGATCAAACACACACACGTGCGTAGGCGTATATCGTTAATATGCGCATCGAAAAGTTCAGTCTCGATATAATCTCAATCCCGAAGACGTCATAAATAATCGTTTTTAAGGTTATAAATAAACCCTTTTATGGTCATTTCGTTGTCTGTCTGTCTGTCTGTCTATCGAATTGAAATATATACAATCAGTTTCATAAATATCTTGACGAAGAAGTGTCAAAATTATCTTAAAACTCTCGTATTGAAAATCAAACAAACTGTTTTATTGTTTTACATAACATACATACATAACATAAACTCACACCTGTATTCCCCGAAGGGGTAGGCAGAGGTGCTAGCACCCACATTTCGCCAGTTTATGTTTAGGTCCGGTAATAGGTGGCGAGCCTATTGCCATTAACCGGGCACTTATAAACCTGCGATAAATACACACATAACTTCGAAAAGCATCGAAAAGTCATTGGTGTGTGCCATGGTAAACCTGGGATCGAACCCGAGACCTCGTCTCAACAGTCCATTACCCATACCACTAGGCTACCGCAGATTCCATTATTTTATTTTGTTCCATTATTGTTTTAAACTGTATTATTGTCCGAACTAAGGTTTGTACCAAATATTAGAACAATCGGTCAACTAGAAGGGGGTCAAAAAACAAAATTAAAATCATTTTGAGTACTTTGTTGGTAGCCTAGTGGTATGGGTAATGGACTGCTGAGACGAGGTCTCGGGTTCGATCCCAGGTTTACCATGGCACACACCAATGACTTTTCGATGTTTCTCGAAGTTTTGTGTGTATTTATCGCAGGTTTATAAGTGCCCGGGTAATGGCAATAGGCTCGCCACCTATTACATTGGGACCTAAACATAAACTGTCGAAATGTGGGTGCTAGCACCTCCGCCTACCCCTTCGGGGAATACAGGCGTGAGTTTATGTTATGTTATGTTATGTTTGTACGGGAACCTCGGAACGCGAATATGACATACTCTTTATATTTGTGAGGTTGAATTTACATTTTTATTCAGGTGTTTCAATATGTGTGTGTGTGCGTGTGTGTGTTCACGGTCTTTGTATGAAGCTAGTCTTCTGTCATATATTTTAAATTCAAATTACAATACACTTGGTATATATTTTCGGTAGTATTTAAAACGTATACCTGTTAAATATTATTTTTTATGTTGTTTTAATGATATTAATTCGAAATAAGCACCGTTGGCCTTCAACGGTGTCCTTGGAGGCTTTCGTGGAGGCGTACGAATAAGTTAGTCAGGGTTAATTCATATTAGTACAGAGTCGAAAATGTTGTAGTTAAAATTGCAATTTCGCCCTTATTTCTTAGTCCGGTAATCCCCTGGGACACCCCTCGGAACACCTTCAGATGCGGGGAAAGAGTGAAATAAGGAAAGCCTAAGATAATACTTACCTAAAGTAAAGCCAACGAAGCGAGAGAAAAAAGGTAAACAAAGTTTCCAATCATTTATCACTTCAAGCGCATTCCAGACAGGAATGAAATTGCTCATAAGATGGCGGATCTGACAGTTTAGAGCCGCTCTGCTGACAGCTTTCCTGTACTACGAAACACGCATCGACAGCTGTCGCTCGGCCATTGTCGCGTACGTGTGACATGTGCGACAAGGACAGAGACAATAATCGCTAGTTATTGCAACGTAACTCAGTAAGTTCGCTTTGTTTATCTTTTTTCTCTCGTCTCGTTGGCGTTACTTTAGATATGGTTTCATACAACATGCGACCCGTTAGGAAGTCGATAGAAATCGGGTTATGGCTACCTCTCGCTACTAGAACATATCCTCACACATCGACTGACCGAAGGCCATCTCTGTTTTCGTGACGGTTGCTCTCGAATGTGGAATGGGCTATTTGACTAAGTCGTCGATTCTTCTGCTTAATATGATAGCCTGTTCTGAAAAAATATGCCTTGCAAAATAAAATATTGCATATCTAAACTGAAACTATGATTTTTCATTACTTGAAATTCCCAAAGAAAGTCATAATATAAACAATCTAATTCAATTCAAATATAAAACTTTTTAGATTCCTTATTAAATTTTAAATAACTTTTGTTATGAACTATATACGTGTAAACGCAACGTAGACCGAGATAAATGCGATATTCTCTTGCACTCCATACATTTGCACTACGTGCTACCGAAGCGTGACGTCACAATTTAGTGTGATTTTGTATGGAGCGTTTTCAGGCGGCGCAAGAAATTTAATTTTTCAAAATCAAATATCTTGAAAACTATTTGTCGTACGAAAATTGTACTGTTACAGTTCATTTTATTATAAGACCATTTTTCGAAAGTAAAAAAAAAATAGTCAAATAGCCTATTTACGGTGTCCCCATCTCGACCCTGGAAAAGGGTGGGGTATCTCTTCGGAAATAAGAAATATACACACGCGGCACTTTCACTCTGTGTTAGTATGAGTTGATCTATAATATAGTACCGAGCCTATAGTAATCCATTCTGTATAATATAGATCTACCTGTATACTACGTTCGGGGAACTCCCTCTTAGCGCTTATAAGGGGGCTCCCGGAACGTACCCATAGTGTAATAATAGAGTTATTATAATGTAGTGTAAGATCTCGCCTTGAATAGACCTTTACTTTTTGTAGTAACAATAATATAAATATCTGATATACCATCATCATCCATACTTCGCCCGCATTAATGTCGGTTACAATGTCGGTAATTGAGACCTAACATAGCATGCTCTTTCTCAAACTTTGGTGTACGTCTATATAAAATTTAATTAAAATCGGTTTAGTGGTTCAGGTGTGAAACGTTATGAAACAAAATGACTCGACACAACCGTTGCGTTCGAAGCAATGTGTTTAACTGGACACTGTGAGCTTGACCTTGTAATTTAAAAGGCTTCATTGGTTAAGGGGCGGGGCTAGGCCGACGGACAATTTATGATTAACTGCATTCTTAACGCGAACGAACTATAGTGCTGTGGATTTTCCAGGCTACTAAAATACAATATGGGGTTCTTAAATAATCATCAGAAGGTCCCACAGGTTCGGCAGCGCGAGTGTGACGCCCCTGGTGTTACACACGTCGATAGGCCACGGTAACCACTGCCCAAGAGGTGAGCCGTGTGCTTGTCTGCCACCAAATTATCCATTTTAATTTTGAAATAGAACCAATTTTTAACAGATTATTTACATTTAGCCCGACGCTTGGGCTATTTTTTAGCGGCCATAGTCGTGGGGTGACTGAAGGTGGTAGTTGTCACATAGTTTGAAATTTAAGTTATCTCAAAGTATCATGATAAATTGTTGGCGTGCTTGAGTGAATGAGTGATGTTCGCGTGAAAAAGCAATTATCAAGGCCAAGGTCAAGTTAGGGAGCACTATTTGAAAGCCGATAGCATAAATGTCGGTCCGTATCTTCTGGACTGTACCTCAGCTTTTTACTATCTAGCGTAGTACTGTCAAAAAAAAGTACTTCAGACAGTATCTATTTTAAATTTGTTATCCAACTTAATTAATGAAGGTTGATCTAAAGCGGGCTCTTAGAACACTTGAGTCGCCGTAGCGATATAACTATTAAATGAGTTTTTTATATTAATTAATTTTAATGTTGTTTTAAAATTAAGTTTTACTTAAGCGTAATCGTTCTGCGGCCTGACTGCATCCTAGCTAATAAAATAACCTTAAATGTATATTATTACATTTGTATTCACATTAGCGTACATCTTTCGTTGTCTGCTATCGGCTTCTCAGCCACTGAGCCACCGTACCATGCCTTGAGCTGTACAATTTTTTTCCTATATCCGTCTTGGGCAGCTTCAGGTATGGTTCGGCGACTCAGTAGTCAGAGCATTCGCCCTGTAAGGGAGAGATCGCCGGTTTGAGTCCCACCTGAGCTGATTTGTTTTTCCTATCTAAATCGATTTGAATAGTTGGCTTTAAAAGTTTTTAATTCATTGTAAAGGCCTCTCCTTTAAACCTCGAACCAAAGATAATGGCGGCTCGGAAGTTCGTACGAGTGCAGGTAGGAACTTCCGAGCCGCCATTGGTTTGGTTCGACGTGTAACATATATGTGGATATCAAAGTGTCAGCTTGTGACATCATGTTAGCCAGGGTCGGCCGCAGCATTACTCCCAAATGAATTATATCTAGGGTAGGGTGTCTCACAGTGAACCGGGTAAATTTCAAAGTCTTGTAGCGTGCTCGTTTTTCGATGGATGGCTTAAATTTTTTGTGTATGGTTAGTGAATTTATTTGGCTACAATTATACAATAACTTATTGTTTAAATTCCTTTTGGTTTCAGAGTAATGAAAGAATTTATGGAAAACCAGATTTGGTTCAATGTGTCCATCGGGATGTACACATTTAACCGGAGTATTTTCCACATTGAACCACCTTATTAGCCAGATATATTTAGACTAATTTGCATTTAAATTACTTTATAATAAAATAAAAAACTTGAGTTCGATATTTACTATAGGTGCCTTTACTGCCCCGTTTCAAAAATACACCATTTTTGATATACATAAAGGTACCTTAAGCGTTGTAGTTACAGCAAAAGTTCTTTCCGTGTCAGTTATTATTTACGAATTTCTGGTAAAATGGACTTAATAGAAGCTTAATTGTGAATAATTACAACGCGGGAGCTTCATTAATGTGATTGGCATAATGCCGTAATGGATACCTACTTATTGCTAAAATGCAGCTCTCGCGTTCCTATTATTGACAATTATGCTCCTAATAAGTACATTTAACACTATTAGAAGACAGTTTACCAGAAATTCTCAATTATCGAAGACATGAATTTTCTCAGCTCACACTAAGAACGACATACAAATATTAGCATCAAACTGGAAATTTATTTATTTTACAGCCAATCCTACCCACTTTCTATCCAAAACAAGAAGTTTAATCATTGTACTATTTATTTTCTTGCTGAAATGTACGGGGAACGTTTTTGGCGATTTGTCTTTCCTAGTACTCAAAGCTGCATTTTGGTCCCATAGTCTTTTGATCATGGTTACACAATGTAATGAGTCTTCATTAGTACCTACTAACACTACCTACCTGGACAATATGTTTTGTCCCAAAATACCTACTTAACTCTAAAATCTTATACAACCTAAAGAAGGTACGTTATGCATCACAAAACAAAATAATCAAAATAATTACTATCTCAGTCTACATTTTAACCACTGGGGTTACACAGTGAACCATGGTTCAAAGTGTACCACCCAAAAGTGGCTCATTGTAGGACAGACCACGTTTTAATAATTAACCTCACAATTTTACTGGGAAACAATATCGCAGTGTAACGAATTACTATGCATTTATATGTTGGATTATTATGTAAAACAGGGTTTATATAAATAAACCAATATCATTTACAGCAAAAGCGTGAAAAAAGAAAGAAACTTGTAGAAAAAACTAACTTTTTGAGACAATTTTCGTAAAAATGCTTCTTACAAAACCTCTTCGCCCGCTATCGCCACGCAAACTAGTGGGCAGAAAGGGACGGTAAATACCTCTCTTTTACCCATATTAGCCCAGATTGGCAATGTCGCATTTCCGAAATAAGTAGGTGGTTAAATGTAGCTGCCTGGTTCATTGTGAGACACCCGACCCTATATATAATTTATGTATGTAGTTCTATGTATTAAGTTTGTACGCGACGCGGCGCGCTTGTAAATACAATAAATAAATTGTGATTTGTACAAAGCGAACGATGGTTTTTTATTCACCGCTTTATAACCCACTGCTACCCTTAATGTTCATGAAGGTTTGGAAGGAACAGCTGATTTTGATACAACGTGTCCCAAAATTAAAGGATGATTCGGCACCAACGGATGAGGTGGGTATGGTTATTCGAGAAAAAAAAACGATTTATCTACTTACTATTATTTTTTGTATTTTCAATGGGAAGACCAAAGGCTTGCCCTGCTCTGTCTTCTGCACTGATGGCACATAAACTCTCTGTTATTACAGGGTTGGTAGCGCAAGTGTGACTCCCCTGGTATTGCACACGTCCACAGGCCACGGTAATCACTTTCCATCAGGTGGGCCCTGCGCTTTTCTGCCACCTATGTGGTATAAAAAGAAAAATAGTACCGTTTACCTGCCGAAGCCACTATGACCCAAACTTGATAATGAGCCGTTCTTACCTGTGTTGGTAGCATGCACTGGCAATCTTTCAACTTATGAAATGACGAAGGTCTGGGTTTCACGGGCTCTTAGCCTATAAACTCAATAAACGAAATTGATTCTTTGATATTTTTTATAAATATTCCACAATATTCTACACAACGCTATCTAGACCCAAGGTAAACTTAATTAGCTTGTTTTGGAATATAGAATGCAGATAAACATACTAGTTTTTTTTTGTAAATACATACCTAACTACATAATTATTATACAAAGAAACACCCAGACCAATGCAAATATCCATATTCGCCACAGAGGCAGTCTTCCTTGCCTTGATTCCTTGATTCTTTTTTCGCAACTTTGTTCTAGATATATGCTGAGACTTATATCTAGGTAGGTATATGTTAACCAATTCTCACGGGCAGCGCTTCAAAAGTTTAATCAGTGGCAAGTCGACCTTGCAACTGTGTGAATTATCAAACTGGTTTAATTCGTTATACATCAGTATGTATTTAACAATAAAGTAGGTATGTTGTGTGCGAAGAAATAAGATTTTATGTGTCGTGTGTGTCTCTTCAGTGACATTTTTGTGTTCTAGAATCATATTTTTGAGAAAATCAAACTAGGTATGATATGGTTGACATTATACGGGGTTAATACATTATAGGGGCTTTAATTAGAACCACGTTACTATGTGCCATTTCCAGTTTGTACATGAAACATTTGATAAGTAAGTAGTAATTTAGTCACAGGATATTTTTTGGTTCTAACTTCTAAGTAGGTATTTTACTAACTGAAGTAGGTCGGAAAACTTATGAACTAATCCTATCTACATTTTACAAACGTAAGTGAAATGTTCTTATTACAATTAGTTTTAAAGATAGATTTAGAATTCAATTGGGTATTCTACTGAGTACTCAAATTAGTTGCTTTTTATTATACGTCAAAACGATAAGTTGTGAAAAAAGGTTTAGTGACGTCATGAAATTTAATAGTCAAATCTGTTACTATTAGGTATAGGTTGAGTGGGTGGATTATTAAAAATATATAAAAACTATAAAATAAGAACTGATGCAATTTTTACCGTTTTTTTACTATTTTTAATTTAATAAGCTCGGTTAGATAAATCGAATACATAGGGAAATCCCTTCTATTCGAAAAATGTCACTACTGTCACTGTAGCGGGGCGCAAAATAGCTCTTTTCTGTTCAGAGCCAAGCAGCGGGCCGGCAAAGTGATTTGAATTTGGAACATTAACATTCATAGAAAGCGAACGCAAATTGTACGGATTACTGGCTGGTACGTGTTGGCTGCATAGCGCGGGGTGACCTGTGCTAACTAAAAAAAAAACTCTACCTTTCTGTTTTTGTAATTAGTACATTGAGTTCTACTTCGAGTTAAGGAAGTGACAATGCATTAACTCTTGAAACAATTAGATATTACAGAAGCTAACAACGCCGTATAATAGGGATTATTCAACTAAAAAGTTCACTAATCCCCATCATGATATAAATTCTATTAGAACTAAAAAGTTCAATAATCCCCATTAGGTATGTTAAAAGTAAAATACTATAAACGAATCATCTACTAACGATTCATCAACCTTTTTTGTAATAATAGCTCTGTGATTTTATTAAAGGAACAGAACTAAGTAATGCATCTAACGAATACTACGCTCAAAATAAAATGACACTTGATTGTGTGTTGGAGGGCAAACAAGTTCAAAATACGGAAGTTGTTAGGTTCTTGGGAGTACACGTGGATGAATTTCTAAATTGGAAACATGAACTCTCCTATTTGGAAGGAAATATAAGCTCGGCTTGCTATGTGTTGCGTAGTCTTCGAAATGAAGTCAATCTGGAGCATTTAAAGATGGTATATTATACATTGGTGGAGTCAAGACTGAGATACAGTATTCTTTTTTGGGGGGGCAGCTATGGATACAACATTCAAAGAGCTTTTATCCAACAAAAAAGAGCCATAAGAACTATAGTACGGATAAGACAGGAAGAGTCGTGTAAGACTCACTTCCAAGATTTAGGCATATTGACGGTTCCCAGCCTATACATTTTGGTACTGCTAAACAATTTTGCTAAGCATATACCTACACGATTATGAATCTGATGATGAGAGAAGGGTTAGAGAAAGCACTCGCAGGAAAGATTTTCAAAACAAAATAGTGCCTAGCCTGGACGTCGTAAAGCATAGTACGCTTTACAACTCCATCAGAATTTTCAACAAACTGCCTCTAGACTTAAAAACCATTATTTACAAAAGAGAGTTCCACGACAAATTGAAGGCTTTTCTGTTAAAGGGGTGTTACTATTCAGTCGATGAGATATTAAATAAATAGATTTTATACTGACAGCAGAGGTATAATGTAATTACACTGTTATTTTTTGCGTTTCATAATATTTTTCACTTCTTTTGATTGTTGATTTTCTTATGTTTTTTATTTATATATGCAATTTATGTGTACAAACGATGTTCAAACACAATGTAAAAATTGTTAATGAATAAATAAATACAAATACAATACAATACCTATGTACTGATTTCATTAAAAAGGTCGATGAATCGTTACCTCAGGTTGGTTAGGTCAGGTTTTTTTAAAACAATCATTAGTCCAGCCTTTACTTTATAAAAAATAAAAAGTGATGATTCATTTGTAGTATTGTATTTTTAACGTACCTAATGGGGATTATTGAACTTTCTAGTTCACTCATCCCCATTAAATATTTTTTTGGCGTCAGCGGGGAAAAATGAACAAAAAGTTCAATAATCCCCATCAACGGGGAAGAGTGGAATAAGCCATTGTATAAATACCCAATTAAATGTTATACTCGTAAACTTTAACTTACTCGATTCCATCCATATACTCATGTCCGTAAGTCCCCGAGGGGGTATGCAGAGGTGTACTAGCACCCACGTTTTGCCAATTATAATTTTCAGTCCTATGACGTAATAGGGGGCAAGCCTATTCCCTGTCTTACGGGCCTTTTGTCCTTTTTTTTATTGGTCGATAAATCCCCACGGATACCACCCCCACGGAGCCGGTGGAGGTGGTTATGTCGGACTCGAACCGACTAAAACGCACGACGTCTTGGGTCCTTGGTTGCCGGAGGTGAGATTGCCGAAAGCATATCTCTCGCACCCCGGCAGACCCAGGACCATCTGTTTCGAGATGGCCCCCTTCGGGTTGTGGGGAACACAGTATCCCCATCTAGCCCCAGGTACGGGGAGGCGCACTTTGCGCCACCGCCGCGGCCTGCCTGGGCCTTTTGTCCTGGGCTGTACCTATGTTTACTGTCAGATGGAGATGTAAGTTCTATGATGCACTGTTTATACGTGTCCACTATTTATAGAGTTAATTAAAACCACAATAAGGAAATTACAAAAGGTTATACCTATTGTTTTGATAACATTAACACAATTCATTTGCATGATCCTGTCCCTACAGAGACTTACTTATTTTAAAATAATAAAGTCATACTTTCAATTTAGTTTGGCAATAATATGTTAATTAACTGCATATTATTTTAGAAAAAAATAGTAGGTACCTATATTTAGCAGAATTGGTGATCATATAAATAAAAAAACTTAATAAGTATTCGTACCTAATACAGGTTCAATAAGCGGATGACAAAATAATATGTACCTATAGCTCTCAGTCCTCAGATTTAGCTAATAGGTAGACTTATTTAGTGTTGGTTCAACCTGGAAATGGTGCATAGTACATAAACGCGGTTGGTTCTAATAAAAGTCCCTATGAAATATCAACTTTATATGTATTCTATCCTTACTGGATCAAATCACAGACTGTATAAAACTAGATAACTTAAAATCTATGTTTTATGGCCAATGTTTTTAAAAATACTACTCTTACTGATTGTTGGTGCGGCATGCGGTCAGGAAGACAAAAGTAAGTTTTTAAACGAATCATAAAGATTAAAAATACTATCATTGTTTTTTTAAATAAAGGACACGACAATTTGACAGTACCTCACCTGATGGTGAGCAGAAAGCAAAGTCTCAAGAAAGATTACACCATTACAGACATATAACATGTTAACAATGGTGGCACTCAACTTGACGGCCTCATTAGATGCTTTTTCACGCCCGGCTTAAAGAACCCCGGACTGTAGGAAGAAGGAAACACGAACTGGCAAGGAATTGCAGCAACTTGTGTTTAATATTTCAAATGATTGTCCATTCTATTGTTAAATATGTTAGGAGCACTTATTACTGTTTCTGGTAGCGAGTTCCACGATTGCACCACCCTGTTTAGGAGAAAGTGATATCTAGGGTTACTGGCACACTGGGGTTTACTAAGTTTTATCTAGTGGCCGTTTAAGGCTAAGTGACTATCTGAGTTTCTGGTATAGGTTACATATTATGTACCTACCTACCGGGTGTAAGGGGTACGCACCTGAAGCAGAAAACCAAGTAGTAAAAACATAATAGTACCTACCTACTCCAGGGACATAAATCACACTGGCATAAAAAAACGATTTGGACAATAAAAAATATTTCCAATTTTATTTTGTTTTTTTTTTGCATTATTCACTCTCCATCGTGTTAGTAAAGCTATATGAAACGGTAATCTCATAAAAAACCTCACTACAAAAAGAAACAACCAGCGCCAAGCGCGTGCTTTTTTAACCACTAGGGGTTTTCGTCTTCGGGAGTGTCCCCCCTTACACCCGGTATGTATACCTACATACCGAGCATTTTATTCTTATAGTTAGTGATCTGCTATGCAATTCCCTATAAGCATACAGTGGCGAGCGCAGCGCTGCGAGAGAGCCCTGATAAAGCTTGTCATTGGTCTATCTCCAGTGACGTCATCCAGTCTAACCAATGGCAATCTGTCAACGCTGTGCTCTACACTATGCTTAGTGAATTGCACAATAGAATCGTTTTCCCGCAGGCGAGGACGTGTCCTGCACTCTGGACGATGGCTCCATCGGCGAGTGCGTGCCTTACTACTCCTGTGACATTAACAGAGTGTGGATCGAAGAAGGCCATGGTGTTAACATCCAGTAAGTGTGTGAATGATTTTTTTATAGCATTTATTATGCTAACTTTAAAGTTCGAAAAACATCGGAAAAAATTAAATGCTCAAGTGAGACTTGAACTCACAAAAATTCATTCAAATATTTGGGCTGAGTCATCAAAATTCGATGTTTAAAAATGGTTGAAAAATCATTCATTATTTCCAACAGTTCGTAAGAACGTCGGTATATGGCTCCACCGTCACCGTCGCCCTTAAAGACGGATAAGTATAAAGAGAAGGCAAATTAGAAATGATTCAGGTGTCGCTCAATAGCTCAGTTTTAAGAGCATTCCCCCTGTAAGGGAAAGGTCGTGAGTTCAAGTCTCACTTGAGCAATTCATTCTTTCTGATGTTTTCGATCCAGTAAGTGGCTTCTCGAGTGTTGTTCCTCGCATGACACGAGCGGCGGGACACGCTGCACGCTGTAAAGAGAAAGAAATAGTTTCAGCTGAGAGCGAGTGATGTAGGAATACCTCGCTCGCTCTTGTCATGCTTTTTCTTTCTTTATTTACAGCGTGTCCCACAACGGCATTCATGGGAGAGGTAGGTACAGCAATAGTTACTTTTCAATAAACGTCAAAATGGTAAGTTACCTACAAGGAAATTTATAAAACTGGCTTTTGCCCGCGACTACGTTCGCGTTAAGCTCGAAATAGAAAGGTATAGGACACACTGCTCCTGTTCCCGCGACCAAGATTAAGTTCCTTAAAATTTCTCTGAGTCTGGTACTTCATGCCAATGTAGGTACCAGAAATACTGATCCCGTGACCGCGACCCGCAGCAACCTATATTGCAATCAAACAAACGTAAGATTTGTCTGACCTTTGTTATAAAAAACCGCATCAAAATCTGTTTACTAGTTTTTGCGTCCATTGCGAACAAAAATTTCCAATTTACAATCAATAATAGTATAGATAAACAATTCTGACGTCATAATTTATATTTGTCCAATAAATAGCCGACACTTTTAAGTTGGGCTCGTTTTCCACCAGTTCTATCTAATATATAAAATTCTCGTGTCACAGTTTTCGTTGCCATACTCCTCCGAAACGGTTTGACCGATTTTGATGAAATTTTTTGTGCTTATCCGTATCTATGAGAATCGGCCAACATCTATTTTTCATCCCCCTAAATGGTGCAGCGGGAACGGGATCTGACGCCACGAGGGTAGGAAAAAATTGGCGGTACGAAGTTCGCCGGGATAGCTAGTTCTACTATATAAAAATAAGTCGGGTTTTCCTTCCTGATGATATAACTCCAGAAAGCCTTTACCGATTTGGCTAATTTTGGTCTTGAATTATTCGTGGAAGTCCAAGGAAGGTTTTTACGGCGAGAAAAAATCGAATAATTGCCGGGAACCGACATCCACGCGGGTGGAGCCGCGGGCAAAAGCTAGTCTTTCATATTAAGCAATTGAAATTTACCGTCTTCTCAGTTTACGAGTTCGTTTGAAAGTCAATCAATGCTGCTAATTCTGTTGTTACATCTCTAAACTTAAAATTCTCTAAAATTATCTAATTGCATTTGTTTCTTTCATTATCAGATAGAAAAGGACAGATGATTTATTTTAGTGAACACCTGTCAAATTAAGTCTGCGCCTTGACGGTACCCTTCAATAGTCGACATCTACGGACATGCGACTTAACCATAGATATAGGAAGAACGCTCGCGCGCTTAGTAGATAGGCCATACCTACAGATTAGGCGTGTATACCTACGTTCCATTTTCGTGAATGAACGTATGGCCGACGGTTACTACGTTAGGGCTGTAGCTTCTAGTATCGTAATATTTGTCGATATCTTATATTTAGGAGTATAGAAAAATGCTGGGCGCATGGTATCATCATGACGGTTTATGCGAAGAAAGTAACAATAAAAATATTATATGCATTTTTTATTTAAATATTGTCGATGTGACAGTTTCGCATTGTGTACGATCGTGGTGTCTAAACCTGATGTCTAGAAAAGTCTGTATTACACATTTAATTAAAAGAAACTTGTGATTAGTGCTATGTGTTGCATCAGAATCGGCAAAAATATTTTTCATATCATAAAATTCACACATAAATTTAAAAATATATAAGTAATAACTTTAGGGGGTTCTCTTGTTTTTCAGGTGCATTTTAATGAATTTTTCTGTTTTTGTGTTTTTTGTATGTTTACCACGCTCGATGAGGCGTATATAAGGCCTCCTCTTGATTTTTTGTAAATGAGGCTCTTCACGTCTTCTTCTCCGAGCAGTAATGATGCAAAACCTCGCATTTTTTTTTTAATAAAACTCCTTGTGATAAAGCCAGCTTTGTATTACGTGATACTCTCTGTATACGCATCAATATTTGTTTTAACACACTCAACGTATGTATCATAAAGATCAACATGATCTTCGGCGATCTCCACTAAGCTATTTTTGGCGGGCTGTGGCCGAGCGACTGCGAAGTAAGAAATTAATAATAACCGTAGGCCGAAAAATTTGTAGAGGTATGCAGAGGTTAATATCGTTAACTTAAGGAACTTAACTGAGTTAGATTGTTGATTTTCCAGACAGTGAGTTATCTGTACTGTGTATTATGTGAAAAAAGAGTATTTTCGTCGACAAATCATTTGTTGGAGTACATCACTATCATGCTTCTTGTAGTTTCGTGTAGAGTAAAGTAATGAATGAGTGTAACAAATCATTCATGGATGTTGCCAAAACTCGGCACGCTGTCAAATTTATACACTCAATTTCCCAAGTGAGAAATAACTTAAATGTTTTGTCTCTTTTTTACAGGCAAAACTGTATATTAGAAAAAAAGAGACAAAGTGATGTTTCATGGTCAGTCTCATGTTTGCCTCTTATATGTATAACTAAAATTTGTATATGTTGAATAGGGCCACCCTGTGGACTTAACTTACTACGCACCAACAAGGCACTGTCTTAATTTGACAGGGCTTAACTTAAATAAAATCATCTGTCCTTTTTTATCTGATTATGAAAGAAAGAGATGCAATTAGATTTTTTTAGAGAAATTTAAGTTTATAGATGTAACAACAGAATTGGGACCAATGTCATTCAGAATAATGTCCCAGGGATAATATTACTTATGTGTTGTCTTTTTCTCACCAGTGCCAGCACTGTGTACAGTCCTTGCGCGTCGTACCTCGACACCTGCTGTCCAGTTGGAGCCGAGCGTCGAATACCGATCACACCAAAACCGGAATCCGTGGTACGTTTAAATTAGAAGATATACACTACGGTATAGCCAACATTAGCGCTCCAAGCACGAAAAATATTCGAATTATAGCGTCGGTAGCTTAGTGTTTAAGGAGTCGGCCTTACGATCGAGGGGTCCCGGGTTCTATCCTAGCCATTACACTACCGACGTGAACCCACTCCTAGCTCAAGCAATTTAGCTTAGTTGGAGGGGTTAGAGGGAATATTAGTAACTTCGGTTCTAATATTCTTATATAAAAAAAATGATTTTGAAGAAAACGGAGCATAGCGATTGCCAAGCTCCACACTCAGACAGGTTCATAGCCGGCAGGTTGCACACTGATCGATCTTGACTGGCAGGGTGCTAAAAAGACCTTAAAACCATGGTATTTCGGCCTCATCAGATGCTATTTTATCGGAGCAACAACGTGGTTTTGTTAGGAACAGATCAACCGTCACTAATCTGCTCGAGTATAAAACTTATCTTTGTCAGGCGTTTGCTGTTGGCGGACAGGTTGACTCTGTGTATACCGACTTCTCTAAAGCATTCGACAAAGTCAATCATCATCTGCTTTGTCATAAACTGGCGTCCTATGGTATTCATGGCAGCTTATTTCGATGGATTTGTTCATACCTTGACAGTAGAACTCAGCTAGTTGCATTAAAGGGTTTTGTCTCATCACCTATCGTGGTGACTTCTGGTGTCCCTCAAGGTTCTCATTTGGGGCCATTATTCTTCGTTATTTTTATCAATGACCTCATTCAGCAGCTATCTTGTAATTGCCTGTTATATGCAGACGATTTAAAGACATTTACATTAATTTCTAAGCCAGAAGACTGTCTGGCCCTACAACAGGACATTAATACTTTATCGCGGTGGTGTCAAGCTAATCACATGTACCTAAACATTGAGAAATGTTTTGTTATATCATTCACCAACAAACATAATAGAATTGTGTGGTGCTATGATATTGATGGCCAAATACTTAATCGATCGACAGTTGCCAAAGATCTGGGTGTTCTATTTGATGACAAACTCTCATTTCGTGCCCATTATAGGTATATCGTATCTAAAGCCAACCAACTTCTGGGTTTTGTGTTGCGATCTACCAAAGAATTCAGAAGGCCTCTTAGTGGCTTATACCTGTACCACGCTCTTGTAAGGAGTATATTAGAATATGGCAGTTCCGTATGGTCGCCAAACTACAGGGTACATACTGACGTAATTGAGCGTATTCAGAAAAGAACACTTAGAATTCTAAGTTATCGTCAAGACCCGGGGCGGTCAAGTATTGACTACCAGGGTAGACTTTGTAAATTTAAAGTACAGCAATTAGAAACTCGACGCACATATTTTGATCTAGTTAATTTGTACAAAATTATACATTATATTATAGATTCGCCCGGTTTACTTTCTCATATAACTTTTAATACAAGATTTAGCGCACGTAGGTCTAATGAGACAAATCTATTTTCTCTTCGGGTTTACAAGAACAATATTTCATTTTATAACCCCTTAACAAGGATGGCCCGTCAATGTAACGAGGTGGCAAAGAAAAACAAACTTCTAGACATATTTGATCCAAGTCTTAACAGGTTCACTAGAACTCTGAAAGACATCCTCCATAGCAGTTAAGCCTTATTTATAAGATACTTAAACATGTCACTATTATTCATGTACTAATTTTGAGCTTTTTCTAATTTTTGTAATTTTGTTTTACTGTGTGCACATGTTGTTATGTTACAATCCAGTACGGATCTGCATTTTTTTTATTATTGTTTTTAAAAAGATTGTAATGTGTTTTGTGCGCCTCAATAAATAAATTAAAAAAAAAAATCTCGCCCCGCTTAATGTAGGTTTATCTTTATTTTTTATCGTGCGATAAATCCCCACGGATACCACCCCCACAAAGCCGGTGGAGGTGGTTATGTCGGACTCAAACCGACTAAAACGCAGGCCGACTTGGTCCTTGGTTGCCGGAGGTGAGATTGCCAAAAGCATATCTCTCGCACCCCGGCAGACCCAGGACCATCTCTCTCGAGATGGCCCCCTTCGGGTTGTGGGGAACACAGGGTCCCCATTTAGCCCCGGTTACGGGGAGGCGCACTTTGCGCCGCCGCCGCCGCTTAATGTAGGTACCTAAACATGCAGGGCCTTAATTCTGCTAAAGTTAAAACACAGTGGTGCCACAGCCACTGCAAAAAACGGCATTAAATAATAGACTTTAAAGCGATGCGGTTAAAGTTCAAAATTAAATGACTTTTTGCAGAGTAATTGAATCTGCTAAAGCTAAACCACTGTGGTACCGCAGTCACCGCAAAAAATTACATTACATTTTAGACTTTATTTCTATACGCCTAAAGTCCAAATGAAATGAAAACAGTTGCATTACACTTTTTCAATTACTCAGCAAAAGTAATTTAATTTTGAACTTTAACTACATTGGTTTAAAGTTTTTTATTTAATGCCGTTTTTTGCAGTGGCTGTGGCACCACTGTGTTTTAACTTTAGCAGAATTAAGGCCCTGCATGTTTAGGTACCTACATTAAGCGGCGGCGGCGGCGCAAAGTGCGCCTCCCCGTAACCGGGGCTAAATGGGGACCCTGTGGTCCCCACAACCCGAAGGGGGCCATCTCGAGAGAGATGGTCCTGGGTCTACCGGGGTGCGAGAGATATGCTTTTGGCAATCTCACCTCCGGCAACCAAGGACCAAGTCGGCGTGCGTTTTAGTCGGTTCGAGTCCGACATAACCACCTCCACCGGCTCCGTGGGGGTGGTATCCGTGGGGATTTATCGCACGATAAAAAATAAAAATAAACCTACATTAAGCGGGGCGAGAAATAGCATCTGATGAGGCCGAAATACCATGCAATTCTCTACGCATTCAGCGTCGAACGCAGCGCTGCCACCGACGACGTTGATAGAGATTTTCATTGGTCGAACTGGCTGACGTCACTGTGGAGATCGACCAATCACAACGTAGCTCGCAGTATTGTGCTACGGAGAATTCTCAATGTTACGGACTGCGCGTCGCTACAACCTATAGATAGCGTTTAATACTGTGCACTATTTTCTTAATTAATTATTTATGAATGGAATTTAAAGATTCACGCCATTATTTATTGATATTCAGGCACCACGAGAAGGATGTGGCTGGCGTAATCCTAAAGGTGTGAATCTTCGCACCACGGGCGAGACAGATGACGAAGCCAAGTTTGGGGAGTTTCCTTGGATGGTGGCCATCATAGGGTAAGTTCTCACTGCAACTGTATATCGTGGTGTAATAGGCTATTTGACTATTTTCTTTTACTTTCGAAAAATGACCACTTTCTTATATTTCAAACTGTAAAAGTAAAATTTTCGTACGACAAATAGTTTTCAAGATATTTGATTTTGAAAAATTCCCTAAAACGCTCCATACAAAATCCCACGAAATTATGACGTCACGCTTCGGTAGCGCGTAGTGCAAATGTATGGAGTGCAAGAGAATATCGCATTTATCTCGGTCTACGTTGCGTTTACACGTATATAGTTCATAATAAAAGTTATTTAAAATGTAATAAGGAATCTAAAAAGTTATATATTTGAATTGAATTTGATTGTTTATATTTTGACTTTTTTTGGGAATTTCAAATAAGAAAAAATCATAGGTTCAGTTTAGATATGCAATATTTTATTTTGCAAGGCATATTTTTTCAGAACAAGCTATCATATTAAGCATTATTGGGAAGAATCGACGACTTAGTCAAATAGCCTATTCCCACTGCAACTTTCCAATAAGGGGAGAGTTCATACTGCTACTTTCTATCGTGGTGTAAGTTCCCACTGCAACTGTCTCTTCTACAGTACAGGCCCAAAAAATCTAGGCACTAGCATGGACGCCCAAGATCGTGCCAAGTGGAGTGGGAAGGCCTACCCTGAGCTCCAAGTTCGTCTTGGACTCGGATGCAATCAGGAAAATTCTCCATGAGTCTCCATGAGAATGATTATGAGGCGACGCATGCATTAATAAAGACCCCGACAGTTGCTAAAAAGACGTACCGATTTGCAAATCATAAACCGAAAGCTATCGAACTTGTTTAGATATTTTCAGCAGCAGTCGTGCTTTCAATTTTTAATCACTCATGTTTTAATTTGAACCAGGCAGAATCTGTCTAATTCTCTGAAGAATTATGCTGGTGCAGGCTCCCTAATACATCCTGGTGTAGTGCTGACAGGAGCCCATGTCGCAGTTAGGCTCAAAAATGTCGAAGGTGTATCAGTCATAGTTGGAGATTGGGACTTTAAAACCACAAAGGAGATATATCCTCACCAGAACCGTGATGTCCGCTCTATGGAGATACATAAGGACTTCAATCCAGGTAGGAACCATTGAAACTCGTTTAGACAGAGTAGGTGTACCTCGAACCAAACATAATGGTGGCTCGGAAGTTCGTACGAGTTCAGATTCACCAATCGGCGTTTCACTTGCTCTCGTTTCGCACTCGTCAACCATTAAGTTTGGTTCGAGGTATAGCAGGTTCTGTGTGTTACGCTTTTACGCATAAACTATTAACACGTTCCATCCGTCGTGAACTCTATAGGGCCATAGACGACTAACGCAGGGTGCGGCGCAGTTTTTCTGAAGTTATATACATACATATAGGTGCACACGCCTATAAATCCTCAAAGGGGTAAGCAGAGGTGTATTAACACCCACATTTCGCCAACTGTGATTAATTTCAGTCCCACGTACCTACCTACTTAATAGGTGCGATACTATTGCCGACAAGTGGGCACTGTGTCTTGGGCTCTATGTTGACTGTCGGACGGAGAACAGCCCTTTCATTAAGTCGCCTTCAACGAAACCCACAGGAATAGATGGGTTGGCCATTTTAAACTCCACCGGGAACTGAACCAACACGCATATTGAGAACATTGTACTTTTCCACAGTATTTATTTTATTGAACCTGACCGGTTTCACGTTACGGCTTTCTCAAAGGTTCATTACACAAGGTGATTTTATAGTCGTTTCGGAAAAAAAGAATTTGGGCACAGTTTCGAAAGCAAAATCATCTGGGAGTATTAATTTGTCCAAAAAAAACTTTTTTTTAAAACCCCCTTACATTTTTCCATTCACCTGAACATTATTCCCATACATTATCAAAAAAAAAATATGATGATGAGGATGATTTTGCCCCTTTTGATCGAGTTACCTTAAACGAGAGATGCCAATGAAGGTGTTTTGCCTAAAAATAAGATTTGCCTAAAAAGCAGTTTGCCTTAAGTGAGAAATGCCGATGAAGCTGCATGTCTGAAATGTGAAGTCGACTAAGAAGCACATTGCCTAAATTTAATTTAACTATAAGGCAGTTTGCCAGAAATACAAGATGACTGAGAGGTCTGTTTGCTCTAAACGAGAAATGACAATGAAGCAGCATGCCTGAAATGTAAAATGACTAGGAAGCCGATTGCCTGAAATACTATAATAAATTTAATGTCTGCTTAGGCTTAGCAAAATTGGCAGCGAAGAAAAGAATTACCTCCTTTTGTCGATCAAAAGGCGGTAATTCTTCTTTAAAAGTAAGATGCCAATGAACGGCTACTGGGACCATATTTGCTAATCTCTATAGAAAACTAGGCAGGCGTCGGGGTCGAACCCTCTGTGCTTTGTTCGACGGATCGGACAACGCGGAAATTTTCCTACAATTTTTCCGTTTGGTTGGATTGATGATGAAAAAATAGTCACAATTTATTATGTTATTACGAGTATTTATCTAATTAATATTATATTATTATTATATAGAGGTGAACTTAAAATCAATGACCAATGCTACAATTATAATATTTACAGACATAAACATTACATTACATAAGGCATTTAACCGCTTAGGTATTTTGCTTTGTAAACATTTTACTACATAAGCATTTTGCTATGTAGGTATTCAACCACTTTAATATTTTGCTTCATAGGCAACGACTTTAGGCAATGTGCTTCTTAGTCGACTTCACATTTCAGACATGCAGCTTCATCGGCATTTCTTACTTAAGGCAAACAGCTTTTTAGGCAAATCTTATTTTTAGGCAAAACACCTTCATTGGCATCTCGCGTTTAAGGTAACTCGATCAAAAGGGGATTTTGCTATCGAAACTAAGCCCAAGTTCTTTTTTTCAGAAACGACTATAAAATCATCCTGTATAAGGTTTCGAATGTTCTAATTCCTAAACACTAAACCTTTGAGAATGCCGTAGGGCGAAACGGGTCAGGTTCATTAAAATAAATACTGTGGAAAGGTACAAGTGTTCTCAATATGTAGGTAATAACAGTAAATTCCACGAAGTGCCATCAATCAACAGTGTAAATAAAGTAAAGCCAACGAAGCGAGAGAAAAAAGGTAAACAAAGTTCAAGCGGTTCCAAACATTTATCACTTCAAGCGCCAGGAATGAAATTGGTCATAAGATGGCGGTTCTGACAGTTTAGAACCGCTGTGCTGACAGCTTTCCTGTACTACGAAACACGCAACGACAGCTGTCGCTAGGTCATGTACGTGTGACATGTGCGACAAGGACAGAAAATAATCGCTAGTTATCGCAACGTAACTCAGTGATAGTAGCTTTGTTTACCTTTTTTCTCTCGTCTCGTATGAACCAACACGGTTTTTGTAGTTCTCTCATATCGTTTTTAGGAACCCTGATCTTCGACGTAGCCCTGTTGTTCCTCGCCGAGCCGGTAGTCCTGGCGCCGCACATAGGGACGGCCTGCCTACCTCCTCCTATGTACACCCCTGTTGCTGGCACCAGGTGCATTGCCGCAGGCTGGGGTTGGAAGTTCGATGAAGAACAACGTATTTTGAAGAAGGTAAGAGCATTAATCTGATCCATTGTACCTATGTGACGGTAGAGACAGACAGCGTCAGAAATATCTTGACCTGCAAAATCTCAAAATGATCTTGAGCAAATCAAACATATTTATTGATTTAAATAGTATTATTGAATGAATGAATGAATTTCTTTATTTACAAGCAACAAAGGCTTAATATTTATTACTAGCTTTTGCCCGCGGCTGCGCCCGCGTGGATGTCGGTTATCGCGACTAAACATAGCCTATGTCCTTTCTCAAGGTCTAACCTATCCCTATACCAAATTTCATCAAAATCGGTTCAGTGGTTTAGGCGTGAAAGCGTAACATACAGACAGACAGAGTTACTTTCGCATTTATAATATTAGTATGGATTGTCCGAATTAAAAGTGTGTAGGTAACAGGAAGGGGGGGGGGGGGGGGGGGGGAACCAATGCATTGCGATAATTTTGAATACTATAATCATCAACATCTTGATACTGACTGTTATTGTGAATGAATGAATGTGCGGGTAGATGAAGAACCCAGGTGGTAGACAGGCACACGGCCCACTTGATGGCAAGTGGTTACCAAGACCCATGGACGTGAACAACACGACTCGAGCTGCCGACCCTGTCTAATCACAGTTTCTGTGCCATCAGTGCAAGAGAAAGCTGGACAAGCCTTTAATCTGACAGCACAAAAACTATCCAGTGAGTTCGAAATACATCGGGAAAAAGAAACGCTCAAGTGGGACTTGAACCCACGACCTTTCCCTTACAGGGGGAATGCTCTTCCAACTGAGCTATTGAGCCACACCTGAATCACTTCAATTTTCCCTCCTCTTTCTTCTCTTTAAGACAGATGGTCTTTATGGGCGACGACCCACTTGAGCGTTTTTTTTTCCCGATGTATTTTGAATTTTAAAAGTTACCATAATAAATGCTATAAAAATCTCATTCAACTCTGCTGGGAGCTCTGGTTTCCCTACTCACCGCCGGGAACACAATACGAGGTTATTATGGCCGCGGTATTCTGTAGGGCGGAGGTATTGGATAGGGTGTAGTAGAAGTTGACCCTGGGTTCCCAGGCCTCGTTTCTTGTTTGATCTTGATGTAATCACGCCTTTATCCCCGGAGGGCTAGGGAGAGGTGAATTAACACCCACATTTCGCCACTAATTGTAGTTGGTCCCATGTAATAGGGGGTGAGCCTATGGCCATAATATTTCGAGCACTATTGTTGACTCGAGCCTATATCTGAGGCTGAGTCTGGGCTGTATATACCTATCTCGTTTCTATCCAGGATAACGCTGTGATGATTATAATCTTAAGACAATTTCCTACTATTCCAGGTTGAACTTCCAGCAATAGAACATGAAGCTTGTCAGAAGGCCTTTCGTAACACTCGGCTCGGTACACATTTCAAGCTACATGTCTCATTCATGTGTGCCGGAGGTGAGAAGAATGTGGAGCTATGCAGGGGAGATGCGGGCTCTCCACTCTCATGTCCTATTAAGGTGAGATAATTTTAACATACATACATACATAACCCTACTCACGTCCTGACTGACCTCCGTCCCCCATGAGCGCGGTCCTGGGGGTGACGGACGGAGCCGCCTGTCACCCCAGCAGAGGCAGGCTACGGCGGCGCGCTTCCCCATTCCGGGGGCGAGTCGGGGACACCGTTGTCCCCCCTCCCGAGGAGAGCCAAACCGTAAGGGATGGCCCTGGGTCAGCCGGGGTGTGAGGGATATGTCGAAGACAACCTCACCTCCGGCCCAGCACCACGACCCACAGTCGGCGTACGGTTTTAATCGGTTAAGTCCGACATAACCTCCCCTTCCGGCTCCGGCAGGGGGGGGGGGGGGTATCCGAGGGGATTTCCGCACGGAAAAAAAACCCTACTCACGTCTGTAAAACCCCGATGGGGTAGGCAGAGGTTTCGTCAACTATGATTTTCGGTTCCACTTATTAGGGCACGACCAGGCCATTGCAAATACCCATATCGATGCATACAAATATTTGCAGTGTATGGGAATCTAACCTGCGCCTCCTGCGTAGCATTCATTACCGTCACGCCACAGAACTAACACGCCTCAGAGGCTGTCACTAAAGGTTTATTTGATACTAGCTGACCCGGCGAACGTTTCGCATTTTTTTCCGCCCGCGTCGCGTCCGATCCCGTTCCCGCACCCTTTACTATATTAGGCATGTATATACCTATTAAACCTTCCTTTTTTTACTCTATCTATCTGCATCAAAATCTGTAGCGTAGTTTTGAAGATATAACCATAAATACTGTGTAGTGTTTTTTTTTCTTGTACTATGAAAAAAACCTGTACCACTATAGATCAATCACTTTTTCCAGGACGGTGAAGATCGTTACATTCAGACCGGCATAGCGGCGTGGAGGATCGGCTGCGGGGCTGCCGGCAACCCTGGCTCCTACGCCGACGTCAGCTACATGCGGCCCTGGATAGACGAAAAAATGGCGGCGCACGGATACGGAGATAGTTATTATACTATTCAATAAAATTGATGCTGAAATGCATACAATGTCTGCTCGTTTGCCTCCCTAATCAATAAAAAAAAAAAAAAAAAAAATAACTTGAAAAGTATACCTGTCCATGACTGTTGAAAAGCATACCTGTCCATGACTGTTGAAAAGCATACCTGCTCATGACTGTTGAAAAGCATGCTATGTCCATAACTGTTGAAAAGTATACTATTGTCCATAACTGTTGAAAAGCAATGCCACAGTCTTGTTCCCTGCAATGGTACCTGCAGGGACCACGGGGAAAACAACTACCTGTGGTCCGTGTCGTAATTATTAGCTGGCTAATTTAAAAATATATGCACTTCAATATCAAAACTCGTCATGAGCCAGTTAAGTTGGCACAATCTTCTATCTATTGGATAATTATACTGTGGCAATACCTATTTCCATGACTGTTGAAACACAGAATACCGGGTAAAACGGGGTGAATAGAGATCAATATCTGAATATAAATAAATGGTCCACTAAATTCTGTGGTTATTTTCTTTTAACTCTTAACTCTTTTACTTTTAGCATTACTTTGCGGACATAAGTGTGGGTTATACACTTACCAACTTTTATAATGTAAAACTATCGTACCTATTGTATGATATAATGTATAACTGTTTTGTGTCCCAATGAAATAAAAATAAAAAAAATAAAAATAAAATGTCTGGTTCAATTTTGGGATTAAACATCTTGCAAATTCAACTTAGTTGTTGTGTTTTATTTAATTATTTTTTATGGATTCTTGGATATAATAAAATTAATGCCCGTATTATTAACACCAAACAAATAATGTCATTCAAACTCTATTTTCAATAAAATTCAATATATTACAATCGGAAATAAATAAATTAACAAACATCGTTCTGCTATTTATACAAAATACTATTGACACATACAAAATCTGCACGTACTTTTGGGCAGTCACTAAACAGATAACAAGATGGCGGATACAACAAGATGGCGAATACAAGAAAATGGCGCCAACTATATTAGTAGTTGGAACACCTCTAGCTAAGCTAAATTGCTTGTTTTGGATTGGAACCAATACCTCTCGATTTTAAAGAGACCCTTTAATCCAGCGTTTTAATCTCTAATTGGCAGACAGTTACGGCTGCCTCCACGACGATACGATTTTGGTCAAAATTAAATGATTCTCGACGAAAGACGTCGTATTTAACTCTCGATTTCATTCTAAAATTAAGATATATCTTCACTGAGACCATGAGACCTTCCTAAACACTCTTGGCGAGTTCCTGAGACTTCGCGACCACATCCTCCACGGTGCCCACCATGTAGAAAGCCGCCTCCGGTATGTGGTCCAATTCACCGTTCAGGATCTGAAGTAGAAATATTTATTAAGGTAACTTGTAAAAAGATTTAGTGACGTCGTAAAATTTAATAGTCAAATCAGTTATGGGTGGATGATTAAAAATAATTATCTATTATATAAAAATAAGTCGGGTTTTCCTTCCTGACGATATAACTCCAGAACGCCTTTACCGATTTGGCTAATTTTGGCCTTGAATTATTCGTGGAATTCCAGGGAAGATTTTAACGGCGAGAAAAATTCGAATAATTGCCGGGAACCGACATCCACGCGGGCAGAGCCGCGGGCAAAAGCTAGTAAACTATAAAATAAGAACCGACGCAATTTTTACCGCTCTTTTATCATATTTTATTTAATAAGCTCGGTTAGACAATTTATTTTAACTATTGGATAAAATCCAATTATATATGCTACCCTTCTTTTTTCGTGCGATAAACCCCATGTATACCACCTCCGTCCGCCATCGGGGATGGGTTAACCGACTAAAACAGCACGCCGTCTTGGGTCACAAATGCCATGGTATACGGTGGGTAGCCTTAGCATTTACCTCGCACCCCAGCTGGTAGAGATGGGATGGCCCAAATTCTACTCTGCTGGGAACCACGCGGCCAACTTCATTATGATAGTGAGAATAATAGTTACGTACCCTCTTGAACCCCTTGATGGTCTCCTCCAATTTCACCAGTTTGCCGACGTGGCCAGTGAACACCTCTGCTACCTGGAGAAAGTCATTTGGTTCAGTGTCAATTTATGGGACCTCACCAAGCCTTATGGCGCCGTGTTTCCTTCTTCCTACAGTCCCGGGTCCTTTAAGGGTCCGTACTACTCCAGCTCGAATTCAAATTTTACCCCCGCGCGCCTCAACAACGCTCTCGCGCCGGTACTACTCGCGCGCAGATGCATCTATCTCACTCCCGCGATGACCCCGGGCCGGCCGACGCGAGGCTCGGCCGCCAAGTTCACGCGTTATCAATCGATAGGGTAAATAAAGTAGCTAGTAATTTAGACATCAAGAAAGTTATGGCAATAAACAAACTTTTGAGAAAAGTGTGCATATTGTAATGATAATTTACATAAAACTTATAATATATTTATACTCATCCTATTAATATTATAAATGCGAAAGTTTGTGAGTATGTATCGCTGTATGTATGGATGTTTGTTACTCTTTCACGCAAAAACTACTAAATGGATCTGGCTGAAATTTTATACAGGGGTAAATTAGAACCTGGAATAACACATAAGTTGCTTTTTATTCCGGGTTAAGGTTCCCATGGGTTGCAGGAACGGGAACAAAACTTCACGCGGGCGAAGCTACGGGCAGCAGCTTTTTTTTTTTTTTGACCGTGGGGGAAATCCTTCATGGATGTTATGCCGGACTCCTACCGACTAAAACCCCCACGGTATCGCCCAGCAGCCTATAGTTGGGAGCCCCGGGTAAGCCCTCGGAAGGATGTCCCAGGGCTCCCAACTCGTCTAGGGGGTGGTTCAGGTGCTATCCCGCGTCTATGGGGGGTTTTCGGGTATCATCCCGCTTCATAGGAGGGGGAGGCGTGCGTGAGTCCGTCACGTCATGCTGCCGTCATGGGCCTGCTTCTGTAAGGACGATGAGCAGCCAACTCACCGTCCTCAGGCCCCCGGTCATGGAGGCCGATGGTCTTCGGCGAAGACACGTCGGCGGCGTCCAAGCCGCCGACTGCGGAACTCGGGTGGGAGAGTTCTCTCCCGCTCCCGCCCCGCCGCCTCCTTCACGAGCATGACCTGCTCGCAGAAAGAGGCGGCGCAGTCCCACTTACTCCCGCTGGAGACCATGGCTCCCACCATGGTCTCGAGCGAGAGAGTGTCCACGCCCAAACCCACCACGAGGACCTGGCGCTGTTGCGCCCACGCCGTGCACTCCACCAGCGTGTGGAGCGCTGTGTCATCGCTGCGGTCCCCGCAGTGCTGACAACCGGCCGTGGTTTCCCGGTGTCTTCGCCACAGATACCTACCGAAGCTACCGTGCCCGGTAAGCATCTGTGACAACCGGTAGGAGAGAGCACCATGTCTCCTCTCCAGCCACTCGTCCATGACCGGTCTGACGGCCGCGATTGTGGCGAATCCCCCCTTTGGTTGCTCAAGTCGCACCTTCCATGTCTCCACGGTTTCCTGGTGGAGCTGGGACCGCTGGGCCTCGATTTCTCGAGACGCAGGCCATTGGCCCCGCTCCAGCGCCTCCTTGCGCCATTTAAATAGAGACGCAAGGGCTCTCGCTTCCAGGTCCCATGGAGGGGTCCCGGCTAAGAGACATGCCGCCTCACCTGAGATCGTGCGGTATCCCCTTATCACCCTGACGGCCATCGCCCTCTGTGGGCTCAGCAATCTAGCCACATTACTGGCCGTCAGGGTCTCCGCCCATACGGGGGCCCCGTATAGGGCCATACTTCGCACGATCCCCAGGTACAGTCTCCTGCAGGGAGCGTTGGGTCCCCTGATGTTGGGCATCAGCCGTGCGAGTGCAGCTGACACCCCCCTCAGTTTTGGGACCAAACTTCGGAAGTGATGTCCGAAGTTCCACCGGCCATCGAGTACGAGCCCCAGATACTTCATCGAGGGCTCGATGCCGATGCTGACGCCCCCTACCTGTAGGCTGGATCCCGCAGGTGGCCCCATCCGAGGTCCGTGGAAGCACAGAGCCTCGGACTTGTGAAGGGTGACCTCGAGACCCAGCCGCCGTATCCGACCCACGACTTGAGCAACCCCTGCCGTGGCCTTTAGTGCTGCGTCTCGGTGCGTTGCTCCCCGCGCCGTAACGAGGGTGTCGTCGGCGTAACACGTTACGTTCACCCCCCTGAGCAACGGACCACGCAGCACCCAATCGTAACCGATGTTCCACAGGAGTGGCCCTAATACCGATCCCTGCGGAACACCGCACGACACATCCCGCCGACCCGGCCCTAGCCAACTCGGGTAAGTAATGGCCCTCTCGGAGAGATAGGCCCCGACAATTCGACGGAGGTAGGGAGGCACTCCATGGTAGATAAGCGCCTCCCTAACGCAGCTGCGTTAGGGAGGCGCTTATCTACCATGGAGTGCGAGCTCCAGGGCAAGGTGTTGAAGGCGTTGGCGATGTCAAGAGACACCGCCACTATCACCTCACCCTGTGAGACTGCTTCCTCCGTCAGGCCTCTAATGCGCATGATCGCATCCACCGTGGAGCGCCCCTGACGGAAGCCAAACTGGCTATCCGCCAGATCAGGCCCCACGCGTGTGAGATGCCTGACGAGGCGTTGTGCAATAATGCGCTCAAAGAGCTTGCACACCTCGTCAAGCAACACGATCGGCCGGTACCCTGATGGAGAATTTGCCGGCCGCCCCGCCTTTCGGATCAAGACCAGTTTTCCTGTCTTCCAGACCTTGGGAAACTGGCCTTTTTCGAGGCATGCGCTAAAGAGCCCTAGAAGTCGAGGCCCAAGCTCCTCAAGAGCCAGGACCCACGCTCAGCCTGGAATGCCGTCGGGTCCAGGGGCGGTGTTTCTGCGGGATTTAAGCCGCAGTACAGCCGCCCCTAACTCACCCTCCGTGACTACGGGCACGTTGTTCTCACTGCCTTCCGCGCTGGGCGCCTGAGACGGAGCCATGCGCGGAGAAATGTGTTCCTCCGCTCTTGATGGAAACAAGGAGTCCAGGACCACCTCCAGCTGCTCCGGCTGGAGACTCTGGGTCAGTGGGGGCGCCTTAGCGCGTAATTTGCCCCTTACCATAAGGTACGGGTACCCCCACGGGTTGCGCTCCAGAGTCTCTATCAGCTCCTCGCGGCCCAACTTTTTGGACCGCTTGATGGCCGTATGGAGGGCCCTCTTGGCCTCCTTGTACCCACCGGGGAGGCTCGGGGTGTGAAAACCCTCGCTCTCCGTGCTCCATCTAAGGTGACACCAACGGTGGTCCAGCTGCTGGAGGTCATCGAGCGACGCCTCGGCGTCCGAGGACCGGGCATACCGCCCACCGCTGGCGGCACCCGTCGTCGCGTCTTGAGCGACGACGGCTGCACCCAGTGGTGCTCCTGGTCCCAAGCCAAGGCCTCCGCCCCTAAGAAGACGGCACCTAGGGGAGGTGGTGGAGAACGACGTGCCCGTAGTTACGGAGGGTGAGGAACATCGGCTACGATTGGATGCTGCGTGGTACGTTGCTCAGAGGGGTCAGCGTAACGTGTTCCGCCGATGACACCCTCGTTTTTTTTTATCGTGCGATAAATCCCCACGGAGCCGGTGGAGGTGGTTATGTCGAACTCGAACTAAAACGCACGCCGTCCCAAGTCCTTGGTTGCCGGAGGTGAGATTGCCAAAAGCATATCTCTCGCACCCCGGCAGACCCAGGAGGACCATTCCTTTCGAGATGGCCCCCTTCGAGTTGGGGGGACCACAGTGTCCCCATCTAGCCCCGGTTACGGGGAGGCGCACCTTGCGCCGCCACCGCGGCCTGCTTCTGCTAGGGTGACAGGCGGCTCCACCGGTCACCCTAAGGCCAGCGCTCATAGAGGACGGAGGTCGTTCTGCGACCTCCGACGTCCGGTTCGCATGACACCATCATTACGGCGCGGGGAGCAGCGCACCGAGACGCAGCACTAAAGGCCACGGCAGGGGTTGCTCAAGTCGTGGGTTAGACACGGCGGCTGGGTCTCGAGGTCGCTCTTCACAAGTCCGAGGCTCGGTGCTTCCACGGACCTCGGATGGAGCCACCTGCGGGATCCAGCCTACAGAAAGGGGGTGTCAGCATCGGCATCGAGCCCTCGATGAAGTATCTGGGGCTCGATGGCCGGTGGAACTTCGGACATCACTTCCGAAGTTTGGTCCCAAAACTGAGGGGGGCATCAGCCGCACTCGCGCGGCTGATGCCCAACATCAGGAGACCCAACGCTCCCTGCAGGAGACTGTACCTGGGGATCGTGCGAAGTATGGCCCTATACGGGGCCCCCGTATGGGCAGAGAATCTGACAGCCAGTAATGTGGCTAGATTGTTGAGCCCACAGAGGGCGATGACCCTTCAATAGAAACAGATGAATGGAAATTCATAATTACGTACTGTCTATAATAAATATAGGAATACGTATGGTAGTAGTACCTAACTACTGCTATATTTATATTATGATCATTCGGGTTGGTAGGTACTCATGTATTTACAGAAATATTCCGTTTATTCCGAAACTGACCCGAAAACTTGACCCGGTCGCGGGTTAGGTAGAAACTTTAAAAATTTGTTCCGAACGTAACCCTCTTCCTAACCTGACCCGACGGTCTCGTTCCTATCATAACCCGATCTGGCACTTCGCCGTCCGCTGCTGCGGCACGCTCGCTACGCTCCCTCGGCTCATGCGTTGGGGTCACAGTTCTAACCTAACCTACAGAAGTTGGAGTTACCGCACTTCGACTTTCGGCTCTGAGTCGCCCAACCGCGTCGTCCGGCGGAGGTAACAGTCGGTGACCGTTGCTTCCGCTGTGGCCAACCCGGTCATAAGGCCGGTAATTGCGAAGCTCCGCTGCATTGCATCAGGTGTGCAGCGAAGGGCAAGCCGGCCGACCACAGGGTTGGCGCCAAGGCCTGCACCGCGGGGAGGCCGAAGCCTGGAGGCAGGCGCTCCGTCTCCGGTTCGCGGCAGGGCGTGGAGATGGGCGTTCCATAATGGATCCTCAGCTCCGCGTCCTGCAGGCAAATGCGAACCACTGTGTCGATGCTCAGGCACTTCTGCTCCAGAGCATGGCACAGTGGGGCATTAATGTCGCCGCTGTCGCCGAGCCGTACATTCACCGGTTTCTCGGGCCTGCCTGGGAAATCGACCTGGACGGATCGGTGGCACTGGTGCACAACGCTGCTGCCGGCAGCCCCCCCCTTGTTGTCGTGACAAGGGGGCATGGCTGCATGGCGGCACTTATGGGGGAGATAGCGGTCGTGGCAGTATACTTCTCGCCGAACCGAGACCTAGTTGAGTACCAGCAGTGGCTGGATCAGCTGGGCGTCGTCGTCAATACCTGTTACCCTCACCCGGTTCTGGTGCTCGGGGACTTTAACGCCTGGTCTCTGAACTGGGGTTCCCGATGCACTAGACCGAGGGGCAGGGCAGTGGAGAGCTGGGCTGATAGTTTCAGCCTAGTTCTTCTGAATCGCGGGGCCGTCGCCACGTGCGTGAAGAGACGGGGCGACTCAATAGTGGACCTTTCGTTCGCGAGCGCCCCGCTCTCAGGCCGTGTGCAGAGCTGGCGTGTCCTTGAGGAGGTGGAGACAGCGTCGGATCATCTATACATTCGGTTCGACGTCTCTCCCCCCGCGGGTGCCACGCCGGTTACACCGGCTCCACGCGAGCCACGTTGGGTGCTTAAGCGACTGGATCGGGAGGTCCTCCTGGAGGCCGCCATCGTACAGGCCTGGGCCTCTGCGCCGGACAGGCCTGTCGACATAGACGATGAGGCGGCGTGGTTCCGGGAGGCCATGACACGTGTCTGCGACGCGGCTATGCCTAGGGCTCCGCCCTATAATCCGAGGCGTCAGGTCTACTGGTGGTCAGCGGACATCGCGAGGCTGCGACAGGCCTCCGTGATCGCTTTCCGCCGGTGGACCAGATTCCGAAGGAGGCGTAGCCGCCCCGCAGATACGGAGCCCCGAGAGGCGGAGCTTCATGCGGGGTACAGGGAGGCCAGAAAGGCCCTCCGAGTGGCGATAAGGCAGTCGAAGGCTGCAGCTCGTAAGGAGCTGCTGGAGACGCTGGAGCGGGACCCATGGGGGCGGCCTTACCTTATGGTAAGGGGCAAGCTGCGCCCCCGGGCCCCACCGTTAACCCGGTGTCTCCAGCCGGAGCTGCTCGGAGGAGTCGTTGGCTCCCTGTTCCCAGCGCGGGCGGTGGAACATATTCCACCGCAGATGACTCCGCCACCTAGGTCGCCTATGGCACCCAACGTGGATGACGACGACGTGCCCGAGGTCACTTGGGTAGAGCTAGAGCTGGCGGTGCTAAGGCTTAAGGCCAAGAACACCGCCCCGGGACCCGACGGCATTCCAGGCCGAGCGTGGGTCCTAGCTCTAGGCGAAGAAGACGCTCTCGAGCCCCGACTGAGAGGGTTTCTCAGCGCATGTTTGGAGCGAGGCCAGTTTCCGAAGTTGTGGAAGACGGGGAAACCGGTCCTCATCCGAAAGGCGGGACGCCCGGCGGACTCACCGTCCGCCTACAGGCCGATAGTGTTGCTCGACGAGGTGTGCAAGCTTTTTGAAAGAGTGATTGCAAAGCGCCTCGTCGAGCACCTATCCAGAGTGGGGCCTGACCTGGCGGATGGCCAGTATGGCTTCCGCCGGAGGCGCTCCACCGTGGATGCCATCATGCGCGTGGGGACTCTGGTGAAGGACGCCGTCGCTCGGGGCGAGGTGGTGCTGGCGGTGTCACTGGACATCGCCAACGCGTTTAACACCCTGCCCTGGAGCTGCATTAGGGAGGCGCTCGTGTATCACGAGGTGCCTCTCTACCTTCGCCGCATAGTCGGGGCGTATCTGTCGTAGAGAGCAGTCGTCTACCCAAGTGCGACCGGGCTCGGTCGGCGAGAGATGTCGTGCGGTGTTCCGCAGGGATCGGTCCTGGGACCGCTACTGTGTAACATCGGTTACGACTGGGTGCTTCGCGGTGAGTTCGCGGACGGTGCCGCCGTCACTTGTTATGCGGACGACACGCTGGTGACGGCGTGCGGAGCTACATACCGCGAAGCGACCCTGAAGGCCACGACCGCGGTTGCCCAAGTCGTGGAGCGGATGGGTCTCGAGGTGGCTCTGCATAAAACCGAGGCCATGTTCTTTCATGGACCTCGGCGCGTGCCACCGGAGGATTCCAGCCTCATAGTGGAAGACATTTCTATCGGCATCAAGGCCCAGATGAAATATCTGGGGCTCGTGCTTGACGGCCGGTGGAACTTCGGGGAGCATCTCCGAAGACTGGCCCCCAAATTGAAGGACACAGCTGCCGCTTTGGGGCGGCTGCTGCCCAACATGAGGAGGCCGGATGACTCCTGCAGGAGACTCTATGCGGGAGTCGTGCGGTCCATGGCCCTATATGGGTGCCCAATATGGGCGGACACCCTGACAGTTCACAATGCGCGTCTGCTGCGTGGACCGCAGCGTGCAATGGCCAGCAGGGCCATTAGGGGGTACCGCACGATATCCTTCGAGGTGGCGAGTCTCCTTGCCGGATCCCTACCGTGGAACCTGGATGCGAGAGCCCTTTCGATGCTATATCGGTATCGTAAGGAGGCGCGGGAGCAGGGACGGGAACCCGAGCCCGAAGAAATTCGGGCCGTGAGGTCTCAGCTCCACAGGGACATGGTAGCGGAATGGGAGCTACGACTTGGGCGACCAAGCGCAGGGCACGCCGTTATAGCGGCGGTAAGACCCATCATGGAGGAATGGCTAGAGAGGCCACACGGCAGCCTCTCGTACCGGCTGACGCAGGTGATTACCGGACACGGGTGTTTCGGGAGTTCCCTGTGTCGGATCCGGAAGGAGCCAACGTCCGAGTGCCATCACTGTGATGCGAGCGAGGACACAGAGCTGCACACGCTGACCGAGTGCCCGGCGTGGGACACGCCGAGGCGGGTCCTAGTGGCGGCTCTAGGGGTGGGAGTCCTCACACTCGTCACATTGCTCACAGCGATGGTACGATGCGCAAACGCTTGGGGTGCGGCCGCCTCCTTCTGCGAGCAAGTAATGCTCGAGAAGGAGGCGGCCGGTCGGGTCCGGACCAGACTCCGGGCCCGGGAAGCCCGTGCAGAGCGAAGGCGAACCGGACGTCGGAGGTCGCGGAACGACCTCCGTCCTCCATGAGCGCTGGCCTGGGGGTGACTGGTGGAGCCGCCTGTCACCCTAGCAGAAGCAGGCCGCGGCGGCGGCGCAAAGTGCGCCTCCCCGTAACCGGGGCTAGATGGGGACATTTTGGTCCCCACAACCCGAAGGGGGCCATCTCGAAAGAGATGGTCCTGGGTCTGTCGGGGTGCGAGAGATATGCTTTTGGCAATCTCACCTCCGGCAACCAAGGACCCAAGATGGCGTGCGTTTTAGTCGGTTCGAGTCCGACATAATCACCTCCACCGGCTCTGTGGAGGTGGTATCCGTGGGGATTTATCGCACGATAAAAAAAAAAAAAAAAAAAAAAAACCGCGTCGTCCGTCGCGTCGTCGCAGTGAGCGACCTGTAGTAGCCAGGACCTGCCTGAAAGACTTGGGCTGCTACTGTAAGATTATTTTTGTCGATACATAGGCAGGTATGCCTATTTCAATCCAAATTTTTGAAATAGGTAGGTTTTTACTGACCTATTTATTACTTTCTACTAATATAGTACCTATTGCAAATTGTTATGTACAGTATAAGCTACTTAGGTAGGTTGATTAGATACTTACTATAATAATAAATAAATAAATATTCCACAACATTCTACACAGCGCTATCTAGACCCATGGTAAGCTTAATTAGCTTGTGTTATGGAATCTAGAATGCGGATAAACATACTTAGATACTTTTTTGTATGTACATAAATATTATACATAGAAACACTCAGACCAATGCAAATAGCCATATTCATGCATACAAATATTTGCACTGAGCGGGGATCGAAACCGCGCCTCCTGCGTAGCAGTCGCGTTCACTAACGCTATTTTTTTTATCGTGCGTAAAATCCCCACGGATACCACCATCACGGAATCATCATCAATACATACATATTATACATAGAAACACCCAGATCAATGCAAATAGCCATATTCATGCATACAAATATTTGCACTGAGCGGGAATCGAACCCGCGCCTCTTGCGTGGCAGTCGCGTGCACTACCACCACGCCACAGAGGCTGTCTACATAATACATCATTCATATGTTTTAATATTTTTTTACGCCAACATACACTTTTCCTCTTTCAGTTTACTTTATTACCCATTTCGCCTGTCAAAAGATAGGTACTTCAATACTTTCGTATCGTCTATCGTAATCGTCTGCGCAGAGCGCGTGCGACACAAGTTCCCCGTATGATAGCCGAAGCAACACTGAGGAGGAGGCCGGGCGGCAGGGCGGTTCTAAGTTTAATGGTATCGCTTGAGTAAAAATTTAGATATTTGCTCGTTACGCAGAAACCAATGTATATTTGTAAAATTTGAAACACATAATGTCTCTTAACCACTAAACTGCAATTTATTGTGTAAGTTTAGTGATCCTATTTTGCGTAATTAATCCATAATATCGTTTTATTTGTACGGTTTAGAGGTAACTTTGCAATGGTTTTCTATCAAGAAAATTTTACGTAATCGTGTTTTTGCCACACATAAACATTAGTATATATCCTCAACTTTACCACAAATGAATTAAAAAGTCCATGCTTTAGAACTTTTGATATTATACACGTTTATGCTATGTCATTTGAGGTAGTACGGACTCTTAAGTGGGGCGTGAAAAGGCATCTGATGAGGCCGTCAAGCTGAGTGCCACCACTGTTAATATGGTACATGTTTACGATGGTGTCAGCTTAACATCAGGCGAGGTGAAGTTAAATTCACGTGTCCTATAAAAAAACCTAAAAGCCGATACCCCTGGGAACCGATTGTGAACCCATTCATTTATTCAATTTAGGCACATAAAGAGCACATAATTATGAACGTCAGAATTGTACAAGGTCAGTCATATTAAAAATAAATAAAATAAATCATTGGAAAATGATTCTTTCCCTGGTTCGGTAGGTTGGTTCTACTGAGAAGATACCAGTGATACTGGACTGTATGTATATCTCTTTGCCTACACAGGACCACACGTGCAGGGCTTATTATGTCACCCGCATACGGTGCAGAATATTCCATCAAGAACCAAGCGGTTCGGTGACTCATACCTAAACAACACCATTAAGACCTGGAACCCCTGCCAGCTCACGTGTTTCCTTCTTCCTATTGTCCCGGGTCCTTTAAGCGGGGCGTGAAAAAGCATCTGATGAGGCCCTCAAGCTGAGTGCCGCCATTGTTAACATGTTACGTGACCTTCTTTCCAGAGGTCATATTGATATTATGTCCTAAATGTGTAAATAAATAAATATTCCACAACATTCTACACAACGCTATCTAGACCCATGGTAGGCTTAACTAGCTTGTGTTATGGAATCTAGAATGCGGATAAACATACCTACTAAGTAAGGCCAACGAAGCGAGAGAAAGGTAAACGAAGTTTCAGCGGCTCTAAACATTTAATACTTCAAGTGCATTCCAGACAGGAATGAAATTGCTCATAAGATGGCAGATCTGACAGTTTAGAACCGCTTTACTGTACTATAAAACACGAAACGACAGCTGTCACTCGGCCATTGTCGCGTACATGTCACATGGGCGACAAAGACAGATAAAAGAATCGCTAGTTATCGCAACGTAACTCAGTAATGGTCGCTTTGTGTACCCTTTTCTCTAGTCTCGTTGGCTTTACTTTAGATATTTTTTATTTTTTGTAAATACATACATTACTCAGAAACACCCAGACTAATGCAAATAACCATATTCATGCATACAAATATTTGTACTGAGCGGAGTTCGAACCCGCGCCTCCTGTGTGGCAGTCGCGTTCACTGCCACCACGCCACAGAGGCTGTCAGAAGTGTATTACCTGGAAAGGCTGTGACAGGAACCGCTGGATCTTGCGAGCGCGCGCCACGGTGAGCTTGTCGTCCTCAGAGAGCTCGTCCATGCCCAGGATGGCGATGATGTCTTGGAGAGACTTGTAGTCCTATTGAACAGCAATACTATTATAATTACCCAACTGCCGAAGGAAGGAGGGTAATGTTTTTCGAGACTATGTATGTATGTATGTCCATTTATTTGGTACGGCCTACAGCCTGAACGGCTGACGGATTTGGACATGTGAGGTGTCATTTGATTCGCCGTGATTGTGTGAGTGACACCAGGTATATTAAATTTTCGAGAAAATTAAAATGGCGGATTTTTGGTGCCAAAACGTATGTTGTCAAAAATATTTTTGACTAAAACTTATTTTAGACTTAAATTTCATCAAAATCGGTTCAGAGGTTTAGGTGTGAAAGTGTAACATACAGACAGACAGAGTTACTTTCGCATTTATAATACTAGTTAACTTACGTGCGGCTCCGCCCGCGTTGATGTCGGTTTTTGCGACCAAACATAGCCTATGTCCTTTCCCAAGGTCTAATCTACCCCTATCCAAATTTGATCAAAATCTGTTCAGTGGTTTCAGCGTGAAAGCGTAACATACAGACAGACAGACAGAAAGAGTTACTTTCGCATTCATAATACTAGCTAACTTAGGTGAGGCTCCGCCCGCGTAGAAGTCGGTTATCGCGACCAGACATAGCCTATGTCCTTTCCTAAGGTCTAATCTACCCCACCCCTATCCCAAATTTCATCAAAATCGGTTTAGTGGTTTAGGCGTGAAAGCGTAACATACAGACAGACAGGCAGATAAGTTACTTTCGCATTTATAATATTGCTCGTTAGGTATATCGTCTGCGTATGTTTCCGTCAGTCGCCTCTTACGACACCCTTCGGATCAGATGGGTGGTGACATTGTATTATTTTTCCGTCACCACACGATAATAATAAGAACCCTATAAGTACCTGTAATATCTTCTGCACACCTCTTGCGACCCCATAATGTTCAACTCCAATGATATTAGGGTCCATGACCCGGGAGGTGGAGTCGAGGGGGTCGACAGCTGGGTACACCCCCAACTCGGCGATGGCTCGGGATAACACCGTGGTCGCGTCCAAATGGGCGAATGTGGTGGCCGGGGCAGGGTCTGTTAGGTCATCAGCTGGCACGTAAACAGCCTGTGGAGAAAAGAAATAAAGAAACCTATTAGGTGGGATCGAATACATAGGGAAAAATTAATCTTCTCGGACGGGACTCGAACCCGTAGTCTTTCCCTTACAGGGGCTAGTGGATGTAGCTCTAAATGAAACATGCCGGATAATAACTGGCTGCCTCAAGCCGACCCCGGTAGGGCTGCTATATCCACTGGCTGGCATCGCACCCCCCAATATCCGAAGATGCGTGGCGTCGTCCGTGGAGAGGGGCAAGCTGGAGTCGGACGGGCGACACCCCCTTAGTGGTCACTCTCAAGTGCCACTAAGGCTGAAAAGCCGCAGGAGTTTCTGGGCGTGCGTTGGCGCAATTGTCGGTGACCCCTCTCAAGCCAGAACCGAACACTGGAGAGCACAGGGTCCACTACCAACCCTTTTGGTCGCGCTTTCGGAGGAACTCCCGCCTGGACATGATCTGCCCTGGACCAGATGGAAGTCTTTAAACAGACTCCGGACTCGGGTTGGCCGAAGTAAGCAATGCCGGGCCAGATGGGGGTTCTCGGAGGGGGTGGACCTGCGATGTGAATGTGGAGTTACTCCACAGACAATGGCCCATCTGTTGACATGTGCTAAATGCCCATACACATGTACACCGCAGGACCTCATGTGCGTCTCCGAGAACGCCATAGGTGGCAGCACACTGGGAGAAGATAATTTGAGGACCGAGGCGCCATCGCCACGATAGAAGAAGAAGGGGGAATGCCTTGACCAATTCGGTTACCGAGACACGCCCGATGCGATAAAAATTTATCTTCTATTTATCCGTTCTTACGGCGACGGTGGAGTCATCTACCGATCTTCTTACGAACTATCGGAACCAATGAATGATGTTACAGTCATTTTTAAACATTGATTTTTGATAACTCCACCCAAATACTTGAATGAATTTTACAGCATTAAGTATGCTGTAAAATTCATTCAACTTATTAGATGGGAGTTTTTCTGCTGTCAGTGGAAAAAGCCAAAGGCTTGTCCTGCTTTCTTTCCTGCACTGACAGCACACAAACTTTCTGTTCAAGGTTGGCGGTACGAATATGCTCTATTGCAAACGTCCATAGGCCATTGGTTTCCATCAGGTGGGCCGTGTGCTTGTCACTATTTATTTCTTTATTTATTAATATTTATTTGGGAGACCAACAGCTACAATACAAAAATATACACATTCAAAAATACGTGACAGACAGCCAATTATAGGTCTCCATGAATAGAGCTAGTGCAATATAAAATGACAGTGAACACAGCATAACATAACATAACATTAACTAACGCCTGTATTTCCCGAAGGGGTAGGCAGAGGTGCTAGCACCCACATTTCGCCAGTTTATGTAGGTATAGGTCCCTATGTAATAAGTGGCGAGCCTATTGCCATTAACCGGGCATTTATAAACCTGCGATAAATACACACATAACTTCGAAAAGCGTCGAAAAGTCATTGGTGTGCCATGGTAATCCTGGGATCGAGCCAGAGACCTCGTCTCAGCAGTCCATTACCCATACCACTAGGCACTAGACACAGTATGACAGCATTATAAGTGCAAGTAAAAAATATAGGTACATATGCATTAGAGTAGGATGTCCTAAGTAAATATCCAATCCACTTATTTCACCAGAAGAAATTGAGGTTCAAAAGAAGGTTGAGAAGAACCACCTATAACTAGACTATAATATATATAGCAACTATGATCCAAACTTAATAATGGACCGTTCTTTCCTGTGTCGGGAGCATTTATAAACTATAAAACTTTTATAAAATGACGAAGGTCTGCGGTTGAGGTTCTAATAGTATAAAAAATGGGTGTACTGTATGCGGTACCTGCACACTGGTGATGGAGCCGGTCTTGGTGGTGGTGATCCGCTCCTGCATGGTCCCCATGTCGGTGGCCAGGGTCGGCTGGTAGCCCACCGCGGACGGGATACGGCCCAGCAACGCTGATACCTGTGGTCCAAAACATTCACTTAATCTATTAGTCTATTGCATCATTATCCATCCCTGCCAGCTCACGTGTTTCCTTCTTCCTACAGTCCCGGGTCCTTTAAGCGGGGCGTGAAAAAGCATCTTATGCTACAGATGCAAATGCGAAAGTAACTTTGTCTGGCTGTCTGTATGTTACGCTTTCACGCCTAAACCACTGAACCGATTTTGATGAAATTTGGTATAGGGGTAGATTAGACCACGAGAAAGGACATAGGCTATGTTTGGTCGCGATAACCGACATCCACGCGGGCGAAGCCACGGGCAAAAGCTAGTATTTTAATAAATCTTTCAATTTAGCGCAGTCCACAGCTGGAAATAGGCCTCTCTCAATGTTGGGAACACCTAATACAGTTAATATAAATCCGAGTAGAAATAACATGGTACTAGATTACGGGAGCGGTGTCAAACATACAAATCGGTCAATTGCACACTGATTTATTTCTATTGAGAACATGCACGCAGCGGGCACACCTGCACACCTGTACAATAGCATAATGTGTAGGTAAACACATACATAACAGTATCCTTACCTCAGAGCCCGCCTGCGTGAACCTGAAGATATTATCGATGAACAGCAGCACGTCCTGCCCCATTTTGTCCCTGAAGTGCTCGGCCACAGTCAGGCCCGTCAAGGCTACGCGCGCCCTGGCACCCGGCGGCTCGTTCATCTGACCGTACACCAGCGACACCTAGGAATGTTGGGATGGTGTTAATACCAGAGACAATGAACATTTCAAAAGGAAAGCCGGTGGAAAAAAGTTTTTATCGATCTAGTTTGTCATGTACCATGCGACCCATTAGGAAGCCGGCAGGAATCGTCTTGTAGGGATATTTTTCCTTTTTTTTTTATGGGCATAGGACACGTCAATTTGACTTCACCTCGCGATTTTGAGGTACGGAACCCTAAAAAGAGATACTATCTTAGATACCCTATGCCACGCGGTGGGAGTGGTTGTGTCGAACACGAGCCGACTCGAACCGCACATCGTCACTGGTCTTCAGATACACATACCTTTTTTTTCCGTGCGGAAATCTCCTCGGATACATCCCCCGGTTAAGGTTATGTCCTACTCGAACCGACTAAAACCGCACACCGACTGAGGTACGGTGTGCTAGGCCAGAGGTGAGGTTGACCTCGACATATCCCTCGCACCCCGGCTGACCCAGGGCCATCCCTCACGGTCTGGCCTTCCCCCGACTCGCCCCCGGAATGGGGAGGCGCCACCGTGGCAGATACACATACCTAGGGGTATAAGATTTCCTAAGACATATCTTGTGTTTTGTATATTTCGAACGTACCTTAGAAGTCTTGTAATCATCTGTGATGACTCCACCGACCTTCATTTCGTGGTACAGATCGTTGCCCTCTCGCGTCCGCTCACCAACGCCGGCGAACACCTGGTTTAAAATTAATTTAATAGGCCAGGAGCTAAGGCGTCGTAAGGAAGGTATTAACTATGGAAGTGGAGGGCTACAAGGGGAGAGAAAGACCTAAAAGGAGGTGGATGGATTAAGAAGGCAGTGAGGTGAAGTTGAAATGACTGCAACTAAAGTAAAGCCAACGAGACGAGAGAAAAAAGGTAAACAAAGCGACCGTTACTGAGTTACGAAGCGATAACTAGCGATTACTTTCTCTGTCCTTGTCGCACATGTCACACGTACGCGACAATGGCCTAGCGACAGTTGTCGTTGCTTGTTTCATAGTACAGGTCAGCAGTCAGCACAGCGGTTCTAACTGTCGGATCCGCCATCTTATGAGCAATTTCATTGCTGTCTGGAATGTGCTTGAAGTGATACTTAATTTTGCAACCGCTGAAACTTTGTTTACCTTTTTTCTCTCGCTTCGTTGGGTTTACTTTAGAGTTGAATAGAAAAAAAACACAAATGTTGCGCCGACCCCAAATAAACTTGGGATAAGGACAGGAGGATGAGATCAGGCGATACAGGTAGTTGAATATGCAAAATGTGAGGACCTCGTTAGAAGAAACATACATTACAACCAGAAACGGTGCGCACTGTGAGTTATGAGAGAAATTTCATCCCACGCACGCTCAAGCTGTGGAATGAACTCTCTTTTTTTTATTATCATGCGATAAATCCCCACGGATACCACCCCCACGGAGCCGGTTATATCGGCTTCGAACCGACCAAAACGCACGCCGTCTTGGGTCCTTGGTTGCCGGAGGTGAGATTGCCGAAAGCATATCTCTCGCACCCCGGCAGAGTGCAATGAACTCCCTGCTGTGTTTTTCCAAGTTTTTTTTTTGTACAGGACACGTCAATTTGACTTCACCTCGCCATGCAATGTAGGATTCTTCAAGGGTATTAGGTTTCTTAAGGGTCGGCAGCACGAGTGTGCACACTACCATAGGGCAATGTAACCATATTCCATTAGATGAAAGTTGAAAGAAAATGTCAACTAACAAATGGTGAGCGACTCGTAGGTGGACGAGTTAGGAAAGTGGTCAATTTAGGAAGTGGACGAGTTAGGAAAGTGGTCGAGTTAGGAAAGTGGACGTAGTATTTCAGAGGGGAAAAAATGACAACTAAGAAATGGTGAGCGACTCGTAGGTGAACGAGTTAGGAAAGTGGTCAATTTAGGAAGTGGACGAGTTAGGAAAGTGGACGAAGTCGTTCAGAGGGGAAAGAAAATGTCAACTAAGATATGGTGAGCGACTCGTAGGTGGACGAGTTAGGAAAGTGATCAATATAGGAAGAGGACGAGTTAGGAAAGTGGACGAAGTCGTTCAGAGGGGAAAGAAAATGTCAACTAACAAATGGTGAGCGACTTGATGATGGCTACTTACGGAGAATCCTCCGTGAGCCTTGGCCACGTTGTTAATCAACTCCATGATCAGTACAGTCTTGCCGACGCCCGCTCCCCCGAACAGACCAATCTTGCCACCTGCCAGGTATATAATAGTGAAAACTGTGTCGATATAGAACTTCCAAACAAGAGATTGCATGTTCTATCAGTGCTAAGGCTTATAAAATACTAAATTAAAGCCAACGAAACGAGAGAAAAAGGTAAACAAAGTGTCAGCTGTTCCAAACATTTTTATTTGAAAATTATTACGTATCACTTCAAACTCATTCCAGAATGAAATTGCTCATAAGATGGCGGAGCAGACAGTTTAGAGCCGCTATACTGACAGCTTTCCTGTACTACGAAACACGTAACGACAGCTGTCTCGCTCGGCTATTATCGTGTACGTGTGACATGTGGGACAAGGACAGAGAAAATAATCGCTAGTTATCGCAACATAACTCAGTAATAGTCGCCTTTGTTTACCTTTTTTCTCTAGTCTCGTTGGCTTTACTTTACCAAAAAAAAAGATATCCCACCTTTGACGTAAGGCGCCAGAAGATCCACCACTTTGATACCGGTCACCAGAATCTCCTGGTCCACCGACATGTCCACGAAAAGAGGCGCCTCGGCGTGTATGGGCGCGTACACGTCCGTCGTTATAGGGCCACGCTCGTCTGACAGAAGTATGGAACTAATTAGTCTCTTAGAACATGGATCCTCCATCTCTTCCTATAGTTTTCGTAAAAGGCGACTAAGGGTTGTTCTTCATCCGACAGTTAACATACAGCGTTGGTAGTTTAGTGGTTAAGGAGTCGGCCTTACGATCGAAAGGTCCCGGGTTCGAATCCTGGCCATTACACTACCGACGTAAAATCACTCCTAATATTCTTTAAAAAAAAAGAAAAAACAATGGGCTCACCCCCTATTAATACGTAAATTGGCAAAAAGTGGATCACACTACACACTTACCTATCGGTTCACCAATCACGTTCATGATCCTGCCCAGCGTGGGCTCCCCCACCGGAATGGTGATAGGTGCCCCCGTGTCAATGATGGGCTGGCCCCTCACAAGGCCCTCGGTACCGTCCATGGCAATAGTGCGGCAGGCGGACTCCCCCAGGTGTTGGGCCACTTCCAGGATTAGGCGGGGTGCTGTAGGAATGTTGTATGAAATTGAAAGAAGCTCGTGAAGACAGAAGAAAATGATTGAAAGCCGTCGTCTCTGCCTACCCCGCCCGGAGGAAAATTGGCGTGAGCATATTGCACGTATTATGTGCTTCTATACAATATTATAAAGATGAAAGATTTGTATGTTAGTAATGTACGTAACGAATTAACTCAAAAAATGCTGGACCAATTTCAAAAACACTTTTCCATAAATAGTTATTTAATCAGTAGGTACTAATCACTAAGTAAAATAGGGTGTAAAGCTCCACGCAACTATGCAATGGTAATCATAAATCCGGTAGATGACATACATTATTTTATTATAGGCACATTATAAAGGTTAAACTTGTGTGTCAAGTGTCAATTTATCAGAGGAAGTTTGAAAGTTGCACCAATCACAGAAAAACTACGAGGAAATCGTTTGTCCTGGGTTGGACATGTAATGCGAAAGTAAAGTCGTAAGGAAGGTATTAACTATGGAAGTGGAAGGCTACAAGGGGAGAGGAAGACATAAAAGGAGGTGGGTGGACTGTGTGAAGGATGATATGGTTAAGAAGGGAGTGAATGTTGAAATGACTGCAACTAGAGATGAATGGAAGAAACACACATGTTGCACCGACCACAAATAGACTTGGGATGGCAGGAGGATGATGATATTATAAAGAGGTACAAAAACAAATACGAGCGAAGCTGGGCGAGAAGAGTAAGACGAACACAAGGTATAATTCCACATAATTAGTTTAATATAATCTAAGATGGGGAATACTTACTGCGTCCAGGCACTTCAAGCGCGTTCAGAATAGGCGGCAGATTCTCGTCAAACTGGCAATCCACGACAGCACCGATCACTGCACCAAACGATGTCATTATCAATATTCTTAGATAAGTCTATACATCCAGAATGTCTCTGAATTAATAATTTGAACTCGAACCACCCGGAGTTCATCACACATTTAAAATCATCATTATCATCCTCCTTGTGTTAGTCCCGACCGCACCCGACAACGCCTTCTCGGAGTCCGTGGTCCGCTTAAATATGATGCGGCTTGGTTTTTCGCGCTATATTGGGAGCGACAACAATCTGACCTCTGAACCTGAGTTGTGGTTAGTGGCCAACGACTGACAGTTGTTCAGGGCCTCGACTCTGCTAAAACCAAACCACAGTGGTGCCACCGCCGATGCAGAAAATGGCATTAAATAATAGACTATAAGGCGATGCTCTTAAAGTTCAAAATTAAATGACTTTTAGCAGAGTAATTGAAAAGTATAATGAAACTGTTTTCATTTTATTTTGGACTTTAAGCGTATAGAAATAAAGTCTAAAATTTAATGAAATTTTTGCAATGACTGTGGCACCACAGTGGTGTAGCTTTAGCAGAATTGGCCAGGTCGCCCATATACGCCTCCGTCTAGACTTAACGTTTATTGACAGCCGGGAGCGACTTATCGTGTCCTATGAAGCACTGAAGCGTTCAAATGAAATACTAAGCTGTTAGGTACCCATCCAAAAGGCATTGAAAACAAAAATACCTACGACCCCCTCGGGTGCAGTACCAACAAATGACAAAACATAATCATAATCATAATCATAATCATAATCATAATCATAATCATAATCATAATCATAATCATAATCATAATCATAATCATAATCATAATCATAATCATAATCATAATCATAATCATAATCATAATCATAATCATAATCATAATCATAATCATAATCATAATCATAATCATAATCATAATCATAATCATAATCATTTATTTGTGGAACATAGGTTAGAACATAGGTTAAACGTACAAGTTGCTTGTTTGTCCAATTGTCAAAATGTACAAAAGATAAAAGTACACAAATGCGTGAATGTTAAAATAAACAAATGACTAAACAATAACATGTTATAAACCGCAAGCGTCAAACCGTATTAATGCAAAAATGTTCAAAGTGCTTGGTGGAGCGCTTATGTACTTTCTTAATTATTTCCCACATAATTTAATTGTATTTCAATTTTTGTAATTTAAAAAAACCGCTTCTGTGATCGAATAATGTTTGAGTATTGGCGCTCATTTGTTGACCACTTAGTGTTGAAGAAGGCCAATAGATGGCGCTGTGCACAGATTTTTCGAACTATACTTTGAGACTGAAGTTCCTACGAGCGACACTCTCAAAATTCACGGCGGATCATCTCCCCGCCCGTTTTTTTTCCTGTTGCTTCACCCGCTGCCGCTCCGAACGGAAGTTGAGTACTTCAACTCCTCGTTTCTTTTTCTGTGTAATTCTATAAGTTCCTTTGGCCACATTCTCAAGTCAGTATAAGTGAAGTGTATCGGAAGAAAACGACTCACTCAAGAAAGTCACCGGCCGGTCGACACCTACCTACCCACCAGCACGTGCCAGGAACCACGCCTGTCTGCAGCTGAATCCTCACGAGGTGGAACTCAGGTCAGTGCCGGTTCTCTTGCGTTTTCATTCATAGAAGCGGTCACGTGTATTTTCTTTTTATTACAACCAAACTTCAGGTCACAGGTTCTTACACGCTCTGTGTGCAAACACACCAGTGGTCGGACTATTTACACGTCCTACCAGTGCTTGATTATCCCCGTGTCAAAATGTACAATTGTTAAAAACTTTAAGTTCTCGATTCTGCCATTGTGCGACAGATATGCAGTGATTTTGTGAAATATGTGGATATTTAAACACTACACATAGTGTGACATGTGACCAGGGTCCAAAATTAAATGACAAAAGTTTCATTACACTCTTTTATTCACTCTGCTAACAGTTATTTAATATTGAACTTTAAATACATCGCTTTAAAGTCTAGCCCTGGGACATCCTTCCGAGGGCTTACCCAGGGCTCCCAACTATAGGCTGCTGGGCGATACCGTGGGGGTTTTAGTCGGTAGGAGTCCGGCATAACATCCATGGAGGATTTCCCCCAAGGTCAAAAAAAAAATCGCTTTAAAGTCTATAATGTATTGCCGATTTTTGCAATCTCTGTGGTTTGACTATAGTTTTGCTTTAGTAGAATCGAGGCCCTGGACAGTTGAATATTGCAGCACTCGTTCCTTAAATCATTTACACATTTAGACTATAGGGTAATTGCATCAGTCGTTCCTGATATCATTTACACATTTTGACCATGGGGTATTCAGTCATGGAAACATTCCGACTAAAGGTCATTTTGTCTCTTGCATGTTGTACATTTTGACAATTGGACAAACAAGCAACTTGTACGTTTTGTCATTTGTAGAACTGCACCCGACGGGCCTACGACATGCCTAACCGAATGGAGTAAATACAGAAAGTGTGACTGACCAGCGATGATCTGTCCCTTGGCGCCCCCTCCGGCGGTGGGGGGCCGGCCCGGCAGCGAGGGCGGCGCGCCCGACGGGCTGTCCTTGCCCGACGGCGTCTTCGTCGGCTTGCCCTTCGGCTTCGGGGTGCCGGCTTGCGCGGTCGACGTGTGGAGCTGACGGAGAGAGATTACTTACGTTGTTTTTCAATCACATAATCTTATTTATTTAGACACTTAAAGGCATAATATTTAACATGATGCAAGAGTAGGTAATGTTAAAATTACTTAAGACACTTTGCCAATAACAAAGTTCCCAGGCATGTATTTTTTTTAAAGAATATTAGAACCGAAGTAACTAATATTCCCTCTAACCCTCCAACTAAGCTTAATTTGCTTGTCCTAGGAGTTGGTACACGTCGGTAGTGTAATGGCCAGGATTCGAACACGAGACCTTTCGATCGTAAGGCCGACTTTTAGAAGCGTCGGTAGCTTAGTTGTTTAACAACTAACAACAACTAACAACTAAAAACAAACAACAACAAAAATAACAATTAACAACAATCTAAAATTGCGTTCACCTTACTTAATACTTACATAATTAGACGTCTAATCATAGACAGGAATGTTAATTTAACAGAATATGAATGACTTGAACAATATTTTTAAAAATGACAAATTGGTATCATCATTGGATCGAGAATATTTTTTTAAACATTTTTCGATAGGTGGAAGATGTCAATGTCATCGAAGTTATTATCTTCATCCTTGAGTTAGTCCATCGCATCCGAGACCAACACTTCGGAGTCAGGGATTCGATTTGGGAACATACCATCGCCATAATAACCTCGTATTGTGTTCCCGGCGGTGAGTAAGGTAGCCAGAGCTCACTGGAGAGCTTGTGTGCTGTCAGTAGGAAGACCAAAGGCTTGTCCTACTTTGTCTTCTGTACTGACGGCACAGAAACTCTGCTCCAACAGGGTCGGCAGCGCGAGTGTGACTTTCTATTGCACTTTTCCATAAGTCCATGGTAACCACTTTCCAACAAGAGGGCCGTAAGCTTGTCTGTCACTTAAATCTTCTATAATATAAAAATGAATCACTAAATGTGTTAGTAAGCGCATAACTCAACAATGCCTGGACCAATTTGGCCAATTCTTTTTTTTAAATGTTTGTTGAAGTTCAAGGATGGTTTTTTTACGACGAGAAAAATTCGGATAATTGCCGGAAAAGCCGTAAATAGCCCTTCTGTCACGAAATAGGCATGGAATACTAGGCTCACAGAAACTTTTTTCTCGGAAATTGGTATATATAGGTACCTATGAGTTGCGAGAATGGAATCAAGTTCCACACGAGCGAAGCCGGGGGAATCAGCTAGTGATATTATAAAAAAGAGATGGATTCGTTACGTTACTATAAAAATCATTAAACCACCAAGTCAGCGAGCGAACCTTTCTGAAATGTGTTTGAAAAGATTTGCAAGCGCCAGTCTTCAGGAACGGCTGTTTGATATCACTCGTCAGCTCCGCACCGTCGCATCCGTTCCCATTGTCAGCAATTGGCGGCGGTCTGGGGGGAGGCTTGGCAGTCGCCTTCTTAAAAGTAACTGTGTGTGTCTCGGTCGGAGGGCTGATTTGGGCTCTGAAATGCAAATAAGTAAAGTAAAGCCAACGAGACGAAAGAAAAAAGGTAAACCATGCGACCATTACTGAGTTACGTTGCGATAACTAGCGATTATTTTCTCTGTCCTTTTCGTACATGTCACACATACGCGACAATGGCGTAGCGACAGCTGTCGTTGCGTGTTTCGTAGTACAGGAAAGCTGTCAGCACAGCGGTTCTAAACTAACAGATCCGCCATCTTAAGAGCAATTTCATTCCTGTCTGGAGTGCGCTAAGTGTTTGGAACCGATGAAACTTTGTTTACCTTTTTTCTCTCGCTTCGTTGGCTTTACTTTATAAGAATCGGCTTTCATTGCAGTCTAAATATGAAAGGGCCGGTCAGGGTGGAAATAGTATGCCAAAAACCTATGGGAAGAGGCCTATGTCCAGTCGTGAACTGCAATATGCTAATTGACCTACCCGATGCATGAGGTTGTGAACTGTCTCCTCGCGGGTGTGAGGATGGCTCTTGTGCTCGGCTGACTTTGCTGATTTGGGTTCAAATCCAACATCGCGAGGAGGTCTTGCGTTACATCATGTTCAGCTCTTTCTGGAACCGAAATAATATCTGTGCAGTTAGATTCGAGTCTCACTGAAAGAGGAGCGATCAGCAACAGTTTCAGGCCAAATGTTACAAACGATTTTCAATCTTATGTACGTCAGAAAAAGTTCATAGTCATTTATAGGCAAAGGCAGGTCCGTTGTCCCTCCTCTGCGAGTTTTCTAGCAACTCATTCTAGTAACAAATTCCAGCCGTCGTCGTCTTCCGAACCTCTCGCAACAAATTTGAGGTCGATTTTACTATAAGCTTCGATATTTTCCTTAAAGCCAATGCCTCTGACCTTACAACCCACTAGCAATATCAAAGTTCTGTTCTCTTGTACTTCAAAATTTAGTCCAAATTTTGAAGTCTTGAACATAATTATTACGAGCCTCGGCACCCTCCTGTCAGCAATTTTGAATCTGCTTTTTTATATAGGACACGTCAATTTTACTTCACCCGATTTTAAGCTAAAGGCAAAGTCCCGGAAAGAGGGTCACCATCGTAAACATGTACCATGTTAACAGTGGTGGCACTTAGTTTGACGGCTTCATCAGAATGATGCCTTTTCACGCTGCGCTGAAAGGACCCGGGACTATAGGAAGAAAGAAACACGTGGGCTGGCAGGGAGTTCCAGGTTTTAATGGTGCGGCATAGGAATGAGTCACTGAAACGCTCACTGCGTTCACTTATAAAGATGACTGGACATGGTGCACTTACCGTTTGCAGATAATCCACTATCAGCACTTTTGACCAACATCTTTTCAAGGTGGTCGGTGCATGTGGGCTTGCCGACGAGATCTCTCATATGGAGAGAAGACACCAGCGCCCTGGGGTCTGTGGAGCATGTTCAAAAATAAACATCTATCTAAACGTACGACGGCTAAACAAGAGTCGCGGGTTCGAACCCCTTCAGTGGAGAATATTTGTAAGTAGCAGTTGGATTTTCATACCACCTCACCTCAGCTTGTTTAGTATAACGACCGGCAAATTTCGTGACAATGTATTGTCTTTGGATGTACGCGGGGCGCGACGGTGGAGGCGCGCTAATCAACCAATTAGATTACCTTGACTTAGACCTTCAAGAAAAGAGCGTACTCTCTTTTGAAAGGAAGACTACGCACTTGTGACTCCTCTGGTGTTGCGGGTGTCCATGGGCGGTGGTGATCGCTTCCATCAGGCGATCCGTCTCCATATTCCATAAAAACCAATCGCGGGCATACCGGCTCGTAAGCTCGCGTCATTGACCGACCTAGCCTTTATCCCTGGAGGGTTGGGCAGAGGTGAATAACACCTCATTTCACCAGTCATTTTATTTGGTCCCACGTAATGGGGTGAGCCTATTGCCATACGTCTATAACTATCCGGGCACTATGGTTGACTCAAGCCTATATCTGAGTCTGAGTCTGGGTTGTATAATATTATCTGTCTGATGTTAAACAGCCCTATCCCTTAGTAGCCTGGGAAGAGATGGGGTGGACAAAATGCTACACTGCTAAATTGATTGATCGTCCTTTTATTAGTTCTTTTTGAGGAACCACAGATAACTGATTGATCCTCGCGTGCTCGAGTTTTCTGACGTTTGTTCAAGATATTTGCCAGCCCCTATTGTATAAAGGTAAATAAACTTACATGTATGTAAGGTCTGTATGTGTCTGTACAATTCCACAGAACTGCCGACGAATTTCTTCATTTTGCCTAATTATATAAACAACTTTAAGAGATCAATCTGTATTAGTATTATATTTAAATTCTTGTTTGTAAGCGAAAAAAGTGCAACCGACCTGTAACATTATGTGTCTGATGGTGACAGTTCGGACTTCAAACGATCTTATTCGTTTTTTTCTTCAATCTTGTTTAGAATGAGGTTTGATCATAAAAGAGGACAATAACAGGTCATTATTTCTTTTTATATTCATGAAAAATAAAACTATAAAATACCTAAAATTAATGAAAATGCGTCGTGAAATTCCTCCACTTCGATTGCCTCTTGTGGTAGCGTTTTCAGTATAGAAGGATAGCAGCATTGCAACGTTGTATGGCAATGCTTAATCTCTGACTTAAAAAGAGGCCACAAGAAGCGTCGACCATACACTTCGCAATCCCCTCCAATTACGGGCGCTTGGACCCCATGATCCCAACGGCAACGTTTCGACCCCAAACGGCACAAATTCAAAATCTCCGATAGGAGATTTTGCGCCGCTCGAGAGCCTCTGCAGAAGCAGCAGCAACAGCGGCGCCAGCACAGTCAGCCGTGCCAGGTATATGGGCAGAAGCAATGGTGTCGACGCAAGTTGCGTCCCACTCCTAAGTCCTACCGCTTTCCATGGTATGAATGAAAAAACTGCTGGCACGGCACACCAGCGCTGCGGTCACAAGTGAACGGCGGATTATTTTAAACCCCCGACGCAAAAACGACCGGGTGATATAAGTTTTATATATTTATTTACGTGCTGTGGAATTTTCCCAGCGCTCCTGCAGCACGACAGGTCAGGGTGTCCGAGTCGGTCAACAGCCTCTCCACAACGGCATTGATGCGGAGAAACACATGGTGCACCTAACCATATGCACATCGCAAAGCGGAAGGTTATAAGCTGCAGAGCGGCCCGTCCAGTGACGCTATGAGAAAAGGTAATTAGGCTATTTGACTAAAAAAAAGGCTGTCGCAGTGTGCCAAACGCCTTAGCGTCGTGAAGGGTGACATGCGTGCAAACGGTCTCACTACCTTCACGCCCAAGATCGTGCGAAGTGGAGGAGGAAGAGCCGGAAGGCGGACCCTGAGCTCCGAGGGCACCGTGGCCTCGGATGCAATCAGGACTAACGTATTTATGTGGATGATGATGTCGACAGATAGCGTATAAAGTATAATATAATACTTACTCAACTTTTATTCACTTGACGAATTTGGACATGTGAGGTGTCATTTGATTCGTCGTGATTGTGTGAGTAACGCCAGGTACATTAAGCCCCGTATCCTAGAATGACACTCAGCCTGAAACGCGATTTATGTGAGGACAGATTGTATAGACAGATTGATAGTTTGACATGTTGCCTATACAATCTCCAAGTCATTAGATAAATCGAGATTCAGGCTGAGTGTCGTTCTAGAATACGGGCCTAAAATTTCTAGAAAATCAGTGGTGGATTTTCGGCGCCAAAACTATTTTTGACAACATACGTTGTCAAAAATATTTTTGAGTCAAAATTATCGAGTAAGGTATTAAAATGAAGGAAATTAGAACTAGATTACAAAAAGATAAAGATAAAGATAAAGTATACAAATGATTAAAAAATTTAAAAACCCGAATGCCGCTGAAAAGGTCGAAATAAGTTGAAAAGGAGCCAACGTCCGGAAAAGGAGCCAACGTCCGAGTGCCATCATTGCGACGCGAGCGAGGACACAGAGCTGCACACGCTCACCGAGTGTCCGGCATGGGCCGGACAGAGGCGAGAACTAGTGGCGGCCCTGGGAGTGAGAGTTCTTACCCTCGCCTCCCTGCTCACAGCAATGGTCCGCTGTGCGGACGCGTGGGCGGCCGGCGTCTCCTTCAGCGAGCAGGTAATGGTCGTGAAGGAGACGGCGGAACGGGAGAGGCAGCGCGAACGAGCGAGACTCGCGAACCGCGCTGCCCGCGCGCACAGGCAACTCGGGCGTCGGAGGGCACTGACTGACCTCCGTCCCCCATGAGCGCGGGCCTGGGGGTGACGGGTGAAGCCGCCTGTCACCCCAGCAGAAGCAGGCCACGGCGACGGCGCGCTGAGAAGCGCGCCTCCCCATTCAGGGGGCGAGTCGGGGACACCGTTGTCCCCCCTCCCGAGGAGGGCTAAACCATAAGTGATGGCCCTGGGTCCGCCGGGGTGCGAGGGATATGTCGATGACAACCTCACCTCCGGCCTAGCACCACGACCCACAGTCGGCGTGCGGTTTTAGTCGGTTCGAGTCCGACATAACCTCCCCTTCCGGCTCCGGCAGGGGGGTATCCGAGGGGATTTCCGCACGGAAAAAAAAAAAAAAAAAAAAAAGGTCGAAATAAGTTTGATAGCAGGCGGTACCCATTAATTTTGTTTCTGTTTATGATTGATATTATTTCGATCTTAGCAGTGGCAGTCGGGTTTTTTTTTATTTTTTAATCATTTGTTTTTTAATACTTAATTTTATTATTACTTTTTTTACTCATGCTCCTTCCATAGCAGTACACTCACTCGGCGTATAATGGCGGTCGTGGGAACCCCCAAGTGCGCGTACAATTAACCCCTTCGCCCTCGCTTTACATAAACGCTCTGTCAGCGACACGTAGTACGCGGCGTTAAGGTACGGTCCCTTTACCAGTAACATCCAAGAATTATTTTTTAGTAGCTGGCCCGGTGAACTTCGTACCGCCAATTTTCTTCCGCCCGTGTGGCGTCAGATTCTGTTCTCGTTCCAATTTTTCTCACCTTTTAAACTTTCCCTAGACCTCCACGAACATTTCAAGATCAATGTAAGATAAATCTGTTCAGCCGTTCTCGAGTTTTAGCGAGACTAACGAACAGCAATTAATTTTTATATATAGATAGGACACGTCAATATGAGTTCATCTCGCTTGGTGGTAAGCAGAAAGCAAAGTCTCAGGAAAGAGGGTCATTATTGCAGACACCAACAATGTTATAATGGTCGCAATCACCTTTATGACCTCATCAGATGCTTTTTCACGACCGTTTTTTTTTAAAGAATATTAGAACCGAAGTTACTAATATTCCCTCAAACCCCTCCAACTAAGCTAAATTGCTTGTGCTAGGAGTGGCTTCACGTTGGTAGTGTAATGGCTAGGATTCGAACCCGGGACCTCTCGATCGTAAGGCCGATTCCTTATCCACTAAGCTTAAAGAGCTTAAAGGGGCCGGGACTATAGGAAGAAGGAAACACGTAAGCTTGTTAAGAATTACAAGACTTATGGAGCGGCAAAAAAAGTTTTTTTAGAATACTAACTGCTGCTCGCGATTTCGCGTGGATATTGGTTATTGCGACCAAACATAAACTATGTCCTTTCCCTAATCTATCTGTGTACCAAATTTCAACAAAATAGAGTCAGTGGTTTGTTGGAAATTCCGTCATTTTTAAGATATCCTGATGAAATCATATATCTAAAGCTTGTGAAAGGACATAGACTATGTTTGGTTGCAATAATCTACATCATGTTCACATCGAAACATGTTCACAATTCGTTTGATTCTTCCTTACGACGATAAATAACGATATTTAAAGAACCTTCTCCTTTCTCATGCGTGCAGTACTTAGATGTCACCCTGTGAAGATGTTAGTTATTCATTAACACTCTTTGTAACTAAAACTTGGCACATAGGATATAAGTAAATACTTACTATCCATTCCACTCCTCTAATTCCTATGCACTAAGACCTGGAACTCCTTACCAGCGTGTTTCCTTACTCCTACAGTCCCGGGTCCTTTAAGCGGGCCGTGAAAAGGCATCTGATGAGGCCGTCAAGCTGAGTGCCACCATTGTTAACATGGTATGGGTTTATAATAGTGACCCTTTCCGAGACTCAGCCTTTAGTTTACCATCAGGCGAAGTGAAGTCAAATTGACGTGTCCTAAAATACCAAAAATATGTGTAAAGACTGGTCTTTGTACATATGCTATTACTTCTTATCCCGGGAATAACTTCCCATGAGTTACGGGAACGGAATTGAAAAAAACTGAGTCCAATTGCCCCTTAAAGTAGAACCAACGAGACGAGAGAAAAAAGGTAAACAAAGCGACCATTACTGAGTTACGTTGCGATAACTAGCAATTAATTTCACTGTCCTTGTCGCACATGTCACAACTACGCGACAATGGCCGAACAACAGCTGTCGTTGTGTGTTTCGTAGTACAGGAAAGCTGTCAGCACACCGGTTCTAAACTGTCAGATCCGCCATCTTATAAGCAATTTCATTCCTGTCTGGAATGGAATGCGCTTGAAGTGTTTGGAATTGTTTACCTTTTTTCTCTCGCTTCGTTGGCTTTAATTTAGAGTTACCTCTAACCGAATCAACCCTTAACTCATCGCTATATCATTATAGCCCCGTCGGAGTGACATTAGCGCCTATAATTAACCTTTTTACCCCACGTAATGGCGCGGCAACCTTTGACGAGTTACCCCCATTCCCCATACCCCACTTCTTGTAAGTTATTTGTAGTACTACGTGGTACACAATGTCTTTTCTTCCATTAAGTGGGTAGTTGGGAAAACCTATATGTTGTTTGACTTTTCATAGAATCCATATTCCATCCATAATCATAATAAATATATATTACTAGCTTTTGCCCGCGGCTCCGCCCGCGTCGATGTCGGTTATCGCGACCAAACATAGCCTATGTCCTTTCTCAAGGTCTAACCTATCCCTATACCAAATTTCATCAAAATCGGTTCAGTGGTTTAGGCGTGAAAGCGTAACATACAGACAGACAAATAGAGTTAGACAGATAATATTAGTATGGACTTTACGTATCACGTTGTTTGTCCGCGATGGACTCAAAAACTACTTATCGATTTTAATCAAATTTACACACCGTGTGTAGTTTGATTCAACTCGAAAGATAGGATAGCTGTAGGAGAAAACCTCACTATAAAGTTTAAATTTTAACTGGACTATTTTCATAATAAAGAAATCAAAACACCTTGATATGATAAAGGAGGTTGATACGCACTTACTTGTGGTCAGCAGCTGCTACTCTTCAGCACGTGCACGGCTGTTCCGATTTTTCACAGTACGAGAGCTTAAACGGACATGTTACACAAATATATTGACAGATAGAGAATGATCACACGCATCGGAAGTTGTAATTTTTCACTCTTTTGTTGGCACCTCAGCCATAGCGCGCTGGATGTCATTGGTTGAAGAGCGGATGCCGGAAGGAAAGGACCGATAGGTTAATAATACAAGGTGCGTTCAATTATGTCTGACTATGACAATAAATTGAGAAATCACCCTGAACTGGATCTCTTTAACACAAGTCCATCCTCCTATAGTCGCTTTGTCTCTGGGAGGTGGTTTGAGTTGGTTCTCTGACTGTATTTGAAATTCGAGTTTTGACTGTACGGGCAAGCACTAAATATGTATATGCGAAAACTCATAAATGGTTTTAAGTTAACCAATCAGTTGTCAGTTTAGTTATAACATACTGCACCCAATTATGTTGTTACATCTCTAAACTTAAATTTCTCTAAAAAAATCTAATTGCATCTCTTTTTTTCATGATCAGATAAAAAAGGACAGATGATTTTATTCAAGTTAAGACCTGTCAAATTAAGACAGCGCCTTGTTGGTGCGTAGTAAGTTAAGTCGCATGTTCGTAGATGTCGACTAAAATTGAAGGGTACCGTCAAGGCGCCGACTTAATTTGACAGATAATCACTAAAATAAATCATCTGTCCTTTTCTTTCTGATAATGAAAGAAACAGATGCAATTAGAAAATTTTAGAGAATTTTATATACGCCATGAACATAAGTCAAAACATTTGTTTAATTTCATGGCGTGGTCTTTACGTATAGTAAAACTAACTATTCCGTAAACTGAAGGAGGTCACCACCGTCACTTCAATATATGGATAAACATATTGCTGTCAAGAGGGCACTATATCGTAGGCAGGCCGTATGCTTACTGTCGGATGGAGAACATCCCTATCCCTTAGTTTTCTCGACACCCATGGGACGGCCCTGTTTCATTCCTCCGAAAACCAACACTGCAAGTATTTTTTTCTACCACTTAGGTGGTAGACAAGCACATGGCCCACCTTTTTCCTACGGTCCCGGGTGCTTAAAGCGGGGCGTAAAAAGACATCTAATGAGGCCGTCAAGCTGAGTGCCATCACTGTTAACATGGTAAATGTTTACGATGGTGACCCTCTTTCCGAGACTTTGTCTTTAGCTTAACATCAGGTGAGGTGAAGTCAAATTGACGTGTCCTATATAAAAAAAAGTAATTTAGGTGTTTGATATAAATTTTGGTGTACTGGCAATTTAGGTGTATAAAATCAACACGTAATTTTCAGGGTTAATCAGACTATTCTAGCAACATGCTATCTAAATTTAATGTGTATTTCTAGCTAAACATAGAAAGAGATTACCAAAAATAAAAAAAAACACCAAAATTAACTGAAATTTCATAGATGTTGAAATTCACCCTCATACTAGTGCGGTTCCCGAAGGGGGCCATTTCGAAAGAGATGGTCCTGGGTCTGCCGGGGTGCGAGAGATATGCTTTCGGCAATCTCACCTCCGGCAACCAAGGACCCAACACGGCGTGCGTTTTAGTCGGTTCAAGTCCGACATAACCACCTCTACCGGCTCCGTGGGGGTGGTATCCGTGCGATGTATCGCACGATAAAAAAAAATACTAGTGTGGTTGACCCTGTAGGAACCTTCTTAAGTAAAGGCCAACCTTGTACAAAATGTACGAACACGCTACTCTATACATTCCAATGTCGGTACAAACCACTCTATACATGCCCGTGTCGGGTTATCGCTCGTTCATAACGCGTGCGGCGCGGTGTCTTCCTCGTAAGCACCAATTATAACGTCACTACGCCATTTTGATTGTATTGGGCTCTTTATAAGAGCACGATCAGAATAATTGAAATTAGTTTTTTTTTTTCATTATCATAGCGAGTGGCATTTCAAATATACAGCCTGATTTTAAATAGTCGTTTCGGATAAAAAAGCTTTTGTACACAGTTTTGATAGCAAAATCGTCTGGAAGTATTGATTTGGCAAAAATAATATTTGTATTTTTTACATTTATGTATTTACAACATCAGCTATGCAGACGATATGGTGCTGCTGAGTCCGTCAATTGGAGCCTTGAAAAAACTATTAAATATATGTGAAGTGTACGCCGAGACCCACGGCCTCAAATACAATGCGCATAAGAGCGAGTTTATGGTGTTCAGAGCGGGTCCTAAGACCTATACTGAGCTGTCCGAAATCGCACTATGTGGCTCGCCTTTAAATCGCGTCGATAGGTTCAAGTATTTGGGGCACTGGGTCTCGGAGGATCTCAAAGATAACCTGGACATAGAGAGAGAGCGTAGGTCATTGACTGTCCGGTGTAACATGCTCGCCCGCAGGTTTGCACGTTGTACGAAACAAGTAAAGGTGACGCTGTTTAAAGCATACTGCCAATCATTTTACACGTGCAGCCTGTGGGTGGGTTTGACGTTTCGGGCATACAGTGACCTACGAGTACAATATAATAACGCATTTAGGATGCTGATGGGGCTGCCGAGGCACTGCAGCGCCTCCGGGATGTTTGCGGGGGAACGTATATCGACGACTTCGCAACTATAATGAGAAAGCGTTGTGCTTCCCTAATGGATCGCATGAGGAGCAGCGCCAACAGCGTCCTGGCTGCGTTATCAAACCGGTGGGACTCTCCCCTATTTAAAAGGTGGATGGTGCTCCACACCGACGTTAATAACGAAATTAAAATCACAAACTATGTACCTTACTAACAATAGTGTATAAGTGAAAAATGTATAACTAACAACCTCTATGGACTCGTTCCGAAATAAACTTTATTTATTTATTATTATTTAATAATGAATGGGGCCTGAAAAAATATTGCCAAATTAATACTTCCAGGGCCTCGATTGTGGTGTCGCAGAGACTGCAAAAAATGACATAAAATTTTAGACTTCATTTCTATATGCCTAAAGTTCTAAATGAAATTAAAACACAAACAATTACTCTGCAAAAAGTCATTTAATTTTGAACTATAACCGCATCACTTTGAAGTCTATTATTTAATGCCCATTTTTGCAGTGGCGGTGGCACCACTGTGGTTAGGCTTTAGCAGAATCGAGGCTTAGATGATAGTGCTATCAAAACTGTGATCAAATTCTTTTTATCTGAAACGACTATAAAATTATTCTGTATACAAAATTATAGTACTAACTGGTGACTACCATGAGATGGGACTGTCAATTATCATCTCTTCTTCATTCTAGCGTTAATCCCAGTAACATTCTACACAAGCTAACAAGCTTTCACCTTTTACCAGTCTAACTGCGGTTATACTTCGATATTTTCCGTGAAGCGACTCCCATCTGACCTCCACAATCCATTAGCGATATCGAAGTATCAGTACCAGTGACCAGTAGTTGGAGTTTTTACAGTCCCAACTAAGTACCTATAGCAACTGCCATAGATGTTCGTATGGCAACTGGAACCAACAGCTTAACGTGTTTTCCGAAGTACGGAAATACCTAAATCAATATTAGTAATTTCGGTTCTAATATTATTATTTTTTAAATAAAAAATAAAAATGCAAACATTCCCTGAGCGGGAATCGTACTTACGCTCCTTGCGTAGCAGCCGCATTCACCACATTAATCTGCATCTATTGGAGAAATTCCGTATTCCGTAATAAAAAAAATGGAAAAATTAAATTCGAAATTTCGAATTCGACCTCATAAAGAACCTATTGAAAGTACCTGAAAAGTTAATGCCACTTCATTAACTATTCAGTGATCACAGTTACACGCGGTGTCATAAGCCGAGCTGCGTCACCGCGCGGGAAATACAGGCGTGGCTCCACCAATCACGTACCAGCACCCCGCGTGATAATTACCCCACAGGCCAATCACGGCCGAGGTTATGAGACAACAATTAACGCGGCAACCAATCAGAGGAGCGCGGGAAAATTACATAAGTGACAGCTTCGGAGTGGTGTAATGTGTTATATTTGTTTAGTGGTGGCGGTTGTTTGAATAACGAACGCGAGTGTGAAAAAAAAATTGTTTTTTTTTTCTTGGTTCGGTTCTAAGGTTTTTAGTACCTAAGTTGAAGTTCTTATAAGTTTTCATCTACAAATTCGTGTTAGTAAATAATAAATGCTGAACTCACTTTATAATATAGGTACAGACCATATAATATATATAGTGGAAGACTGTCATTCTGGAAACCGTATTTTAAGTCTTGATGACTCTGTGGCTACGGTAGAGCATTCGATTGCTACGCAAGGTACGCGGGTTCGATTCCCACTCATTGCAAATGTATGAATGAATATGTACATATTATATACTAAATTTGCATTGATCTGACTGTTTCTACGTATAAAGGTATCTAAGTATGTTTGTCCACATTCTAGATCCCATAACAAAAGCTAGTTAAGCTATACTAACTTCAGGTCTAGATAGCGTTGTATAGAATGTAGAATATTTTTTAAAAGTAATTAAATGCATAAATCAAAACCAGTGTTCTAATCATAAAAAGTCTCTTCAAAATATAAAAAAACACATATTTTAAAAAGCACTTTTATAAACTATAGAACTATCGTTTCCAATGTATAAAACAATATTCATAAATTAATTATTTTATTTACAGTGTACTTATCACAAAAAAATATTGTCTTGATTTAAAAAACTTAATATAAATCACTTCTTGAAATACAAACAATGTTCTAAACACGAAAAAAACCCTGTTTAAGAAACTAAAAAAAGCATTTTAATACATACGGATAATAGTTAAAAAAAAAGGTATCAAACAAAAACAGTGATAAAAAGAAACTTTATAGGTATTCGAAATTTAAACAACACAAATGTTCCCGCCAGTTTTATATTTTTAAATGCTAGACTTTGGACTCCAAGATGGCGTCGTCAGTACCTCTGTACGAGCTGGAGTCTGTGGCGTGTTCGGCTCAGCACAGCGGGGCTCTGGCGGCGCTAAGGCTACTCCGGAGCTACAACCATTTCCTGGTTCCCCCTGGTAAGTCCGTGCTAACAAAATTCTAACTTCTATATTTCGTTTGGTTAGGTACCCACTTACGGCCGTTCCCAATAACATAATTACAGTTAAAGATAGATCGCAACAGTCAAATTTGACGTATCGGCTGTTTAAATTCAAAGCATGGTAACTGATTTTTTTGCGGGAAAGCGCATCGCGGTATAATTTTATTTTTCGAAATTGGTGTGAAATAGGAGCTACTATGTTTTGAATTTAAACAGCCGAGCACTTTATCCGTAGTTGCGATCTATCTCTAACTGTCAGTATGTTATTGGGAACGGCGGTTAACAAATCTCATTTCCAGCAGTGTCAGAATGAATACCCTGTTACTTAACAATAAAATTCTTCTGAACACAAATCATTGTACTGGCGATAAAACACTTTCATATTTTCCAAATATTGATTACTTGCTGTCATCTTGTGTCACTCCTGTTGATTTTGGAGTACAGGAGTTATGGAACCGGGCGTTTCTTGCCCTGTGCAAGAAGGCCTATGCTCATTGGTAAACTGCAGTTGGCTAATTGATTGGTATATGACAGCCTCTGTGGCGTGGCGGTAGTGAACGCGACTGCTACGCAGGAGGCGCGGGTTCGATCCCCGCTCAGTGCACATATATGTATACATAAATATGGCTATTTGCATTGGTCTGGGTGTTTTTATGTATAATATGTTTGTATCTAAAAAAAAGTATCTAAGTATGTTTATCCGCATTCTAGATTCTATAACACAAGATAGTTAAGCTTATTACTATGGGTCTAGATAGCGTTGTGTAGAATGTTGTCAAAAAAAGGCATTTTAAAGAAAAGACATGTCAAGAGTACCAAAAACCTCTCTAAACTTAAGAGCTGTGCTCTTGTCGGTGGAGTAATCGCCATCCTTCTCTCTCCTCCGCCAATCTTTTGACCTCCTGATACGATGTGACTTGTATCCTATCCTTTATTTGCGCCATAAAAGTTATTTTTTAAGTGAACGTAAAACATTGATGAAAGTAGAGGAAACGAAAGATGTAATGTATGTTATTTTAATACCGCGGCCATATTGTCTTCGTGTTGTGTTCCCGGCGGTGAGTATTGTAGCCAGAGCTCACTGGAGAGTTTTTGTGCTATCAGTGGGAAGAACAAAGGATTGTCCTGCTTTGTCTTCTGCACTGACGGCACAGAAACTCTATACTCTTACAGGGTCGGCAATACGCTGGCCTGGGGGTGACCGGTGGAGCCGCCTGTCACCCTAGTAGAAGCAGGCCGCGGTCCCCGTAACCGGGGCTAGATGGGGACACTGTGGTCCCCACTACTCGTAGGGGGCCATCTCGAAAGAGATGGTCCTGGGTGGGTCTGTTGGGGTGCGAGAGATATCTCACCTCCGGCAACCAAGGACCAAAGACGGCGTGCGTTTTAGTCGGTACCACCTCCACCGGCACCGCGGAGATATATCGCACGATAAAAAAAAACAGGGTCGGCAGTACAAGTTTAACTCCCCTGCTGATGCATACGTCTATAATAGGCCATGGTAATCACTTTCCATTAGATGGATGGTATGCTTATCTGCCATCTAAGTTAAAAAAAAGTATGCCAGGATCGTAGCAGGTGGAAACAATGTAGTCTTTGCCTATCAGTGGCTTTTTTTATCGTGCGATAAATCCCCATGGATACCACCCCCACGGAGCCGGTGGAGGTGGTTATGTCGGACTCGAACCGACTAAAACGCACGCCGTCTTGGGTCCTTGGTTGCCGGAGGTGAGATTGCCTATAATGGCTGAGAATTTTCAAAAGGCAAGCCGATGGAAATATTAAAGTGTAGGTAAATGTAAAAATTCGCGGCTTCGCTTTGCAGAGCAAGCCGGTAAGAATCGTGTTGTAGGGACCCCTCGTCACTGTCCGCTCGGGGGGTGGCAGTCATCTCGACCAGATGATTCAATTTTTGGTCATATTATATCCAAAGATAGATGACATTTTCAATCAAAACCAAGACAGGAATTAAAAAAATTATAGTAAAAATATTCTATATATATTATGGTATTCGTAGCTTATTGCTACGGCGTAGCACCCGTAGCTCAGTGCTGCTACGTTGCTACGATATGGCTACGGAAACTGAATGTTGTTTAAATGGGCTATTTGACAATTTTTTTTTTACTTTCGAAGAATGACCACTGTCTTATAATATAATGAACTGTAAAAGTAAAATTTTCGTACGACAAATAGTTTTCAAGATATTTGATTTTGAAAAATTCAATTTGTCGCGCCGCCCGAAAACGATCCATACAAAATCGTACTAAATTGTGACGTCACGCTTCCGTAGCGCGTAGTGCAAATGTATGGAGTGCAAGATAATATCGCATTTATACATTAATTATAACGGGAATTAACGCGATCATGGTATAGGTACATACCTTTGATTTGCCTGACGTTAATTTATAATTAATGTATATCATGGAACGCGAGAGTTTAAAAGTTAGAATATCGCATTTATCTCGGTCTACGTTGCGTTTACACGTATATAGTTCATAATAAAAGTGATTTAAAATTTAATGAGGAATCTAAAAAGTTAAATATTTAAATTGAATCCCAGTCGCATCCGAAGCTCTCAGCTTGGAGTCTGGGGTCCGCTTTTACCAGTCTAACTGCGGATTTGACTAAACTTCGATATTTTCTGTGAAGCGATTGCCATCTGACCTCCACAACCCAAAGGCGATATTGAAGCATTGCAGCTAGACCAGTTGTTGGACTTTTGAGGGCTCCAATTACCCGTAACGACTGCCATAGATGTTCGTATAGCAACCGGGACCGACGGCTTAACGTCCTCTCCGAGGCACGACCAGACCAATGCAAATACCCATATTCATGCATACAAATATTTGCACTGAGCCCGCGTTCATTACCGCTACGCCACGGAACGGAGACTGTCTCTGATATAAAAAAATAACTTTAAAATAGTTTTAAAACGAATCTGCAGTAATAATTTTGTACACGGGTTAGGCTGATTTCAAAATCTTGTATTTATATATGTAGCACAAGTTTTTTCTCCATTTTCTGTTTGCGCTAAAAGCTTTTGAATCAGCGCACTACACCTGTAAAATATCATAACTTCAGATTTTTTAAAGTTCCTTTTCAAAATGTTATCTTTTATTAATTTTTATTTTCCACTTTTTAATTTTCATAGCGATCTGCGGTAGCCTAGTGGTATGGGTAATGGACTGCTGAAACGAGGTCTCGGGTTCGATCACAGGTTTACCATGGCACACACCAATGACTTTCCGATGCTTTTCGAAGTTATGTGTGTATTTATCGCACGTTTATAAGTTTTTTATTTTATTTTATTTTAACGGAAAGATTTAAAAGTCCCCCGACATGGCAATCGTTGTATTAAAATATTACTAGGTATATCAAAATTTAGTTTCAACTTTTTGGAGGTGTTTTTTGTGACGGGGGCTTTTTAAATTTTTAAATTGATTTTTATAACGGAACGATTTAAAAGTCCCCCGACATGGCAATCGTTGTATTTAAATATTACTAGGTATATCAAAATTTAGTTTCAACTTTTTGGAGGTGTTTTTTGTGACGGGGGTTTTTTAAATTTTTAAATTGATTTTTATTTTATACTTTAAATTGATCAAATAGTCAAGCTCTTTCATTTGATACCCATGAGGGTGTTACGCTATGCTATGCTACGTAGGTAACAAATGTCTGGTAATGACGCCCCCACCGGATCCAGGTAGATGGAGTAGGCCCAAGAAGTGCTGGCTTGGCGTCTTGGAGGGTGACATGCGTGCAAACGGTCTCACTACCTTGGACGCCCAAGATCGTGCGAAGTGGAGGAGGAAGAGCCGGAAGGCGGACCCTGAGCTCCGAGGACACCGTGGCCTCGGATGCAATCAGGACTAACGTCTTTATGTGGATGATGATGATGATTGAGGAATTATGAACAAATATGTGTGCGGCGGCGATCTTGGACCGATTTTTTTTTTCAAACATAGTTAACACTCCCGACACTCCCGACTAATATACCTTTCAAATAAAAAAAAAACCAAATCGGTTCATCCGTTTAGGTGCTACGACACTACAGACAGACACACACACACACACACACACTTCAAACTTAATAACACCCCGTCGTTTTTGCGTCGGCTTAGTTTTAAGATTATTTTGAGACTTTGTATTCAAGATATTTCTGACACTGACCTGACTGTTCGTGGACCACATTTCTCAATAGGGCGCTAGGAACCTGGTCGAGTTCAATGCCAAGAAGACTCAGGCATGTGCGTTTACAGCAAAGGTATCTCCTTTCCTTCCCCTTCCCACTCTTCAGAGCACACCACTGCCACTGCAGGATCACCTCACTATCCTCGGTATGGATGTTCGCTGCAAACTGAATAACAAAAACTATATCGAGAGTATCATCAAATCAGCCTCGGGTAAACTCGGAGTCCTGAACAGAGTGAGACGGATTTTCACGCCGGAGCAGCGGTGTCTTCTATACAAGACCCAAATTCGTTCCTGCGTGGAATACTCCTCACATCTCTGGGACGGCTCCGCAAAGTACCTACTCACTAGATGCTCTCGACAGGTTGCAGCGACGTGCGGTCCGCATTATTGGGAATCCTGAGGTCACGAACACCCTCGAGCCTTTGCAGATGCGTAGAGATGTTGCGTCTTTGGCAGTTTTCTACCGTCTCTACCATGGTGAATGTTCTGACGAGCTCTTCCAATTAGTCCCACCCTCCCCTTTCCTTCACAGGACGACACGTGCAGGGCTAAGATGCCATCCATTTACGGTGCAGAGTATACCTGCTAGAACCAAGCGTTTCAGTGACTCATTCCTATGCCGCACCACTAAGACCTGGAACTCCCTGCAAGTTCACGTGTTTCCTTCTTCCTACAGTCCCGGGTCCTTTAAGCGGGGCGTGAAAAGGCATCTAATGAGGCCGTCAAGCTGAGTGCCACCACTGTTAACATGGTAAATGTTTACGATGGTGACCCTCTTTCCGAGACTTTGCCTTTAGCTTACATACATCAGGCGAGGTGAAGTCAAATTGAAGTGCCCTGTATAAAAAAAAAATAAGTAGGTGTGTCGTCCTTATATCGTAGGGGAACGAACAAACCCGTGGGTAACAACTAGTGTTTGTATCAATATTGATTTTAGACATTAACCTCCGACCTTCTTATAACACCTGCAATGTCCCATAGCCAATTATAACCACTATTACAAATGAATCTATACCGTAATAGTATTATTATAAAGTTTATTTTCATTTGAAAACTTTCTACTAATGGCACTTTATTTGTAAATATGGAAAATGAACTTTAAGATCGTGAGCCTAGAGTAGGTTTTGGTTAGGGTAAGAGTTTTAGTATAATTATTTTTATTTAATTGATTGATATGCAATATACGTAGTTTAGGGTATGTTTCATAATTACCTACACCTACGTAACTACTTAGGAAATCATCTTTACCAAAATATCTCGGACCCTAGGATCTGATTATTAATTTTAGAAAAAACGAAACGAAAGTTATGATTTTGATGATTGATTTGATTATGTATGTATGTATGTATGTTCATTTTTTCCCTCATAGCTCCTCAACTATTTATTAGAACTGGACAAATGAGGTATCGTTACAAGCGGCTTGATCGTCCGATGGTTATAGCACAGAATTGATAATAGTACTAGCGTACAGAATGGAAGCTCCCACCCCCGCGCAGATTTCAGTTCCTCACCCCGCACGTTTGAATCAGAGGTACGATTAAAGGCACATAATACAAGGGATGTGCCTTTCAAAGGTGCCTAGTAAGATACGTCGCGGAGGAGAGTGAGAAGATCGGCTTACTTCGATTTTGTAAAGCTTCCTCTCTATCGCACAACCCACAGTTTGATTTAACCCTGAAATGTATGATTTTTATATAAATAAGTAACAGCACTTCGTGTGCCGGCTTCGTCCGGGATTAAATTCGGTAATAAAAATACAAAAGTGATTGCAGTGCAAGTCAAGTGCGAGTCGTACAATACTTAATTGAGAGATGAACATGTCGAAGCGCATTTCCAGCGCATTACAAATTGTAGACTTGTTGAAGACACAACTAGTCAAAAGACAATTATTTGTCTTAAATATAAGTTCATTTCGAACATTCACTGTAACATACTGACTGGATGCGGAAGGCAGAGGATTGGGAGAAATAACGCACATTGGGAGAGGCCTGTTTCACAACTTGGAAGCTCTCGGAAAAATTTATGAAACAATGGGATTGTAATTACGACATACATACGTCGTGCACATACACGTACTGTTGATGAAAATATACAAAATAGAAAATACGAGTATTATAAAATATTATTGTAAATCTATTTCTGGGATAATACATATCGTATGTGCTATAAATAAAATTAAAAATGTAAAAAACCCCCGTCACAAAAAACACGTCCAAAAAGTTAAAAATTAATGGAGTTCGCCTTAAAACCACGTTTTGCCAACGGGCGTAGGTCCCACGTAGCACGAGGTATTACGTGTATGAACATACTACTCATGTTTTCCATAATATATATCATAAGTGTAGCCTAGGTAATAATGTGTAACGTAACGTGTTTCGTGGGCTAATACACAACCCAGCTATCCTACAGGAAGTTGGGCTGTGTGTACCAGAGGGCTACGTGATGAGGCGGCGGCGCCCGCCGCTGCTGCAGGTGTGCCGCGCGCGTACCAACTTGCTGCAGAGGGCACCGCTGACGAGGGCGCTGCGTGCGCTTAATATGATGGCTGACAGATTGGATTTGTGCTTGTTTTCATGCTCCCTGAATGAGTTCACAAGGGCCAGTTACTGTATTTTGAGCGAAGGATTTTAGGTGAAATTAATGTTATAATCTTTCGACATTAAATTATTGTGAATTCTTGACATTATGTATGTAATTTTGACAATTTAATTGAATTAAACTGCTAATTGACATTATAAATTGAATGATTGTTGTGACATTACTATTTGAATTATTATTTTGACATTATTATTGGAATTATTTTTTTGACATGATTTATTGAATTATTAATTTTGACACCATTACCTGAATTATTATATTACATATTATTAATTTAATTATTGTTTGGACATGATTATATTGAATTATTATTTTGACATCATTAATTTAAAATGACAATTATATCTACTTTTATAAATTTTCAGTATAAATATTGTGTGAGAATTATTATTTATTATAGAATATATTTGAAGCATGATGAATTGTGAATGTAATTATTATAATTAAGTATGTTGCTACTTTGTCGCATTGGGTTGGCCTGTTATGACATAGTATGTATGAAATAAATAAATAAATAAATAAATAAATAAATAAATAAATATAATATAAGCTAGTAAATGGGTAATCATATTTCGTGTAAAATAATTAAAAATAAAATAACCGTATTTCGTCCTTAGGAAAATGAAAAAAGCGCCTATTTTTATTATTTTTTGATGAAGAGATACATCCAAACACAGAACAATAATACACCATCTCGATTAGGTACTGAATCTACGTCTAGATTATTTCACAAAATATATTGGTATAGTTAAGGTGTATTAAGAAAATCTCTGATCCGGACAGTTGAGGTAACAGACGTGTCGCATTGATGAGTTGCTTTTTTACGTCAGTTCTATTTGTCTATACTGTGAGTCAAATAGTTTGCACTTTATTAAACCCACATTGGAAGAAAATGTTATTCAAATGGTGCGCCAACAATGAAAATTTATTTTAAAATATAAAGAATAATATATGTAATAATATATAGTTTCGTTTCGTTAACATCTATAATAGATGTTAACGAAACGAAACTATATATTATTACATATATTATTCTTTATATTTTAAAATAAATTTTCATTGTTGGCGCACCATTTCGTTTCGTTAACATCTATAAATAGATGTTAACGAAACGAAACTATATATTATTACATATATTATTCTTTATATTTTAAAATAAATTTTCATTGTTGGCGCACCATTTGAATAACATTTTCTTCCAATGTGGGTTTAATAAAGTGCAAACTATTTGACTCACAGTATAGACAAATAGAACTGACGTAAAAAAGCAACTCATCAATGCGACACGTCTGTTACCTCAACTGTCCGGATCAGAGATTTTCTTAATACACCTTAACTATACCAATATATTTTGTGAAATAATCTAGACGTAGATTCAGTACCTAATCGAGATGGTGTATTATTGTTCTGTGTTTGGATGTATCTCTTCATCAAAAAATAATAAAAATAGGCGCTTTTTTCATTTTCCTAAGGACGAAATACGGTTATTTTATTTTTAATTATTTTACACGAAATATGATTACCCATTTACTAGCTTATATTATATTTATTTATTTATTTATTTATTTATTTATTTATTTATTTATTTATTTATTTATTTATTTATTTATTTATTTATTTATTTATTTATTTCATACATAGTCCCAGACCGGCTCGCACTAGATGCGTGTGACGTATTTTTATGTAGGCTTGACAGTTTTCGTGGAAGGCTATAGGCTATACTCTTCATTTTCACGTTATTGGCCTATAACCTTCCTCTATAAACAGAATATTCAAAACAAAAGAATTTTTGAAATCAAACCAGTACTTCCTAAGATTTGATGATGAGATGCCAACCCTATCATTTTGAAGTCTCTCACACATCAACACTACCGTGCATGTGCACGATCTATGAATGTTGTAATTACAATTTGAATTTTTCATACATTTTGTATAGAGCTTCCGACGTGTGGGTTATAGGCTATATGACGTGTGACTCAATCTTGTGTGGCGCCCTCTAGAGCACATAAGGTACTATGTTAAAAAAATAATTTCAGATAAATATGCCGTGTTTGGTATCAAATGAAAGTGCTTAATGAGCACATTTCAAATATGTGTAAATTATTAGCTTTCCTTGCCCTAAAATAATTTAAATAAAAAATAAAGTTTAAAACTAAAACCCGACTACCGAAAAATCACGCTCTCAAAAGTGACAAACAAGAAAATATCAAGGATAGCTGTGGTCGTATGCCACTTACTCTAACAAAACAATATATTCTAAGGAAAAGTGGCATACGACCACGGCTATCCGTGATATTTTCTTGTTTGTTACTTTTATAGAGCGTGATCTTTCGGTAGTCGGGTTTTAGTTTTATTTTCAACCGACTTCTAAACTTTATTTTTTATTAACCTTAGTTCAGATTCAAATTAATTTATTTGCATAAACATTAGTTGAGAGCTCTTTTGGATAGGGTAGAAAATTGAAGAAAGGGCTCAACTATCACGTTATTTATGACCGGATTTTGATGATTTCTTGCGGAAACATCAATACACGATTCTTCACAGAACTAAGCGGTTCGGCGACTCTTCTTTTTGCCACACCATAGTCTTCGAAGTTCGAACTCTTTACTAGCTCTCGCGTTCGATCCCAGGTTTACCATGACACACGCCAACGACTTTTCGATGCCTTTCGAAGTTATGTGTGTATTTATCGCAGGTTTATAAGTGCTCGGTTAATAGCAATAGGCTCGCCACCTATTACATTGGGACCTAAACATAAACTGGCGAAATGTGGGTGCTAGCACCTCTGCCTACCCCTTCGGGGAATACAGGCGTGAGTTTATGTTATGTGAAAAAGCACCTGATGAGGCCGTCAAGTTAGTACCACAATTATAACATTGTTAGGTGACCCTCTTTCTTCATTTTTAAAAAAAGGACACGATTAAGCGACTCGAATCATCAACTGCCAGGATGTTTCAAATCGGCTAGAATCTTTGGCACTGCGTAGAGATGTCGCTTTGCTCTGCATCTTCTATCGCCTACACTATGGGGAGTGCTCCGAGGAATTGTTCGGATTGATCACCACCGCGTCTTTCCGCCATCGTTCCACGCGACAGCAGTTCTACACTCACCATCTGGACAGCTGGCGGTCCACAACTGTGCGTTTCTCGAGAAACTTTCTGCCTCGCACAACTAAACTGTGGAATGAACTGTCACCAGCGGTATTTCCGAACCAATATGGCCTCCAAACCATCAAGAAAAGAGCGTACTCCCTTTTAAAAGGAAGGCAACGCACTTGTGACTCCTCTGGTGTTGCGGGTGTCCATGGGCGGCGGTGATCGCTTGTCATCAAGCGATGCGTCTGCTCATTTGCCTCCCTATTCCATAAAAAAATAACATTTACGAAAAATATAAAATGTCGAATTGCATGCAAAGCGGTATAACACCAAAAGCACACAGCGAATACGGACATCTAATGACGCAAATCATAAGGGAGGTAATTGTACCTAATTACCTGCCACACCCACCCCGGCGGGCCCCAGTGCAACGGGGGTCAAACGTGATGCGGCTGATGTTATTACTCATATTTGTGTTGCGGTTTTTAATCGAAAACAAATATTTAATTTCATTGATGGCTCATTTCCTAGTGTCAGTAGCTTAGTGGTTCAAGTATAGTGATCGAGAGATAGCCGGTTCGTATTCTTTTTAGAGTTCCGTCCGTTGTGATAGCAGACTCCATAAAATAGTGTGCTAGGTCCGCTATTGTTTATAATATATATAAATGACCTACCTAAAGTGACTCAATATGATACTGTGTTATTTGCCGATGATAGTACAATTGTTTTTGCTGGTCAAAATAAAGTGCAGTTAGAGCAAGAAGTAAATATGACATTAAATAATACAATAAATTGGTTGACATCAAATAATTTAAATATTAATATTGACAAAACAAATTTTATGACATTTAGAAATAGAGTGAATAAATTATCAGATATTGACATTAACTATTGTAATCAAAAAATAAAAGAGGTAGAAACATCGAAGTTTTTGGGTCTCAACATTGACAACAACCTACGTTGGAAAAACCATGTAGAGATATTGTGTAAGAAAGTTAGTTCGTTTTCATATGCACTTTACATGCTCAGAAAATCTGCTAGTCAATCAGCCGTTCTCACTGCATATCATGGTTATGTTGCACCTTTCTTGAGGTATGGTATCATGTTTTGGGGCAATTCTTCTGACAGCGAATCGGCATTTGTGGCACAGAAGAGGTGTATTAGGTCTATATGTCATTTAAAACCAACAGACAGCTGTAAACCCTACTTCTCACAATTAAAGGTATTGACACTACCATGTATATTTATTCTAGAAGTGCTACTATTTGTTCGCAAAAATTTGCATCTGTTTAAAACATTAAATAGTAAAAGAAAAAATTTACCTTATGTATACCATCAAACAAGACCACTTTAATGAATGGAAGTTTTTTATGTATGGCTCCACGAATTTATAATAAATTACCTAAACGAATACTGGAAATTGTAGAAATGAGTGATTATAAAAGAGAAGTTAAGAATATTTTAATAAGTAAATGTTATTACACTGTAAATGATTATTTGAATGACAAAACACTAGATGTGAAGTAAGCGATTAGTGGGTATATATCATAACTTTGACATTTTTTTAGATATATTTAATTGTAATTGACTATGTACTTGACTAATTTAACGTTTTATGTTGCATGAAGGTGATTATTGTTTACCATGAAAATACTGACATCTATTTAATATAATTTGGACATGAAATATTTTTATCTTTTATATTTAATGCATTCTCTATTACTGGTTGATGATTGTTAAATTCTAATTATTATGGTCATAATTTGTGACATTGTTGCATGCCAATCTGACTGAAATATGGTGGAACCTAAATGTATTACCTGTAACCTCTTTGTACCCATATATCGCAATAAAAATATTTGAATTTGAATTTGAATTTGAATAAGTAATTCTTTCCAGGGGCAACTGTATATACGTTTTTTTAACAAGCTTCCTAATGCAATTAAAGATTGAACCACCTGTTATAATTTTAAAAAAGTAGTTAAGGGTAAACTGTGCCAGAAACTATTATATTATCCAAAAATATTTAGATGATAAACAAGCTTGGAAATGAGCTGTTCGCTCAGCTATGCTACTCAAGCAAATCACTGTATCTAGACTCAAGTATTAAACAAAGTGAATGTTTGTAAAAAGACCAAAAAAAAATGCCCGCTGAGTTTCTTGCCGGAGTCTTCTCAGGTCTGGGCCGTGTTTCGAACCGGTGGTCCATTTGCTAAACTAGTATTTAATATTTCTTTTATATTGATGTTTTTTAAGTTCCGGTTTAATGATCTATGCAGATTTTTTTTAAGTGCTTTATATCTAGCAATCTGCCTAGGTGTCTGGCATTAAGCTAGAGGTTATAAATTTTTTTTAGGTCTTGAATGGAATTAGTCCAGCGACTAATACATTTCGTTATTACCAAGTCGTTATATGAGGTCTTGGGGGGCTTTCTTTCTTTTTAGTCTAGTGAAGGTGCTGGACGTCTTATCCATCAAGGCGCAGGCATGCGTTTGGCATAGGTCTTAAGTTTACTTTGTATCTCCTGTTTCACCATTGGTATATTCAGGTCTCGATGGAGTTGATTGTTGGTCATATACCAAGGTGCGTTTGTTATCATACGTAAGATTTTAGATTGGAAGCGTTGTAAAATTTCCAGATTTGAGTTTGACGCAGTTCCCCACAGTTCAATTCCATAAGACCAAACAGGTTTCAATATGCATTTGTATAGAAGGAGTTTATTTTCCAGCGATAACTTTGATTTTGCACTCATTAGCCAGTTTTCCTAAGTTGTAGCCCCACTGTTTTTCTTTTATTGAAGATGTAATTTCTCCACGTTAGTCTTCTGTCCATATGTATGCCCAATTACTGACTCGTTTTGAGGGATTTAAAAAAATCTATGCAGAATAAATGATTTTTGATTTTGATTTATTTTGCCTCAAGAGAAAAAAGGGGGGGGCGGGTAATAGGATCACTTCGATGTCCGTATGTCTGTTAAGACCTTTTTCACAGAAATGCGTGGAGGTATCAAGTTGTAATTCATACCACATACTCAGGTCTATAACGTCTTGAAGCTGTGCAAAAATCAAACTTCTAAGTCTACACAATTAAAATATATTGTCATTTAAGTAACTTAAGTTAGGGATCCATCGGTGCACGAGTCCGCCTCTCATTTGGCCGGCTTTTTTCGTGTAGAAATCCTCTACTAGGTTATCCCCAGCGCCCCGAGGTGGTTATGTTGAAAGATGTAAGCCGTAAGAACTGATGGGTCAGCATGCTCTTTGAACATGTCTCCGAGACACGTAGAGGCTGTTGCCCGCCGCTACGCTCGTGTGGATTTTGATTATTACGACCAAACAATGCCTACGCACTTCCAATCAGTCCCACCCTCTCCATTCGTTCACAGGACGACACGTGCAGGGCTAAGATGCCATCCGTATACGGTGCAGAGTATACCTGCTAGAACCAAGCGAACCAAGCGTTTCAGTGACTCATTCCTATGTCGCACCACTAAAACCTGGACTCCCTGCCAGCTCTAGATTGTTTCTTCCTACAGTCCGGGTCCTTTAAGCGGGGCGTGAAAAGGCATCTGATGAGGCCGTCAAGCTGAGTGCCACCACTGTTAACATGGTACATGTTTACGATGGTGACCCTCTTTCCGAGACTTTGCCTATAAATACACTAATTATAACGGGAATTAACGCGATCATGGTATAGGTACATTCCCCTTATAATTAGTGTATATCATGGAACGTTAGAGTTAAAAAGTTACTTTGCCTTTAGCTTAATATAGGCTAGGGGAAGTCAAATAGACGTGTCCTTTTTAAAAAATCAAGCTTTCATCTATCTGCGGTTTTGACGCGATTTTGTTCGAATTTGATACAACTAGGTACCTATCTTTTAAAACTATTTTCTTTCCCGCACCATGAAGTCCTGAAATTCGTCACATGTTTCCTTCTTCCTACTGTGCCATCAAGCTGAGTGTCACAATTGTATAACATTCTTGGAGTCTGTAATAGAGACTCTCTTTCCTAACACTTTTCCTTCGGCTTACCATCCCTCGAAGTGAGCTCATTGTGACGTGTCCTTTAAAAAATATTTAAACAAACAAATACACTAACAATCATTACCCAAACACTTGATCGTTCACCATTATCTCTCGCCCTCGCGAGGGGCCCAGGGCAAGGGGCACGGGGCAGAGTTCACAGGTGTGAGGTCCCACGGCCGCAGGTGCGTAACGTGACGTGGCGATGACCGGCTAAATTAGCCTCGTTGTACACGCCCGTGTGTGGTACTGGAGTTATAATACCGTGATGTAGAAGCTTGGGGAAAATCGGGTTCTTTAAAGAAAGAAACAAAAACGTTAAACCAACCTGGACCAATTAAAATGGTTCACTCGGGAAGCAACACCTTAGAAGAATACTTTGTACGGAAGTCCGTCATATTCAAAGCTAGAATTTAATAAATGAATACGTGTATAACGTGATCTTTTCACGACTAAAATGAAGACCTACGTAACCTGACCGCGCCCTTTATCTAAAAACGATTCAACGTGTTGAAAAAATGTCAAACCAAAAGTTGCAGAGAATTTAATCATTGTTGATTATACAAAATAGCGAAAACCCATTGGAAACGATATATTGTTAAGAACTGCTTTTAAGCACCATTTTCCAAATATGGCGGCGAGAGCTGCAAAAATACGATGCAGTCGAAATTCAGTGCAATGCAAGTCGAAATTCGAATTAATAAAATTACCAATTCTCAAAGCTCCCGGAGAACATTCCACATAACCACGATTTTTGTATGAAATGACTGGATTGCTATCAAACTTATTTCGATCTTTTCTCTTAGTTATTTTTTTATTTTCAATAATTTATTCAATTTACTTATCGCTAAATTAAGATGTTAGCTATCTTTCAAGTTGGATCAAACTGCACACGGCGTGCAAATTTAATTAAAATCAGTTAAGTAGTTTAGGAGTCCATCGCGGACAAACAACGTGACACGTAATTTATATATGTTATGATTTAAATGTCGCTCAAAAGCCAAACTCGCTCTCAGTCGCTATCGCAAAAGTCAATATTTGACTAAATCAAAGAGGACTCCTAAACTACGAAAGCAACCAGAATCAACGCAGTGATGATGAAATCATATGCAACATAGATGCAACTGTGAAGCGGTAGTCTGATGATATCTGGCTTTGCTATAAGGAATAAAAAACAAAAATATAACCCTCATTTTAAATAATAATGGCGACGAAACGATTAGGAGCGCGTGCCGCCGATCAACGAGCAACCGGAAGTGACGTGTTGTTATTAATAATTAATTATTATTTAGGAGTAGGGGCCGATGCGATAATGCCTGTGCTAATAATTTTGTGGGTTTTACTTATTATTGTTGTTTAGGGAGCTAGACTGACATCTAACTTTTAAAAAAATAACATCATCCTATTTCTCTTATCTAAGGCCTGAATGAATAATGAAAATGAAGTTTCAGATCCTTTTTTTTTCAGACTAATTGCGATATTTTCGGCGAAGCATCATCTGACCATTTTTTTATCGTGCGAAAAATCACCACAGATACCAAACCCACCAGAGCCGGTGGTGGTGGTTATGTCGGACTCGAACCGACTAAAACGCACGCCATCTTTGGGTCTTTGGTTGCTGGAGGTGAGAATGCAGGAAACATATCTCTCGCACCCCGGCAGTCCCAGGACTGTCATCTGACCTTACACACTATAGAATCCATTGGTGACATCGAAATCAGACCAATGTTGTAGGTTCCAACAAACCATAACGACCACCATAGATGTTCGTATGGCGGTCGTAACGATAATAGCTTGATATTCTCACCGAGGCACGAAGGGTTCAAGGCAAATTAAAAGGGCATCTGTCTAGCAGTTGTTACGGGTAGGTGGAACCCTGAAAAGTCTAGAAGTTAAAAAAGTCATAATTTACTCTCAACCAGTAAGGATAAACCATTATGAATCTTATCTACGGCAGAAAAAGATCATGGTCGAATATATAGGGAAATAGAAACTTCTCGGGCGGGACTAGAACCTTCGATCTTTTCCTTACAGTACAGATAGTTCGTAAGAATATCGTTAGATGAATTTACCGTCACCTTAAAGACGGATGAAGGGAAATTTGAATCACATCGGGCGTGTCTCGGTAGCTGAGTTGGTCAAGGCATTCCCCCTGTAAGTGAAAGATCCCCGGGAAAGAAAAGAAAAGAGAAGAAAAGGGAAAGAGTCCCGCCCGAGAAGATTATTTTTCCCTATGTATTCGATTTGTATAGTTAGCATACTTAATACTGTAAAATTCATTCAAAGACCATAGTCATGTGAAGGAGGGGCGCGAGATGCCGCGTAGCTGCACGAGCTTTCTCGCAATCATTTCTAGTTACAAACTCTGACAGCTGTCGGCCGCTGCTCTTTCAGTAGCTATTAACCCTAACGAGACTTTTCTCCACAGATGTGCATAACGTGGTGGCGCCACTCCTGGCCGCGCTGCCCCCTCAGCCACACTGCCTGCCACCATACTGCCACCACGTCCCGCCCCGGCCCACCACCCGTTAGTATAAGTATCATCTGTCAGTATTCTTGTAATTTCCCCTTGCAGTATCAGAAAGCAACTTTTACGCGGACAATCCTTTTTTTACCGAGAGGCAAAATCCTTCATGGATGTTATGCCGGACTCGTACCGACTAAAAACCCTCACGGTAACGCCCAACCGCCTATGGATGGGAGCCCCGGGTAAGCCCTCGGAAGGATGACCCAGGACTCCCATCACGCCTACGGCTTAATTGCGGCATCGCCTTGGGGTTGGTTCGGGTGCTATCCCGCGTCTATGGGGGGTTTTTGGGTGTGAATGAAGGCAGAGGCGTGTAAATGAAATGCTCAATTTTAAATCACGAGTTTTATTTTAATTGACGAAAGCCATGAAAGTAAATGACACATTAAAAATATCAAAGAATCTAAATTGTTTTATCGCCGAAGGTCTGAGAGGGTCATCTTGATGCCCTCGGTCAACCGTAAGGGATGGCCCTGGGTCAGCCGGGGTGCGAGGGATATGTCGAAGACAACCTCACCTCCGGCCTAGCACCACGACCCTCAGTCGGCGTGCGGTTTTATTCGGTTCGAGTCCGACATAACCTCCCCTTTCGGCTCGGGTACGGGAGGTATTCGCACGAAAAACGCCCTCGGTCAACAGGTTGAGAGGGATATGCCAGAGACAATGTCACCCACGACAACTAAATATGAGCCGAGACTGCTAGCGGCTTTAGTCGGTTTAAGTTCGACGTAACCACCTTCGCTTGCTTTAAGCGTCGGGACTTCCGCACTTAAAAAAAATCAGAAGGGTATGTACGATCCTAGACTCAGTAATTTTTGGGAAATTGCTTAGATGACGAAATGCATCCAGAATCTAGCAGTTCAACCTACTATCACCCCTCTCGTTAACTCCAGTGCTACCCTCACCAGTGAGCGACGCGGAGGTCCGCCGTCGCGGCGAGAAGCGCCCCATTCCCGCCGAGCTGAAAGACGAGAAGTACTTCGAAAGACGCCGCAGGAACAACCAGGCTGCTAAGAAGTCCAGGGACGCGAGGAGGATACGGGAAGACCAGGTGAGACATCCAGATGTTGTACAGGCTTTACTTAAGTAGTAAAATCCATATCCATACTAATAATTAGAAATGCGAATTAGAACTCTGTCTGTCTGTATGTTACGCTTTCCCGCCTAAACCACTGAACCGATTTTGATGAAATTTGGTATAGGGGTAAATTAGACCATAAGAAACGACATAGGCTAAGTTTGGTCGTGATAACCGACAACCACGCGGGCGGAGCCGCGGACAAAAGCTAGTGTTATGTGCATAAACTCACGCCAGTTACTATTTGATTATTCGGGCTACCTTACATTCCGCGCGGTATATACTGAGCAAAGGAGATGGTATCGTCTCTCTCCTGAGGTGGAGGAGACACTGACGCCTCCGTTAAGTTGTTCGGAAGCTCTGCACGTCTCCCCTGGCTAGCAGATGGTACAGTGGAGAGCAGGCAAGGGGCAGATGGGATCTCTGAGCGCAGGGTTTACAGGTGACCACGGAAGACCGAATATGATTTCGAAATACATCGGGAAAAAGAAGCGCTCAAGTGGGTCTTAAACCCAGGACCATTCCCTTACAGGGGGAATGCTCTTCCAACTGAGCTATTAACCCACACCTGAATTACTTCAAATTTCCCTTCTCTTTATGAACATAATCTTCTTCTGTATGCAGGAGACTTAAATGTGTACCTATATAAGTATAGTTAAGAAAATATGGCTAAGATATTACACCTTTCAAAATTCTGTTTAATAAGTGTACAATGTTTTGTATAAAGGCTTGAGTATATAAACGTGGGTAATCAAAGAAATATTGTCACAGATAGCCTGGCGAGCTTGCATGTTGGAGCAAGAGAACGCCTCCCTCCGAGCACACGTCGCTGCCCTCCGCCAAGAGGCCCTGGCGCTGCGGTCTCTGCTGGCCGCCAGGGACGAACAACCGGCTCCATCGTCTACTACACCTGATTAGAACCACTTTTTTGTTTTATTTTGTTCTGGACTAGCAAATGGTCTACCTGCAGACTTAAGACCTATTTAGACGGGGATGGTTCGACAAATCGTAAGCTAAAATCGTAAATATAATAAGTACTTAAGAGCTTCGCAAGTGACTTAATTAAAACCTCGGCCTCGTGTCGAAAGTCGAAACACCATTATTGTTTTAAAATTTTGTTTAGACGGACACTGATGCTAATTCTGTTGTGTCAAAAGTAACTAAAGTACACTAAAAATTTCTAATATTTGTTATACACCCAGATTGCATAGTATTTTCGTAGAGAAAGATTATTATAGTGTGTGGCCGATTCCGGTCAGCGCAGACAGATTTTGGCCTGACAGTAGGTACATGGCCGTGAGGCAAACGAATACTCAATTAGCAATTTTCAACCTTATTGACATTACATAAAACAGAGTATTTTTTCGTATATTCGCGATCAGCGGCATCTATTTATGCGAAATGACATGTAATTAAGATAATGTTAATAAGGGCGAAAACCGTTTTTGTTCTTAATAGTATCTTTCAGGCGAGGAACTCTCTCCATCTAAATGGGTATTTATTATTTTGAAGACTCGTTAGGTACTCTAGAGTAGTCTAGAGTCTCTCAAGAACACGCGACTGGACTGGAGACGTGTTCGCTACTCGAGGCTCGTACATTACGCGACAGGGAACTTTCTCAATTTGAATGTCAATTCAAGGTCAATGTTGTTCTGTCATATTGCCGTTACTTTTGAATTTTTGACAGTTCTTGAGATGCATGTCACGTTAAAAGACTTGGCGTCTGTGAGTGAGTTTTTAGCGCTGTAGTATGGGAGTCTATAGCGCTATTGCGGCGACCGTAGTTTGCGACTCGCATCCTCTGAAGTTTCCTAATTAAGTAAAAAGCAATTTGCAGTCATGAACTTTATAAGGCAGAAGAGGTTTTAAGTTTAGGATCGGGAACAATTTGATGATATAAACAAAAAATTACAAGTCCGTCCAATTTGTGATCTCAAAAAAATTAAGATAGGATAGTTAGATACTTAGATATGTATCTACCTATCGCAAATATTGTATAGAAAACTAGTAACTAATTAGATGTGGGATGATGATTGATGTTGGATCCTCTAAGGAACAGTATATCAGTCGCGGAATATATTAATTATTGTCCGCAAAATACGACACCGCGCGCTCCGACACGGATAGATTCTGATATACCTAGGTTAGATGAAATTTCCCGCCGATTTCTTCGTGTTTGGTTTCATATGCACCGAGATATTGGGGCTCTAATCAAGCGCGTTCAATTACATTTCGGTGATAGATCTACCATTTAGCGGATAGCTTAGGTAATCACACTCAAAAGAAATCAGTGGTGTCATGGTACAGTCAGTATCAGAAACATGTCGATAAACAAAGTGCTCAAAATGATCATAATTCCTTGATTTTCCTGTTCCTTTTGACGAATTGTTGTGTTGACGAATCGTTAGTACCTTAGTTGTGTTGTAATATCATTTTGAGACTTTGTAGGTCAAGATATTTCTGAAGATGACAGCACATTCTGCCATCAAATCAATACAGCACCAATTTTAAGTTTAGATAATTGTGATTTTGCTTTAGGTAAAGCTGTGTACACATCAAAACCGCCGGCTGGCACTGCCCAACCCGTCGGATAATCTGGCCTGGGGGTGACCGGTGGAGCCGCCTGTCACTCTAGCAGAAGCAGGCCGCGGCGGTGGCGCAGATTGCGCCTCCCCGTACCCGGGGCTAGATGGGGACACCGAGGTCCCCACAACCCAAAGTGGTCTGCTTAGGTGCGAGAGATTATGCTTTCGGCAATCTCACCTCCGGCAACCAAAGACCCAAGACGGCGTGCGTTTTAGTCGGTTCGAGTCCGACATAACCACCTCCACCGGCTCCGTGGGGGTGGTATCCGTGGGGATTTATCGCACGATAAAAAAAAGCCCGTCGGATAAGGCGTCATTTATTATTCAGATTTTCAGGGAATAAAGACGTGTTTGGGTTTTAGAAATGAAAACTTATTTTTGTTGAGAATTTTTGAAGTAAAATCACCCAAATACTTAGGTGAATATAAATCATCATGGACCGTCACCGTTACGTCCGCACACGACTACAATTCACAACTTTTTGCTTCTATTGGCAGTCTCTAAAGCCTAGGCCCGTATGTGCTATTCTTGTTTAAAAAAATAGACTATTCGTATACCAGCTAACCAAAATGGCTTAAGTTATGAGTGGTAGTGTTTTTACCCACTTCTAACACCGGGACCTCTAGATCGTAATAGCTATTCCACCTCTAAACAACTGACGCTTTTATCAAATAAAACAAGGAATGAAACACATTCCGTACCTACCATTGTTGGTCTTCTCAACTTTATGTAGCCGTCGGCATCGGCGGGTTGAGGTTTTGGTGTGTACACAACTTAATAATAAATATAACATTAAGCATTGTTAATAAATGTACACTTGAATAGAAAAATAAGTATTAATAAATGTATACTGTGAACGTTGTGTTGTTATTTTTTACGAGAACAGTTTTAGATACCTCGCCTATTCCACAATCTCTTACTAATATCATCCACATAAAGACGTTAAGCCCACGGTGCCCTCGGAGCTCAGGGTCCACATTTCGGATCTTCCTCCTCCACTTCGCACGATCTTAGGCGTCAAAGGTAGTGAGACCGTTTGCACGCATGTCACCCTCCACGACACTAAGCAAGCACTTCTGGGGCCTACCCCTTCTACCTGGACCCGTCCGTCGGGGCCGCCATTGGCACGTAGCTGGGCAGTTGCCGCAAGGCGGCTCTCTTGAATTTTATCTGCGATGTCATGGGCATAAAAGCCGCCGTGGATGCGAGAGTTCCTCACGCGATCTTTAAGCGTGTCTCCGCACATAAACCGCAGCATTTCCATCTCCGTAACACGCAGCATCTGCTTGTGTCGCTCCAACGGCGGCCCTGCCTCACAGCCGTGTAAAAGGACAGGCCTAATGATCGTCTGCAATGCAATACGTGCCTTGACGTCGTATTCAATGTCACCAGTCACGTGAAGCACAGATCCCAGGTACTTAATCTGATCCGCCCGCTCGACCAAGTCATCGCCTATGCGAACGGGTGTCGGATCTGTTGAATTGACAATCTCTTACTAATACTTATCTACCTATTAATAACTACAGACAGCATCATTCTGTGTGTGTGACTGTTACACATAGGGCGCGGGATTGAAATCCCGCTCAGTGGAAATATTTGTACCTACTTAAGCATGAATAAGTACCTATGTTTATTTGCATTGGTCTGGCTGGATACCTCAGAGAGCACGATAAGCCCAGTTGCTATACGGACATCTATGGTAGTCATTACGGGTTGATAAAGCCCCTATAACTTCGAGTAATCTGACTAAAAAACTTTGATATCGCCACAATTGGTTGTGGAGGTCAGTGCGTAGTGCAGTCGCTTCACGGAAATATCGAGGTTCAGCTGCACCACAGGCTGAAAAGTGAGTTGGGAAAAGAATCAGAGAATGTTAACCTCATTAGTACCTACCTATTATAAGCTAAGGCTCTACCCGCGTAAAATGTGAACCCCGTGCTATCCTCAAAAAGACACGCAAAATACATGTAAGTACCTACTGCATGAAGGGCGTGATTTAAAGGTACATAGCGCCATCTATCAGTCTATAAGACGATCATTAGACCTGTGCTTTTCACTACCTTGGATGTCCAAGATCGTGCGAAGTAGAGGAGGAAGAGCCGGAAGAAGGATCCTGAGCTCCGAGGGCACCGTGGCCATAGATTATTATATATATAGTGCGTCAAGAAAGTCGTGAAATTAATGTTGAAGGAACTAATATTTTTCATTGTATTTGCAACACTCAATAACTGTCAAACTGAGTTTTCAGCTGTCATTCCTTGTTTTGTTGTGGACATGTTTCGTATATATTTTGCGTTCATTTAATTTATTTACGTCTAGTAACAATATAAAGTTTAAAAATGAATTGCAATGTGTGTATTAGTTGTGAGAGACATGTCGTATTCAAAGTATTTCAGGGATATAGTATGATATACGGCGGGATTTCAAACCGGCAAGCTGGTTTCTGATATGGAGGATATTTATGGCCAAACAGCTAAATAAGCAGGTACGTACATATATTTTAATGTTAAACACGGTATGGGAAGTGTAATCTATTAAAAATTATGTGTATTAAGTGAACATTTTATTTTTCAAAGCATTGTTTGCATTTGTCGTCGTTGAGTCATTATCCTACGATTTTAAGAAATCGTAGTACGACACTTTGACGTTTTTGAACAGTCTTGATCCATTTTATATTAACCACTGAGGCCCTTTGGACTACTAAAAATTACACGGTATATACAGCTGTATTTATCCAGTACCGTACGTTTTTATTTGTTTCAGATTTTCAAAAGCACATTTCAAGACTTATCATTTCAGTATGTGATGATATATCCAGTGAGTCAGAAACTATCGCGGATAAATTACGCAGGAGTTTCAAGCAGCATTTTGGGTGTTCAATACTCACTCCAATAAGTTAATGTTATAAAAGATTATAATTATATTATATTATAATACGTACTGTACCTACATATTTTGTTTTCATTGTTTAATACTTTACAACTTCTGTAAAAAAATCGACTGTCTAGCTATCACGGTTCATGAGACAGACAGGTGGGCTTTGGGTAAGGTATTGCTCGGGACATGTTTCTTGGACCTAAAATATGCTCACAACACATTTCCACCCACGGTACCCATGGCCATACTCCTGGTGGACCGTGCGTCTAATAAAGTTAAAGTGTACCACTGAGTAAGCGATTCTGTGACCAGAGCGGTGGTGGACGAGCACAAAGTCACCAAGCATAGATTATTACAAAACAATCTGCGCGCGCCAGGCCAAACAATTCGTTTATCTCGCAGCTTAGATTCAAAATAGTTTCCAAAAAACCTCCAACACGGCACGTGTCCTTGTATATGAGGCCTTATACTCATTTATCGGGGTGTAAGGTTAACGGCATTTCCCTCACACCCCAGTTAACTTTGAGCCATATATGGGTTTAAGATGGCCCTCCTGGGTGTCCTCATCTAACCTCTATACCCGCTGCTAGTCACAGGGACCCGTGGCGAGTCTCCGAGCAGCTCTCTATAGGGCTGCTCCCGCCGCGGCCGTTAATTGCAGTAAGTGGTAGCGTCTCCCATGTGCTGAGTAAGAGACTGAAGCATTGCCGTTAGCGTTGTACAGGTTGCATCGAATGTAGGCTTCGGATCACGCGCACCAAATTTAACATAATATCTGTGCTTCTAAATCCCGTGTGCTTGTCTGCCACCCGAGTGATTTGACAACCATAACTTCTAAACTCAATCACTCCGCACTCGTTGATTTCGATTAGTTGTTAAAGATTGTATTTGCAAAAGTTAATATCTAAATGTTGCTGCGAGCCCTGCAACCATTTAAAAAGGATAGAACGACTATTCTGTAATTATATATAATTTTCTAGCTTGAAGTTTGATTTATCTTGAAAGTTTGCGCCATTAGTGCCTAAATAAAGTGAATGAAATAATTGCCGTATGTTTTTTTCACTTTTATTCAACTATCGTAATGAAATCATACCATAAAAAGCAACAGATCAAGTCTGTTTAGTTATAGTAAGACAGGGATACCAGATTAAGCGCAGCAGCGCCACCCTCAATTTTCACGACTTTCTTGACGGGCTATACTAGAGACCGTGGCCTCGGATGCAATCAGGACTAACGTCTTTATGTGGATCTTGAGCGCCATCTATGGAACCTATATCAATACTAAGGTAAGTAGTTTTTTAATTTAATAATTTATGTATGAAATTCTTGAGATAATAATTTTGATTGATCGCTAAAGCTGAAAATTCATTTAATTTATAGATTTCAAAATATAAAACCTTTTTTTATTCTTACACATGGTTTCATCATTATTATATAACAAATATGTTCTCAATTTCTGTATCATGCCAAGGTAAACAATCACATATTTTCTATTGGTGGTTTGTACGATTACGTCATTAATTTGACCAATCATGTCCATAGTTCAGAGAATCATAACCAATAAGAACGTTTCATTTCTAAAGCAATAGCTAGAAGCAGCGAGAATATTCTACGGCAGTATAAAAATGAATTTTTAGTGTGGCAAGTATACTTGAGCTGTACAAGAAAAAAGTAATAATTCCGATCTTTCAAGAAGTTGCGTCACCCACATGTTCTGTTTGAAGTGCTATAAAGTAAAAAAATTAATTAAATAGTTCATAATACCGTTCGAAAAATGTTGACCGCGACGCGGGTGATCAGCCGAAAGGCTTTGGAGTGCTCCGGCCTCACATCAGATATATACACACAAAGGAATTTCTCAACAATTCTCAAAAACGTGAGTGACCATTTTACTTCCAAAAACGAATGAAAATCAAGTGTCAAATTGTCTGAAAATGTCAATTGGTTAATAAATTCTCTTATTACTTTCTAACACTATTCTAACCAAGCCTTTATTTCATTAGCTTTCTGTAAAAATCCACACCGGTTTCATCGCTCCGCCTTGAACCTCCGCACGCATGGGGCGATCGATTTTCTATCTTTATTTAACTTTTCCTTACTGTCTTTCCTTTGCAGACCGCAGCTCCCACAGTGCCTATTTACCAGCGCCATGTACAGCTCAGAAACAAGTAAGTTCACTTAACCTTTTTTATGACAAATTGCATCATAACCTAACTTCTCGAAGAATCTGTGTTAGCTCTTCTATGTATATTTATGGTTATATACACTATTATGGCGCCCTAAATCTAATATGAACTGAATAGACAAATAGATTTTTAGATATCAGATCTTCTCTTATAACGAACTTCTCTTATAATGAAGTTATCTACTGCATTTTTATTGACTTAACATATCAAATAACACTGTTATTACCAAATAAATATTATTGTACATTATAATTTGTGTAGTCTGCCAATCCTCACTTGGTTAATGGTAGATAGATGACCCCCATCTTACTACAGATAGATCACCCATAGTTCAAAGTCTGAATTATGAACACCACCATGCCATCACAATTTTGCTAAAACATTAATGACCATGGCCGATCAACAGCTGTTCAGTTAGGCTATAAGGGCTATGAACTAGACCTAACGCCTCTCGCATTGAGACGATATATTTGTCCAATGAAATACATCTAATGTTGTAGAACTAGTGAGAAAATAAAGTCCCGTTTGTTCTAGCCTAGAACTGATCAGTAGAACAAGTGGGAACAAACCTAATTTTCATGTGTCCAGGGCCCTGCTCACCCTTAGGGCCAAAGCCAACCTCCATAGCTAATCAATGGTCCTTCTAATCAATGGAGGGGGTATTATCAGGAAGAGACTACAGTCTGACCTGACACCCAATATACCAATCTAAAAATGCAATCTATAGATGCAACGGGCAAATCGCTGGGATTGAATTCCTATTCCTATTCCGAGAATCGATGATGATGATGATTAAATTCCTAATTTCAATTAATCTTCGGTAACATAATAAGTAGATATCATTATTGACATCATCTTTTTGTTACTACTACCAGTGGGGACACCATTTGACCGGACGGGTGATCAGCCCTTCTGTGTGGGCCATTTCACCCAATTTCCTGTAACCACTGCCATACATGTACATATGGCAACTGGGACTGACAGCTAACATGCTTTCCGAGGCACGGCTAGACATTAGTCATTTGCTAATGCAAATACTCTATAACTATATTATCAAAATAAATGTATTAGGCTATAGGCATACAAATATTAGCACTGAGCCGGGATTGAAACTGCACCTCCTGTGTAGCAGCCGCGGTCACTACCGCCATGCCACGGAGGCTGTCATCATCATTTTTTTTCTTAGTCATTGTTAAACTCAAGGACCTCACCTCGGAGTCTACGTTAAGTTAATATGCACTAAGTATAAAAGATAGCAATAGATAGATTAAGAAACTATGTAACAAGTACTTTTGAATTAATGAAATAAATTAATGAAAATAAATAAATAAATTACTGTAGTGGTGATTTTTTTCAAAAGGATAGCCGGTTACAATACTTTGATCTAGTTAACCATGCACCATGTGACCAAATGAGAAGAGGCAGGTTATAGGAACCTCTTGCCACAGGTCTACGTTAGTATCTCGAAATACATCGGAATAAATGAAATTCTCAAGTGGGACTTGAACCCACGACCTTTCCCTTACATGGGGAATGCTCTTCCAACTGAGCTATTGAGCCACACCTGAATCACTTCAAATTTCCCTTCTCTTTATATCCGTCTTTAGGGCGACGATGGAGCCATCTACCAACTTTCTTACGAATATAAAAGTTAGCATAATAAATGCCATAAAAATGTCATTCAAATAGATAAGTAATACCTTCAATTTCAACTTTTTCAATGCATTGCATCACAATAATGACGTATTGGTTGTTCTCAGGTCGGAGGGTGTGCGTGGAGCCGTCATCGGTATCGATTTGGGCACCACCAACTCATGTGTTGCCGTTATGGAGGGCAAGACCCCCAAGGTAAGGGAACTTTGCTTTTTATTCTATATCTAACTAACCGGACAAACTTTGTTCTTCCTTTGAATTGATTTAGTGTTACCACAGATAATATAATATAGTTCTATACAGATGCACAATTAGGAATAAAAACGATTACACTCGTAACTTCCAAAAGCAGGCAGGCAGCTTTTATTTCCAAACGCTGTTACTAGATGGCGACAGTGCTTCGCCAAACTTTTCTCATTTTTACTATTACAAACTAAATTATCAAAAATAAAAAATACACTAAACACATTATTGAATAAATGACTGAATAAAACCATAAATATTCGAATCTAGGTATATTGATTATGAAGTAATTTGTATGGTTATAGACAATTTAGACGGTGTCGCTAGATGGCGGTTTCCTGATTTATCACTTTTGTCACGAATCGCAGTCGTCTGTTTTGTTTCTTTTTCTAAAAATATAGGAATATTGAGTGAAATTCTCTTTCGCCAGTATTTAGAGTGGCAGTTCCTCCCCTCCAAGTGTGTAGCTTCCAGTAAGCTTCTGCGCTTCTGGGCGGAGCTAAGCTGGCTGCTCTAGCCAGTACTCTTCAAGTACAATGGTCCAAAAAAAGAGACTAATGGGAAAAAGAGCCCCTTGTCTTATCTCCTCCAAGTGAGGTCAAAATCTTCCTCCCTGAGATCCGGTTCTCAGCATTCCATGGATTCACCGTGCGGTCGCCGGGTCCATCGCGTGGTACAGAGAGGAACACTGTGACGGCGCCTGGGACTTGCGACCCAGGTGTAGGTTTAGGGTGGCCACCTTGTGATGCATCAGCGCTCACCTCCACCGTCAGTCGTGTTCCCGCCTCTAGCTATCCAAATTTGGTAAGATCCTATCAACGCCGTTTTAGATATTCGTTTGATTAAAGAGCTTACTGAAGCTCTTCGCAATCCGAGGTCTCTAAATAAGTTATACAGGGATTTAGCTGGAATTCCCCTTGCTCCTACTTCTATGGCGTAGAGTACACAACCACATAGCCATTTTTGGTTAACTCGTTGGTCAAGTCAAAGTATTTGTTTATTTTATAGCATGGCCTTTAGGTATGTTATTTTCCCACGGTACTGAGAGTTCTACTAGCACTGCACGCTTTTGCTGTTTCGAGAATATAAATATATCGGGTCTGGATGACGAGGCACAAACATCTTAATACCTTACACAAGCAAACGAAATCAAAAAAATCTGAAGTCGCCGGCACAGCTTGACAAACTCAAATAACCATATCTTATCATCAGCTATCACAATTGCTTTGTAGCCTATTAGGAAGTTGCGTAACGGTTATCGCGATCTGTAAGTCGGACAATGAACTGAATCTAAGGGCCTGCGCTGCCTCATGTGGGTGTATTAATCTAAATGTATAACTCAAACGTGACGACTGACTGACTGACATAGTGATCTATCAACGCACAGCCCAAACCACTGGACGGATCGGGCTGAAATTTGGCATGCAGGTAGATGTTATGACGTAGGCATCCGCTAAGAAAGGATTTTTTGGAAATAAGGGATGGAAGTTTGTATGAAAGTCCGTCATTTTCAGAGCTAGATGCACTAAATTTCATAAACCCGTGTCTTTTAAAAAATAAATAAACACGTGTATCAGCGTTTTTCAAAATTTTGTTGCTAAGAGGGTAAAATACGTGATTTTACCTCTTCGTTCGTTCGTTTTCAAAGTTAGTCTTTTGAGAAATGTTAGTCTTTTGAAAAACTCGGCCGAGTAACTCGGTTCAATCAAATTCTCATTTTGCGCGCGTAGATAAGTACTAACCGGTTCACGACGGTTGGTTAGTTTGATTGCAATGATTTTGCAATGCTTCGATATCGCCTTTGGGTTGTGTAGGCCAGATGGCATTCGCTTCACAGAAAATATCGAAGTTCATCCAAATCCGCAGTTAGACTGGTAAAAGCGGACCCCTGACTCCAAGTAAAAAATTATTTATTTTAATAAATACTTTAAAATTAGAATTTTTGGTTAACACTGTTATTTAATTATATTTAATACCTAAATTTATTGCTTTTCTTAAACAAATACTCTGTATATATCTCTAATAACTCGGTTTGAATACTCGGCATTCAAACCGAGTTATTCGGCCGAGTACGAGTATCAAAAAACCCGCCGAGTACGCCGAGTACCGAGTATTAACCGAGTACTCGGCCCATCTCTAAATTACAAAACAATGATGCGCGGCAGGGCCTTTTATATATTTTATTTAATTTAATTTTGAGACATGGAAGACTTACAGCTAATTACACAGGTTTAAATAATACGTTTAACATCGGTGAGCCAAATATAAGTCCTCGCTTATAGACGTTGAATACAAGGATAATTATAAAAAGTTAGCAGAACACAGTATTTGCATAAGTTAATCGCGATTCAGGTCCTAGATATCTGTCCCGAGGAGGTTTTTGACATTTGAGATTGAAATTAGATCAGGACTGATTTTTGAACACATTTTTCTAACAAGAACTAGGTGATGCCCGCAGTTTCGCCCGTTATAAATCTTGGATTTCTTTACCAACACACGCCTTCTTCCTACAGTCCGCCTTTAAGCGGGGTGTGATAAAACGTCTAATGAGGCCATCAAGCTGGGGGTCATCAATGTAACATAGTGTTTTTAATGGTGACCCTTTTCCTGAGACTTATCATCAGGCAAGGTGAAGTCATAGATAGATAAATAGATAGATAGATAATTCTTTATTGTACATCAATATTGTAACAGATTCTTGCACAGATCATATTGACCAACGATATTACGCATCGTCGATCAGTGTCCGCGCCGGTGCTCGGAACACGTTTGCAGCGATGCGAGAGCAGTCGCGGTACCAGCTAGTCGTGTGCGCAATGTGCTCGACTTTCCTAGAAACCGCGGGACAAAATATTTTTATTAAACACGATTTTTTTTAATATTTGGATCGTCAAATTCACTGTACTCACCTGATAGTGAATAAGGCTACACTCTAGAGAATAGCGTCTGTTATTTTAGATGCTGTCTCTAGAATTGACGAATCCCTACTTTGACGATCTCGACATATATTTTTTCACGCCCCGCTTATAGAACCCGGGATTCCGATTAACGCGTTCCAGCACTTCATCGTTCTACAGATAAAGGAATTTCCAAACTGCTTTTTTTATAAAGGACACGTCAATTTGATTTCACCTCGCCTGATGGTAAGCTAAAGGCAAAGTCTCGGAAAGAGGGTCACCATCGTAAACATGTACCATGTTAACAGTGGTGGCACTCAGCTTGACGGCCTCATCAGATGCCATTTCACGCCCAGCTTAAAGGAGTCAGGACTGTAGGAAGAAGGAAACACGTGGGCTGGCAGGGAGTTCCAGGTCTTAGTGGTGCGGCATAGGAATTGAGTCACTGAAACGCTTGGTTCTCGTTCTAGCAGGTGCTTGGTATGATATGGTATCGATTGCACCATATGAGGGTGACATGCATGGCCATTTCCTGCATCCATACTAATATTATAAATGCGAAAGTAACTCTGTCTGTCTGTCTGTCTGTATGTTACGCTTTCACGCCAAAACCACTGAACCGATATTGATGAAATTAGGTATAGGGGTAGATTAGACCATGAGGAAGGACATAGGCTATGTTTGGTCGCGATAACCGATATCCACGCGGGCGGAGCCGCGGGCAAAAGCTAGTGGGAAATAAAGGGGGAATGTGATGGTCACTCACTAATCAAACTGACTCAATAAATATTTGATAAAACACATTTTAATCAATCAATTAGCCTCTTGCAGTCCACTGCTGGACTTAGGCCTGTCCCAATGTTGGGAGGCTTTGCCCACTTTGGCGTACTGTTACCAGACTGGTTGGAACAGGGTTTTATTTCGAGTTTTCCTTTTCTCTTAATGATATCACCTACGTATGTTTCCGTTAGTCGCCTCTTACGACACCCTTCGGAAGAGATGAAGTGCTGATACTTGTATTCTTTCTCCAGCACCACACAGATGATTTTACGAATCACCTTTTTTATGTCAGGTGGTTGAAAACAGCGAAGGTTCCCGCACCACCCCCTCTCACGTAGCCTTCAGCAAGGAGGGCGAGCGTCTAGTGGGGATGCCGGCTAAACGCCAGGCCGTCACCAACAGTGGTAACACGTTCTACGCTACCAAGCGTCTCATCGGCAGGCGCTTCGACGACCCCGAGGTGCAGAAGGATATGAAGAATCTGTCCTACAAAGTCGTCAGAGCGTCTAATGGAGATGCTTGGGTTCAGGGTAAGTTAAAATTACAGGATTTTATACTTGAATAAATATGTATGCAATACATTACTATCCTTCTGCGGTAGCCTAGTGGTATGGGTAATTGACTGCTGAGACGAGGTCTCGGGTTCGATCCCAGGTTTACCATGGCACACACCAATGACTTTAGATGCTTTTCGAAGTTATGTGTGTATTTATCGCAGGTTTATAAGTGCCCGGTTAATGGCAATAGGCTCGCCACCTATTACATTGGGACCTAAACATAAACTGGCGAAATGTGTGTGCTAGCATCTCTGCCTACCCCTTCGGGGAATACAGGCGTGAGTTTATGTTATGTTCTGTGGAATTCTCTAAGCACTTCTGGTTGCAAAGTATCCTCTTTCCTTCTCTTCCACTTTGCACAATCTTGGGTAGCCTTGATTTGAAGACGCTTGACACCCATTGCCTCACTTGAGCAAATCTTGATCTTCTGATATTATGCAGTTATTATGGCCTTTGAGTACTTGTAATAATCTCTAATGTGTTATGAAAACCTGCATAGTGAAGGAAGAGATGGGATGACAGGTCATTATCATCAGGATGAGAGGACATATCGTCAACGCATCGTCGATCAGTGTCCGCGCCAGTGCTCGGAACACGTTTGCAGCGATGCGAGAGCAGTCGCGGTACCAGCTAGTCGTGTGCGCAATGTGCTCGACTTTCCTAGAAACCGCGGGACAAAATTTTCCAATATTTTTTAATTACTTTCACATTTCTGACTTTCCCTAATTTTATTTTATTTTTTACTTAACAGGCAGCGATGGCAAAGTATATTCTCCATCTCAGATCGGTGCCTTTGTGCTGGTGAAGATGAAGGAGACCGCAGAAGCCTACCTCAACGTGTCTGTGAAGAATGCAGTCATCACTGTGCCGGCTTACTTCAACGACTCACAGAGACAGGCCACTAAGGATGCTGGTTCGTATCTATATTACTTCCTAATATTATGGACTATTCGATTTGTATAGTTAGCATACTTAATGCTGTAAAATTCATTCAAGTATTTGGGCGGAGTTATCAAAAATCAATGTTTAAAAATGATTGTAACATCATTCATTGGTTCCGATAGTTCGTAAGAAGATCGTTAGATGGCTCCACCGTCGCTGTAAGAACGGATAAATAGAAGGGAAATTTGAATCATATCGGGCGTGTCTCGGGGGCCAAATCGGTCAGGCATTCCCCTGTAAGGTAAAGACTGCGGGTTCGAGTCCCACCCGAGAAGATTAATTTTTCCCTAAGTATTTGATGTGTATAGTTAGCATAATTAATGCTGTAAAATTCATTCAAGTACTAAGGAAAGTACAATTAGCATAGAAATTGATGTTCATTGCGAGATTGTTAGACAAAAGTAATTTCTTTCACTAAGGGTTAGGGCAAATAAAATGTGATGAATACATATCATAGTATGTCTTTTATTTTTTGAGAATGTTACCATAATCTTTTGACATAATGTGTCTGCGTCACCTTTGTACGATATTTTTGTAATTATTTTGTATTTGCAACAAAACGTTTTGTAAAATACTTCAGCATCGTCGATCAGTGTCCGCGCCAGTGCTCGGAACACGTTTGCAGCGATGCGAGAGCAGTCGCGGTACCAGCTAGTCGTGTGCGCAATGTGCTCGACTTTCCTAGAAACCGCGGGACAATACTTCCATACTATATTGCCTATATTTGTAATAAAATTATAGTCAGTGCAATTGGGTATACCCTATCACTCAAAGAATCAAAGAATGAATTTCATTTAGGTATTCAGTTTAGGCACATAAAGAGCATAATATATGAACGTCATAATTTTACATTGATGAATGGAATTTCGAGAATAATAAATAAAATATGTAAATCATTTGAAAATGATTCTTTCGCTACAAAGTATAAAGCAAAGTCGCTATTCGCGTCTGTTCATCCCTATGTATGCTTATATCTTCAAAACAACAGTACAGATTTTGATGCGTTTTCTTTTAATATATAGAGTAATTCAAGAAGGTTTATATGGTACATATAATACATGCTTAATATAGTAGAGGTCGGTTTACTGACGATAGTCGAACGTGACAACGTCATAAGAAAATACTGATGGAATGGTTTCATTTTTCAAAAGAAAATTTTAATTTTATTTGTTTGATTTGTCGCTCGTTCCTCGCTCTCGCTTGCACTTCAAGCCTTAAATGGAACGCCTCAAGCGAGGTAACGCCGCATGACGTCATGTTTTTTCGTGCGTGCAGTCAGCTCCATCGAATTATAAGACGTTGTCACGTCAAAAACACATATAGTTAACTTTTTTACGACTCATTTGTAAGTATGTCTATTTTTGTTTTGTATGCAGGTCAGATCTCCGGCTTGAACGTGTTGCGAGTGATCAACGAGCCCACAGCCGCCGCCCTCGCCTACGGCATGGACAAGACTGACGACAAAATGTAAGTACCTGTACTAATATAGTAGAGCTTGTCTACTGTTTAAGCCCTAATGACGCCCCACCACCTCCCTCACACAAGCAAATTGACGACGATTGTTTGCGGATTTGTTGGTCAACTAGTCATAGTGTGACAGAACGCGCGAGCGAGCGGACGTCTTGTTCACAATATGTCAGTGCTGGTCCGCACACAGAACATTTTTATTATCGTGCGAAAAATGCCCACGGATACCCCCCAACCCGTGGAGGTGGTTATTTTGGACTCGAACCGACTAAAACGCACGCCGTCTCGCCGTCTTTGGTTGCCGGAGGTGAACTCACAGGGCATAATTGAATACATATTCACGAAACTATCAGCGTTAGTAGTGAGTTATTGGGCATTCTACCCCACCTTAGTTCCTTCGGTTATCTTCGATAACCTCAGTCACGGTGGGATAGAATGCCCAACAACTCTTTGTAAATTCATTTACCTAAGCCAACGTTCCACATTTTAATGCCGTTCATTACACTACCGTTCCGTCGGCTCTCTGCGATCCCCTGGGTCGTAATTGCGTTGAATTGATTTTCGCATGCTACAACGTCAAAAATAATCACTGAATTAGGTTTTGCATCTGACACTTTCATAACGTCATCATTTGCCTGATATTTCTGAAAAGTGATTCCTGGTACTCCTCGTAAAACCTTTTCTAAAAAAATGTACTTTGGTTGATATAGAGTTTTAGAATATACATAAACATTTTGAAATGTCAATCCATTTTCGTGCAAAAGGAGACCAATTAACAAATTGGTTTTTCCACAATTTGATGGTCTGTAAATGATGCAACGTACTGTATTCAGCAATAATTCGACATAAATTGATTGACAGTTTTTATTTAAATCAAACATATAGCAAAATACCATACATACACATATACCATTTCCATTTAAAAAACTAACGAAAACAGAGAAAAAGCAAGTTAGTTGGATTGAACGTAACAGAAAGATACATTGGGATGAAGGATTTGTGCCATATTCCGAATACCAAACTTTGGTTTCAGATATATTAAGAGACAAATATATTTACGTTAAAGGTTCAGAAAAAGTTGTATGGTTGAAGTACATTTTAGAAAATAGTAATATATTTAATTTAGAAGATAAAGGTTGTCCTAGTTTGATAAGTCTATGTGATTATTATAAATATTCTCAAGATTTTTATCATTGTATTTATCATAGCTCTGTATGTGCTTTAAAAATGTTTTATGTTTAAATAATTGGTGTCTTGATAATAAAATTATTCTGACATAAAAATTAAAAAAAAACTTATTTTATTTTACTGTCCCCTCCCAACCCTAATGTATGAAAAGTGCCGTTCTTTATATTTGCTAGAGAACTTGAAGCTGTAGCACTATTTAAGTTATCATGGTGTTGAATATTGGAGACCGAGTGCAGATAATGATAGTAGAGAACCGATTATGTGGACTACATATTGCGAAAATATTAAACTATGAACAGTATAATGCTATATTAATACCTTTCCAGAGAGAGAAAGGTAGATGGCCTAAAATCTATTTCAAAGATCTAAAGTTATGGGCTCGAATAATTAGAATACATAATAATCTTGTTGACCTCATCGAAGAAAATGATTAGGTATTACTGAGTAAATGCAAAACTGTATATTAATGAATGATATAATGAATTGAATGAATAGTGAAAACTGGGGTTGCCTCTTAATAAATGCAACGAAATGTGCTATAATTTTAGGTCATTCCTGTCCCATTACTATTCGGACCACCTCATCCTTTTAAATTAAGAACATCAGATACAAAGTGTCATTATTCTTTTACACAATCACATATCGACACCTGCTTAAGAATGATTCAAAATTATTTAAGCCCCCGATATGAAATATATAATGACCATAAAATTCGATTATGTTCATTTCGACATTATTGGGCTACAGCAGATTCAAAACGAAGATTGGTGATGAAAATGGCTGATGCAGGTTTTTTTTACTGTGGAAGTGGTTTTACCGATAAAGTTATGTGCTTTTCATGCGGAGGTGGCATCGAAGATTGGGAGGATTACGATGATCCTTGGATGCAGCATGCTATATTTTTTCCTGATTGCTTTTATTTAAATGCTGTAAAAGGAACAGACTATGTTGATAAATCAAAACGTCTGTGTTTAAAAGAAACACAAGTATAAGTGGATGAGTCAAATCTACCATTTGCATCGAGCTACAAACCACGCAGTGCACTACGTCCTTCAGAGGATTAAAAGGAAGACCCAAAATAAAAGCAATGTCATGTAAGTAATTACTTATATGTTAATTATTTGATATATAATTCCTTGTTAGTTTACCTACTAAATATCTAATTTATTAGGCGACGTAGTTTTCTATGGAAGTCCTTTAAATTTAATTTTATACGATTATCCTTAATTTTCGTACTTATAAAATTTAAGTTCTGTACAAAATTCAAAAAGTTGTAAACAAAATAATGAACGCTGAAATATTTAATCTCTTGCTAGCACTTAATTGTACATAAAGTAGAATATTTTATCAAATTTGAATAGGCTCTGGTGTCTCAATTAGAGTAGCTCCCGAAGAAGTTGTAGGTTCAACATATTCGAACTACATTTACCAATTTTCAATAATTAGACTTAAACCTATATTTAATTTTATTTTCAGATATTTTATCATCACGGAAGAAATTGACGGGGAATCCTCATGGGCTGAGCGGTGAACCACGTAATCAATTTGTAAGTAGATACCTATATATTTTAGTCATTCCTTAGTGTAAAATTAAAGTAGCACGTAATTGTACATAACGTAAAATATTTTACCAAATTTGAATAGGCTTTGGTGACTCAATTAGAGTAGCTCCCAAAGAAGTTGTAGAATATAATATCATCAGTAAGGAATAATGTAGGTATTCTATAGAATAGCTGGAGAGTTTAGACAATACAAAATATGAAATATTAGGAATACTTATTGTAGTTCATTTCGTATGATACTAACTGTTAAGGTGCCTATAGGTATTTACTGGTTACCCGATTCTGTATTAGTATGTCGAATAAATTAAAATAAGCAATTACTAATTATTGTGTTTATATTATATTCGTTACCTGATATTGATAACGAAATACGTCATCATTCACGTTACAACACGTTTGAAATTCATAAGAATTTCACAACTAAGTATTAAGTAGGTACATAACAATAACATTATGCACCATACGAAATATTGAATGGTTGAATTTCAAGTTCTAACTTGATCATCATACCAATAAATACTTTATGTTAGCATTATTTGATATATCAACTGCGTTAGAAAAAATATTATTACCTAGTTCATTATTTATTAAACAGTCAAGACGAGCATATCTAACAACATGGTAGATATTTTATAACTTTCAATCTATTGGAAATTTCAATCTATTTACAAAATTCTTAGTATAATTTATTACTAATGTTTTAAATAATTTTCAGAATACCAACTTAAACAAATTTTCAAACGGAACAGAAGAGAGCTCTCCTGAATATCTTCCAAACCTGCAAGATCAGTTCGACTTGGACAACGCAATGAATAGACCTTGGATAATAACACCCAATGAAGAAGTAAAAACAAACAAAAAGAAAACTAATCGAAGAAGACCAATTACAAACAAACGCAGTGCATTGAATTCCTATATTATTAACAGTGAAAGAAGAAAAGGACGACGTTTAATAAAAATTACGATCAAGGAACTCAGTGAGTCAAGAGACAACGAAGATGAAGTTAAGGAGATAATCACTGCACAGTATGTTGTACAAGATACGGTAGATGAGATATCGGATCAAGCTGAAAAATTAGTTCACAATATTTCCAAAAAATTGTGTGGCTACTCATATCATATTTTTTAATTAGGTAATAATTCATTAGTATAACTAGTAGATAAAGTGATGACATATTTAGATTTTATTTACTGTGAAAATATGTGTTAAAAAAAATTAATATTAAAAATGTGTGTTAAAAAATAAAAAACCATAGGTAATAATTGTATGGCTACTCATATCATGTTTTTTAATTAGGTAATAATTCATTAGTATAACTAGTAGATAAAGTGATGACATATTTAGATTTTATTTACTGTGAAAATATGTGTTAAAAAAATTAATATTAAAAATGTGTGTTAAAAAATAAAAAACCATAGGTAATAATTGTATGGCTGCTCATATCATGTTTTTTAATTAGGTAATAATTCATTAATGTAACTAGTAGATAAAGTGATGACATATTTAGATTTTATTATAATTTTATTTACTGTGAAAATATGTGTTAAAAATTATAAATATTAAAAAAGTGTATTAAAAAATAAAAACCATAGGTAATAATTGTGGGGCTACTCAGATCATGTTTTTTAATTAGGTAATAATTCATTAATGTAACTAGTAGATAAAGTGATGACATATTTAGATTTTATTTACTGTGAAAATGTGTTATAATATTATAAATATTAAAAATGTGGGTTAAAAAATAAAAAACCATTTACTTTAAAAAAATGTTTTATTTATTAAAACTGCGTATAGGTTGACTTTCTTGCTCTATTAAATTATTCTTTATACATAAAACATTTTTAAGTGCACATTGTTTAGTATGATTAATACAATTAAAACTGGTTTCATTATTTGAATATTTGTTATGCAACAGTGATAAATTTGGACATTTGTCTTCACCAAGATCTATACAAATACAATTCATACATAGATCTTGAATCCACTTAACTTTTTCTAAGCCCTTCACAATAATTTCTTTATTTTCTAAATAAGGAACAATTATACGTCGAAATTCTCTATAGTCGATATAACCTTCATTCCAGTAAATCCCCCTGTTTCTCTCCAACCACGTAACTTGTTTTTTTTCATTCGTAGTTAAGTATTTAAATAAGTATGGGGGCTTTATTAAGAACGTTTGGGTATAAACACGGGTGGCCAGAGCTAATTCCTTGACTATAAAGTTATTACAAGTGTCTTTAAACCCCTGGACATCCACTATAATTGTATTCGGATTCATGATAATTTTCTCACAGTGCTGCTTAATGGTTTATACTCAATTATACAGTCGTTCAATATAAGACAATATGCCGAAGTTTGATCTGGGATATCAATATCACTTTCAATTTCCACTCTTACGTCCACAACAGGACCTGACTTAAGATTATCTGGCTGTCTAGAACAGTCTATGACGAATAACGGAGCAACGTTTTTAAATTGTTCCTCACTTAATAAAGGCTCAGCGCGACGCCCATAATAAGACTGTTGAAATTTAGCATATTGTTCATATATTAAAGCAATTCGATTATTCGAGAAACTTGTATTTATATTTTCATATGGGAAGTAGGTGGAGTTAAGGTATACCTTAACATCACGAATCTCACAATGATCAAACTGAGACATATCAAGTCTAGCATTATTTTTTCTATTTGTCTGTAAACCAATAACGACAAATCTTGGTTTCTCTATTTGTGAAGATGTTTTTATTGACCAAGTATGTTTGGTGGTTTTAGGCAACATTGGATATTCATACAAATCCCAATTCCTGAATATCATCTGAAGTGGTCGATCTTTTTCTAACAATTTTAGAATGTTTATTTTTTCTTTATCAGATACTTTAACATGCGGTACACGCCATATTATTTTGTTTATGATAATATCTTCTACAATTTCACCAGAGTTGAGTTTTAATGCGTTCAGATTGGTATTACTTCGTAATAAGATTAGTTCATGTTTACTGTTTATTACTACTTTCTTAAAATCTTCTGCGAAACCAAGAATGTTGCGAAGTGGTATAGAAGCAGAAAAGCTACCTCCATTAGTACTTTTTATTCCACCGATATTCCAACCCCAAGCATTAGATGTTTTAGCTTCGCTCTCATTCATTGATATAAATGATTTCATCGTGCTAGTTATACCAGCATTTTTTATTTTGTCTATCTCCACTCCATTTATCTCATACCTTATATCTTGAAACAAGTAAAGTAAACTATTGTTTGTGAAATGAACGCTACTGACTCTCTCTTTCGAATTGTCAGCCTTGTTTACAATAACAGTTCCTTCCAAAAATAAACTGCTTTCTGATGGTAATATATACAAGTCTTGCTGATTAATAGGTATCCTGATTTCATCGCTTCTATTAAAACTTGTTACGTAAGGCTTGTAAGAGTGAATTTCAATTCCTTCCACAGAGTTGTCGTAGGCTGGAGCGGATAAAACATCTAGGATATTCATTTTAACAAACCAATCGCCTTAAGAAATGCTTTATTGTTTTTATTCAACTTTATTCTCCTTTTACGTCGAGCTCTTACTTGATTGAGAGTTTGAGCAGAACTGCTATTTTGAATTGGAAGAAACATATTATATTTATTATAGTCAATCATTTTTTCTTTTGAGGTGTAGATACAACTGTACTTCTTCACCTCGCAAATTTATTAAGTTATTATTTATATCCAAAAGTCTGATTTGTATGCAGCTGATGTTGGTTTGGTTGATTGGAAAGTAAATTGCGTTTTTTGGTATTTCTATAATTCTGTATCCAGGTGGGACATTAAGTGCGAATTCATGTAGAATGTGACTGGATTGTCCGTTTATATAGGAACCGCTAACTATATCACATTCAACTCTTATCACGGTTGTAGGCAAAATGTTGACTGGAAACTCTGATACATGATATTTATTGGCTTCCAAGACTTGTTTTTTAAACCCCAACAAACCTCCGAACGAACAACCTTTAGTAAAATCTATAGTTGATGTACAAAATAACATAGTTTTTAAGGTGTTGTTATTGCAATGGAGTTTTATGGATGCATCCTTTACTTCAGATTTTAAATAATCACTGATATCTTGCAACTCATAAGTACCTTCAGGTATTTCAATAACATTATTTGAACCATAGTATAACTTATTATTTGTTTTATCAATATTTGGAATAGAATTATATGTGGATAAATGTAATAATGCACATTCATACTCTCCGATTAATTGTAACGTATTTGGATAGAAGGTAGTTAATACCGATGAGTTTCCAGTTATAGATAAGGTGAGTGTCATCTTGCAAATGACTAAAATTAAAGAACAGAATAAAATTTATAGTATTTATTCCAAAAAGATTGTAGATATTCTAAACACAAATGTCCACAAATTAGTGTGTCAAATTTTTGATATCTTGTATAGTTATAATTAATATTGCAGTTCTTAAAATATCGCATCAATTCGATTGGTGGTCTTAAATCACCAAAACTATCAAAATATTCACAATAATTATTTACCTTAACATAAGCTACCCAATGCGTTCCATCGTTTTCTGAATTATCTAGGTTAACTATACCACATTCAATTCCTTTAGGGATTTTTGGTAACTGATCCTTCATGTAAACTCCTCGAAAATAAGGAATACCATATGCGTAATTTTGAATATCAATATTAGTTAAGGCACGATTAGGTAGCTTATTACTTAGTTTTTTGACGATTTAATAAACAATCCTTTGCCTTTTTTGTGTGGTTTAATGTATAAACCGTTACCTAATGCTATAGCTTCCATAGTCTTATTATGACGTTCAGATTCTTGTAATTTTTTTTGACCTTCTCTATAATCATTCACTGTTTTTGCAATACCCGCTGCACCACCAGCCAAAGCTCCTAAAGCTGATAAACCAGCAAAAATCGGGATTAAAGGTAGAATGCCTCCTGTTTTGGGTAAAGGTATGACGCGTGGTACTCGAAGTTTTGGAGCGCACGGAACAATTTTTTTAGCAGCCCTATAAGCTGCATGTATTAAAGATTTACCATCTTTGGGTAAGCGTTTCTTGATTTTTCTTTTAATTTTTGTAACGAAATTATGAAATGTCTTAACACCAGCACCAGATTTGAGTTTAGTTTTCATAACTTTACTCACTACCCACGAACTAAGCTTTTCTCCTTTACTAGCATCTTTTGCTTTCATTCTTTGTTTGGCCATATTTAAAAGTTGTAAATCGGCTTTGTGACGATTAGACAAGTCTGTATAGTTTTCGTATGCAATGTCGTGATACATACAAGCTTCGTCTAGCTTATTTACACCTTTGTCACCACGCAGTAAACGTTTTGAAAGTTTTGTTCCAGGTCCGCAATAATTATAGCCAGGTAAGTGCAGTTCAAATGGCAAATGATTAATAACACTATTGAGTAGTCCACCACCTTGCATAGCTCAAAGTATAATGAACAAAATGTTGTAATTAATAACTATTATGTATACTTATTCTACTATTGCAGTCTTATCAATCCAACTATTCTCTTTATTACTTAAGCCCAACCATTTTACGAACAGTTTATTTCCTTTCCTTCGTAAAACTTTTTCTATCAAATAAACACCTGGACAAGATGACTTTTGAAGTTCGTGTTTGTAAAAGGTTCCTAATATAACTTGTTTGTGTTGATCTTCGATGTGATATGTTTCTGGTACAGTGTTATTGATATTTTTTATAGTAAATAGTTCCGTTGACCAATTAGGTGTATAACCTTTCTCAAATAGTTGTTTGTATTTACTAATTCTAACTCTATCACCAATCATAAACTTGGGCTTATGTTTATAGGATACCGTTTTCATTGAGTTCTTAATATTATTTTTAACATCTACTTCATTCAATTTATTGACATCAACGGGTGCTAATTTAGTAGTGCTATGTTTTGTGTTGTTATATGTCTTTACAACACTCTCCAAACCAAAATCTATCCATTTATAGTGCCCGCTGAGACTAAAGTACTTATACAATTTATTTTTAATAGTTTTGATAACGCGTTCTACAATTGAAGCCTTTTTCGTTGAAAACGTTGAGTAGTGATTAATGTTATAGTTCTTTATAAGTTTTTGAAATGATGAATTATAGAACTCGGTACCCAAATCAGTTTGGAGATGAGCTGGTATCCGATGGTTAGTCGACATCAATTTCTCGAATGCGTTACAAACATCATGCTTATTTTTAGTTTTTAGTGATTCTATCCACACGTACTTTGAGAAGCAATCAATAACTATTAAAATATAGTTATAACCTTTATTAAATCTTTTCAAGTTTTGCATGTCGATTAAATCAGCTTGCCACAAATCATCAATGCCTTTTAAAATTACAGATCGACGAGGATAATTTTTTCGTGCAGCTTTATGTATTTCATTAACAACTTGTTGTTTTGTCATTTTGAGGAACTTTCAAGCTTATACTTTTGATCTAATACAAATTTAACTGCGTTTTCAACTATCTCATCAACTGCTTTTCGACTATAAAAATTGCTTTCCAAGTGAACCACTGCCTCAGATACTATTGTTTTTAAAGCTTTCTCCAGATCGTTCTGAACATCGTACACCAAAGTATTTTGCAATTTTTGTAAGTCGGTTATTAGTTTGGTTCTCAATTCATCTACATATGCTTTGTTTACTGCATCATCCGCATCTTGAGGAGGTTTGACCCCTGTTAGCTTCGATGTCTTCAAATCGTAATCACCATTTTCAGATTTTAGCAATGCATTATCATAAAATTCAAGCAATTCTGATATACGTAATCGCTTATGAATATAATGACCAAATTTGTCCACATTCATATTTAAGATGTATTGTGTTGAACGGTGTACAATAAAATGATACACATTTCTTATTAGTAAATCTATTTAATGATTTTGCTTTCACGTAGTTCTTCAACGATAGATATTATTTCATTATCTAGTCCTGTGTTGCCAGCATCTCGAGAAGCAATTAATAACTTTAATCTATCAACCAATTCATTTGGATCATCCCAATATACAAAATCTGTGTTTTTTTTCCACATTTTTGTTAAAGGTAATCCTTTTCCTACTTTCGGTTCAAAGCTTGGACTTTTACTTTGTTGATCGAAAAGAGGTTTAATAACTTGCATATATTTTTGTCCTTTATTACTTTTAATTGGTTTTCTTGAATCAAAATCTCGACGATGTGCATTTGTTACAAGTAACATCGACTTATAATTTTGCATGTCATAGTCTGTAACAAAGCTCAGATCAACGTCTTTTTTTAAGAGCAACTGTCGCAAGCCAGGTGTGCATTTGTATTTGTGTCCGGCTACAGTAATAACATCATCACCAATCGTTATACTAGAGGAACCTAACATTAACTTTCCACGTTCATTTCTTACACCAAATGGCACATCCGCTAATATTTCTGAAGATAATGACCAAGATGATACATCATGAACTGGATTAGTATCGACTAATGACTGAAATGAAGAGTCAGCTTCTGATTCATCACTGGTATCAATTGTTTCTTCTATATCTTGATCTTTCTGTAAGTCGTGGTTGGAAATTTGATCATGAAATTCTCCTTTTTCTTCATTTTTTGTTAGAGCTAGTTGGTTATTGGTGTTGGCTATTAAATTAAGAGATTCTGTAACAGGCTTAAAAACTGTATCAAGCACTTGTCTGTTATTATCTTCAAAATCCTTCATGTTATGTATTTTTTTCCTTACAGCTTGTGTTGCATCTACAATTTGTTTTTTCAATGATTTTTCCATTTTGTAAAATAGATGGTAATCCAATAAGAGCTGATTAAAGAATAACAAGAAACTGAAAGCAGTCTATTTAAATATTCAAATTTTATCTAATTCTACAAAAGTGTCAAACTTTTTTCTATAGCACCCATTGTTTTTAGGAGAGTCTTTATTAATCACAACATAGTCATAAGGCTCTTTCCATATTTGAGAACACATGTTACGAAATTCCAACCAGGTCATGTCAGTGTTAACATGTTCTTCATAAACATGTTTCAAATTAATTTCGTCTTGCTTAAAAAGCACAATTAAGTTAGCGTTATCTCTTATTAGTTGTTTAGGTATTTTGCTATATGTTTGATTTAAATAAAAACTGTCAATCAATTTATGTCTTCCCATGGCAAAATAATCACGCATATTACTTTGATTTTCACATGCTACATCGTCAAAAATAATCACTGAATTATGTTTTGCATCTGAAACTTTCATAACGTCATCATTTGCCTGATATTTCTGAAAACTGATTCCTGGTACTCCTCGTAAAACCTTTTCTAAAAAAATATACTTTGGTTGATATAGAGTTTTAGAATATACATAAACATTTTGAAATGTCAATCCATTTTCGTGCAAAAGGAGACCAATTAACAAATTGGTTTTTCCACAATTTGATGGTCCGCAAATGATGCAACGTACTGTATTCGGCAATAATTCTCCATGGCGTAACTTGATTTTTGGTAAATCATTACAGATTAAACTAATCTGTAACGACTTTGCTTGTTTAATGAATTTCATGTTTGATGCAATGCTGACGGACTGGTTATGAACAGATGTAATTATGACATTATGTATTTATAACCGTAAATAGTTAAACCAAACTGCTTATAGACAACGCAATAGGCAAACGTAAGACTGTACTGTTTATGAAATAACTCTATCGCTAACTAACAGAGCATCTTTCAGCGCAATTACGACGCAGGGGATCGCAGAGAGCCGACGGAACGGTAGTGTAATGAACGGCATTAAAATGTGGAACGTTGGCTTAGGTAAATGAATTTACAAAGAGTTGTTGGGCATTCTATCCCACCGTGACTGAGGTTATCGAAGATAACCGAAGGAACTAAGGTGGGGTAGAATGCCCAATAACTCACTACTAGCGTTTATACACAGATGACTATTTCGAGGAGTGCGTTATTTCAGTTTAGAGAAGCTATGTAATAAAGATCAATACAATTTATAGGTACTTAGATCTGAAAGCAACTTCTTTTTAATTGTCCTATTTTAATCACGCATCGTCGATCGGTGTCCGCGCCAGTGCTCGGAACACGTTTGCAGCGATGCGAGAGCAGTCGCGGTACCAGCTAGTCTAGTGCACAATGCGCTCGACTTTCCTAGAAACCGCGGGACATTTTGCTACCCATTAAATTATAGTCATGCATCTATATAGTTTACAGGCACGAAAACAATAGGCATAACAGTAATCGGTGTTACAATATTTTGCATAAAAAAACGAGTATTTCGTGAAGTCAAAGTCATTTATTTTTCAATATAGAACAAAAAAATTGTTTCTTATTGACGTCAATTTTAATTCCACTTAATCTAAGTTTACCACCGCTTCGAAGGCGCTGGTGGAGAAGAAACGGCACAACAAACTCCACTGTAGCACCGAGAATGTTTCGCGATTTCAGTAATAGTAACATAACATAACATAACTCCACTGCGGCATTTTTTGGACGTCAATTTACAATATTTATTTTCTTATAGCTAAATGTGGACGAATGTACATTTCGTGTCTGGACAAACAATCACAACAAGTATATAAAACACTTTATACCTAAGAATTAAAACAAAGTTACATAATGTAACAAATATGTCACGTAATTATAGCATTTTACGAGGGGCCTGCACCATGCTCAAGCCAGACATTTTTATCTTTCAAGTAATCATCTATCCTATAGTATGCTTTTTTGGATAAGGTGGTCTTTACAAAGGTTTTGAATTTAAATTTGAAAACATGAAGTCACACCCCAGTTACAATGTTTAAAGCTAAGATACTAACAATATAATCTGTCCCCAGCATCGCCGTATACGACTTGGGAGGCGGTACCTTCGACATCTCCGTGCTGGAGATACAGAAGGGAGTCTTCGAAGTGAAGAGTACCAACGGAGACACGCTCCTCGGAGGGGAGGACTTCGACAATGTCATCGTGAACTTCCTCGTCGATGAGTTCAAACGCGATGTGAGTATTGACATATCGACTAGTGAAGCCAACGAAACGAGGGAAAAAAGGTAAACAAAGCGACCATTACTGAGTTACGGTGCGATAACTAGCGATTATTGTCTCTGTACTTGTCGCACATGTCACGTTTACGCGACAATGGCCGAGCGATAGCTGTCGTTGCGTGTTTCTTAGCACAGTAAAGCTGTCAGCACAGCGGCGCTAAACTATCAGATCTGCCATCTCATGAGCAATTTCATTCTTGTCTGGAATGCGGTTGAAGTGATAACGTAATAATTTTCAAATCAAAAAGTTTGGAACCGCTGAAACTTTGTTTACCTTTTTTCTCTCGCTTCGTTGGCTTTACTTTGGGAACCATTTGGCGCGCAACATGTTGCTCAAGTCGACAACGTTGCGCTACACGAGTGATGTTGCCATTTGTTTCAATGACGACAGACAACATTGTTGCACGTATATGTTGCGCAATGTTGCGGGACATAGCGCTCTACAATATTGTGTGACGTCATGGTGCGGATTTTGCGTGAATGCGGGTTTTCTGTCAGGAATACGAAAAAAAATAGTCACGTGACTTAAATCCAATATGGCGGACGTCCAAGATGGTGGACAGGCTATTTGAAATGTTACCCATGATGTGGGTATCAAATGAAAGGGTTTGCTGGAATACGAAACTTTGTAATTTTTAGTGTGTGCTAAAAGCGTGTTTTTTAGTTTTTTAAACTAAGAATTTTTTTATTAATCTTTATCTATATAAAACCTGTGTTTCACCCAACAGCAAGGCCTAGACATCCGCAAGGACGCTATGGCAATGCAACGCTTGAAGGAGGCAGCAGAGAAGGCCAAGATCGAGCTGTCCGGCTCCCTACAGACCGACATCAACCTGCCATACCTCACCATGGACTCTTCTGGACCTAAACACATGAATCTTAAGGTACATAATGCTGTGTAGCTCTTGTGAGTTAAGACTATTTGAATTTTGTATTTTTTTTTAAAAGAATATTAGTGCTGAAGTTACTAATATTCCCTCTAACCCCTCCAGATAAGCTAAATTGCTTGTGTTAGGAAATAGACTCAGTAGAAAAGTACAAGAGTGTTATTCAATATGTGTAGCAGATTCCACCAAGCGCCATCAATTTCCAGTATAAGGTGTGTCTCGGTAGCCGAATTAGTCAAGGCATTCCCCCTGTAAGGGAAAGACTGCGGGTTCAAGTCCCACCCGAGATGATTCTTCTTTTTCCCTATGTATTCGATAAACAGTTTGTGTTAGGAGTTTGGGAGTGGGTTCACTGCGGTAGTGTAATAGCCAGGATTCGAACCCGGGACCTCTCGATCGTAAGGCCGACTCCTAAACCACTAAGCTACCGACGCTTTGGAGTAGAGATGAGGATTTGAGGTGTTATTTTGTTTAAGAGTCTAAATTTGACAGCCTCAGTAGCGTAGCGGCAGAACGTTCGACTACGCAGGTGACGCGGGTTCGATACCCGTTCAGTGCAAATATTTATCATATTTATATTTGCCGTGGTATGATTTAAATATAATAATTCCACAACATTCTACACAACGCTATCTAGACCCATGGTAAGCTTAAATAGCTTGTGGTATGGAATCTAGAATACAGATAAACATACTTAGATACTTTTTTTTTTGTAAATACATACGTATTATACATAGTAACACCCAGACCAATGCAAATAGCCATATTCATGCATACAAATATTTGCACTGAGCGGGTATCGAACCCGCGCCTCCTGCGCAGAGGCCGCATTCACTACCGCCACGCCACAGAGGCTGTATATATTTACTAAAATATGTATCTATAATGTTCAGCATTCTAGATTCCATAACACAATAAGCTATGTGGGTCTACATAGCACTGTGCAGAAGGTAGAATATTTATTTATTATTAATGAAATACAAAAGCATCGTCGATCGGTGTCCGCGCCAGTGCTCGGAACACGTTTGCAGCGATGCGAGAGCAGTCGCGGTACCAGCTAGTCGTGTGCGCAATGCGCTCGACTTTCCTAGAAACCGCGGGACAAAGTTATATCTTCAAACATCCAAGAAAAGAGCGTACTCTCGTTTGAAAGAAAGACAACGCACTTGTTACTTTTCTGGTGTTGCGGGCAGCGGTGATCGCTTACCATCAGGCGATCCGTCTACTCGTTTGTCTCCCTATTCCAAAGAAAATAATAGAAATATTTCTACACTGGAACCTGTCCAGTATGATCAGTATCACGGAGGACAGTATTCTGTCCGTTAAATAACGGAGATGCCCCATTGATATTTCTCCTAATAAAAACGCGTCGCCAAATGCGGGTGTGAAGAGAGACGCGCGGGGTGTCAAAAGTCAAATGACGTCATAGCTATGACGTTCCTCCCCCTCCTCCATCTAGTGCGGCATAGCGAAACCGATCAGAAACAGACATGCAAATTATCATTGTACTTTGATAACTCGCCACTAAACTAACCGCTGCACAGAATTCTAGAATAATCTATAGATATAGCTTAGTGGTTAAGGAGTCGACCTTCCGATCGAGAGGTCCCGGGTTCGATCTTGGCCATTACACTACCGGTGTGAACCCACTCCTAGCACAAGCATTTTAGCTTAGTTGGAGGGGTTAGAGGGAATATTAGCTACTTCGGTTCTAATATTATTTATAAAAAAAAAACAACAAAGTACTCAGAATGATATTAAAATAAATAATAATAAAATAAATAAATAAATAGATGAACCAATTTTAAAATAGCTAATGAATTTTTTTTTTAAATAAGGCCTTCTCTCGGCTTAAAGCATTTAGGCCCCCTAAATGGTTTAACCTTATATGGACAGATGGCTCAATGTAACTTATAGCTTTCCTCCTATGCCGCACGACTAAGACCTGGAACTCCCTGCAAGCTCACGTGTTTCCTTCTTCCTACAGTCCCGGGTCCTTTAAGGGGGGCGTGAAAAGGCATCTGATGAGGCCGTCAAGCTGAGTGCCACCACTGTTAACATGGTACATGTTTACGATGGTGACCCTCTTTCCGAGACTTTGCCTTTAGCTTAACATCAGGCGAGGTGAAGTCAAATTGACGTGTCCTGTATAAAAAAAAAAATAGCTAAATTGCACTAGAAGTAATGACGTCACAGACCGATTGAGTCCATTTGACGTTTGGATGGCACGTGACTCGATTGCCTTGCAACAACTCCGCTCCATGGATCAGTATAAATAGTAATAACTCTTATGTCCCCTATAGATGACACGCTCGAAGCTGGAGTCTCTAGTGGGGGACTTGATCAAGCGTACTGTGGCGCCGTGCCAGCGAGCGCTGCAGGATGCCGAGGTGCAGCGGGCGGACATCGGGGAGGTGCTGCTGGTGGGAGGCATGACCAGGATGCCCAAGGTAAGGGGGGGGGGGGGGGGAGGGGGCTGGGGTACTGACCCTTCACTAAAGTAAAGCCAACGAGACGAAAGAAAAAAGGTAAACAAAGCGACCATTACTGAGTTACGTTGCGATAACTAGCGATTATTGTCTCTGTCCTTGTCGCACATGTCACACGTACGCGACAATGGCCGAGCGACAGCTGTCTTTGCGTGTTTCGTAGTACAGGAAAGCTGTTTTTTTTTATCGTGCGATAAATCCCCACGGATACCACCCCCACGGAGCCGATGGTGGTTATGTCGGACTCGAACCGACTAAAATGCACCGCGTCTTGGGTCCTTGGTTGCCGGAGGTGAGATTGCCGAAAGCTTATCTCTCGCACCCCGACAGAATAGGAAAGCTGTTAGCACAGCAATTGTAAACTGTCAGATCCGCTATCTTTTAAGCAATTTAATTCCTGTCTGGAATGCGCTTGAAATGATAAATGTTTGTAACCGCTGAAACTTTATATTTTTTCTCTCGCTTCGTTGGCTTTTTACTAAACGTCAAAACGATAAGTTATAAGGTGACTTGTATAAAAAAAGGTTTATACCTCGTGCCAGATACTTATCTCCGCAGTAAATTTGAATTTTTATAGCATTTTTAATGCTAACTTTAAAGTTCGAAAAACATCGGAAAAAATGAAATGCTCAAGTGAGATTTGAACTCTCGACCTTTCCCTTACAGGGGGAATGCTCTTCCAACTGAGCTATTGAGCCACACCTGAATCACTTCAAATTTTCCTTCTCTTTATATCCGTCTTTAAGGGCGACGGTGGCTCCAACAGTTCGTAAGATTGTGGTAGATGGCTCCACCGTCGCCCTTAAAAACACCATTACAAAAAAGCACGCGCTCGGCACGAGTTCTTTTCTTTTTTTATAGTGATGTTCATTTTATGAAATTACCGTTTCATTTAGCTTTACTAACGCGATGGAGAGTAAATAATGTAAAATAAAAAATACAAAAAATCAAGATTTTTTTTGTCCTAATCGATTTTATTTTTATGTGTTACGTGCCTGGAGTACTACTAGGGGTGGGTTCGGGAGCGTTCCCCTTACACCCAGTATAGCTATAAGTAAGCACCTTCAAGCACAAAGCTGAGGGCAGTCTACATGGCTGTCCAGGCGATCCTTTCAGGATAGGTGCAAGATTAACTTGGAGTTATATTCACCGGCTACTTTCCTGAGTAGTCGGATTATCCGCTCGCAGACAATATTCTCTACCAATTAATGGTATATGGAGCCCAATAGTGAAGGGTCAGAGGGCAGTTAGCTGCACTATCAATTCGAGGGGGAGTTGTCAAACCCGAAATGGCCCAGGTAAAGCCGGGAAATGACTTAATATATAACTATCCTCCGGCATTTGAGATCTAAGAGATGGCGTGCGATTTTAGTAAATTCGAGTCCGACATAGCCGCCGCTTAAAGGTCGACTATAGTACCCCACCGTCCCCACGGTACGAAAAAAGTTCTTGAAAAAAAGTGCATTTTTCTCTTACCTTCTCTCATATTAAAGTTATACATACACATATAATCACGCCTTTATCCTTGGAGGGTTAGGCAGAGGTAAATCAACACCCGCATCTCACCAATCCTTGTATTTGGTCCCATGTAATAGGAGGTGAGCCTATTGCCGTGTACCGGGCACTATTATGAACTCGAGCCTATATCTGATGCTGAGTCTGGGCTGTATATATCTGTCTGATGTTAAACAGCCCTATCCCTTAGTCGCCTTGTACGACACCGCATGGGATGAGATGGGGTAGCCCAAATTTCACTCTACCGGCAACCACGGGGTCCGTGCACATGGGATGTATGTACTTATATGTGAAATTACACCGAATTTTTTACGCCTTTTAGAAATGACACTTGCGGTGTCTATACAGGTATCTATACTATAGATATACCTTTCAGTTTTTATACCCCCATCATTTAAAAAACAAACAATGGGCTATTTGACTAAGTCGTCGATTCTTCCCAATACCGCTTAATACGATACCATGTTCTAAAAAAAATATGCCTTGCAAAATAAAATATTGCATATCTAAACTGAAACTATGATTTTTCATTACTTGAAATTCCCAAAAAAAAACAAAATATAAACAATCTAATTCAATTCAATTATATAACTTTTTAGATTCCTCATTAAATTTTAAATAACTTTTATTATGAACTATATACGTGTAAACGCAACGTAGACCGATATAAATGCGATATTCTCTTGCACTCCATACATTTGCACTACGCGCTACCGAAGCGTGACGTCACAATTTCGTGGGTTTTTGTATGGAGCGTTTTCGGGCGGCGCAACAAATTGAATTTTTCAAAATCAAATATCTTGAAAACTATTTGTCGTACAAAAATTTTACATTTACATACACGCTTCCAGGTACAATCCACAGTCCAGGAGATCTTCGGTCGAGCGCCTTCCCGCGCCGTCAACCCTGACGAAGCAGTCGCAGTAGGAGCCGCCGTACAGGGCGGAGTACTGGCCGGTGACGTCACGGATATCCTGCTTCTTGACGTCACTCCCCTGTCCTTGGGTATCGAGACCCTAGGCGGAGTGTTCACTAAGCTCATCACAAGAAATACTACGATCCCTACCAAGAAGAGTCAGGTGTTCTCTACAGGTATGTATGCTTTTTTTGTACGTCAATTTGACTTCAAACTCGCCTGATGGTAACCCAAAGCGAAGTCTTCGCAATGAGGGTCTTCATTACAGACACGTAGCTTGTTAAAATGGTGGCATACAGCTTGATGGCCTCATCAGATGCTTTTCCACGCCCCGTTTAAAGGACCCGGGACTGTAGGAAGAAGGAAACACATGAAATGGTAAGGAATTCCCGGTCTTAATGATATGGAGTCACCGAACCAAATCTGAAACTCTTCTACTCCTTGAATTATAAACTTTTTATGTGAGTGACTGTCGATAAGAAAGTCACAGAGTCTCGTTCATGACTCCGGGTACAAACTGACAACATGTTAAAATGTATAAAGTATCAGATAACACGAGTGTCAAAATGTACAATATATTTATGACAAAATATCCTTTTGTCAAAATGTACTAATGCTAAAATGTTCAATCGACATTATGTATTTATGACCAAATGAGCAATGGTCAAAATATACAGTTCATAATCATAATCAGAATCATTTATTTCATAACAAACATAGTTCGTGTCGAAATCCAAATTACTATCATACTAGTTGTTAAAATGTTAATTTGACAGTATGTACTTTTCTTGTCTTAACACTAAATTCAAATTAAAATCCACAAAACTTACAATTTATTAATGTATTTATTTGTTTTTTTTTATATTTTATTTTATATTTATTTTATTTTATTTTATATCAATTACATATCTATTTGATGTAAACATTTTACCATTTATTCATTATTACATTTGTGCATTTTGACACTCATGCATTATTTAATTTGTAATTTCTAGCATCACTTCATTCCTACATTTGATCGTTACAACACTTTGACGATTTTAAACTATTTTACGTTTGTACATTTTGACACTCATGCTGTCTGATACGTTATACATTTTAACATGTTGTCAGTTTGTACCCGGCGTGCCGTTCATTAATCAGCAGGACCTTAGGTTCTTCAAGTGGGGCGTGAAAAAGCATCTAATGAGGCCGTCAAGCTGAGTGCCACTTTATAACATTATTGATGACGAAATACATCGGAAAAAAAAGCGCTCAAGTGGGACTTGAACCTTTCCCTTACAGGGGGAATGCTCTTCCAACTGAGCTAATGTTTAAAAATGGTTGAAAAGTCATTCATTGGTTCCAACGGTTCCTAAGAAAGTTGTTAGATGGCTCCACCGTCGCCCTTAAAAACGGATATAAAGAGAAGGGAAATTTTAAGTGATTCAGGTGTGGCTCAATAGCTCAGTGGGAAGAGCATTCCCCCTGTAAGGGAAAGGTCGTGGATAAGTCCCACTTGAGCGCTTCTTTTTCCCCGATGGATTTCGAATTTAAAGCTTAATAAATGCTATAAAAATTTCATTCAGAAATAATTATTATGTCTATAATGGTTGACCTTGTTTACTGAGACTTTGCCTTTAGGCAAGGTGAAGTCAAATTGACTAATGTATATAAGCATCGTCGATCAGTGTCCGCGCCAGTGCTCGGAACACGTTTGCAGCGATGCGAGAGCAGTCGCGGTACCAGCTAGTCGTGTGCGCAATGCGCTCGACTTTCCTAGAAACCGCGGGACAATATTTTACTTAATTTTTATTTTTATTTTATTTATTAGGCATATCAACAGTGTAAACACCAACATGGATAAAAGACAGATGAAAATATTACTAGGTATGTGCTACACTGTACAGATATGCACAGCATTGGCTGGTTGTCTTACAAAGAATAGCAAAAATTATATGGCAAATTATACTTACAAACTACTTAAGGCATGTCAACTTATTGGGTCAATTAGATAAGATACAATTATACATTTTAGAAACGGGTCAATAACATAATTAATTAAAAAATTGAGAACAATAATATAATTAATATAAGTAAAAAAAAAAAAAACTATCATTAACAATACATTACATTATAAGGTCATAAATTCATAAATTGTATAAATATAAAATATAATATGTCATTGTGAAGTTTCATAAATTTGCAATATTCAATTTAATTTAATTTAGAGGTGCTGAGTCAATTTAGACTTGAAATGCTTGGGATGGTCGTGGAAGATGTCGAGATCTAGATGTCGCCAACTATGATTATATGTTGAGGTCAGCCTGACAAGAGGTGCTTGTGCACCCAAATTCGTTTTGTGATGTGGCACTTGGAAAGCCATAGAGACGAGAGAAAAAAGCCACAAAGCGACCATTACTGAGTTACGTTGCTATAACTAGAAATTTTCTCGGTCCTTGTCGCACATGTCTCACGTACGTTACAATGGCCAAGCGACAGCTGTCGTTGCGTGTTTCTTAGTACAAGAAAGCTGTCAGCACAGCGGTTCTAAACTGTCAGATCCGCCATCTCCTGAGCAATTTCATTCCTGGCTGGAATGCGCTTGAAGTGATATATGCGCTTTTTTCTCTCGCTTCGTTGGCTTACACTATTGTGTTATAGAAAAAAAAATCACCTATATATAAAAGCCGGCCTTACACTGAATTACTTCCACAGCTGCCGACGGACAAACCCAAGTCGAAATCAAAGTCCACCAGGGCGAGCGTGAGATGGCCACAGACAACAAACTACTGGGACAGTTCTCTCTGGTGGGGATCCCCCCGGCGCCGCGGGGAGTCCCCCAGATCGAAGTGACGTTCGACATCGACGCTAACGGCATTGTACATGTGTCGGCACGAGACAAGGGCACTGGCAAAGAGCAACAGAGTGAGTAACATTAGTGTGTTAGTCTGATATTTATATATATGTATGAAGAAGAAAGTATATGAAGCGTCCGTAGTTTAGTGGTTGAGAAGTCGGTCATAAGATCGAGGGATCCCGGGTTTGAAACCTGACAATCTCAAACCCACTCCTAACACAAGCAATTTAGTTTAGTTGGAGGGGTTAAAGGGAATATTAGGCTTATTACTGAAATTGTGAAACATTCTCGGTGCTACAGTGGAGTTTGTTGCGCCGCTTCTTCTCCACTGGTGCTTAGGAAGCGGTGGTAAACTTAGTTTTAAGCAGAATTAGACGTCAAAAAGCTGTAGTAGTGCTACACAATTTTGAATAAATACTTTGATATTTTCTGAAGTTTACGCGAATGTCACTCATTGAAATAAAAAAGGAAAAAAAAAGGCGAGGCTATTGAAAATTAAAAAACACCCAAATTTTAATAGAGAGGATGGATGGACCGTACCACCAGCTTGGGACCCGGTCATCCACTTAATAAAACCCAGTAAGCAGCAAAATCCAGCAAGACTTAACAACACAGTGAGCTCATTCTGCGTAAATACGAACACCAATAATAATTCACCATGATTCGGGTATTTTGAGATAACTTATACTTCAAACTATGTGACAACTGCCATCGTGAGTCACACCGCGAACATGGCTGCTGCAGCCGAAACGTCGGGTTAAAAAGTAACAATAACAAATATATCGCGATAGAATCCGTAAAAAGTGGTTTTATTTCAATAAATACTTTGACTTTGTACGCTTCGAGTGCAAAGAAAATTACTTTTATTAAATTTCATCAAGCTGGCTCGATGCGAGTGCGATGCGGTTCACGCGTAGCATTTTTACTCGTTTTGGGGTAAAACTTCAAGTAATACTGAATGTGAAACCCCAATTCCAATCTAACTAGGAAGTGACTGAACTTCTATATTTTGAAGTGACTGCGATAACACCCTTTAGGCTCTCGATGACCACTTCCCAAATTGGCAAGTTTCAGTAAACCCACATTTCAAAATGACCGTTCACAAATAGTCTGTTTCCCATAATGTCTGATTCTCACTATGTCCCCCACTTTCCACAAAGTCTGCTTCATTTCATAATATCCGCATTCCATAACGTCCACTTCCCATAATGTACTCATTCCGTAATGACCATTTTTTTGCAAATAAATATGTTTCAAACAAATTGAACAACCGATTAGAGGTATCGAAGTATTTTTTAATGTTGACTGAAATCCAGATAATAAGAACAAGAAAGACTCAAAATGATGGTCCCAATTTGCAAATGGGTACCGCTTGCTATTAATCTTATTTCGATCTTTTCATCAGCAGTCGGGTTTTTTTATATTCCAATAATTTTTAAGTTAAACGCATCGTCGATCGGTGTCCGCGCCAGTGCTCGGAACACGTTTGCAGCGATGCGAGAGCAGTCGCGGTACCAGCTAGTCGTGTGCGCAATGTGCTCGACTTTCCTAGAAACCGCGGGACATTTTTGTCTATAGTTAAACCAGTAAGTATTAAGTATGGTGAGCCTACAAGGCGCACAGTACTTAATACCTACGGACTACGATGTCCTCATGTTTCTCCCTGCCCCATGGCCATGGGAGGCGCCCTTGGGTATGGGACTTCGATGTCCCCATCTTTCCTTTTGACCCAAAGCCATGGAAGGCGACCTCGGGTGTAGGACTAGTGGCCCCCATCTTTCCCTGGATTGCTGGTTGGCTGGTTTTTTGTAGTTATAGATAGCAATCTAAACTCTACCTATGTTTCCAACAGTCGTGATCCAGTCATCAGGCGGTCTATCGAAGGACGAGATCGAGAACATGGTGAAGGCGGCCGAGCAGTTCGCAGCCACGGACAAGCAACGCCGCGAGCGAGTAGAAGTATGCAACCAGGCCGAGGGAGTACTGCACGACACCGAGACCAAGATGGACGAGTACAAGAGCCAGCTGCCGCAGGACGAGGTGCGTTATATACGGGCCCTAGGGACACCGAGACCAAGATGGATATAGTTCCCGGCATATATCTTGACTCTCAAGAGAATGAGACCCTGTCACGCGCGTATTAGGTTGATATTATATATGATCGATTGATTTGACGTCCTCCATCGCTGTAGCACCCCATACTATCCTCAAAACACCCAAAATCACGAATATGCTGGTAGGCGGTTACTATAAACATGACAAAGCCCTTCGGTTCGGAACCGCCACATGGTGCAACTTGGGTGATGCCTCTTTTCTACAGGGGAGACGCTGCTCTCTACAACTAATTCTGGCCAAGGCAGTAGCAGTCCTGTACTGCTCCCTCTGACTAGCAGAAGGTACTTTGGAAAACAGATAAGGGATACATGGGTCTGTCCCCTAGCAGGACGGTGCGGCATAGGAATAGGAACATTGTGGTTCTCACACTTGAGAGAGGAGAAGAGCGAAGGCTAATCGGGCCTCGGAGGTCGCACAACGACCTCCGTCCTCCATGAGCGCTGGCTTGGGGGTGACCGGTGGAGCCGCTGCCCACCCTAGCAGAAGCAGGCCGCGCCTCCCCGTACCCGGGGCTAGATGGGGACATTGTGGTCCCCACAACCCGAAGGGGGCCATCTCGAGAGAGATGGTCCTGGGTCTGCCGGGGTGCGAGACATTTATGCTTTCGGCAATCTCACCTCCGGCAACCAAGAACCCAAGATGGCGTGCGTTTTAGTCGGTGCGAGTCCGACATAACCAACTCCACCGGCTCTTGTGGGGGTGGTATCCGTGGGGATTTTTCGTACTATAAAAAAATACGAGAGAGGAATATAACAGCACTCAATTTAAACCAGCGATGGTGTACATCTGTCGTGGGTAAAGCCGGGTGCTATAACAATGGGTCGCGTTATCACCCGCCGCGTGTCATACGTGGGGGGACGATTTAACGACTCCTACACACGACTGCTACGCAGGAGGCGCGGGTTCGATTTCCGCTCAGTGCAAATATTTGTATGCATGAATATGGCTATTTGCATTGATCTGGGTGTTTCTATGTATAATATGTACGCATTTACAAAAAAAAGTATATATATTTTTATTCGCATTCTAGATTCCATAACACAAGCTATAAAAGCTTACCATGGGTCTAGATAGCGTTGTGTAAAATGTTGGGAAATATTTATTTAAGTAACATTAAGCTAAAAGAAAATCTGTTCAACACAACTCTTGATTGTAATATTTTAAAAATGTGGCTGCTTCATATTTGACGTGTGTCTCACGTTTTCAGTGCGACAAACTCCGCGGGGAGATCGTGAAACTCCGCGACCTCCTCGCCAAGAAGGACGACACAGATCCGGAGGAGATCCGCGCCGCCACCGGACAGTTGCAGCAGGCTAGTTTGAAACTGTTCGAGCAGGCCTACAAGAAGGTATGATACTGTTTTATAGTTTTTTAATAGCTTTTGCCAGCGGCTCCGCCCGCGTGGATGTCGGTTATCGCGACAAAACATGGCCTATGTCCTTTCTCAAGGTCTAATCTACCCCTATACCAAATTTCATCAAAATCGGTTCAGTGGTTTAGGCGTGGAAGCGTAACATACAGACAGAGTTACTTTCGCATTTATAATATTAGTATGGATTTATAACTAGCTGATCCGACGACCTTCGTACTGACATATTTTTAAGGTTCTCGGGGATCGAACCCGCGCCTCCTGCGTAGCAGTCGCGTTCACTACCACCACGCCACATATGCTATCAAACTGTACTGTGCGTATAAGGCACATTTTAGGTCCAAGATATATAAAGTAAAGCCAACGAGACGAGAGAAAAAAGGTAAACAAAGGTACCATTACCGAGTTACGTTGCGATAACTAGAAATTATTTTCTCTGTCCTTGTTGCACATGTCACACGTACACGACAATGGCCGAGCGACAGCTGTCGTTGCGTGTTTCGTAGTACAGGAAAGCTGTCAGCACAGCGGTTCTAAACTATCAGATCTGCCATCTTATGAGCAATTTCATTCGTGACTGGAATACGCTTGAAGTGATATGTAATCTTCTATATATATATAAAAATCAATTGCTGTTCGTTAGTCTCGCTAAAAATCGAGAACGGCTGAACGGATTTATCGTATCTTGGTCTTGAAATGTTCGTGGAGGTCTAGGGAAGGTTTAAAAGGTGAGAAAAAATCGAATAATTTCCGGAAAAACCCTAAAAACAGCCCTTTTCTTTTTCCTATTCAAACGTTTTCTAAACAAAATGCAGTACGAAGTCTGCCGGGCCAGCTAGTTTCAAATAAAAATGTTTGGAGCTGCTGAAACCACGCCGGGTACAAACTGACAACATGTTAAAATGTATAAAGTATCAGATAGCACGAGTGTCAAAATGTACAATATTGTTATGACAAAATATCCTTTTGTAAGAATGTACTAATGCCAAAATGTTCAATCGACAATATGTATTTATGACCATATGAGCAATGGTCAAAATATACAGTTGCTGATATGTTCAATTGACAGTATGTACTTTTCTTGTCTTAACACTAAATTCAAATTAAAATCCACAAAACTTACAAGTTTACTTATATTATTGTTGTTTTTTTTTTATATTTTATTTCATATTTTTCATTGCTTTCTTTGGCCATTGCCTTCTATTTGATGTGAGCATTTTACCATTTATTCATTATTACATTTGTGCATTATGACACTCATGCAATATTACATTTGAAACTTTGTTTACCTTTTTTCTCTCGCTTCGTTGGCTTTACTTAGAATCAATAAATTGCACTTATTTGAGCCGTTGCATCCGCTCTGGGTGCGGCGGTCAAGCAATAGTGCTACATCGACGAAGTATCTAATCGGCTGTTCGCTCTAATGGCGTACCAGACAATTGGATGCTCCGACAAAATTATATTACAAATCGAATAGATAGTTCGTAAGAATTTCTTTTTATCCGACTACGGCGAAGCCAAAAGGAGGGTTATGATTTTGACAGGCTATGTATGTATGTATATATGTTCATTTGTTCCCTCATAGCACCTCAACTACTGATTAGAACTAGACATATGAGGTATCGTTACAAGCGGCTTGATCGTCCGATGGTTATAGGCTATATGACGTGTCACTCAATCTTGTGTGGCGCCCTCTAGCGCTCATAAGGTACTATGTTAAAAAATAAATTTGAGATGAATATGCCGTGTTTGGTATCAAATGAAAGGGCTCAATAAGCAAATTTCAAATATGTATAAATTATTAGCTTTACCTTGCCCCAAAATAATATAAATAAAAAATAAAGTTTAAAACTAAAACCCGACTACCGAAAAATCACGCACTAAAAGCAACAAGCAAGAAAATAGCCGTGGTCGTATGCCACTTACTCTGACAAAACAATATATTCTAGGAAAAAGTGGCATACGACCACGGCTATTTTCTTGTTTGTTACTTTTAGAGCGTGATTTTTCGGTAGTCGGGTTTTATTATATAGGACACGTCAATTTAACTTCACTTCGCCTGATGTTAAGCAAAGGGTCAAAAGGAAAAAGGGTCAATATCGCAAACATGTACCATGTTAACAGTGGTGGCACTCAATTTACGGCCTCATTTGATGCCTTTTCACGCCCCGCTTAAAGGACCCGGGACTGTAGGAAGAAGGAAACACGTGAGCTGGCAGGGAGCAGATGACTCCACCGTCGCCTTAAATACGGATGAAAATAGAAGGGAAATTTGTATCACATCGGGTGTCTCGGTAGCCGAATTGGTCGTTCATTCCCCCTGTAAGGGAAAGATCGCGGGTTCGAGGCCCGCCCGAGAAGTTTCATTTTTTCATTTTTGTTAGCATACTTATTACTGCATCAAAGATTGTATCTTACATACACTCGCCTCTGTAAATCACCGAGGGTGTAGCCAGAGAGGTATAAACACCTATACTGGGTGCTTTTTTTTTTATTTCGGATAAAAATAGTTAGGGCACAGTTTCGAAAGCCAAATCATCTTGAAGTAGTAATTTGGCTAAAGAAAAAAAAATTAAATACACATAACATAACATAAACTCACGCCTGTATTCCCCGAAGGGGTAGGCAGAGGTGCTAGCACCCACATCGCCAGTTTATGTTTAGGTCCCAATGTAATAGGTGGCGAGCCTATTGCCATTAACCGGGCACTTATAAACCTGCAATAAATACACACATAACTTCGAAAAGCATCGGAAAGTCATTGGTGTGTGCCATGGTAAACCTGGGATCGAACCCGAGACCTCGTCTCAGCAGTCCATTACCCATACCACTTGGCTACCGCAGATAATCCCCCATAAATTTTTCCTGTAACCTGAACATTATTCCCATACATTATCAAACTAAAAAAATGTTTTACTTTCGCCAAATTAATACTCCCAGTTAAACTGTGCCCAAATTGTTTTTATCCGAAACAGCTTTATAATCAGCCAGTATACTGCAGAGTTTTTGTCGCACGTAATAGTTTTAGTCAAGTGGGCTATATCATACATACTGGCAGTATAACGTGACTTGTTATTCAATGAAAATCTAAATTGTTTTGGGTTTAGCGTGCATTTCTCAAAGGATGTAATTATATTTTTTACGTATCGATGATGGTCATTTTAAAGTTAAACTCGAGTTCTTGGGCTTGCAAATAAATATAGTAACTACTAGCTTTTGCACGCTGCTCCGCACGCGTGGATGTCGGTTATCGGGACAAAACATAGCCTATGTCCTTTCTCAAGGTCTAACCTACCCCTATACCAATTTTCATTAAAATCGGTTTAGTAGTTTAGGCGTGAAAGCGTAACATACAGACAGACAGAGTTACTTTCGCATTTATAATATTAGTATGGATTTGAACACATTTCTCCAAGATGGCGGGCCGCCCATAGTATAAGAATTATAACCCCAGAAACTTGGGTTTAACTTTAAGGCCCGTATTCAAGAATGACACTCAGCCTGAATCGCGATTTATCTGAGGACAGATTGTATAGACAGATTGATAGTATTGCCTGTACAATCTGTCCTCAGATAAATCGCGATTCAGGCTGAGTGTCATTCTAGAATACGAGTGTAAATTGATTTGATATCTAAAAAAGATTGCGTCTTCTGACAAATTTTTCAATGGCCTATGTTTTCTGTCGGATGGAGAACAACTAAAAATGTATTATTATATTATTAATTATTTATCCCCAGATGGCAGCCGAACGCGAAGGTGGTGCACAGCAGCAACAGCAGACCACCGAACAGACACAAGATAAGAAAGAGGAGAAGAACTAGATATAACAGTGATCGGACACAGAGTAGGTGTGTAGTGTGTGTGTGTGCGGCGGCCGGCCTCCCGGTCTACTGGTCTACTGGTCTACCGGTCTATCGGTCTACTGGTCTTTTGGTCTATCGGTCTACTGGCCGGTACCATGGAACGTGCAGTCGAAACATCGGGCTCGATACGTTAGAGCTTGTTTAGTTTAGTCCACATAGCAAGTACCAAGGTGGCCATATTTTTTAATGACGTCACAATGGCCCTTAGATTACGGTCTCTTCAAAGGCTTAAAGTGTTTAGTCGCGTTTGGTCAAATACGCATTTTGTCCAATTGTCAAAAAACGATAGGTTAGGTTAGAAGGCATTAGGCCTTCGTGGTTATTTTTTTTATAACCACCCAGAAACCGGATAGGAAGTCCGCGATCTTTCCTGCCAAATGCGTTTTTGACCAAACGCGACTATACGGCTCAAAAGACTCGGCACTGTAGGATATAAAAAAACAAAGATATGGGCTGGGTCCAACTCGACAGTGTCACTTTCATAAAAAAAAAATACAATCCCCTATATTTGCTCTGTGGTTTAAGCTGCAAGAAGTTTTTACTGTCTTCACGCCCGATTGAAATATAAATACGTTTCATGATACCGATTGCCCGAAACTGCGGTCCGTAACTTCGTGCGTACGTTTCATTGGCTCCATTACACGCGACAGGGTTACAAGTGGTCATATTTGATGTTTAATGCAGGACATTAAAGTAACGACTCTTGTTGAATAATATGTCATTGCAAGATGGTCGCCTTAAAACAATATTATAAAGTAGATATACTGCAAACGCTGTCACGAATCTCGTTCATATTATTTCACGCAGAAGTCATTTTTTTGTAAGAGTATGTTTATAATGGACTAACTTTTGTCCGCGGTTCCGCCCGAGTGGATGTCGGTTATCGCGATAAAACATAGCCTATGTCCTTTCTCAAGGTACAATACAAACATACAGACAGACAGATAGACAGAGTTACTTTCGCATTTATAATATTAGTATGGATATCTATTTAGTATACAAGCTCTGTTGCCCGTTGCTCCGCCTACGTGTATATAAGCTCCAGTCTATCTCTGTAACAAATTTCATCAAAATCAGATCAGTTATTTATGTGTGAAAGCGTAACATAGTTATATTCGCATGTATAATATTATCATGCATATCTGACATCCGTTCCCTTGACCTATAGGTATTTATAACTGACTTATAATATAATCTATCTCTATACTAAATATCATCCGTATTCGTTCAGTACGTGAGTAAAAAATATACAAACGTTGCATTTATCATAAGAATAAGATTAATATTTCATTATTACTGCATTTAAAACCCGCGAAAAGTTTACCGCTTCAGTATTTTACAGAAGTGCACTTCACAGCATTGACAGTTCATATAATTTCAATAGGCAGGAGTTTTGGGCGCCATGACGAAACGCCTGCAGAGGCCGCTTGTGAAGTAGATTGCCATCTGACATTTGACAGTAAAATTCTCACTCGGCGTTCAGTATTGTTTTAATTTAATTTATTTCTCGAAAAACTTGCGTTTCGCCATTAATGATTTTATAAATACATTTTTACTACGGGACATTGGCGGAATTGATGCTCACAGCACAGAGCCATTCAACAAGAATTGAATTGAATCTAAATATCTTATTATAAATTTCCCTTCCGCTTATTCTCTCAATATCTGAAACTATGATTATACGCTCTAAATTGCATCTGCCTGTGTGCTTTGCAATATTTTTACTTTGAAAATGCCGTTCACTGAATGTTGTGTACAGGTGAACCACATTTATAAGTCGCATCGGCAAAGTTCGCCTGAGCAGAAGAGTAAGCTAACGCCGATTAATTACGATTGCCAACGCTATTAAAACACCAACTTTATTGCGTTGCGTTAAGATTGAAAATGCAATAAATCCAGAGAGTAGTGCTTTCTCGCTCATTGTTCATTGTTTCGAACATTGCGCGCAGGCGGCAACCAATAATAAAGGGCCATGTTTGGCGGAGCGTTGTGATTGGTTAATATTTTTTGGCGCGTTTCAAATATGAGACTTCTGCGCAGGTACATCGGCGTAACTTATAAACGTGGTACTACTGTACCGTCGTGTCGGAAGACCAAGTACGATGAAACTTTGTATCAATTCCCTCGAAATGAAGCATTACAACGAAAGTGGCTCCATCAGCTCGCACTATATTGCCCAGGTGTTGCAGTTGACATCACAGCAACTCATAAAAATTAAAAATTGTTCAAGACACTTTGAACCAAAATGTCTCATTGGCAAAACCGTTTATAATGCTTGCCCCACTCTACTCACAGAAGATGAAATAACAACAGGAATGCCAAACAATTCAATTTGCAAATGCAAATATATAATTAATAAAATATAAGCTATTGTTTAATTCAGTTTCTAGTACCAAATATAGGAATATTACCTTTTGCCCGCGGCTCCGCCCGCGTGGATGTCGGTTATCGGGACCAAACATAGCCTATGTCCTTTCTCATGGTCTAGTCTATCCCTATACCAAATTTCATCAAAATCGTTTCAGTGGTTTAGGCATGAAAGCGTCACATACTGACAGACAGAGTTACTTTCGCATTTATAATATTAGTATGGTTAAAATAAACAACATACCAAAAGGAAAGGGCTATCGACTTACGACATCACTATTATCGATTTCGTTATGAATGTTATGATGTAAAAATATTAGTATGGTCTGCACTACACGTAGCTCACTAGCGCCCCTAGCGGATTAATTGCATGGCCACCCACTCCTTACGATTTAATTTTTGTTGAGAGAGGTCACACGTAAACAGATAAAAATAGTCTGAACGATCCATAGAGTTAGAAATCAAGAAAAAAAAATGACACTGCGCCAGAAATACGCGGGGAATTTTAAATATAGAACGGTGGGATACTGACCAGCGAGTTGCGCCTTCATAAATGTATTTTGTTATACAATTTTTTTATTTATATATTCTTAATTTGTAGTCAGCCCTGTTGTTATGTAATGGAGCCAAGTTGCTGAGAGAGTCCTTATATGGTATATACAGTGCGTTTAGTGGTTTTAAAGCTGTACAAGTGATATAATTATATTGTTGGAAATAAATGAATTGTTCAATATTATCTGTTTATTACTTTAGTCGTTAGTTTTGTGTATAGATGTGTATCAGCTCTGAAATCACTGAAGTCTGTACTCGCGGGTGAATAGCGAGAAGGTGAGTTATGATAAATGGTGAGTGCGAATTATTTTTAAAACTTACTAAAGTACAGCCAACAAAGCGAGAGAAAAAAGGTAAACAACGTTTCAGCGGTTCCAATTTTTTTTATTTGAAAATAAGCTTTCCAGACAGGAATGAAATTGCTCTTATGATGGCGGATCTGACAGTTTAGAACCACTGTGCTGATAGATTTCCTGTACTACGAAACACGCAACGACAGCTGTCGCTCGGCCATTGTCGCGTACGTGTGATATGTGCGACAAGGACAGATAAAATAATCGCTAATTATCGCAACGTAACTCGGTAATGGTCGCTTTGTTTACCTTTTTTCTCTCGTCTCGTTGGCTTTACTTTAAGCTAGTAAAAGGAGGAATAATTTATAATCTCGCAATTTTATTTTTATTTGCCTGCAATAGCTTTTCATCCCATTGACCAGACCAGACTTGGCCTTAAAACCAGCCATTTAAAAATTCAATGACCACTCGAGGTCACTCCTAAAGTCAGTTCAAATGCATAGTTCTAGAAGCTGCCATTAAAATACTTGCGACATTGGAAGAAATTCCCAATGCTCAACTGGTTGAGTAGTGGGAAATCAACATTGAATTTCCCAATACTCTACCGATTGAGCAGTCGGTATCAACATTTTCTTCCAAAAACTGTTGGTTGAGCAGTCGGGAATCAACATTGTCTTCCCAATACCCTGCTGGTTGAGCAAATAGGGTTATACCGTATAAAATTATAATAACGAATGTATGTCAGAGTGAATTTACATGTATGTGTATTTTTTTTATTAAAACAGTAGGATCAAAAGTGAATAATGATAAAAAGGTGAATAATGATAAAAGGGTGAATGGAAAATTACACTAAAATACACTTCTATTTATCTAAATAATTCATCGATATCTTTCCAATTCACCCGAAATGTCGAAATATGAAAATGTAGATAATATATAGTTTTACTTCATTTAACATTCAATTCATTACAAAATTGCGTCAAATTAAATGTAAAATTAACACGATAAAAATGCACAATGTACAAAACCGAGCCTAATAATAAAGGTTTTATACAATTTTGCATTTTGTTCCATCACAATACATGCAGACACATTTTAGATATAAACTTGTTACTTAGTGTAAAAGGGACTGGTATTTCCTGTTGTGTAGAACTATTAGGACTTGCAAACTATATTTACGAAAAAATAATACCTGCTATAAAAATAAGTAAGAAATCGTTGCAATATTATAATCCAAATTCTGTTGTCAGAGTAGCGACGTCATTTTGTGATAAGTTTCATATTTATTAGAATTAGAAATATTTTAGTTGTAGTCTTCTTTATAAAAAACAAAATGGCGTCGCAACTCTGGTATAAACTGCAAAATACAAAATTTATGGTGTTTTTTTTTTGTATAGATTGCAATTTAGGTGTTATTTTTTGTCACACATTTTTGTATCTGTAAAGACAGACTTACACACATGATATTTTATATGCTTTTTAATAAAGCATATAAAACATTGTTTTGTGTATGTAGTTAATAAATTAATACATTTGGAAATTATAAAGTGTTATGAATACTTACGACGAATACAGAATAGCATGCAGAGTAGCAATTTTACTCTTGTACCCTAATAAAAAATTGTTCAAAATTCAATCTAGATTGAAATTTCAAAAATACGAATGAAAATATCTTGTTGAAAACGAACGATTCCGTGAAATTGCGGATATAGGAACTCCGGTTGTCTATGTCAAAACTCAAATGCATACTCTTTTATTGCACATCAAAGACAAATTGGCACAACTTGATATTATTGAAGGCCAAGTTCGGCCTCGTTCTTCACGGGGTTGTTGGTTCTCTAGGTACTATAAATTACGATTTGATGGCTTTTATCTGACTGTGACCCAAGTATTTGCGACTATCACAAAAACACTTTATAATTACCAAATTCTAAATTTATCGCAATGTGAAGTACAAATTCCGTTAATTGTTAGATATTTTGCATTTAAAGTTAGTATTAGTACGAGTAAAAACGAAATTTGTACCGCATACTGCTAAATAATGTCAAAAACTGACTTCTGTACTAACGAGACCACTATTGTTTGATCCATATATCTTGGACTTAAAAAGTGCTCTATTCGCGCAGTAGGTACACGTTTCTTGTATGTCTTTTGAAGATAGCACGGGATGCTACTGCAGTGGACGAGCTCAAATTCACCAAGCATAGGTCCCAGATATACGAATCAAGTTATATAACCAACAAGTTGAAGTTGTATACAAGTTTAAAAGGGTCCGGTCGAGTACAACCTATTCCCAAAATGCCTGATCGCACTATAAACGAATGTCAAACCGTCTGTTTCCCAAGATGTCTGAATTCATTATGACTTAGGCCCGATTCGCCTGAATCCTAAAATTTAATGTCTTATTCCCACTATGCCTGAAATTCCTAATGCCTTATTCATAAAATGACTGAAAATATTTTTTACATATTTAATAAAAATATATTTTGACAGCCTCTGTGGCCTATCGCTGGTAGGCTGAAGACCAATGGACCCCGTGGGTCCCACTGCTGAGCTCACACTTGCGAATTATGCGCTGGTTTATAACTATTTCACGTTTATTTATCCTTCAAAAATGTAGTAAATTATCAAAGTGTATGTTCAAATTAAACTTAATGCTTGAACAGACTATAAATTAGAAATGTCAGCGGCTGCCAAATTCAGTCATGTTGCTATTCGGTTATTTTGGGATTCAGTCCATTTGGGATTTGATCATTTTGGGATTAGGTTTATTCGAAAATCAGGCAATTTGGTTCTCTGACGGCCGTACTCGACCGGACCCGTTTAAAACACATTTGCGTTCACACTGAAGTCTGTGACATGTTGCAAACTTGTCAAATACGTGTTAAAAACCTTGGTGAAAACGAGGGGTACAGTTTAGTGGTCACTTTTCGCGATACACACCACTATTTGTTGTTAATTATTATAATATTATTGTATCGTCAACATGATTCTGATTTGTATAGGTAGTTAGTTTCAGCTTTACCAAATAAACAGCTAAGAAATGTATGCTATTATTTTTATTTCGTCTTGTCTGGTCATCAGTCACCTGTCAAAACCTTTTCTCAGCATGCATGAAGGTATCAAGACGAAATTAGGGTCCCGACCTGTATACCCACAGGAGTTTCCCACTGGGGGGTGGAGGGGTAATTCACGTCACGCCTCGTTTAAAGGACCCGGTACTGTAGGAAGAAGGAAACATGAGCTGGCAGGGAGTTCCAGGTGTGAAACTAAATAAAAGCTTATAGGTTAATAATAAAAATAGTTTGGCGACAATCATATTATTTATTGCGTCCTCACATTTCGGTGTGCACCAATGGTTTGGACTGCGGATCTTCGTATCTGCTATTGGTGTTAATATCCATGAGGCACGCCACGCCATACGCGAGGATCAGTAGACATATGCCCGAAACCATCAGACAGGTCAAGATAGCGCTGCTGAAGTAAGGGCCGCAGTTCTTGGCTGGGCCGAAGTTCGTGTTCGACGAGCTGGCTTCGGTCGTGGTCGTGGACTCTCCCTCTTCTCCCTCTCCGTCACGCGTATATGATTTGCGGGGCTGGATCTAAGTTGCAAAATTAATTGAATGAATTTGTAAAGCAATTTCAGCGCTTTTTTCGCCCATAAACACGAATAAAGAAGGGAATTTTGAAGTGATTCAGGTGTGGCCCAATAGCTCAGTTGGAAGAGCATTCCCCCTGTAAGGGAAAGGTTGTGGGTTCAAGTCCCACTTGAGCATTTCCTTTTTCCCCGATGTATCTATTCGTTTCGTATCTGGCCCGTCAAAATAAATTATTATATACCTTCTTTTTTTTTTTTTTATTTCCGTCCGGAAATCCCCTCGGATACCCCCCCTGCCGGAGCCGGAAGGGGAGGTTATGTCGGACTCGAACCGACTAAAACCGCACGCCGACTGTGGGTCTTGGTGCTAGGCCGGAGGATATACCATAAATATCGAAGGTCCGTCAGCGGGCCGGATCATGCTTTCGCCGGCCGGAGTTGCCTATTCCTGTTTTAGCGTTCTAACCCCTCCAACTAAGCTAAATTGCCTGTGCTAGGAGTGGGTTCACGTCGGTAGTGTAATGGCCAGGATTCGAACCCAGGACCTCCCGATCGTAAGTCCTTAACCACTAAGCTACCGACGCTCTCGACGGCGAATTAGTACGCCAAGGGTCAATCCACACTGAAAGAGGTAGGCCTATCTATAAAAAATGCCTTCAAACGACTTTGATCTTTTTCTCCTGTGCATAAAATTCAAAATGGTTTCATCAGTCACTGTTCTTTCAGTGTGGTTAGATCGATTAAAATTGGAATGTGACCGGACCCGCGACGCCACGCCTTGAGCATTCAACATAGTACCACAGTCTAACGATTCATACTACATACAGTCGGTCAACGAAGCCGTCTAGACAGAGCAATCGTGCGGGGGGAGAGGGGTGGTGGGGGACGGGGTATTACTCGGTACGCCCATACATTTTACTCGGTACTAAGGATTCAGGGCTGTCTCATTTTTGTAATCACACTAATCACGTGATTTTTTTTTCAAGGCTCGTTTTGTTTGTTAAGATTTTTTTTTTTTTCGTTTTCTATATTTAGCTATCCAAGATGGCGGACACGAAATTTTCACTAAAATCGATATGGGTATCGTTTTCAGGGTTTTTGGGGTCGCTGATTGGGTATAACATCCATTTGGTGATCCAAGATGGCGGACTCGAAATTTTCACTAAAATCGATATGGGTATCGTTTTCAGGGTTTTTGGGGTCGCTGATTGTGAATATAACATCCATTTGGTGATCCAAGATGGCGGACTCGAAATTCTTACCAAAATCGATATGGGTATCGTTTTCAGGGTTTTTGGGGTCGCTGATTGCGAATATAACATCCATTTGGTGATCCAAGATGGCGGACTCGAATTTTGACTAAAATCGATATGGGTATCGTTTTCAGGGTTTTTGGGGTCACTGATTGCGAATATAACATCCATTTGGTGATCCAAGATGGCGGACTCGAAATTTTTACTAAAATCGATACGGGTATCGTTTTCAAGGTTTTCGGGGTTGCTGATTACGAATATGTTATTCATGTAGCAATCCCAGATGACTGGATGGATGATATATTCGTAATTAGCAACTCTGAAACCTGGGCGAAATGTGGGTGCTAGCACCTCTGCCTACCCCTTCGGGGAACACAGGCGTGAGTTTATGTTATGTTATGTTATGAAAATCTCCAAAACGATGCTCATGTTGACTTTGTTGGAAATTTCAAGTCAGCCATCTTGGATCGCTAAATGGATTTTATTATACGTAATTAGTCACCTCGAAAACCTCGATTTGTTTTTTTTTAAATTTCAAGTCCGCCATCTTTGATCGTCGGTAACATGGTCGTCAAGCCCAATAGCAGACAATTGCCGGCAGGCAATCATACGATGGGAAACTGTCGACTCCCAACTGATCGTGTGTAGCCGCAAAACTGACAGCAGGGCATGGCCACCAGGCCAAAATCGCTTTCGTGTGTGGGCGCTGTCGACTTAGGACTGCAGGCCGCCCGATACGATTTGAAACTGCAGGCGAACTGATCGTGGATAGGCTCCTTAAGAATATATCATCAATTTAGCGATCCCGGCGATTAGCGAAATTCGAATTCGAATCCGAATCCAACCCCGAACCCGAACCCGAATCAATATCTAAATTCAAGTCTGAATCGAAATAGAAATTCGAAATCGAAAACGAAATCGAATTTGAAACCGAAATCGAAATCGAAACCAAAATCCAAAAACTCAGACTTAAAATATTACGTTTGCTTGATCATAATCGGTTGAGTAGAACCGGAGATATAACCAAAAGTCGCAATAGCCGACATCCATGCGAGCGGAGCCGCGGGCGTCACCTAGTAATATAAATTAGCGTGAGTTGACGTGCCTTGACAGAACAAAGAGAAGGAATAAGAGTTATATATGGAATATTACAGAAAAATTATATATAAAAACTGAAGTGACAACCCTGACAAAACTGCAAAAGGCGGCATTTCCGCAAACATCAAACGCGATGAACTACTGTAAGATCTCTCGTTATACTGTGATAGTACTATACAACTGTTGTTGGAGCGACGGCGACGGTGGGCGTCATCTACCGTGAGCATTGGGTATTCTACTGACTAGGTAGTTAGTCCAATATTAATTACTTTATTTAGTGACGTCATAAAATTTAATAGTCAAAACCGTTACTATTAAGGTTGGGTGGATGGTTAAAAATGAATAAAACCTATAAAATGAGAACCGACGCAATTTTTAGCGCTCTTTTACCATTCTTAATTTAATAATCTCGGTTAGATAATTTTATTTTAACTATAAGATAATACCCAATTCATTGTTTCCGATAGTACGTACCTACGATATCGGTAGATGTGTCCCACGATCGCCCTAAAACGGTTGTATAGAGAGGTCGTCAGGCTGGGATTAGCTACATAAAGGTACACTCACGACCAGTTTACCGAATGATAACCGAATGTTATAAACCTTATAGTTAATCGCAATAGCCCACAGTGTCGTTAACGATTTTGGACTGGCGACTAAGACCTACGATCCGATAATGTGTGGCCGTGAGGCGAATGAATACACATTAGCCCGAATTAGCCGCAACCGGCGTCTCGTGTGACCATTTTTTACGTAATAACCTTTAATTTTCGACTCTATTGACATCATTAGTACAGAGTTTGTTTTCTTATTGTAGTGTTCAGCATCCTCCCCGAGTATGAAATAATGTTGTTAAAAAAATGTTAAGGTTGAAAGTCGCTTGCAATATTTTTCGGCAGGCGATTGTACGATGGGTTTGACTTCCTTTGATCGCGTGTAGTCACAAAATTGACAGCAAGGAATGGCTGGTAGGCCAAAATCGCTTCAGTGTGTAGGCGCTATCGGCTTAGGCATATGTATAAAAAAACTATGTAGTCTTTACACGTATATGGCTTAGGACTGCAGGCCGCCCGATAGGATCACAAACTGAAGGCTGTCTGTTCGTGAGTGGGCGGCTTTAATCGTCTAGCGTAGCGTGCTGAGATTTTTTGATTGGACTTTTCTTATATTATTACTAAAGAATGTGACAGAAACTTACTTGATACTGAGATATGGTAACGACACTACCGTCCCTTGAGTTTATGATGACCAAGGGCTCTCCGCAAACGTAAGACATGTTCCACGGAGCGCCAACCCTCATATTGGTGCGTCCAACCTCCTCGCCTGCCTCTAATAGCGCCACGTGTTCTAATAACAAAATACTCAGTTTAAATTTGGCGCCATTATTATACAGATGAAAAAAAATCAAAGACAATGAAACATATATTTTTATTTATGATGCGATTCCAAGTAACATTTTTCAAATTTGCGCGTGATGGTCGATTTACTTGCCATAAATAAAATCCAGGCAGAGGTGAAGTAACATAAACATTTCATCAATCATTCGAGTCGGTAAATAAAATAGATGTTTAAATAATTATTATGGTGCCGTGTGCTAACCATTTACTTATTGAATGTCTAAACTAAACTAAACATTTTACATAATCCATACTAATATTATAAAATGTCAAAGTAACTCTGTCTGTCTTATGTTACGCTTTCACGCCTAAACCACTGAATCGATTTTGATGAAATTTGGTATAGGGGTAGATTAGACCTTGAGCAAGGACATAGGCTATGTTTGGTCGCGATAACCGACATCCGTAGGCGGAGCCGTAGGGAAAAGTTAGTGAATGACATATCGGAAACAATGAATACTTATGACTTGTTGAGTATTGTTTATTATGTAAGTAGATACATATACTTATATAAGTAGATACATCTACAATAGTATACCTACTGTATTTAAGTAAGTATATATTAGAAATACATAAGTGGGTATACCTGAAGTATTATAACTTTATAACGTTGTAGGTACATATGTCGATATTTTATTTTGTTTATTTCATGGCATTTATTTGTATTATTAATTATGCCATCCGTTGTATAATATTAATAATATGTAACCTAAAGTCCATTGGTCCCTTAAGAAGGTAAAGTTAAACTCCAACTCGAAATCAGTGTATGCCATCTTGGTTGACATGCTTCGGCGAGACCAATTCTCCTCGGCTATCGTGGGCAATTGATTGAATTGGGCTCGACGGCTGGGTGTAACGGCAAACACATCTGTAAATAAATGTAGTTATTGACTACACTTAAATTACTTTTATTTTCAGGCAAAGATAACTTTAAAGTATCTATGTATATTTTACTAACCAGAAAACTTATATAGACCTCCGGACGATACAATCATTACACCTAAATCCTTAGGTATAGGGATAGGTTTGATAGGAATAAAACGGAGCTGCTCCACGAGTACAGGATTCACTTTCCCGGTATAATAAGCAACAACTGGCGCTTGTTTCAGCTGACGGACAACAGAACAGACCTCACGAATGATCAAATCATGCCGTTTTAAAACATCAGCTCGAGTTTCATTCGTACCATCTTGAAAAAATATATAAATATACTTGAAAGAGTCCAATAATTCCAGCTTTGTACGAGACTTTAGATAGAAAACGTTGTACTTGTGAGGTGGAAACATTTGTGTTAATAATTTGAAAGGCTCTATCACGGCTGGAAAGTATTTTGCTTTTTGATCCTGAATGCTTCGACGCAAATGGTTGAATGGAGTACCCGTCCTATCCTTAATACTTATATCGTCAACGCTAAAACTTTCTTCAACAAAAATAATAATACCCGCGCTACGTTTGACGGAATCGTGAATAACATTAGCAAACTTAGAAGGACTCATTATATCAAACGGGTTGGGGTCCATAATAATATGCCCCATGGTTTGGTCTTGGTCAATCATGAACACTGGTAATGTATTTTTATTAGCCCATACTGGTTGAAGCAGCAGCAAAGTGAATATCAATTGCAATAAATTCATTCTTAGACAGAAATTAATCTTAACATGTAAGTATAAGCTAGAATATAAGTTTTCAGTAAAACTACAATGACAGAAGTCTGTCAAAGCATAAAATGCGTGTTATTGTTTTATAAAAAAAAATATATAAAAAGAGTTCATATAGAAAGCCAAGTCAAATTAGTTAAATAAATAAATATAAATAAATATTCCACAACATTCCACACAACGCTATCTAGACCCATGGTAAGCATAGCTTAACTAGCTTGTGTTATGGAATCTAGAATGCGGATAAACATACTTAAATACTTTTTTTTTTTGTAAATACATACATACTATACATAGAAACACCCAGACCAATGCAAATAGCCATATTCATGCATACAAATATTTGCACTGAGCGGGAATCGAACCCGCGCCTCCTGCGTAGCAGTCGCGTTCACTACCGCCACGCCACGGAGGCTGTCAAGTGTTAGTTACTTTTTACTAAACGTCAAAACGGTTAGTTAGAAGGTAACTTGTATGATTTTTTTTGTGACGTCATAAATTATAATAGTCAAATCATTCACTATTATAATTTGGGTGGATTATTAAAAATAAATAAAAACGATAAAATAAGAACCAACACAACTTTTACCGCTCTTTTAACATTCTTAATATAATAAGCTCGGTTAGATAATATATTTTATCTACAGGAAAATACCCAATTACGCGCGCACGTGATCATAGTGACTGTCACCGCCAATGGTTAAGGCTTAATTACATCCCTATAATGAAAGAAAAGTAAAGAATGCGCGCTCTTGGCTACTAGTAACACTATAGGCACAGTAGGTATGTGACAATTTTATTGTGCAATTGCATGCAAATGTATTGTTTAATATATTTAACTGAAAAAACCATTACATATTTTTTTAAATAATTTTGGTGCCAGAAAATACAGCAAATAAGCTTGTTTAGGTAGATTATTACAATAAATTGGCAACATCGGCAACCATAGACTAATTTCCCAACCTATCATATGATCATTTTTCACATGACTGATGGTCAATCGTCATCGCCCGAACGCTGTCTTTTTATGACAATTTTGGGCTAAAATATTAGCTTTTAGTCCGTTTACATCCATCCATAGTTTTAGTGTATTAAAATGGCGTTTTGCCGTTTTGTGTTCCCGTTGCTAGTTCTAAATATAGTGGCCTGTTATGCGACTAATGTCCCAGTGTATATGTGGGGCGATTTGCCTGAACTGCGGAGGGCGAATCCTCTAACTACTACAACTGAGGAACAGTTCGCGGAACTCCTTCCTAAGGAGTTGGCTGGTAGGTTGGTTATTGTGTTCCTCGAAGAAACACTCTCTGTGGAAGATTTATCACGTAGAAATGGCGACGGTGAGACTTTTTTCCCTTACTTGCACAGCGAGCTTCGTAACGCTGATTACATGCCAGCGGTGACAAACCCCTTGCATGTGTTGAAAGCGCTCGCTGATGGCTCTGAAACCAACATTGTTTTAACTGAAAATGGGTTAAATCAAGATCTTGATGAGAGTTCAGGTAATTTTGTATTCATCAATCTGAAGGATGCACGCGATGGTGATTCCAGGGCTGATTATTTGCGTCGCCATGATGATTTCATGAGCGACTTTGTGGCAAATGTGCAGAAGAATGGTGATAAATATGTAGCCATTTACACAGCACGTTATCCATCATGGTCCATCCCTGATGCACCTGTGACCCATTCTCGTGTCCGTCGTGCGACCACTAAGAGTCTATATTCCGAGCTTAACGGACTACGCCTGTATGCTACAAACATCTCGCTAGTAAGCAAGAATCAATCGACCCCGTTGACAACAGTTGTTAACACCAGTACATCTTTCAATGAAGAGAAAACTGAGATGTACGCATCACTGGAATACGTAAACGGCACGACCATTACGTTGAACTTTGACAAGAAAGGTGGCTACTGGTTTTTCGGTAAGTAATTGCACATATAAATAACCCTAGTTTTGTAATCTCATTCATTGTATGATACAATGTTATACTTGAAATAATTTAATAGGTGCATCATGACAGTTGTGGTCTAGGGATGGAGTGTCTTAAATGGATTGTGAGAATAATTGATTCGGTTTACAAAAGAGTAATCTCATCATTGCCAGAATGCAACTTTTGTATATATTTTTTTAATATGATTCCTGATGTATTCAAACTTTTGTAATTTTTTACATTAATTTGACTCGTATTGCATAAGGGTCATTATTATCCAATTCACCACCCTTGGATGAGTCTGAAATTAGCAGCCAAAATTATAGTAACCGAAATCTGCAGCCAAGATTGGCGACAAAATTATAACAGCCAAACACATATTCCATTTAGAAGAAGGTCTCAGGCAGAAGTTTCACTATTACATTTGTAATTTTTAGCATCACTGCATTCCTACATTTGTTCGTTACAACACTTTAACGATTTGAAACTATTTTACGTTTGTACATTTTGACACTCGTGCTATCTGATACTTTATACATTTTAGCATGTTGTCAGTTTGTACCCGTCATGATCATTTTCATATTACTGCTACTTGTATTGATTTTGGCTGCCAATTTCAGCCTCATAATTTTTAGAGGCTATTCCTACAGGGTTATGTGGGAGCATCTTAATGAAAGATGGCATACACTTATAATGTTTTTTGGCGGTCACACAAATGTCTCACATTATATATAACTCATATTAGAATTACTAGAACCACTTGATACTAACTTAGAATATCTATAAGTGGAGCGAGTTCATATGTGGCTGACTGTAGCGAGCCTTCCGTATGAACTGGCTTCACAGAGCGCGAGCTCTCCGTCGCCGCCCGGCAAGGAATTTGCTGACATGCCGCTACATAATTACTAGATGTAATTTTCTGATTTTAAAGTTGTAGTTGATTGCAACATAGGAGGCGCGGGTTCAATACCCGATCAGTGCAAAAGTTTGAATCAATGAATATGGCTATTTGCATTGGTCTGGGTATTTCTATGTATATGAATGTATTTACAAAAATAAAGTATCAAGTCTGTTTATCCGCATTCTAGATTCCATAACACAGCTATTCCTATTCCATAACCTAAGCTTACCATGGGTCTAGATAGCATTGTGTAGAATGTTGTGGAATATTATAAAATTATATCAACTTATGGCTGCTTTCAATAGGAGTTCCTAGTGAAATTGTTCAAAATTGTTAATTTATAATAATAAGCCCTTTATTCTGAACTTCACATAGATATATAAATAATAGTAAATGATCTTGCTATATGTCCCGAAGCTCAGTTTGCCTCTTGGCATAGGGCTCCTCTAACTCTTTCCATTGAGCCCTGTCACTCGCAACTCTTCTCCAGAGAGGTCCCACTGTGAGTTTCAGGTCGTCTTTCCATCTGGTTTGTTGGCGTCCTCTGCTTCTCCGCTTCTGGGGTACCAGTTGGTGACGCTTTTGCACCATTTCTCTTGAGGGTCTGAATAAGTAAGGGTAACTTAAATTGTTAATTTATGTTACCCTTATTTATTAATTATCTTCAGTGAACTGATTTACATTTTTTAAATAGTATGGATTGATTTGATTATTAGATGAACATGGGCAAAAAAAAAAAGTATTTTATTTTTGAAAACTGAAACTTCTCTTTTTTTTCTAGAATCTGTAACTCTCACACTACCAACTCTGACTGAGGTCCTGCATCCAGTCGAGACGGTGTATGCCATTGAAGGCTTCTCTTACCGTTGTGCCCAGTACGTGAGGTTTGCCAGCGTCAACGATTCCAGGGATTATACACTCAATTTCCAGGACATTAAGGTACGTAGTTCTCTTTCTGTTCTTCAGACAGACCTGTTTACTCCTTCAAGGATACAGGTATAATTAAATATTTTCTTGTAGTTTAAATTAAATTATATTAAACTGAGCTCATTTTTTTAAATATTTATACTTATCAAGATTAATACAATGTCAAAAATTTTAAATTACAACTTTTTCTTGTATTCTAATAATGACAAAAATTACATATTTATATCACGTCAAATCCCGTACCGTTCCCGGCGCGGCGCAAAGGTGCCCATGACGTTGGCAGCATTGCCACGCTGAATTGCGATGGCCATCCTTTGCCCCAGAAACGAGCCGGAGTTGGGGTCACCGCATGCTCGTGGCGATTCATTATATTATTTGAGGTCAAAAAATTATGTGGTCACAATAGTTTATTTGATACAAATTACTGTTTTGACGTTTGGAAAAAACAGTTTAGAATATGACAGACAAACAGTCAAATACCCAATTTTACAAAATACTCACAAAATTTTAACTAACGTAAGCCGTGAAGACTCCCGGTGGAGTAGAATAGAACCACCCCAGTTCTTCCTGTGGATGTCGTAAAAGGCGACTAAGGTATTCTCCAACCGACAGTAAATATACAGCCCAAGACAAAGAGCCAACTAGACGGCAATAGGCTCGCCCCCTATTACGTCGGGGTCCGAAAATCATAATTGGCGAAACATTGGTGTTAGTACGCCTCTGCCTTGCCCGGCGTGGGACACGCCGAGGCGGGTCCTAGTGGCGGCTCTGGGGGTGGGAGTCCGCACACTCGCCACGTTGCTCACAGCGATGGTACGATGCGCGAACGTGCGGGGTGCAGACGCCTCCTTCTGCGAGCAAGTAATGCTCGAGAAGGAGGCGGCCGGTCGGGTCCGGACTAGACTCCGGGCCCGGGAAGCCCACGAAAAGCGAAGGTGAACCGGACGTCGGAGGTCGCAGAACGACCTCCGTCCTCCATGAGCGCTGGCCTGGGGGTGAGTGGTGGAGCCGCCTATCACCCTAGCAGAAGCAGGCCGCGGCGGCGGCGCATAGTGCGCCTCCCCGTACCCGGGGCTAGATGGGGACACCACGGTCACCACAACCCGAAGGGGGCCACCTCGAAAGAGATGGTCCTGGGTCTGCCGGGGTGCGAGAGATATGCTTTCGGCAATCTCACCTCCAGCAACCAAAGACCCAAGACGGCGTGCGTTTTAGTCGGCTCGAGTCCGACATAACCACCTCCACCGGCTCCGTGGGGGTGGTATTCGTGGGCATTTTTCGTACGATAAAAAAAAGTACGCCTCTGCCTACCACTTCGGGGTTTAACAGACGTGAGTATACGTATGTATTTATACTATTAATGATTTCTCATTATATAGGTTCAGCCGTTCTTCGAGAACACCAACGCCAGCACCCCCTTCGGTGACTCGTTCAACTGCGTGGGATTCTTCAGCGCGCCCATCTGGGCGGCACTGTTCGTCACGTTCATCCTACTCACCATCACCTTCTACGGTATCATGATGATGATGGACATTAGAACTATGGATAGGTGAGTAGTAAGGGTTTGTTTTAAAAATGATACTAAAGAAAGCCAACGAAGCGAGAGAAAAAAGGTAAATAAAGTTTCAAATGTTTGAAACATTTGAATGAATTTTTATAGCATTTAAGTAATAAGCTAACTTTTAAGTCTCACTTAGCATTTCATTTTTTCCGATGTTTTCGAAGTTTCAAACATTTTTATTTGAAAACTAGTTTTGCCCGCGGCTCCGCCAGCGTGGATGTCGGTTATCGCGACCAAACATAGCCTATCTCAAGGTCTAATCTACCCCTATACCAAAATTCATCAAAATCGGTTCAATGGTTTAGGCGTGAAAGCGTAACATACAGACAGACAGAGTTACTTTCGCATTTATAATATTACTAGCTTTTGCCCGCGGCTCCGCCCGCGTGGATGCTTTCCTGTACTACGAAACATGCAAAGACAGCTGTCGCTCGCCCGTACTCGCGAACGTATGACATGTGCGACAAGGACAGAGAAAATAATCGCTAGTTATCGCAACGTAACTCAGTAATGGTCGCTTTGTTTACCTTTTTCTCTCGTCTCGTTGGCTTTACTTTAGTTACTCGTGCCAAATTGTTTGAGAATAAAGTTTGTTGACCTTGCGACCAGTTTGAACCGGTTACTTAGGGGTTGTAACCATTTTTTACACTGTAGCGAAACCGACTGCAGTGCCACGTGGCGCACGTGTGAACCTTTATTTATGGCTGTGACTGTCGTCTTTCAGGATAGACTCTGCTAGAGCCTTGACCGTTAATCATTCTTAATTCTTTATTGCACACAGACAGTACAGAGATCTTACATAAAACATTTCAAATAACATGTACAAAGGCGAGCCTTACTCAAAATTAGTTCTCTCCCAGCAAACCTTTGAGTAGCAGAGAAGTTATGGTCGTGAAGGGGGATGTGAAGTATACGTAAAAAAACAGATAAAAAAAATACAAATAAAGGAACATGAATAAGAAAATGTACCTAAACAGGTACATTATACACAATCTACACGTAGTATAGCATACATACCTATCATATTTATACATACATGTATACACCTAGACATAATTATCAGGTGTTCTGTCTAAACTCACTTGAGTTTGGGTTGAAACCCAAAACTCTTGAGGACCTCATCAGGAGTTTTGGGTTTCAACCCATTTGTGTATAGGTTGTTTACCTGTGTGAACGGCGACAGTACACTGACTAAATCCACGCTTAAGATAAAGGAAGTGTAGAAAAGACTGCATTAATTTGTTTTGTGTTCGCTATTGTCAGGACGATGTTAAGGCAATAGGTTCGCCTCCTATGACTGAATATTATAGTGTGTAAAATTTGGATGTCAATATCCTATCGGGGTGTACACGCGTGAATATGTATTTTCTGCTGTCAAGCTGAGGGCCACCATTGTTAACATGGTACGTGTAATGGTGACCCTCTTTCCTGACACTTTGCCTTCAGCGTCTCCAAGAAATATTTTTCTTGGTTAGAAATATGGTTCTTGGTAAGAAATATATATTGATCCCCGCCGCCTCTTTCCGCCGTCGTTCCACGCGACAGCAGTTCCACACTCACCATTTGGACAGCTTCGAGGCGTTCTGCCTCGCACAACTAAACTGTGGAATGAACTGTCACCAGCGGTATTTCCGAACCAATACGACCTTCCAACCTTCAAAAAAGAGCGTTCTCTCTATTAAAAGGAAGGCAACGCACACGGACACCCGCAGTCACAAACTCCTCTGGTGTTGCGGGTGTCCATGGGCGGCGGTGATCGCTTACCATCAGGCGAACTCGAGTCTGCTCGTTTGCCATCCCTATTCCATAAAAAAAAAAAAATAGAATAATAATAATATAGTATATTGTATTTCTTGGTGCTGCTGAAGGTCGGACGTAAAGTCGATATATCGACTAATGACAACACTGCTTGTTTCAGGTTCGATGATCCTAAGGGTAAGACTATCACCATCAACACCGCTGAGTAAGGTACTGCAATACTACGATGTTTTACTATTAGAGATGTATGTAGAATTTTTGTGCACATTAAATTGTGTTTTCTATGATATATTTTATACAAACGTGTGTGAGAGACGTATTTTAAAGTTGTATAGTTTATTTTTAAGAGTAAATTTGTATAATAATATTTTTTCTTAATCTACAACATAAACTCTTGCATTTGAGTATTAATTTTTATAATTATATTTCATTATGTACATCTCTAGTTTATTGTAAAACATCGTATATAAACCAATCGATTTTTTAGTCGATTATATGGTGCCGTAGTTCGGAATAGTTCACTGAGCTCAAATTGATTCCAAAACTATTTATTGTTAATCGACTAGTACATTACTAAGGGAACGTTTTCGATGTATTTAATACTAATTTAGACAACGGTGCCTCTAACAGAATAGACAATAGCTAAAGACTTAAAGTTCAATTCTTTAAATTTAGTCGATATATATTATTCACTGTTACTATTCGATATATCTATTCAATTCGACTAAGTGAAAATTGCAAATATATACTCCAAAATAATGTTATATGCTTGAATATAAAATTGCTTATTATGTACACGAAAAGTAGATTAATATTATAAGTGTGTTTGTGAACCGAGAATATGCCTAAGGATACAAATCGTAAACAATATGGCTGTTGTATATATTTATATAGATTTATACATTTAGATTGTGCACATTGCGCAATATTCAAAGACTCTGTATACTACTAGATACACAGTTTAGAACAAAAATACTACCGGAAAAGTACAGAGAGAAGTGCAGGCTTAAGTGTACTTAAATCGGACATATTATGATTTCCTTTGCACAAGTTTAGTGTAAATTAAAAAAAAGATTTTTGTTTTCGCGCCTTTACGATGACAGCTAAATGTCAAAGTAATGTGAATGAAAAAAAAACTTGAAGAAATAATTAAACGTATTATGATTATCTTGTTTTAAGGGTCTAATAGTATACAAAGAAATTAATAATATGACGAAAAACATAATGATATTACGTAGTGTGCATTTTCTAGATCACGTTAGCCTTCAAAATATATTTCCATGGCCTTACTAATGTTTGAATTTCGAAAACTCAAGTTTTCAGACCTATAAAATAAATACAACGATAATAAAACAGAGCTTTGAGTGCACAGATTATAATATTAGAAATAAAAAAAATGTTTATCTTTGGCGAGTGAAAAAAAAAACTATATTGCTAAGGTAACCTTGTAAACAGGCCTATGGAATTGTCAAAATGGTTTCCCGCCAAAGATTGCTTTCTGCTACAAGTCTTAAGATTTCAGATTTTGATTGTAGTAGATAGTGGATTACAAAAAAAAATACAAGAACGAAAGCCCTCCATATTAGTGCCAACCTGTGTGTTAGTTCATTCCATGATGTTGAATATAATTATATAATATTAGAAATATAAAATTGTAACTACCATGAGAACACCATATAATATTTTTTGGAGCTGGTAATGTTATAGGATAAGTATGCCTACAAATTTAACTTCCATAAAAAAAACTTGTTATTTTTTTAAAATAAAAAATACGTGGCCTGTAACCTTTTAGTATTATCAACTTCTTTTTCTTCTGATTTCAGTAAACCTTAGGAGTAAGCCTAATTTTTTGTCATTATACTTTGTAAATAGTTTTGTTTTCGGAATTATTTTATTGTTGTTCAAAGTATTAAATCGTGAGACCAATATATTTCTTTTATTTAATAAAACCTTGTAAAGTTATAGCACAGATAATATAATATAGTTCTGTACAGATGCACAATCAGGAACAAAAAACGGTTACACTCGTAACTTCCAAAAGCAGGCAGGCAGCTTTTATTTCCAAGCGGTGTTACTAGATGGCGACAATGCTTAGGCAAACTTTTCTAATTTTTACTATTAAAAATTGACTTATCAAAAATAAAAAATACACTAAGGCCATTGGCACACTGCAACGCTCGACGCGGCGTCGTTCGTCGACGCGCGTCGACGCGAGAGAGCTAGTATAGTCCGAGAGATATTAGAATTTTTTTGGTAGGTAAGTGTGTGAAGTAATCTAAAATTTGAGAAAAGTAAAGTAAAGCCATCCAACCATTAGCTTGATAGCCCAGACTATATTAAGAACGCTAGAGATGAAAAGAAAATGATTAGAAGTGCAAGCTATTTTCGACTTATTGACATGACATAGTAACTAATTTTTTTTCTTATATTCGTGATCAGCGTCATCTATTAACGCGAAAAGAGACGTAACTAAGATAATGCCATTTAGGTTGAAAGTCGCTTGCAGTCTCTGCGTGTTCCGATAACGAGCCAAAACAGTGGTGTGGGCTCCAATACCCGATATTGGGCATCGATATTTGACTTCCTCCGATTTCGGATATCGGATATTGGATATCGGACGTCAGTTGATGTGAAAGCGCTCTAAATTTGTCATGTTGCATTGCAATAATATTAATTTAAAATTCGTCTCAATTACCTACACAGAAATTTCTGCGACGCGCCACGCGGCGTCGAGGGTTGTTGCGTCGACGCGGCGGCGTCGCGCTCGTCGCCTCTACGGAGCTCATTTTATATAGAAAAACGCGGGGTCCCACACACTGACAACGCAATCACGCGCGTTGCTGCAGATTACGCGCGTACAAGCAGAAAACGCCAGGTATGGCACACTGAAATCTGCCATCACGCGCGTGTTTTTCGAGGGATTTTTAGTCCGAGAGCTGTTAGAAATTTCTGTGTAGGTATTTGAGACGAATTTTAAATTAATATTATTGCAATGCAACATGACTATTTAACGGCAAATTTAGAGCGCTTTCACATCAACTGACGTCCGATATCCAACATCCGAGATCGGAGGAAGTCAAATATCGATGCCCAATATCGGGTATTGGAGCCGACACCACTGTTTTGGCTAGCTATCGGAACACGCAGAGACTGCAAGCGACTTTCAACCTAAATGGCATTTTCTTAGTTACGTCTCTTTTCGCGTTTATAGATAACGCTGATCCCGAATATAAGAAAAAAAATTAGTTACTATGTCATGTCAATAAGTCGAAAATAGCTTGCACTTCTAATCATTTTCTTTTCATCTCTAGCGTTCCTAATATAGTCTGGGCTATCGAGCTAATGGTCGGATGGCTTTACTTTACTTTTCTCAAAATTTTAGATTACTGCACACATACTAGCTCTCCCGCGCCACACGCGTCGACGCGCGACGCCGCGTCGAGCGTTGCAGTGTGCCAATCGCCTAAGCGTTCGTACCCCGTGGTTATAGTGATCTGCAAATTTATTGAATCCTGAGGAGAGTCGATCAACAAATCATAGATTTTACGATACCAGCGGTGGAAGACAATGAAACTACAGTATTTGTATGAAAATTTTATTCTTCTAAATTGTGATTTATGTAGGCATCTCACAGGTCTCAAAATATAAAAAAGAATTATTAAAATAGTAAATTTATTTTTAAAATTGAGCATTTTTAATTATTACAGTGGTCTATGTTAAATTTTGAACTGGCAACATGGACAATAGATCTTTAGTTTTTACAATTTATACAATATTTCTAGAGTATTTTTGATGAAACATTTTCATTCATTTCTTTTTTACAATAAATTACCATGTCAAATAATCGTCTTCCTTATAAAAACATTAAAACGATACAAAAAGGCTCATTCAAAATTATTGTCAGTATTTTGGCGCCAACATTTGATTTTTTTTATTGATAGCATAGACAAAAGTTACACAGGTAAATTATAGGAATGAACGATAGAACCACTGCGTCCACAGACGATATTAGGCGGTGTATAACCTACTTGCCAGCGATTCTTTTTCTTGCTACAATAAACAATAGTTACACAGATAAAATATACAAATGAACGATAGAGCCACTGCGTCCACAGACGATACTAAGCGGTGTATATTCTGGGGTCAAGCCCCTTGCCAGCAATTTTGTCGTCTATCCAGTCGCGAACGTTGGCCACGTCCACATATACGCCGGGGGTGCCATCCTCCCCACAGCCGATGCCCCACGCGACTATACCGCTTTGCATGAAACGGTCTTCTTCATACTGGAAAATAGAGTTAAAACTTTTTAGAATGCTCTAGAATATTTTAAGAGACGAAAAGCAAATAAGTTGCGTATTGAAAAATCTTCTTACGGCTCCGGGTTCTTTAAGCGGGGCGTGAAAAAGCTTCTAATGAGGCCGTCAAGCTTAGTGTCACCATTGTTAACATGGTATTTGTTTGTAATGGTGACTCTCTTCCCGAGACTTTGATTTAAGTTTACCATTAGGCGTGGTGAGGACAAATTGACTTGCCCTATATAATAAAGTGCGAATTAGATTCGCGCACTGATGGTTCAGTACGTAACTGGACTATGTGTTTGCGTGTTCGGCTGAACTTCGATATTCTGCGTAAAGCGACGACCATCTGACCTCCTAGTACCACTTTGGGGACGAGAAATCAAAATCAATATAAAAAATCTTTTTTTTTGACATTTATTTGGCTGACAAGCACATGGCACAAAGCACATGGCGGAAACTGGTTACCGTGGCCTATATGTCCGTGGTCTGCCGACCCTGTGAAAACCTAACGCCCTTCTTGAAGAACCCCATATTGTAGTCGCTTGGGAAAGCCACAGCAGGAAGTTCATTGCACAACTTGAGCGTGCGCGGAATTAAGTTCCTTCGGTCGTTACGTGTGATACGATACACCCATCTATTTAAATTTCTTCAAGTATTACCTGTATGGGACAAGACAGAGGGGATCCCCCGTCTCCCTTGCAGGTGTCTTTACCCTTCTCCCCACCAGCGCACATGAATGACGTATGTAGCTGGAAGAACCTGCCCAGCCTGGTCTTGCGGAGAGCTGCCTGGCACGCGTTGCGGTCCACGACTGGGACTTCGATCTAGGAACAAGAGAATGTTAGTATAAAAACTATATTGCAAGGTTAGGCTGTTGACGTTAGGTCAGTTTTTGGAGGGGTGACCATTCTTAACTTAGGAAGAATACGGACAATATCGGTTACACCTTGGAGCCCATAATTATAATCTTGGACCTAAGTCGCACAATAAACGAGGCAAATCCATACTAATATTATAATTGCGATAGTAACTCTGTCTGTCAGTCTGTATGTTAATCACTGAACCAATTTTGATGAAATTTGGTATAGGGGTAGATTAGACCATGCGAAAGGACATAGGCTATGTTTGGTCGCGATAACCGACATTCATGCGGGCGGAGCCGCGCCAAATGGTTTAGGCGTGAAAGCGTAATACATAGACAGAGTTACTTTCGCATTTATAATATTAGTATGGATTTACTATACGTTCTGCCTACCTTCTTCAAGATGACCTGGTACCGCCCCTCCTTCCCAAACTTGTCCTTGCCCCACCCGGTGGCGAAGCAGTTGGTCCCGGCGGGGGTCCTTGCACGCGGGGGCGGCAGGCACGCCACTCCGACATTGGGGGCTGCAACCACGGGCTCCGTCAAGAACAGGAGGGCCACGTCGTAGAATAAGTTTCCTGGAAGAGAGAAGATAGAATGCCTTTAGAGAGGTGATCAACTGAATTTGTTCTCTGAAAAAATATAACATATGTTATGCACATTGAGTAAGAGCTTAGCAGCGTGGTTTCCGGCAGAGAAGAATTAGGGCCACCCCTTCTCTTCCCATGCGGTGTCGTACAAGGCGACTAAGGGATAGGGCTGTATAACATCAGACAGATATATACAGCCCAGACTCAGCCTCAGACATAGGCTCGAGTCAACAATAGTGCCCGGAATACGGCAATAGGCTCACCCCCTATTACGTGGGACTGACTACAATGATTGGTGAAATGTGGGTGTTAATTCACCTCTGCCTAACCCTCCGGGGATAAAGGCTTGATTATATGTATGAATTGAGTAAGACACTATACTTTTAATATTTTTCACCTGAGCTGTTTCGCCTCCCGGCATTCTCAAAGGTAAAGTGACTGTTTCTAAGATTATTACAATACTAGCTTTTGCCCGCGGCTCCGCCCGCGTGGATGTCGGTTATCGCGACAAAACATAGCCTATGTCCTTTCTCAATGTCTAATCTACCACTATACCAAATTTCATCAAAATCGGTTCAGTGGTTTAGGCGTGAAAGCGTAACATACAGACAGACAGAGTTACTTTCGCATTTATAATATTAGTAAGTATGGATTATTTAACGATATTCTACATGTGGGTAGTTTTAAATTAATGCATACCAATTTCAATTGGTTTACCCAATATTTGGGGAAAATATTTAATTTTCTCAAGACATTTTTTTAAGTATCTGCGGTAGCCTAGTGGCATGGGTAATGGACCCATGCCACTAGGCTACTAATAAATAATACGGTTAATACCCAAACATAAACTGGCGAAATGTGGGTGCTAGCACCTCTGCCTACCCCTTCGGGGAATACAGGCGTGAGTTTATGTTATGTTATGTTTTATCAATCAACAGTATAAATATATGTTATACTTTAGGCGAGGAGGTGGTTCAGACATTGGAGGTTGCTCAACGATCTCCGATCTGTATAGGCCTGGGGGTGACGGGTGGGGCCGCCTGTCACCCTAGTAGAAGCAGGCCGGAGTGGCGGTGCAATGTAAGGCCCCCATTCCGGGGGCAATGTGAAGTAAGTATAGACCTATTTTAAGAGTTCATGGTAAGGACTCTGATGCTACCTTTGAAAGCGCCACTAGGGGCAAAAATTATATTCATACATTAATTTTACAGCCTCTGCGGCGTGGGTAGTAAGCGCGACTGCCACGCAGGAAGCGCGGGTTCGATCCCCGCTCAGTGCAAATATTTGTATGCATGAATATGGCTATTTTTATTACAAAAAAAGGTATCTAAATATGTTTATCCGCATTCTAGATTCCATAACACAAGCTAGTTAAGCTTACCATGGGTCTGGATATCGTTGTGTAGAACGTTGTGGAATATTTATTATTATAAAATATTTTCTGCGGATCTGCGGTAGCCTACTGGTATGGGTAATGGACTGCTGAGACGAGGTCTCGGGTTCGATCCCAGGTTTACCATGGCACACACCAATGACTTTTGGATACTTTTCGAAGTTATGTGTGTATTTATCGCAGGTTTATAAGTGCCCGGTTAATGGCAATAGGCTCGCCACCTATTATATTGGGACCTAAAACATAAAATGGCGAAACGTGGGTGCTAGCATCTCTGTCTACCCTTTCGGGGAATATAGGCGTGAGTTTATGTTATGTTTTGTTAAAATATTTTTCAAAATTTTTAGAAGACGTCAATCTGACGTGCATGATTTGAAGGGGCCATGTCCTCTTTCGGTCGCCTCTGGACACAAAAATCTGATCAAAAAACACAAAATCCATACCTTTATTGAAGTCTTTATGTATCTCTACACTCTTGACATCGCGGTCCTGGAAGGGATATATCTCCTTGGTGCTCTGCGTGTCCCACTCGCCGGCGCGGATGCGTAGGGCTCCGGCAGTGGACACGTAGTGCGCCGCCGTGAGAACCACACCGTAGTCGATGAGGGAGCCCCCGCCTACATACACGTTCAACTTCTGGCCGTTTGGCTCGTTTTCGTTCACTGGTTCGATCCTGGGGAAGGCAGGTTTTTTTTTATTGATGGTGAAGACAAATAATGGTAAAGGCAAAATAAAGCGTCGGTACCTTAGTGGTTAAGGAGTCGGCCTTAAGATCGAGAGGTTCCCCGGGTTCGATCCTGGCCATTACACTACCGATGTGAACCCACTCCTAAAGCAGTTTAGCTTAGTTGGAGGGGTTAGAGGGAATATTAGTAAATTCGGTTCTAAATTTCTTTAAAAAAATATATGTATAAAAAAGTCTTGGAAATATGGTAAACATGTACAATGTTAACAGTGGTAGCACTCAGCTTGACGGCCTCATTAGATGCTTTTTCACGCCCCGCTTAAAGGATCCGGGACAGTAGGAAGAAGGAAACACGTGAGCTTGCAGGGAGTTCCAGGTCTTAGTGGTGTGGCATAGGAATGAGTCACTGAAATTTGTAGGGGTAACAATAAATATTGTATGAGAATCTACACAGAGCCTTATCTAGAGGACAAGGCGTATAGCAAGCGTAACTTAACTAGCTTGTGTTCTGGGATCTAGAACGCCGAATATTACGTTATTTGTAAACACATAGGTATAATAGGCAATTAGGCTCGCCCTATAACGTGGAACCCAAAATCATAGCTGGTTAAATAAAAGTTGATACACTTTATACACAGTTGCCTTTTTTTTATAAAGGATACATCAATTTGACTTCACCTGATGGTAGTAAGCTAAAGGCAAAGTCTTGGAAAGAGGGTCACATCATCAAACATGTGCCATGTTAACAATGGTGGCACTCAGCTTGACGGCCTCATCAGATGCCTTTTCACGCCCCGCCGACTGTAGGAAAAAGGAAACACGAGAGCTGGCAGGGAGTTACAGTCATGGAAGTATAGTTACATGTATTTCCTTCTACCTACAGTCCCGGGTCCTTTAAGCGAAGCGTGAAAATGCATCCGAGACTTTGCCTTTAGCTTAGCGAGATAAAGTCAAATTAACGTGGCCTTTATAAAAAGAAATGTCCTATAACTCTGATATTAAGTGACCGGTGGAGCCGCCTGTCACCCTAGCAGAAGCAGGCCGCGGCGGCGCCTCCCCGTACCCGGGGCTAGATGGGGACACCGAGGTCCCCACAACCCGAAGGGGCCATCTCGAAAGAGATGGTCCTGGGTCTGCTGGGGTGCGAGAGATATGCTTTTGGCAATCTCACCTCCAGCAACCAAGGACCCAAGACGGGGTGCGTTTTAGTCGGTTCGAGTCCGACATAACCGCCTCCACCGGCTTCGTGGGAGAGATACCCGTGGGGATTTTTCGCACGATAAAAAAAAACTGTGATAATAAAGTGATTATTACGATGCCCCAATGTGTTAATGAGCCCTCCAATAATCTATATCTGCTTGTAACTCACTTAAGGATAGCGCACATCCAGGGGAACTCGCCGAACTTGGTCTCGCCCGCGATCTCGCCCGTGGTTCGCAGATCCGCGCCTTTGGGGTTACGCCAACCGCAGCCTTCGCGCTGGAAAAGACAAACAATATTATAATATAATGCCTTATACAGGGTGGTTTTAGTTGGGGGCGCCCGTACCTTATGGTAAGGGGCAAATTACGCGCTAAGGCGCCCCCACTGACCCAGAGTCTCCAGCCGGAGCAGCTGGAGGTGGTCCTGGACTCCTTGTTTCCATCAAGAGCGGAGGAACACATTCCTCCGCGCATGGCTCCGTCTCAGGCGCCCAGCGCGGAAGGCAGTGAGAACAACGTGCCCGTAGTCACGGAGGGTGAGCTAGGGGCGGCTGTACTGCGGCTTAAATCCCGCAGAAACACCGCCCCTGGACCCGACGGCATTCCAGGCCGAGCGTGGGTCCTGGCTCTTGAGGAGCTTGGGCCTCGACTTATACGGCTCTTTAGCGCATGCCTCGAAAAAGGCCAGTTTCCCAAGGTCTGGAAGACAGGAAAACTGGTCTTGATCCGAAAGGCGGGGCGGCCGGCAAATTCTCCATCAGGGTACCGGCCGATCGTGTTGCTTGACGAGGTGTGCAAGCTCTTTGAGCGCATTATTGCACAACGCCTCGTCAGGCATCTCACACGCGTGGGGCCTGATCTGGCGGATAGCCAGTTTGGCTTCCGCCAGGGGCGCTCCACGGTGGATGCGATCATGCGCATTAGAGGCCTGACGGAGGAAGTAGTCTCACAGGGTGAGGTGATAGTGGCGGTGTCTCTTGACATTGCCAACGCCTTCAACACCTTGCCCTGGAGCTGCGTTAGGGAGGCGCTTATCTACCATGGAGTGCCTCCCTACCTCCGTCGAATTGTCGGGGCCTATCTCTCCGAGAGGGCCATTACTTACCCGAGTTGGCTAGGGCCGGGTCGGCGGGATGTGTCGTGCGGTGTTCCACAGGGATCGGTATTAGGGCCACTCCTGTGGAACATCGGTTACGATTGGGTGCTGCGTGGTCCGTTGCTCAGGGGGGTGGACGTAACATGTTACGCCGACGACACCCTCGTTACGGCGCGGGGAGCAACGCACCGAGACGCAGCACTAAAGGCCACGGCAGGGGTTGCTCAAGTCGTGGGTCGGATACGGCGGCTGGGTTTCGAGGTCGCCCTTCACAAGTCCGAGGCTCTGTGCTTCCACGGACCTCGGATGGGGCCACCTGCGGGATCCAGCCTACAGGTAGGGGGCGTCAGCATCGGCATCGAGCCCTCGATGAAGTATCTGGGGCTCGTACTCGATGGCCGGTGGAACTTCGGACATCACTTCCGAAGTTTGGTCCCAAAACTGAGGGGGGTGTCAGCTGCACTCGCACGGCTGATGCCCAACATCAGGGGACCCAACGCTCCCTGCAGGAGACTGTACCTGGGGATCGTGCGAAGTATGGCCCTATACGGGGCCCCCGTATGGGCGGAGACCCTGACGGCCAGTAATGTGGCTAGATTGCTGAGCCCACAGAGGGCGATGGCCGTCAGGATGATAAGGGGATACCGCACGATCTCAGGTGAGGCGGCATGTCTCCTAGCCGGGACCCCTCCATGGGACTTGGAAGCGAGAGCCCTTGCGTCTCTGTTTAAATGGCGCAAGGAGGCGCTGGAGCGGGGCCAATGGCCTGCGTCTCGAGAAATCGAGGCCCAGCGGTCCCAGCTCCACCAGGAAACCGTGGAGACATGGAAGGTGCGACTTGAGCAACCAAAGGGGGGATTCGCCACAATCGCGGCCGTCAGACCGGTCATGGACGAGTGGCTGGAGAGGAGACATGGTGCTCTCTCCTACCGGTTGTCACAGATGCTTACCGGGCACGGTAGCTTCGGTAGGTACCTGTGGCGAAGACACCGGGAAACCACGGCCGGTTGTCAGCACTGCGGGGACCGCAGCGATGACACAGCGCTCCACACGCTGGTGGAGTGCACGGCGTGGGCGCAACAGCGCCAGGTCCTCGTAGTGGGCTTGGGCGTGGACACTCTCTCGCTCGATACCATGGTGGGAGCCATGGTCTCCAGCGGGAGTAAGTGGGACAGCGCCGCCTCTTTCTGCGAGCAGGTCATGCTCGTGAAGGAGGCGGCAGGGCGGGAGCGGGAGAGAACTCTCCCACCCGAGTTCCGCAGTCGGCGGCTTGGGCGCCGCCGGCGTGTCTTCGCCGAAGACCATCGGCCTCCATGACCGGGGGCCTGAGGACGATGAGTTGGCTGCTCATCGTCCTTACAGAAGCAGGCCCATGACGGCAGCGTGACGTGACGGACTCACGCACGCCTCCCCCCTCCTATGAAGCGGGATGATACCCGAAACCCCCCATAGACGCGGGATAGCACCCGAACCACCCCCTAGACGAGGCCGCATTAAAGCCGTGGGTCTGTTGGGAGCCCGGGACATCCTTCCGAGGGCTTACCCGGGGCTCCCAACTATAGGCTGCTGGGCGATACCGTGGGGGTTTTAGTCCGTAGGAGTCCGGCATAACATCCATGAAGGATTTCCCCCACGGTCAAAAAAAAAAAGGGGTGGTTTTAGTCGTTTCGGATAAAAAGCATTTGGGCAAAGTTTCGATACCAAAATCATCTGGAAGTATTAATTTGGCAAAAGAAAAAAAAATTTTTTTTTGATAATCTATGGGAATTATGTTCGGTGAAAGGAAAAAATGTATGGGGGTTTAAAAAAAATGATTCTTTCGGCGTTAGCGGTAGTGAACGCGACTCCTACGCAGGAGGCGCGGGTTCGATCCCCGCTCGGTGCAAATATTTGTATGCATGAATATGGGTGTTTCTATGTTTATCCGCTTTTTAAGTATGTTTATCCGCATTCTAGATTCCATAACATATGATAGGTAGTTAAGCTTTGCTTACCATGAGTCTAGATAGCGTTGTGTGGAATGTTGTGGAATATTTATAACTCGTGTATATTCGCGTGGTTCCCGGTAGAGTATAATTTGGGCCACTCCATTTCCTCTCATGCGGTGTCGTACAAGGCGACTAAGGGATAGCGCTGTTTAACATTAGACAAGTATATACAGTCCAGACTCAGCCTCAGATATAGGCTCGAGTCAACAATAGTGCCCGGAATACGGCAATAGGCTCACCCCCTATTACGTGAGACCGAATACAATGATTGGTGAACTGTGGGGTTATAATTGTTTTAATTAATTGTCTGTAGTTCTAAAGGTGTGTAACAAAACTACCAAATATCAGAACAATTGGTCAATAGACTCTGGCCAACGATAAAGATGGCGCGAAAAGTTGGCGCCAAATTTAAAAAATCATCACATTGCAACTCTGAATATACATCGAAATAACGGAGTCGATACTAGAATCTTTTTCTTATTAGGCATGCATGAAAGCTAACCTATTATGGTACATAACCAGCCAGAGTCTAGTCAGTGTTGCAAACTGTTGGTTTTTCAAATTTGGCGCCACCTTTCGTCTAGAGTCTAGTAAGGAGCGAAAACTAAGGAATTAAGACCATTTTGAGCATTTTGTTCTTATACATCTTTCTGATGTTGACTGTACCTAAAAAATCTTAGAATGCAGAATCTAGCTTGTTTTATTTCCTTCGGTTGAAGTAAACATGTACTGTACCTATAAAGATAGGTACAAGTCAATAAATAAGATAAAGGTTGACCTCTCCAGTTGTCGATACCACAGATGATACAGATTTATTATAAAAAAAATACAGAGGTCGATAACCTCTAGGTATGTTATGTATTAACCGTCCTCTATAAAATGAATATTAATAATTTCAAATATGTGTCTTCTTGTATGTTATCTTCTTGTTAATTATATAAATACCGAAGCCACATTCTTTCAAATAAAAAGAGAAAAGTTGTTCAAATTCCAATTTCGATCTGTCTACTTAGGTATAATAGACCTACTTAGACAGTTATAGAATAAAATTTAAACATCTTTTTACCTGTGCCTTTTACAGATAATAACGGTGATTTTTTTAAATACAATATTCGAGAAACAACACATTGAGAACATGATCGACGCAAAATTAATTATTATTTACAATTAAAATTATTTTTTTATTCACAAGAATTTTCCATCTTTTCATTGTTGAAATTATAATTATTTTTGACATTTGTTGCGGTTAGATTTGGACTAAATTTTGTTTTTTTTTTATACAACTTATGTAGCACACGGCTCATCCGATGGAAAGTGGTTACCGTGGCCTACGGACGTGTGAACACCAGGGGAGTCACATTCGGGCTTCCGACCCTATAGAACAGAGAGTTTCTGTGCCGCCAGAATCTACGGAAGACAAAGCCGTATAAGCCTTTGGTCTTCCCACTGACAGCACAACAACTCTCCAGTGAGCTCTGGCTACCCTACTCACCGCCGGGAATACAACACGAGGTTATTATGGCCGCGGTATTCTGTAGGGCGGAAGTATCTACTTCCCGAGTCGGACTGCTCAATTGACATACACATTTTTACATATTACATGACATATTTTTATTAAGAGACTTGTTTTTCTGCATCAAGCGGCATACTGTTGCTTCTGCCTACCCCAGGAGGTAAAAGACGCGAGTATATATATATGTAGATACTAATTAAAAGAACCCTGACTCGTCTGTAAGGTCAAGCAAGCGTCTTACGTGGTCATATTGTTACTTTGACATTCAATAAACGCATTATCGTAAATAATTGCATACCGGCGGATTGTAAAAAATATCATAAAATATAATGTTTATTACTGAATACAAGAAAGGACACATAATTATGAATTTGATTACATGTCTAAGCTCTCAAGAGACTTATGAGTTGCCAGGCGTCCGGATAAAGTCGGTCATAGACTTTTTGATTGTTGTCCGGCTAAATGGAGTCCAGGTCGTCCGGTTCTATCGGCTTTTATTCGACTTTTCGCAAACCATATCACAACGCAATTATTAAAAAGCTTGATTTGGTCGTAGCCGTGACAAATTCGTCGGTACCTTAGTGGTTAAGGAGTGGGCCTTACGATCGAGAGGTCCCGGTTTCGAATCCTGGCCATTACACTACCAACGTGAGCCCACTCCTAGCACAAGCTATTTAGCTTAGTTGGAGGGGTTAGAGGGAATATTAGTAACTTCGGCTCTAACATTCTAAAAAAAAAATCCTCGATATTGTAGGGTGTCCGGCATTATTACACGAATGTCCGGCCAAAATGACTGGCGTGTCCGGCTTTTAGGTTTAGCGACCTGATAACCCTAGCGCGGACTGTGGCGGTCACTGGACGTTAGTGGTAAAACCGGTTAGACTCAGAACTAGTCAGACCAATGATCTATTTATATGAGGTACTAAGTAGAGGCGAAGGGTAGAAATTTACAAGAGGGGAGCAGGGAAAAAATTAACTCGATCTATTTTGCTGTAAACCATGCCACCAATTGGAAAGCCGGCGGACTCATATATACCCCTTACCATAGTCGCAACTGGTAGATATTTAGATATTTTCGAGGCCTGCTGTAGTCTTCTTCTGCGAGCGAGTACCTAATTCTCGGAAAGAAGACGGTGGAGTGGGTCCGGGAGAGACTCGAGACGTCGGAAATAGGGGGCGCGCATATGACTATAAGACCAACCAATCGATAGCCGCTACGCAGGAGGCGTGGGTTCAATCCCCGCTCAATGCAAATATTTTTATGTATGAAATATCGGTATTTGCATTGGTCTGGTCGCGGCTTGGAGAGCATGTTAAGCCGTCGCCGTCGGTCCCGATTGCCATACGAAAATCTATGGCCAACCACCACGGGTAGTTGGAGCCCTAAAAATCCAACAACTGGTCTAACAACAATGCTTCGATATCGCTTATGGGTTGTGGAGATCATATTATGGCAGTTTCTTCACACAAAATATCGAAGTTTAGCCAAATCAGCACTGAAGTTAAAGCGGACCCCAGACTATTTGAAAAAGTCTCGGATTTGATTGGGATTATCGCTAGGACGACGAAGAAGAATATCATTTTGGTTGCCAAAAAATATCAAAATATCAAAAATATTTTGTGTTGCTACGACTCGTTGGTATGAATAATATAACGGGTTGGCTTAGATCTTGTTTTTGCATTTAAAAAACGTGTTTAAAACACAAATGAATCAAACTGGTTCGCTCGTCTTCACAATGACTCGAGGTCGTCAACTGCGCAGTCTTTTAAGAAACGTTACGCTTCAACGCTTCAAATTTAATTCAAAAGGTTTATTTTATCCCAAACGAAGTAGGTAGGTATATAGGACACTGGGGATGTATTCTTACTAGTTCTCACATTGTTGTGTGATTCATAATTCTAAGGCTTCCATAATAAGGTAGTTTTTTCTGTCAGTTCAGTCACCGTAAATTCGACCAAGCGTTTCAGTGACTCATTCCTATGCCACACCACTAACCTGGAACTCCCTGCCAGCTCACGTATTTCCTGCTTCCTACAGTCCCGGATCCTATAAGCGGGGCGTGAAAAGGCATCTAATTACGCCGTCAAGCGGAGTGCCACCACTGTTAACATGGTACATGTTTACGATGGTGACCCTCTTTCCCAGACTTTGCCTTTGCTTAACATCAGGCGAAGTGAAGTCAAATTGACATGTCCTATTTAAAAAAAAATTGATTGATGGCATGATGACGCTAGCATGACCGTGTAATGGACGCTTTACATTGAGACTTACTGTGGTTATTAAGTCACCGGAAAAAAATATTGGTGTCGCAAAAGTTCACGATCCTAGTCGCATTTGAGGTCTGCACCTCGGATCAGAGGTCCGCTAATCAAACTGCGATACGGCTGAACTTTTATATTTTTCCGTGAAGCGATTGCCATCTGACCTCCATAATCCATTAGTGATATCGAACTATCCGACTAGCTCCAAATACCCGTAACGGCTATCATGGATTTTCGTATGACAACCGGAACCGACTGTTTAACGTGTTTGTGAGATCGACGATGCGTTCAAACCGCCACGCCTAGGGTTGTCGGACGTCCGGATAAAGCCGGACATAGTTAGACTTTTTGATTGCGTGTCCGACAAAAATGGGTCCAGCCTGCCCGATTTTTGTTATGATTTTTATATTTCGCAAACGACTATACAACACAATACATCTGCATCCTAACAATTTCTTGATCAATTGGCCTTCAAAAGCTTACCACATAAATACTATAGAGTGCAATTTAATAAAAAGATTATAAAAGTTTTATCGATACATAAGATACAATTCGTTCGACAAGAAGCGTCGGTAGCTTAGTGGTTAAGTAGTCGGCCTTACGATCGAGAGGTCCTGGGTTCGATCCTGGCCATTACACTACCGATGTGAAACCACTCCTAACACAAGCATTTTAGCTTAGTTGGAGGGGTTAGAGGGAATATTAGTAACTTCGGTTCTAATATTCTTTCATAATAAAAAAAAAAAAAAAAATTAGGTACAATTTTTGAACACAGTCCAATGTTGCCATTATTGTATGTATTACCACAGAAAGTGAAATACTGCCTCTTAAACTAGGTTTAATCTGTATTATAAGAGCCAAAAAGCTTGTTAAAACGATTGATTTTATTTATGCATTAATACTTAGACACAAAATCCTTAATAATGTAAGGTGACCGGCCTTTTGCCCCGAATGTCCGGCCAAACTGCAGCCAGGCTTTTACGTTTAGCGAACTGCAACTCTAGCGACGCCACAGAGGAAGTCATTATTATTTGTATAAAAACTCTTAACTAGGCAATTGACCCGGTCTCGAACGAATGCATTTTGCATTAAAAAAGAGCGTGTGAAGGAACATACAATTAAAATTAAGAAGGTCACTTATTGGTCAGGTCAGATGCCTCGACATTGAGTTAAGCAATATAACCTTATTCTTGGAGCTGTTATAGCACAATAAGTATTTATTGAAGGTAGACAAGGCTTTTAAGCTTAAGACCGGTCTTAAAGGTGTCATCCATGCAAATGATCCGCAAAAAGTTTGTCAACATAGGTATAACGAAGTATTGGTTAATTTTATCGTCCCTCTTCAGAACAACATGTGCCGTAATTTCTTCAAATTTTGGGTAGATATCCATACTAATATTAGTCTAATTAAAGTAACTCTGTCTCTGGTATGTTACACTTTCACGCGTAAACCACTGTACCGATTTTGATGAAATAGGGGTAGATAAGACCTTGAGAAAGGACATAGGCTATGTTTGGTCGCGATAAACGGCATTCACACGGGCGGAGCCGCGGGCAAAAGCTAATGTTCATCATATTTGAAATCATACAAAGAAGGAAATTGTATCATTACCATGACAGATTCTGAACGCGTCTCATCTCTGTAATAAGGTGTGATCAGTGTTATCACACAATTGTCCTGTCTTGGTGGCTGTGCGGGGCGTTATGCAGGCCAATTAAAGAATCGGGAAATATATTTTTCGTACTTTAAAGTGGTAGACCAACCACGAAATATGATAGAATGTGGAGTTCTTGTGGGAATTTCCATCACCAGCTTGGTAGGCTTAACTTATTGCAATCTCTAGTTCCTTGAAAATTTTCCTTACCAACAAAATCTGTTCATTTATTTATACAAAATAAAGTCGTGTTAGTTACACTATTTATAACTCAAGAACGGCTGTACCGATTTGGCTGTAAATTAGTGAGGATGTAGCTTAGAACCAGGAGACGGACATAGGATACTTTTCATCCCTTTCGACTTTTATTTCATCCTGTATTGCTGTGGGTCGCGGTCACGGGATCAGTATTTCTGTGACCCTGGTACATTTGCATGAAGTACCAGGCTCACAGAAACTTTAAGGAACTGTATCTGGGTCGCGGGTACAGAAGCAGTGTGACCTATATTCCGAACCGAATCACCGAACTCAACGCGGACGAAGTCGCGGGTTAACGCTAGTGAATCATAAAAACCGTTCATAATTTTACTGGCGTTGTAACAGATACAAAAAGAGAACCTCCTTTTTTGGAGTCGGTTAAAAAGCACACTTACAGCAGGCTTGTTGTCTGGTATCGGTTTGATAGGGTTGGTTGGATCACGCTTGTTGCCTGCCGCGCAGCACGAGTCGAGGTATGATTGGCAAGGCCCGTCGCCGGCACTGGGGACAAATAACAAAATATTAACACATTGAAGGACACAACTGCTGAGGACGTCGTCAATAGAATACTTTGTTACGGCGGGCGGCTGTGCACATCGTTTTTTTAGGCATATTTATTTTATTTTGATCCTTATTCTAATACTAATACGAGTACCAAGTCATAAAAAAATTATTTAGTGTCACATTGTAATCGTTTTTTTCGTCTAAATGTCATATCGCATCGACTTTCGCACCTTTAAATGTGGGCGTGTCACACGGCTACATAAACGTGCGTGATAGCACACAACGTCCACGGACGTCGCATTTGTTTGCGTCAGTCGGGTGTTGTCACCACACGGGAACAACGCGTTTTCAGCGGCTGATACCTACAAGAGTACGAATCTGAACGGTTGAGGACGTACTCTTTATCACAAGCAAGTATCTTAATCATTGACAAGGTGACAGGACGTCCACCGCCGTCTATTTTTTTGTATGGAAGTTGACTGCGTCATATCACTAACTATCCGATATATCGAGCCGAATGTCCTTCAACGTGTTAAGAAAAATGTACTAGGCAACAGTGGTGAAGGGTCCCTATAAACCGATCCCTGCCAGCTTCCCAACGGGTAACAGCCCCACCCGTTTATCAGAGGCCCGCGCTTATGGAGGATGGAGGTCATTCCGCGATCTCCGACGCTCGAGTTGACTCGATAAATCACTAACGACATATAGATGATATTTTCTAAAGTTTACGCAAATGTCACTCATTGAAATAAAACCACTTTTTACGGATTATAAGCGATATATTTGTGATTATTTACTTTTATACCGACGTTTCGGCTACTTTTTAGCAGTCATGATCGCGGATTCGGATATTTTGAGATAACTTATACTTCAAACTATGTGACAACTACCATCATGAGTCACACCGCGATAGCTGGTGAAAAGCAGCCGAAACGTCGGTTTAAAAGTAAATAATAACAAATATATCGCGTTAGAATCCGTAAAAAGTGGTTTTATTTCAATGATTGATACAGATGTTCGTATGGCAACAGGGATCAACGTTTTAACCCAGCCTGGGGGTGATCGGTGGAGCCGCCTGTCTCCCTAGCAGAAGCAGGCCGCGGCGGCGGCGCAAAGTGCGCCTCCCTCCCCGTACCCGGGGCTAGATCGGGACGCTGAGGTCACCACAACCCGAAAGGGGCCATCTCAAAAGAGATGGTCTTGGGTCTGCCGGGGTGCGAGAGATATGCTTTCGGTAATCTCGACGGCAGACGGCAGACGGCATGCGTTTTAGTCGATTCGAGTCCGACATAACCACCTCCACCGGCTCCGTGGGGGTGTTATCCGTGGGAATTTTTCGCACGATGATAAAAAAACGTAATATCCAAGGCAGGCAACACAGAATAATGCATTTGCAGGCATTGAAACCGCGCCTCTTGCGTAGCAGTGTATACCTACTATCGCCACGCCATAGAGGTTACTGGTGTCAAGCTACTAATTAGTTAAATGGAAAGTGCGGAAGGTTCCTCACCGGATGTCGATGACTCCTACACCATCGTCGATAATGGTGTTGTTCTTGTCGCACAGGTAGTACGGCACGCACTCGCCAGTGGCGCCGTCATCCATCGTGCACGAGGTATCCTGGTTCTCTGAGAAACGAACAACTATATAAGAATCGATTTACCAATAATAGGTACGTTTACTTCCTACAATTAATGAGGCCTAACTTACATACATATATTGAATGTAATTTTTATAGCATTATTAAGCTAACTTTTTAAGCACGAAATACATAGGGAAAAGATGGCTCCACCGTCGCCCTTAAATACGGATATAAAGAGAAGGGAAATTTGAAGTGTTACAGGTTTGGCTCAATAGCTCAGTTGGATGAGCATTCCTCCTGTAAGAGAAAGGTCGTGGGTTCATGTCCCTCTTGAGCGCTTCTTTTTCCCGATGTATTTCGAGCTTTCATACATATACTCACGTCTGTAAATCCTCGAGGGGGTAGGGAGAGGTGTATTAATAACCACCTGTCGCTAAATATGATTTTCGGTCCCTACGGGGTGAGCCTATTGCCGTCACGCAGGCACATAGTCTTGGGCTGTATTGGAGCGTGTATTATTGGAGCGTGTATTATTTTCAACAACAAAATGCTCTAATTTATGTTGCAGTTGATTTGATTTACAACTATTCATTTCTTGTTTTGATTTGGATTTATATTTTCCTAGGTACAAGCAATTTACATAGGTTGGGTCTGTAGATTGTGCCGTATAAAATGCAATATCCCAGAATATTGCTCGCCAAATTTTTAACCAATGCACCAGCCTGCACCGGCAAGCAAATAAAAAATAGGTACCTATGAACGAGCCACAGTGTAATCATACTTCTTTACAACATCTAGATCTAGACTCAATGCAGGTAATATCTAAATTCTTACGTATTACATTGAGTGCAATATTTTTAAGCAACCATTGAATAAAATCCTTTGTTTTTATTTTGTACGTCAACAAGATGTCACATAATGTTAGACAATTTCAATTTATTGAGTAGTGCTCCAGTTGGTTAACTATCGCCTTAAAGAGCTTACTTCATCATCATTCTCCGAGCCTTTTCGCAACTAAGTTGGGGAAGGCCGGATTTTGTTAGTATTCGTAAAATTTTAAAAGATCGAATCAAATCAAATCAAATTTATTTATTAATAATCGTTGTACAGTTATTTTACATGGTTTCTTAATCTATCGTGCGTTGTTACATTGTGCATAAGTGGTTATCTTACGTATGTATATCTATTTGTGCGGTTTAGTGTCTTACATAGGTCTATACTAAGGGATATTATCTAAATTGTGCCTGAACTAGGTAGTCCTGTGCTTCAGGCTTCAAGTGCAGACTAATAATAATTCTAAAATACTATTACAGATACAACTAATTACTATGAATACAATACAATGCTAAAGTGACTCGCTACTGTTAGCCAAAATTATGTCTAAATAAGCAACTTAACACTAATTATTTATTTTAATACAGAGATTAACTCCTCTGTGTCAACGTAGGACAATCTTTGGAGGACATTCTTCACGACTCGTTTACAAGACACATAATTTAGAGGATAAATGCTTGTTATAGCGTTTATCCTTTTGTATAGAAGAGGTCCTAAAAACAGGTAAAATTTGCCTGTGTACTCGTGTTTTATTGCAATTCTTTCAGTGCATACAATAACTTTCCGTCTTTTGTTAGTAATGTCGGTGCTGTAGGGAAGTGCTGCGTGCTGTTTTAGCACTGTGCTTAATATAAATAGCTGGCGGACCGTTAGTACTTCGCAGGATTTGTATAGGAGGTCGGTGGAAGATAAGAAAGAGCGAAACGTTGCTACCTTGAGGATCGCTCTCTGAGCTCGCTCGACAGGCAGTAGCAATGTCTTACCCACTCCCCCCCACGATGTTATGCAATATTGACTGACAAAGGGCATAGTACACTTGTTTAATCAATTTTGGGTCACTGATATATCTTATTCTTTTAAACACAAATATCAACTTGCGTAATCGCTTAACTAGTGTTTCGCTATGTTCTTTAAATGAAAGGGTTTCATCAATGAAAACAGTGGTGCGCGTAGAGTAAGTGTTTGGGCTGGGTTATAGATGACCTTTTGCGCATCGAGAAGGTAACGTATTTGGATTTATCTGCATTTAATGTTAGTTGGTTATATTGAAGCCAGTGGTTTACAATGTTAAATCCCCGCTGCGCACGCCCGTACACTTTTGTTTCTGTATCAGCAGAAAAAAGGAGGGCAGTGTCGTCCGCGTACGATATAATCGTGCCGTGCTCTAGATTTATATTACATAATTCGTTTATATAAATCAAGAACAGTGTGCTCCCTAGTACGCTTCCCTGGGGAATGCCAAATGAGGTATTCTCCATGTCTTCACTGAGAACGCTCCCGATTTTTACGCATTGAGTCCGCTCTTTTAAGTAGCTCTTGAGGAGTTCCAGCTGTAAGCCTCTTATTCCCATATGGTCAAGCTTGCTCAACAGTTTGGAAACAGAGACCGTGTCGTACGCTTTGGCAAGGTCTAGAAATATTCCCACTGTACGATTACCCTTATCAAGCTCTTGTGCTATGTAATCTGTCAGATGGTGTACTGCGTCGGCCGTAGACCTATTAGCTCTAAAACCAAACTGTGCATTTGATAAGAGCGAATTATCCTCCAGATATTTAATTAACCTTTTATTTATAATTTTTTCAAGTATTTTTGAGACTGCAGGGAGTATGGAAATGGGCCTGTAATTCGTTACTTGGTCTTTCCCTCCAGACTTATATACAGGGACAACTACAGCTTTCTTAAGGCACTTAGGGAAAATGCCTGTCGCTAAACATTTTTGGAAGATATTACTTAAGGGCTTTACCAGTATATGCCTGCATTTTTTCAGGATTTTATTAGATATGAGGTCCCAGCCGATAGCACAGTCATCCTTTAAGTTCGAGATTATCCTCTCAACCTCCGTTTCGTCGGTGTCCAATAGCACAAAAGATGACAGGGTAGTCTTATTCGGAAAGGGTGGGTCTGTGGGAAGCTGCATATTTGCTTGTGAGTGCTGTGCAAGTCTTTGCCCTACATTTATAAAGAACTTATTCACTATGTTAGCGGCTTCTACCTGTGATGGATGGGTGTTTAATAAACTTGAAGGCGATTCCTTTTGCTTCTTAGTGTATGTTATATTCTTAATATGTTGCCAGATCTTTTTACTATTCGATCCCGCCTTTTCCAGCTCTAGTTTGTCGTGATTTATTTTGACTTTTCTTAATAGGTCATTGCAAAAATTTCGATATCTTTTATAAGATATCTGTAAAGTTAAATTATTAGGGTTACGTTTACATTGCATGTGAAGCTGATCCCTGTGTTTCATACAACGGATGAGCCCTGGTGTGATCCACGGTTTTAAGTTGTGGTTTTTGTTATGCAATCGCATTACCCTTGTATTTTTATGTATTGCATTCTTTACATTTTCGATAATGTATTGCATACAATATTGCGGATCATCAGAATAGTAAACTGGGTCATAATTGATATTGCGTAAATCGTATTCAAGTCTATCTATGTTTAATTTCGTGACTAAGCGAGTTTTTGTTATTTTAGGTAACTTGCAACTAAGGGTTAGTAGGACAGCATTATGATCGGTTATAGAGGAATTGATTACGAGTACGTGTGCGGGATATTGTGTTTTTAGCATGATATGATCAAGGCAAGACCCACTTGCTTGTCGCGTGATAAAAGAGTGTGTGGTGAATAAGCCATGAAATGAGCAAAGATTGAGATAATGTAGGGCATCCTCCTTTACATCTTGTTGTCCTTGTAGGATGTTTATATTTATGTCTCCAGTTAAAATTATGTTTTTATAGGAAGACAGATCTTGCAGGGTGTCATTTAATGAGTTAATAAACTTATACTTATCGCTAAAGGCGGGAGGTCTGTATATTGCTAGTATTACCAAGTCTGATCCTATCTTTATCAATAATCTATTACACTCTTGCATAATTGGTTCCTCTACAGTTGCATTTATTTCACTTTTTATGTAAACTACTATCCCATCGTTCTGGTTATATAATGTTTTACTGCTGTACATATTATATCCCGGTATTAATGGTATGTTATATGGTAAAGATAGTCTACATTCTGTTAAGACAATGACGTCAAGATTCATATCTATTCTATGCTGTAGTGTTAAAAGGCCATCTATGTTCTTAAAGACGCTACGAATATTTTGGGTTATTATGGTTAATGGGTTACTGCATGAGGTCAGATATTGTTTGCACTCTTCTGCCTCACATGTTCTAGACTCTGACACACAGAAGCTATCCAAGTCATTTAATAAATTATAAGTCATTGCTCTGAAACTAAAATTACTTAAAAACTTAAAATCTACAAAAAAGGTCGGTAAAAACTTAGTTAGTGGCGCTCTCAGGCGCCTTCATAATCAATGGAATTGATATACCTTTTTTCAGCCATTACTTTTGCTGGACAATCCGGCGCTCCTGTAGCATGGTTACTCGGCTTCTTGAATCTCAGGCACGTCGCACATTTCGCTCCTTCTGTCTTTTTAGTGCAGTCCTTCGTCGAGTGCCCTTGCTCTCCGCACTGACCGCAAGTGAACGTCGTCTCCCTGCATGTTTTTGCTGCATGACCGTACTGCTGGCACTTGAAGCATCGGGTAACCAGCGTAAAATCTCTAACAGGGCAAGATGACCAGTTCACAAACACCCTTTCCTTGGTAATCAGGACTTTACGTACGTTTGCAGGTACTTCGATTACATAATTACAGGTCTGTGCATCCCTCTTACCCGATTTATGGCTGAGCTTAATCGAAGCCAGGAACGTTTCAAGGCCATAATCATGTAGCTTTTTGCTTAAGTTCTGATGGTAAAGGCAGGTAAATACTTCGTTTTCTTGCATAGTCACTGGTACCCCGATGACTATCACCCTCGGCCTTCTTTTCATCTGGTCGTCTACGGTAAGGCCTGAGTTAGTTAGCTGGGCTGACTGCTTTAATTTTTCTATATCACCCTTGGAGTCAGTGCTAATAATAACGCCACCGTTCTTTGTTTTACGTAACCCTCTAACCTGCAGTTTCATTTGCTCAGGGCTGATAATTTTTTGTACTAGGGACTTGGTCTCTTCGCTTGATTTTGCTTTGTCGTTTGGGTAGATCACCACTGAGCTGATACTTGTACTGGGTACAAATTCGTTGGTCCCCTTTTTCACCATATTTGCAAATGATACCGCAGATAATCCGGTTTTGTGCTTAGAGGCATCCTCAAAGGTCTGTTGTAGGTCCGCTATTTGTTTTGACAGGTCTAATTGTTCCTGGAGGGCTTGGCCAGCTGTGTTCACTTGTATGGCTTTTCCTTTTAAGGCCTGGTATTGCACTGCCATTTGGGATGTACCGTGACTAACTTTCCGACACAGGGTGCTAACCCGTAACTTCTGCTCGGAGTTGAGCTTTCCTTCCGTAGTGATCTGGCATATCTCATTAAGGTGATGTTCAATAGAGGTCATCCAGTTTTGTATCTTCGGGGTTGAGATGGATTCCACTTGGGTCAGTAATTGGCTCTGCACAGGACGAGATGCGGATGTAGGCGTTGGCGGTGGCGTACGGGTGGTCCTGCTACCCTTACTAAAGGGGCTGCTATCCATCTTGCTGTATTAAGATAGTATCTTTTATTCTAAACGTACATTATTAAAATATTGCACTTAGCATTTGTCACACTTTGTTTAATATTTGCTCGTAGAAAGAAGGTCACTATTCAGCAAATTTTATATTTGTTATTTTAATTGTTGTAACACGTCTGTTCACAATGAAAAGTAAAATAGCACGTATGTTTACTGTCAGATGAAGAACAGTTGCTTTTTACGACACCCACAAGAAGAGTTGGGGTGGCCCTGTTCTACTCCACTGGGAACTAACACGGCCTAACTGAGGGCCATCATTACACCGTCGGTGTGCCCTGCGTTTGATCCAGTTCCATCAAGTCCTGGTGGACCTGGAACATCACGGTCTCGATTTCTCGAGACTGGGGTTCCAGTTCCTGCTTCCGCACCACCTTTCGCCACCGAATAGGTATTTTTTTCTTTTTTATCGTGCGATAAATTCCCACGGATACCACTCCCACGGAGCCGGTTGAGGTGGTTATGTCGGACTCGAACCAACTAAAACGCACGCCGTCTTGGGTCCTTGGTTGCCGGAGGTGAGATTACCAAAAGCATATCTATCGTACCCCGGCAGACCGAATAGATAAAGGAGCGAAATCGCTCTCGACTCCAGGTCCCATGGTGGCTGGCATGGAAATTCACCTTCTCCAAGGATATCGCACTGTACTTCCGGATGACCTGGTTGCTTATCACTTTTTTTGAAATATTAGAACCAAAATTACTAATATTCCCTCTAACCCCTCCAACTAAGCTATATTGCTTGTGCTAGGAATGGGTTCACGTCGGTAGTGTAATGGCCAGGATTCGAACACGGAACCTCTCGATCGTAAGGCCGACTGCTTAACCACTAAGCTTTCGACGCTTCACTCGCTGTTGAGCGTGCAGCAGGAGCACTTCGAGGGTCTACCTGTCACCCAGAGTCTCGCACTTATGGAAGATGGAGGTCAAAATCAACATCCGATGCCCGAGTCCTCCCGCGCATCGTGAAGTAAGACATTCCTGTAGTAACGCACATCCCTCAGGCCTCAGGATACTGACTATATATGATTCCGACTTTACTACAATACTGTCAAAGTCCAAAATAAAATGGCATCTTGTAAAGTGAATGAAAAAATGTATTCAATTATATTTAATTTCATTTTGGACTTTAAGTCTATTACAATATAGTAAGTAAGTAGATAAAGTAAAAAAATAAAAATTACAAAAAAAAAAACTGCTGTAGCCAAGTGGGGTATGGTTAATGGACTGTTGAGACGAGGTCTCGGGTTCGATCCCAGGTTTACCATGGCACACGTCAATGACTTTTCGAAGTTATGTGTGTATTTATCGCAGGTTTATAAGTGCCCGGTTAATGGCAATAGGCTCAACACCTATTACATTGTGACCTAAATATAAACTGGCGACATGTGGGTGCTAGCACCTCTGCCTACCTCTTCGGGGAATACAGGCGTGATTTTATGTTATGTTATGTTATGTTACAATAAAGTCTAAAAGTTAATGGCATTTTTCCGTGTCAATGATATAACAATATTAACAATGGCGTACATTTCGTCAACAATAGAATCGGGGTCCAAGTCTGGCATTTTTATTTTTTAATTAAAAAACTCACCATTCCCATTATTATTGTTGATAGGTGGCACTATAGTGACGGGTTCCTTGCTCTTGTCGACGATGGTGGGCTCCGAGGGCTTTGGGGTGCCGAAGATGCTGTCGATGACGGAGCTGATGTCGCCATTGTTGCCCTGGCAGTGGACTGCCGCCACCAGCAGTAGGTATGGGAGGGTTTTGAGCATCTGGAAAGAAGAAGAATATTTTATTTTTCTTAAAATGCTACAAACACACACACTTCTGCAGGCACACTCATGAGACATGCGCACACATATTCCTGCAGACAAAAGTATTTTTTTATGTACATATTTTTCTGCAAAGATCTTTAATCACCTTCATTGCATTAATTACGGTTACATCCGGGTATACTGGGTCCGGTTTTGTCCTGTCCGGTCCTGTCCGGTTCGGTCAACCCATTGGCAATATCGGAATTTGCAGTTAAAAATAGTGGCACTCAGGGAGCATCGATAGAACTGAAAACTTGGCCAATTCAATAGGTGTCGGTGACGGTAACAGTGTCACAAGTTCAATTTTTTTACACCTATCTCAAAAATGCACCTAAATCAGTTTTTTTAACTATTTTCTGTAAGTGAGCCCTTTGCTGAAAAGTATTTTCAGTTTTAGGGCTTCATCTGACAGTAAACATACAGCCTAGTATTAGGACAAATGACCTAGCGCCCTCTTGACGGCAATAGGCTCGCCTATAACGTAGGGTCGAAAGTCTTGTTGGCGAAATGTGGTTATTAATACACCTCTGCCTACCACTTCGGCAATTTACAGGTGTGAATATAGTTGAAATAGAAGAAAAACTAGTATTCAGTCAAATTCGGCCACCTCAGCCATTTGTATTATCCTATAGTTAAAATAAAATAACTAACCGAGCTTATTAAATTAAGAATGGTAAAAGAGCAGTAAAAATGGCGTCGGTTCTTATTTTATAGTTTTTATTTATTTTTAATCATCCATCTAACCTATAATAGTAACTGATTTGACTATTATATTTTATGACGTCACTAAATCTTTTTTTATATAAGTTACCTTATCACTTATCGATTTTACGCTTAGTAAAAAGTAGCTGACTTGACTAGTCAGTTGAATACCCAATTATACCTCGTATCGCTTGTGTAATGTAATTGTATTATCTGTGGTCAAACTGTCAGAGGTCACTTGCCGCGCTTTTATCAATCTCCAAGAAATTATGAGTGTAAATAATAAGATAATTAACCTCAATACATAACGTTCCCGGCTTTTATTAGCCCTGTTTTAATGGAAATAAAAATCTATAGTTTTTAACCGAATTCAAAAAAGGATCTTTTCTTATGTATGTTCACCGATATTTCCATCAATTATAGACGGATATCAAAAAATATTTTTTTGTTGGATAGAGTTCACTTCTGAGGTGGTCCCATTTTCACCAGGTCAGGATCTGATGATGAGATCCAGGAGAAATCGAGGGCAACCACCGAAAATTGTATGCGCGTTTGGTGCTTTTGTTACGTAATCATATTTCTTACTCAGATAATTTTGTTAGCTATGTTTGTATTTTGTTATCAAATGTTGATCTAGGTAGATCCTACTCAAAATATTGGTGTAACCTCGTGTTGTGTTCTCGTGAGTGAGTAGCCAAAGCTCACTGGAGAGTTTTTGTGCTGTCAGTGGGAAGACCAAAGGCTTGTCCTGCTTTGTCTTCTGCACTTACGGCACAGAAACTATCTGTTCCTACAGGGTATAAATGTGTGTATTTGCATGAAGGTTCACAGACACATTACAGTAATTTAATTGCTGGGCGTTTTTCAAATCTTTTGACCAGTGCCATTACAAAATGTCCACTGATTTATAAATTATTTTATTTATTTATTATTCATGAAAATATCATGTTTGAAAAGGCAATCGATAGCAAATTTTAACAAAAGTATATTAGAACAGAAAAATGTTATAAATAATATCTTAATTTGAAAAAAAAAATTAAAATATGATGACATGTTCCCCAATTTCACGGTGTCCCATGCATACCTCCCTAAGTTTGATTTGTCATAATCCTCAATGTTCTCGTCATACTCATACTAAAATCACTTAGTATATGTAAAAACAATATGAAAATTACGTTTTTTACAATCTTTTAATAGGTTGTTAATCAAAATAATTAAATAAAACAAAATTTATTCTGTCCTAGAATTTTGATTAACCCGGAATTCCGAGTTAGTAACAACGATTTTCGTCGACTTTAAAAATAATACACCATGTCATCGATATTTTTTAATGTGGCAACCATTGTTTGACTGTCAAATATCTGTTTCCGTTTCTATATCGAGCAATATGATTGGTCAAAAAACCGTTACTAAGTGCTCAGAGCAGTGTGTCGACAATAACGTGTTCCGTTTAGTAAAGTGATTTTGAAAGGTATGTATTATTGTTTTAACACGAATATAGTTTAAGGTTTTGCACCAAGTATCTAAAAATAACTTAAGATTATTAGAATCTTAAGTTTTAGTATATTTTATTTAAAATATTGTGATGAAGTCATAAAATGTACTTTCGTAACGTCAGGTGAGTAACGTTATATATAGCCGGAATTAATTTTGTTACTTACTGGAACTATAAGGCCGAGTACTCAGTAAACTAAAAAGAAAAATTTCCTTGTATTACTTTTATTCTTCTTGTGCAAAATGTATATTTTAGCACTTTTTAGTTTTTACCGACTTCAAAAAAGGAGGGGCTACTATGATTGGCTGTATACAATATATATTTTTTGTATATGTTCACCGATTTCTCTGCCAGTTGTGGACTGATTTTCAAAATTTGTTTCTTGTTTGAATTCTAATAATGAGATTTCAGAGAAACCCTGGTTGTATTATTCGTACAACCATTCGTACAACTTTCTCGTTGCAAGGGCATTAGTATAATTTTATTACGAAAATTAACTTATTTGCTCCTACATTACTACAGCAAATGCTCCCCGTATGGTCGAAACTTAAGAGCAAATAAGGTACCTAATTTTAGTAATGAAATTATATAGTGGATTTAATATAAAAAGATAGTATTGTGATCTCACCTTTATTTTCCTGTTAGTAACTAAGAATTCCAATTAGTAATTTGTTGAAGTGAAACTTAGTTTACAATATGTTATTTTCTTTGTTAAATGATAAAAAGATGATTAACACAACTAGTAAATTTTGTTTATTTTGTTATGTTTTACCTTAATGTGTAAGAGACTGAGTTTAATACCTTGTGTATTTTTTATAACAGAGTATAATTTGAGTACATTATGAAACTAATGTTATTAATTGGAAGTATTTTCGTTAATAATTTGTGAAAATATGATAAAAATAGTTTTTTGTTTGCATATATAATGAATATAATTGATTCGAATAACGAAAAACAATAAAAAAATGCAGAATACCCTGGCTTTTAATTTAAAATGATATATTAAAAGTGTTACTAATTGGAAACTCCTGTGCCCTAAGTGCTCTATACAAACCCATTTTTTGGCTTAACTGCATGTTCAATTATAAAACAATTGGTATTTTCAGAATCCTCATTTAATAGGCTATCTAACAATTGAATAAAATAAAATAAAATTATATAAAAAAAAATAACATTCCGGTTCGGTAACGGTCAAAAGATTTGAAAAACGCCCTGCTACATTATTATACAACGTGACTCACAGTCACAGCCAATAAACTTTATATAAAAAACAAATAAACATAAAACCTGTATTCTCGGTTTTGTAATAATTTTACTGTCTTGTGAAGGATAAGGTTGGTATAAGGTATTGTACCTGCGTTCATGATTCAACATTGAAAAAGTAATTAAGTACTGATGAATCGATTCAATTAATATTTATTCTTGTTATTGTAATTAATAATTTTGTATTATCCTGTAGTTAAAATAAATTATCCAACCGAGCTTAAATTTAAGAATGGTAAATGAGCGGTAAAAATTGCATCGGTTCTTATTTTAAAGTTTTTAATTATTTTTAATCATCCACCCAACCTATAATAGTAACTGATTTGACTATTAAATTTTATGACGTCACTAAATCTTTTTCATACAAGTTACGTTATAACTTATCGTTTTGACGTTTAGTAAAAAGTAACTAATTTGAGTAGTCAGTAGATTACCCAATTGAATGGTAGCACGAGTGTGAAGCCCCTGGTGTCAGATACAGAAAGATGTTGACGAAAAAAGTACTCGAAATGATAAAACTCTCGTATTAAGAGTAAATCAAACTGTTTTATTAATTTCAGTGGTATTATTGTCCAAGCTACAGGTGTGTACCAAATATAAGAACAATCGATTATAAAACTAAATTAAAATCATTTCGAGTGATGACACAAAGATGTTGACGAACTAAGTAGGTAGGTAGTTCGTCAACATCTTGCCGATGCTGACTCAAAATCAAAATCAAAATCAAAAATAATTTAATCTACATAGACCATTAAATCGGCACTTACAAAACGTCAAAATAAAGTAGCTAAAGCTAGCAAATGGACCACCGGTTCGAAACGCGGCCCAGTACTGTACCTACATATTGATTTATATTGTTATTACTTGTAAAAGCTTGGAAATGAGCTGTTCGCTCAGCTATGCTTCTCAACTCAAGCAAAGTATTGTATCTAGACCATAAGTTTTAGGCTAAATACCAAAAAATTGTAAATAGACCAAAAAAAATGCCCGCTGAGTTTCTTGCCGGAGTCTTTTCAGGTCTGGGCCGCGTTTCGAACCGGTGTGGTCCATTTGTTAAACTAGTATTTAATATTTTTACTTTAAGTTGACGTTTTGTAAGTTCTGATTTAATGATCTATGCAGAATAAACAATTTTTGATTTTGATTTTGATTAAACCCAGGACAAAAAATCCCAGTAGTACAATTGATGGAACTAGTCAATGGTACAAATGGGAATGACCCTCAAACCGTAGGCCACAAACCGGACGTCGGAGGTCGCAGTACAACCTCCATCCTCCATGAGCACTGGCCTGGGGGTGACTGGTGGAGCCACCTGTCACCCTAGCAGAAGCAGACCGTGGCGGCGGCGCAAGGTGCGCCTCCCCGTACCTGGGGCTAGATGGGGACACTATGGTCCCCACAACTCAAAGGGGGCCATCTCGAAAGAGATGGTCCTGGGTCTGCCGGGGTGCGAGAGATATGCTTTCGGCAATCTCACCTCCGGTAACCAAGGACGCAAGACGGCGTGTGTTTTAGTAGGTTCGAGTCCGACATAACCACCTACACCGGCTCCGTGGGGATTCTTCACACGATAAGAAAAAGGCCACGGTAACCATGGGAAGTCCATTAGAACGGCCGTGTTCTTGTCCGCTGGTATAAAAAACTGCAAGTTCGCGCATGCATACTATACCTACGGACCTATCAGAAAACAGGCAGAGATCTTGCACACTAAGTATACGGATGTTGAATCCATACTAATATTATAAATGCGAATGTAACTCTGTCTGTCTGTATGTTACGCTTTCACACCTAAACCAGTGAACCGATTTTGATGAAATTTGGTATAGGGATAGAATAGACCTTGAGTGATGTTGATGTCCTTTACATAGGCTATATTTGGCTGCGATAACCGACATCCACGCGGGCGGAGCCGTGGGCGAAAGCCTGTACTACATTAAGAGAAATCGTAAAACATTTGCATCGAGCGGGAATCGAACTCGCGTCCCTTGCGTAGCTGTCGAATTCTACCCCTACGCCACGGAATACTGTCTAGCTACAGAGAGTAGAGATTTGATGACCTGGCGCCAGGTTTTCTGATGAAACCTGCCCAATCTGATGTTTGTTTGTCCATATTTACTGTTTAATATAGATAGTAAGGTCACAGAACACAGGTCAGGCGAAGGTTTCGTGCGAAATCGCTTTATGACGTCATTGTACATAATTGTGCACAGAATAGGTAATTCCCAGTTCGTCACTCGTTCTATTGTGTATCAAATGATATGTTTTTTAAAGCACACGAATAATTATATGTATTTATACTCAGTTTGTGAAGGTACTTAACTAAAATTAGGCTGATATTTACCATGTATTGTTAGGACATAACATAACATAAACTCACGCCTGTATTCCCCGAAGGGGTAGGCAGAGGTGCCCGCACCCACATTTCGCCAGTTTATGTTTAGGTCCCAATGTAATAGGTGGCGAGCCTATTGCCATTAACCGGGCACTTATAAACCTGCGATAAATACACACATAACTTCGAAAAGCATCGAAAAGTCATTGGTGTGTGCCATGGTAAACCTGGGATCGAACCCGAGACCTCGTCTCAGCAGTCCATTACCCATACCACTAGGCTACCGCAGATGCATACATACATAGCCTGTCAAAATCATAACCCTCCTTCGCCGTAGTCGGGTAATAAGGTTGATTTTTTCCATGTATTGTTAGGAGTTTCCGATATTTCCGCGTTGTTTTCATTTTTACCCGACTGCGCTAGCGAGGGCAATGTGTTTCGAGTAGGGTATCAAAATGAAGGGGATTACAAATATATATATATATGTCATATCATGATTCAAAAGTTTAAAAGAAAATAAATTATTAAAAAATTAAAAACCCGACTGCTGTATAAAATATCGAAACTAAACTAAAATATTGATAGCAGGCGGTATCCATTTGCCAATCATAACTGGATAATAATGGCTACCGCCTGCTATCAAGCTTGTTTCAATCTTATAAACAGCAGTCGGGTTTTTAGCGGCCGTGTTCACTGCCGCTACGCCACAGAGGCTGAAAGGATGACAATACTTTCAAATGCTGAATTCAAAACACGCAAATTACATAAAAATGATTGTGCACTTTAGAAGTTCACTGACATATACAGTCCATCAAATCTAAGAGGTACCGTTTGACGTTTCATATTTTTCAAACCGAAACAACTTTGTTCATACGTACATTATTCAGTTTCGATAACCTTTTTCATAAAACCATGAATTTAGAAAGATTTCATTATTGTATCTAAAAATGTACAATTCTTAATATCTAAATGTAATTGAAAACTTTCAAACAAAGCAAAATAACACATATTTACACAGTAAATAATTTCTAATAGTTATATTCTTGACCTCATTACAAAGTTACGTAGTTAGGTCACTGCACGTAGTGTTGCGACTCTTCGGATACACTTGTATGCAAAAAAATCGTTTACATATACGAAAAATCGAATGTATTATTTACAAATTACACTTGACAACCAAACAAATATTTTTTCATGTGAATGGGATTTATCTCACATATTACGATTACATAACTAAATAGTTATGTAATCGTAAAATATGAGATAAAACCCATTCACCAAAAATACGTATTTATAAATCAAATATATTTGCTTCTTTAAAAAGTTGTCGAAAGCGATTTGTCGATTTTTGATTTTCGCGCCCAAATAAGTCGGGGTTTCTCGCGCTAACGCTGTCGAAATAGTAAATGGAGTCAGGGATAGTGTTTTTTACATTTATTTTTGTGTATGATAGTATGGGTTTGCATATTACAGAGAAATAAACAAATTTTTAACAAGCACATCCATTGATTTTACAATTACAATTTTTTCTTTTAAGTCTTATTTCTACGTCTAAAACTAATAAAAATAAGGTATGTAGAACCCATTCACAAAAATGTTGTTGCCTGATGTTATAAATTAACGACGTTACTGCGCGACCGCATAATGCACTGAATACACAGATACCCTAAAATAAATTAATTTAATTATTTTTAGGTCAATAGGCAAAATCGCAGGTGTCCAAGTCTCTACAATTTTTTTTTTCTGGCAACACTGCCAACTACAAGCGCACGCGGTCCGCTCGGTCGGTTCGGCGTCAGCAGTCTCTCGCCATCTTGGAAGCTGACTGTGCGCGTACTTGCTTTCTCGTTTGTGTTTTACAATTTGTGACTTGGCTATTACTTTTCTGGACTGATCATTCTTTATCCGTTTACCTTGGCAATATTTATACTGGACTCCGAACTAAGCAAGTGTTTATTAATAATGTCGAAAAGAGGACGTACTTTGAACAGCCAGGCTCGTGAATTGGTGGTGAAATTACACAAGTATTTTGAGCGTGAATCTCAAAATGGTGGACTTCTACTGCCAGTTACACAAGTTCGGGATCGCGTCGGTGAAGCTCTCGGTATTGGTAGCCGCACCGTTGGCAAAATATTAAGTGAAAAATATGGGCCTTCGGGGAGTGACAGTAACGTACTTCACACACCGAAAAAACGAAAAAGAAATAAACCTGTGACAGGCATCGATGAATTCGATAGTCATGCTATTAGAAACCATATATACGGGTATTTTACAAGAGGCGAATTTCCAACATTGGCAAAGTTATGTGCAACTTTAAAAGATGCCGGGCTGTATAAGGGAAGCATAGAGTCGTTGAGAACGGTAATAACAGGAATTGGCTTCAGATACAAAAAAGTTGACAAACGAAAAATTGTTATGGAGCGACATGACATAATTATGCAGCGACTAACATTCCTGCGCGAAGTTAAACAAATTATAAACTGGGATAATGTAATATTTTTGGACGAAACTTGGCTAAATTCCAACCATTCTGTGCCGAAAACATGGACTGATGATTCTGAAGCTTCGTGCTCGAAGGTGCCGATAGGAAAAGGTGGACGCCTCATAATATGCCATGCTGGGTCAGCGTCTACAGGCTTCGTGGAAAACTCTTTATTAGCTTTCCAATCCAAAAGCACTAAAGAGTATCATGAAGAAATGGACGCAGTAAGGTTCCGAGAGTGGTTCTTAAATTTATTACAGAATATCCCTCCTAACAGCACAATTATAATGGATAATGCCCCATACCACTCTGTGCAAATTGATAAAGCACCTACGTCAGCCAATAAGAAAGCAGATTTGGTGGCATGGCTGCAAAGAAAAGGAGTGGATGCCGACATGTCACTATTAAAAGCTGAATTATTACAGTTAGTGAAATTGCATAAACCACCAAAACCGACATATGTAATTGACCAATTGGCCGAAGAGCACGGGCACAAAGTCATACGACTTCCTCCGTACCATTGCCAATATAATGCCATTGAACTGATTTGGGCCCAAGTTAAAGGTAATATTTTATAATATTATAATAATAACACGAGTACTTCTAACATTTATAATTTAAACAATGGTTTTCGTCTGCTATCAAATAGTTACATTATTGTTTTACAGGTTATGCAGCAAGACACAACACAAAACCACCCTTCAGTGTCAAGAAAATGGAAGGTTTATTAAAGGAAGCATGTGCCCAAGTTACACAGGAAGATTGGAGTAAAGTAGTACAAAAACAAAGAAAATAATAATGGACGACTTCGAAAGAGACGTACACTTTGATAATGTAATGGACAATCAACTGGTCATTAATTTAAATGACGATGATGACGAAGACGACGATACTAGTACTAGTAGTGAATAAAAAAATATCCTAAACATTTCTTTTATTTAATTATAACAATTGATTTCTTAAAATTCGGATATTATAGTAATCGATCTCTTAAAGTTCGGATATTATAGTAATCGATTTTTTCATCCCATCCCTATCGTTCAATTGTCAGAACTGTCAAACGGTACTTCTTAGATTTGACGGACTGTAGTTATCGTCATATATTTCAACCCACAGTCGTGAGAAAAACGAGGCTCTTTCGCGCGTAGATTGTTTTGATATAATCTATGCTTGGTGAATTCGAGCTCGTCTACCGCAGTACCCCTTGCCATCCTCAATACACACCCAAGAAACGTATACTGCATGTTTGTGGTATTTTTTTTATCGTGCGACAAATCCCCACGGATACCACCCCCACGGAGCCGGTGGAGGCGGTTATGTCGGACTCGAACCGACTAAAACGCATGTCTTGGGCCGCCCTTGGTTACCGGAGGTGAGATTGCCAAAAGCATATCTCTCGCACCCCGGCAGACCCAGGACCATCTCTTTCGAGATGACCCCCTTCGGGTTGTGGGGACCCCATCTAGCCCCGGGTACGGGGAGGCGCACTTTTCTGTAGTATAATGTATGATGAGTCTGGGTAAATATAAGCCAGTAAACTATACACGCGATAAGGTAACAACAAATAATATTCAAATGTTACGACTCTGATGGTCATGACGCATGACGCATGACAGACATGACCCTGACGAATACGTCACGTTCGAACGGGACTGCCCTCTTTTATGGCTAACTTAAAAGAGCAACGCCCGGAATTTTTTAAATATATTCATACATATAATAACATACAGCTACAAAGACGCAAGACGCGGTGCTAAAAATAAGAACATTAAAGTGGAAATGGGCTGGCCATGTAATTAGGGGAGAAGAGAAGTGGAACAAAAAGTAACCGTGGTACCCAAGAGAGGGCAAGAGGAAGCGAGGAAAACCATGTAGGCTATGGGAGGATGTATTGGTTGGAACAGCCGGAAAAACCTGGACCAGAGTGGCACAGAACAGAGACGACTGGAGTGTTGGGGGAGGCCTTTGCCAAAGGGCACATGGAATAGATTAGAATTGAAATACTATATTTCAATTCAAATAACACAACTATATAGGACCCAGAGTCAACAAAATTGTATTTCCCCATTCCGGGGGCGAGTCCGGGACACCGTTGTCCCCCCTCCCGAGGAGGGCCAGACCGTAAGGGATGGCCCTGGGTCAGCTGGGGTGCGAGGGATATGTCGATCCTCCGGCCTAGCACCACGACCCACAGTCGGCGAGCGGTTTTAGTCGGTTCGAGTCCGACATAACCTCCCCTTCCGGCTCCGGCAGAGGGGGGTATCCGAGGGGATTTCCGCACGGAAAAAAAAAGAGTCAACAAAATTGTAACTATTCTGAATTCATACATTTACACAGGCCTGTAAATCCTTGAAGGGGTAAGCAGAGGTGTGTTAGCACCCACACTTCATGGGATGTATGTTTACTGTCGGATGAAAGACAGCCATATCCCTTAGTTGCTTTTTACGACACCCACGGAAGAGATGGAGTGGCACTATTCTACTATACCAGGAGCCGACATGGCCACGCAAAAAATACTCGTAGCTTCATTTTTAATTATTAAAAAATAAAAAACCCGACTGCCACTGAAAAGATCGAAATAAGTTTGAAAGCAGGCGGTACCCATAGACCACATTATTTGGAAACCGCTTGGGAAAACTTGGATAATGCACACAAAAATCTTTATATCTATAGGTACTAATATTATAAATAGGAAAGCGACTTTGTCTGTCTGGCTGTTGCACTTTAACGCCTAAACTATTAACCGATTTTAATGAAATTTGGGAAAAGGATGAAGAAAGAGAAAGATGAAAGAAAATATGTTTTATGTAAAAACACAGCGCACATTTTTACATATTTTGGTTAAGTATATGTACAGCAAAATCTTAAAAACAAAGTTATACAAAAGAAATAAAAAAAGAGCGTTATGTTTCTCACTATCTATAGACACCATAGACTTGACTTTGGCAAAGAACACAGCGCACCGTCGCGATAACCGAATTCCACGCGGGCAACTGCTAGTCATCCATACTTCCATACTAATATTATAAATACGAAAGTAACTCTGTCTGTCTGTCTGTATGTTACGCTTTCACGCCTAAACCACTGAACAGATTTTGATGAAATTTGGTATCGGGTTAGATTAGAGCATGAGAAAGGACATAGGCTAGCATATGTTTGGTCGATAATCGACATCCACGCGTGCGGAGCCGCGGGCAAAAGCTAGTCAAATATAAGGCAATCTACGCCTGATAACTTATTTGTGACGATACGACTATTTACTAAGACTCGATGAAGACTATTTGATTTGCTTACGAAATGAATACCAAGTATTTTCCTCATGCGACGCTATGTCGAGCCTAGCACCATATATATAGTTCCAAGAATATACATACCTACAATAATTATTATCTTAGCCAATAATTATTCTGGTGGCCGGCAAATACCTTGACAATGCACTCTTTTCAATTCGAAATACATCGGGAAAAAGAAGGAACTCAAGTGGGACTTGAGCCCACGACCTTTCTCTTACAGGGGAAATGCTCTTCCAACTGAGCTATTGAGCCACACGGGCCACACCTGAATCACTTTTTACCCTTCTCTTTATAAATGCTATATAATAAATGCTAGAAGAAAATTTCATTCAAATGTACTCTGTTCTAGGCACCCGTGAAACAACTTTTTTTTTAATAAATGGTAACGTTAATTTGACTTCTTCTCGCCTGATGGTAAGCTAAAGGAGGAAGTCTCGGAAAGAGGGTCACCATAATAAAGATGAACCATGTTAACAGTGCTGGCACTCAGCTCGACGGCCTAATCAGATGGCTTTTGCATGCCCCCAATTTTCAGGGGTAGGTATGTACAACATTTTTCTCTACCATATTTTGAAACACCACTAGGTACATTTTAGACCGAAGACCATCGGCCTCCATGACCGGGGGCTCACCGTCTTTACAGAAGCAAGCCCATGACGGCAGCGTGACGTGAGGGATTCACGCACGCCCCTCCCCCCCCCCCCCTAAGAAGCGGGATAACACCCGAAAACCGCCCCATGGACGCGGGATAGCACCCGAACCACCCCCGAGACGAGGCCGCAATTGTAGCCGTAGGTCTGATGGGAGTCCTGGGACATCCTTCCGAGGGCTTACCCGGGCATCCATAGGCTTCTGGGCGTTACCGTGGGGGTTTTTAGTCGGTAGGAGTCCGGCATAACATCCATGAAGGATTTTCCACCACGGTTAGAAAAAAAAAAAAAAAGGTACATTTTAGAACGCCTTTCAATGAACAACCACAATTTATTTGAGGTACCCGTTGAACACCTTTTAGGTGAACTACGCATACGACAAAGTTCCTTTGGGACACCTTAGTGGTTCAATTAAGTGTTCTGTAGATAATACCCCATATTTATTTGTAACCAAATGCAGGTACATGATATTTTAATGCTTCCTACTTCGAAAATGGTGGGATTTTCATACCGTTCATATCTTATTTTACCCTCTTCGGGGTAAAATCTCAATAAAACGCTGAAATACACGTTAGAAGTTCAAATCGAACCGAAAATTAAAATGGTTGATACACTCCTTAGATCTCCTGGAGGGTAGTTTGAAAAAATGTAAACACAATAAGTTTACGTTATTAATTAGACATACATATTCACACCTGTAATCCCGAAGGAGTCGACAGAGGTGTATAATACCTACATTTCGCAAAATAAGATTTTCAGTCACGCATGTATTACTTTCTAAGTTGTATGTATTGCCGCGTGGTTACCGGCAGAGTAGAGTTTAGGCAACCCCATCTCTTCCTATGCGGTGTCCTACAAGGCGACTAAGGGATAGGGCTGTTTAACATCAGACAAATAATAACAGTCAACAATAGTGCCAGGAATACGGTAATAGGCTCACCCCCTATTACGTGTGATCGAATACATTGATTTTTTTTTATACAGGACACTTCACTTTGACTTCAAATCGCCTGATGATAAGCTAAAGGTAAAGTCTCGACAAGAAGGTCACCATCGTAAACATGTTCCATGTTAACAGTGGTGCCTTTTCACGCCCGCTTAAAGGACCCGCGACTGTAGGAAGAAGGAAACACGTGAGCTGGCAGGGAGTACCAGGTCTTAATGGTGCGGCATAGGAATGAGTCACTGAAACGCTTGGTTCTATAAGTTCTATTGGTGAACTAGGGTGTTAATTCACAACTGCCTAACCCTCTCGGGATAAAGGCGTGATTATATGTATGTATGTGCATAGGCTATAAGTTCACCATCGGAATTAAAATGTGAACTTATTTCAGGGGTTAAAAGATAAGTTATTGTTATTCTAAACTATGATTTATTCCTATACCAAACTCCAACCAAATCCGCTCAGAGGTTTGAGCGTGGTTGAGTAACAATATTGAAACTTACACATTCAATTCTGCCTTAAGTTCATCCATCCACCCATCTAAGTGACTGGCCTGGGGGTGATCGGTGGAGCCGCCTGTCACCCTAGCAGAAGCAGGCCGCGGCGGCGGCAGTGCAAGTTGCGCCACCCTGTACCCGGGGCTAGATGGGGACACTATGGCCCCCACAACCCGAAGGGGGCCACCTCGTAAGAGATGGTCCTGGGTCTGCCGGGTTGCGAGAGATATGCTTTCGGCAATCTCACCTCCGGCAACCAAAGACTCAAGACGGCGTAGTTGGTTCGAGTTTGACATAACCACCTCCACCGGCTCCGTGGGGGTGGTATCCGTGGGGATATTTCGCACGATAAAAAAAATCCCATCTAAGTGAGGCGAGCCTGTCGCCCTCATGCGGGCACTTAGCCATGGGATGTTTACTGTCGGATGGAAAAAAACCCTATTCTTTAGTCGCCTTTCACAACACGCATAGGAAGAGATGGGTGGGCCTACTCTACTCCACGGGGTACCACCATGGCATTTATCACCATTTAAAGAACACATATAATTAACTAGCTTTTGCCCGCGGCTCCGCCCACGTGGATGTCGGTTATCGCGACCAAACATAGCCTATGTCCTTTCTCATGGTCTAATCTACCCCTATACCAAATTTCATCAAATTCGGTTCAGTGGTTTAGGCGTGAAAGCGTAACATACAGACAGACATACCGACAGACAGACAGAGTTACTTTCGCATTTACAATATTAGTATGGATATGGATTTTCATATTACCCACAATATATGAAACTGATACAGAGATGAACTAAAAACTATGGAAAAGGACATAATACTCTTTATCGCGAAAAACGGGGTTAAAGGGCGGCAAATAGGGGCTGAAACTTTATATAAAATTTCGTCATAAAATAAAGAACACCTATAATTAATTTTCATAATACCCACAATATATGAAACTGATACAGAGATGAACTATGAACTATGGAAATGGACATAATACTCTTTATCGCGAAAAAGGGGGTCAAAGGGGGGCAAATAGAGGCTGAAAGTTTGTATAAAATTTCTTCATAAATGAAGATAAACAGATTCGAGCTTAGGAAAACATATACCTAGTCTATTTGGTTGTCTTATTTGACATCCATGCGGGCGGAGCCGCGAGCAACAGCTAGTGTAAACGGTGTAAAATATAGTAAACCCTTTGGACCCTATCACACAAAACAATACTTACGACCTCATTTTAAAACCTATTTATAAACGAGGTACAAATTTTGTGCACGAACGTGAAAATAGCGGCTACCTTTTTTTTTTTTTTTAAAGTGTGTAATTCCTCACGAATATCCCCAACAACCAGCGGTTTTATCGGACTCGAACCGACTAAAACCGCACGCTGTTTTAGGTTTTCAGGTGCCTGTTTAAGATTGCCTTAACCCCGGCTAAGCTAAGGCCATCTCGAAACCGGATATAGCCCTAAAAAAAACTGTCTACCTACCTTTTATCACAAATATGGCTTCCGATATCACAGCTAGCACTTATATCATAATATTATTTAGTGAACACACTATAACGAGAAGTTTTTACAACGCGAACGGGTTTTTTTATTTATTTAATTTATTTTTTTATTTAATTTTCCTTGTGTGAGACAAGGTCGCCGCGAGTCTCGGCGCGCACTGACCGTGCGATGCGGTCACTTGTATTATATGCGGTTATTACCACACGTAATAAGCGTCATTCTGCAATTATCTATACATATAAAATTACTTATCATGACTGACTGACTGACTGAATTATCAACGCAGATTCCAAACCGCTGGACCTACAAACTTGAAATTTTGGCAGTAAATGCATTTTATGGTGTAAGCATCCACTAAGAAAGGACTTCTTAGTGGACTTTGGACTTCTGCCACTAAAGGGGTAAAATAAGGGATGGAAGTTTGTATGAAAGTTCATCATTTTTAGAGCTAGAGGCACTACATGTCATAAACCTTGTCTTCTGAGAAATAAATTAACTGAGCTATTGAGTCACGGATATCTATAAAGAGAAGGGAAATTTGAAGTGATTCAGGTGTGACTCAATAGCTCAGTTGGAAGAGCATTCCCTCTGTAAGGGAAAGGTCGTGGGTACAAGTCCCACTTGAGTTCTTCTTTTTCCCGATGTATTTTAAATACTCTAACTCTTGAAAATACCTCCTCTCATATTTCTTCCCCCAAAGACGTTGTAACTTTAAAGGCAACTTATTTATATTAACGTAGGTAGACACAAATTTTCTTAATTTACAAAAATAAATGATTAATAAATGATTGCAGAATAAGCCAATAACAGTCACAGAATAAAAACGTAAAACCGGTTTCTGTTTCAATAGCAAACGTGTTTAAATAATCTTACTAAGTTGGCAATATCATCTTTAATTGGCATTTTTGTTTTTGGGCAAGTTTTCCTTAAATAGGTATCTATAAACTTACCTACACCCTTTTCGGGGGCAAGATGGAGACACCGTGGTTTCCACAACTGAGGTCATCTTCTCGAAACCGGAGATGACCCTCGGTCAGGCGGGATGTGAACTACGAGGGATACCTATTTTGCAATTTTCGCCGCCCGAGTTGCCTTTGCAATATTGTATCCTTACCTTACACCTATTTTTACCCACGACGTAACGGAGAAGGTACATGCGTTTGGGGAGAGAGGATGTTTGTGCGCTTGTTTGTTTGTTTGTGCAAATCCATGTTGTCATTTTCTCCGAAACTACCAAATACAGTTTCCAGTTATGGGTTCGGCTTTAATTATAGCATGTTTTTAGATAGGTGTTGCAACACATGACAATTCAACAGGGGAAGCTACAGCAAGCATTTTTAATGCAACTTTTCTCCAAAAATACTAGTCCGATTTTGATGCAGTTTTCAATTATTGGTTTGGGTTTGATTGGTGCATGTTCTTAGATAGGTGTTACGGTAACAACCTACTAGGGGGCGCTGCAGTAAACTTTTATTGAATGATTTTGTATAGGTACGTTCGTGGGTTTTTTCAAAATTTTTAATTTTGTTTTTTATCCTCGTTACATTTGTTATAACATACATAAACTCACGCCTGTATTCCCCGAAGGGGTAGGCAGAGGTGCTAGCACCCACATTTCGCCAGTTTATGTTTAGGTCCCAATGTAATAGGTGGCGAGCCTATTGCCATTAACCGGGCACTTATAAACCTGCGATAAACACACACATAACTTCGAAAAGCATCGAAAAGTCATTGGTGTGTGTCATGGTAAACCTAGGATCGAACCCGAGACCTCGTCTCAGCAGTCTATTACCCATACCACTAGGCTATTTGTTATAACTTTCTCATAATTATGAATGCAGGTTGTATGTTTGTAGCCTTTGTAGGGGTCAAATTTGACAACTCGTTTTTGAAGTAGGTACCCTCATGAAACTGATTTTAAAGTCGGTTAAAATATTTATCTAAGTATAATATCCGCTTTCTAAAATCCATAACACAAGCTAGTATAGTATAGTTGTTATTTTAAGTGTTCTATCTTGTGAGCAAAGGTCAGATGGCAGTCCCTTCAAGGAAAGCATGGACCCCCGGACTTTGAAAAGAAATTCAAATTCAAATTCAAATTCAAATTCAAATAATTTATTTGCATAATACAGGTTACAGAGAGCTTGTAGAAGATAACATTCATTAATTGTTAGAAAGAAGAATAAGAAATGAAGAAGAGTGTGTTTGTAGCGTTAAATTAATTTTTTTCATAATCTTTAGGTACATATCCATACTAATATTATAAATGCGAAAGTAACTCTGTCTGTCTGTCGGTCTGTATGTTACGCTTTCACCGATTTTGATGAAATTTGGTACAAGGGTAGATTAGACCTTGAGAAAGGGCTTAGGCTATGTTTGGCTGCGATAACCGACATCAACGCGGTGTTATTTTTTATAGAGGTCACGTCAATTTGACTTCACCTCGCCTGATGTTAAGCTAAAGGCAGTCTCGGAAAGAGGGTCACCATGGTCAACAAGTTTACATGTACATTTAGTACATGTCTCATTTAGTACATCTCTGGGACGGCTCCGCAAAGTACTTATTAGATGCTCTCGACAGGTTGCAGCGACGTGCGGTCCGCATTATTGGGGATCCTGAGGTCACGAACACCCTCGAGCCTTTGCAGATGCGTAGAGATGTTGCGTCTTTGGCAGTTTTCTACCGTCTCTACCATGGTGAATGTTCTGACGAGCTCTTCCAATTAGTCTCACCCTCCCCTTTCCTTCACAGGACGACACGTGCAGGGCTAAGATGTCATCCATTTACGGTGCAGAGTATACCTGCTAGAACCAAGCGTTTCAGTGATTCATTCCTATGCCGCACCACTAAGACCTGGAATTCCCTGCCAGCTCACGTGTTTCCTTCTTCCTACAGTCCCGGGTCCTTTAAGCGGGGCGTGAAAAGGCATCTAATGAGGCCGTCAAGCTGAGTGCCACCACTGTTAACATGGTAAATGTTTACGATGGTGACCCTCTTTCCGAGACTTTGCCTTTAGCTTAACATCAGGCGAGGTGAAGTCAAATTGACGTGTCCTGTGTAAAAAAAAAAATGCTTAATAAGTAGAAGAAGTACCGGGAAAGGGATCAGACGCCATGCGGGCGGAAAAATATTGCGGTACGAAGTTCCCCGGGTCAGCTGTATGTAGAAAGAAAGAGGGAGAGAGAGATTGTAAGGATGTCTTTCTTTTTGTCTGTATGTCCGGGTACAACCCGATCTTCCAAACGTCTGGGCTGAGTTTGACGGGATTTTTAATAAATATAGCTGATATTTTAATGTCATAACTTGGGCTACTTCCATTTTTGAAACATATATGCCTTGCAACAAAATTAAAACTCAGACCTCGCGTATGAAGTCATACTTAGCCAGTTCGACTGCTATTTAAAATTATATGCAGATATTACTAATAGTGGTATTATAAACATGTTTTAATAACTTTAATAAGTTAGTAACACGGCCATCTTAGTAGTGACCTTGCCTCGGACGAGAACACATCTAAAAAAAATCTTGTTTAAATCCATAAAGAAATGTGATCAAATATGTCCAATAAATAATTTAAGTGCGAAATAAATATGTGTTAGTGTTTGTTAAACTATATTTTGGTGTCTTGTGGGCGTGTTGTGGCCCTAGGTACGACTCCAGTCTTCGACCGACAAATGACGTCATATCAAAGGTACAAGACAAAGGTCATGTACCCCGCAACCATAGCTGCTGAAAAGAACTGAAACTTCGGACTATGTAAATAATACCTAATAAGTTGCGATTGATTTTATTTTAATTGGAAATTTGACAGACAAGTCAAAAACGTCAAAACGGTAAGTTATAAGGAAACATGTTAGAATGCTCGCAAGATAACTCTGCATTGTATGTATGTATGTTGTATGTATAAAAAAAAATCCATACTAATCCATACTATCCATACTAATATTATAAATGCGAAAGTAACTGTCTGTCTGTCTGTCTGTCTGTATGTTACGCTTTCACGCCTAAACCACAGAACCGATTTTGATGAAATTTGGTATAGGGGTAGATTAGACCTTGAGAAAGGACATAGGCTATGTTTGGTCGCGATAACCGACATCCACGCGGGCGGAGCCGCGGGCAAAAGCTAGTAATTTTATATTTTATTGTCTTTGAACAATAAAAACAAATACTTTGGGTATATAATGTAAACTATTTGTTTTTTTTTCTAAATCAGATAAAGGACAGGATATGCAAGTCTAACACATCAATGTACAATTATAACAACATTACGTGCGCCAGCGCCACTAAATCATTATGTGTACACACATAAACAAAAATGCATATTTTTGTTTCTCATCCTCAGCCTCAGCCCCGTATGTATGTTTAGGTACCCGATCTTTGAAACGGCTGGGCTGATTTTGTCGAGATTTTTACTGTAGGTAGATAGCTGATATTATAACGTATAACTTAGGCTTCTTCCATTTAGAAAAAGTCATAGCTAGTCTGTCTGCTATTTAAAATTATATGCAGAGATTGATAGAGGTATTATAAACATGTTTATTAAAATAACAAATTGGCTCAGAGCGCGTGGAGATGGCCACGTTAGGAGTGACCTTACCTCGAACGAGAACACATCCACAAAACAAGAAAAAACTCGTTTAAATCCTTAATGAAATGTGTCTTAAGAAATAATTTAGTGCGATATTTATGTGTTAGTGTTTTGTGAACTATATTGTATTTATAATACAGATCTGTGTGCCCTAGGATAGGGCCTAGCCTAGGACGACAAATGACAACATATAATATCAAAGGTAGGTAGGTACTTACCTCACGAAGTTAGTTAAGAGGGGGTATAAAGGAAAATTACCGATCTTTGATTTGATTTTTATACCCGAAAGTGTGCCACAAATGAGCTTGTTTTTTTTAAATAGAAAATACGTTATATTTAAAAGGTACTCAATTTGGTGAAAACATAAAATAATAATATTTTGTCGATAAAATAAGATCACAAAGTTAGGCCTAATTTTTTATTAAAATTAATTTATTTTCAAGATTATTCATATAACTGAGTCAATTTTTATGTACAAAGTATAAAATTATAAAATCTAGTGACTCAATTTTTCACTTTGTTAAAATTATCTGGAATTTACGAGTAATTAAAAAAAAAACAATTCGGCGCTTACGATGTTCTTATTCCGCGCATAACGGTCTCTTGCTATCGCACCTGACGCGTGGTGCCGGCGATCTGTTGTTTCATCAATTAGTCGGGCTCGCCCCGTTGAGACGAGGGGACTGTTTTTCTGTTTTCCGTCGAAAAAGTTCGTCGAAATTATGGGAAATAAAAAAAATCAAAAGATAAACTCTAAAAAAGAATATAAAAAACTAAGAATTCAACTCATGGCTAATTGTCGAAAGTAATATTTCTTTATTTTCTTTAGTTTGTTACTAAGTACAATTTTTGTATCAACCGTTGCCAGGCAGCCCGGGTGTAGTATATGAAAATCAAATAGATGTCTTAGACCACCTCGCGTTTGAAGTATGTAAGTAATGTTATTTTTTATAGCAGTAATATAATTATATTTTGCGAAAGTACTTATACATTGTATTATCAATTTTAATGCTTTTCAGAGTTGCTTCAGCTCGTAATATAACATAAGCTGATGAATCCGATCCAGTCGCATCGCTTAGTAAAAACTGTAACTTGTAAGCTTATTGCAATTGTTTTTTCTCACATTCAGTAAACATTTAAGATTCTATTCACTAAATAGAATTAAAAAATATGCAACGTTGTATAATCTAGACACGCAGTAGCGTGGAAGCTAAGTTCAAGCAAAGGAACTGGCTAGCCAGCGCCGCGCCGAGTGAAATATAAACAAGTAGAATGATATGGTTTGAGATTCACATGGTCACTCACATTAGTGATGTACTCACTGTATGTAGTGTGATTACTCACCGGGATATTTACGGGTATTTCTTCGAAATTTCATTCTTCAACTGATTCATCTGGCCGAAATTAAATTTCACTATCAGCTTTGTAACACATGTTCATATGAAAATATGGATTCTAAAGAACATATATTTGAAAGAGGGACTCATTTTCATACAGCAGTTTTCAAGATATCGACATTCAAATATTTTGTGCCCAGATGAATCAGAATTGGTGACAATCCGAAACAAAAATTTAAATTAAACAACTTTAATACTTAATCAAATAGACAAACCTTTTACAATTAAAAAATCACAGTACTAGGTATACTACGTATGTCAAACATTCCATATAATTAAGTACTTTAATTATATGGAATGTTTGACACCAATCGTATTTCCAACTATCAAAACAAACGTACACAAGTAAGTCAAGTATAAGTTAATAAAATTACTAAAGGAAATATTTTCTTGAGTTTTTGCAAGGGAGCGATCTGCTTTCAATTTCCTCAAAGAGTTTTTCCTGAATTTTTGGATTTTTCTTATGTTTTCCATCTGTATGCGCTCAGCCAGTGTCTTTTTCTTCTTCTTTTTATCTTCAGGTTGTGGCATTGTTGTAAACTACAATATTAAAAAAAAATAGAGATATTTAAAGATAAATAACTTTTCATGAATAAATGAAATGAAAATGAAAAATATATACCTATTAGTGAAAATTAATCTTAAAATTGCCATTTTATCAATCGCGTGATAGTATACGTTACAGTACAATGTAAAAAAAATGCAATTAAATATTTAAACTAAATACATATTATGATAGTATGTATAGCAGCTATATACTTGTAGCAGCCATACTTTAATATGTATGTTACAAATAAAAGCAAATTTGCGTTATAAAACCGCTCTTTTCTAATCCATATGGTGTTTTGACCATATGAAGCAGGCACAGATGAATCAGGATTTTGCCTATAATTATGCATAACTCCATATTCATACAGGCTTCAGTATTCAAAGTTTTCCACATTAAAATATTACCTAAAAGCATCACAGCAAACGCAAAATGAGGCTTTTAAACAATAAAATAAATAATATAAAGTAGGCTTTGTAATCAGAATGCTACCTGAACCAAGCACAGATGAATCATATATTTACCTTCGTAACACCAGGGGGCCAAGTCTGCTAATTAAATTCGTTGTAATAGAGTCGCAATGGTATGGTGTCGACATAATTTTACCCATTTCGTAGTCCGCTAAAATATAAGATCGATCGCTTGTCAGTGGTCGACGTGAGAATCGCGTCATTGTGGTCTTGTGATCGAGTAATTTCTCACTTTTACAGGTCACGTGGTCACGAATTGTTGTCAAAATACAAATTGGTAGTCTGCTAACTTAATAGTGTTTCAATATGTTCGTAATAGTTTGCATAATGGTAGTCTACTATTATTTGACAACTGTCAAAGTAGAAATTCCACCGTACTGAAGAGATTCTAACGCCACAATGCAGCCACACCTTTTTCCTATGTGTTCACGTTGTGTTTAGGTCTAGCTAAACAATGTTTACCTTCAAAACTTAAATACTTACGGTGGCAAATGCTAGAAGCTACCTATGACGAAGATCTTCGACGCGAATGTGTCAGAAATCGCCACCGTGCTTGTGATATGATATTTTGAGGCGTAGTAATGTTTTCGATATACGCCTGCCTAAAGCGGAATTTACTACAACATATTTTATGCTCACAAAAAGCCCACGCGAGAGAAATTGCAGAGGATTTTAAAATATTATTCCATCAGAGCAGAAAATTATATATTAAGAATGACATTAATACCAAGTGATTAATTAACATACCTACCTAAGTATTCATATTATATACTAGTTACTTACTATATTTAAACTAACTATTAGTAGGTATAGATATAATATATACTTTACTACATATTAGTATGATATTTAATATGTACCTACCTATATGTAAGTAAGCACTCGATTGAATATTATATATATCCCAGTATGTGATGACAGAGTACCTATGTTAGTACTTAGATCAGTGCCTGTACTGGCCTATTTTCATTAAGTAAGTACTATTTTATATTAATATTATAAGTATTTATATTCATGTATTTATTAATTCATCAATCAATAGCTTATTAATTAGGTTCATATTTAGTAAATAAATAATCTTTTTCATCCTAGCATTAATCCCAGTCGCATTGAAGCTTTTGAACTTGGAGTCTGGGGTCAGACTTATGAGCTCCAACTACCCATAATGAATGCCATAGATGTTTGTATGACAACTGGGACCAATGGCTTAACATGCTCTCCGAAGTATAACCAGACCATTGTGCATATAAATATTTGCACCGAGGCTGTCAATATTTATCAATAAATTAATTTTCTATAACATTCAGCACAGTGTTATCATAAAACTATTCTTGTTGTACTATGGCACTACTCATATCTGGACCCAAAGGAAGCATATCTTAACTCGCTTGTGTTATTGGACCTAGAATGCCGATAAACCTACTTAAACATTCAATATTAATGTAAAGTTATTTAACCAATTACAGGTATGTGAAACTCATCTGAACATTGTGTGTTGATGCCTTTATGCCTGGAGCACTCAGCCAAAGGATCCAGAGAAACAAGCCAAATAACCATGAAAAATTATGTAAAAGACATACAACTGCAAGACAAATATAAAGCTCAAATTATATTGTAAATGTATGTGCAAACAAGTCAAAAAGGACCCTTGTATAGCTTTCCCTACTTTTGAGCAAAGGTATCACATAAGTACTGGGTACAATATGAAGACTAATATGTTATGAATTATGTTAACTTCTGCTGAAGATTTTTGCGTAAATTATTTATGTGCCTACTCAAACAATTTTAGATAGGTAGTGGAAAATAAAAATACATTAATGATGTTATTTATTCTTTTATTTGAAATTGTAGTTTACTACTTCCTTATATTGAAGGTAGTGCTTCTTCACCAAGTATAATTTCATTAAATGAAACAAATATGATAGGCCCAATGTAGAATATGCATTTATGAATTTTATAAATGCATTTTCTACATTGGGCCTATACTTTTTGTACGACATAAAACATGTAGTTCTGTCTGTTATCTTAGGCTTCACTTGAATGTCTCTGTTGCATCTATTGGGTTGGGAATTCATAATTTGTCCCCTTATCCATTTTCAGGAGAAAAGATGAAGAAAATGATGTACTAGGCTCAGGTTCAGTCAGTCGTAGTAGTCCAATATTAATAATTTTCAATATTTTCTTTCAACTGAAACAAATAAATACATTTCAAATCATTAGGTAATAAGCAATAAAGGGGGTTAGGGTATGCCTGCAATGGATTCTATATAATACATCAAAATCTGATGAACACATAAAAATTTTGTTTGTCCATATTTCATGCGCTGCTGTATTGTTCATTAGATGGTGATAAAACTTAGTCAACTTATTAAATACACTGAAGGTTATGCGTATCAATATCTGTTAATGCTCTCAAATTAAAGTAATACTGGTAAGTGATACTCACGTTAAGATGTACTTCACATATTTGTCATTGCCATCCAACACAGCGATTTACATCACTCGTATTTAGCCGAGCTAGGTACTAGGTACAAAAACATTGTTTAAGCGTGTTTGTGAATTGTTTTCACATGTCAGAACACAGCAATATTTTGATTCCTTCATTGGTACATACTTTTCCCTGGGATCAATTTTATGTTACGAATAAATTCAACTACAAATTGTTCAACTAGCATAATAATAACGAATTGAAAGAATAAAATTAAAATGTAAACAAACAAAGCAAAGATGACATTTGATGACAAGCACACAGAGCATCTCGTAATTTTTTTTCATTATTTTGTTCCTTTCAGAACAGGCTAAGGTGCTATGACCATGCTGCCTAGTCATGGTTTATTGGCGGGAGTGTCTGAGTAAAAGATACACTGAAAAGTTTATTATTTTTTACTGAACAGTATCCTATGAACAGTAAGACGAATTATCTAGAACACTTGATTTTAATATATAGATAATAAGAGAGAGTTCCACGGAATCGGCTCCAAGGCCCGGGCAACCGATTCCCTCGTCAAACGCGCATTGTGGCATCCACGGTGGAGTGCCTCTGGCGGAAAACGTTTGGGCTATCCGCCGGGTCTAACCACACTCTGGAGAGGTCCTCAACAAGGCGCTTTTCAATAACCCTTTCAAATAGTTTGCACACTTCGTCGAGGAATGCTATAGACCGGTGGGTGGCGGGTGGATCCGCCGGGCCGCCTCTCCTCCTCCCTCCTTTTGGATGAGGACCAGTTTCCCCTTTTTCCACAATTTCGGGATCTGGGAAGAGAGACACTCTCAGTCAGGGCTGGAGAGCGTCTTCCCTTAGAGCTAGAACCCATGATCGGTCTGAAATGCCGTCGGATCCCGGGGTGGTGTTCTTGGCCTTCATACTGCCAGCTGGTCTAGCCAAGTGACTTCGGGAAAGTGGCGTCGTCGTCATGGCCACTGGGTGGCATAGATGACCGCGGCAGACTCATCAGTGGAGAAACATGTTCTCCGAGTAGTTCCGGCATGAGACACCAAGTCAACAATGGTGGGGCCCAGGGGCGCAACTTGCTTCCTACCCAAAATGTAAATCCGCTCCCATAGGTAGGTACAGTAGCTACAGCAGTTTGGTGCGGGCCGTGAATTTGATCCGCTTGATTAAGGCAATCGGTCTCGTTGTGACATGTTTGATGAACATATCCTTGGGTTCGTCCAAGTTTACACCAAGATCGATGCATCAAGAGGCTTTTGCGTTATGTATATATATTATAGTACTTAAAATGATTAATTAGGTAATTTTACTTTTACTCAGTAATGTCATATTTTGTCAGGTCACTGGTTTTTTATAGTGGCAAGTACATACAGCCTATTTATTTTCAATGTTACAGTGAATTATGGGTGAATTAAGTAGTTGTTACCACGTTTGTACATTCGTATTAATTACGTTTAGAAGAGCCAAATTAAGGGAGAAAATAAAAAAACTAAGCGCGTTTTGAATTGATGAAATTTGCATTTTTGATTTTCATTGATATGGCAATTTTGGCAGTATATTCCGTGAACTGACATCGATGGTGTCTACCACACCGAGACCACACCACTGCGATAATATTACCACAGTGAATTTAAGTTAGCAGACTACCATTTTTATGTCAACGACAATAGTGTGGTTGTGGTGTGGTTTCGGAATGAACACTACTTATACCTCGTGACACATATCTTGGACCTCTTTCACTAAGAAACACGTATTGTTCGTATAGATAGTAGTACATTTTACGTCCAAGATATATATCCCAAGTTATAGCAGACTTTGCAGCAATCACCAATGAAATTGAATGTTAAAGTCGGCCATGTTTGTTTATTATTTAAAGTTTAAAGTTTGGTCGAGCTCGATTAAAGTTTTGTGTCGAATAAATTCTATCACTTCTCTCAATCTCAAGCTAGTACTTACGGATTTCAATTCAATTAAATATTAACGTTCAAGCTCACAACCTAATAAGGGATATTACAGAGGATATCATCAGTAATATTTTTCCATCAGAGTTGGAATAGAAATAATGGAATAATTTTTTCTAGTTCTACATAGAGTTCACATTCAGAGGATTTCTGTAACAATCTGTCAAGTAATGAACTAGAAGATCTTAAGAGTACCTTAATGTGAACGAAGAGAAGCATGTGAGAAATTGCCTATTGAAAAACATGTATGGTTATTATCATGAACAAATGTGACAACAATTTAACTTGAGAAGAACTTATGAAAAGTACAAAGCGAACGAGTGGTGCCTATGCATGGAAGAAGAGTTGAAATCATTCCAAGAAAATAGTGCATGGGACTCAGTGAACAAACCTAGTGGGTCTTTAAAAATAAACTAAATACCTAGTGATAATTCAGTGTTAAACAGAGCAAGACTTGTTAAAGGGTAAAAACCCAACTAAAGGGGATTTACTATAAATACATTTTCTTCTGTTCTAAAGTATTCTACATTAAAATAGTTGTTTTCTATAAGAATTATATAACTTAAACATCTGTGCTATTAGTGTTAACTTGACTTGATTATAACTCATTTGGATGATGTGACTTTGCTTTCCTCAATGGCCATCTCAATGAATGCACAGTGTATAAAACATGCAAATACTTCAGCATTTTTAATGTACTTAGTGATAAAACTACCTAAAAAGTTTATATGGTTATTTTTGTTGATGCTAATTGGGCAACTGATTTATAGACAGAAATTCTACACAGGCCCATAAGACCATTTTCTTAAAGAAATTATTGTTTGAATTAGTCGGTAGAAACAATAAGGTGCCAATAACATTGTTTAATGTTAATCAGAGTGCACAGAAACTTTCAGAAAATTGTATGTATCACCATGCGGATGTAGGGTTTTGTTTTATTAGAGAAGTCATTGCTAAGAATTTAATTATAATTGTATATATAAGATATTTATTATTGTTCATTTAAAAAAAAATTAAATGCTTGCTGATACTTTTTACTAAAAGTCTTCGAAATGTAAAACAATTCAATTTTATGCAGTATTTAGGCATTCCTAGTACCTAAAGTTATAGTAGGTTATTATCATAGACATGTAGTTAATTGTTTTCTGATTCTGTTATTGGATTATTTATTATTTTGTTGCATAGTGGAGTAGAAAGTACCAATAAGTAATATGTACAAATATAAACATACATACTATTCTCTGTTATAAATCTATTGTCGGTGGTAGTATGGTTTATGGACAATGTAAAATAAATTAATATCTTTTCAACCCACTTGTGTTTTAATAGGTCAAAATATGTAACAAGGTTTATGCTTTGTTACATTTGACCTCAAGATGGGCGTTTGTTCCATTATTTTTTTGAGAAAAGATGATTCTTCAAGAATACCAAGCACCCCGTATAGTAAGAAATGGGTAGGTGTTTGAGGCCTATTTGTCGCCTTTCATACGTTCACCGTTCATCACTTGTTTACCCACTTATTAGTGGTGTTCGAGAAGGATGCGTGGGAGCAGGGCCGGATGGGACAGCTCGTGAATGGCGGATACGACTCAGGCGTCGGAGGTCGTTCGACGCCTTCCGTTCTTCTTATGCTCGGGCTTAGGGGGTGACAGATTCAGCGGTCATCCTAGCAGAAGCAGGCTGGGGCGCGCCCCTCCCTACTCGGCACCGTGGATCCCACACCCGAGGGGGCCATCTTGAAATCAGAGGTGGCCCTGGGTCAAATGATGACCCAAGACAGTGTACGGATTTAGTTGGTTCGAGTCCGACATAACAGCCCTCGCCGGCTCCTGGGGCAGTTTCCAAGGGGGTGGTGGAGTTTCAGACCTTTCTGCCCCATCTGATGCTACCTTTAAAGGCGCGAATAGAGGCCGAGGGAGGAGGGTCATGTCCCCCATGCCCCCCCCCCCCTCGGAATGCGCAGCATGCTTGTACATTATTTATCTACATTGAATTTCCTTAAAATTATGTCTAATCATTATTACTGTAAAATCAATAGGCAGGTAGGTACATAAATAAGTATTAAGGGAATAACTAGGTAAGTAATTTTCAAAACTACACGAATTAACCTATAGTTTCTCGAATTAAAGTGCCACGTTTGTACATTTGTATCAATAAATACGTTTATTAAGAGTTATTTTATGGAAGAAATTAAAAAACTAAATGCATTTTAAATTTATTTCAAATTGACATTAATATTTCATTGATATGGCAATCTTGGCTAAACAAACGAAAGAACTCGACTTTGAAACAACGATGAGACGATTGTGAGACCACAATGACACGACTCATCGCACCGCTCATAATGTCAATCTCATTGTAATATCAATGGTGTCGTCAAAACTTGTACGTTAACATAACTTAGCAGACTTGGCCCCCAGGTTCTCTGGCTATAAGCCGCTTGTCCACCTCCTAGCTTGTTCGTTGCACGACTCATTCCCTCTGCGCGCAAAATCAGTATCCTAACTGTATTACCCGGTCAACTATGGTCAAGCGCAGCTTACACCATATTAATCAGTATTATACGCCGGACACATAAGTTTTACTTATTTATAAAAAAAGTATTAGTAGTTATAACTACCACGCATTATTTTGTAAAAGTATAAGTCATTTCCTTTCAATAAAATTATTATTTATATGCATTTATCAAAAGAAAAACGCCACATCAAACATTTTCTTTCGGAAAATGGCAAACGGACGCGTCATATGAATCAGAAGAACATACTTCAAATATTTTTATTTTGTACCTAGACAGCAATTATTTCAAAAATATCATTTGACCAAGTTAGGGACAAAGCTAAAGTATCCAAAACAAAAAATTACAGACAATTATGTTAGTTGGTTACAGAAATATACCCTTAGAAATAGAAAATTTTGTCTTCGAAGAACTACCCTTACCATGTTGTTTTATTTATTTTGAGTAACTGTTGCTATGTTACGTTAAAATGATGTGAATGAAGTTATTAGAACCATGACTATTTATTTTGCCTTTTTTTTTTCAGATCAACTTCTAATGTAGAGAACATCCCGACTAGTACTGTTTATAAAAAAATATATTAGATAAGTGAGTTTCAAAATCTCACTACATAATAAGCCATATTCTTTGCTTTGGTTAAACATTCATTTATATAAATCAAGCAAATCAAATATAAAACAAGTAATAGAAAAATTCGACCACATGTAACAAGAACGACCACCCGTGGAAGGCTAGCTCAGAGTAAGAGCACTGGAACGCCAGGGTTCACGACTCTGGCGTTGAAGTCCCATTGTAGTTTGAATTTTTCGAAAAAATTGTCCACAATGAATATTTTTTGTTTCATATTCTGTATGAACTAGTTAAAAGTAATACACTCAAGAAATAGATTGCTTTCAGGAAAATACGTAGTAAGTTTTTCATACTGTTTAGCCGTCAAAACAATAATTAAACTTCAGTGATTCGCCCTTCGAGATTACATTTTAATTTACTTGTAGTAGCACGCGTGAGTGCTGCCATCGTACACAATTTTATAGCAACATTTAAAAAGAAAAAAATGTTAGCTAACTTGAGGGTATCTCATACACGTTTTGTGTGGCGGCCATCGTGCACTTATTTTTTCTTGTGTGTTAAAATATATTAGATTTATAGTGATAGTTTATGTGATTTGTGTCGGAACAAGATGGGAAAGCGTAAACATTACAATGGTGATGAAGAGGAATACTTAAAACGAAAAATCAAGAAGCTAAACGCCAAAAGTCAAAGATTCGTCGCAGGCGCCGTCACCGCAGCTACAAATCGACTTCCAGTAATCTTCAAAACCGATTGGAATTATGGTGAGTACGATGACGATGTGTGGTGATGATGATATGTGGACGAACATCCTTTGCAGGTGCGATAGCATAATGAACTGGAGTCCATATCAAGTATGTTTCCGATAAACTCAGGTAGTTCCTCGCTAACATATCATTATTAAAAAATCGCATTCCATATAAAGTCAAAATGATGTTGTATAACTCCCTAGCTGAATCTTATTTCCAATACGGATTAAGCAGCTACGGTCGTACATACCTATAACAGATATCTGCAAGTATTTTTAATCTACAGCGAAGAATTCTTCGCAAAAATGTACCAAAAAACATCAAACAGCAGATCAATGATAATGACAATAGTCTGTTTTAATATTGCAAGAGTGCATACCCAAGTCAAGCATTTGGTAGTTAAGAAAAATCTTTTCTAATCAAAATTTTCGGCAAAATTTATGCCGTCCTGTATACATGCGGGCAGTGGCTCGAGGCATATTGTGCCAGCCGAGCGGCACGAATAATACCTTCGGCGAACGAACGACTGCCTACCTGGTTCCTCGACTTAATAACGCGCTGCCCGCCCTCGGAATTGCGCAATGTAGATACCTAACATTAAGCCTCATAGTGTCAACAAACAGACTCAGATCACGCTTTTTAAACTCACTTGTTTATTGTTATTTAACACCTTAAGCACAGAATAGATAATAGTACTAGCGTAGTCCTTAAGCATAGATAATAAACCGCCTAGGTTTCTGTAATGCTTATGTATCTTTGTTGTATACAAATTGTATAAACGATAAATAAATATAAAAAAGGTGAATTTGCAAAATGAAGTGATGAAAAGTCGGTAGTCAATATAATAACATCCATGTCTGGAGTACAGCCCGCCAGGCTCGTACCATGACTAACTTTAAAGTGCTTTGAGCCGGTAATCAATATAATAACATCCATGTCTGGAGTCCAGTCCGTGAAGCTGGTGCCGTGACTAATTTTGGAGTGTTTTGAATCGGTGATCAATATAATAACATCCATGTCTGGGGTCCAGTCCATGAGGCTGGTACCGTGACTAACTTTGGAGTGTTTTGAATCGGTGATCAATATAATAACATCCATATCTGGAGTCCAGTCCGTGAGGCTGGTACCGTGACTAACTTTGGAGTGTTTTGAATCGGTGATCAATATAATAACATCCATGTATGGAGTCCAGTCCGTGAGGCTGGTACCGTGACTAACTTTGGAGTTTTTGTATCGGTGATCAATATAATAACATCCATGTATGGAGTCCAGTTCGTGAGGCTGGTACCGTGACTAACTTTGGAGTGTTTTGAATCGGTGATCAATATAATAACATCCATGTCTGGAGTCCAGTCCGGGAGGCTGGTACCGTGACTAGCTTTGGAGTATTTTGAATCGGTGATCAATATAATAACATCCATGTTTGGAGTCCAGTCTGTGAGGCTGGTACCGTGGCTAATTTTTGGAGTGTTTTGAATCGGTGATCAATATAATAACATCCATGTCTGGAGTCCAGTCTGTGAGACTGGTACCGTGGCTAATTTTTGGAGTGTTTTGAATCGGTGATCAATATAATAACATCCATGTCTGGAGTCCAGTCTGTGAGACTGGTACCGTGGCTAATTTTTGGAGTGTTTTGAATCGGTGATCAATATAATAACATCCATGTCTGGAGTCCAGTCTGTGAGACTGGTACCATGGCTAATTTTTGGAGTGTTTTGAGTCATGTCCATCACCCGGTTAGATTAGACGAATATATGACACGATCTCATAATATAGACACGCTATTATGGAAATTCCACGCAGTAAGGATGGAGTTGACGTGATCGGCACTACTGATGCGGATGAGTCCAACTAATAGGGCCGCGTTACAGTTTATGGTCTTGCGGCCCACCAGTGTGGGGCCAACCGCTCCGCAGCCCGCGCCCGCAGCCCGCGCCCGCAGCTATGTCCACGGCCGCGCGCGCCAGCGCTGACACCCACTGGCCAGGAATTTTCTGCAGATACGCTCGCGCCGCTGATTCCTACGGAGCTAAGTACCGAATTAGAGCTAGATATATTATTATGTTCATTGGGAAAAGAGCTCCCAAAGGAAAATAAATTTGGCCCTTGTATACATAAGGATGTTGCCTCTCGGTGGTCTGACATTTTGGTTGATGGCTTGAAAGACGAGGTGGAAGGGGACATTATTAAGTCCTTCGTTATTCCAAACAAAAAATTGGTTATCTGTAAAGTCGGTTTACTGACGATAGTTACGTGACAACGTCATAAGAAAATACTGATGGAATGGTTTCATTTTTCAAAAGAAAATTTAAATTTTATTTGTTTGATTTGTCGCTCGTTCCGCGCTCTCGCTTGCATTTCAAGCTTTAAATGAAACGCCTCAAAGCGAGGTAACGCCGCATGACGCCATGTTTTTTCGTGCGTGCAGCCGGCTCCATCGAATTATAAGAAGTTGTCACATCAAAAAAAAAAAAAAATTTGCAAACGCTATAACTGGCGTAGCTAATACTGTATCAACTCTATTAACTTCAGCTCTCATAGATGATGATTATAAGAATTAAATCCTAAAGAATCTTAGTGACACTGGCGGATTTTTACCTATGTCACATTCATTTTTGTTAAACACAAATTAGGCGTGCTCTTTTGTTGAATTGCCATAATAAAGATGTCAAAGATAATATTAAAGATCTAAAGTGAGATGACTCACTTTTTTGAAACGATTTACAAGAAAGTCGATGACAGCCATTACAAGAACAGGCGCAGAGTTGAGACCTCCTGCTGTTAAGCAGAGGGTGCAACCCAGACGTAGACCATCAGAGCCTTCTACTTCGAGGGGTTTTTAAACTGGAGGGGCCAGCCGCCGCCACCTCCATTAATTTAATTTATTTACCTACCTACCTATATTATTTATAAAATTGTAATAATATTTTAGTAAGATGCACATTGTGAGGAGCTTGAATAAAATATTTTTTCTTCTTTCTTTCTTTCTTCTTTCTCACCGAGCGCCAGCGAAGACGAGCTCGATTCGTGGTGGGCACAAGGGACCGCCGCTGCCGCGCCGGCAGAGCGACCGCTGAGCCCCGCCAGTACACAGCCGGTGCTCGCGGAGTTAGGGAACTCCGGGTCCGGGTGACTACAATGCAACGCCGCAGGCTGGTAGACTAAAGTTTTTCTATAAAAATGGTCAGGACAAGATGTTACCAAACGTATAAAGTTTTTAGAACTTTTGGCAAATTTTTGGCAAAAGATTGCAGGAATTGAGAGATTCTTTTAAGGATCGACAATTCGACAGCAATCTCATACATCAACAGAATGGGAGGCATTCAATTCCCTCATTTAAGTAACATAAGTAGACAAATATGGCGGTGGTGTGAAGACAGGGGTCTGTCTATATACGCTTCTTATAATATATAAGCTCTAATATACTACATGGCTGACGAAGCGTCTCGTCGAACGCATGCGGACATACATAGAATGGGAACTTGCAGACAGCGCAGATTTTCGAATTAGCGGTTCCTTTTCACACCCTGAGATTGACTTATTTGCGAGCCGAATAAACAAAAGATGTCCCAAATTAGTGTCTTGGCATTGCGATCCTGACGCGTTTAGGGTCGATGCGTTCACATTTTTTCTACGCGTTACCTTTCTGCCTGATACAAAAGGTGTTACAAAAAATTATTAGTGTTAAAGTAATCTAATTTTAAGTATGTGACTGATTGCCAAATAAATTTCTTTCTGTCTTTCTTTCTATAAAAATGAGGGTATTGTTACACAACCCTGGTTTCCTGTCTATGTAAAATTATTAAATTCAGATAGAATCGAATTCCAGCTCAATCCGAATTTACTATTCACCCCAGCACAAGATACACCGGAGTCTTACCTTGGTTGCCGGAGTATTGTCAGCACGGCGTTTATGAACCAGGGTATTACATCAAACTTCGTGGACCCACATTGTACCTAACTTATTTCAACGAACGTCCTTCTGTTTGCCTAGCAAGGACTCTGGAATATTATTTAACTCTTTCCGCGACAAGACATTCAAGTAATTGTGATTTTCTTTTGATAAGTTTTAACAAACCTTTCCGTAAGGTATGTTCGCAGTCGATTAGTCGATGGATCAAAGTCACCCTGGCAGAAAACGGGATTGAAACGTCAGTTATTAAAGCGCATAGCACGAGACATGCAGCGACTTCTGCAGCCAATAGGCTAGGTGTAAGTATAGACCCCATTAAGAAAACCGCTGGTTGGTCTGGAAATTCCCAAGTTTTCGCGAAATTCTATAATCGAGATTTGGTGGTGCACTCTAATGAGACATTCGCCCGCTCGTTTTACAGGGTAGCTTTGATTAAACTTTTAACAATAAGATTATTGTCCGTTTTTGAATAATTATCATTACATTTGTAATGCAGGTCTGTAATCTATTCGTTCTTTTTAGAATATAATTGAGTTATGGCCGGACGTCTTTTTTATATCATTTGCTTAATGCTATTTCGTGCACTCTAAACATCCTACAAGTAAATTAAAATGTAATCTCGAAGGGCGAATCACTGAAGTTTAATAGAAAATCAAACGAACTTACCTGTAAGTGAAGTTCGATGACTATTAAACGATGTGATTCGCCCGAGAGATTACAACCCCCCCGACCCCATCTGGACCTTGTCCAGATGATTCCCTTTAGACCACGAAATAGCGCATAACACAGATGGCCTGTACGGGGTAAACGTGTATGAGATACCCTCAAGTTAGCTAACATTTTTTTCTTTTTAAATGTTGCTATAAAATTGTGTACGATGGCAGCACTCACGCGTGCTACTACAAGTAAATTAAAATGTAATCTCTCGGGCGAATCACATCGTTTAATAGTCATCGAACTTCACTTACAGGTAAGTTCGTTTGATTTTCTATTATATTTTATAAACCTTTTCCACAAAAATTCACAAACCACAAAAATTCACAAATAGGCGTAGGTTTCAGGTAGAATAATCAAAATCATGTAATAAAAATAAGTAAATACCGTACCTAGCTCATTTACTCATTAGTATTTGAGATGATCTTTCTTATTTATTCATTTAAACTCGAATTAATACAGTTTTTAACTATGAAATCACATTTCTAAAATCACAAATGTCGAGCAAAATGACAAAATTTCGTAAACGGCCTCTTAATATCCACATTATTGACGCCAAATTCATAGAATAGCTTCAACTCTTTTTGTATTTCCAATTATAGATTAAAAATACATTTTTTCAAATTGAATTTCTACAGTGATCGTCTACTTTTATGAACTGAAAGTAATATCTTTAGGCGTCTTGAACCAATTTCAGTATGAAATATACATTTGTTTACCTTATCTACCTATAACAAAATTGAAAGTATATTACATGTGTAGTATATTAAGTCAGCTAAATACCGTTAGGTATATTCATGTATATGTGGGTATTGGTAAATAAATCAGTATTGAACCAACTTACGTCTGTTTCACTACATGGTGACAGCGGGGCGTTATAATTTTATAAATTATAGCATCCGAACGTGTATAAACCGGTGTAATTGCGTTAATAAGTGTATAATCATACGGAAATTTAACGGTATCATGGAACACGCGCGTCCTCCAGCAGAGTTAGCACTTGAAGGTGGTCCGACGGCACGGGCCGAGGCGTGGCGGCAATGGCGGAGACTTTTCGAAGTGTTTCTCAAAGCTTCAGGAGTGAGCAAAGAGCCTAAGGAAGTTCAGGCTAGTTTGTTGGTCAATCTCATCGGTTCAGCCGGCTACGAGGCGTTTACTACGTTTACTTTTGACGATGGTGAAAGTCAAGACGACATCAATTGTGTGTTGAAAAAATTTGAAAAGTACTTCAATGCCAAGCCAAATATCACGGTAAGAAGATTCAAATTTTTTACTCGCAACCAAGAAGAGGGAGAAAACATCGATCAATATGTAACCGCGCTGAGGGTACTAGGTCAACAGTGCGAATTCGGCGACTTGCATGAAAGTCTCTTACGAGATAGGATCGTCTGCGGCATCGTGAACAACACGGTGAGGGATCGACTCCTTCGCACTGAAGACTTAAGCTTGGCAAAGTCAATACACATCTGTCAGGCAGCCGAGATGTCGCGGGAAGAAGGTAGCTGCACACATACCGTGCAAGTGAACGCAGTTCAGGGTAAAAGTAGTAGTCGTGCGGGCAGGCCCTCGACAGGCCGCCGGCGCGGCGCCAGCGGCAGCGGCGCGGGCTCCCGCGGGCCGGCGCGGGCTGAGGCGCGCGCGCCCCGGAGCGCCTGCGCGCGGTGCGGCGCGGGCGGCGGGCGGTGCGCGGGCGACGAGCGGTGCCCGGCGCGCACTGCGTCGTGTTATGTTTGCGATAAAGTGGGACACTTTTCGCGCGTGTGTCAGCAGAAGAAGGTAATTCGTAAGGTTTTAAATCTAAGTGTAAGTGCGGAGAGCAGTGGTAGTGAGGACAGCGGTCGAGACGTCTTTTATGTTAATACTATAGATGGTAACCGTAAACTATGTAAGTCATATAACGAATGGGTTGAAATTATGCAATGTCGAGGAATAAATGTAGTGTTAAAAATAGATACAGGTTCTATGATAAAATGTTATCTCTAAACAGGATTATATGAACGTAGGTTATTCGATTGTGAACCTTAAGCCGTTTACAAAGCGTGTACATTCGTTTACAGGTAATCGATTGCCAATTCTAGGTATTGATGAGTTACCGCTTGTATACGATAACAAGCATTATCTGTTTTCTTTTGTTGTGGCTGATTTAAATTGTCAGAATGTACTCGGTTTGGAAAGCTGCATTGCGTTGGGGTTAATTAATCAAATAAATGCAATAAATATTGAACAATTCTCTGATTTGTTTAAGGGTCTTGGAAAGTTACCTGGAAAATATAGCATTGTAATAGATAAAGGTGTACAGCCCGTTGTTTGCCCTGCTAGAAAAATCCCATTAGGACTTAAGAGTAAATTGATTGATGAATTACGTAGAATGGAAGGGTTAGGTGTGATTAGGAAGGTGACACACCCGACCGATTGGGTTAATGCAATTGTTCTAGTTGCGAAAAAGGATGACAGCATTCGTGTATGTCTAGACCCGCGACCTTTGAACCGTGCGGTCCGGCGCGCGCAGTATACGCTGCCGACTGTACCTGAACTGGCGGCGCGTTTGCGTGGTGCTACGGTGTTTAGTGTACTAGACGCCCGGTGTGGGTTTTGGATGGTCGAAATAGATGATGCCAGCGCTGATCTATGCACGTTCAGCACACCAATAGGTAGGTACCAGTATTTACGCTTACCCTACGGGATCAATTGTGCGCCTGAGGTTTTCCACGCGAAACTTAGACAACACCTAGAAGATCTAGACGGAGTCGAGTCATTCATTGATGACATCATTGTCTGGGGAAGCACAGTACACGAACATGACCGTAGGCTAAAGTGTCTTTTACACCGTGCAAGGGATGTAGGTATTAGGTTCAATCGTGAAAAGTGTAAATTCGGTGTATCGGAAATCACATATCTGGGTCATAAGTTCGATATGAATGGTATGCGACCAGATGACACTAAAATTAAAGCCATTACCGAGATGCCTTATCCAAGTGATAGGAAGGCTCTCGAAAGATTTTTAGGCATGGTTAATTATCTAGCGAAATTTATTCAAAACTATTCTGAGAGTGTGAATGTCTTAAGAACACTTTTAAAAAAGGAGTCGCTGTGGTCATGGGAATCGCAGCATTCTGAGGCTGTTGACAATTTAAAACTTAAGTTGAGCAGCGCACCAGTACTGGCACTTTATAGCGAAAGCATACCGATAGTGGTTTCGGTAGACGCGTCCAGCGTGGCACTGGGCGCGGTGCTGCTGCAGGACGGGCGGCCGGTTGAGTTTGCCTCGCTTACCCTGACCGAGACTCAAACCAGGTACGCTCATATAGAAAAGGAAATGCTGGCCATAGTGTTCGGACTAGAAAGGTTTAGGCAATATGTGTATGGTCGAGCCGACGTCACCGTTCAAACGGACCATAAGCCACTTGAGGCTTTATTCGGTAAACCCTTAGCCTCGATTCCAGCCTGCGGACCAGACTGCAGAGAATGATGCTAAGAGTGCAAGGGTATGATTTTAAAGTAGTATACACTCCGGGTAAATATATGTATATAGCCGACACGTTGTCCCGAGCGCCTCTTAATGAGATGATGCACGACCGAGTGTCTGTCGAAGTCGAAACACAAACATGTTTTTTAATAAAACATATGCCATATAGCGATAAGAAAATTACGGCTATTAGAAAAGAAACCAAAATAGATAGTCAATGTAAGTGGTTAGTTAGGTACATAACTAACGGCTGGCCAAAGCATAAAAGTGATGTTAATGATAAAGTGAATCATTTTTGGCCTTACCGGGAGCAGCTTCATTACGTTGATGGGATTATTTTAAAAGGGGAGCGCGTTTTCATTCCGTGTGCTTTGAGAGATGATATGTTGGCGCGCGTGCACGAGGGACATTTAGGTATCGAGCGCTGGGCGCGAGGTCATGTTCTGGCCGGGGCTGTGCGCGGACGTGGAGCGCCTGGCGCGGCGCTGCCACACGCCCCCGCGCCGGCAGCCTTTGTTGCAGCACACTGTTCCTCCATTACCATGGCACAAACTAGCTTCTGATATATTTCAATACAAAAGAAAAAGTTACATAATATTGGTGGATTATTTTTCTAATTATGTTGAAGTGGGGCAATTAGCAAATATTAATTCTAAAAATGTGATTAATTTCATGAAGGAACAGTTCGCTCGACACGGTATACCTACTGAGTTAGTTACTGATAACGGTCCGGCGTATAGCTCTCAGGAGTTTAATCACTTCATGCGTGATTGGGAAATAGGACACGAGACGTCTTCTCCGCATTACCCCCAGTCTAATGGGAAGAGTGAAAGAACCGTTCAGACCATTAAAAATATGCTAAAGAAATGTATAGATTCCGGTCAGGATTTCTTTATTGCCTTATTGAATTTTAGGGCTACGCCACGAAACGGGTTAGATTCACCTGCACAAATTTTAATGGGTAGACGTTTGAACACAAAGCTACCTATAAGCTCAGAGTTATTATATGAGAAAACCGACAATGATAGAAACTATGAGGCGTTAATGGCTAACAGAGATCGTATTAAAAAACATTACGATAAGTCGGCGACGCCGCTCAAACACCTATCACCTGGTGATAAGGCTACTTTAATCACCAATGGCGCTAGGAAACCAGTTTCAATAGTAGCCCACGCATCTCAACCACGCTCCTATATCGTGGAAGATGAGGTGGGCAGACATTATAGGCGTACCCGTAGCAGGCGTCCGTCACTCGCCCAAACTACGGCGATAAGTACCTACCGCGCGCCTCACCCGCAGGCTGCTAGCGCAGTCGGGGCCGGCCCGCGCTTGCGAGCATACGCGTGACGGCACTTGCGTAGGTATACCTAAACAATATTGTGGCCGATCTTGTGAGATCAGTAGTTACCATTATTTATGTGTGTAGGTACACTAAGTGCCTACTAGAAAAATAAAATTATGAATCGCAGTAATCATTACTGTTGCGTGGACGGATGTAAAAATACACTAAAGAACTCGAAGTTGTCTTTTTTTATATTACCAACAGAGTGTGAAAGCTAAGATTTTACTATTTTTATACGCAGAATATAATCATGTTTACTTAGTAACAAAGCCATTAGGTACTGGTCGCCACTTGACACCTTCGCGTTATAACATACCTAATCGTAGTGAACCTGTGACATGGTTCCGCACTTACCTACAATGGGATAGAGTACTAAAAAATGTTCTGCAACTACTTACTTTGAAACAAATACCTATGCACTTATGTCGTGGTCGTGGTCGTGCACCTTGTTTATTTAATTATAATATTACTTCTAAGTACAGTCAGCGTCAAAAGTCAATTAACGTAAACCTTTCACAACACAATTCGTATGCTTAGTGTCTACCTACCTACTTATTTATGATAGTTCCTTTAAATAGTATTCTGACATCGGCGAACTACGTATAATCAAAACTGAACACGGTACTGTTACAAAATGCGGTAAATAAGTACATGTTCATGTTATTTTGTTACACTAGGTACCTACTTATAACAGGTTACAAAACTGGGTGCACTTTATCATAATGTAGATTTTAACATTTTGTTAAGTTTGTATTCTTGTTACCTATTTGGTTGCACTGCTTACACTATACATTTTTTTTTATAGAGATACTTTTGATAGCAGGCGGTAAGTAGGTACCTACCCATTGATTTTAATTCGTTGTATGATTTTTAAATGGTCACCGCCTGCTATCAAACTCGTTTTATCACAGTGACAAAGTGACAACCCTAACACTCAAGTTGGCGGCGTTGTTTGTTCGGAACAAAGGGCGATACCTACAAAATTTTGTAGGTTATTAAAACGGCGGCTTTCTTCAACATCAAAGGAGTGCAACTTCTGTCCTTATCTATTCTGTGCCCGTAGTCAGTTGGTAGGTCGCTCAGCTGAACCTGTGGCTAGTGTTGACAAGTTTTCAAGGCGAACTGTTAGTTCATCTGGCTTTGTCAACACTGAAACGTCGTTACGCACGAGTGTTCGACGGCGTAAACGATCATCAGTGATGGATCAGCAAAAGGTAGTTTTAGCTCGCGATAGTGACAGTATCTCTTTGCCACAAACCTCTCAGAAGGCTAGTGGCAGTCAATCATTGCCACTAGACGTCAGTGGCAACTTCGACCCTCCAAATGGAAGCAGCAGTGACCAAGCACCGTCGCCACCTGCAGTACCTATCACTAGGTCTGCTGAGAGAACTGCACGAATGCTTAATCAGATGCTTTTAGATATTGACTAAATAAGTATAGTGTACCTACACTTCCCTGCTTAACCCTTCTCGTCTAGGTACTAGTTACTATGTAGGTATATACCTAACATTGTTACACATATAAAACCAAAGCAGCCACGCTTACCCATATCATAATAGGTATTTAATATTAAGACACGAGTGTTTCAGTTAAAGAAAAAAAATAACATTGTTCATAAAAATATAAATATCATTGTTATTATTAAACTATGTGGACCTACTTAAGACTTAGTTTAAACGGTTGATATCCAATCTTTTGTAGATTCTAGTTTATAATGGTTAGAATTTTATTTTGTTTTCTTTGAAGGGAGGAGATGTAGTATATTAAGTCAGCTAAATACCGTCAGGTATATTCATGTATATGTGGGTATTGGTAAATAAATCAGTATTGAACCAACTTACGTGTGTTTCACTACAACATGTGAGCATTTTGTAATTATTATTGACATAAATATTTCTATAACTTTTTCGTATTATTTATGCACTACCTGTAAAATTATTTAGCGAATCGTCAGAGTTCTTAGGGAGATTTTATCTTAAACACAACAAATTATAATAATACAGTGAAAATTTATTAAAATTTATATCGTGATAAAAATGTGTTAAAGTAAATATTTGACGATTTCAAAAAATTTGCATTCATTTTTTGACCATTATATTTTAAGCTGTTTATTAAAGCTAAGCTGCTTATGTTTATTTTACGGGATCCTGCCTTTTCGCCGAAAATTGTTTGGCCGATTATCACTTGCCAACCAACGTTTCGCCTATTTTTCACTTTGACGACTAACGATTGTCAAAATTTTGTATGACAACGTTCCATTTGGTAGAATTATTGTTAAGCTGATTGTAGAATTATTGTAATGACAAAAAACGTTTGGGGCATTTATCTTTTGTCAAATTATTTATTAGGCCAGACAACTTTTAGACGAATAACGTTTCGTCTGTGTAACAGTTCCCTTTCTTACATTGATATAATGTTAAAAAAAACAATTTTACATTTGTAATAAGTATAGCAACAGAAATCTAAGTAGGTTAGGTTAAATTTGCAAATTTAACTCAATTAGATAAACTCAACTCAATTTAACAATTTAGACTCCTGGTGAGACGGTCTGTGACGGACGAGTGGGAGCGGCGGCTGGCCAATCCCACGGCTGGCAGAAGGACCGTCGAGGCGATCCGTCCTGTCCTCAGAGACTGGATGGACCGATCGCGGGGGTCGATAACGTTCCGCATGGCACAGGTCCTTTCGGGGCATGGATGCTTCGGAAGCTACCTGTGCCGGGTGGGACGAGAGCCGACCAGTGGGTGCCACCACTGTGGCGGCGATGATGACACGGCGCAGCACACCCTAGAGGAGTGCCCTGCGTGGGCTGGGGAGCGCCGTGAACTTATCGCCGAAGTGGGGACGGACCTCTCGCTGCCGGCCGTAGTTATATCTATGGTCGACGGCGGCGATGAGGCGTGGGCAGCGGTTCAGACCTTCTGCGAGACGGTTATCTCGCGGAAGGAGGCGGCGGAGAGGGAGAGGGAATGTGACCCACTTTCCCTCCCACAGCGCCGCAAGAGAACCGGGGCTCTGAGGAGGCGGTACCACCAGCTCCTGCCCCCCTAACCGGGCCGGGCAGTAGACGCGGGGGCATCTGCTGCCCTTACATAGGCCTCGAGGCTGAAAGCGCACGTCGTGTCGCGTGTGCCTTGCCTAGGCGGGTGGCAGAAAGACTCCTCTTCTGCCGCACTAGAGACGGGCCTGCCGTCGACCAGTGGCGGGCGACCCACACGACGATGGCAGAAGATGTTGTTCCCGCCATCGTCGATATGTGGTGACGACGGACACCGTGGTGGTTTAGTGGGTAGTCTGGCCTCCTTCGGAGGCTAGGGGTCCTAAACGCAGCCCACCGTCTGCCCCCGTGGGGGGTGAGCGAAGTGCTTAAACGCATTCCACCACGTAAAAAAAAAGGTTAGTATGCTGATAAACAATGCACGAGCCGAGGGAGCGAAGCGAGCGTGCCGCGGCAGCGGCCGGCGAAGTACCGGAACCAAATCGATTTTATTTCACTACACAGGGCATTTAAATATGTTACATAGGTATAAACAACTACATGAATATTACGTTAACTAAAACATTCGCTACTTAAAAGTTGGCATTTTGAAAAGTGTCATCCTAAAAGGAAGACCAAACGTAAAATTGGCAACTGTGAGGTTGGGTAAAAAAACAAAATTATATCACAAGTTGGCAAATGATTATTCTGCGAAATGAAATTCTGCGAAACGTTAGTTGGCAAGTGATAATTGGCTGAATAATTTTCGGCGAGAAGGCAGAGATCCTTATTTTACAAATCGCACTCATTTTATCTATCACCAAAAATAAAATTATTGTGTGTTCAAAGTATACCTTATACAGATAATGATCCAGCTCGTACTTTGCCAAATTTTATCTGATTATTTTGGGTATACTGTGCGCCTGCGTACTAAACACAGCGGTTAGCTGCCACACAAAATACTGCGGGGCGGCAGACGTGTGGACAGACGAGAGCGGGACGTATGAAGTATGCGGGTGAAATCTGATTTTTTTCTAGCTTTATGCGCGCTCTTAAACTTACAACTCACCCAAGACGGCGGCGGCGGCTGGCGGCGTGCGGTATGGTCGCGTTTTCACCGGAGATGAGCTATGTAGCTAAACGATGAAAAGTTTAACAATGAAACTATGTGACTGTTTGAATGAATTTAACAGCATTAAGTATGCTAACCATAAAATCGAATACATAGGGAAAAATAAATCTCGGGCGGGACTCGAACCCGTAGTCTTTCCCTTACAGGGAGAATGCCTTGACCAATTCGGCTACCGGGACACGCCCGATGTGATTCAAATTTCCCTTCTATTTATCCGTTCTTACGGTGACGGTGGAGTAATCTACCGATCTTCTCACGAACCGAAAGTCGAGTTCGAGTCCCGCCCGAGAAGATTTATTTTTCCCTATGTATCCGTTTCCGCTTAGCAAAGCTAAGCGAGTAAGATCTGCTATGAAGATGCGCAGCTTGAGTTATTATTTCTCCTACAAATTTCTAATATTAGAATCTGTTCTCACAGGCATCCACAGCACATATCCACAGCACGTTTCATCCTAAAAAACATAGCTTAGCTGCATTCCTTTCTACCCGTGCCATGCTATGTGGACTAACGAATACGACTGGTGCATATAAAACGCATCCGTAGAACGTAACACAGCGCATCTCCAGTGGAAAGGCAGCCTTCTTCATAATGCTGATCTTATTAAGCCTCATTAATAAGATCAGCATTATACATATAACAACTTCGAATTTGATACCGCTTTATTTGCACACCTCAACAGCCAAATCTTGAACACGACAATCACAGCGTGACTATACCGCACTTTGCACTTGGAGTTGGGATCCCTTCTCTTGGCATAAAATTTTAAGGCTAAAATGTATAGGCACAATGAATTTGGCATACTCTTTTTGGCATAATAATACTACTGCATAATAATCCTTTGGCATAATGCGAATGTTAGCATAATTATCATTTAGTATAATATGTTTTGCCATAAGAAGGAGTTGCATGAATTTTAAAGGCTATTTTTAGGACAGTCACTACACAACCCGACAATTTTTTTTTTCATTTTACCAACTCATTTATACTTATAAATTGTATGCTGATTTTATTTATGAATAAGACAAATATGCTAAATTTGTTATGGATAAAAAAAATGCAAAATATCATTAGTCTAAATTACCATAAGCCAAAATATTTTATGGTTATTTTTTATGTGTTTTTTCTTCTGCACTTTCACTTCTCTTTTTCCAATTTTCTTCCCTTTTCCTTCTTCTTCTTCTGTTCACATTGAACACTTAAACTTAACTGTCCTTTCACCGCTCTGGCAGCCCGTTATATACCTACCCCCTAATTTCGATCGTCTTTTCGATATTCATTTTTTTATTTCTCTAGTCTACAATTAACTAGATGAGTTTAACTATATTTTGATCTTCTTCCAGAATATTAGCAGGATCCGAACCACCGACCATAGGTACCAGTAGGTCGTAGTCTAAACCAGGGCTGTCCAAACTAGATGGGACCCAGGGCCAACAAAAATTACTAAATATATTGATGGGCCGCAAAATATTTAAAAAAGTAAAATATAAAATACGTTTTCATTAATTTGTCTTTTACAATTCTGTCAACATCAACTTCAATATTAGTAGTAGCTAGACGCAGTGCATGTTTAAGTGAAGTATCTGTCAATGAAGACCTGTATTTCTTTTATATACTTCATTGTTGAATATGCACTTTCACAAAGGTAGGTACTGCCCATCATCGAGCCCATTTTTAGCCCGAAATTGGTCACTGCTAGAACCAAGCGTTTCAGTGATTCATTCCTTTGCCGCACCACTAAGACCTGGAATTCCCTGCCAGCTCACGTGTTTCCTTCTTCCTACAGTCTCGGGTCCTTTAAGCGGGGCGTGAAAAGGCATCTAATGAGGCCGTCAAGCTGAGTGCCACCACTGTTAACATGGTAAATGTTTACGATGGTGACCCTCTTTCCGAGACTTTGCCTTTAGCTTAACATCAGGCGAGGTGAAGTCAAATTGACGTGTCCTGTGTAAAAAAAAAAAAAAAACTTTTGAGAAACGTTCATTATGGAGCTTAAAAAATTCAATTTTTGTTTCTTTTCTGCCCTAAGGGGTCTGATTGCAGATCACACAGTTCCAGTTGATAATCAATCTTCACACTCTCAACCTACTAGTTCTAAGACAATCTCTGTAACCATATTCGAAGCAAATAAATTATTGAATTGAATTGAATTGAGATTGTTATGGGATGAGTGAAGAGTCACTCTTAATTTTTTTTTCTCAAAAGCTGCGAAACACTGCTCAAGTTCAACGATCATTTCATCCATGTAATTGAAGTGGTTAAAAAAATTACATTCTTTAAAATTTTTCACCTCTAAATTATGTTCTTTACAACTTGTAAAAAAAGAAAAATCATTTTACTGTAGAGACGTTTTAAAAAATTTCAGTTTACTTCTAAATTATTATTATTATTATAACTCTTTATTGTATGGTACCAGATGTGACATAATTATTACAATTTCTTGAAACATATTAAAAACAAACAAAGTAACATACAATTGGCGGCCTTATCGCACAGGGCAATCTCTTCCAGGCAACCATGGGATGGAGTGAAAGTGTAATTTTTTCTTTTTGTGGTCCATACAAAGTCAATATTCTATCATAGATATTTATAAGGCTATAGATACATGACTTACTATAAATAATATATACTACATGGTTAAATTCATAGTTAAATAGTACATACCTAACGTCAGGCACATGATATATATAATACATATACTTACATAAAATACATTTCCGTACAAGTGGACTATATTGTGGCTTTTGCCTTGCAACTTTAAATTCAATTCGTTCAAATGTTGCGTCACATTAGTTAAAAAGGCAGGATCAGCCAGAAACTGAGGATCTTGCATTTTATTTTGTAATTCGGAAGTGCGTCATTTTTCATTGAATGTGCGGTTTTCTTCATATAACTTCCTCTTTACAGACATGATGAGATTAAAAGCTCAATATACTTAAACACAAAGCCTCCACCTCTGTGGCGTAGCGGTAGTGAACGCGGCCACTACGCAGGAGGCGCGGGAGCGATCCCCGCTCAATGCAAATATTTGTATGCATGAATATGGGTATTTGCATTGATCTGGTCGTGCCTCGGAGAGCACGTTAAGCCGTGGGTCCCGACTGCCATACGAATATCTATGGCTGTCGTTCTGGGTAGTTGGAGCCCTCAAAAATCCAACAACTGGTCTAGCTGCAATGCTTCGATATCGCCTTAGGGTTGTGAAGGTCAGATGGCAATCGATTCACAGAAAATATCAAAGTTCAGCCAAATCCGCAATTAGACTGGTGAAGTGGACCCCAGACTCCATGCCGAAAGTTTCGGTGACTGTGATTAACGCTAAGATGAAGAAGAAGATACTTAAAACAGAGCGCACGCAATAAAAATCTTTCTCGAGTGAATAGGGATGATGTGTGCGGCGTAATCGAATACATACCCAAAATATTTCAAATATTTATACATTGCGGGAAAAATAATTTGCTCATTACTTAATGTATTTGAACAAAGAAGAAAATATTCTGCGGGCAGCAACAATAAAAGCCGCGGGCCGCATGGTTTGGACAGCCCTTGTCTAAACCGTTCAGCCACCTGCTATTTGACATTAAGTTCGAAATTATTCTTCTGATGCTGTGTCATGTTACGTCATATTCGTAACAATATAATATATATAATTACGCCTTTATCCCCGGAGCCTTAGGCAGGGGTGAATTTTATTAACACCCAAATTTCACTAATCAATGTACTCGATCCCACTTAATACTTAGGTGGTGGGCCTACTGCCATATTCCGGGAACTTTTGTGAACTCGAGCGACTCGAGCCTATATCTGAGACTGAGTCTGGGCTGTATACCTGTATTTGTCTAATTTTAAACAGCCGTGTCCCTTGGTTGCCTTGTATGACACCGGGAAGAGATGGGGTGGCCTACATTCTACTCTACAGGGAACCACGCGGCCGTTAGTGAGGCTATAGCTAGGATAAATCTCATACAGATTTGTTTCCAGATGCTCAAAACTTTAAATGTGCTACTGCTCGTGGCAGCAGCTAACGCCATCAACTCAAGAACCGGCATCTTCAGCCTTTTCAATCCAAATCCTAACTTTGATTTAAATAAAACTACGACGATGGCTACTGAGAGAACAACTGACAGTCGTGATCCTTTAAAAATGCTGATGGACCAGTTGAGCGTCCTCAGGAACTATGTCTCGACCACGGATCATACAGTGGCTCAAGACGCAGAAGCAGAAGCCGAAGAACCAATTATACTTGAGTCTATGGTAAATATATACTTTTCGTACCACTTGCTCAAAAAAGTGACATTCTATGCCACAAAAAGCGACCATAACAATTGTCACTTTTAATCTGTTAAAAACAGGGAAAGAAAATTGTACTGAATTTCATTCATCCTCTAAGGCATAGGGGAGAATGTGATTTAAATTTGGAATACTTACCAAAATTTATACTGTGTTTGTAGGTACATCTGTGTTTACATCATACAGTTTGTATATAAAGCATTATACATCTTTTTGAAAAAGGAATACGCATTTATTATGCAGTTATGATGATTAAATAAACATAACATAACATAAACTCACGCCCGTATTCCCCGAAGGGGTAGGCAGAGGTGCTAGCACCCACGTTTCGCCAGTTTATGTTTAGGTCCCAATGTAATAGGTGGCGAGCCTATTGACATTAACCGGGCACTTATAAACCTGCGATAAATACACACATACTTCGAAAAGCATCGAAAAGTCATTGGTGTGTGCCATGGTAAACCTGGGATCGAACCCGAGACCTCGTCTCAGCAGTCCATTACCCATACCACTAGGCTACCGCGGTGTAACGCCGTATGGCCTCGTCGGTTTTCGTAATTTTATTTAATCATCATAACTGTCGGAAAAGCAAAGGCATGAAGATCATACGATCTTCATGCCTTTGCTTTTCCGACAAAAAATATTAGTCTAGGAATTTGCCGCGTTTTTGTTTTCTTCAAATACCTACATAAACGTTAAGTTTATTTTAATTTATTTTTATAAATAAGTTAATGTTCTAAAATGCTTATCTCATATTAATACTGTGTTAATTTTTTCGCTAATGGTACGAAAAGTTGAGTATTTTCCTCGGTGATAAAACTGTCTTAGTCTTGGGTGAACTTAAATCCCTCGCTACAGTCAGGACTCAGGACTCGTCTTAAATCCCTCGCTTAGCTCGTGATTTAAGTTTTTTACACCCGCGCTACGCTCGGGAGTAAACCTCGAGTCCTTCGTTACGCTCGCGATTTAAATCGTCACCCGCGACAGAAGACACTGCTTTATCCCCTTGGTTAATAATCTAATATTACTAGCCTTCTGCTCGCGTGGATATCGGTTTTCACCTTTATTAACCATAAATCCAGTTCTTCTTGACCGATTGTGATCAAACAAACTTAAAATATTAAGTCTTAGCAACAAAAAACAAAAAGAAACTGCATCAAAATCCGTGCAGTAGTTTTTGGGCTCCATACTGCATAGTGAACAAACAGACAAGAATTTTCGTGTTCAGTATCGTTACTAGAACATAACTCAAGCATTTTTTTTTATTTCTTCAATGTACAGACACGTCTACTTTACAAAATTATATAACTAGTATAGATGGATTTTGTACTAATGTTTTAAAATTTAAACGAAACCATGCGTAAGAAAATATAAATAAATATAGTGCAGCAATAAAACCAACTCAAAAGACCGTAAGAAAGCACAAAAGAAAAGACTTGTTTTAAAATTTTAATGAAGCAATGTTTCAAATTTTTACAGCATTTATTATGCTAACTTTTTAAAATACATCGGGAAAAAGAAGAAAACAAGTAGGACTTGAACCCACGACCTTTCCCTTACAGAGGAGAGCTTCCCTACCTGGAAGAGCATTCCCCCTGTAAGGGAAAGGTCGTGTTTTCAAGTCCCACTTGAGTCCTTCTTTATCCGATATATTTCTAATTTCAAATACTTATTCAATTTAGGGCCAAGATATTATTTCATCGACAACCTTTCGCAGTTAGCTATATCTCTAGGAATTCAACTTTCTGTACCTGGAGATTTCTGTATCGATATCTTACACCCCGGTTCTTCGCATAGAAGATACACAGCGACTTGCTGTATCGACGGTGAAAGAATGCCATTTTGGACCATCAAGTGACAGCCTCTGTGGCGTGGCGGTAGTGCACGCGACTGCCACGCAGGAGGCGCGGGTTCGATTCCCGCTCATTGCAAATATTTGTATGCATAAATATGACTATTTGCATTGGTCTGGGTGTTTCTATGTATAATATGTATGTATTTACAAAAAAAAAAGTTATATAAGTATGTTTATCCGCATTCTAGATTCCATAACACAAGCTATAAAAGCTTACCATGGATCTAGATAGCGTTGTGTAGAATGTTAAAAAAAAAAAGAATTCTCCGAATGTTGAATCCCATAAAATTTAATTCCCAACATGTTGAATAATAATTTCCCGAAATGTTAAAGTTCCTTTGGTCACTGACTACGTAACTATAGAATTTACTAATTTCAGGAATGTGTTCTTCCTCCCTTTCCTGCTCAAGGGGCCTATGAAATCTTGAGTGAACCGAACGGAAGGCCCGGTGAAAAGCTACAATCCTTTGTACTCAGAGTGAGTTGTGCTCCAGGGTATTTAATGGCACAGTTAGGTTGTGACAAGGACGGTGGTGCGACTCTGGATGTGTTCTGTATCAACGGGAAATGGTCACAAACCATTCCTAAATGCGTCCGTAAGTACAGTAAAGCCAACGAAACGAGAGAAAAAATGTAAACAAAGTTTCAGCAGTTCCAAACATTTTTATCTGAAAATTCTACTTCAAGCGCACTTCAGACAGGAATGAAATTGCTCCTAAGATGGCGGATCTGATAGTTTAGAACCGCTATGCTGACAGCTTTCCTTTACTATGAAACGCGCAACGACGGCTGTCGCTCGGTCAAAAAAATCGCTGGTTATAGCAACGTAAGTAAGTAATGGTCGCTTTGTTTACGTTTTTTCTCTCGTTTCGTTGGCTTTACTTTAGATTAAGGTTATCTATCCAAATGGCAAAACCATGTCAAGGTTGCTTAACCCAATGGACTTCGATTCTACTACAGCAAAACCACTGCGATACCACGGAAACTGCAAGAAAAAAATAATTTAATTTTGAACTTTAAAACAATTGAGTTAAAGTTCAAAATAAATTGCTTTTTGCATCTCTTTTCATTTAGAATTTTAAAATTAAGCGTATTGAAATAAAGGCTTAAATTTAATGACATTTTTGCAGTTGTTGTGGTTTTACTTAAGTAGAATCGAGGGGTTTACCGAACAGTGAGTGCACCAGGCCACAAACGTGTGATAGTGCAACTGATCAGCCCAATCTTTTTAGGTTTTTGCAAATTAGATCCAGACCCCAGCATTCGTTACATGTGCTCAGGGAAGATTTGCAGCAAGTATGTGGCGCCTGGGACCGTGGTGGACCCCATCTGCAATTTATACTATTCCTCCGAGAGCCTCCAATACATGAAGTGCAGAGCTGGCAGATGGAACTACGTCGCTCGCTGCACACCAGGTGTTTATAACAGATTTTATATACTGACTGTTCTTATCATCATCGTCATACTCCTAATGAGGGAACCCAGTTGCATCCACAGCTATCGTCTTTCTTGAAGCTCAGCGTCCGCTTAAAACATATACACCTGAGTAAGTTGTTACAATTAAGCAAGTCATTATTGTGATATTATTGTTATTATTCTTAAGAACCTTTTCACACTCGAGGGAGCCGTAGTTAGCCCAGGTTCAGCCTGGATGCAAGGCCTCCATGAGTCATCTTCATCATCCACCCTAAGATGTCAATCCTGATTATTCATGTTCATGTTCCTCACGCGATCTTTACGCGTGATTCCGCTCTGCACATCCATTCGTCAGCATTTTCGTCTCCGTGACACGCAGCATCTGCTAGTATCGCTCCAACGGCGATCCTACCTAACCTACCTAACCTAATGATCGTCTTAAAGACCTGCCCCTTCAGCCTAACTAATATTTTAGGATCGCCGATGGGTCATTTTACACTCCAGTAATTGAGAACTGCAGACGATTTGCAGTTTTACGAGTAGATGGTTCCCGACCAGTTGGTTGTGCGATTGAAATTACGTCATACGTCCTAAATCCATACGAAAAATATGATCCTATCAAGAAGGAAACACGTTTTCTGGTATAGGATTCCAAGAATTTATGGTGCGGTGAAGAAAAGAGTCACAGAACCGCTTGGTTCTTAGATTTTTTTTATTTAATTTTTTTTTACAAAAAACATTTACATGCATGACATACATAGCCCCACAAACATGACATGACATACAAAACCGTGTGATCGGTTTGTCTGCAGGATCCAGTCTCCGTACAATTGCTGGCCATACATGTGTTGTTCTGTGTACGAAAGGAATGAGAGGATGGAACTAGTCGAAAGAACTCATCGGAACATTCACCATGGCAGAGACGATAAAAGAATAGACTCCCTTTATTGCGGACGGGTTGCAGTGATATGCGGCTGCAATCCGTCGAAACTTTTAGAAAGATTGTGTTTTTTCAGATTGTGGTCGATTGACGTCATATGGTCTTCAGCTTATAATCGATGGGAAGTCAGCCAAACGAGGGGAGATACCGTGGCATGTGGCTATTTACCGAAACCTGATGACTGAATTCGTGAAGACAGAATTCGAGCAGATCTGCGGTGGATCCCTTATCTCGGACAAACTTGTGATATCTGGTAAGACTATATCTCGTATTAAACATGTCTGAAGGTCTTCTGTGAAACATCCGCATTTGATTTCTACAGATTATGGTGTTGTTTGCAGCCGCTCACTGTTTCTGGTCGGATGTGAGGAAGTTACTTCCCGCACCTAGCTTCGCGGTGGCAGTCGGCAAGCTGCACCGCGCGTGGGACGACGAAAGAGACTTCGATGCGCAGAAGTCTGCCGTAAGTAACTATTCATATTATCTTTAAATAAAGGTAGGACTTTGATGTATAACGTACATGTATGAGAGTGCTATATCCATGGAGGTATCGCGTAGAATCTGAGTGAAGCTTCCGAAGTCAGCCAGCGGAGCTCATCGTATAAACACCTGGGCGGCTGCCATTATATGGTCAAGAGTGTCATTGATTCGGTTACCATTAACGAGTCCCTGGCAATAGCGGGTACTTTCATAGAAACAAGCAAGGAGTCAGGATCTACCACCAGTAAGTATTAGTCATGGGCAAACTTCGACAACGTACTTGGGCTGAGCAAAGTAGTTTTAGATACAAATACTATTTTTCTGGATGTTAAAGTACCATAATTAACGGCATATCGACGCGCACCTTTGAGCTCGTAACTAATTTAATATAATCTATGATTGGTTGATTGGATGATGAGCCAAAGACACCTACATACGTGCGTTTGTGGAGCAACGAGATGTGATACTCCTCCAACACAAAGGGAGGGTCCTCCGGCTAGGCAAGCTGATCACGCCTGGCGGACCACAACCCAACGATTGTCGTTGGAATGTTGTATATTATATTATGGGTAGTATTAAAACGAGTGACTGTAAAATAAAATTTTAATACTCAAAAATAAATAATTTACGTTATAGTACAGTAAGCTTCAGAGAAAAGGAACCCCCCTTGATAATGGTTTTATTCTCAAGGGGGGTTCCTTTTCTCTGAAGCTTACTGTACCTATTACTAAGTGAGCGACTGACTGCGAGTGACGAGAAATCAACAGAACAGCAACTTACAAACATTAATCGATTTTTTTTTATTCGGTCGTTTTATAATTCCCCTTATATTAATGTAACAGCGCAAAAAAACACTTTCGCGATGCAGGATTCGTAGTGACGTAGTGTTTCGGTTAGCTGTCGCTAGCTGGTTCTAGGTACATACAGGATTGCCAGGCACTATTAATAAAAGGTCTCACTTCACACGTACTTTCAATTCAAGTAATTACCAAATATCCCTTTATTTTTTATCCGATATTCTACATTTTATCTTACAGATACAGGAAATAAGAATACCAAATCTGTTCGCTGGTGCGGCAGCACACTTCCAAGAAGATATAGCGGTCTTGATCCTAGCTAGCCCTATCGTTATTAACATGTATACCCGGCCTGTATGTGTCAACTTTGATAACACGTTCGACACATTGCAGCTTCAAGGTGGTAATTATGGAAAGGTATGTAGGTACTACTGATGTCATTGGTAAATTAGATTCGTTACGGCATAGATTTGAGCGATGAGAGGCAGGCGTAGGTGACAAGTCAGGCCCTTGTCCACGGAGGCGTAGCTTCATAGATGCTTCAAAATACGATGTGTTGCTTGTGCAGCCCAGCGTACTGAACACTATCCACGAGGCGTATTGCACGCGTACGTTTTCATAATTTTCATTCATTGGTCGCCATTTTTAAGAGAAGAAACACTTGCGTTCACTCGTTGTACGGCTGGGCGTATAACATGCGGTACGCCAGGCGTCGTGAAGCTTGCATGGGGTCCGGTCGAGTACAGCCTATTCCCAAAATGCCTGAGACGTCAATACGCCTGAAATTCAAATCGTCTTCATGCCAAAACGTCTGAAGCTCAAATCATCAGAGAACTAAATTGGCTGATTTTCGAATAAACTTAATCCCAAAATGATCAAATCCCAAATGGACTGAATCCCAAAATAACCGAATAGCAACATGACTGAATTTGGCAGCCGCGGACATTTCTAATTTATAGTCTGTTCAAGCATTAAGTTTAATTTGAACATACATTTTGATAATATACTACATTTTTGAAGGAATAAGGCATTAGGAATTTCAGGCATAGTGGGAATAAGACATTTTAGGATTCAATCGAATCGGAAGTCATAATGAATTCAGACATCTTGGGAAACAGACGGTTTGACATTCGTTTATAGTGCGATCAGGCATTTTGGTTCACCAAACGTATAATGACGAATACGCGTCTATGAAGCTACGCCTCCGTGAACAGTAGGCCTTTAGAGCCACAACAGGCATTTCAAAAACCCCCGACATTCCCTATCCCCACTATAACCCTCATAACTTTTAAACAGATCAACCGATTTTCATCAAACATGTCTAAGAACATTCGCACATAAGTAACCTTTATAAAAAAAACGAAATTGAAATCGCTTAATCCGTTCGGGAACTATGATGCCATAGACAGACAGACACATCAAACTTGTAACAACGCTCTCTTTGTGTCGGGGGTTAATAATAGCTGTACAATTAGTTATATAATAATAGCTGTACAACTGTAGTATTTGTCACCGATGGCTGAGGCTTGATAGGACGTGGTTCCATCAAGCAGCTTCCACTACCAGCCTGCACTGGTAATACTCAGACGTTTGTCTCTCATGAAAATGGATTTTTTATTATTCTAACTAGTTTGGATACTTTTCACAATTCTTTAAAAAGAGGCTTGGCTAGTGTAACCAAGTTTTGCGGCAACAGCTTCCTTATTAGGGGTTAGATATTAAGGACAGGCTTTATCATAAATCATAGTTAATGGTCTTACTAACAGGGTTGCTGAATCCCAAGCAAAAAGCGAAATCGAAGAGCATAAACAGCAAAGCAGTGTCCGGGTGCAACTGGGATAAGCGCTAGGAGGACGATAAATTCAAAACTGTGTAAATTGTAGCCTAGTGGTATGGGTAATGGACTGCTGAGACAAGGTCTCGGGTTCGATCTCAAGGTTTACAATGGCACACACCAATGACATTTCGGTGCTTTTCGAAGTTATGTGTATATTTATCACAGGTTTATAAGTGCCCGGTTAATGGCAATAGGCTCACCACCTATTAAATTGGGACCTAAACATAAACTGGCGAAATGTGGGTGCTGGCACCTATGCCTACCCCTTCGGGGAATATAGGCGTGAGTTTATGTTATGTTATGTTAAATTGTGTTCTCTGTGGTGTGGCTAAAATGGTTGATAAAACTTCGATAAAAAATAAGCAAGTATGGTGTTCTTGTAGGTAGCTGGATGGGGGCTCACAGCAGCAAATGGAATGGCCTCCGAGGTCCTGAAGACTGTGCGAATGCCATTCATCAGCACTGGTGTGTGTGTGGACACTCTTCCACAATCGTTCAGGCCGTTCGTAACAGGAGATAAATTTTGTGCAGGCTATACTAATGGTTAGTTTACTGAATATTACAAAAAACGAAGTTTATATATTATTAGACTTTACTGATATGAAGTTAAAGTCTTCATTTGAATTACATCTTGCCACATCTACCGAAGGACGGCCGGTGGAGCAAACGAGTGAGTAGAGACCGCGAGAAGGTAAACGGAAGATAGGGCGCCCCCTAGCCGAATAAACTGATGACCTGAAAAAGATAGCTGAGATCGGCAGAAATGGCGCAAATGTGAAGAGGCTTATTTCCAGCAGTGGACTGCAGGGGGCTAATTGATTGATTGTAGAGTGAATGAAAAAAATAATTATCCAATAAAGTTTAAAATTTATTTTTGTGTAGATTAAATTGTTTTATAAGGGTAATTGCTTATCAATAAAATACATTACGATGGCACTATTTGCAATGCCAGTGGTTGATAAAAAATTTTAACATTCTACACAACGCTTTCTAGACCCAGCTTGTGTAGCGGAATCTAGAATGTGGATAAACATACATTAATACTTTTTTCATAAATACATACGTATTATACATAGATTAGCAGAATCGGGTCCTATTTGTAAATGTAATGTTTCATGGCAGGTTTATTGGTGTAACTAAATGGTTTTTTGCAGGGACAGCATTATGTAGAGGAGACAGCGGAGGTGGAATAGCTTTCCCTGAACGCCAGGAGGGGGCGGACCGATATTACCTTCGAGGCATCGTATCCACGGCGCCAGTGCAGGACAACCAACTGTGCAACGATGCAACCTACACCACATTCACTAGGATCGTTAAACATGAGCATATGATTAAAAAGTAGGCGTTATTGTAACTTCTAAACTATAGAACCTTACCTAGCTTACTGTTTTCATCTGCATTGAAAGTCTTTTATGATGAATTAAAAAAATAATGGACCAAGTATTGAACCCTGTGGAACACCCACGAAACTACAGACACCACTTAATGTATATTGTGTCGTTAACACTAACACTCAGAATTAAATTATTTCAGTATTAATTTAAGAACATTGTTCGTTGTACAGTAAAAAGGTATGTTCTAGTCTAGATCAATGTTTGATAGACGCAGTCGAAGGCGTTTGACAGATCTCGAAAAATTGTTTCCTTTCCAGTTATTTGGTGTTACTTTATTGCTAACACTGAGCCTGACGGTTCTGTTGCTTTTAGCAGCCATGGTCAGCGTATTTTAATTCTTTGTTTTGTTCCAAGTGCCCTCGTGGACGTGTCCAGTAATTGCCCGCCAGATATGTTTCAATGTGAAGACTACTCTTGCAAAGATGAGAGATCTGACTGCAGCGAGGTGAGGGTACCATATATCTACTGTCTCTCAAGACATGGTTAATTTGGTTTGTGATTAGACAATATACCTACTTAAAGGTTCAGTGATTTTTGTGTTCCTTTTGATATCCATGCTTAGAAAATCAGAGGTTATGGTATATTTTAAACCTGTTTTCAATTTGCATCTGACTAAATAAATTTCGAGTTTTCGATTAAAAATCCATTCAGGCCCCTTATTCTGAGTGCCAAACCGTTTCGCAATATACGCACGTTCGTAAAAGCTGACACTTTTATGTTGTTCTAATTTTACGCTAGTTTTCTCTTGTATGTTAACAATCGATTGCAATTCATCGTCTTCTCACGTTACGACTTGCGTTTAATACTTGATGTAACTCAGGATAATGCCTCTGAGAGTTTTATTGAACTTTTGTTTTTTGGTTTAAAGGAGCTGACAGTCCCCATGGGTGTTCCACAGGGTAGCATTGTAAAAAAATCTTGTTTTTTACAGAACTGGTAGCACGGCCACATGAATCACAATCTCATGGTCTCACCACTTCAGTATACGAAGAATTAGCGCCGCGCCATAACTGCGTTTGTTGATTGCAATCGGTGTATGTGATCCTGAAGTAGAAACGCTTTCAGAACATTTTTACCAATTAAAAAACTATTTTGTTACACCTTTGGTTTAATTTCATCAAAAACTCTATCAATATAGGAGCCACAGATATAATAGGAAAGTCTGTTGTCTTCAAGAACAGCATTTACATACCTAGTTTATTTGGTGCATTCCACTAGAATCCATACTTCTTTTATAGTGCGCAAATACACACGGCCGGAGCCAGCGTAGGTGGGTAATTTTACTGCCTGCATTTTTAGAGTTTCTTAGCATGAAATCCCTATGTAAAACGTTTTCGTCTTTTCGTCACCCTATTTTTTTTGCGTTTATTCCCAGTAGTTCCTTTGGCAGTTCCTCTGAAGGGATTACTGAGACTTTTTTGTCCCAGTAGTTCCTTCAAATAAATTAAAGGAACTACTGAGACTATAAAGTTCCTTTAGTTCCTTTGGCAGTTCCTTTGAAGGGACTTCTGAGACTTTTTTGTCCCTGAAGTTCCTTCAAATAAACTAAAGGAACTACTGATACTATAATGTTTCTTCAGTTCCTTTGTAAGTTCCTTTAATGGGACTTCTGAGACTTTTTTGTCCCTGTAGTTCCTTCAAATAAAGTAAAGGAACTACTGAGACTGTAAAGTTTCTTTAGTTCCTTTGGCAGTTCCTTTGAAGGGACTTCTGAGACTTTTTTGTCCCTGTAGTTCCTTCAAATAAACTAAAGGAACTACTGAGACTGTAAAGTTTCTTTAGTTCCTTTAGCAGTTCCTTTGAAGGGACTTCTGAGACTTTTTTGTCCCTGTAGTTCCTTCAAATAAACTAAAGGAACTACTGAGACTGTAAAGTTTCTTTAGTTCCTTTAGCAGTTCCTTTGAAGGGACTTCTGAGACTTTTTTGTCCCTGTAGTTCCTTCAAATAAACTAAAGGAACTACTGAGACTGTAAAGTTTCTTTAGTTCCTTTAGCAGTTCCTTTGAAGGGACTTCTGAGACTTTTTTGTCCCTGTAGTTCCTTCAAATAAACTAAAGGAACTACTGAGACTGTAAAGTTTCTTTAGTTCCTTTAGCAGTTCCTTTGAAGGGACTTCTGAGACTTTTTTGTCCCTGTAGTTCCTTCAAATAAACTAAAGGAACTACTGAGACTGTAAAGTTTCTTTAGTTCCTTTAGCAGTTCCTTTGAAGGGACTTCTGAGACTTTTTTGTCCCTGTAGTTCCTTCAAATAAACTAAAGGAACTACTGAGACTGTAAAGTTTCTTTAGTTCCTTTAGCAGTTCCTTTGAAGGGGCTTTGACATTTTTGTTCATATAGTTATAGTTCCTTCAATGAAACTAAAGGAACTATTGGGAATAAACGCCTTTACTTCTATATGTGTATGTGTAAGGACGTAGGGTTGGTGAGACCCATGCGCTTTATGAGTGTATTATTTAGAACATAGAAAACAAAAAGTCTAGAATGACAGAGGAAATTGAAATAAAAAAGTTAAATTAATAAAATTATATTATTACTAGACAGACTCCGTGGCGTAGCGGTAATGAACGCGGCTGTGCAGGAGGTGCGGGTTCGATCCCCGCTCAGTGCAAAGATTTAGATAGACAGGTCGTGCCTCGGAGAGCATGTTAAGCTGTTGGTCCCGGTTGCCATACGTACATCTATGGGAGTCGTTACAGGTAATTGTTGGTAACTTAACGACGCGACGGGCGATGGCGACCTTTACCTTATGCTTAACTCAATATCTACTAAAAAAAGATAACTTTTCTAAAAAATGTGGCACTGACAATTCACCTATACTAAGTTGTAATTGTGCTAACTGAATAAATTCATCTTTTTCTAAATCCATTTTTCGCCGCTTAGTAATATTAACATTAAAAAATAAATAAATAAAATAAAATAAATAAAAATAAATAAAATAAAAAAATAATAATAATAAAATAAATCTGATTGCTGTGACAATGTCAGCAAAAAGATATGCATAAAATGAAGAAAAATGGTAAAATTTCTCGAAAAACTTGACACTGGCGTTTCGCCATTAATGATTTTATAAATTCATTTTACTTAACATTGGCAAATTGCGGCGATTTGCTGCAGAAGCCATTAAGAAGAAGAAGACAGATATGCATACAATCTTTTCTTGTAAACACAGATATTTTAAACTGCATGTAGCCCGCGGTTCCATTTATTTACGTATATTACAATAAAGCCCTATACGGTACGATATTATACACACATCAAAAAAAGTTTGCGATCAGTTTGAAAAACTGAAATCTTTTTTGTTACTGTAGATTATATTATGAATTTTTCTTCTTTTTAGATTCTTTATTTAAAAATAAAGAATTAGAACACAAAGCAATGACACCGTTCAATTGTTTTTTCTTACAAAAAGGCTTTCAGTCCTAGCTTACGCTCATTCAGAAATCTGATTTAGTGAATTATAACCGATTCAAGATATTTTTCGCGGAAAGTAGTGATTGAAAAAATGCCAAGAGGATTATCAGAGTTAAAATAGTAACTTTGAGGGAAGAAGGATACACCACGAGAGTAATAGCACGCAGACTTGCTATATCCAAATCCTGTGTCGTGGCTACGTTGCAGAGGTACCACGGAATGGAGAATTTAGCTGACCGACCCCGCAGCGGTCGCCCAACTGTTTTGACAGCTGCCCAAAAGCGCTATATTAGATTGCTGGCAGCCTGTGATCCCACAATCAACGCCACTAAAATAAAAGCAGAAGTCAGGGCCGCCTCTGGGCTTGAAGTTAGCACGCAGACCGTTCGCAATTGCTTGCACCAGGCTGGATTACGAGCACGGAGGTCATGGCGAGCTCCGCTCAATTCCCGGCAACGTCAACAACGAAGATTGCAGTGGGCTAGACTTCGGCAAAATGAAGAAGGTGAGGAAGAAAACATTTGGCAAAACTGTCTCTTCGTTGACGAATCCCGAATCTCCACTCATCCAGATAAGATAAGATCCGTGTCTGGAGAAGACCAGGCGACCGTGAAAGACAAAAAACTGCCACTGGAACAGTTCAGCAAGGCGGAAAATCGGTGTCTTTTTGGGGTGGCATTATGATTGGAGCTAGAACGCCTTTGATCCCGTATCGGGGCTTCATGACAGCAGACATGTACAAAGCAGTTGCTATTGATGACTGAATCGTCAAACCATTCCGAGTAAACCATGGGCACCAATTTGTACTGGTCGATGATAATGCGCCCGCACATCGAGCTCAACGAGTCAATGCTGCTCTTCAAGAATACGATATCACACGATTATACTGGCCTGCCGGCTCGCCCGAACCTGTATGGAACCGTGAGCCACATCCCCAGACAGTTCCAGAGCTCAGGGAAGTCGTTATTGAAGAATGGGATAGGTTACCCCTGGAAATGCTGGATAACATGATCCTCGGCATGCCCAGGAGGATCTCCGCATGTGTTCGAGCCAGGGGAGGAGTTATTTTATATTGAATTTACACCTTATAATAATAAATTGTAGTTTAAGTTTAATTAAACAGTCTTTTTCTTTCTATAAAATTTCTATCGCAATTGCATTATGATTAATGGCTCAATTTTTTAAAATAAATAATAAAAAATAGTTTTATATTTTAATTTCAAACAGGGTATTCCTATTTAAAGAAAGCATACAACATAGATTTTTTCTTGATAAAGTTAAATTTAAAGAATTCTAGGAGCTTATGCCATTGATCGCAAACTTTTTTTGATGTATGTATATGAGGGACATAGAAATAAAGGAACTTTGTAGTTCCAGAAGTTCCAAAATTTTATTGAAGGATTTATATGGACAAAAAAGTCTCAATAGTTTGTTCAAAGTAACTGCCGAAGGAACTGAAGAAACTTTATAATCTCAGTAGTTCCTTTAGTTTCATTGAAGGAAATATATGGACAAAAATGTCTCAAAAGAACTGCCAAAGGAACTGAAGAAACTTTACAGTGTCAGTAGTTCCTTCAGTTTACTTGAAGGAACTACTGGGTCAAAAAAGTCTCAGTAGTCCCATTAAAGGAACTTACAAAGGAACTGAAGAAACATTATAGTATCAGTAGTTCCTTTAGTTTATTTGAAGGAACTTCAGGGACAAAAAAGTCTCAGAAGTCCCTTCAAAGGAACTGCCAAAGGAACTAAAGGGACTTTATAGTCTCAGTAGTTCCTTTAATTTATTTGAAGGAACTACAGGGACAAAAAAGTATCAGTAGTCCCTTCAAAGGAACTGCCAAAGGAACTACTGGGAATAAAGGCGCTTAAATGAAACCATACTGAAAATACATTTCTCTTAAATACAAAATTTAAAAAAATAAAAATATGCTAGATTTCAATAACGATGGTATGTCCGTGATGCACTTTTAAGCGCATTTACCTCATTAAATCCGTTATGATTGCAAAATTAGTACTTAAATTTAGATTATTATTTTAATATATGAAGCAACCATATTTATTGGTTTCATTACTTCTATTATAATGCAGACTCCCAGACTCGACATAATGGGACTCGACATAAAGGGAACCAACCTTCAAAACAAAAAGATTTTTTGAAATCAGACCAGTAGTTCTTGAGATTTGTGGTGACACGTAAGGCAGCGCCAATTAAAGCGACTAGGCTACATAACATAACGTCACACGCATCTAACGCGAGCGAGTCCGCGAACTTTTCAGAACTTTTACTGTCTGTTAAATCATAACTAGTACTTGGTATTTTTGAATGAAACAAAAACAGGTGTATTTATATATATAAGAGCTATATTATAACAAACTTTCAGTAATTTCGCACACACCATTGTATTATATAGTCCACCAGTTACAAAAGTCGCGCAGCGGGCTATGGAGGTTGAAGCTTTGAACGATAAATACTTTGACTTTGAATATTCGCAACAGGTCATCCGATAAATAACTTAAGTCACCGACACAGCTCGTAGATTAAGCAAGCTGAAGTGGTACTGGGCTGCTCACGTCTGTCAAAGGACCGATGACCGTTCGAGCAAACGAATCCTCCTTGTGAGTTCCTAGGTAAACTGATGACCTAAAAAGTATAGCTGGAGGTGCTGTATCCTCTCGCGATGACCTTCTCGTCGACCCAGTCCCGCAGGTAGGCGACGTGAACGTAGACGCCGGGGAAGCCCTCTTCCCCGCAGCCGATACCCCAAGCCACGATGCCGCTCTGCACGTAGCGGCCTTTGCTGAGCTGAAACGGAATTTAAAACTAGCTTGTAGTTATGGAAGAGCATGGAGAAGCTCGAGAAGGAGCCGCCCCAAGCAGGGCCGGATGAGATTCAGGTCCCTCCCGTCCTGCATAGACCGCAATGCGCGGAGCTGACTCGGCGTGTGAGCTCATGCTCAGGTCTGGGGGGGACAGGTGGAGGCACCTGTCACCCTAACAGAAGCCTCCTCTTATGCGGGGCAAGATCACCACGTCATTCCATACCAAAGGGGGCCGCCGATGGCCCTAGGTCAGCCGAGGAGCGACGAATATGTCAATGGCAACTTCACCTTCGGCAATAAATGACCCAAGGCGGTGTGCAATTTTAGTCAGTTCAAGTCTGACATAACAAACCTCGCTAGGAATCCATTTGGAATTCCGTACTTAAAAATTTAACGAAATGAGAGGAAATTCTCCTCTCCATCACAGCGTCTCACCTCCGTAGGACAGGACAAAGGAGATCCACCGTCTCCTTTGCACGTGTCTTTTCCTTTCTCTCCGCCAGCACACATGAATGATGCATGCAGCTTGAAGTGCCTCCCAAGGCGGGTCTTGCGTAGGGCTGCTTGGCAGGTGTTGCGTTCCACCACTGGGACCTCGATCTGGAATTTGAGGATATTGAGATCATCATCCTTAGTTAGTCTCGGCCGCATACGAGGCCTTCATCTCGGAGTCCGTAGACAGCTTGATATGATGTAGCTTGATATTTTTCGGCTATATTGCGAGTGAGTCTGACCTCCCAGTCTGAGTTGTAGTTAGTGACCAACCACTGACATAGTTGTTCTGGTCTTAGTAGCTTAACACGTTCGTGCTCGGTAATTTTACTCAACACTATACCGAAAATCACTAAAAATTTTCATACTTTTAGAAGCGCTGTTATAACCGTACTGTCGAAACATAATGTACAGTAACCTGCAAAAATGCATGGATAGCTTAAGATCGATAATCCTATGAACTGTCAAACCCCAGTTTATAAAAAAGAAACTAGATGGCGCCAGTGGTTTTACTAGCTATGACCGTATTTAGAGAGCGACATTAATACGGTTGTTATTATTATGCTAACTACCGTTTCATTCTTAATAGTAATATTGTATACCTACCTCCGCAAATATATTTGTCATCTTAATAAAAAAGTAGATAGGTTTATTTTGGCAGTGTATTATATTCGTAACTTGCGGCGGTAGTGCATGCAACTACAAAAATCTAGTAGTATTCTATTTCAACGCAATAATCATGTGCAATGTTAGCCAATAGATGTATCTATGCGATACATCGTGAAACCAAGTTTTAGAGTTTCGAGTTCGAACCCTGCCGAGAGCATTCTCTTTTTGTAATTATATTATGTTGATTCATTTGTGTTTGTATAAATTAATGTAATGAAAATATTGATAATATACAAAAAGAAGTAAAAATGTTGTTTCGTATATTTATTAAACTACTTTGATAGTTTTTTTTTCACATTTGAAAGATAGCGCGGCGCCATCTAGTTAGATTTTATGAACCATTTTTTTTCGTCAACAGATGGCGTTGAATACCGGCGCAAACGATTTAGTATTTGTAATGTCCATGCATTTTTGCAGCTCGCTGTACAAAAATGTCATCCTGAGATCCGTACGGGTATAACCGTTCTACGGCTAGGCCAAAGGCCGTAGTTCATCTTTGTGCAGACTCACACATAGGTATCACCATATCCCCGAGGAGGGCCAGACCGTAAGGGATGGCCCTGGGTCAGCCGGGGTGCGAAGGATATGTCGATTACAACCTCACCTCCGGCCTAACACCACGACCAACAGTCGGCTTGCGGTTTTAGTCGGTTCGAGTCCGACATAACCTCCCCTTCCAGCTCCGGCGGAGGGGATGGTATCCGAGGGGATTTCCGGACGAAAAAAAAAGCATTTTGACAGTACGCTTGTCCATCCGTCACACACAGAATGCCAGTGGAAATGTGTTGTATAAATATCTTATTGAAATTTAACTGCTTAAGCCGTACTGAGCATACGAAGAATTTGAAAACTTACGGCAATAACCGTGCTGTCAATATTAGAAAAGAAAAAAAAAAGGTCTTTAACGAAGAGTGAGCGCACCTAGCCACAAATACTTTATTATTCATGGGTCAAGGTCTAATGTTGAAACAGTCCCGGGTTCTTTAAGCGACGCGTGAAAAGCATCTGATATGAGGCCGTCAAGCAGAAAACCATTATTGTAACATTGTTGGCGTCTGTAACCCTTTTTCCTGAAACTTTGCCTTTATCATCAGGCGACGTGAAGCCATATTGATGTGTCTCAAAAGAGCTTCAATCAATTAGCCATTTCCAGTACTGCTGTATATAGACCTCACCTCAAAAAGCTTACCTTCTTTAAAATAGTCTGGTATAACCCCTCTTTACCAAATTTGTCTTTTCCCCATCCTGTTGCAAAACACCTGGTATCAGCAGGAGTGATATCGTTTGGAGGTGGTAAGCAGACTACTCCTACGTTCGGTGCTAAGTCCACGGGCTTGGCAAGGAATAGAAGAGCTATATCAAAGAACAGGGTTCCTGAAAAAAATAATATAAATGTGAATAATATGTCCGTGTAATCAGAGCAGCTACTCCAAAACTAGCTAGTCCAATAATTTTTGAATGAAATTTTTATAGCATTTAATGCTAACTTTCAAATTCGAAATACATTGGAAATAAGAAGCGTTCAAGTGGTACTTGAACCCACGACCTTTCCCTTACAAGGGGAATGCTCTTCCAACTGAGCTATTCAGCCACACCTGAATCACTTCAAATTTCCCTTCTCTTTATATCCGTCTTTAAGGGTGACGGTGGAGCCATCTACCAACTTTCTTACGATCTGTTGGAACCAATGAATGATTTATCAGCCATTTTTAAACATGTAAGATGACCCTGTAAGGAAAAGGTAGTGGGTTCAAGTCCCACTTGAGCGTTTCTTTTTCCAGATGTAGTCCAATAATATTATTTCTATATAGCCCGGGAAAAATAAAAAAATCAGACCAAAAAATCCGAGTAGTTTTGAAAGTAAGTTCAGTTTTCTCTGAGGTCTCCAAATATACATGTCCTAAATGTCCCCGAGGGTAGGAACGAGCCTGCGGCGGGGGAAGGAGAAAAGGTCCTTTTTTACCCTTTAATTATTATCTCTTTAAAGCTACTTCTACATTTTTAATCTCCTTTAAAAAAATTATAATTATGTATCGACATTTTTCCTATTGAATCTATACTTTAATACTTAATTACGAGTGGTCAAAATGAAAGTTAATAAATAAATTAATATAAGAATACTGGCTGTCCCAGCGAACTTCGTACCGCCAATTTTTTAGATCCCGTTCCCGCTGCACCATTTAAGGGGATGAAAAATAGATGTTGGCCGATTCTCAGACCTACTCAATATGCTCACAAAATTTCATGAGAATCGGTCAAGCCGTTTCGGAGGAGTATGGCAACGAAAACTGTGACACGAGAATTTTATATATTAGATTCGCTAAATCTAAGTTTTACCTTTATGGAAATTCTTATGGCGCTCTATAGAGGCTACATAGCGGTCTTGGTGCAGGTACAATTCCTTGTCAGTCTTTGTGTCCCACTCGCCAGCCCTGACCACGAAGGTGTAGTTGTCGACAATCAGGTGCGCGGCCGTGAGGACCACGCTGGTACTGATCAGAGAGCCACCACCCCTGTACACCTTCACTTTCCGAGATCCTGGATCCTTTAAGTCCGCCTGTTCAAGCCTGGTCATAGGAATAAGAGATATTACATACATAACATAAACTCACGCCTGTATTCCCCAAAGGGGGAGGCAGAGGTGCTAGCACCCACATTTCGCCAGTTTATGTTTGGGTGCCAATCTAATAGGTAGCGAGCCTATTGCCATTAACCGGGCACTTATAAACCTGCGATAAATAAAATACACACATAACTTTGAAAAGCGTCGAAAAGTCATTGGTGTGTGCGATGGTAAACCTGGGATCGAAACCGAGACCTCGTCTCAGCAGTCCATTACCCATACCACTAGGCTACCGCAGATTTCAAAGATATTAAAATATATGAAAAGCACCCCCGTCACAAAAATACCTCCAAAAAGTTGAAAATAAATGGAGTTTTCCTTTTAACTTTTGATATACCTAATAAGATTTTGATTCAACGGTTGACATGTCAGGCAACCAGTTAGGGTCCCTAACTGGTTAAGCACTCCGTTATATTATCTGAACGATTCAAGGTCCCCCGACATGGCAACCGTTGAATCAAAATATTACTAGGTATATGAAAAGTTAGAAGGCAAACTCCATTTATTTTCAACTTTTTGGAGGGGTTTTTGTGACGGGGGTTTTTTAAATTTTCAATTTAATTTTTACTTTTCATTTGAAATATGTTTTCCAACATGTTGTGGCGGTGGCCATCTTGGAACACACACACACACTTATAACATCCCGTCGTTTTTGCGTCGGGGGTTAAATCGGACCTAGTCCACTTCCAGGACCCTGCAAAAGGGACTGATAGCGGGTTCAAGTCCCGGAAGTGCACAGCGAGACGGGGGGGAGTATACGAGTATACTGATACTCGTATACTCCCCCCGTCTCGCTGTGCACAGTGCAGCGGTTACGTTCGTTCTATAATACTTATTGCTTCGAAACTTTCAGAGTGATCTAAGATCCCTTCCGGGACTTGAACCCGCTATCAGTCCCTTTCCAGGGTCCTGGAAGTGGACTAGGTCCGATTTAAAGCCCTGTTCATGTTTATTTCTGTAGCTGCTGGAATGTGAACCAGCACGGGAACGCTAACATTCCAACGAGTGATCCAGTGACTGGACTGACGGCCTTTTGACTCCAGTTCACCTGTATCCAGCACCACTGGAATAGTGTAGACTGCTATTCAAACACTGCATTGAAAGTCTGCTAGTGGAAACGCAGTTTTCTTTGATCATTTATTTTAGTAAAAAATATTAGTGAAAGAATAAAGTGGTCATTCCAGTACAGAGCTTTTTTTTATCGTGCGCAAAATCCCGCCTCGGGTATGTCGGACTCGAACCGAGCAAAACGCACGCCGTCTTGGGTCCTTAGTTGCCGGTGGTGAGATCGCCGGAAGCACTCCGGCAGACCCAGGGCGATCTCTTTCGAGATGGCCCCCTTCGGGTGGTGGGGACCTTAGTGTCCCCATCTAGCCCCGGGTACGGGGAGGCGCACTTTGCGCCGCCGCCGCGGATTCCAGTACAGAGCTGGAATGATTTATTTACTGGATTATTATCCTGGAATAATTTATATCAGACGTTACTCTATAGGAAATTCTCACTATTACCTTCCATGTACAGACATAGACCACTCACCTGAGAATGCCCACCATCCAAGGGAACTCTGCATAGTTGGTCTCGCCATCTTTGGCGCCGGTGATGCTGAAGCCTACCCCCATGGGGTTTCGCAATCCACAACCTTTGGGCTGTTCCTAAAGGAAGAACTTATTTATTTATTTACTTGCACAAACTTACAGCTAAAAAGAGTCAAATAGAAGGCAGATTAAACATCTGCAAGCCAATTACAAGTTTTCACTTCTAGAGTTCTAGTGAGCGTGGTTCCCGACAGAGTAGAACTTGGGCCACCCCATCTCTTCCCACGCGGTGTCGTACAAGGCGACTAAGGGATAGGGCTGTTTAACATCAGACAGATATATACAGCCGAGACTCAGCCTCAGATATAGGATCGAGTCAACAATAGTGCCCGGAATATTATGGCTTTCTTTTTTTTTTTTTTTTTTTCGTGCGGAAATCCCCTCGGATACCCCCCCTGCCGGAGCCGGAAGGGGAGGTTATGTCGGACTCGAACCGACTAAAACCGCACGCCGATTGTGGGTCGTGGTGCTAGGCCGGAGGTGAGGTTGTCAAAAACATATCCCTCGCACCCCGGCTGACCCAGGGCCATCCCTTACGGTCTGGCCCTCCTGAGGAGGGGGGACAACGGTGTCCCCAACTCGCCCCCGGAATGGGGAGGTGCGCTATTCAGCGCGCCGCCGCCGTGGCCTGCTTCTGCTGGGGTGACAGGCGGCTCCACCCGTCACCCCCAGGCCCGCGCTCATGGGGGACGGAGGTCAGTCAGTGCCCTCCGACGCCCGAGTTGCCTGCGCGCGCGGGCGGCGCGATCCGCGAGTCTTTCTCGCTCGCGCCGCCTCTCCCGCTCCGCCGTCTCCTTCACGACCATTACCTGCTCGCTGAAGGAGACGCCGGCCGCCCACGCGTCCGCGCAGCGGACCATTGCTGTGAGCAGGGTGGCGAGGGTGAGAACTCTCACTCCCAGGGCCGCCACTAGCTCCCGCCTCGGTTCAGCCCATGCCGGGCACTCGGTGAGCGTGTGCAGCCCCGTGTCCTCGCTCGCGTCGCAGTGATGGCACTCGGACGTTGGCTCCTTTTCGATCCGACACAGATATCTCCCGAAGCACCCGTGCCCGGTGATAATCTGCGTCAGTCGATACGAGAGGCTGCCATGTGGCCTCTCGAGCCATTCCCCCATGATGGGCCTTACCGCCTCTATGACGGCATGCCCTGCGCGTCGTTGCTCAAGTCGTCGCTCCCACTCCGCCACCATGATCCCGTGGAGCCGGGACCTCTCGGCCCGAATGTCTTCGGGCTCGGGATCGTATCCCCGCTCCCGCGCCTCCTTACGGAACCGATACAGTGCCGCAAGGGATCTCGCTTCCAGGATCCACGGTGGCGATCCGGCTAGGAGACTCGCTGCTTCAAAGGATATCGTGCGGTACCCCCTAATGGCCCTGCAGGCCATCGTCTGCTGCGGCGCATGCAGCAGTTGCACGAACCTGGCCCGCAGGGCGTCCGCCCACACGGGGCACCCGTACAGGGCCATGGACCGCACGACACCCGCGTAGAGTCTCCTGCAGGAGTCCTCTGGGCCCCTCAAGTTGGGCAGCAGCCGCATCAGCGCGTTAGCTGACACCAACAGTTTGGGGCGCAGACTTCGGAAATGCTCTCCGAAGTCCCACCGACCATCGAGTACGAGCCCCAGGTATTTCAACCGGGGCTTGATGTCGATGGGAGTACCTCCTACTGTCAAGCTGGATCCCGGGGGTGGCCTGCGCCGAGGACCATGAAAGAACAAGGCCTCGGATTTGTGCAGAGCCACCTCGAGACCCAGCCGCCGGATCCGATCCACGACTTGAGCAACAGCGGTCGTGGCCCTCTGGGTCGCCTCGCGGTGTGTAGCGCCACTCACCGTCACTAGCGTGTCGTCCGCGTAGCACGTGACGGTGGCACCGAACGCGAGCTCACCGCGAAGCACCCAGTCGTATCCGATGTTCCACAGGAGCGGCCCCAGGACCGATCCCTGTGGGACACCGCACGACATCTCACGCCTACCGACGCCGGTCGCACTTGGGTAGATGACGGCCCTCTCCGTCAGGTACGCCCCGACTATGCGGCGGAGGTAGAGAGGCACATCGTGGTACACGAGCGCCTCCCTGATGCAACTCCAGGGCAAGGTGTTGAACGCGTTGGAGATGTCCAAGGACACCGCCAACATCACCTCGCCCCGGGCAACCGCATCCTCCGCCAGAGTCCTCACGCGCATGATGGCATCCACAGTGGAACGCCACCGGCGGAAGCCGTACTGCGTGTCCGCTAGGTCCGGCCCCACTCTAGAGAGGTGCTCGACGAGGCGCTTGGCAATCACTCTTTCGAAGAGCTTGCCCACCTCGTCGAGCAACACTATGGGCCGGTACCCGGACGGCGCGTCCGCCGGGCGTCCGTCCTTGCGGATGAGGACCAGTTTCCCCGTCTTCCACATCTTCGGAAACTGGCCCCGCTCCAAGCATGCGCTGAGGAACCCTCGCAGTCGGGGTTCGAGACCGTCTTCTCCTAGAGCTAGGACCCACGCACGGCCTGGAATGCCGTCGGGTCCCGGGGCGGTGTTCTTCTTGGCTCTAAGCCGTCGCACCGCCAGCTCTAGTTCTACCCAAGTGACCTCGGGCACGTCGTCGTCAATAACCACGCCGGGCGCATCAGGCGACCGAGGTGGCGGAGTCATCTGCGGCGGAACGTGTTCCGCCCGCGCCGGGAACAGGGATTCCACCACTCCTCCAAGCAGAGCCGGCTCGAGAACCTGGGTCAGGGGAGGGGCCCGGGGGCGCAGCTTTCCTCTTACCAAGCGGTAAGGCCGCCCCCATGGGTCCCGCTCCAGTGTCTCCAGCAGCTCCCTGTAGGAAGCTGCCTTGGACCGCTTGATCTCTGCTCGGAGGGCATTCCTGGCTTCCCTGTATCCCTCTTGCAACTCCGCCACTAGGGGATCTGTGTCTGCGGGGCGGCTACGCCTCCTACGGAGCCTGGCCCACCGGCGGTGCGCGATCACGCAGGCTTGACGCAGCCTCGCGATCTCCGCAGTCCACCAGTAGACCCGGCGCCTCGGACTATAGGCTGGAGCCCTAGACATACCCGCATCGCAAACAACAGTCATGGCCTCCCGGAACCACGCCGCCTCGTCATCGATGTCGTCAGGCCTGTCCGGCACCATGGCCCAGGCCTGCACGGAGGCGGCTTCCAGGAGAGCATCCCTATTCAGTCCCCTAAGCACCCAGCGCGGCTCGCGTGGGGCCGGTGTGACCGGCGCATCACTCTCGGGAGGGGAGACATCAAACCGAACGTATCGGTGATCCGCTAGTGTCTCCACCTCCACGACGACACGCCAGTCCCGCACACGTTGCGACAGCGAAGCGCTCGCGAACGAGAGATCAACGATCGAACTCGCTTCGCGCTCCGCCACCCAGAACGTGGCTTCGGCCCCGCGATTCTGGAGAACCAGACCGAGGGTAGCGGCCCAGCTCTCCAGAGCCCTGCCTCGCGAGTTCGTGTGCCGGGACCCCCAAGCCTCAGACCAGGCATTGAAGTCCCCAAGCACAAGAACCGGGCGAGGGTGACAGGCATTGACGACGTCGGTCAGCCGCTCCAGCGACCGCCGATACTGCCCTATGAGTCGGTGTGATGCCGGCGTGAAGTAGACGGCCACGACCGCAATCTCCCCCACACGCGCCGCTACGATGCCATGCTCCCTTGCGATCACCACAAAGGGAGGGGCACCCGCAGCGGCGTTACGCACCAGTGCCGCCGACCCATCCAGGTCGACCACCCAGGCAGGCCCGGGGGGCCGGTGGGTGTACGGATCGGCGACAGCGGCGACGTGTATGGACCACTGTGCCATGCTCTGGAGCAGAAGTGCCTGAGCATCGACACCGTGGCCCACGTTCGCCTGCAGGATGCGGAGCTGGGGATCCATTATGGAACCATCTCCGCATCCCGCCGCGAACTATTGGCGGAACGCCCGCCTCGTGGCTTCGGCTCCCCTGCGGTGCAGGCCTTGCTGCCAACCCGATGGTCGGCCGGTTTGCCCCCCGCTGCACATCTAAAACAGTGCAGCGGAGCCTCGCAACCACCGGCCCTGTGACCGGGCTGGCCACAGCGGAAGCGAACTATTGGCGGAACGCCCGCCTCGTGGCTTCGGCTCCCCTGCGGTGCAGGCCTTGCTGCCAACCCGATGGTCGGCCGGTTTGCCCCCCGCTGCACATCTAAAACAGTGCAGCGGAGCCTCGCAACCACCGGCCCTGTGACCGGGCTGGCCACAGCGGAAGCAGCGGTCGCCGACCGTCACCTCCGCCGTGCACTGCACCCCCACGTGCCCGACCGACAGGCACCTAAAGCACCTGGCTGGTCGAGCCTGCAGGAGCTGTGCCCGCACCCCAACAACACCGTCCACCACGAGGACCCGCCGATCGGCAGCCTTTTGAGCTGCTGCGATGGGGCAGCCGACAACTGCCGCCCCCTGACCGCGACGGCCGTAGCGAATCGCTCCGACCTTAACCGCCTCCAGGGGGCAACCCCCGGCCTCCGCCACGGTGGCCCGAATCTCCTCGGCCGTGATGGAGTCGTCCAGACCCGAAATACGCAGTTCTGCGCACTTGGTGGGCCTGGACACCCGGACGTCGGCTGCATCCAGCGTCTCCCTTAGCTGGGCCGCTATGGCATCAGCCTGGGGACCGCTGGAAGCACCAGGGACCTGTATGAGGCGGGCACCCGTCCGGGTCTCCGTGACTCGGAGGGGCTTCGCCAGTTTAAGAGACCTCATATCTATGAGGCCTCTGGCCCGCCTCACCAGATCCGGGTATTGCACGCCCCTCTCCGCAGCCTCCGGCGTCATCGTCAGGACGACGGCCGTTGTGCGGGGGACGCGCAACCTCACCGGCGCTCCCTTCGCAGCAGCCTCAGCCTTTCTGGCCTTTTTGGCTGCCTTCCTCTTGGCGTTCCGCTTTCTTCTCGACTCGCCGGCCACCTCCCAGCCCCCTGCCGGTGCGGAGCTTGTGGAGGCGATCGGGGCCGGAGCCGAGGTAGAGGCTGGAGCCAGGGCTGGGGCTGGGGCAGAGGACGTCTTCCCCTTGCCCTTCCCCTTTCCCTTGCCCTTGGGCTGAGCGCCCTGCGCATCAGCGGCAGCGGCAGCGGCCGGAGCAGATGGCACAGCGGATGGGCTGCTGGCCGGCTCCTGCGGGGTCCCCGTCACTGCTGGGCGACCCCTTTTTAATGCTCCGGCATACCCTGTAGGCGACGCCAGGGGCGGGCGGCGGATGGAGTCCATGATGGACTCCAATCCACGCTTTGTCCGCTCCTCGTGCGCCGCCTACCGCGCCTCCTGCGCCGCCTGCGCCGCCTCCAGCCGCCTTTCCATGGCGGCCAGAGCCGCCACGACTGCAGCCAGCGGGTCCGCGGGCTGGGCCGGTATCAGCACCGGTGACTGAGGTCGGACAGGCGCCGGCGGTGGTGACTCCGGCCGCACGGGTGCCTCCAACAGCAGCGGTGACCTCGACCGCACCGGGGACCGCGCCGGAGAAGACGGCCGAGCCGACGGCTTCGGCGCTGCTGGCTGCGCGACCGGCTTCCGCCGCGCCGACCGCGTGACGCGCCCCTCCGGCAGCCCGGCGACGACCTTCTGCAGGTCCGCAAACTCGGCCGCCATCTTGGCCATTTCTTTTCTGTAGTCGGCCGCCTGCCGCTCCGAGGCCTCGATGAGCTCGACCTGCCGTCGGCCCAGCTGAGCCCGCTCGTCTCGCGAGTTCGCCAGCTCCGCTCTGAGCAGGCCGAACTCCTCGACAAGGCGCGTCGTCGCCCGTCTCAGCCGGACTTCCTCCGGCCCCATAGACCCAGCACGGGTCCCTATCACGTCCTCCAGGGCCTGCAGTACCTCCCTAGACGTAGGGTCAGTACGCGGCATGGGCGTGGGCGCCGCCGAGGTGGAGGGACTCGGCGGCGCCACAGCATCTCTCAGGGCCGGGGCCCGAGAGGAGGGCGTTTGGGGGATGGGCCTCTTGCCACCCCGCGTCTTCCCCCGGCCGACCATCGCAACCTTGGGCGGGGGGGAATCCTCACTGCCCTGGTTGTTCTCCTCGTTGGAGGACGAGTCGGTCAAGGTGACTGCGTCCGACTCAGTCCTCGGTGGAGGAGGAACCTTCCTGCCACCGTTCCTCCTCCGTGCAGATTTTCGGGTCTGCAGACCCACCGGGCTGTTCGCCCTGCTCTTCTCGGTGGCGGTGTCGAAATTTTCCGACACCGCCGCAGTTGGTGACGCGACCTCCGCGTCGTGGCGCTGCGCGACCTCCGCGCAGACTGTTTCGCTTGGTAGGGGGGGGTTTTTATGAGAGTAAGAAGATGTCATAAGGTTCCCACGAGCATGAGACGAAAGGTTACACTTCCCGGGTGACGCTCTTTCCGAGAAGCGGGGTACATACTGTGGAGGTCCCCTGGTGTCCACAGGTTTTAAACGACTTCGCTGTCGGGTTTTTAAGACTTTTCCTTGTCGCGGGCCGGCCAATTAAGGCAAGCCCCGCGGCCTCCAGGATACCGGCGTACCGAGTGTGGCTAGCACTCAGATCGTTGTCGATATCTAGGAGGTTACGCGACGCGGGGGAGCAGCCAACTCTCCCAACACCGACGGTGGCACGAGTGCCTGTCAGCCCCTGCGCGAGCAGTGGGCCAACCCGTCCCTAGATCTCACGGAACCCTTGCCTCTCCCCTGTCCCCTCTGAGAGCAGAGGGATACTGGGAGCGACTAGCGGGAACCGGATCTCTCTCCGCGGGCCTTGAAGCCCCGCCACACCACGACCCCGTCTGGGTCGGCTAGCCCTCAAAAGGGCTGTTTAAATGGAAGGAATCCTACGGATCCCTTCCCGCGGGCCTTGCAGGCCCGCCATCCCACGACCCCCTCTGGGTCAGCTAGCCCTCAAAAGGGCTGTTTGAATAGAAGGGATCCTACGGATCCCTTCCCGCGGGCCTTGCAGGCCCGCCATCCCACGACCTCCTCGTACAATGAGGTCGGCCGTTGGGTTATTCGTCAACGGCCAACAGAACTCCCAAGGTGGGAGTCTGTTAGCCGTTGTCCAGGATGCACCAGCCCCTCCGCTTCCGCTCCCCAGGACCGCAGTCCAAAGGGGGAAGAAACGGAAAGGCCAACGTGGAGGTTACCCAACCCGCACCCCTTACCCAACCCGCACCCCTTACCCAACCCGCACCCCTTACCCAACCCGCACCCCAACCCAACCCGCACCCCTTACCCAACCCGCACCCCTTACCCAACCCGCACCCCGGAATATTATGGCAATAGGCTCACCCCCTATTACATGGGACCGACTACAATTATTGGTGAAATGTGGGTGTTAATTCACCTCTGCCTAACCCTCCGGGGATAAAGGCGTGATTATATGTATGTATTTTGGTATACCTAGTTACCTACTTGTAACCAAAGGCTAGCATAAAAATAAATCATACAAGTTCACACAACACAATACTGAAGAGCCGAAACAAAAAACTTAGATTAAGTTTGACATATGCTGCACTATGAGCATTTGAAAAAGTTACGACTTAGAAGTCTTCTTGTTGAGGGCACACTGACTAAGAAGGGATCATGAATGTGAAGAAGGGGTTTAAAGCGAAGTGGCTTGACTGGCACGTTGAGTGGTATTTTCTCCAGGAAGTCGGGGCAGACAATTTTGTTGCCTATGATTTTAACAAGGAAGGTAAAGTTCGCTATTTCGCGTCGATCTATAATGCGGCAAGAGATGAAACCCTACACAATTGAAGATAGGCCTTAGAGTATGGATTTTGTTGACGGTAGCATAAATATTTTATAAAACGTTTTTGTATGATCTCTTTTCTTTTGATTTTATTAGAGTAATACGGGTTCCTGTTATTATTTCTCCAGCTCTCAATCAAAGAATCAAAGAATGAATTTCATTTATTCAGTTTAGGCACATAAAAGAGCATATATTAAACGTCAGAATTTTACATTAATGTCCGGAATCATAAGAACAATAAATACAAGTAAAAAGTAAAATTAAAATTTTCAAAAAACCACGACGTATAAAAAATAATTCATTTTTTTTACTGCAGCGCCCCCTAGTGGTTTTTACCGTAACATCTATCTAAGAACATGCACCAAACCAATAATTGAAAACTGCATCAAAATCGGACTAGTATTTTTGGAGAAAATTGGCAACATTGATTTGCATTAAAATGCTTACTATAGCGCCCTCTGTTGAGTTGTCATAGTAACATCTATCTAAGAACATGCTCCAATTAAAGCCGAACCCATAACTGAACTGGTCGTTTCGGAGAAAAAGGCCCCCAAACGCATATACCGTCCCCGTGCCATTTAAAAATGATTCTGGTTCGGTAGGTTGATTCGACTGAGAACTTTACACTTTGAAAATTTTACAGCATTCATTCAAGTATTTGGGACGAGTTATCGAAAATCAATGTTTAAAAATGATTGTTTTTGGTTTTTCATTCATGGTCATTGGTTCCGATAATTTGTAAAAATATCGGTAGTTGACGCCACCGTCGCCTTAAAGACGGATAAAAATAGAAAGGAAGTTTGAATCACATCGGGCGTGTCTCGGTAGCCGAGTTCGTGAAGGCATTCCCCCTGTAAAAGAAAGATCGCGGGTTCGAGTCCCGCCCGAGAAGTTTCATTTTTCCTATGTATTCGATACGTACCGTCGGTTGTGGTTTTGGTGTAACAGGATTATCTGGTGCCCGCTTGTCGCCATCAACGCAACACGTTTGAAGGTAAGATGTACATTCGTCGTTACCGGCGCTGTAAACAATTTTTTATGTTAAAATCATACGCCTATGAAACGCTTTCGATTTTCTTAAATATCCGGCCTTTTTTTTCCTGCGGATATCCCCGCGGATACCTCCCCTGCCAGAGCCGGAAGGGGAGGTTATGTCGGACTCGAGCCGACTGAGGGTCGTGGTGCTAGGCCGGAGGTGAGGTTGTCATCGACATATCCCTCGCAACCCGGCTGACCCAGAGCCATCCCTTACGGTCTGGCCCTCCTCGGGAGGGGGGACAACAGTGTCCCCGACTCGCCCCCGGAATGGGGAGGCGTGCTTTTCAGTGCACCGCCGCCGATCCGCCCCTAACAAGTGGTAATATGGGCTCGCAGACTAAAATGATTGATCGATTCATGAGTATAATCCATAAATCGCTCCATGAGTTCCTAGCTGGAATTACACCTAGACAGATGCATCTGCGGACGTCATCGACGGAGGCGTCCGCCGACGTGTATAGGGGGTAATTTGTTTATCTGTTGTAGGTATTTATCGTCCGCCAATGCATCCGACACTCATTCGTAGTTGTCGGTGTTTGTGGCACAGATTAAAGGGGTTTCAGCGCGAGCGAGTGCGGTGTTGTCCACACGACGCATCAGTGTCCATCGGGAAGACGTAGGCAGACGCATCCGTCCTTTCGAAACTACACGAATTTGGTCACAGGGCCTCGATTCTGCTAAAGTCAAACCACAGTGTTTTTTTTTTTATATAGGACACGTCAATTTGACTTCACCTCGCCTGATGTTAAGCTAAAGGCAAAGTCTCGGAAAGAGGGTCACCATCGGAAACATGTACCATGTTAACAGTGGTGGCACTCAGCTTGACGGCCTCGTTAGATGCCTTTTCACGCTCCGCTTAAAGGACCAGGGACTGTACGAAGAAGGAAACACGTGAGCTGAGCAGTATTATTACACGGTATTTACTGGACAGGGAAAATTTCCAACGAGCAGCTTTGGGAACGTTGTGATGAAGTCCGGATCGACCAGCAGATCAAACGCCGTAAATGGAGTTACATACCGTGGCAAGGAATCCCCAAGGAAAACGCAAACCTTGTCGTTCAATACAGACCTGGCGGCGGACTATCATTGACGAAGCGAAAGCCATTGGAAAAGCCTGGAGCGAAGTCAAACGCGAGGCTCAAGACCGTACGGGATGGAAACTCACTGTGGACGCCCTCTACCCCAGTTAGGGGCCAAAAGACCTTAAGTCAAGTAAGTCAAGTAAAGAAATAAAGTCTAAAATTTAATGTAATTTTTTAATTTAATCTCGGTTGCTTCCAATACATCGGTATTGGCGGCAATGGGTCGTGCAGGTCAAATGATAGTCGCTTCAGAGAATACATCGAAGTTGTTGTCAGTCAGAACTGTTTTATAAAGACCCACATTTTTTACATAGAACATGCTTTTGTAACACCACGAATTTTCTTTTCAATCGAGAAAAACTGTTTTTGACCCCTTTTTGACCCCGGTATTGACCATGGGCTTTACTATTATAACATGGGTGTATTATCTTAACGATCAGCAATGGCGAATCGTAAAAAAAAACAAAATGGAAAGCCATTGAACAAATCTTACATCAATCAAGTTTGTCGTGCACCGTGCGTCGGTAGGAAGCTGGTAGGAATCGGGTTATGGGTACCATTCGCCTTTGTCGATCAGCAAGGAGTAAACTTCAGTCAAGTGCTTACCGAATGTCAATGATGTCAAGCCCTGCGTCATTTATAGTTTTATTGCTGTTACACAGATAGAAATTCACGCATTCTCCTGCCGTGCCATCATCCAAGGTGCAGTACTCAACGGGTTGTTCTTCTTCTTCTATAGACAATTATTAGTAAATCTATTTAGTGTTATTTTTAAGCTATCGCGGTGTAAACTCATGTTTATTTAAGACCATTCGGGACTTCACGCGATAAAAAAAAATTGGATTACTTTTGCCGACGTTTCGGTAGGTACTGAACCCGTGGTCACAACTTGGTTGGCCGGCGAGGGTCACGCGGTGTGTGCGAAACATTTTTTGTGCGTCTACCCTCCATTACTTTCAGAATGAAAGTAAGGCTGGCGACACACTACACTCACTACGTCAGTTTTGGACAGCACAATGCTATTGGGTTTTAGTGTTTTTATCACTGGATTCCACGTCCGGGATAGTTTGAATCCATCTTCCGTGTTGTAATTTTTATACTTTTTAATTTCAATCGCTTCACGCAACAATTTTTATCGTATGAAGTGCCGAATAGTCATAAATAACCAGAAATCATTTAGGTTAGAAAACAATTATCATCCATTCAAGACGGGATTTGAACCCGTTATCAGTCCCTCGGGGATGCTCTGACCAGCTGAGCAACATTGATATATAGCTAGCTTTTACCCGCGTCTCCGCCTTCGTGGATGTCGGTTATCGCGACCAAACATAGCCTATGTGTTAACCCAGAGTGTCAGCTAACTCCATACCAAATTTTATTGAATTCGCTCCACCCGTTTAGACGTGAAAGAGAAAAAACATCCATCCATATTTCCAAACGTTCGCGTTTATGTTAGAATATTTTGAACACTCGAAATTCTCATGTGCAATTCAGGGCGACATTCACTTTTTCCAATGTAGTAGTGTATATGGATAGAAATAACATGTTATAGTTAATGTTCGCTCTTGAAGATTATCGTAGGTACAAGAAAAATCTTTTTGGACGTTTGAGAAATTTACCTTAAATCTAAAGTAAAGTCGAGAGAAAAAAGGTTAAAAAAGTTTCAGTGGTTCCAAAGATTTCTATTTGAAATTTATTACGTATCACTTCAAGCGCATTGCAGACAGGAATGAAATTGCTCATAAGATGGCGGATCTGGCAGTTTAGAACCGCTCTGTGCTGACAGCTTTCCTGTACCTACCTCGAAACACACAACGATAGCTGTCGCTAGGCCATTGTCGCGTATGTGTGATATGCGCGACAAGGACAGAGAAGATAATCGCTAGTTATCGCAACGTAACTCAGTAATGGTCGCTTTGTTGACCTTTTTTCACTTGTCTCGTTGGCTTTACTTTTAGACGGATTTCGAACAGATTTTTATTGAGAGAATTATTCTTCTAAGGCTTACTTTCAAAGAAATACAGTTGAACTTACCATTGCTGACGGTCTGAAAAAAAAAAACATTTTATATTATAAATATTTGAAAGTAAGTATAGGAATCTAGATTGATATGGGAATTTGATGGTTCGATTTATAATCTTGGACCTAATTAGCGAGATATTAAAGGCCTTGACGTAAGGAAATTGTTTTTTTAATAATCTATACTTTTGAATTATAGAACTAGTCAACCGCAGTAGCACTATCTTCAAAATACATTCAGGGCCCTCGATCCTAATAAAGATACAACCATCTCTTTGGCACTGCGTAGAGATGTGGTATTGCTTTGCATCTTCTATCGCCTATACTACGGGGAGTGCTCCGAGGAATTGTTCGGATTGATCCCCGCCGCCTCTTTCTGCCATCGTTCCATGCGACAGCAGTTCCACACTCACCATCTGGACAGCTGGCGGTCCGCAACTGTGCATTTCTCGAGAAACTTTCTGCCTCGCACAACTGTGGAATGAACTGTCACCAGCGGTATTTCCGAACCAATACGACCTTTAAACCTTCAACAAAAGAGCGTACTCTCTTTTGAAAGGAAGCCAACGCAACTTGTGAATACTCTGATGCTGCGGGTGTCCACGGGCGGCGGCGATCGCTTACCATCGGGCGATCCGTCAGCTCGTTTACCTCCCCCTATTCCATAAAAAAAATTGTGGCAGTCAGCGCAAAAAATGACATTAAATTTTAGACTTTATTTCTAAACTCCAAAATGAAATGAAAAAAGTTTAATTACACTATTCAATTCACTCTGCAAAAAGTCGTTTAATTTTGAACTTTAAGGGGATCGGTTGAAAGTCTATTATTTAATTCAATTTTTTGCCATCGCTACGGCACGACTATGGTTTGGTTTTAGTAGAATCGAGGCCCAAGAAACGTGTACTACGCGTATAGTAATATATTCAATCCAAGACATATGAATTATGTACTATAATCAGGTCCTGTACATATAAATAACGGGACCGACGCGCGACGGCTTATAACCGTCCTCTCCGGGTCTCCGGGGCACAGAGGCGACTGTGGAGGCAACTCAGCTTGGGCGGCTTCTCAATCTAAGGCTGGGTTAGGTACACCATCTTACTTTAATAACAGTGCTGTTAAAGTACCGGGCAGATACAAAATAGGTTGCACCTTTTGACAACAGTTAATATGACGTCAATACTTGACGCTAACCGTAACCGGCCACGGTCGCCGGCTATTGTCATTGTTAACTTTAAATTGGTTATAATCTGTCAAAGAGAAGGTGTCCATATTATAGGTAAGTATAAAACAAAGTAGTTTGATTTAAAATCTCAACTGTTCGACATAAGAACTGACAGCAAATGACAGCTAACGCGTAGTATTACCACAATCAAAAACATACCTATAAGAAATTTGACGTAAATAATGTCTCATTTGACTTGCAAGCCTGATAACTTTAACCTAGCTACTAAATACACTGGTGCAACACATTTAGCAGAAACCGTTAGAGTCATTGTTACTATTAATGTTAAATTTGACGTAAACCTCTTACTTTAGCAGGCAGTATGGTGCAACTAAGCCTAACTGTGATGAACTTCGATGTCTTCCGTGAAGCGACTGCCATCTGAGCTCCTTAACCAATTAGCGATATTTTGGTTGTCTATATGTATTTTTGTATGTACTTACTGTGGTGACCGGCTTCACCGTAGTAGTAGTTACAGGTTGCCGTCGCCCGCCGTCCGTGGGGCAACATGTATCTAGGATCTTCGCGCAGCCTTGATTCCTGCTGGAGAACAAACAGAGTTCCTATACTAATATATATAAAACCGTGAGGTACGAACGCTAAATATCTTTAGTATATGTGAAAAACTAATAGATGGCACTAGTAGTATCATTTTAAGAAATAAAAAGTTAAAACACTTATTTCCACATAATTAAAATCACGTAAATTATTTCAAAACCTTAAACATGATAACGTAAGCATTGACGCATATAAAACTCGTTGGTAATATAATAAATAAAGATTTCGTAACAAAAGTTTTATTTCAGGACACCACCATCTAGCGGCACCGTTCAAGTTGTCTATATACCTATCTAACTATCCAAATTACTGCAGAATCAATAAATAGACGAGAATATTTACGGTTTTATTCAGTCATATTAAATAATGTGTTTAGTGTATTTTATAAATTTTAGATTATTTGTGAACTTTAAAGAGTAGCATCTTTTTACCCGACTGCGCGACGCAAAGGAGGGTAATGTGTTTATCAGTCTATGTATGTATGTATGTTTGTTTCTATGTGGCGTTCTAGAGACCAAATGCGTGGGCCGATTTTGATAATTCTTACGTCAATCGATTCGTCTTAACCTTGCGAGTGTCACTAAAGACATTACAGAAATCAAATTTCACCACAGCAACAACCAGACGCCATATTGTCAAAATGAAAAAAAAAAAGTCGATGAACTATGTCAAGTGGGGTGTCATTGAATAGGTATTTTAAAATCATCGTTAGGTTCCTTTTATCATTTTTTCATTTTAAACAATAGTTTAGGATATATTACGATTTAAAGTTGTTTAACGAAACAATCATTCTCGCTAATTTTCTTACTTATTGATTTAAGTTTTTATTTCAAATATAAACGATATGAAGGAAATTACAAAAAGATATACATGTCATATACCTAATAACTAGAAAGTATAAAATAAAACAAATGATTAAAAAATAAAAAACCCGACTGCCACTGAAATGACCAAAATAAGTTTGATAGCAGGCGGTACCCATTTGCCAATCATAAACCGAAAGAAAATTAATGGGTACCGCCTGCTATCAAACTTATTTTGGTCATTTCAGTGGCAGTCGGGTTTTTTATTTTTTAATCATTTCATCCACATAATATGTCCACCTAGATTTTTCTATATGTCATACAGACAGCAGTCATATTATAAGTATATTATAGTACCCTAAGCAATGATATTTTTATATGTAATATCATTGACCCTAAGTAATTTGCCTAGCTATTTGATCAAATGGCGGACTATCATTCAGGCCGGTAATTAAACGGCTAATTGAGGAAGCCATAACCACTTCGCGAGGCACGGTGTCCAAGCAGTTGGTAGATACTAAAATGTATGGCACCTCATTCACTTGTCCACGGCTTGGCCAATACAAACTGCTTGGATATGTGGCGGGTGACGTGGCCATGGCGGATTAGTGAGGCAGGGGACTTATTAATAATGTGGCGATGTCCAAACCTGACTAAAAAAATAACTCACTGAGTAGACGTGCCGTTAAATTCGCTGCTACTGGTAGTGTCGTTGCACAGGAAGTACGGCAGGCATTCTCCTATGGAGCCGTTCTCCAATGTGCACGAGATGTTTTCCGCGTCGGGGCTCGTTGAGGCTGCGGAGTCAATCGACATATATCTAATAGACATTACGACTCTGATATAATAAGGATATAAGAAGGAGGTTCGGATGCTACCAGGATTAGCGCTATGAAGAAGAAAAAGACTATTAAATAGGAACTTACATAACGTCTAATGTATGCACGCTCTATGGAGCAGAATATGCTGTACCCGCTAGTTTTTAAGACCTACAAATGTAACCATATTCGAGGCAAATAAAGATTTATGATTATGATTATGATTATGTAATAAATAATATAGCAAGGTTGAAAACTAAAAGGCTAACTACTCCGGAAAGAAACTCAACGGGCTTTTTTGTGCATTTACAAACATTTACTTTATCTAAATACAATAATTTACTTGAGTAGCATACATAGCTAATCTAAATAATCGTTGATTTTAATAACCATCATTTAAATAATCTTGGATTTTAATAACCCTTTCGGCACCGTTTACTTATAATTTCATTTTAAAATTTATTTACAAATACAGTTGTAGACTCTTTTACTCGGACCGGGAGTGTATATGTCGGACATTTAATTATGTTGGACATAGGTAAACCAACTCGGCCCGGACCCGACCCTGGTCTGCTTTTGCCAGGGTTTCACCCCTTGGCCCGCGCATCAGCCCTGGATGCCTCTTGCTGACCTACGGCACCTCCGCCTATATTGCGCATTCATACACTCAATCTCTTTTAATGGCCTCTTCAATGGCGATCGGTCTCGGTGGGACATATTCATTATACCTTGATTTACTCCAAGTTTACACGAAGGTCGATGCATCAAGAGGCTTGTGCGTTAAGTACCCTTCAATATTTAATTTTGTCATAACTCGTATACTTAGTATTAATAAATAAATATTGCCACACCATTCCACACAACGTTAGCTTTTGTTATAGAATCTAGAATGCGGATAAACATAGTTAGATACGTATTGTAAATACATACATATTATACATAGAAACACCCTGACCAATACAAATATACATATATTCATGCATACAAATATTTGCACTGAGCGGGGATCGAACCCTCGCCTCGCCACGCCACACAGGCTGTCGTACATTATATTAATTTAATTTTCCTAAAAAAATAACTTGGGGTCAGGGAGGAGGGTGGGGCATACTCCCCACTTGCCTCACCCTCGGTACACCCATGACGCAAGCCTGCATAGGTCACCACTGAATCGTGTGATCAGCAAGATTCTAAAGAATCGTTCTTACCGTTAGTGGTGGTCTGGCTGTGCGCGTACGATGTCACAAGCAGCAGAAATATCGTTTGTAGCAACATCTGCGGAAGAAGACATAGGTTCATACCGGGTATAAGGGGAACGCGATCATGGAATAGGTTCATACGTACATTTGATTTGCTTGACATTCGACCAGGTTAAGCCGGCCGTGGTCACAGGCTAACTGGCTCACTATGTGCGGCGGGCGTGGACTATAAGCATCTACTTTCAATAGGCTTAGGCTCTGCGTTTATGAGTCACAGTACAAGTTCGCTGAGGTCGTTCACCTATCAAGCATTAATTAGTTATGTACAGTCAGCATCAAATCGAGCTTCACTAGTAAAGTACTCAAGACTAATTACACACATCAAAAAAAGTTTGCGATCAATGGCATAAGCTCCTAGAATTCTTTAAATTTAACTTTATCAAGAAAAAATCTATGTTGTATGCTTTCTTTAAATAGGAATACCCTGTTGAAATTAAAATATAAAACTATTTTTTTATTATTTATTTAAAAAAATTGAGCCATTAATCATAATGCAATTGTGATAGAAATTTCATAGAAAGAAAAAGACTATTCAATTAAACTTAAACTACAATTTATTATTAAAAGGTGTAAATTCAATATAAAATAACTCCTCCCCTGGCTCGAACACATGCGGAGATCCTCCTGGGCATGCTGAGGATCATGTTATCCAGCATTTCCTGGGGTAACCTATCCCATTCTTCAATAGCGGCTTCCCTGAGCTCTGGAACTGTCTGGGGATGTGGCTCACGGTTCCATACAGCTCGTTTAAGAGCATCCCACGCGTGCTCTATTGGGTTTAAGTCGGGCGAGCCGGCAGGCCAGTCTAATCGTGTGATATCGTATTCTTGAAGAGCAGCATTGACTCGTTGAGCTCGATGTGCGGGCGCATTATCATCGACCAGTACAAATTGGTGCCCATGGTTTACTCGGAATGGTTTGACGATATCATCAATAGCAACTGCTTTGTACATGCCAGCTGTCATGAAGCTCCGATACGGGATCAAAGGCGTTCTAGCTCCAATCATAATGCCACCCCAAAAAGACACCGATTTTCCGCCTTGCTGAACTGTTTCAGTGGCAGTTCTTTGTCTTTCACGGTCGCCTGGTCTTCTCCAGACACGGACACGTCGGTTATCTGGATGAGTGGAGATTCGGGATTCGTCAGCGAAGAGACAGTTTTGCCAAATGTTTTTTTCCTCACCTTCATCATTTTGCCGAAGTCTAGCCCACTGCAATCTTCGTTGTTGATGTTGCCGGGAATTGAGCGGAGCTCGCCATGACCTCCGTGCTCGTAATCCAGCCTGGTGCAAGCAATTGCGAACGGTCTGCGTGCTAACTTCAAGCCCAGAGGCGGCCCTGACTTCTGCTTTTATTTTAGTGGCGTTGATTGTGGGATCACGGGCTGCCAGCAATCTAATATAGCGCTTTTGGGCAGCTGTCAAAACAGTTGGGCGACCGCTGCGGGGTCGGTCAGCTAAATTCTCCATTCCGTGGTACCTCTGCAACGTAGCCACGACACAGGATTGGGATATAGCAAGTCTGCGTGCTATTACTCTCGTGGTGTATCCTTCTTCCCTCAAAGTTACTATTTTAGCTCGTAAAACCTCTGATAATCCTCTTGGCATTTTTTCAATCACTACTTTCCGCGAAAAATATCTTGAATCGGTTATAATTCACTAAATCAGATTTCTGAATGAGCGTAAGCTAGGACTGAAAGCCTTTTTGTAAGAAAAAACAATTGAACGGTGTCATTGTTTTGTGTTCTAATTCTTTATTTTTAAATAAAGAATCTAAAAAGAAGAAAAAATTATAATATAATCTACAGTAACAAAAAAGATTTCAGTTTTTCCAAGTGATTGCAAACTTTTTTTGATGTGTGTATGTACATTATTTCGTACGAGGCGATTAACGGAAAAATACGCAGACGACTTCACTTCGAGAGAAGGAAAACTTGAAATAAAACCCTGGACCTACCAACTCGTCTGGCCAACGTAAAAACAGTAGGTAAGGACTTCCAACATTGGGAGAGGCCTTTGTCCAGCAGTGGACTGGTATTGAAAAAATTAAGGCTGTTAATACCAAACTGTTTTACTGATTTACATTATAATATTGTCCGAAATTAAAACACACGTCTGGTAGATTCAAATATCAAAATAATCAGTCGACAGGCAGGGGGGAAAATATAAGGTAGTAAGATCATTTTCAGTGACTCATTCCTATGCCCCACCATTAAGAACTGGAACTCCCTGCCAGCTCACGTGTTTCCTTCTTCCTACAGTCCCGGGTCCCTTAAGCGGGGCGTGTAAAGGCATCTGATGAGGCCAAGCTGAGTGCCATCAATGTTTAACATGGTACATGTTTACGATGGCGACCCTCTTTCTGAGACTTTGCCTTTGTCTTTAACATCAGGCGAGGTGAAGTCAAATTGACATGTCCTAAAAAAAAGTTTAGTACTTGCGATAGTGCAGGCGCTACAGGTAGTTGAGTATGCAAAATCTGAGTGACGGCAACTATGACCGGATTCTTATACCTGAGACCCCAAATAATTACAAAACACATCTTGCCGAAAGGTGTGATGGCCCCTTGCCACTCCCTCTCTTCCTCACACTTACTGTATGGGTGCCTTATACACGTTTAGTGTGTTTCTACATCAGACTATTGAAGACCTTACTTTGTTAAGTCGTGTTTTTGTATTTATACATCCATACTAATATTATAAATGCGAAAGTAACTCCGTCTGTCTATCTGTCTATATGTATGTTACGCTTTCACGCCTAAATCATTAAACCGATTTTGATGAAATTTGGTATAGTGGTCTTGTCGTGAAAACCGACATCCACGCGGGCGGAGCTGTGGGCAAAAGCTAGTGTAAAATATTAGTATATTCGTAAATTAAAAAAAATATCATTTTCGTTCCTTTTTTACTTAATAAGAAGCCATCCTCACTTTTACCATTGGAACAAACCATAAATTAATACGGAAATAATCATTAAAATGATTTTTTATCATCGAGTACATGATATTCCCTTTACGAATAAGAGAAGAGGAGTAAAAAAATGGACCAAAAGATTGACCAGCAAGATCTACATTATTATTCTTTGACCTTTTCTTCACTCGAATCCGTTGGCGAAATTCGGTACTCACATTATCCATACTCACTTACCTGTAGCGTCCGGTCTACTAGTCGCCATTCTGGGGGCGAGTCGGGGACATCGTTGTCCCCCCTCCCGAGGAGGGTCAGACCGTAAGGGATGGCCCTGGGTCAGCCGGGGTGCGAGGGATATGTCGAAGACAACCTCACATTACCGCATGAAAAAAACAATAACGTCTACTAGGCAAGATCAAGCCGGTGCTAACTGTACCGTCCTACGACATTATCTATTTCCTTATTACGGTAATGCTTGCGGGAAATACCACGATGTGATAAGTATTGTAACTGTACTTAAAAATTAGAAAATAATTTGACTTATGCAATTAATAAGGTTAGGAGTTAGTTTTTGAATTTTTGTCGCTAATGTCTATAATTTTACTATTTTTAATAGCCCCAGATACATGGCTTGAGTCAACAATAGTGCCCGGAATGCGACAATGGGCTCACCACCTACTACGTGGGACCAATGAAGGGTAAACTGCGGGTGTTTGTTAATTTACCTCTGTCTAAATGTTAAATTTTCACTATGGAAATCACCAAGGATTAAAATAATACTGCTCGTGATAGCGGTAGCCCCCAACGCCGCATTGAGCGATTCTGCTTTTGAATTTCCAGTAAATCTCAATAGATTTCAATAAAATTCGTAAAATGCTGACTTATATGAGCGGAACCACAACAGTTAATTTATTAAACAGATTATAATTTCGTGTAAAAGACGATAAATATTGTAATATGTAGTTACGATTCCAATAAAATGACTTTTTGTGACGTGGAGATCATTTTATTTCTATTCACTTCATTAATGGTACCTATTTAATGTTCTTCGATCATAGGTCAAATTACTTACGTACTTACCTTAGAACTGCCTCAGCATCCGGTCCTGGACTCAGCCTGTAATCCTGGTGTATATAAAGCTCGTTGAAAATGCAGTCAAACCTCTCACAGTCATTGATCCGAGAAACTTCACGTTTAGAGAAGAGTTTCAATCAAGTTTAAATAATAACACATTCCTTGCTGTAGAAAGGAGATTCTTAACCACTTTTAATAGTTAGATATTGTTTTTAAAACACAAAACTGAGGCTTGTTATTGTAATGCGATTTAATACAAGCTTCTGAGGCTATGCCCCGTAAACGGGTTTTGAATTTCTTGTAAGATGTTTCCTCGTCCGAGACAAGGTCGCTACGGCGCGGCGTCTTGACGAGTACTGTGTGCAAAATATTTAAGAAAACTTATATACAGGGTTACCTGGTAAGTCGTGCGAACCCCGTTATGATGTGGTACCATCATTTCTGATAAACTACCTAGGAGCCTCCACTTCCAAACTTAACCGGTAACTGTAATTTTAATGTTCAAAATATCATAAGCAACAAAAATCATAAAAATAAGAAAATTAAAGCTAAAAAGAAACGAAAAAACCGGCCAAGTGCGAGTTGGACTCGCCCATGAAGGGTTCCGTAGCAGCAAGTAGTAGCAAGTAAATGTCAATGGAAGGCGAAAATTGCGGTTTATGACGTATTAAAAAAACTATTTACTAGATCTCGTTCAAACCAATTTTCATAGGTAGTTTGCATAGCAGTGTATATCATATATTTTTTTTAGATTTATCATTCTCTTATTTTAGATGCTAGAGGGGGGGGGGGGGGGACACTCACTATTTTCCACTTTTGAAGTGTCTCTCGCGCAAACTATTCAGTTCAGACTGTAACTTTAGCTTAGCCTTTAGCTTAACATCAGGCGAGGTGAAGTCAAATTGACGTGTCCTGTATAAAAAAAAAAAAAAAAAAAAAAAAAAAAAAAAAGTAACGTATGGAATGAAACACGGACTAACGCTGACTGACAGACGTTTATTGATAATACACACACATAGATATAGACATACAAACACAACACTTTTCCCTCCTGATTACAATAACAATAAAGGTATGCGACATAGGTATATCTAAACTAAAACTGGGAACTATCGTAGGTAATCGTAGGTATAACTAATAGGTAGGTACGTTCAAATGCAGAATCACTTGAAGGAATTTTTATAGCATTAAGTATGCTAACTATACAAAAGTAAAGTCTGTAAGGGAAAGACTGCGGGTTCGAGTCCCGCCCGAGAAGATTCTTTTTCCCTATGTATTCGATTTGTATAGTTAGCATACTTAATGCTATAAAAATTCCTTCAATTGTTTGGGCGCAGTTCATCATCATCATCATCATATCAGCCACACATAGTCCACTGCTGAACATAGGCCTCTCCCATAGACCTCCAGAATGACCGATCTGAAGCAGCCCGCATCCAGCGCTTCCCCGCGACCTTGATGAGGTCGTCCTTCCACCTGGCCGTTGGGCGTCCCACACTACGTTTGCCCATACGCGGTCGCCATTCCAGAACTTTTTTGCTCCATCGGCCATCTGTTCTGTGCGCTATGTGTCCCGCCCACTGCCACTTCAACGAGCTAATCCGCTGGGCTACGTCGGTTACTTTTGTTCTCCTACGGATATCATCATTTCTGACGCGATCACGTAGGGAAATACCGAGCATAGCCCTCTCCATAGCTCGTTGAGCGACTCTGAGCTTTTGTAGGAGACCTATAGTGAGGGAACACGTTTCAGATCCGTAAGTCATCACTGGTAACACACATTGGTTAAAGACTTTCGTCTTTAGGCACTGAGATATGTCGGACGAGAAGACATCTCGTAGCTTCCCGAACGCTGCCCAGCCGAGTCGGATTCGTCGATTTACCTCGTCTTCGAAGCTGGAATTGCCTACCTGGATCAGTTGACCCAAGTAGACGTACTCGTCAACAGCTTCTAAGACTGAGTTCCCAACATGCACCGGTAGAGGCGCTACATGGACATTTGACATAACCTTCGTCTTGTCCATGTTCATCTTAAGGCTCACCTGTTGGGATACTCTATTGAGGTCTTCGAGCATGGTGTTTAAATCTTCCAGCGATTCTGCCATGATGACAATATCATCGGCAAACCGAAGGTGAGTGATATATGGGCGCAGTTATCAACAATCAATGTTTAAAAATGATTGTAACATCATTCATTGATTCCGATAGTTCGTAAGAAAATCGGTAGATGACGCCACGTCGCCTTAAAGACGTATAAGATGGGAAATTTGAATCATATCGGGCGTGTCTCGGTAGCCGAATTGGTCAGGCATTCCCCCTGTAAGGGAAAGACTGCGGGTTCGAGTCCCGCCCGAGAAGATTCTTTTTCCCTATGTATTCGAGCAGAATCAATTATTTTACTTTATTCTTACGAGGTCTCAAAGTCATGTGATGAGGTGACTGTATTTTCTTAAGATCTGGACCTTTGATGGCTTTGATATTGTCAGAGTTGCTTTCCAAACCCATATCCTTGGCACTTGCCTCCGTTGCTATGGTGGTCGTAGGGATACCCTGTGGACTAGACTTAGGTGAACCGCTAAGGTGTGGTAACGATCGAACTTCGTCATTACTTGGAACTAGCAAATCACTATTTTGAAAGTCCCTAACCACTGCCCCCACCTCCACCGGCTGGGTCTCGGGCGACCTGAAATCTGCCATAGAATGTCTAGACTTTCTAACCTCCTGCGATTTAATTATTTGATCTACATGACGCTTCACACAGGAGCTACCATCAGATGGCTTGATTAGATAAGAGACCGGACCGGTCCTGTCTACTACATGTCCTTCTTTCCATTTGAAATCTTTGTTAGAATAATCTCTGAGGAACGCTTTATCCCCTTGACCCAACTGCCGGAGTGAACCATCTCGCGTGACTTCCTGCCTGTGCTGCGCAGCGCGTACGACCCAACTCGTATCAGGACGCACCAGGTCGAGTCGCCCACGCAGTCTACGGCCCAGTAGTGCAACTGATGGCTCCTTTTGGGTGGTGGAATGCTCTGTATTCCTATACGAAAATAGAAATCTTTGTAACGCCTTCTCACAATTATCATTATCTACTACTGCTTTTTTTAGTACTCGCTTAACTAATTTTACTGCGTTCTCAGCAGCGCCATTACTCAACGGATGGTAAGGCGCAACTAATGTACGTTATATCCCATTCCTGGTTTTAAATATATATTATATTCTTCGGAGAAGAAAGGCGGCCCGTTATCGCTAACTATAACCTTGGGCAACCCAAATCGTGAACAATTTTTCATTAAAACCGATATAACTGCCGCGGCTGACGTATTCGGCACAGTTTCGACTTCCAACCACTTAGAATGTGCGTCAAGTAGCACAAAGTAATATTTATTTTTATATGGTCCTAAGAAGTCGACATTGAGCCGCGACCACGGCTCCGCCGGCCAGTCCCAGCTGTGCAGCGGCGCCGCGGGCGGTTGGTCGCGCTGCGAGGCGCACGCGCGGCACTCGCGACACCTACTCTCGATGTCAGTGTCTATGCGCTCCCACCAAATGTAGTTGCGCGCCACTTGTTTCATTTTGACTACTCCTATATGACCACTGTGCAGCTCCTCTAACATTTGGGGGCGTAGTGCTGGGTTAGGAGGCAACTGGCCTCTGGTCCGCGGCCCATATTACACGTAGTGGGAATAATAGAGGACAAGTCGACCGATTACGGGGGCCAGAATACGGGTGCTTCCTCGTGGTCAAACTTTTTAGTCAAACTGATTTGACTATGAGGAATTACGATTCCTCGTGGTCAAACTTATTTAAGGACCCTCCCTGTATAGCTATTTAGTTAAAAATGGGTACAGTCATTCAATAAAGTGTATGTTAATATTTTTTATGCGATATGCGATTAGCTAGAAGTGCAAAACTTTTATTGGGTTTGACGCAGAATGGGCACTTCGCAAAATGGGCACTTCGCAGAATGGGCAATTCGCAAAATGTGCAGTACGCAAAATGAGCACTTTCGAAATATTATGCGGATAATGTAAAATGGTATGGTTTTTTTTTCATAAAGGTGACAGACAAGCGAGTGAAATTTTAAAATATTAATAGGCGCTTCGTAACTTTAAATAAGTATTTAATTAAGTATTCAGCTGACGGCTGTAATTGTTAATATAATTGTTTAAATGTTAATGCATGTGAAAGTACCCTTTAATCAATATACATTTAATTATACACATTTGACCAACTAACATTGTACACCGCTAATGCATGTAATAACATTAAACAATAAATCAATCAATCAATCAATTACTTTATGATCAGGGGATGTGAACTCTCAATTTTTTTTGTCGGGACAAAATAGCGTTTCTTTGTATTTTACAAACAATGGTAAGTATAGAAAGTATGCAATTCCTCATAATAAGATAAGAAATTGCATTTTAGGTTCTATTATATATATATAGAAGCATATTAGTTCCTTTCTATTATTATTTACTGTTAACATCGTAATATATAATAGTTTACGAGTGTAATTAATCCTCATGACTTAATTTGTATATAGCACAAAAGGTTCAATTTTTTTATAATATAAACGAAAATACTGAAACATTATTTTTATTTCCATACTATTTTACATTACCTGGATAATATCTCAAAAGTGCACACTCTGCGAATTGCCCATTCTGCAAAGTGCCCACTCTGCGAAGTGCACCAAATACGAAATGCACGAGTGCACCTTTTGCGAAGTACACATTCTGCGTCAAACCCCTTTTAGTGCGCTGCAGACTCGTGGTCACACCAGCTTGTTACACTGGTGTGACCAACAGGAATTTATTTTACTCGTGGTCACACCGCCAATAATTAAATACAACACCTTTTATCATGACTTGACATTATCAACTAGTGCTGTTTAATCGACGACAGACTCTGTGGCGTAACGGTAGTGAACGCAGCCGCTACGCAGGAGGTGCGATTTCCATTCCCGTGTTCCGTGTTGATTCAGTGTTAGTAACACTATTTTATTCTCAAGAACCGCTGTTTGCCTTTTAACTTTAACGGTTGCCATGTCGGGGGACCTTGAATTGTTCCGATAATATAACGGAGTGCTTAACCAATTAGGGTCCCCCGACATGGCAACCGTTAAAGTTAAAAGGCAAACTCCTTTTAGTTTCAACTTTTTGGAAGTGTTTTTTGTGACGGGGGTTTTTTTTTATTTCACTTGGGTGGTAGCGTAGGCAGAGAAAAACGTAGTTTATTATAAATACTTTCACAAGAAGTACTAGGCACACAGAAAGGCTGGTTGCGGGATTATTATTTCTGTGAACCTGGTACTGTTAACATGGACTACTGGGCTCACAGAAACGTCGGTCGTCGTAGTACTTCATGCATGAAGCACCAGGCTCACAAAAACACACATCCCGCAAACGACGTTTCTGCGAGCCTAGTAATCGATGCTTAAAGTACCAGGCTCACAGAAATGTTTATTCCGTGACGATCCGCGATCATGACCCACAGGAACTTATTACCAGTATGGAAAGTATCCTATAACCGTTTCCTAGTACTACGCTACATCCCTACTAATTTTCAGCCAAATCGGTACAGCCGCTCTTGAGAATAAAATAGTGTTACTAACACTGAATCAACACGGAACACGGGAATGGAAATCGCGCCTCCTGCGTAACGGCTGCGTTCACTACCGTTACGCCACAGAGTCTGTCGTCGATTAAACAGCACTAGTTGATAATGTCAAGTCATGATAAAAGGTGTTGTATTTAATTATTGGCGGTGTGACCACGAGTGAAATAAATTCCTTTTGGTCACACCAGTGTAACAAGCTGGTGTGACCACGAGTCTGCAGCGGGTTTTAGTGTGCCCCATGTAGTGTAAAAACGATCTGTTTGTTTAAAATGAAGATAATTATAATTTTTTATTTAAAATTATCTTCATTAATATTAACATAACATAACATCATAACATAAACTCACGCCTGTATTCCCCGAAGGGGTAGGCAGAGGTGCTAGCACCCACATTTCGCCAGTTTATGTTTGGGTCCCAATGTAATAGGTGGCGAGCCTATTGCCATTATCCGGGCACTTATAAACCTGCGATAAATACACACATAACTTCGAAAAGCATCGAAAAGTCATTGGTGTGTGCCATGGTAAACCTGGGATCGAACCCGAGACCTCGTCTCAGCAGTCCATTATGGGAGCATAACGGCCGGACCCTTACTAGGCTACCGCAGAGATTATTATTAATTAAGATTATATTATATATAGGAAAGAAATCGCCGCACTTGACGTTTATATTGGTTATCTTTGACTGTACATACATAAACTGCGTGCATACAGGATGATAAAAAGGTGCAATGTCAATGAATGGTTGACCACGAGGAAACGTAATTCCTCATAGTCAAACCAGTTTGACCAAAAAGTTTGACTACGAGGAAGCACCCAGGTTCCATCGGAAATTTTTTTTGTAGTTAAATCGACCCATTGATTTTATTAAATTAAAATTTTAAAAAATGGGTCGATTAATAAAATAACAATTGTTCACGGAAAATATCGAATTGCAGCTGCGTCGCCTCTTGTATTGGATGAGGCGGACCCTGGATTAACGGGATTAAGTATAGTTATAATGTCGTTAATAAAATGAATAGCGAATATGACAATAAATAAAACATAAAGGTAGCTTTAAAGTAATTTAATTATATGCAAGAGACATTGGAAAAAAAGAACACACTACGGCACAATATTTACAAGTAGGTATATTTAAAACTTTCAACTGTGCGACCATATTTCTCAAATAACGTAAAAATAATATTATATTTCAGATTACCAGCCTCAAGTTTAACAATTAAACTTTGAAATGTCGTGCCGTATGATAATTACCGTGATTTCCGTGTCGTGTCGTGATGCGACACGGCAAACGGTAGGTATTTGGTGCCGGACTTCTAGTACAGCGATCCTAATTCTATAGTAATATATCAGTAGTAGTTAGCTCCTAATTTTAAGTTACTAAATGCTATTGATGCTCCCAGGGGAATTTGTTGCCATGAGGCGTATTCTGGTGGTCAATGGATCCCGCCACGACATAGTTTCGTCTGCATTTTCAGACACAGATTCATCTGAGGACAAGGATTATTTTGTAACTATTCTCCGCGCGCCGAATGATGATCCCTATGACGTTTCAACTGACAGTTGTATTAGTTATGCGAAACAATTTCGATAAAATACTGTTTTTTCAGGCAAATGTCATGTCATTCAGCCAGGTCATTCAACATAATAAGCAATATTTATTTATTTTGAAAAAAAGACTACGCGCATTGATGGACATAAAACACTAGATAAAAAAGTAACAGCCTTATTATATTTTATTTTACTATACTTTAATTTTTATTCAAATTGCATAATTTAAAAAATTTAAAATTCTTTTTGAATTGAATTTTAAAGAATTCATAATTAGCTGGCAATTATGGATTACATGGAAAAGTATTTAAATGGAGGCCATAGACCTACCGTATTTTTTTAATTCAGTCATGTCATGTCTTGTCAGTCTGTTTTGTCTTCTTGTCACACCGCATCACATCGCGTCATACGAGTGCTCTAACGCCTTGTATGCGCCACGTCTTTCTTTGTTAGCTGAGTTTTGTTTCTGTTTTCGCTGTTTTGTGTTATTTGTTGATTTTCTGTTACCTGTTTGTTGATTTTCGGTTTTGCAAAATGCCGAAAAGACAGCGGAAAACTGTTCTCAACAGTGAAGTTCGCGAGTTTGTAGTTCGTTTGCGAGACTATTTTGCTCGTGAACAACAAAATGGCGGACCCTTGTTACCGCTTGACAATGTTCGCGATCGTGTAGCCAATGCTCTAGGAATCGGAAAGGCTACTGTTTCTCGAATAACAAACGAAAAATTTGGGGAGTCGTCCATGGAGGACAATAAACTATTAACACCAAAGAAAAAGAAAAGGTTATGTCATATAACAGAACCTGATGAATTTGATTTAGATGCTATACGCAATCATATTTATGGTTACTACCTACGAGGTGAACTACCGACCTGCCAGAAGTTATTATCTTCATTAAAAGCTGCAGAACTCTTCAAAGGCGGTGCTACTTCTCTTAGAATTGTTTTGAAAAAATGTGGATTCCGCTATAAAAAATGTGACAAGAGAAAAAGGGTTATTCCCGTCCGCTCCACGATTTTGTTCCCAAGCGCTCCAAGACTAAAATTAAATATTATTCGAAAAACATTGGAAAAAATGAAATGCTCAAGCGAGACTCGAACTCACGACATTTCGCTTACAGGGCGACTGCTCTGCCAACTGAGCTATTGAGCACCACTTGAATCATTCCAAATGTTCCTTCTCTTTATATCCGTCTATAAGGGCGACGGTGCAGCCATCTACCAACATTCTTACGAACTGTTGGAAACAATGAATGATTTTTCAACCATTTTTAAACATTGAATTTTGATGACTGCGCCCAAATATTTGAATGAATTTTTTTATAGCATTTATTATGCTAACTGTTAAGTTCGAAAAACATTGGAAAAAATGAAATGCTCAAGCGAGACTCGAACTCACGACATTTCGCTTACAGGGCGACTGCTCTGCCAACTGAGCTATTGAGCACCACTTGAATCATTCCAAATTTTCCTTCTCTTTATATCCGTCTATAAGGGCGACGGTGCAGCCATCTACCAACATTCTTACGAACTGTTGGAAACAATGAATGATTTTTCAACCATTTTTAAACATTGAATTTTGATGACTGCGCCCAAATATTTGAATGAATTTTTTATAGCATTTATTATGCTAACTGTTAAGTTCGAAAAACATTGGAAAAAATGAAATGCTCAAGCGAGACTCGAACTCACGACATTTCGCTTACAGGGCGACTGCTCTGCCAACTGAGCTATTGAGCACCACTTGAATCATTCCAAATTTTCCTTCTCTTTATATCCGTCTATAAGGGCGTCGTGCTATAAAAAAATCATTCAAATATTTGGGCGCAGTCATCAAAATTCAATGTTTAAAAATGGTTGAAAAATCATTCATTGTTTCCAACAGTTCGTAAGAATGTTGGTAGATGGCTGCACCGTCGCCCTTATAGACGGATATAAAGAGAAGGAAAATTTGGAATGATTCAAGTGGTGCTCAATAGCTCAGTTGGCAGAGCAGTCGCCCTGTAAGCGAAATGTCGTGAGTTCGAGTCTCGCTTGAGCATTTCATTTTTTCCAATGTTTTTCGAACTTAACAGTTAGCATAATAAATGCTATAAAAAAATCATTCAAATATTTGGGCGCAGTCATCAAAATTCAATGTTTAAAAATGGTTGAAAAATCATTCATTGTTTCCAACAGTTCGTAAGAATGTTGGTAGATGGCTGCACCGTCGCCCTTATAGACGGATATAAAGAGAAGGAAAATTTGGAATGATTCAAGTGGTGCTCAATAGCTCAGTTGGCAGAGCAGTTGCCCTGTAAGCGAAATGTCGTGAGTTCGAGTCTCGCTTGAGCATTTCATTTTTTCCAATGTTTTTCGAACTTAACAGTTAGCATAATAAATGCTATAAAAAATTCATTCAAATATTTGGGCGCAGTCATCAAAATTCAATGTTTAAAAATGGTTGAAAAATCATTCATTGTTTCCAACAGTTCGTAAGAATGTTGGTAGATGGCTGCACCGTCGCCCTTATAGACGGATATAAAGAGAAGGAAAATTTGGAATGATTCAAGTGGTGCTCAATAGCTCAGTTGGCAGAGCAGTCGCCCTGTAAGCGAAATGTCGTGAGTTCGAGTCTCGCTTGAGCATTTCATTTTTTCCAATGTTTTTCGAACTTAACAGTTAGCATAATAAATGCTATAAAAAATTCATTCAAATATTTGGGCGCAGTCATCAAAATTCAATGTTTAAAAATGGTTGAAAAATCATTCATTGTTTCCAACAGTTCGTAAGAATGTTGGTAGATGGCTGCACCGTCGCCCTTATAGACGGATATAAAGAGAAGGAAAATTTGGAATGATTCAAGTGGTGCTCAATAGCTCAGTTGGCAGAGCAGTCGCCCTGTAAGCGAAATGTCGTGAGTTCGAGTCTCGCTTGAGCATTTCATTTTTTCCAATGTTTTTCGAACTTAACAGTTAGCATAATAAATGCTATAAAAAATTCATTCAAATATTTGGGCGCAGTCATCAAAATTCAATGTTTAAAAATGGTTGAAAAATCATTCATTGTTTCCAACAGTTCGTAAGAATGTTGGTAGATGGCTGCACCGTCGCCCTTATAGACGGATATAAAGAGAAGGAAAATTTGGAATGATTCAAGTGGTGCTCAATAGCTCAGTTGGCAGAGCAGTCGCCCTGTAAGCGAAATGTCGTGAGTTCGAGTCTCGCTTGAGCATTTCATTTTTTCCAATGTTTTTCGAACTTAACAGTTAGCATAATAAATGCTATAAAAAAATTCATTCAAATATTTGGGCGCAGTCATCAAAATTCAATGTTTAAAAATGGTTGAAAAATCATTCATTGTTTCCAACAGTTCGTAAGAAAGTTGGTAGATGGCTGCACCGTCGCCCTTATAGACGGATATAAAGAGAAGGAAAATTTGGAATGATTCAAGTGGTGCTCAATAGCTCAGTTGGCAGAGCAGTTGCCCTGTAAGCGAAATGTCGTGAGTTCGAGTCTCGCTTGAGCATTTCATTTTTTCCAATGTTTATCGAACTTAACAGTTAGCATAATAAATGCTTTAAAAAATTCATTCAAATATTTGGGCGCAGTCATCAAAATTCAATGTTTAAAAATGGTTGAAAAATCATTCATTGTTTCCAACAGTTCGTAAGAATGTTGGTAGATGGCTGCACCGTCGCCCTTATAGACGGATATAAAGAGAAGGAAAATTTGGAATGATTCAAGTGGTGCTCAATAGCTCAGTTGGCAGAGCAGTCGCCCTGTAAGCGAAATGTCGTGAGTTCGAGTCTCGCTTGAGCATTTCATTTTTTCCAATGTTTTTCGAACTTAACAGTTAGCATAATAAATGCTATAAAAAATTCATTTAAATATTATTATTATTTTATAAAATCGTTCCCAAGAGCTCCAAAAACTTATTTATGCCTTTTATTTCAAAACTTCTTATCTCTATACATCAATTCCCAGTAGCTCCAAATTATACTACTTTAATTAAAAAAAGACTCATATAATACTGTGTTCCCAACAGCTCCAAAACAAAGTGTATGGTTAGCAGAATTAAAACATTTAATACTATGATACGACAATAGGAAGTCAATAGATTAACAGGATATAGTGTCTATTAGCCAAGTCTTGAGTTAGGTATGAATTCGGTATTCAAGGGGTTTTACAGAGAAAGTAATGTTAGCACTGAAGTTATAATAACATCACTGGGCTGTTTGACATCAGACAGATATATAATATACAGCTATTTCAGCCTCAGATTCATGACTCGAGTGTGCATGTAATACGACAATATGCTTACCCCCTATCACGTGGGACTGACTAGGTAATATATTGTTTAATGAAATGTGGGTGTTAATGCTTTTATTTCTATTTTACTATTAGATTTTGTCACTAGCTATTGCCCGCGACTTCGTGCGCGTTAAGTTTCGAATAGCTCAGACTCATCATTATTTATGGTGGAAGATTTTCATCCCAACTGGAATGGAAGTAGTTGAAATACTGGAAATAGTGAATTTTACACAAAGAAAACATTCCTTTATTTAAAAAAAGAAAAAAAACTGTTTTCAATTATTTTTCTTGACATCTTCCACCCTGTATTTTTCAATTACAAATTATGAAGACAGTTTTTTTTGAGTGACTGACTAATGTATACAGGGCTAAACTACTGAAAACTACGAAAAGAGACAGACTTCTTCTATAGGCTTGGCAAATACTGCGGAAGGATTTTGAAAAATTCAATATTTTGCTGACAAAATCATTATCAAGTATGTGGATAAACATTGCTAAATGTGGACTTAGCAATGTTCATCAGTTATAATGATTTAAATATTCTTCTTCCTTCTTCCTAAATTCTTAAAACATGCTTCTACAACTTACGAACTGAACAAATCCATACTAATATCACAGTATAACGAGTGATCTTACAGTAGTTCATCGCGTTTGATGTTTGCGGAAATGCCGCCTTTTGCAGTTTTGTCAGGGTTGCCACTTCAGTTTTTATTTATATTTATTTTTCTGTAATATTATTTAAAACTCCTATTTGGTCTCTTTTGTTCTGTTAAGGCACATAAACTCATGCTAAAACAAATAACTAGCTGATGCCCGCTGCTCCGCTCGCATGGATGTCGGCTATTGCGACTTTTGTTTATATCTCCGGTTCTACTCAACCAATTATGATCAAACAAACGTAATATTTTGAGTCAGAGTTTTTGAATTTGGATTTGGGTTTCGATTTCGGTTTGGATTTGGATTTGAATGTTGATTCGGGTTCGGGTTCGGATTCGGATTTGAATTTGAGTTAATTAAACCGGGATCGCTAAATTAATGATATATTTGAATGAATTTTTTTTTTTTTTTTTTTATAGCATTTATTATGCTAACTGTTAAGTTCGAAAAACATTGGAAAAAATGAAATGCTCAAGTGAGACTCGAACTCACGACCTTTCGCTTACAGGGCGACTGCTCTGCCAACTGAGCCATTGAGCACCACTTGAATCATTCCAAATTTTCCTTCTCTTTATATCCGTCTATAAGGGCGACGGTGCAGCCATCTACCAACATTCTTACGAACTGTTGGAAACAATGAATGATTTTTCAACCATTTTTAAACATTGAATTTTGATGACTGCGCCCAAATATTTGAATGAATTTTTTTTTTTTTTTTTTTATAGCATTTATTATGCTAACTGTTAAGTTCGAAAAACATTGGAAAAAATGAAATGCTCAAGTGAGACTCGAACTCACGACCTTTCGCTTACAGGGCGACTGCTCTGCCAACTGAGCCATTGAGCACCACTTGAATCATTCCAAATTTTCCTTCTCTTTATATCCGTCTATAAGGGCGACGGTGCAGCCATCTACCAACATTCTTACGAACTGTTGGAAACAATGAATGATTTTTCAACCATTTTTAAACATTGAATTTTGATGACTGCGCCCAAATATTTGAATGAATTTTTTTTTTTTTTTATAGCATTTATTATGCTAACTGTTAAGTTCGAAAAACATTGGAAAAAATGAAATGCTCAAGTGAGACTCGAACTCACGACCTTTCGCTTACAGGGCGACTGCTCTGCCAACTGAGCCATTGAGCACCACTTGAATCATTCCAAATTTTCCTTCTCTTTATATCCGTCTATAAGGGCGACGGTGCAGCCATCTACCAACATTCTTACGAACTTTGTTGTTTGTGTTTCCAACATTGTTTCCAACAGTTCGTAAGAATGTTGGTAGATGGCTGCACCGTGGCCCTTATAGACGGATATAAAGAGAAGGAAAATTTGGAATGATTCAAGTGGTGCTCAATGGCTCAGTTGGCAGAGCAGTCGCCCTGTAAGCGAAAGGTCGTGAGTTCGAGTCTCACTTGAGCATTTCATTTTTTCCAATGTTTTTCGAACTTAACAGTTAGCATAATAAATGCTATTAAAAAAAAAAAAAAAAAAAATTCATTCAAATATTTGGGCGCAGTCATCAAAATTCAATGTTTAAAAATGGTTGAAAAATCATTCATTGTTTCCAACAGTTCGTAAGAATGTTGGTAGATGGCTGCACCGTCGCCCTTATAGACGGATATAAAGAGAAGGAAAATTTGGAATGATTCAAGTGGTGCTCAATGGCTCAGTTGGCAGAGCAGTCGCCCTGTAAGCGAAAGGTCGTGAGTTCGAGTCTCACTTGAGCATTTCATTTTTTCCAATGTTTTTCGAACTTAATGATATATTCTTAAGGAGCCCACCCACGATCATTCCTCCTGCAGTTTCAGATCGTATCGGGCGGCTTGCAGTCCTAAGCTGACAGTGCCCACACGCGAGCGATTTTGGCCTGCCAGCCATTCACTGCTTTCAGTTTTGCGACTACACACGATCACTTGGGAGTCGACAGTTTACCATCGTATGTCTAATATCGGTTTTGACACGACGAATATATCATCCATTTTGCGATCCAAGGTGGCGAACTTGAAATTACCAACAAAGTCAATATTGTTATCGTTTTCGATGTTTTCGGGATTGCTAATTACGAATATAGCATCCAATTAGCAATCCAAGATGACGGACTGGAAATTTCCAACATCGGTATCGTTTTTTGTTTTTGAGTTACTTATGACGAATATATTATCATCTATTTTGCGATCCAAGATGGCGGACCAGAATTTTTAACAAAGTTGATTACGAAAATTTCATCCATTTAGCTATTCAAAATGGCGAACTTGAGATATCCTACAAAACCAATATAGGTGTCGTTTTCGAGATATTTGGGGTTGCTAATTACGAATAAATCATCCTTCCAGTTATTTTGGATCGCTAAATGGATGATATATTCGTAATCAGCGACTCCAAAAACCCTGAAAGCGATACCCATATCGATTTTAGTGAAAATTTCGAGTCCACCATCTTGGATCGCTAAATGGATGATATATTCGAAATCAGCAACCACAAAAACCCTGAAAGCGATACCCATATCGATTGTGGTGAAAATTTCGAGTCGGCCATCTTAGATCGCTAAATGGATGATATATTCGTAATCAGTGACCCCAAAAACCCAGAAAGCGATACCCATATTGATTTTGGTGAAAATTTCGAGTCCGCCATCTCGGATCGCTAAATGGATGATATATTCGTAATCAGCGACCCGAAAAACCCTGAAAGCGATACCCATATTGATTTTGGTGAAAATAATTTCGAGTCCGTCATCTTGGATCGCTAAATGGATGATATATTCGTAATCAGCGACCCCAAAAACCCTGGAAGTGATACCCATATCGATTTTGGTGAAAATTTCGAGTCGGCCATCTTGGATCGCTAAACGGATGATATATTCGTAATCAGCGACCCCAAAAACCCTGAAAGCGATACCCATATTGATTTTGGTGAAAATTTCGAATCCGCCATCATAGATCGCTAAATTGATGATATATTCGCAACCAGCGACCCCTAAAACCCCGAAAACGACACCCATATCGAAAAAAAAAACAATTTTAACTAACGAAACGAGTCATGGAAAAAAACATAAATATTTTAAAAAAAAAAAACTAATTTCAAAATGAGATAGCCCTGAATTCTTAGTACCGAGTAAAATGTATGGGCGTACCGAGTAATACCCCGTCCCCTACCACTCCCCTGCCCCCGCACGATTGCTCTGTCTAGACGGCTTCGTTGACCGACTGTATGTAGTATGAATCGTTAGACTGTGCTATGTGTATATTATAAATGCGAAAGTAACTCTGTCTGTCTGTATGTTACGCTTTCACGCCTAAACCACTGAACCGATTTTGATGAAATTTGGGATAGGGATAGATTGGACCTTGAGAAAGGACATAGGCTATGTTTGGTCGCGATAACCGACTTCCACGCGGGCGGAGCCGCGGGCAAAAGCTAGTTATAAATAATTTAAAAAAAAATGAACCGACTCCAAAATCAAATAGGATTTTTTTTTAAATAACAGGATTTAGAGATTTTCAATAATAAACAGTTAATAGACAGTTCGTAAGAATGTTGGTAGATGGCTGCACCGTCGCCCTTATAGACGGATATAAAGAGAAGGAAAATTTGGAATGATTCAAGTGTGGCTCAATAGCTCAGTTGGAAGAGCAGTCCCCCTGTAAGGGAAAGGTCGTAAGTTCGAGTCTCACTTGAGCATCTCATTTTTTTCCAATGTTTTTCGAACTTAAAAGTTAGCATAATAAATGCTATAAAGAATTCATTCAAAGATTTTCAATCTGTTAGAAGTCGGTGCCAACTTTGTTGAGCGGCTTGAGCGAGAGAGACTCGCAGATCGCGCCGCCCGCGTGCGCATGCGCCTCAGGCGTCGGAGGCCTGGGGGTGACGTGTGGAGCCGCCTATCACCTCAGCAGAAGCAGGCCACGGTGGCAACGCGCGTAGGACAACGGTGTCAACGACTCGCCCCCGGAATGGGGAGCCATTCCGGGGGCGAGTCGTTGACACCGTTGTCCCCTCTCCTGTGGAGGGCCAGACCGTAAGGCCTGTCGAAAACAACCTCACCTCCGGCCTAGCACTACGACCCTCATTCGGCATATGGTTTTAGTAGGTTCGAGTCCAACATAACCTCTCCTTCCGGCTCCGGCGCACGACAAAAAAAGACCACCTCAGGAGTAGATAAACCCCATTTATAAGCATACTTATTATTTTTAATAATTGAGGAACTGTCTCTGTTTCACTGAGATTTTTATTACGATATCTCTCAAATTTCGTGATTTTCTCAGAAGTAGCACCTACCCTTACAAGTATCACGTTAGCCCTACATACTACTACCTATTTTCCTTTGACCAATTGCAGTACTGTCCCCTAACTCCTAATCGTTAATAAGTTCTGTAGCTTCACTATCAGCACAGCAGTATCTGATATTGATTCAAGCATACCTCACAAGCAACACGTTAGCCCTACATACTACTAAATAGTTTCCATCGACCAATGACAGTACTGTCTCCCAACTCCTAACCGTTAAGGAGTTCAGTAGCTTCATCATCAGAACAGCAGCATCAGATGTTGTCACCCTGAAGCATATACCTGAGTAAGAAATTATTTCATTTTTTCCAATGTTTTTCGATCGAAATAATAAATGCTATAAAAAAAAAATTCAAAAAAAAAAAAAATACGTAACAAAAACACCATACGCAACCGTTAAGGAGTTCTGTAGCTTCATCATCAGCACAGCAGCATCAGATGTTGACACCCTAAAGCATATACCTGAGTAAAACATGATTACGTAACAAAAGCACCATACGAGCATACAATTTTCGGTGGTTGCCCTCGATTCTTCCTTGATCCCATCATCCGATCCTGACCTGGTGAAAATAGGACCACCTCCGAAGTGAACTCTATTTAACAAAGAAAAAAAACTTGAAATCCGTCTATAATTGGCAGAAATATCGGTGAACATACATAAAAAAAAAATTATGAATACAGACGAATTGAGAACCTCCTCCATTTTTAAACTCGATTAAAAATACATCAAGCATCACACAAAATAGTTACAAGAAAACCCGGAGCCTTGCACGCAGTGGTCCTCTGCTTTGCCGAGCCAATGGTGGTTAGTTCCCGTTTTATGATAAATTCCATCGACCACAGTGACATCGTTGTTCGTTGCCTTACACACAGCTAGAGGAGAGAGGCGCAGTGGGCAAGAGAGCAAATACAGCATTGACTGGGATGGGGTCATATAGCCTCATTTTTCTATATACTCGTATTCCTTGTATTGGCAAGCTTGTGTAGCAGCAGATGATGTAGATACTTCCAAATTGATACTGGAGTTGATATCCACGCGGCCGCATTTATTTGGTCTGATAAAATTTACCGGAACTGAGTGTTTCTCTGCCCACATTTGGTCTCTTTTATATGATAGGAGCAGCGGTATCTTTAATAAACCTAATAATAAATAGGTTGGCTTCTCCTGGCATACTGTTATCATTTCTGGGATCTTACTATTAGATACTTATTAGACGCAATCGATAAGATTGCAGCTATAATGTATTATCGGTAGTAGCGGATTGAAATAACACCCAACTGACATCACAAGATCTACCAATGATACGCTCTATAGTAAAATGTATGAGGATTTAATTTTATCAGCCTCAGATGCATGACTTGAGTCAACAATAGTGCCCGAAATGTGGCAATAGGCTCACCCCCTATTACGTGGGACCGAAGCCAATAATTGGTGAAATGTGAGAATTAATTCACCTCTGCCTAACTACCACCCCTGCTCTCCGGGGATAAAGGTGTGATTATATGTATGTATGTTAATTTTTATACTTTTTAAGTGGCCGACAAACACACGGCCCACTTGATGGAAAGTTATCGTGCTTATTGAGTGAATATACAGAATTATGTTGTTTAGTGTTCCTTGTACTACTTCACCCTGCGTGTTTGCACTTTGATATTTTCCACGAAATGAGTGCCATTTGCCCCTTCAAAACCTATTGGCAATATTGAAGTATTGCAGTTTTTGAACTTTTTAGGGCACAAAATACCTGCAATAGCTATCATAGATGTCCGTATTACAATCGGGGCCCACGGCTTAACGTGCTCTCCGAGGTATGAAAATATCCAGACCAACGCAAATAAACATATTCATCAAATCACAACTCATCATCAAATCAGCCTCGCGTAAACTCGGGGTCCTGAACAGAGTGAGACGTTTTTCACGCTGGAGCAGCGGTGTCTTCTATACAAGACCCAAATTCGTTCCTGCGTGGAATACTGCTCACATCTCTGGGATGGCTCCGCAAAGTACTTACTAGATACTCTCAATAGGTTGCAGCGACGTGCGGTCCCCTTTATTGGGAATCCTGAGGTCATGAACACCCTCGAGCCTTTGCAGAGCCGTAGAGATGTTGCGTCTTTGGCAGCATTCTACCGTCTCTACCATGGTGAATGTTCGGATGAGCTCTTCCAATAGTCCCACCCTCTCCTTTCGTTCACAGGAGTCGCACAGGGCTAAGAGGCCATCCGTATATCGAAGTAGTAGGAAATGTTTTGATTTATTCACAATTTCTTAAAATGCGCCACTCTGTATCAATTGAGAATTTCCATATATACTCTGAAATCGTAGAAAAACTTTATATTTCGATATTTAGGTAGAACAGAGCCCATATCGGTAGAAATACCGAAAAATCGGTAGGTTCGAGACCACTGTTTACACATCATTAGGCAATGTTAGATTGCAAGGAAAGGTGCGGGGTGGGGGTGACGCGACAACGCTGTGTGGGTGCACCGCCGCACTGACTGATTTCATTCTTTACTACGTTCGGGTTTTGCTGACGTTACTTTAAATTTTTTGGAGCTGGTGGGAAAGATTTTTATATTGAAGAATTGACTTTATTATTGGAGCTGCTGGGAATAATATGTCAAAGTACCTAAACAATATTTTGGAGCACTAGGGAATGAAATTGGTAATTAATTGGTAAATTTGGCTTTGTTTGTTATTTTAATAAAAACATCCGTGGAGCTCCTGGTAATCAATGTATGAAAATATGAATTTTAGAGAACAATAGATTTGGAGCGCACGGGAATAACCCGAGAAAAATATTAATGGAGCGTACTGACATAGCTTTACTACGATGCGATTTTCTTCGCAATATCAAACAAATTGATAACTGGGAGAAGGTAGTATACCTTGATGAGACATGGCTGAACGCCAATCATACTGTAGGTAAGGCATGGACGGATGACACAGCGAAATCCAGCACAAAAACTCCTGAAGGAAAGGGCCAGCGCTTAATCATTTGCCACGCTGGCACAGCTACAGGTTTTGTGCCGAATTGCCTGTGGGCTTTTAGGTCAGTGAAAACAACGGAGTACCACGAGGAAATGAATTTCGAAAACTTTAAGACATGGTTTATAAAACTATTAGAAAATTTGAATGAGCCTCACTATATTTTAATGGACAATGCTTCATATCACTCAGTTCAAATTAACAAACCCCCCAGCAGCAATAACAAAAAAGCTGAAATTATAGAGTGGTTACACGGCAATGGTGTGGAAACTGACAGTCAGATGTTAAAAAAAGAGTTGGTTAGACTGTTGAACTTTTACAAACAACAGACGCACCATCATATTTTTTGGATGAATTGGCCAAATCAAATGGACACACGGTAATTCGGTTACCGCCCTATCACTGCCAATATAATGCAATCGAGTTGATATGGGCGCAGATCAAAGGTATCTATATTTTTTAATTATATAATATTATGTATATGCATATATTTCTAAAAATAATTACTGAATGTACAAATATTTTCAGGTCATGCAGCTAGGCATAACACAACTCCGCCATTCACGGCAAATAAAATGATGGTTTTATTGGAAGAAGCTTGCGCTCAAGTGACAGCTGACGATTGGCGAAAAGTGGTCGAAAGAACGAAGAAAATTTGCTTACAAGACTGGGATCGAGATGTACAATACGACAATATCATTGACCAACCGTTCATAATAAACGTCACGGATAGCTGCAGTTCAGACTCAGATTTTGAAGATCCGATTGACCCTGTATCAGATTCAGATTGATATAAATAAAATACAAACTCAAAGCATTTGTTTTATATTTCCAACAAATTATCGATATTTTGTTTATCGATGAGTCCCTTCTTAGTCGATAACAGCTTGACGACGTAACTTTTGCAGCACGTACCATGTACATTTGCATTGAGTTTTTTTCTATTATTTCCGAACATTACGTAATAATTTCTTAATATTCATTTTTATAATTTACAATTGTACACAATTATGATTTTTTCGTCTTTTTAATGGACCTCTAACAATGATATTACATACAAAAAAGAGGCAGATATGTTATTAGACTGCGCCAGGTGAAGACGCGAAAACGTCCCAATTGGGACGTATCGCATTTAGTATATGTCTGGCAAACGCCGAGTTGTCACGTATGTAAGCGCATAATAAAATGGTAATAAAAATGCCACCGTGTATTTTTAAAAATGTACAAATTACGACACTAAAATCAATAAAACATGAAGGACCTTCTATCACATGTAAGTACATACAATATAACCGATTTTTTAGTGTATTTCATTAAAATTAGTTTAATAATATTTTTAAAATAATGGCGGCAAAGAAAAAGGACAGAAATACTTTTTGATATGAGCACGACAAGGACACTACAACACGGCTTGCATAGATTATCAGTACAGATGCGACATAGGGTAATTTTCAGTTTACTGCCTACTAAAGTAATAATTTTGACCTGCTGTTCAGTTTTATTTGTTATTTAAAATTGAGTAACATAATTTTTGTTTTATTTATTTGTTGTCCTTTAAATAATTGTAAAAACCTAAATTTTTTTTCAAGCTTTCCGACTAATGAAGTTCGACTTCAAGAGTGGATTGCAATTGTTAAAGAACAACGAAATGAGTTTGACCCTCAAAAAGCAGCAGAATTTGTAGCAATAATTTTGAAGCCACTGAGAGATATACTTCGAAAAAAGGAACATTGCTCAGAAAGAATATAAATAACTGACAAATATACCAATGTTCGGCTTCATTCTGCTCATAAAAATAATCCCAAAATAAAAAACTTTCTAAGAGGCAGAAAAGAAATAAATTAAATTTATTTGAAGGAGTTTAATTTTTGATTATAACGTCAGTACGGCACTATGGTTTTATTTTCGATAAGTTTCCTAATTATCTTTTTGAATTATTATCATTTTCCGAAATAAATAATGACGTATTATTTTTTCATCGAATTTCATTTCTTGCCTACCAAAGAAATACCCCTTCAACAAAATCATAATCTATGCTAAAAAGCCATCTTAGAACGAACGAGACGATTGCAGTCCGAATCATTCCGAATTATAGCTATCTTTTTTACTCACGTGCTTATCCCATCTTTCGTACTACTTTAACGCTAATTGTCAACTGTTGTGCACTGACAGACTGCTGGATCAGATTTGAGAAGTCAGTTACTATGAACGTAACATATCTTGTATAAAATATCATTGACCTCTAAAGGATTTGATGTGATAGGACGTCAGTACAATGTTAAGCGCTAACGAACTGTCATAGGGATCATCATTCACCGAGCTTATTATAATTAATAAATATTGTAATTTATTTTGTTTCATTACACTTTTTCATGTACTGTGCAAAAAGTCGTTTATTTTTGACCTTTTAACACATCGCTTTAAAGTCTATTATTTAATGCCATTTTTAGGCTTTTTTACAATCAAGAACCAGATGGTTCAACAGTAAGAGTACCTAGTTGGATTTCTTGGAGGCACTTTGATACCATGATATAAACGAAATAATCTTACCTATACGAAGCCTGACAGTTGGTTCTGCAGTACGCAAGTATTGCATGTCATTCAAGGAACCTCCCATAGGAACCATTTTGACTATTTTAATTTGTCGAGTGGTTATTGCCTTGCTGAGACTGGCCAATGATCCCAAATTGAACATATTGAGGTCTGTTGTGTGATCTATCGTAAAATATCGCTTTTCGTATCCAGGTAATTTAACTTTGTAATATATTCGCAGACTATTAAAGCAAATTTTTATGGTTTGTTTATTTTTTATTGTTTTTTTTTTCAGATCTTTTTGGTGACCAGTAACTTTTTTAAACTTTTTGGTTTGGTATCAGTATACATAAATACTTTTTGTATTCTTTTGAAACCTAGTATTTTTAGTTTATTGCATTTCCCGTAAAATTTCCCCACAGAAAAGTCATTTGTTTTCAATATATTAAAATCTTACAATATAACATGTAAGATTTACAGTATAACATGTAAGATTAAAATAGAATAAAATTAACCTAAATAAATGCATTTTAATTTATTAAAACATTACAGGTTTAGACTTGGGCCATAGCCTTAGAATACACTACTTTTCTCGGTCTACGACTTGGGCATTTTCGTCCGAAAATAAAGATTATTTTTTGTTTGAGCATCAAAATAAGACGTAAATGTAAATATATCGACAAAGAAGCTGTGTGGTCGTGTTTGCAACATAAAGAGGTACAATTTCATGGAGTTTCGTGAAAAAAGAATAGTCTTTGTAGCAGGTTAAGAACAAAAAACCAATAAGCCTTTTTTCCGAAATCTGGATAACATAACATAACATAACATAAACTCACGCCTGTATTCCCCGAAGGGGTAGGCAGAGGTGCTAGCACCCACATTTCACCAGTTTATATTTAGGTCCCAATGTAATAGGTGGCGAGCCTATTGCCATTAACCGGGCACTTATAAACCTGCGATAAATACACACATAACTTCGAAAAGCATCGAAAAGTCATTGGTGTGTGCCATGGTAAACTGGATATATAATATTCATGTTATAAAAACGGTTCAGGCAAAGTTGTAGACCTTATATTACCTACAACTTTTATTTTTAACTGGTTCGATAGGAGGTTTAGTTTAGCTGCAAATCGTGGAACACCATTTTTCACGCACAAATGCACACCATTTCACCCACGTATTTCACAGCGTGTTTAATTATTTTTTACCATTGCCATTGACCATATTTCCTTTCATCTCCAAAAGGTCTTCTGCTGTTATCAATTAATTCCCTGATATTTCTATGTGCGCTGGTCTAACAGTCTATATCAATACAATGAAATCTTGAAAAGTTTTCCAAAAAAGAATTTTCTGAATCAATTTCCGCATTTACCCCTCCCCCAAATGATTTATTTATTAATTAGGGCCCAAGAGTCTCCCTCCGAGAAAAGTTTAAAGATATAGACATTCTATCCGTAGTGTCAATACATTTTCGAAAACCTAATTATGTAAGGAAAAATATTTCAAAATTTCCTAGAGTTTGTGACAGGCAAAATATAAATACAAAACATAAAAACAATCTTGTAGTTTATGATAGCAGACTCCATAAAATAAGTACAGCTCGTGCGAGTTAACATGGCACCTGGCCTTGCAAACAACCCTCCTCCCACTTCTCCGCGCGATGCCCCGCTCTCGTCCTGCAGTAGCGTCCGCATCACAGTGACTGTTGTACATTTTAATATCGTAGTTTTTAATATCAGATTTTTTAGAGTGTTGTTATTGTTACATTTGTAACATTTATATTGATTTATTTTATTGAGTTTTCGTCATAATACTTTATAACATACAGATTTACTATGTTCTGCATTTATGATATTAGTATGGATTTCTTGGATTTTTCGAATTGAATTGATTGGATTATGAAGTATTCCTTTTTTTTAAATTCTCTATCTCTGCAAAATTTCATCCAGATTCCTTCTACCATTGTGTGGTTTGATTAAATACCTAACAAACATGCATCCACACTTTCAATAAATCTCATTATCAATATAGAATCTTATTACAACGGCGGTAATCATCACCGTAGTAAAAACTAAACTAATCAATCAATATAATATTATAAAAATAATGAATAGGACTTTTTCCCTCTTAGTATGCACGTGTACTGTCATAATTTAGGCAGTAAACTACCACTGAAGGAACTGACGCTAATAAAATTATTATGTCCTTTTATAATTTGGCATGTTTGGCTGTGATCTCTGATATCCTTTCCGATAAAAATAGCTTTAACCTGGTTTAATAATAAGGGGTGCGATACAACAACAATCACAATATTTTATTGGGGTAACATTTCATCAATATATTTATACTAATAATTTCATTTTTAGAAATAAAAAATGTCTAGTAGTTTCACCAACAGTGATTTTATTGAATAAACCTGTAATACGTTATACTTTCAGCTTTACAACAATGTAAGTATAACACAAGCTTATTATAAGAAAAACATGCCATGAATATTGTTTATTTTTTAATCTTACGATCAGAAATCTATTAATTATTTTAATCAATATTAAAGAATTTAAGAAATTTATCTAATAAAATATGGCGCTCTCGAAAATTCAAAATTTATTTTGCAGTCAGTACTTTAAACGTCACTTGATTGAGCCAGGTGCCATGTTAACTCGCACGAGTTGTAATTCTTTCTAGGGAAACTGTATACGCGTGTATACGCTTTTTTAATAAGATTCCTAATGAAATTAGAGATTTACCCACGATTTACCTGTGAATAAATTTAAACATGTAGTGAAGAGTAAATTGTGCCAGAAAGGCTGTTATAGAATCCAAAAATATTTAGATGATAAACAAGCTTGGGAATGAGCTGTTCGCTCAACCATACTACTCAAGCAAATCATTGTATCTAGAATTTAAGTAATACACTGACGGACTCATAAACTGCATCAAAGTAATAGACGACTTTGAAATAAATATTTTAACCAAGTATGCATACTTTCTATACAGATTTAAATTGAAACCTCTAGATTGGTTCGTGAACTTTAAAACAGCGTAGGGTCATATCTTTAAGTTTAAGTTTATGTACTGGAAAGGACCTTAAGACTTTTTTTGAAGAAAAAACAGAAATTTAAGAAAAATTGGTTTAATTAAAAAATTGGTTTTAACAATAGACACAAACTTTATGCAAGGGTTTATTTGTGTTTTAATAAGGTGTATTACCCCCACGTGCCCTTATTACGGATTCTAATCGGTTCCGCATAGATTTTATAAGGGTTTTTAAAAGATCTTGCGGAATATTGTCCCATTCTTCTGAAAGTGCTGTTCTTAGTGCTGCCACTGTCGTGGGCGAAGGGTTTCTCGCATATACAGCTCTTTTTAAATTGTCCCAAACATGCTCGATGGGATTAAGATCCGGGCTGCGTGCTGGCCAATTCATTGTACGTATCCCAACCTCTTCGCAATAATGTTGAACTTGTGCAGCTGCATGCGGCCGGGCATTATCCTGCATTAAAGTAAAATTTTCGCCTATGAATCCCATGTAAGGCACCACGTGATCTTCTAATATCTCTGTTATGTAGCGATGTGCTGTCAAACCCCCTCTATTACCGTTTTGACGGACCATGTCTATGAACACAAGTTCTGTTCGCCCGTTCATCGATATGCCACCCCAGACCATACATGAACCGCCTCCAAAAGGAACACGCTCCTCAATGCAACTTTGAGCATATCGCTCCCCACGTCGACGATAGACTCTTCTGCGACCATCTGCACCATATAAACATGTCCTACACTCGTCCGTGAACAATACAGAGGCCCACTGCTCTTCTGTCCAATTCAGGTGATGACGCGCAAATCTTAAGCGAGCTTGTCTGTGAGCTGTAGACAACTTTGGACCATTTGCTGGTCTAAAAGGGGTGATATCCGCTTCCTTTAACCTTCTTCTTATTGTTCGTGCACACACGTTTACTCCACGCACTTCATTAAGCTCGGTTTTGATGTTAACTGACGTGAGGAAACGATTTCGCAGGGAAGTTATAACAATAAATCGGTCATCACGACCTGTGGTTGCTCGAGTTCTGCCTGTACCACGTCTCCTCCTGTAAGAACCTGTCTCTACAAACCTTCTGTATATTCTAGAAACCGTAGACTGGTTTAAATTTAAATTTCTACCAATCGTTCGTTGATCCAAGCCCTCCCGCACCAATGCTACAATTTGTGCCGCTTGTTCGGACGAAGTATCCATATTATGGTTCAAAAACTCTCGATGTGTTAAAAAACTAACCCAACAATTATGCTGGTAACAATAATTCAATTGACAAAACAAAAAAAATCAATGAGAATCAATTTAAAACTTTGCTATAAATAACACGCAAATCTGATACTACAAGTAAATTTTCTTTTCCCGGCTATATTCATTTGTTTTACTGCAGTTCTATTTTTAAATTTAATTTTTTTTTTTAAGATTAAGAGCCAGTCTTTCCATATTTATATAATTTAATCTAAAAAGTTTGCATACTTATTATAAAAAATCCTTTTAGAGTAAACCTGAACTTTGATGCAGTTTATGAGTCCGTCAGTGTAGATTAATGCTTGTAAATAGACCAAAAAATAAAAAATAAAACGCCTGCTGAGTTTCTTACCGGAGTCTCTCAGGTGTGGGCCGTGCTTCGCACCGGTGCGGTGGTGGTCCATTTGACCGACTTAATGGTCTATGTAGAATAAATTACTTTGACTTTTTTGACTTTTGAAAGAGACTTCATCTCGGGGACAGCTACGTGGGTGACAAATGCTTGGCAATGGCGCCCCCACCGGGTCCAGGTAGTTTCCAAAATTGGCGAAATGGAGGAGGAAGAGATGGAAGAGCCTGAACTCCGAGGGCATCGTGGCCTCGGATGCAATCAGGACTAACGTCTTCATGTAGATGATGATGACGATGATAGTATATATAGTACCTATATAGATCACTGGCTGCAAATTCCCCTATAACATCAAAAAGAAGAAAAATATCGTGACAGAAGCGGAAAAAAATAGAATTTGTCAAATGCCGTGAAAAAATTTTAAAATGTCTAATTACAAAATAATAAAATATAAACAATAATGAAAAGGTGGTTAAAAATTAAATGAAGTACTCAACGAAAATAAATAATTGGAAATGTTTTTTCAAATAGACAACGGAAATTACAGTAATTGACGCTTTGAGTGAAATAAAGTAAAGTGAGAAAGGCTCCAAGATGATGAAGTGTTTCCGATGTTTGTATACACCGCTGGTGAATAGACCGAACTCAATGCTTAAGCAACTAGCAAAATATCTAGAACAGTCTTCAACCGCACCGTGCGTCAAGGAAAACAACGATGCGCCAAGTGAGGAGCCAAGCATAGGTAAGAACAGAACACTTGTCAGATTTTACAAATTTACTTTCGAGGAAGTTTCTTCCTTGGTTTCCGGGGTGTTCGAAGCGCGAGCCTTAGGCTCTGTCAGAGGTTAGGTCGTTGGTCACCGCACAGAAGAGGTCGACGTTCTGCACAGGCCCCGGGGTATAATAAGACAGTCTGAACACCGTAGATGGGCTAGCGTCAGCTTGGGTGAGAGGTGAGGTGATATGCGACCTCCGCACTGTATACGATCTCCATAGTATTGTCAATACTAAATGTGTCAACTGTCATACGTTATTATTTTTAATCATTGAGTTTGTCTAGTGGAATTATTTCAGTTAAATAAAGCCAATGTTTCTCTTGGTTACTCGTTTATTTCGCCACAATTTATTTAACTGAAAATGCCTGACGAAAAATTAAGCAAGCCTTCGATATCAAAATATCTGCGACCCGATAAATTTGACATCGAGCCTGATGACGCGGACGCCGATGCAAAATGGCTACATTGGAAATCGACATTCGAAAGCTTCTTAGCAGAAGAGATTACCGAAGATATACCAGACTCACTTAAGTGTAAAGTGCTAGTTAACCATTTATCGGCATCGATTTACAAGCATATTAAAACATGCTCCACTTATAAAGATTCGATGAAAGTTCTAGAAGACATCTATGTCAAACCGAAAAATACTGTTCTAGCTCGACACATTCTCTTCAATCGCAAGCAACGAGCTGATGAATCGATATCTGACTATGTTAGAACTCTCCGACTTTTCGCGAAAGATTGTAAATTCGAAGACGTCATAGCCCAAGAGCATGAAGACCAAGCAGTTCGTAGTGCTCTTATATCCGGCTTACTATCACGAAGGATTCGCGAGCGGTTACTAGAAAACTCTAAACTCACTCTCTCAGAAGCACTTAATCAAGCCGTAGCTCTGGAAACAGCAGAGAAGGATGCAGTTGCTATAGGTATCAACTCTCCGCAACTTACTGCCATATCGCAAGGTAGTTCACGGGACAAGAAATCCGAAAATCAAGTGGCAGCTTCATCGTCACGAACTTTTCAAGCCGCTCCGACCACGCCACCTCCGGCTAAATCTTGTTTTTTTTGCGGTGGGAGTCTTCATCCAAGATTGAGATGTCCGGCCAACAAAGCCACCTGCAAAAAGTGTTCAAAGAAAGGACATTTCGCAAGCGTCTGTAGATCGGGCAATATTAACTTGAACTCCACGACAGTTGAAGGTACTACGACCCCTAACAACGACCAGTTTTACAGTGGAGCTATTTCTGCTGCCTCTCCTTCGAGCCTCAGGAGTGCGACAACTCCAATCATGATTAATGAATACAAGGCTGATGCTCTTGTTGATACAGGAAGTTCGGTCAGCTTTATTAACGGTAAAGTTGCTCGCATAATGAAACTACGCAAAAAACCCTGCAAGCAGACTGTCAATCTCGCTTCTCTCAATCAAGTTTCTTTTGTCGAAGGTGTCTGTTTTGCTACCATTACGATGAATAAGCATACTTACAAACAAACACCTCTTCTAGTTGTCGACAACCTCTGTGCCGACGTAATTGTCGGCCATGACTTGCTCAAACATCACTCGAGCGTTCATTTCGATCTTGGTGGACCTGGCGAACCTTTAGAGATATGCAACGTGTTACGAGCTTCGGTGCCTCCAGCCTCCGTATTTACAAATCTGTCGCCGAACATTCAACCGATCGCTGTAAGAAGCCGGCGCTACAGTAAGGAAGATGAAGACTTCATAAAAGAAGAAGTGTCCAGACTACTTGAAGACGGGGTAATTGAAACAAGTATTTCCCCCTGGAGGGCCCAAGTCCTCGTAGCGGGAGGAGGAGTTCATCGAAAACGACTTGTCATTGATTACTCCATGACCATAAACAAATTCACCGATCTGGATGCCTTTCCCTTGCCAAACATAGAATCAGTCGTGAACAACGTATCAAGATTTAAAGTGTTCAGTCAAATCGACCTAAAGAGCGCATACCATCAAGTACCTATCTTAGAAAATGAAAAGATATATACAGCTTTCGAAGCATGCGGTAAATTGTATCAGTTTACACGCATTCCATTTGGCGTGACTAATGGCGTTGCAGCTTTTCAACGAACCCTGGACTTCATCATAACAGAAGAGAGACTAGAAGGAACGTTTGCCTACTTAGACGATGTAACCGTCTGCGGCAAAGATCAAAGGGATCATGACCACAATCTAAAACGCTTTATGGACGCCGCTAATAAATTTCATTTAACTATAAACGAACAGAAGAGTGTTTTTAATAAGATTAAAATCAACTTGCTTGGGTATACTGTTGAAAATAATACAATCAGTCCTGACCCGGATAGACTAAAACCTCTTCTAGAGCTTCCCGCTCCAACTAAAACTAGTGAACTAAAACGAGTCCTAGGCATGCTTGCTCATTATGCTAAATGGATTGCGCGTTTCTCCGAAAAAATAAAGCCACTTACATGCGTGACAACTTTCCCGTTGCCACCTGATGCGCTCAAGTGTTTCGAAGATCTCAAGCAAGATATCAAGGCAGCCGCTCTAGTAGCCATCAACGACAACGAAATGTTTGCAGTCGAAACAGACGCTTCGGAATTCGCGCTAGGGGCTACGCTGACCCAACATGGAAGACCAGTTGCTTTTTTCTCTCGGACATTGAATAACTCTGAATGCAAACACTCCTCAATCGAAAAAGAGGCTTGCGCGATAGTAGAAAGCCTAAAGAAATGGAGACACTACCTGATTGGTAGACATTTTCTTCTTATAACAGACCAACAATCGGTAGCCTTCATGTTCAATCAAAATCATAACAGTAAAATAAAAAATGAGAAGATCCAACGTTGGCGATTAGAACTGTCTTGTTTCAAATACGATATAGTTTATAGACCAGGCGCTGAAAACGCTGCTGCGGACGCTCTATCCCGCGTATGCGCCTACATGAATATAAACAAGTTGAAAGAACTACATAACGCACTCTGCCACCCGGGAGTAACTAGGATGTATCACTGGGTAAGATCTAAAAACTTGCCCTACTCGGCTAATGATGTCAAGGAGATGACCGCCTCGTGCCCTACTTGTGCCGAAATAAAACCGAGGTTTTTAAAGGCCAAGGGTAAACTGATAAAAGCTACGTCGCCGTTTGAACGGATCAACATAGATTTTAAAGGACCACTGCCTTCTAAAACAGCTAACAAGTACATACTTACGATCATTGATGAGTACAGTCGGTTTCCTTTTGCTTACCCATGTAAGGATATGACCTCAGCCACCGTCATTACTTGCCTGAAAGACCTTTTTCTGACATTTGGCCAACCTCTCTACATTCATAGTGATAGAGGGTCGTCATTCATGTCCGAAGAGTTCAAATCATTTCTACGACAGTCAAACATAGCCTCGTCCAGAACGACGCCCTATAACCCCCAGGGTAATGGCCAAGTGGAGCGACTTAACGGAACGCTCTGGCGAACTATTCAACTCAGCCTTCGATCAAAGGCATTATCGGTGGAAAATTGGGAAGTAGTGCTGAAGGATGCATTGCATTGTGTCCGCTCCCTCCTGTGTACAGCAACAAACGCTACTCCGCACGAAAAACTTTTCATATACCCTAGAAGATCCCCGAACGGAGATTCACTACCATCTTGGCTCACGCCGGGACCGATCCTCGTTAAGAAGAACGTACGCTCTTCAAAAACGGACCCTCTTGTCGAGGAAGCCGAGCTCCTAGAGACCAATCCCTACTACTCTCTCATAAGACGGGATAATGGAGAAACCTCAACGGTATCAAACCGTCAATTAGCTCCCTTCCCCAGTACTACTGATGATAGTAGAGACGATAACTTTGAAACGGCCTCCGAAGATGATAACATCACGTTTCCGTCTGGAGAAAACTCCACACCCCCACCTGAAAACATCGCTCCTCCGTCACCGCCTCGTTTAGAAGAACCGTCGACGTCCTCGCCAGTTCTTCGGACTGGACTCCCCAGGAGATCTAAAAGAACGCGAAAATTACCCTCCTACCTGGCGGACTTTGTGGTTGATGGGAGTGAGAGTGAAGACTGAACCGGGGGAGAATGAGGTGATATGCGACCTCCGCACTGTATACGATCTCCATAGTATTGTCAATACTAAATGTGTCAACTGTCATACGTTATTATTTTTAATCATTGAGTTTGTCTAGTGGAATTATTTCAGTTAAATAAAGCCAATGTTTCTCTTGGTTACTCGTTTATTTCGCCACAAGAGGTAAATGTTTTATTGGATAATGGAGACCATGTGAGTTTATTCGGTTCGGGTCCATAAGCATACATAACCACTACTGGTAAACAACGGGAGTACACCACCCCCGTTAGCTCATTGCCGGGGTGCGAGAGATATGCTTTTGGCAACCAAGGACCCAAGACGGCGTGCGTTTTGGTCGGTTCGAGTCCGACATAACCGCCTTCACCTGCTCCGTGGGGGTGGTATCTGTGGGGATTTTTCGCACGATAAAAAATAGCCCCCGTTAGCTCGTTGGTGTTTTTTTTATCGTGCAAAAATCCCCACGGATACCATCTGTTGGGATTGGTTGTTGTTGCTCGTTGGTGTGGGGATTTCTGGACTATGAAAAGAGTAAGATAAAAAGAGATAAGGTTGGAATTGTTGAAATTACTGCAGAGTTGGAATTCATTGCAACCGGAAACGGTGCACACCGTGCGGAACGAAAGGAACTTCATTCCACTCACGCTTAAGCTGTGAAATGAAATCTCTGCTGTGATTTTCCCAAGCGACTACAATATGGGGTTCTTCAAGAGGGATATTAGGTTTGTTCAGGGTCGGCAGCACGAGTGTGCCCCTGGTGTTGCATACATCCATAGGCCACGGTAACCATTTTCCATCAGGTCATCTTCTTTTCGTGTCAAAGAATCACATTTATAAATAATTACACTATTCGGAAATATAACTCTGCCATCTTAATCGCGCTGTCAGTGGCTTTATTTAGGTCGTCTTTAGTGCATGAAGTAGGACATAAGGGACACGAGACCAAATACGCCATGGACTGCACGGGGGCACCGCAGTCATATGCAATTAAGCCCGGTTCTCGCATTCCCTACCTACATAAATTTTGTCTAGACCGATCAACCAGTAGATGATTAAGAGACTTCCATACGGGCCAAAGGAGGTTCTGTCCGAGAGGTAGTTTGTCCATGGGAGGTAGTCTTGTCTGCCACCTAAGTGGTAAAAAAAGAGTTTTACCAGCTATATTGTATGCCTAATCACAGCTTATTTTTGAATAATGACTTTTCTTTTTCAGTCCCAGAAGTCCAAGCAATCGACCAACCGAAAGAAGATTTGAAAGATCTGCCTCCAGCCAATGTTAGTTTCAATATAATCATTATCCTAGCGTTAAGCCTGTTTGCATCCGAAGCCTTAACCGGGCTCCACGTTTCCACTCTGTACAGCTGAATCGATACTTTCCATGAAGCGTCTGCCATCTGCCTTACGCAATTCATTGGTGATACGGAGGTTCTTTCGTTATTTGTTGGATTTTTCAGGGCTCCAACAACTCGTTACGACGGCCATAGATACTCGTATTGCAACCAGAGATTCTAGTATAAATATAATGTTGTTTTTTCTTATTTTGATGTAGTTTGCCTATCAACTTGTCTCTTTACGAATGAACAGATATCTGAGAATTTTGTTGACCTATAATTCGTTCTTTTCTGGATTTAGTATAAGGAACATATTCCTCCCGCACAGAGATAATTGACATATTATAGATCCGATTGCTGCAAATTTAGTTCAGAAGCAATAGTAATTACAACAGCATTAAACATTACAGGAGCATACCCAAGTACAGGCACTCACCCAAGCAAATGAACAAATCCAACTACCGGAACAAATTCAGCCAGAACAAACCCTATCGCAGGAACAAATGAAACCAGCGGAACACATCCAGCCACAGGAACATATCCAACTACAAGAAGACATCCAACTACAGGAGGACATGAAGCTACAGGAACACATTCAACTAATGGAACAAAACCAACAACAAGAAAATCAACTGCCTGAGAAATACCAGCTTGTAAATTCGTTTCAAATGAACATTAACTGTCATACAAACATCATTGAAAAGAATGAGACTTTATCTAAACCGGTAATTGAAGAAGGTGTGTATATAAACAAGACAGGGGAAAGTGGCCACCCTTCGTTTTTGGGACACATATGTACAGTAAGCTTTTAAAAAGAACTAAACAGTGTACAAATACGTGTTTGCTAGTGTGGATAGAGATACCACCATTTTACTTGATGAAATTCGTGGCAATTGCACGACCCTGTGAGAGTTGACAAAGCGTAACGTGTTTTTGCGCACTGTGAGTAATTTTTTTATCGAGGTTTGCAATCGTATTGGATGTACAATTTTTCAGTTTTTTTTTTGACGTGACAACGTCTTATGGATGGAGCCGGCTGCACGCACGAAAAAACAGGACGTCATGCCACGTTACCTCGCTCTGAGGCGTTCTATTTAAGGCTTGAAGTGCAACCGAGGGCGCGGAACGAGCGACAAACCAAACCAATAAAATTAAAATTTTCTTTTGAACCCAATTTACCATTCCATCAGTATTTTCTTATGACGTTGTCACGGTCAACTATCGTCATTAAACCGACTTTACAGACAACCGATTTTTTTCACGCATTCTTTAAAATGAAAAATAAATTTGTAAAAAGTGTACGAAGGGTGACCTCTTCCCCCTATATGGCTTTTCGTTTTTAACTGTATTTCTATAGTTTTCTTGTGCTTTGGAACATCCCTGAGCGAGATACACAACAGCAAACACATGCTGTAAGAAAGTTTTGAACGATCGAACGAGATCAACAGCTAAATCCGTGATGAGATCAATTTCACATGCTGTAAATTTGGTGACGTCACGTTCTTCTTCTGTCATCGAAGGCGCCTCAACTCTCAGATCACACTCACACTCACGCTCACACCGCAGGTCCGCGCCGTCTGAGATACCCCATCTTGACCGATTCTCCTTGCTTCGACCGACCTGTGTCCGAAGACGGTTTAGGGACTTCCACCTGATCCAGGAGACCCAGGCGGCAAACTCTCCGACAGCGGAACGAATGACGTCACGTTGTTGAGCACATACCTGAACATACGTTACATTCACATTTACAGCGTGTGAAATTGAAATCTCACCGCGGATTCAGCTATTGAATTCGTTCGATGGCTCGAACCGTTCTTACATCATATGTGCCTATCTGTAGGCGTTCGCGTTCTTTCGCCGTCGACGGATGTTCCAATGCGTAAGAAGCCGATAGAGATATGTACTTACATTAACATAACAATATCAGATTGTATACCACTCACTTGGTAGACAACGTGTGCTTCTATGTCAACTAACAGCCGCTCCCAATAACGTATCTACTGTCAGATTTCGGATATTAATGTTAGAAAACGTCATCGATCTCTGATTTTAGTGTCCCAATGATATTAGTTCAGTTGCGATAAAACTAACCAAAATACACTAAAAGCTCTAGAATTTATTATACACCCAGATTGTATAATTGTTTCGTAGAAAACGATTATTATAAGTAGTGTGTGGCCGATATCGGTCAGCACCGACAGATTTTGGCTGGACAGTCTATGGCCGTGAGGCAAATTAACACACAAATAGCAAGCAGCCGGCTAGTGCAAGCAACTTTTGACTTTATTGACATCACGTAGAACAGAGTTTTTTTCGTATATTCGTGATCAGCGGCAGCTATTTATGCGAAATGACATGTAATTAAGAAAATGTTACTAAGTTCGAAAATCGGTTTTCTGTTCTAAGTAGTCCTTGTAGTCAGTTCGAGTCCCACCTAACGATTTTGCTACCGAATTATTGTTTGTATTATAATTTCTATATAAAATGGTTATAATAGCTCCTGTATCGTTTGCACTTACTTTCTTAATGGTAATTGCGGTTAAATAAAGAAAACAAAAACGATATTTTTAGTTAGGTCAGATTTAGTAGGTACAAAAAGTGTAGACCGTGTGATTTTTTCTTTACTAGTTGATCCGGCGAACTTCGTACCGCCAGTTTTTCCCGCCCGCGTTGCCTCAGATTCCGTTCCCGCTGCACCCTCTACTATATTAAGCATGGACTATAAATGTATAGCTTCCTCTTGATTCAATCTATTAAAAAAACCGTATCAAAATATATGTAGGTACATAGAGAAGGACAGACGCGAATATAGCGACTTTGCTATACATATGTACTATATAGTGATAGTGATGATGATGATAGTTATTATGCTAACTTTTAACAGATATTTTTACCTGTTATAAGTTAGTACCTATAGTCCTTACAGAAAAAACAACTTCTTACAAATTCAATATCTTTTTGGAATTTGAATGAAATTTTGGCCCGTTCCCAACCGACCACCTGAGTTGTCCACCTGGTTGGTCAGTTAGGAATAAATGTTCCTAACCACCCACCTTGTGCATCTGGTTGGTCAGTTAGTAACAAAATATACTAACCGACCACCTGTGACTGTATAAATGCTGCGGCTTAAATCTATACATACGAGCCAGTCGTATGTTTAGATTTAAGCCGCAAATGATTAATTTTTGTGCAGGAACATATTCTCATGCAAATAAAATACAAATAGTTTTTTCAATCTGTGATCTCTGATAAGTGTATACTACGACAATTTGTTTTTTTAAGCATACTGTATAAAAGTCACAGGTGGTCGGTTAGTATATTTTGTTACTAACTGACCAACCAGATGCACAAGGTGGGTGGTTAGGAACATTTATTCCTAACTGACCAACCAGGTGGACAACTCAGGTGGTCGGTTGGGAACGGGGGGAAATTTTTATAGCATTTATTATGCTAACTTTTTAAATTCGAAATATATCGGGAAAAAGAAGCGCTCAATTGGGACTTGAACCCACGACCTTTCCCTTACAGGTGAATGCTCTTCCAACTGAGCTATTGAGCCACACCTGAAACACTTCAAATTTCCCTCCTCTTTTGCGAATTCCACATTGTGGTCCTGATAGGAACTTCAACCTTGTACAAATTCAAAAAATTTCGAACTAAAAATTAGTCTCGAAGGCCCAAGAATACTTGCCTATCTCCTATATGTAATGCTGTACTTTTTCTGTGACAGAAATATTCCCGTTACGCGATCCCATAGCGGCTAGAGTACAGCTATTGAACAGTGGCACCGGCTATAACATCAACTGTCTGTAATAGCATCATCATCACTTTCATCCTAAGCTTATAAAACGTACGTAATATTATTTTTTTTTATATTTACTGAATACTGTCTTTATATTTACTGAATACTGTCAGACTAGGACGTGTACGCGTGAATCACTCATTGAAAATAAACCACGTTAGACCAAAATGTAAATATTAAAATCGCGATAAAATTCGTTAATATTTACAAACAATTTTTTCATTGCGAAGGTGTCATTTAGACGGGGCGAGTTTTGTACTCAATAATCGAACCTACGCAACCATTAAATACTAAAGTATAGCCAACGAGATGAGAGAAAAAAGGCAAACAAAGCGACCATTACTGAGTTACGTTGCGATAACTAGCGATTATTTTCTTTGTCCTTGTACGCGACAATGGCGGAGCGACAGCTGTCGTTACGTGTTTCATAGTACAGGAAAGCTGTCAGCACAGGCACAGCGGTTCTAAACTGTCAGATCCACCATCTTATGGGCAATTTCATTACTATCTGGAACGCGCTTGAAGTGATACGTAATCATTTTCAAATAAAAATGTTTGGAACCGCTGAAACATTGTTTACCTTTTTTCTCTCGCTTCGTTGGCTTTCCTTTAGTGATAATTGCCGCACGATTATCGTATCAAAATGTTTACACACATGCAAGCACTTCATTCACTGATCAAGTGACATTTCACCATAAACCTTATATCATTGCTTTAAAATCTGTTTAAACGGACACTATTAATAATTGTAATCAATTGCGAGGCAATTCTCGCCAGGCGCGGACGAGCGAGTGGCAATTGTTTCGCTTCGGCCGCTGACGAAACCATGCTACGTAACTAGTTACATGGGAAGAATACTTTTTCTTGCTACGAAACCAGTTACGTACAAAGAGGTGTTTCCTACATACCGCCTATGAAACCAAATGCTACGAATCAGTTATCTGCGAACGTTTCGGCGAAGCTACTTTTTCTATCCTTTCGAGAATCGTATAGTCGAGGCGAGAAACTTTCCTCGTCTAAACGAGACGTAAGGCTGTGAAGATGATGAAGTTCATCATATATTAGAACATAACATATATTATAAGAAATGATTTCTTTTTCAGAAAGCCTTCAAGAAATAGATATGGCCACCCAGTATTACCTTCTGCCGTGGGTATGATTCTCGTCCTAAGCCAGTTTTGGTGAACCAAATTATGGCTCCCTGCCTTAGTTTCCGCGAGTGCAAAAACGACCCAACTAAAATATTTTAAAAAATTCATTATATTGTCAATAACCATCCGAAAATTGCCAGAAATTTATTTTTAAATGCCCTTTATTTGATCTGAGGGCCTATATGTTAAAGCGTTTATGTTCTGGGCGAGATTTTGTTACAACATAAATCGTAACAATCACGGATTGTGCTTAGTAATTGCGAATTGTACTAATTGCGAATTCTACCAAGTGCAAATTTGACCAAACGCGAATTGGCCATGTTTTTCATGTTTTTGTTTCACGACAGCTATATATTATTTCTCGCCCGAAAAATGAACACTTTGACACGTGGTCAATTTGCTTCGGTCAACCATTTTCGAATCGTTATAGACCATTTATTTTTTAATTTTCTTTAGGCCGTTCTTGCACTTGCAGTTTAGTACAATCAACATTATAAGTGCTGGACACTATAAAATTTATAGGAGTTCTGAAATGACCGAAAGACGTATTAATGATTTAGAGAACGAGACTGTTTCTTTAATTTGTGAATTTTTTACGAGTTGACTAATATGATCTGGGAAGGTGTTCAGTTACTTTTGCCGTTGACGGTACTGCTCAACGAAACGTACTGTTATATTATGTGAATATAATTGATATATATTCCTGTCCATGTAAACGAAATGCTGTTAATGTAAATATAACATTTGAATTTTTGAAATATTTAGTTTTTTCTGTATACCGTACTTAGTGGGTCCTGTTTCACTGTGCCTGTTGATTTTTTTATTATTTATTTTTCTCTTATTAAGAAAAGTCCTGATGACTATCTCCGTGGCGTGGCTTTTTTTATCGTACGATAAATCCCCACGGATACCACCCCCACAGAGCCGGTGGAGGTGGTTATGTCGGACTCGGACCGACTAAAACGCACGCCGTCTTGGGTCCTTGGTTGCCGGAGGTGAGATTGCCAAAAGCATGTCTCTCACACCCCGACAGACCCAGGACCATCTCTTTCGAGATGGCCCCCTTCGGGTTGTGAGGACCACAATGTCCCCATCTAGCCCCGGTCACGGGGAGGCGCACTTTGCGCCGCCGCCGCGGCCTGATTCTGCTAGGCTGACAGGCGGCTCCACCGGTCACCCCCAGGCCAGCGCTCATGGAGGACGGAGGTCGTTTTGTGACCTCCGACGTCCGGTTCGCCTTCGCTCTGCACGGGCTTCCCGGGCCCGGAGTCTGGTCCGGACCCAACCGGCCGCCTCCTTCTCGAGCATTACTTGCTCGCAGAAGGAGGCGGCCGCACCCCAAGCGTTTGCGCATCGTACCATCGCTGTGAGCAACGTGGCGAGTTTGAGGACTCCCACCCCCAGAGCCGCCACTAGGACCCGCCTCGGCGTGTCCCACGCCGGGCACTCGGTCAGCGTGTGCAGCTCTGTGTCCTCGCTCGCACCACAGTGATGGCACTCGGACGTTTGCTCCTTCCGGATCCGACACAGGTAACTCCCGAAACTCCGTGGCGTGGCTGTAGTGAACGCGACCGCTACGCAATAGGCGCGAGTTCGATCCCCGCTCACTGCAAATATTTGTGCTCACAAATATTTGCAGTGAGCGGGGGAAATACCCATATTCATGCATGTGAATTTGGGTATTTGCATTGGAGAGCACATTAAGCCGTATTGGTTCCGGTTGTCATACGAACATCATCTATGGCAGTTACGGGTAGTTGGGGCCCAAAACCTGTACAAAGTTTGGGACACTGTAGTTCCTGTAGCGGAAAGGGCTGTCTTAAAGCCGGGGATGGTCCAGTGCCAGTCGGGGTGCAAGAAAATGCATTATTGGGTCACCTTAGCCAGGCATTAGAGCCCTAAAACATCGTGCTGTTTTAGTCGGTTCGAGTCTGACTTAACCCCCGCAGGCTGGCAAGGCAAGATCGTTCGATTGCATAGTTCGATTAAACGAACGAATAGGATTTTAAAATCCTCATTGTTCAATCAGTCGAACCATGCTTGAGCTGGCATTATTTATAGGTGCACATTGATTGATAAACCGGACGAAAAATATCGTGCGATTAATTCGTCTATTCCCAGTCGTCCCCACTGGGGACAAGTGGAAAAAAAAAGTTTTGTTCGTAAATAATTAAAAAGACCTGGGGGCCTACCACAACCGGTCACGGACAAGTCTTATTGGGTTGACGCTTCTGTGAGCCTATACTCCATGCAAAAAGTACCAGGCTCACAGAAATACTAATCCCGCGACCAACGTTTCTGTGAGCCTAGTACTCCATGCAAAAGGTATCAGGCGGGATTAATTGAACTATGCGATCGAACTCATCATCATGATGATCGAACTATGTTACCGGAAGGTATCAATCATACTAGTCAATGTGGAGTTTAAAGAATGAAGTGTTGTAAAAACGTACCTGGCACACTTAAACAGCGTTCACAGGAAGATCCAGTTTACCTACGGGATGGAAAGGGAGCAAGAAGCTTGGCGTTTCTTGATGTCAAGGTTAAGGTTCGAGAGGATGGATCTCTTGGTCATACTGTATATAGGAAGCCCACTCACACTAACCGATACCTGCACACCGACTCGGATGATACCACGTCAGTTGAGCTCGGTGGTGACGTCACTTACTGACCGCGCATATATATCTTATGCGGCGAGGAACATTTAGATGCAGAAATGAAACATTTAAGGAGCCGTTCTACGGAGGAACGGTTACCATTACAAGGGGCAGATCAGGGCACTGCGATGCTCGTCGACACCTAAGCACCTGGACTATAAGGTCGAACGACAACCTGCGTACTTACCATACGTGAAAGGAGTGACAGATAAGGTTGCTAATATTTTAAAAGAAGTTCTGTGTAAAAAATTATCTTCACTCCTTTCTAAAAGCTGTCACAGTACCTACGCACGCCTAAAGACAGTTGTCCCTTGGAACATCCAGGTGTCTACAAAGTTGACTGCAGCTGTTAGGTCCTATATAGGCCAGACCAGACGCACTGTTTCATGTCGGATCCATGAGCACATCGTCACCTGTATGGTAAAGTTGCGAATGTGTATAATTACGAATTTTACAGGAGAGCAAAAAAACTCCATTTTGCTTATTTTTAAATGGCCCACTTTAGTAAGCCAATGTCTTTTTAGTTTTTATTTTATGAAAATATAAGCAGAAGACTGCTGGTTAATCAGTAAACTATTATAACAGTAAAATAATCTAATAAATCACAATCGCAACTTTGAAACCTCTAAGAAAAATTACAGAAAAGCATTTTTCGCCCATAGTCAATTCACGTATGTGTCAGATTCGCAAGTATGAAATCAATTTCATTGAGTACAACAAAAATCTAATTTCAAACTTGCGAATAACGCAGAAATCGATTGCGTTTTTTAAAATATTATTTTAATCTTAAATAGTAGTGTAGCACAATTTTATTCATTTTAATGGCATGAAATAAAAAACTGTTTATTAAAGATAAAAAGTAAAATTTTAATGGAATCAGGTAAAGCTAAACATCAAAATTTTCACCTTCCTCCTCGCTATCCGGTTCGGGCAAACGGTCCACAATGGAATCGGATGTTGGTAAATTCCCATAGAATTCATGATAACTCCTTGGTATTAAAAGTTCGTGACATAATTTTAGTAGATCTACACCGAATTCATGGTCAACGGTCTATAAACTTCTTACATCCATCCTGAGAGCTAAGATTAACAATCATAAACAATAATTCTATTATGTGTGCCTCTCAGAATGGATGTAGGGATGGTTCCCGGGGTACTAGGAGCTCCTCCTGATTGATATGGCTATTAGCCAACAAGCTCGCCGCAATCGTAAGGATCTGACAGCATACTGGATAGATTACAAGAAAGCGTTTGACTCCGTGCCACATACGTGGCTTTTGAGGGTGCTGGAGTTGTATAAAGTGAATACAACTCTATGTACCTTCTGGTATGGGTCTGCTATGGGGCAATGGAGAACGGTTCTTTTCTATCCAGGATGTCGTCAGGCTTTGGGTGGCGGCGTGCCGATAACAATAGATAGTCTGAGTCCCCTTTGGTTCTGCTTAGCCCTGAATCCACTTAGTACTTTACTAGTGAATTCAGGGTTAGGTTATAGGCTACGAAGAGAGGGTCACATGGTATCCCACCTCTTTTACATGGATGATTTAAAGCTATTTGCCCACACCAATCCTCAATTAATAGCTTTACTGAAGGTAACTGAAACATTCAGTAATTCCATTAAAATGGCGTTTGGAGTGGACAAATGCGCAGTCATTCATGTAAAGCGAGGGCGGGTGGTGGAGTCGGAGGGTATACAACTCTCTGATTCCACTAACCTAAGATCACTCCTCGTAACTGAGACCTATAAATACTTGGGTATGTCACAGGCGTTATGCATCAATGAGGTCGACATGAAACAAATGTTACAGGAACGTTTCTTTGACCGCCTGAAAAAGGTACTCAACAGTCTTTTGTCAGGTGGTAACAAAGTGCGTGCCTGTAACAGTTGGGTCATGCCACTCTTGATGTACTCTTTTGGCATACTCAAGTGGACTCAGACTGAACTCGATACCATCGATAGGAAAGTCCGGACTCAGTTGACTGCATTCCGAATGCACCACCCACGGTTGTCAGTCATGAGATTGTACATCCCGCGGAAATGTGGGGGTCGAGGTTTTTTAAATGCTAAGACCCTTCATAATCGCGAGGTGTGCAATCTCAGAGACTACTTTCTTAAATCGAACGTGGACATGCATCGTGATGTAGTTAACGTAGATACCGGACTCACCCCGCTCGGTTTGGCTAAAGAGAACTGGCGCAGGCCTACAATAGTTAGCACTGACAGCCGCAGGGAGGTATGGCAGAGTAAGGAGCTACATGGCAGGTTCTATCGGGCACTACACAGGCCCGAAGTAGATCTACTGGCGTCTGTGTCCTAGCTACGTTTCAGTTACCTTTTTGGGGAAACTGAAGGTTTTGTCTGTGCAATTGCAGACGAATAACTACCGGAAGTATATCATGAGGGATGGCACAATTGACATTTGTCGAGCGTGTCACCAACCTGGTGAATCCCTCAGGCATATTACTTCCGGTTGTTCTCGTCTTGCTAACGGCGAGTACTTGCACAGACATAATCAAGTAGCCAGGATAATCCATCAACGACTTGCTCATAAATATAACCTTGTGGAAGTTGAGGTGCCGTACTATAGGTATGTTCCTGAGCCAGTTCTAGAAAATAGCCATATCACATTGTACTGGGATCGATCTATCATCACTGATAGGACTGTTGTAGCTAACAAGCCTGACATTGTGGTGATAGACCGATCCGAACGCCGAGCATTGATTGTTGATGTCACCATTCCTCATGGCGAGAATCTCGTGAAAGCTGAGAAAGATAAACAAGTTAAATACTTGGACTTGACCCACGAGGTTGTCGACATGTGGAATGTTGACTCAGCAATCATTGTACTGATGGTCGTATCAGTCAACGGACTGATAGCAAAGAGCCTCGACCAACATCTGAAGAGGCTCGGGATGGATGGTTGGGTCAAGGGCCAGATGCAGAAGGCAGTACTCCTTGATACGGCGCGCATCGTGAGGAAGTTCCTTTCTCTAGAGCCCTAACCACCGGTAGCTTGGTCCCTGTACCCGATACCGGTGGGATACTATTTTTTATATTTTTAAATGGATGTTTTTTTTAAATATGTATTTAAAAATATAATTTATAAGATTTTTAAATGAATAAAGAGAATAATAATAATAATGTACACACATCACTCTCTAGTCCCAAACTAAGCAAAGTTTGTACTATGGGTACTAGACAGCGGATAAACATATTTATATACTTTTTTTGTGAATATGTACTTAGTACAACACTACTACATAAAATTACACCCAGACCTAGACTAGAACAAACCTTTGTGGGTCACACAGAGTTTTGTCCTATGTGGGATCGGAATGGTAAAACAAACAATACTTAATACATTATAATTGCTTTGCACAAAATAAAAGTTCGTTGACAAACTATATCATTTTATAGCAAATGTTACACATAAGTTAGTTGACTATAGTCTACCATTTAATTTTGTTGACAGCAATGCCATAGTAAGTATACGACTATATAACTTATAGGGGAATTTTCCGCAGTTTGTTTCAATTTTTTACGTAAATAATACCATGGCTAATAAACGAATATGACACATAGGTAAATTTACCATGGTATATTAGACAATTTACAAAGAATGTTATACCATGGCAATTATGCGAATTGTGCACATAGGTAACTTGACCATGGTCCGTTAACATTGTAAGCTTCAATGATACTTTAGTAAAGATACGAATCAACCAATATTCGCATGTTTACTTCAGATGTTTTGATAAAAACGACTTGATTTAGTTGTGGTAAAATATATTATCTACACTTAGTTAATTTGCCATGGTGCCTGACAACGAATGTTTGGGATACGTAAATATGCTGCTATGATATCTCATAGACTATCAAAGATACAGAGCTGAAACTTTGCGACATTGTGTATTACGATATTGGGATTACGTTAAACCAAAAAACAGATTTTCGTGAAAACAGCAGATTCGCAACTTTGCCATACAGGTGACGACATCATGGCGGTCAAAAATAACGAGCCACAGAAATCGGCTATCGCTCAACATCTTTTGGAGGAAGGGACGAATCTCTGGATTGAGTTATAACCCTCAGATTTTCTCGACAGATTGTCACTATATACCCAGAATGATAAAAGAAGCTATTAAAATTAAAAAGTACAAAAACTTCAACCGGGCCGATGCGTATCTGTCCTTCTGCTACAGAGGCTTTCAACTGTCGAGTGTCTGGCATCCAGTGATCCGTATGTTCACAAAACCTGAACAAACTACATGTCCAAAACCCATGCGAATCGACTCTGTGTGTGTTGTGTGTCGCCAACTTATTCGAGTACAGTGCGAGAACGCGGACAATGGTAGGGGCGACGCGCGTCATAAACGAGTGCGGAAGAGGGTAGACCGATACGGTCTGTCCAGTAACAACTAAGTAACTCGGCGGTCACCAGTGCATCCGTGATCATCGCGCTTGGAACAGCGCTGAAATATCGTGTATATCAGGATGGCGGGTGTATTGCTCAGATTGGCCTGAATATATTGCAGTTATTTGGTACCTTCTGTGTACTTTTACGTACCTCTCCTGAAAATCTGTGTACCTACGTCCGTATAATGATATTTGGAATATTAGATACACCCGCCATCCTGATGTCAGAACCGCGGATGTGCTGTTATACAATGTACCAAGTTGCATAATATTGGTTAAGTACATTTGGTACCTCTTGTGTACCCCATGAAACAAGTATTAAACAAATAAAATACGGCATACTTTCTGATATCAGCAGCAGTGATATAGTCTGAAGGTGGTAAGCAGACAATTCCTACGTTCGGTGCTAAGTCCACGGGCTTGGCAAGGAATAGAAGAGCTAACTATATCAAAGAATAGGGTTCCTGAAAACAATAGAAATATGAATAATATGTCTGAGTAACCAGAGAAGCCACTCTAGCTAGCTAGTCCAGCAATATTATTTGTACTACTACTTTTGAAAGTAGGTACAGTTATTCCCCGAAGCCTCCAGGTATACATACTAAATGTCCCCGAGGTGCGACCCGGCGGTGCGGGAAGCGGGAAAGGTCCCTTTTTAAATTTTTTTTTGCTTGTTTGTTGAAAACGATTAATTAATATCTCTTTATAGTTACTACTGCTTCTACATTTTGATTCTCCAGATATAAATGATGTCTCGACATTTTACTACGAGTATAGGATCAATAGTTTAGTAAATACGAGAGGTCAAATGTAATAAACGTATAGTTCGCAACAAAAGCAACTCAGCTTGGCCACAGAGAGGTCGACCCTTGTTCCATCATATTTATTTTGTAGAAAAGATGATTCTTCAAGTATACCGAGCACCTAATTAGGAATACTCGCTAAATCTAAGTTTTATCTTTATGGAGATAAAGGTAGGATAAAGGAGCTAGCCGATTTGAAACCTATACTTAAAGGTTCTGTTTATTTTCTTTCGAGGACGGAATACAACGGACGGAACACTAAAAATAAAAAAAAACAATCAATCAGGCAATACTGGTAATCTAGCTATTATTTATTCATAAACTTAGAGGTTATAGTTAAACATGTTTTGGCAAATTCAAAACGGTACAGTTCACATCGAGCCGTGTTGGGGTGACCTTCTCGCGGATTTAGTTATAAACTTGATTAGATTTAAAAAAAATGTGTTGATTGTGTGTTCACGTAATAATGTGAGTATCAAATTTTCCATAATAATTCTGTAGAGATGGTCCTGGGTCTGCCGGGGTGCGAGAGATATGCTTTTGGCAATCTCACCTCGGGCAACCAAGGACCTAAGACGGCGTGCGATTTAGTCGGTTCGAGTCCGACATAACCACCTCCACCGGGACCGTGGGGATGGTATCGTACGATAAAAAAAAATCCCCACACATTGCATCCGAAAACGGTGCGCACCGTGCGGTATGAAAGGAATTTCATCCCACGCACGCTCAAGCTGTGGAATGAACTCCCTGCCGTGGTTTTCCCAAGCGACTACAATATGGGTTTCTTCAAGAAGGGCATTAGAAGATTTCTTCAACGCCTCTGGTGTTGCATACGTCCATAGGCCGCGGTAATCACTTTCCATCAGGTACGCCGTGTGCTTGTCTGCCACCTAAGTGGTATAAAAAAGGTGGTTTGGGGACATAGAACGAATGAGTACGGAGTGAATGATACGCTAAGTAATGTTAGGCACAGGTGAATGGGCAGAGCAGGCGGGATCGAGCTCGCAGTACAGTCAGCATCGATAGATATGAATAATCAAAATGATCTTAATACCTTTCTTTCACCCTCTTCCTGTTGACTGATTTGATATTTGGTACACACCTTTAACAGTCTGAGTCAAGATTGTTCTGACGCTGCGCGCTGGCTGAATATATTGGTCACATACACATTTGGTCAGTAACAAAGTATTGAAGAAAGACCTTGGAGAGCAGTGGAGGGCGTCGTGGGAGGCGTTTCAGCACCATCCCTGGATGGACCTAGACCTGACCCCACCACTAAGCTGCCCGTTTTTGACAGTTGTCGCACTGTGTGGTCAAGGGTCAAATGGTTCAGAAAGTGACACGGAAGATGCAACTACCATCTTCACAAGTGGGGACTCAAAGGTGCGCCGGACTGTGATTGTGGAGCTCCAAAGCAGACAACGATGCATATAGCAGAGGAGTGTCCACTCCGTCATTTCCCTGGAAGAATGCGTGAGCTTCATGACCTCACACCGGCAGCAATAGACTGGCTTCGCCAACTGGACGTCGACATATGAGGACTCGAGCAGAGGCCATACGAAATGATGATGACCTATATAAGTTAAACTATTTTGAAATACTTAAGTAATAACCTAATAATATAGTGTAGTTACTGTACTGAGTTGAATGAATATTATCATCTTCCTTGTTTGATTTTTGTAACCTGAGGTCCGCTCAGTCGTGATCGAAAGTGACTGCCATATGACCTCATGTCCTTCTCATGAGAGTAAAACTTGTGCCAGTGCGTTATTCTTTTACACAACTTTTTTCCAGATGATCAAAACTCTGCAGTTTCTGCTGCTTGTGGCAGTAGGCATTAGTGCTCAAGATGGAGGAGAATTCTTCCAAGAAGAGCCTAATTACGCCACCGAGCAGACAGATTTAGAATCGTCACCTAACGTTCAAAATTCTCAAGAAAACTTCCAATCACAATCAAATTTTAATATGGAACCGATAGATGATTCAGAAGGGGACAATATTCAAAAATTTCAAGAAAACGTCCAGTCACAACCAAATTACAATATGGAACCAATAGATGATTCAGAAGGGGACAACGTTCAAAATTCTCAAGACAACGTCCAATCACAATCTAATTACAATATAGAACCGACAGAAGGCACAGAATCTGCTACTGTTGGTGTTCAAATAGTTGATAAAACCGACCAAGCTGATAATATCACGGGAATGATAGGGAATAACTATAATGGTTGGTATAATATATCATTTTAACTAACTGTTGCTCGGGTGGAATTTTGATACTATGCCCGCATCCTATGGGAACATATTCCCGTACCTATCTGTGAAGGAACGAGGTGTGACGTTCCTCTAACACAAAGGGAGGATCCTCCGACCTGGCAAGGTGATCAGGCCTGGTGGGCCGCGGCCCAACGATTGTCGTTGGGATGTTGTACAGCGTAACAATATACCAGCGCGAGAACTTCACTTTCGCGATGCAGGATTCGTAGTGACGTAGTAGTTCGGCTTGCTGTCGCTAGATGGCGCTGGATACATGTGGTATCGCCACATATCTGTCCTCTGTCGCCACATTCAGTCAGATTTGTTCAGCTGTTAGAGCGTGATTAATTAACAAACATTAAAACATCTTCACAAACTATCACATATTATAATATCAGTAGGATTTATAATATTAGTAGGATAGTAGGATTGTAAATGCGAATGTAACTGTGCTTGAGATTCCATCCTGTGCCGAGTAATCCTAGAGATGAGAATAATAATTCAACGTAGTATTTGTGTCTATGACACCGTTGGCGCTGCAAGACGAGACGGTTTTTCATGCCGGAGCAGCGGTGCGGTGTAGCAATCTCTTGCTTTCTTTCATTCTTTTCTTTCTTTATTTCTTTCCTGAATTAGTTGTGAACTTGTGGCCGTATAGGAAGTTAATAGTAGAAGATGTTTTATCTGTAATTATTCTGAATTTATTATCTATTCAACAGACTATGAAGACGTCTCCTGCACCTTGGATGACGGTAGCATCGTCGAGTGTGTAGAGGCAAGTAAGCAAGGTTCACTATCAATTTGCATAAAAAAATAACCATAAAATATATTGGCATATGGTAATTTAGACTAATAATATTTTGCATATATTTTGTATCCATAACAAATTTAGCATATATTATTTGTCTTAATCATAAATGAAATTAGCATAATCATATTTAAGCATAAAATTTATAAGCATAACTGAGGTGGTAAAATAAAAAAAATACCACGATGGCTAATTGCGGGGACTCCTCTCCCGCATAAGCCTTCTAACCTAACCTAACCAACTCGGGTTGTGTAGTGACTGTCCTAAAAACAGCCTGTCAAATTTATGCAACTCCTTCTTATGGCAAAACATATTATACTAAATGATAGTTATGCTAACATTTGCATTATGCCAAAGGATTATTATGCAGTAGTATTATTATGCCAAAACGTATGCCAAATTCATTGTGCCAAAACATTTTAAGCCTAAAATTTTATGCCAAGAGGAGGGATCCCTATGGGCACGCCCCCTGTACCCTTATGATGAAGAGCCCCAAACTCTGGAGATACACCAGAAATCTCGTCGACATCTATTAACATGTTAACTTATTATATACAGTAACTGTTTTTCTTATATTTAAGTCGTCGAATTGACTGCCTCCCACCTGATAGTAAGGCGGGGTCCAATGAATAGTGGACGCCTTTATAAAGAAGGAAACACTCCTGTATCCTTCTTCCTACAGTCCAGGAACCTATATGATACGAAAAAGAAAAAAGTCACCGAACCGTTTGGTTCTTGATGGAACTGCTTACACAGTATGCGGGTCACATTTAAGCCTTGCAAAGGGTATTTAAAATGATTTCCTAATTACAGGGATGTATTCTTCCTCCCTACCCAGTCCATGGGACGTATGAAATCTTAAGTGACCTACAAGGAGTGCCGGGGGACAAGCTTCAGTTCGCTATAATTAGAGTGAGCTGTATACACGGGTATTCGATGACGCAGTTTGGGTACGACAAACAGGGTAGCGCGACCCAGGATGTATACTGTATCAATGGAATGTGGTCACAGCCCATCAATAAGTGCGTCCGTAAGTTTTAATTATTTTTTTCATAGCATTTATTATGATAACTTTAAAATTCGAAAAACATCGGGAAAATGTAACCCAGGACTTTGCCCTTACAGGGGGAATTCTCTTCCAACTGAGCTATTGAGTCAAACCTCAATCACTTCAAATTTCCCTTCTGTATATATCCGTCTTTAAGGGGGCGGTGTAGCCGCCTACCAACATTCTTACGAACTGCTAGAACCAACAATGATTTTTCAACCATTTTTAAATTGGAAGAGAATTCCCCCTGTAAGGGAAAGAAAGGTCGTGGCGTGGGTTCAAGTCCCACTGGAGCATTCCATTTTCCCGACATTTTTCGAGTGTCCGTAAGTTGTCAATCAAATTTTCAATTTAAGTAACGCAGTCTACTGCTAGACATAGACCTTTTCTAATATTGGAAGGATTTTTTTTTTAAAGAATATTAGAACCGAATATTGTTTCCACGCTGGCCAGATATGGTTTTATTTCGAGTGTTCCTTCTCTCGCAGTGATATCGTCTGCGTATTTTTCGGTTATCGCCTCTGACGACACCCTCGGATGAGATGGGGTGGTGATACTTGTATTTTTTCCGTCACCACGTCGATAAGTTGAATTATTCGCAAAATTATTAGTACACCGACCGTAAACGCTAAACCGCGCTTTTGCTGTGAGCGCGGAAAGAGGGGGGAGTATCAGTCAGATTTGGTTAGTTCGCGGCTAACGCTCGTGGCGATATCCCGCACGCTCTCCACTAATGTTTTTTATTTACCTCGTTCCCCACCACACTGCGCGTATTTAGGTCACGAAGCTTGTGGCGTAGTGGGCTGCAGAATCCATTATCTTTTGAACACCTGAGTCTGATTCAACAGAATGAAATAGGTATTACAGATGTTGTGGTAACATATGTTAGCAAAATTAAAAATCACCTATTATACGTAGTTATTGACAGATTTTTTTTTATTAGCTAAAGAATATTAGCAACTGTTACAGCAATTACTAATATTCTCTTTAACCCCTCCAAATAAGCCACATGCTTGTGCAAGGAGTGGGTTCACGTTGGTAGTGTGATGGCCTGGATTCGAACCTAGGATATCTCTCGATCGTAAGGTAGACTCCTTAAGGCCCTTACCTGAGACGATGCTTTAGAGCGAATGGGTGGAGTCTACGAACGTAATAATCGCAGCCCCGCACCACCCCGCACACATGTCACTAAAGTGATTATAATATAAAATATGGGAAAAGATGTCGGTAAAAAGGGTACAGAGTGGACAATCATATTCTGCCTAACTTCACGTACCTAACTGATTTGGTATTTTTTTGACATCGATGTTGATTGATTCTTGATTCTTTATTATAGCTAAGGTCTGCGGCTCCGCCCGCGTGGATGTCTATTATCGCGACTTTGGTTTTATCTCTGGTACCATTCTACCAAACCCTTTTAAATAAAAATACCGTATCAAAATCCATGTACCAAGTAGCGTTTGTGTCCATTGTGAACAAACAGACAAATTCAATTTCAAAAGGTTCAAATTCCATGGCGTAGCGGTGGAGCATTCAGAGTTTGTGGGTTCGATGCCCACTCAGCTCTTATATTTATATACATGAATCTTACATATATATCCATTGGTTAGGGTGTATATTGCATAGATACATTGAGGTAGGTGAATGTGAAAGCTATAAGTATGCTATAGGCATAACAATTCACACACATTACACATTCTCACAGTGCCATCGTTTGCAGTGTAAGCCCAAAATATGTGTTTATTTAAGACATCACACTCAAACCTCTTATAATAGAAAAGAAAGAAAGAAAGAAAGAAAATATTTTTTTTATTATGCACACAAAGATAGTTTGACAATAAAGTAACTATAAAATAAATAAACACAACTGTGCATAATAATGGCCGCCTCTCAGCGTAAATGCTGTCCGCGTAGTAGTGCAGACGGACAGCGCTGGTTTTCAGAGATAATAATATGCACTAGATGACCCGGCAAGCTACGTTTCGCCTTAAAAATTAGAATTTACGTCAATTGGCTGTATTGAGTCGTCCTAATTATTTTACTGAATTTTTTATATCATTTTTAATGCTAACTTTAAAGTTGAGCGTTTCATTTTTTCCGATGTTTTTGATCTCTAAAGTTAGCATTAAAAATGCTATAAAAAAAATCTGTCAAATATTCGGGCGGAGTCACCAAAATTCAATGTTTAAAAATGGTTGAAAAATCATTCATTGTTTCCAACAGTTCGTAAGAATGTTGGTAGATGGAACCACCGTCGCCCTTAAAGACGCATATAAAGAGAAGGAAAATTTGAAATGAATCAGGTGTGGCTCAATAGTCAGTTGGAAGAGCATTCCCCCTGTAAGGGAAAGGTCGTGAGTTCAAGTCTCACTTGAGTGTTTCATTTTTTCCGATGTTTTTCGTTCTAATTATTTTGAGAACAGAAAGCATTACGACAGGGATTCCATACGCCCACGGATATCCTGACACCAATAGGACATAAAATGGTTAAGTATTCTTACATGTTTCTATTTTCCGCGCATATTTTTTACTTTTTCTTTCATAAAAACCTTCTCCAACACAACTTCCACAACAAAAAAAGAAAAAAGGAAAATTGGTCCAGCCTCAGCCAGTCCAGCCAAAATCCAATAGGGATTCATTTTTATATTATATAGATTCTATTGTATATATAAACCTACCCCTTGAATGATTACTATCTATTAAAGAAAACTGCTTCAAAATCCGTCGCGTAGCTTTAAAGACAGACAGATAGCGGGAAGTGAATTATTTTATACTAGTGAAGTTAAGTAGTGATCATGTTTTTATAATATTTTACTATGTAGCTATAGGTATATATAGTATTATTATACAAAGGTGTTTGTGACGTTATAGAGGTTAATTTCTGGATCTACAGAACCAATTCTAAGAATTATTTCACCAATAGGAACCCACACTATTTATCAGTGTCATAGGTTTTATATCATTACACTATGAGTGAGATAAAAGTAACGGCATCCAAAATCTACGTGGCTGGAGTCGTGGGCAACAGCTGGTAACAAATAAAGTGTGTGAATAAAATAATCAACACATTTTCATGTATTTCTTGAGAGTTTAAAGCTTTCGCTTTTTTACCGAATTTATTTTCGGCGTTTCAAAGAAGTGTCTTATCTGTTCACTTGTGCATTAATCTCGAATTGTGTTGCTGTCAAAGCTGCGAAAACGTGAAGCACAACCTCCCCGTCCAACAGCCATCACGGCACTGCCGCCCGGCCCCGCATAGGCACCCGCTAAGCCAAACTCTCGAGAACGTAACAAAAACGTGGCCTGTGACTTCAAAAGTCAATGTATTGAACGGAAAAATGTACCACTTATACTCCAGATCTTTGTCTTTCTTTTAGTTAAAAAATTACGTAAAAATTAGTTTCTGTTTAGAAGTAGTTGCCAGTTTTCTTTTGAGTGACCTTTTTGCTTTGGGTATGATTTTCATATAGTAATTGAAAAGTGAGAATAACTAAAAATGTACCAAATGTAGACAAGAAACCTACAAATAAAACAGTGTAAACAGTTTTCAAATACGTCCACAAATAAAAAAGTAGTTGTTCTCTAAACATACGCCTAAAAACCAGATTTATCATTTTTATTCCTCTTAACCACTAAGCTACCGACGCTAGTATGTCCATCTTTTTTCCGTGCGGAAATTCCTCTCGGATACCGCTGGAGCTGGAGAGGGAGGTTATGTCGGACTCGAACTGACTAAAACCGCACGCCGTCTATGTGTCGTCGTGCTAGGCTGAAGGTGAGGTTATCTTCGACATATCCCTCGCACCTCGGCTGGCCCAGGGCCATCCCTATCCATCTGATCTTCTGACTCGGGTTGTTCTGGCCCTCCTCGGGATTATGTCCACTCAAGATTTTGAATAATGATCTGTTTTATCTTTTTAGGGTTTTGCAAGTTAGATCCAGACCCCAGCATCCATTTCATGTGCTCAGGGACGGAGTGCAACAAGTATGTGGCGCCCGACACTGTGGTGGAGCCTGTCTGCAATTTATACTATTCTTCTGAGAATCTTCCATACATGAAGTGCAGAGCCGGCAGATGGAACTACGTCGCTCGCTGCACACCAGGTGTTTATAACAGATTTATATACTGACTGACATTATAATTACCGTCATACTCCTATCGAGGGGGATGACATTCGAAGGGGTTTAAAGTCAATCAATCAAATAGCCTGTCCCAGTCTTCAGCTGGACATTAGACCTCTCCCAATGTTAGGAGCCTTTAGCCTACCGTTTCCACGCTGGCCAGACGGGTTGGTACAAGGTTTTATTTCCAGATTCCTTCTCTCGCAGTGATGTCATCTCCGTATTTTTCCGTTAGTTGCCTCTTACGACACCCTTCGGATGAAATGGAATGGTGACTTAAAAGTTAGCATAATAAATGCTATAAAAATTCATTCAAATATTTGGGCGCAGTCATCAAAATTCAATGTTTAAAAATGGTTGAAAAATCATTCATTGTTTCCAACAGTTCGTAAGAATGTTGGTAGATGGCTGCACCGTCGCCCTTATAGACGGATATAATAAGAAGGAAAATTTGGAATGATTCAAGTGGTGCTCAATAGCTCAGTTGGCAGAGCAATCCCCCTGTAATTCCTGTAAGGGAAAGGTCGTGAGTTCGAGTCTCACTTGAGCATTTCATTTTTTCCAATGTTTTTCGAACTTAAAAGTTAGCATAATAAATGCTATAAAAAATTCATTCAAATGGTGATACTTGTATTCTTTCTCCGTCACCACACGGATGTGTGGAGGGTACCACATAGTATTCAATATGAGAATTATACTATACAGTCCTATTTTTTCAGATTGTGGTCGATTGACACCATATGGTCTTCAACTTATCATTGATGGTAAGTCAGCCAGGCGAGGGGAAGTACCGTGGCACGCGGGTATTTACCGAAAGACGAAGAATAGTGGATTCGAACAGATCTGCGGTGGATCCCTTATCTCGGACAAACTTGTGATATCTGGTAAGACTTTCTGGTATGTGACACATCTGAAGGTCTGCAGTGAAACATCCACATTTGATTTCTACAGATTATGGTGTTGTTTGCAGCCGCTCACTGTTTCTGGTCGGATGTGAGGAAGTTACTTCCCGCGGCTGGCTTCGCGGTGGCAGTCGGCAAGCTGTACCGTGCTTGGGATGAGGAAAGAGACTTTGATTCGCAGAAATCGTATGTAAGTGCTTCTTTCTTCTTTGCAGCTTATTGCAAAATGGAGGTGTTTTCATTTTTCTTCCTCCAAAAGTCTTTTCCGATTGCTTAGATCTGGAGTTCCATTCTAGGAAAAGTATGGCCCTCATTACCACTATTTGGTTCATTTTGGCTTTCATTAGAGTCGTCAGATTCCTTCAACCTTGAGGGGAAAGTCTGCTAAAGAATCCACTTGGTCTCTGAAGATCTTTAGTGGGACATACTCCCGAGGTTCTAAGATTATTGAAAAATATAATTTACCCAGTTCCGCCATTTAGAGCAAACGAGTTTTAGACTAGAGACTGCGAGAAGGCAAACGGGTTGATTGGATTCTTCCTTTACTTTCATCAACTAATTATTTACTATCCTTTACTTTAGTTCTACATTTTCATATTACAGATAGAAGAAATAAGAGTCCCAAGTCTCTTCGCTGGCGGGGCAGCACACTTCCAAGAAGATATAGCGGTCTTGATCCTGACTAGTACTATCGTTTATAAGTCGTATATCCGACCTGTCTGTATTGACTTTGATATCATGTTCGACACATTGCAGCTTCAAGATGGTAATTACGGAAAGGTATGTTCTACTAATGTCGTCGATAATATAGACACGTAACTGACTATCGTCTTGAGCGATGTGTGGCTGGTGAAGGGTGGCTAGGCAACGACAGGTAGCAATAATATCAGTAGAATTAGTTATTATTCTCTCTCTCTCTCTCTATCTCTCTCGCTACAACTGTTGTACTTGTTGCCGATGGCTGATACAATCTTCTAGGTCGTGGTTCCACCAAGCAGCTGCTACTAAATCTTGCGCTAGTAATATTCAGAAGTTTGCCTCTGAAGAAAATGGATTTGTTGAATAAAAAAATCTTTGACGATTCCATGTACTTAAAAAAATATACTGCCGTGGCTGGTGCGGCCGCTTTTGGCGGCTACCATCAGGCTACATGAATATCAATGCTTTCGTAGGAGGACGAGGAGTAGACCCAAAAGTACAGTACCATTACATATGGAAGTCGAAGCAGGAAAATGGATTTCGGGCAGCACAACCAATTATTTGACAGCAACCGGGATACATGCTAAGTGGATGCTAATGGCCTGCATCCAAAACAATCATTCATATACAAATTCCATGTCTTCAAATTACTGTATATATGTATATATAAAACTAGCTGTTGCCCGCGGCTCCGCCCGCGCTGATATCTGAATTTTCTTTGCTATAAACCTCACGGAGCCCGAGACCTTTCCAACGAATGCAAAACCGTGGAAATCGGTTCGTGCGTTCTGGAGTTATATCGTCAGGAAGGAAAACCCGACTTATTTTTATATAGTAGATAAAAAAGTACTAGTAAAACTCACAGTACCGTGGGAAACTAACATACCTAAAGACCACGCTATGAAAATAAACCAAAAATGGGTATGTGGCTAAACTCAACGCCGCGCGCCGTAGAAGTAGGAGCAAGGGGAATTCCAGCTAAATCCCTGTATAACTTGTTTAAAGACCTCAAATTGCCAAGAGCTTCGGTAAGCTCTTTACTCAAATGAATATCTAAAACGGCTTTGATAGGATCTTACCAAATTTGGATAGGTAGAGGGGGGAACACGACTGACGGTGGAGGTGAGCGCTGATGCATCACAAGGTGGTCACACTTAACCTACAACAGGGTCGCAAGTCCCAGGCGTCGTCACAGTGTTGCTCTCTGTACCACGCCATGGACCCGGCGACCGCACGGTGAATCCTTGAAATGCTGAGAACCGGATCTCATTATTAAAGAATAAGCAAATATGGTGTTCTTGTAGGTAGCTGGATGGGGGCTCACAGCAGCAAATGGATTGTCCTCCGAGGTCCTGAAGACTGTGCGAATGCCATTCATCAGCGCTGGTATTTGTGTTAAAACTCTTCCACCATCCTTCAGGCCATATATAACTGGAGATAAATTTTGCGCAGGCTATACTAATGGTAAGTATTGATTTGACGTAAATTACATCTCTAAACAAGTTAAATAAATCAATCAATAAGCCTGATGCAGTCCACTGCTAGACATAAGCCTCTCCAAATGTTGAGAGGCTTTGACAGATTGTTTCCATGCTGGGTAGAGGGTTTTCAGAAGTTTCCTTATTAAGTAATATCGTCTACGTATTTTATGTTATACACCTCTTACGATACCTTTCGAATGAGACCGTGTGATAAGACTTGTATTCTTTTGGAAATATTATTTTTTGTGCTCATTCTGTTGACAGTGACAGTGGAAATATGATTTTTTTTCGCAGGGACTGCATTATGCACAGGTGACAGCGGTGGAGGAATAGCTTTCGCTGAACGAGAGCAAGGGGCGGACCGATATTACCTTCGAGGCATCGTATCCACGGCCCCGGTGTTGGACATTCAACTGTGCAACGATGCGACCTATACCACGTTCACTAGGATCATAAAGCACGAGCCCCTGATTAAAATGTAGGTGTCTCTCTCATATAAATCTCTGACATTTGAAACTACAGTGATTTGAAATATAGCCTAGATCGTCATTAGTTTGAAAAAAAAAAAACAATGGAACAAGTATTGCACCCTGTGGTACACCCGCAGAAAACACCGACTTTACTGAATGTATTGTTAACATTGACGCTCTCAATTCCATTGTATAATAACTAATTCAATAGCAATGTTCCTCAAGCAGTAGGCAGTAATGATTTATGTTCCAGCTAGATCAAAATATTTTGATAGACACAATCGAATGCCTTGGACAGATCTCGAAAAATTATTTACTTGCAATTTATTTGGTACTTTTGCCCTCGGCTCAACCCGCGTGGATGTTGGTTATTGCGACCAAAAGCCTTTCTAAAGGTCTAATCTACCCCTATTTCAAATTTCATCGAAATCAGTTCACTGGTTTAGGTGTGAAAGAGTAAGATAACAACAGACAGACAAGTTACTTTCGCATTTATAATATTATTAAGGATTACGTATGAATTATTGAGCCCGACGTATCGGCTGCTTTTCAACAGCCATGGTCAGCGTATTCTAATTGTTTGCTTTCTTTCAAGTGCGCTTGTAGATGTGTCCAACAGTTGCCCGCCAGATATGTTCCAATGTGAAGACTACACTTGTCAAGACGAGGAATTTGACTGCAGCGAGGTGAGAGCACCAATAAAGAAATACTTAATTTGGCTTATGTATTGATTCGACAAATATAAGTGCAGTTTTTGGATTTTGATCTCCAGCATGCTAAGTAAAAAAGTGGTCACGATATATTATAAACTGTTTTCAATTTGCATGTTATTAAATATGTTTGACTTAAGTTCATTCTGGCCCCTTATTCTGAATGACAAACCGTGAGCCGACAGATATAAGTTGGTCTATTTTGGCGCCAGTTCTCTTTCTCTCTGTCTCTGTCTTTTAGGTTAACCAATTGTAATCCATCCTCTTCTCATATTGCGTTTGCGATTGAGCCTCGAAGTCGTTCAGAATAATGTCCTTGAGAGTTTCAATGAGCTGCTGTTTGGAATAAAGTCGTCACGGGAGGGAGGGTAAAGGTAAAGCAGTCCCCATGGGTGTTCCACAGGGTAGCATAGTAGGTAACAAATTCTTTTTTTTCACAGAACTGGTAGCACGGCCACATGAACCCCTGTGAACCACCGTCTTATGGTCTCATCGCTTCAGAATACGAAAAATTGCAGTGCCAAAGCGTTTCTACTGAGTGATACAGCTGTTGCGTTTGTTGGATCGTGAATGCATGTGTGTGAATGATCCTGCAGCAGATCCTTTTCAGAACAATTTTCTTCAAAATATGTGTGATTAAATCTATTTTGCTTTTGACACCTTTGGTTTCATTTCACCCAAAACTGTATCAGTTATCATTTTATTCATTTCATTTGCATATTATACCCATTTACACTAAACAAAACCAACCAGAAATCAAATTTTCACGATTTTGAACTCTGGGATTTTGTATTTTCTGTATTTTGAACATTCAAACATTCGGGATTATGAACTTTGGTCTTTTCCACATCGGTATTATGAACTACGGGGTTTTGATATGTGTAACATAAATTAGTACATCACAACTCTTAATTTAGATTGGGTGGACGATTAAAAATAAAGACGATAAAATAAACGCAATTTCTACCGCTCTTTTACCATTCTTAATTTAATGACCTCTGTTAAAGGATTTAATTTTATTAATAATAGGAAAATACGCAAATTATAAATATGGTTTTCCTCATATCTCGAGAACAGTTTCTATCTAGACGTCGCGCGCGATAGCTTCGAACAGGAAAATAGTATTTTTTTGATATAATACCTACTTAAGAACCCGTTTACACGTACGTGCCAATTTGTGTTCACCTATATTCAAGAAAGTTTTAAACACGTCAGTTTGGTGTTTCGGAAGCCATATTTGGTATCTTAGGGAGGTAAGATTCTTTAGATATTATTTAATACCTATTACCTATATGAAAATGTGACGTACTGGACAGTTAGCGTCATAAATTTCTTGACGATTTAGTCTTAAAATGATCTTAAAACTCTCGTTAGAGCAAATCAAGCTATTTTTTTTAAGGAATTATTGTCTCTGTCCGCGATGAACGAATTTTGAAGTGACTTAGTTTCTGCCGTAGATGATGCAGCAACCGCTCTGTTTCCTGCTGCTGGCATCATGCAGTCTCAATGCCATATGTGGTAAGTTGTCCATCGAACTACATTATGATAATAATTAACTTCATAATTACATACAGCATAGTAACAATACAACATACCATCCCGTCCCATTCCATCCCATGGTACGGTGTCCGTGTGGGATGATTTCCATTCCACATCGACCCAGCCCATCGCACTCCATCCTAGACCGTCCCGTCCCGTCCTGAACAGCCTTATCCTACCACATCACCTGCCCAACCATTCCACCAGTCCCAACCCGTCCCGTACCGTCCCGTCCCACCTAGGTGTATTATTTTTGTTTTTGCTTATTTTTTTTTTTCATTTTCCTTTCTTTCATCTCATCCTCTGTCTCATCCCATTCCATCCATCCCATCTCATCCCACCCCATCCCATCCCATCCCAACCCATCCCATCCCATCCCATCTTATTATGTCATAATTTATTGTAATACTTGACTATTAATTAACCAATTACCAGTTCTAGGAGCGCAAGATGTCAACTCCTGCACTTTGAGCAATGGTTCCGCTGGAGAATGTGTGCCGTACTATTTGTGTCCCCAATTCGATTCAAAGTGAGCATGACTTGTTTTTTCATTAGCATAACTTCATTTCCCCCGAATGTTAACAATATTGTATGATACAACACTATTATCAATCAATTAGTATATATATCACTGTCCACTGCTACGCGGCGGCGCGCTGAGAAGCACGCCTCCCCATTCCGGGGTGAGTGGCGTTTCCACCCGTTCCCTTTTCCACCCGTTGCGATTCAACCCGTTACCGTCTCTACCTAAATCGTTTTTGCCAGAAGGTACAGTCAGGAACAGAAATAATAAATCATTTATTGGTTAATAATTTTTTATTTGAAATAAAAAAACATCTATAAAAAGGTAAATCACAGTACTTTAGTTCGTTACATTCTAATTTTGTATCACAGAAATCATTGGTTTCCTTCAGTTTGAAAATGATGATTTTATAAGAGAAACTCAGATGGAGCTCAAATCAGGAGATATAACTATATCCCATTTCTAGATTAGCTTAGGTAATAATTAATGTCAGTATTGCTTTACAATTTTATTATTTGTACATATCTATTAAGTTTTGTATGAAGGTTTGTTTTTTTTTTATTTGCACAAATCACTAAAATGGTAGTTGAGATAATTATTGTAAATGTAGTGCAGTTATCGCTTAAATTATATAGTTTTAATTGTAGTTATATCGTCTCCAGTTAATAGTAGTGCAAAGGAACTAGTGAGAAGGAACACTTTCAGTAGTTCCAGTAAAAATTAAATCGAAATTAAACGGAACTAATGAGAAGAAAAAGTTTCACTAGTTCCACCGGGACTACTTCCACTGGAACTAGTGAGAACTTTTTTTTTATATAGGACACGTCAATTTGACTTCACCTCGCCTGATGTTAAGCTAAAGGCAAAGTCTCGGAAAGAAAGTCACCATCGGAAACATGTACCAAGTTAACAGTGGTGGCACTCAGCTTGACGGCCTCGTTAGATGCCTTTTCACGCCCCGCTTAAAGGACTGTAGGAAGGGACTGTAGGAAGAAGGAAACACGTGAGCTGGCAGGGAGTTCCAGGTCTTAATGGTGCGGCATAGGAACGAGTCACTGAAACGCTTGGTTCTAGCAGGTATACTCTGCACCGTATATAGATGGCATCTTAGCCCTGCACGTGTCGTCCTTTGTAGGAAAGGAGAGGGTGGGACTAATTGGATGAGCTCGTCAGAACATTCACCATGGTAGAGACGGTAGAATACAGCCAAAGACGCAACATCTCTACGCATCTGCAAAGGCTCGAGGGTGTTCGTGACCTGAGGATTCCCAATAATGCGGACCACACGTCGCTGCAACCTGTCGAGAGCATCTAGTAAGTACTTTGCGGTGCCCTCCCAGAGATGTGAGCAGTATTCCACGCAGGAACGAATTTGGGTCTTGTATAGAAGACACCGCTGTTCCGGCGTGAAACGTCTTACTCTGTTCAGGACTCCGAGTTTACGCGAGGCTGATTTGATGATACTCTCGATATAGTTTTTGTTATTCAGTTTGCAGCGAACATCCATACCGAGGATATTGAGGTGATCCTGCAGTTGCAGTGGTGTGCTCTGAAGAGTGAGAAGGGGAAGGAAAGGAGATACTTTTGCTGTAAACGCACATGCCTGGGTCTTCTTGGCATTGAACTCGACCAGGTTCCTAGCGCCCCATTGAGAAATGTGGTCCAGGATCCGGTCCAGCTCAGTGACCAGAAGCTGCCTTTTTTCCGCGATATCAGACTGCTTGGCCGCAGGATGTGGGTAATAACTCCCGTGTAAGGTGTATCATTGATATGCAGAAGAAATAGAGTGGGAGATAAGACGGAACCCTGCGGCACGCCAGCATTTACCTGCAAGAACTCCGAAGCTCGTCCATAACAAAGGACGCGAATACGGCGCCCCTGCAGGAAACTTGCAACCCAGTTGCACAGTCTGGGAGGCAGGCCAAAGGCTGGTAGCTTGGAAAGAAGCGATTTGTGCCATACCCTATCGAAAGCTTTGGCAATGTCAAGACTAATTGCCAGTGACTCGCCGTGCTTTTCCATAGCCTCACCCCAAAGGTGGGTCACGTACGCCAGAAGATCACCCGTTGACCGTTTCGGTCTAAAACCGTATTGCCGGTCACTAAGCAAGGAGTGATCCTCTAGGTGGCGCATGAGCTGTGTGTTAATGATGTGCTCGAACACCTTGCACAGCACTGAGGTGACGGCTATGGGTCGATAGTTGGCTGGGTCCGAACGATCCCCCTTCTTGGGGATTGGCTGGACATTCGCCTCCTTCCAAGCCAAAGGCACTGTACCCGAACTGTAGGACAGTCGGTACAGCCGCGTTAGCATAGGAGATAACTCCGCTGCACATTTTTTAAGTACAACCGCCGGAATACCATCAGGACCACTGGCTTTCCGGACATCAAGTGATTGCAGTACTGCACGGACATCGCGTTGCCTGATATGGATATCAGGCATTGCGTGGTCACCAGTGGGCATTGTGCGTGGTTGCATACCACAATCATGGACTCGGGAGTTGGCCGCGAAGAGATTGACCAGCAAATTTGCTTTCTCTTGCTGCTCATGGGCCAGAGATCCATCGGGGTTGCTCAGCGGGGGCAGCGAGGGCTGGCAGAAGTTGTGCAAGCCAACGGCTTTGGCCAGTCGCCAGTAGCCACGGCTACCCGTGGGATGCGCCACTAACTCTTGGTCCAGCCGTGCTATGCGCTGGGCATCCGCCTTGACGTAACAGACCTCTTGCAGACCTTTGTGGCTGGCTCTGTTGTACGCCGCCTTGAAGTGACCCACGTTGGGATCGCGTGTGACGCGCATCCGCACCCAAGCGCGGTACGCAGACTGTTTATGCTCAACAGCCTCCACGCACTCACGCCCGAACCACGGATGCGCTCCGCGAACTCCGGTGGCATCGGTGTATGGGATATAGTATTCCATACCCAAACCGATCTCACCGGCGACAGCAGTAGCGCTCTCAGATGGGTTCTACCCTCAAAGCAGCGTTCAACCCACGGGATAGACGCATAAAAGTCGCGTAGTCCATCCCAGTCCGCTGACGAGTAGTGCCAAAGACGCCCCTTCCCCTGCACGGGGTCGTGGGGGCGTTACAATGGGCACGGTGTAGCGGACCAGACAGGGGTCAATTTGACTTCACCTCGCCTGATGTTAAGTTAAAGGCAAAGTCTCGGAAAGAGGGTCACCATCGTAAACATTTACCATGTTAACAGTGGTGGCACTCAGCTTGACGGCCTCATTAGATGCCTTCTCACGCCCCGCTTAAAGGACCCGGGACTGTAGGTAGAAGGAAACACGTGAGCTGGCAGGGAATTCCAGGTCTTAGTGGTGCGGCATAGGAATGAATCACTGAAACGCTTGGTTCTAGCAGGTATACTCTGCACCGTAAATGGATGGCATCTTAGCCCTGCACGGGTCGTCCTGTGAAGGAAAGGGGAGGGTAGGACTAATTGGAAGAGCTCGTCAGAACATTCACCATGGTAGAGACGGTAGAAAACTGCCAAAGACGCAACATCTCTACGCATCTGCAAAGGCTCGAGGGTGTTCGAGTTACCTAAAGCAGCACTCACCGAGACGTACAGAGTCCGGGTCCGGGTGACTCGTCAACAGAAGGTCTAGCAGAGAGGGCTCTAGGCCGGACTCTCTTGGTATCCTTGTGAACTTGTGCACAAAAAAAAAATTGATTGTCGCCGCAGCACCGTGTGACAATACATGGGACATTAGTTTTGTCTATGATTGTGACGGCATGACGAGAGCCGACGCGCCGAGCGGAAGGGCCCCCGCACCCCCCCGAATATGGTCGCCGGGCTCCCATCCGGTCGCCGACGAGCGAGTCCTATCGGGATTATGCGCGACCTGGTGGGGCAGCCTCCCAGGGTGGTTAGTCCCAGTTGGGCGCCTGTTCTATGCCGCGGGCGGCCAGCGGCACCACCGTTTCTACAGGTCTCCCTGACCAGCGCGGCGCCCCGCGTCACCCCCCACTAGACTACGCCAAGACCCACTGGTCCCACTAGTGCTGCGACTACCATCACCTCGGCCCGGCTATGCACTTGCTGATCCCTGAACGCAATTCAACCGAGATTGGATTACTATGGAGGGGTTTTTGCACTTGTGCTCGGTGGTACCAACCCGGTCGAAATTAGTGACAAATTTGTGCCATTAAATTTCTACCACCAGTGAAACGTTAACGATCCAATTTATTTATCTATTCAAACAGTATCAGGTAAAAAAAAGGTCGCACATGCACCTTAAGTAACGGCGCGTAATAGACACAACTATCGTATTCCCTTAATGCAAAATTAGAAACAACATTTATTTATCTATACATATACTAGTAAAGTGTAAAAAAAGGTGTCAAAGAGTGACCCGGAGTGTCCTTCGTGCAAAATGTGCAATAGTTAGGTTCCCTGTTTTAATATAAATATTTAAGCTTGTTAAATAAATTAACCATTTTTTCGGTTGACTGTACTTTATTAAAAAAACGGGTGGAATCGGGAACATAAATAATTATCATTTTTAATGATAAGTTTTCGGGTTGAAACGGGAACAGGTGGAAACGACACTAACCCCCCATTCCGGGGGCAAGTCGGGAACACCCCGACTCCCGAGGAGGGCCAGACCGTAAGGGATGGCCCTGGGTCAGCCGGGGTGCGAGGGATATGTCGAAGACAACCTCACCTCCGGCCTAGCACCACAACCCTCAGTCGGCGTGCGGTTTTAGTTAGTTTGAGTCCGACATAACCTCCCCTTCCGGCTCCGGCGGGGGAGGTATCCATGGGGATTTCCGCACGAAAAAGAAAGGCTAAATCCTACTACGTTCCACTTTTTTATTCTGAGCGTAACCTATTTCTTTTCGTGGGATTTTTTCCTTGAATAAAGATATATAGGTATATTATATGTATTTTCAGGGATAATGGATTGGGATGCGATTCCTACATTGAAGTCTGCTGCAAGAGTGCTGATAAGAGTCATATACCAGAGGCTCAACCATTGGTACGTATTGCCGAGTATGGTGAATTTTATAGATTATTTTCAATATTTATGTACCTAGTTGAGTATCTCCTACTACAGGAATTCGATATCGCCAATTGAACACTAGGATGAAGAAGACAATATGGAGTAATTTCCGTCTGACCCCAACACCGAGAGATGAGCCTCGTCGAAGCGACGAGGCAGGTGTATCGGAGGTTGCATTGAAGAGGTTGGTGGAACCCCATACACTCCTTGGAAAAGAAAAGTATTACTCAAATATATTCCTAACCTAAGGGGCCTTGATTCTGCTAAAACCCAACCACAGTGGTGCCACAATCACTGCAAAACGGCATTATAAATAATAGACTGTAGTTAAAGTTCAAAATTTGCAGAGTAATTGAAAAAGTGTAATGAAACTGTTTTCATTTGACCAGGTATAAAAGAAAGGTTAGGTTATCCGACTTATCCGTGTAATCCGTAAAGAATACAAGTATCATCATCCCATCTCATAGTCGTACGAGGCGACTAACGGAACAATACGCAGACGATATCACTGCGAGAGAAGGAACACTCGAAATAAAACCCTGTACCAACCCGTCTGGCCAGCGCGGAAACAGTAGGCTAAACCCTCCCAACATTGGGAGAGGCCTGTGTCCAGTCTGATCAGATGAGTAAGTTCCTAACCTTATCGAATTTTTCGAATTTCGTCAACTAGGATTGTATTGTTTCAGAGGAAATAAGACGCAGAAGACACTTCTCCGGAGGCAGGGGCGCTGAGGGACAACCACACCGCATATAATGCGTTTAGTATTTCTCTTCAAACATTTGGCTATTATCATTTGTATAATAAACTGTACACTTATGACATGACACTGGCAAACGACTTGATTACGCAGAAAGTGATTTTTAGGTTTCAATGGGAGCTGCGCGGGGTACGACGGCGACGGCCGAGCACGCTCATTGGCGTGCTCGGCCCTCGCCGTCGCACCCCGCATTCATAGATTATATTGAACCAATCAAAAGCATACGGACTCGTGTATATGGTTGATCAAGTCTTTTTATTGATCTGTTCGTTGGTCTGTATACAGCACAAGCTCGAACTTGCCCACTTTTGTTCAAGCTGGTTGCCGGTATTTGGAACTGCTTCCGAACAATTAAATCGATACAATATTTACACGAATTTTTATTGACTGGCCTGCGAGTCATTTTCATTATTTATATTTTTTTTACTAGCTGCTACGAGCGATTTCTTCTATAAACGTCAGAATAAAATATGGCAGAAGTCTAACAATCTTCTGGGTGAAACTATTCGCTCACATACGTAATTATCAAGGGCTGGAACAAGGCCGGGCAAGAGACGGAGCGTACACCCCTAATTTCTACTCAAATTATGTAATTACCGCACTTAAATCTATTCTAGGAGACTATTTTCATCATCATCCTGACCTCATCCCATGCAAGGTACAGGGTTACCTGGTCAGTCGAAATCCGTTGGAGTGGTAGTTCCCGCCATTTCTTACAAATTTCACCTAGGAAGCCCCCTTCAAGCCCCAACTTAACAGTTTTAAAAGTATATGAATGAATTTTTTATAGCATTTATTATGCTAACTTTAAAGTTCGAAAAAATGAAATGTTCAAGTGAGACTTGAACTCACGAAATGACCTTTCCCTTACAGGGGGAATAATAATAATAATAAATAATACTAAAAACTCCGCCGCGCAACCTCCAGCAGTGGAACCAGCGGCGTCGAGCTCCTCTTCGAGCGACGAGTTCTTCTCTCCGCCGACGTCGCCAACACCTGTACGTCGGCCGGGGAGAGGCCGGCCACCGACCTGCTTGGGACCCCGACGCCCTCCGGCTTCGAATAGGGCCCCCGCTACCGGTGGTAATGTGCGTCGCATGCGATGGACTTCTTCTATGAATGAGAACGTCAGGCGGGCATATTTTGCGGCTACAGAGGGAGGAACTAACCTCACTGCGTACCGTGTTCGAATGCTTCCTCTGTTCCAGGTGCTTGAGCCAGATGTCAACGTTTCGGCGCAAAGGTTATCGGACCAAGTGCGTGTCATCCAACGTAACCAGCTATTGGATAGAGACGCACTTGAGCGACTACGCTTAGAGTGTCTGCATAGTAGCCCTGTTATCCCACCAAACCCGGTACAAAGTGAGTCAACACCAATTTCACCAATTTTAAGTCATGTAGGTGTGGTAGTGGATGGATGATAGGGTTATAACTGTAGACACCGAGTGCAATGAGGAGGTAAAGGTAGCTTTGGAATGTGCAATGCGCGAATATCGGTCCATGCCCATTAATATTAGACCGCGTCTCCCTCGGCTGTCCATGCATAGGAAAAATTTAATGCTGATGAGTGCTCTTGACTCACTATTACCTATTTATTTTGATAGTAGTGGGTCCCTCAGTGATACTCATTCAATCCTGTACTGTGCTGCAGTGGCGGCATGTCGTTTAGCTAGAGTTAAATTTTCAGCTCAAGCCCCTGCTCCACGACAAAAGCCTGCCGTGCCAGCATGGCAGCGCAGGATTGAGGGACGTATCGCTGAGGCAAGAGTACTCATTGGCAAGTTAACGTGTTTTAGATCAGGTAATGCATGACCAAGGGTAATGCGCTTTGTGAACCGAGCATTTTCGGGAACGGGCATCAGCCCTCCAGAGTATATGGCTCGGGTCACGGAGCGCATTGACCTCTTGAAACAGAAAATCTATGCATGGGCAAACCGAGTGCGTAGATACAAAAAGCATGTGGATCGATTTAGCGTAAATCGTACATTCCAAAGGGACCAGAGGTGGGTCTATAGAAATTGGGATCGGCCTAACAAAGATGTGAGTAGCGGGTGCCTACCGAGTGCTGACGAAACTAATATGTTTTGGCGCAGCATCTGGTCGGCGCCCGTTGCTTATGTCGAAAGCGACTGGACCCGTGATGTCGAGCGAGCAAGTGAAGGAATTCTAGACATGGACATGTGTCAATATAGATGATTCAGACGTGTTTCTTCTTGACTTCGTGTGACACAATAAGAACACTTCGTCAAGTGTTCTTATTGTGTCAATTTTTTTTGGCTTATAAATCCTTTTTTTTTCATATAAACAAAATAATAATTAGCGTCTTTGTATAGCTTGTTTAAGGAAAAATATCATTCAGTAGGTGTTATAATTTTCCATTCCATGTTGTTACTGTAGTACAATAATGTAATATTTATTTAAAGTGGTAATAATATACTAAGTATCCTAGTGTCGGCGTTTTAAAATTATAGAGGGTAGATTTGTAAAATTGATTTAATAATATACTACAATTTGTAATATACTACAATTTTGTAACTATCCTAGTGTCGGCGTTGTAAAATTTTCGTGGGTAGATTATAATATTTGTAAAATTGATTGAGTCATACAGTTCTTTTGTTATTCTTAAACATCTTACTGTTTTTCTACGGGACATAGAAAAAAGGAGACAAGGTAAGCCTTTATTAATTTAAAATATTAAGATTATACGAATTGAAGTCATATAATTAGATTTGTTATTATAATAGTAGTTTTTGTTTTATAGATGGAAGATTTACCTTCGACCAGCCTAATCAATAATTTTAAAGTGATACCGTCACAGAGAGGAGGCAGTATTTTAATGAATAATGGATCTATATATCCATTAGTATACTATAAGACGCATAAATTTAAACGGACATAAGGTTTGGCGTTGCGTTAATAGGAAAATCTGTAGTGCTACTGTAGTTACTAAAGACGAAATAATTATCAAGGAGGAAAACCATAAATGCCAGCAAAATGAAATAGGAAATGAAATTAAATTACGAATCCACGAATGCATAGATAAAGCAAAAAATCAAATGACACCAATACCTTCAATTTACGCAGAATTATTAGAAGATTACAATAATTCTGGACTTGATTTAATAGCTAAAATACCAAAATATGCCAATTTAAAAAAAAACTTAATATAGACACAGGCATAAACAATTGCAGACTACTAAAACACGTTTCTCCAAATTAAAAAAAAACATTGTACCTGGAAAGTTTAAGACGTTTCAGATGGCAGATTTCTCTGGAAAAAAAAGTCGTATACTACTTTTTTCAACACCAGAAGCCAAAGAAACCTTAAGGACCGGGTCCGCGGAGCGCACGACTCAAAATCTGTCAAAATACAGACGCAGCCGTGCACGCACACATCACCGAGATGCACAGTGGGCTGCAAGACGCTCTTTACCAGTCAAAATAATGGTGAAAATTGTCTTACCAATGATGAAAAAACTATTTTATGCCTTGTGGTTAGAGTGCATTTTTGAGTAATATGATTTATTGTGACGTATTACGTCTGTCAATTACATTTCGTATCTCTTTTCTTCTTATACATTCATCCCTGTCATATTATGTTACGTGACGTCATTGGCATGTCTTTTGTTTCAGTGTCATACATAGCATGTTCAACTTTTCACAGAGATTATGAGATTTCGAACAAAATAAGGCTGGGGACATACCTACACCTAATTGTTGATATCTGAGGATACTGAAAATACTCATAAAATTAAAATGCCCACCGCGTAGACAGACCATACCTGCCAGTTACGTACAAAAGAAACGATATTTAAAAGCCCGAATTACAAAATTCCGAAGTTCAAACCTGTACGAAATATCAAACTACGAGTCCGCCTGCACTACTACGCGGACAGCATTTACGCTGAGAGGCGACCATTATTATGCACAGTTGTGTTTTATTTATTTTGTAGTTTTTTTTATTGTCAACCATGTTTTTGTGTATAATAAAAAATATTTTCTTTCTTTCTTTCTTTCTTTCAGATACCGAAGATCACATTAGTTTATATTTTATGTATAGAGCGCGCATATTAATCTAAATGTATAGGAGCCGAGCACGACAATTTGACTTCTCGTCGCCTGACGGTAAGATAAAGGCAAAGTGTTAAGAAAGGGCCACCATTACAAACACGTACTTAGTTAACAATGGTGGCACTCAGCTTGACGACCTTACTAGATGCCGATCCGATTGTCGTTTAGTGGTAGTGGCGTGCTCTGAAGAGTGGAATGGTGTAAGAAAAGAAAATAGCTTTTTTTTTTTTATACAGGACACGTCAATTTGACTTCACCTCGCCTGATGTTAAGCTAAAGGCAAAGTCTCTGAAAGAGGGTCACCATCGTAAACATTTACAATGTTAACAGTGGTGGCACTCAGCTTGACGGCCTCATTAGATACCTTTTCACGCCCCGCTTGAAGGACCCGGGACTGTAGGAAGAAGGAAACACGTGAGCTGGCAGGGAATTCCAGGTCTTAGTGGTGCGGCAGAGGAATGAATCACTGAAACGCTTGGTTCTAGCAGGTATACTCTGCACCGTAAAGGATGGCATCTTAGCCCTGCACGTGTCGTCCTGTGAAGGAAAGGGGAGGGTGGGACTAATTGGAAGAGCTCGTCAGAACATGGTAGAGACGGTAGAAAACTGCCAAAGACGCAACATCTCTACGCATCTGCAAAGGCTCGAGGGTGTTCGTGACCTCAGGATTCCCAATAATGCGGACCGCACGTCGCTGCAACCTGTCAAGAGCATCTAATAAGTACTTTGCGGAGCCGTCCCAGAGATGTGAGCAGTATTTCTCGCAGGAACGAATTTGGGTCTTGTATAGAAGACACCGCTGCTCCGGCGTGAAAAAACGTCTCACTCTGTTCAGGACTCCGAGTTTACGCGAGGCTGATTTGATGATACTCTCGATATAGTTTTTGTTATTCAGTTTGCAGCGAACATCCATACCGAGGATAGTGAGGTGATCCTGTAGTGGCAGTGGTGTGCTCTGAAGAGTGGGAAGGGAAAGGAAAGGAGATACCTTTGCTGTAAACGCACATGCCTGGGTCATCTTGGCATTGAACTCGACCAGGTTCCTAGCGCCCCATTGAGAAATGTGGTCCAGGATCCGGTCCAGCTCAGTGACAAGAAGCTGCCTTTTTTCCGCGATATCAGACTGCTTGGCCGCAGGATGTGCGTAATAACTCCCGTGTAAGGTGCTGTCGTCTGCATAGCAATGAAAGCTGAAGAAAGAGAGTGATGGGGAGAGAGGACACGAATACGGCGATCCTGCAGGCACCTAGCAACCCAATTGCACAGTTTCAGGGTCCGTCTTGCAGCTCTTCTTCCTACATTTCCTCCCCGGCTGGAGCCGGGTAGGGAGGTTATGTCAGACTTGAACCGACTAAAACCGCACGCCGACTGAGGGTCGTGGTGCTAGGCCGGAGGTGAGGTTGTCTTTGGCATATCCCTCGCACCCCGGCTAACCATCAGGGCCATCCCTTGCGGTCTGGCCCTCTTCGGGAGGAGGAAAACCAGGACTCGCCCTAGAGTGGGGAGGCGCGATATTTAGCACGCCGCCGCCGTGGCCTGCTTCTGCTGGGGTGACAGGCGGCTCTATCCGTCAGAGTTGCCTGCGCACGCGGGTGGTGTGATCTGTAAGTCTCTCTCTCTCACGCCGCCACTCCCGTTCCGCCGTCTCCTTCACGACCATTAGAAAGAAAAAAAAAGGAGGACGCAGAAGGAGACGCTGGCCACCCACGCGTCCGCACAGCGGACCATCGCCGTGAGCGAGGTGGCGAGGATGAGAACTCTCACTCCCAGGGCCGCCACGAGCTCCCACCTTGCCGGCCACTCGGTGAGCGTGTGCAGTCCCGTGACGTCGCTCGCGTCGCAATGATGGCACTCGGACGTTCGCTCCTTATCGATCAGACGCAGATTGACGTGATCGTACCAACGAAGGCGGCTCTCTTGCGTATCTGCGACATTGCGATACATAAGGCTTCTAATCCAGTGCACCAGGTCTACTGGTGGTCGCACTAACTGATACCCGCGACTCCTGCGACTCTAGTGATGCTGCTAAATATGAATCAGTATCTTTAATATATGGGCGCAGTTATCAAAAAATTAATGTTTAAAAATGATTGTAACATCATTCATTGATTCCGATAGTTCGTAAGAAAATCGGTAGATGACGCCACGTCGCCTTAAAGACGTATAAGATGGGAAATTTGAATCATACCGCGCGTGTCTCGGTAGCCGAATTGGTCAGGCATTCCCCCTGTAAGGGAAAGACTGCGGGTTCGAGTCCCGCCCGAGAAGATTCTTTTTCCCTATGTATTTGATTTGTATAGTTAGCATACTTAATGCTGTAAAAAAAAATCCTTCAAGTAGGTATATACATATGTTTATTGTAAAGTAGCTGTTTCCGTACATATTAGTAATAAAAAAAGTTTCGTTGGCTACCAATTCGGATAGTTCGTAAGAAAATCGGTAGATGACGCCACGTCGCCTTAAAGACGTATAAGATGGGAAATTTGAATCATATCGGGCGTGTCTCGGTAGCCGAATTGGTCAGGCATTCCCCCTGTAAGGGAAAGACTGCGGGTTCGAGTCCCGCCCGAGAAGATTCTTTTTCCCTATGTATTTGATTTATATACCTACTTACCTATACAATCATATAAAATAGACCATGAAGTTAGTATCTAATTATAATTTCATTACAACAGAACCTAAAAATATTGTTTCTACAAAAAATATTTTAACTAGGTATATCCCCAACTTTACAGTTCAAACCTTAAAGCAAGTATGTCAAAATCTGATACATTATGCTATAAATGTACCAACGAAAGTGTGAAATGGCTAAAATCGGAACTATGGTTGTCACTGTAAAATGCATACTATTTTATTGCCGTCCAAATGATTATGAAGACGATGGCGCCATTTTTCATTTCATATATTTCTTGGTAGGCCTATTTGTGTATGCATGAACTGTCATCACGCGCCAAAGAGACACGTGCTCCTGCTTCGAATGCCCGTGGGCGACTGACGGGCGATGAGAATAAATATGGCAGAAAAAAGACACTATTTTACGCGTTTTTCAGTAACTTTGAATTGATTTTTTAGATTGATTACTAAATGTATCATCAAATAAGTTTTGTCTTCCCTATCAAGAAGTCTTTGACTTTCAAATAGATACCGGTTCATTGCTAAAATCACTCATTTTCAATATGAATTTACTCAAAAACTGGAGCCTATTTCACTTAGCCTGTATGGAGAATTTACGTAAAACATATCTAGATTTTAGGGCTTTAAAAGAGGAAGTCCTTGTTTGTAAAGGTACAAAAAACGTACACGCTATATTTTATTGGTTTCTTCAGTGTTCAAAAAGTGTTTCTTTTTATCAATTTGTGTTGATTTATTGGGTTAAATCTGAAAAATACGAAGGCATGTTTTTGCATTTTTTCTCAATTTTGTGCGTTTGTTGACGTTTATTATATAACAACTATTAGGTTTTAAGAGTTTAATATAAGCATACCATAATTTTTGGTCTTTGATTGTAATATATACAAAGTATCATTGATATCAATCATATCTAAATAGGTTAAATATGAAAAATTGTAACACTCTTTTCGGTGATTTTCACGATCTGGCCCCTTAAGGCAAGCAAAACATATATTTTGCAACGGCACATTCAAGTGTGCAACTCCACCTTTTTTTCAACTTTATTGCATACAAGCCGACCTGGGCAGTACAAACGACAGCAATTGTATAATACCAGTTTGTTACGCATTACAACCAAACAAAAAAAAAAAAAATTATACAGTGCTATTTGAACTTATTAAAAGTCAATGTCCAGAATTTTCACCTGAGACATTTACAACGGATTACGAAGTAAGCGCTATGACTGCTATCAAAAATGTGTTTCCCAGTGCTACTTTACAAGGATGTTTATTTCATTTTATAAGAGCTTTATGGAGGAAAGCAGAACAGTTAGGGATAAAAAAATCAAAGATTATGCGAGCACATGTAAAACGTTGCATTGCGTTAGCTTTTTTACCCAAAGAGTACGTACAAGACGGCTGGCTTTATATCTGCAGCGAATGCATTAAGGAGCAGTGTATACTCCAATTTAACGACTATTTCTATAAAACTTGGTTAAAATAAATGTTCGCGACAGACAAACAGTTTAAAAAAGTGATTCGTGTGTGTGTGTAAAAAATCAAAGTAATCAGTGAAAACTAAAGTGAACAAGTGATCATAGTGCAATCGGACCCTTAGATACATAAGAACTGTAAAATTCCGTCTTCCTATTGGTCGAGCTATGAGCCGATCACCCCACCTTATTGTATAGTAAAATTAGTTTTGTAACGTTGGCAACATGTAAACTTAGTCAAGATGTAGTTTTATAGCGAGAGTAAATCTGTATTAAAAATACCTAATAAATGTTACGAGATCGTTTTAGAATAATGTGTAAAGAATGTGCAATAATATGTAGATAATGCCTAAACATAGTTTTGTAAACAGTACATAAACAGTTTTGTATAATTTAGCTTTAAAGTAGTAACATAGACCCCATTCCCTAACATTTTTAGATTAAAATCGATATTGTGAATTATTAAATATATATACAGTCCAGATGACCTTACCATGGGATGGGTAACCACTTTCAACAACCCTAAACAATAGATACATAAACAATTGTAAATAGATATAAATTTAGTATAAGAAAAATGTTGTGAACAATAGTAAAAACAGTTGTGCAAAATGAATAAAAACGTTCTCGGAATTAGTGGCCCTCGTTAAGGTAAAGTTTCGGAGTACTTAAGCTGGCGCGATCTGTAAACAAATTGCGAATTCTTAGCCGAGTCGCCAGTAGTAGTCTTCGAGACTTTGTCTCAGACGCTACACCCTGAATGGGCCGATAATCCCGAACATAACTATTCCTTGGAATATTATTGTTTTATTTTATTGGCATTTTCAGGAAATAAATCGGAATCGGGCCGTAACTGGCTGATTCAAGCTATCAGTAGAGACGCACGGAAACCACTTTCCTGCACTCGTTCACTATAGCTTACAGTCCACCTTTACCTCAGGGCAGGGAAGTGTGCAAACTGCTACAACGGTCAATCGCTTATCACCCATGTAGACACGGACTTAAGCCGACCAGTGGTGTTCAACTCTGTCGCGAGACAGTTTCTGACACCCGCGCGAGGCCGTCCTATACATTTCTGGTCCTTGCGAGCCGGATCTGGTACCTGCGATCTGACGATTGAATTGCGAGCCGGCACATAGGGTCGCTGTCTGTATAGGCAGCTTCCGGTCGGACGTATCGCATATTCTAAGTCTAGTCCATCCAGACCGTTGTGTCCATTGCGAGCCGGCAGAAAGCGTTGCTGTTCCGTAAGGTCAGCTTCCGGTCGGATAAATCGCAACATAGCTATTGTTGATTTCCGTGTGTCTAACCCATTTATTTCAGCATTTTTATATTCCAATTAGAATTAATCTAATAGGAATACTTAGAGTCAGTGTTGCTAAACAGTATTAGAGTCAGTGTTTTATAATTTTAAATAGAGTCAAAATTACGTTCAGTATAAGTTACGTCAGTGAAAGTTTGATATGTGTTTAAAACCATATTATATAAGCCAGTAAATAGTGCAAGTTACGTGTGCGCGATTTTATACTCGTTCAGTATCAGTCAGTTAGTACAGTTAACAGTTACGTGTGCGTGATTGAATAGTAAAGTATATAACAGTAAAAATAAACTCAGTGCACGTTACGTTTTAAAAGCCAGTAAAATAAACAAACAGTTCAGTATAAACTCAGTGTCGTTCGTGCGTCAGTTAATAGTCGTGCGTGAATTAATAACAGTCGTTCGCATTTAGACAGTACTTATAGTGAATATATAAACAGTAAATAGTAAAATAAACAGTAATAATTTTTTGTGCGTACTGTCGACTTTGTGTAAACCTACGTAAGTGAAACAGTGTCAGTGATCAACATGCCGACCACCAGATCTCAAGGCAAAGCAGCAGAGCAGACACGAGACCCGATCCTGCGCCACGAGCAGCCTCCACGCTCTCCATCAGTACCAGTTGGATCAGAGGTAAGCGCGCCATCGTCCATGGCTCAACCCTCAACCAGTACACCACGGCCCTCCAGCGCTAAGACGCAAACAGATTTAAGTAAACAGCCGTGGTCTCTGGGAGAGAATAGATCAGACAATACGTTACGCCCTGTTGAACAGATAGAAGGGGTACGTACAACTGAGCCAGTGAGCCGTGAACCAGGCGTTACTATAAGATCTAGATCCTCTTTGCATAATAAATCGATGGCGCGCAAACGAGCGTTGAAGGCACAGGAGGATATGCTCAGAATTAAATTACAGTTAGCTGAAGTTACCTTACGTAGGGCTGAAGAATCGGCCGATGACACTGACTATGATGATGATGCCCATTCTAGAACAGAATACGTTCGTTCGTGGTTACAAGAAGGTTCGCCCTCGATACGACTCGGCAATGAACCACGTATAGTAAGTGGACACCTCCAGAAGGAGACCCACGGAATAGAGCCTCAGTTGGAAGCTCCTATGGTGCCCCGGGTTGGGGGCACAGATCCGAAATTAGATTTAAATAAGCTCCGAAAGGAGACTCATCTGGTATCCCGGGTTGGGGATACACCCGCTTATCAAGAGACTCAACAAGAGACTCCTCTGGTACCCCGGGTTGGGGGTACAATAGAAAACATAGAGATAAATAAGCTCCGAAAGGAGACTCATCTAGTATCCCGGGTTGGGGATACACCCGCTTATCAAGAGACTCAACAAGAGACTCCTCTGGTACCCCGGGTTGGGGGTACAATAGAAAATATAGATTTAAATAAGCTCCGAAAGGAGACTCATCTGGTATCCCGGGTTGGGGATACACCAGCTTATCAAGAGACTCAACAAGAGACTCCTCTGGTACCCCGGGTTGGGGGTACAATAGAAAACATAGAGAAACCTTATACACAGACTGCTCCGGCGCCCCGGGCTGGGGGCGCAACAGAACATTATATAGATCAAGCTAATAGTAACAATATGTTAAAACCGTTTATATCTGAATTAACTTCCGCTATAGCCGCACTTGCTGATAGAAAACCGATGGAGTCTTCATTTTCGTATCCATCGGCATCGAAGGTCATAATGACATTACCCATATTCAGCGGGTCACATACCGAGTGGTTATCATTTAAAGCAATATATGACACCACTAAGAATTATTTTAATGATATAGAAAATACAGCTAGGCTCAGACGAAGTCTTAAAGGCAGAGCTTTAGAAATCGTTAGCTCAGAACTGATAGCCAACGCACAACCAGATCATATTATAAGAGAACTAGAACTCCAATTCGGACGACCCGACTCAATAGCCCAATCAGAAACTGACAAACTGAGAGCATTACCGCGATGCACCGAAGCACCTAAAGATATTTGTACGTTTGCCAGTCGCATTAGGAGTAGCGTCGTCACACTTCAGGCGTTGAAAAAGAGCCATTATTTAATGAATGCTGAATTATTACGCATACTAACAGAAAAACTACCGAACTCATTGCGTGTACAATGGTACCGAGTCTATACAGAGAAATATAACTCCACACCTGACTTAGCATCTTTTAGCGAGTACGTTACGGAATATGCCCGTTTCTGTAGTGCCTTTGCTCCAGCTGAAACCATCAGAGATTACCAGACGACCCGGCGTGTCCCTCAGAGAGCATTCAATGCCACTGAGAGGCACACTGGGGAGAATATTACATCTAAATGCCGTATATGCGACTCTGAGGGACACTACGCATCGAACTGTGAAACATTCAGAAAAGGAAACTCGGACAAGAGGTGGGAGCTCGCTAAAAAACATAAACTTTGTTTCCGTTGCTTAAGAACACGTCAACAGGATCATAAATGCCAGCTTAGAAAATGTGGAATTGATAACTGTACTGCATCTCATAATAGATTACTCCATTATACGAAAAAAAGCAGACCAACAGAGACAAAACCAGACACGCATGAGGAGACAGTCGCCAGTTCAAATTATAGATCACCTAGACAAGCTTACCTGAAAATAGCGCCTGTCAGACTTTCAGGACCGGCGGGAGATTTGTTGACCTACGCTCTCCTAGATGACGGATCAACTATCTCACTTATAGACGAAGACATCGCTGCCAAGCTGGGAGCCCGAGGTAAAACAGACCCATTTAAAGTCAAGACCATAGGGGACACAGCCATCGACTTTCCGAACTCGCGAAGAGTTGAAGTTTACATAGGAAACCCCGACGGAACTAGCATCCCATTATCCGTAAAAACTGTACCGAAGTTAGACCTGTCATCCCAGACCATCACCGAGTCCGACCTAGAGGGCTGCGAACATTTACAGGACATCAAAGACCAACTTATATACACAGCGGGAACCCCTAAGGTACTCATAGGCCAAGACAACTGGCATCTTCTTATATCAAGTTACGTCAAACGGGGAAGCCGCCAACAGCCAGTCGCCTCACTTACAGCACTAGGATGGGTCTTACACGGATGTTATAATAGAATTCTTGGTCAAACAGTACACTTTATTAATCGCCTCTCAGCCGCTGATGACAGCATTGACAATCAACTGAAACAATATTTTTCACTTGATTCTCTTCTGTTAAACCCACGCCGACCGAATTCCGATCCTGAGAAACAAGCAGAAGATATATTAGAACAACACACGACGCGACTAACAGACGGTCGTATACAAACAGCTCTCCAGATAGAAGATAGTCCAGCCTGCACAGAGATAGTCAACATAAAATCAAAAGACATTGAGGAAAACAGTAAAACTACAGACTGGAGATGGCTCCCGTCAAAGTCTAACATAGCAGATGCTGCCACTCGCGACGTTCCCACTAATTTTAATTCGCAGCACGAGTGGTACAGCGGTCCGGCCTTCCTTCACAAAGAAATGACAGAATGGCCGATGGAGCAGCCTACACCAACTGAGGCTACGGGAGAGGAACGAGTCACCTCCATAACAGTCAAAGTAAGTTCAGCCATACCCGATGTAAATAGATTTTCCAAATGGGAAAGACTTCTACGCACCACTGCTCGGGTGCTACAGTTTATAGATCTGTTAAGAACAGAACAGGTGGCCTACAATAGGACAACAAAAAATCCACAAAAGGATCCCGACTGGCGCAACACTCAGCAGGTGAAGTTGAATAAAGGGCCAGCGGTATCACAGGCCGCTGTACCCAGCAATAGTAATCGTAAATTTAGAATACTCACCGCCGAGTACCTCCGAGACGCCGAAAAATTATTAATAAAATGTATACAATTCGACTCGTTCGCACTAGAGGTGCAACGATTAAAAAATAATATAGACATACCATCAGATAGCAGACTCCGAGAACTCCGTGTCGAGCTTCAAGACGAAGTAATCGTCCTAAGCAGCCGCATAGCAGCCACAGAAGGGGTGTCCGATGCAGTCAAGAGACCGCCGATACTTGACGGCGAACACAAAATAACCAAGTTATATATAGACTGGACACACCGCCGACTACACCACGGTGGCACAGAAATTACCATCAACGAGATCCGGCAGCACTACTGGGTGCTGAGACTCCGACCGACTACAAAGTCGGTAATTAATAAATGTCTAAGTTGTAGAATACGAAAAGCACAGCCGCCAAAGCCAGCCACCGGCGACCATCCGAAGACTCGCCTTGCGCACCACCGCAGGCCATTCACATACACCGGGCTCGATTACTTCGGGCCACTCAGCGTGACCGTCGGGCGACAGCACCAGAAGCGCTATGTGGCGCTATTCACCTGCCTAACTTCCCGGGCAGTTCACCTGGAGCTCGCCGCCAGCCTGAGCGCAGACTCCGCAATCCTAGCTTTGCGGAGGTTCGCTGCGCGCCGAGGCTGCCCCACCGAGATCTACTCAGACAACGGCACCAACATGCACGGTGCCGACCGCGAGATGCGCGAGGCCATGTCTCGCGAAGCTGCACGTCGAGGCATCGTGTGGCGCTTCATAACCCCTTCTGCTCCCTTTATGGGGGGTGTATGGGAGCGCCTCGTCCGCTGCGTAAAGACCGCCCTAACTACGGTCTTACATGAGCGCCACCCAACCGAAGAGGTGCTCTGTACTTTGTTGTGTGAGGTGGAGCACACCGTAAACAGTCGCCCCCTCACACACGTCTCCGTGAACCCCGAGGACGCCGAGGCCATCACTCCGAACCACATCCTACTCGGTGGTTCCTCCCGACTGCCATCACTCGGTGAGTTTGACTCAACCGACATCGACCACAAAAAACATTGGCGACGCGCTCAGGCGCTCGCTGATATGTTCTGGCGCCGTTGGGTACGCGAGTACCTTCCCGAGCTGCAACACCGGCGGGAGCCCCGTGGGTCGGGGCCACTCATCGCGGTCGGCGATCCCGTCCTGATCGCTGACGGACAGCTGCCTCGCAACACTTGGCCAAGGGGCCGAGTCACCGCAGTCTACCCAGGTGCCGACGGTCAAATCCGGACCGTTGAGGTGCGCACAGCCGGGGGCGTACTCAAACGCCCCACGAAGAAAATAGTGCCACTACCCAAGTAGTGTCGCTCACCGGAGGATGCAGCGTCACAAGCGGCCGCGCCTCACTCCGCTGCACGGCGGGAGAGATGTTCGCGACAGACAAACAGTTTAAAAAAGTGATTCGTGTGTGTGTGTAAAAAATCAAAGTAATCAGTGAAAACTAAAGTGAACAAGTGATCATAGTGCAATCGGACCCTTAGATACATAAGAACTGTAAAATTCCGTCTTCCTATTGGTCGAGCTATGAGCCGATCACCCCACCTTATTGTATAGTAAAATTAGTTTTGTAACGTTGGCAACATGTAAACTTAGTCAAGATGTAGTTTTATAGCGAGAGTAAATCTGTATTAAAAATACCTAATAAATGTTACGAGATCGTTTTAGAATAATGTGTAAAGAATGTGCAATAATATGTAGATAATGCCTAAACATAGTTTTGTAAACAGTACATAAACAGTTTTGTATAATTTAGCTTTAAAGTAGTAACATAGACCCCATTCCCTAACATTTTTAGATTAAAATCGATATTGTGAATTATTAAATATATATACAGTCCAGATGACCTTACCATGGGATGGGTAACCACTTTCAACAACCCTAAACAATAGATACATAAACAATTGTAAATAGATATAAATTTAGTATAAGAAAAATGTTGTGAACAATAGTAAAAACAGTTGTGCAAAATGAATAAAAACGTTCTCGGAATTAGCGGCCCTCGTTAAGGTAAAGTTTCGGAGTACTTAAGCTGGCGCGATCTGTAAACAAATTGCGAATTCTTAGCCGAGTCGCCAGTAGTAGTCTTCGAGACTTTGTCTCAGACGCTACACCCTGAATGGGCCGATAATCCCGAACATAACTATTCCTTGGAATATTATTGTTTTATTTTATTGGCATTTTCAGGAAATAAATCGGAATCGGGCCGTAACTGGCTGATTCAAGCTATCAGTAGAGACGCACGGAAACCACTTTCCTGCACTCGTTCACTATAGCTTACAGTCCACCTTTACCTCAGGGCAGGGAAGTGTGCAAACTGCTACAACGGTCAATCGCTTATCACCCATGTAGACACGGACTTAAGCCGACCAGTGGTGTTCAACTCTGTCGCGAGACAGTTTCTGACACCCGCGCGAGGCCGTCCGCTACAATAAACTTCTTATTTTTTTGATAAATGGTGTTTTTTCAATGTTCGTCATAGAACCAATAATGCAAATGAATCTTGGAATGGACGATTTAATAAAAAAGTTCAGTCCAAGCCGAATTTGGCAGTTTTATTAGACAAGCTATACAAAGACGCTAATTATTATTTTGGTTTATATAAAAAACAAGGATTTATAAGCCAAAAAAAAATTGACACAATAAGAACACATGAAAAAGTTGTACAGAGTGTACGTGAGTTGATTGATCAAGATATTACTCTCGGACATTGTATTGAAAAATTGGTAAACTGTTAGGTAATTTCAATTATATAATTTTATCAATTTTTCTAAATTACGAGTATTAATGATTCTCTTTAAAACTATTAGATATGATGATTTTCCTTAAAAAAAGTAATGTTGGTAATCCACTAATCATACAGTACGATTACATAATAAAGTATATACTTTGATACTTATGTTTTATTCTCCATTTTTTTAAATTTTAATTTAATAAAATCAATGGGTCGATTTAACTACAAAAAAAAAATGCCGATGGTATTCTGGCCCCCGTAATCGGCCGACTTGTCCTCTATTATTCCCACTAATAATATGGGCCGCGGACCAGAGGCCAGTTGCCTCCTAACCCATTTTTTTTTGGTCTATTTACAAACATTTACTTAGCCTAAAACTTATGGTCTAGATACAATGTTTTGCTTGAGTAGCATAGCTGAGCATATCTGGTATATCCCATAGCTGAGCATATCTGGTATATAGCGAATCTGGTGTTTTGCGATTCAGTTATTTTGCGATTCTGGTATTACGCGGGGTTATTCCCAGAGGTCCACGATTCTTTTCTTTGTCATTTCCCGTCCGGGTCCATGAGATAATAATATGCATTTTTAAATGTCCATACAATCATTCCCAGCGGGTCCATGAAGTTTGTCAAAAGTACAGTCAGCACTACAAATGAAAAGAGGTGTGTAAAATTAAGTAGACATGAATTGGTTATATTTTAGGTCCGCCGGTCAAAATGTCTAATCAATTGGGTATTTGACTGTCTAGTAAAATCATTTTATTTACTAAATGTCAGAACAGCAGGTCTAAAATGGCCACTTTGGATTTCTCATCTAAATTATGTTCATTTGCAGAACAGTAGGTAGGAGAAAAAATTAAGACCATAAAATGGGTATTGAGTTGCATATTTTTTTTTGGTTTTAGTCGGTTCAATTACTTACCGGGTGTGTTATGCGAATTTTCGAGAATCTATAAACGCAGATTTATTTCTTTTTAAAAATATTGGAATGTTTTCTTTGAGTGAAATTTGTTATATCCAGTATTTAGAGTACTTTCCCTACAGTTAAGGTGAAAATCTGCCACCCTGTAGAGAGATCCGGTTCTTAGCATTCCATGGATTCACCGTGCGGTCGCCGGGTCCATGGCGTGGTACAGAGAGGAACACTGTGACGGCGCCTGGGACTTGCGACCCAGGTGTTTAGAGTGGCCACCTTGTGATGCATCAGCGCTCACCTCCACCGTCAGTCGTGATTCCCCCTCTACCTGTCCGATATATGCTGAACAACATAGAATCAATCGCACCCTCACGTCCTACCTCTCTCAGCATAGGGAATGGTTGATTCGAAATACATCGGGAAAAAGAAGCGCTCAAGTGGGACTTGAACCCGCTACCTTTCCCTTACAGGGGAATGCTCTTCCAACTGAGCTATTGAGCCACGCCTGAATCACTTCTCTTTATATCCGTCTTTATGGGCAACGGTGGTTGATTATTATGAATTTGTAAAATTGATGACGTAAGCACTTCAATAACTGATAAAGTGCATTAGTCAAATAATTGCCATTTTTTATTACGCCTTCGATTCCTTAACAATCAATTAGGGCAATTATACAATGGTTTCAGTTTAAACCAACAGCGCACAGTCACTCCTTAGCGGAGGAACTGGATACACGTACGTAAATACAATGTTGGGGGTTTTACAATTTTTTCTGGTAAATATAGCATACATTTATTTTTAAAGCAGTACGATGTAGGAACCTTTAGACATCTTTAGTGATTATTTGCTAGCCCTAGGTAGTCAGTGTCATAAATATCTTGACAACGAAGTCTCAAAATGATCTTAAAAACTCTCGTATTATGAGCAAATAAAACTGTTTTATTGAATATACCAAATATCAGAACACTCGATCAACAGGAAGGGGGTCAAAAAACGAAGTTAAAATCATTTTGAGCACTCTGTTCGTCAACATCTTTATGATACTGACTGTACCTGCTGATAGACGAACGAGGCCTTGGTGAAGTTTTTTTTTATACTACTTTCGTAGCAGACAAGCACACGGCCCACCTGATAGAAAGGGATTACCGTGGCCTATGACGTGTGAAACACGAGGGACTGTTTAGATAATCTGTGCCAGGAGTGTCACACTCGTGCTGCTGCACTTGAAAGAACTTTTAATGCCTTAACGTTGTAGTCAAAACCAGAGCCGGGTACTTGTGCCCGGCATTATGCTGAACTGCCCCCTATTTTCCTTGTGCAACATAGATGTAGTGCACACAGCTTATTGTACCCTTGAAGTAATCTAATTACATTTATGCCGCCCTGTGGATTAGCCACTGACGTCACGAAACGGAAAAAATCTTCCGGTTTGTGACTCATTTTTCTGTATTTTTGTTCTTCAAGTACTTGTCTTTGGATGTACACCTACCTATGCTTGTGCTGAGGAAGGGAAATAAAGTTAATAATAATAATATAATCTTTCTTTCTTTCATTGAAAACCTACAGCAGAGAGCTCATTCCACAGCTTGCCTGTGGGTGGGATGAAGTTCCTTTCATACCGCACTGTGCGCACCAGCACCTAGCCCTGGATTCTACTAAAGCTAAACCACTGTCGTGCCGCAGTCAATGCAAAAAACGACATTAAATTTTAGACTTTATTTCTATACGAATAAAGTCAAAAATGAAATGAAAACAGTTTTATTACACTTTTTCTATTACCTGTCAAAAAGTCATTTAATTTTGAACTTTAACTGCATTGCTTTAAAGTCTATTATTTAACGCCGTTTTTCTGCACCACTGTAGTTTGGCTTTAGTAGAATCGAAGCCCAGGTTTGATCGCAACATGTGAGGAATAGATTTCTCTCTTTTTGAGAAAAGACAGCGAGTCAAACGCTGATTGGCTTGTAAAAGCGCATTTGTTAGAACTTCTGAGACCTTGTACCTTTTTAGAAGGCAGGGAATTATCATCAAATAGTTTACTTAAATTAAACTTAAAAAAAAGAATTGAAAAATGAATTTTCCTAATTTATTTCAGTTAATTTTCTCATCACATATCGTCGCGTCGGACCCTTCGCCCAGCTTATCATATAATTACAGAAATGTGAGTACAAATAGGGTATTTGACTAAGTCGCCGATTCTTCCCAAAACTGCTTAATGTGATAGCTTGTTCTGAAAAAATATGCCTTGAAAAGTAAAATATTGCATATCTAAACTGAAACTATGACTTTTCATAAGTTGAAATTCCCAAAAAAAGTCTAAATATAAACAATCAAATTCAATTCAAATACATAACTTTTTAGATTCTTCAATAAATTGTAAATAACTTTTATTATGAACAATATAAGTGTAAACGCAACGTAGACCGAAATAAATGCGATATTATCTTGCACTCCATACATTTGCACTACGCGCTACCGAAGCGTGACGTCACGATTTTGTATGGAGCTTTTTCGGGCGGCGCGACAAATTGAATTTTTCAAAATCAAATATCTTGAAAACTATTTGTCGTACGAAAATTTTACTTTTACAGTTCATTATATTATAAGACAGTGGTCATTTTTCGAAAGTAAAAAAAAAAATAGTCAAATAGCCCATTCTCTATTTTATTTTACACTGCCACACTTCGAGTTCACTACTGCCACGCCAAAGAGGCTACTTAGTATCCCTGGGTCAGCCGGGGTGCGAGGGATATTTCGATGAGAGCCGCACCTCCAGCCTAGCACCACGACCCACAATCGGCGTGCGGTTTTAGTCGGTTCCAGTCCGACATAACCTCTCCTTCCGGCTCCGGCGGAGGAGGTATCCGAGGGGATTTCCGCTCGAAAAAAAAAAGATTGACATAGTGTGTTAGGTTTTTCAAATACAGAATTTGATCACCTTTCAGATAAGCCTGTTTTTCTTGGTTGAATGATCGTACTGGATACTGGATACCTAGTTTTAGGCGGCACTTCACAAGCTGCTGCCAAGGCCAGTTATGAAGGCTTGCAGCACTGCACTATCATATAGTCCTAACACCCCTCTATTTCCATGTACAAACGAAATTCTGTAGACAAAATATTAGACCATTTTTTAGCTTTTTCAAAATTGGTTTTAGTACCACGACCAGGTGTTCAGCCTGGCAGCATAGCCATTTCGTGTTCTCCAATTAAAGACGCGTCTAATTATACACATCTCATTCAGCTAAGGGATGAGAATAGTTTTAATGTCATCTTTCTTTTTTTCGTTCGTGCGGATATCCCCTTCGAGCCTCCCCCGCCGGAGCCGGAAGGGGAGGTTGTATCGGACTCGAACCAACTAAATCCGCACGGCGACTGGAGGTCGTGGTGCTAGGTCGGAGGTGAGGTTGTCATCGACACATCCATCACACCCCGGCTGACCTAGGGCCATCCTTTACGGTCTTGCTCTCCTCGGGGGAGGTAATGTCATCAGCTCTCATACCATAGATAATAATGTACTAATCTTTTTAATGGCAGGTCAAAGACGAGTTATATGAACAACCTGTGACTTTCATGGGAGCGAAGTCGTTACCTGACGGAAACGTGAGTTTACTAAATTGTTTCTTATTCACCTCGCCTGATGATAAGCTGACGGCAATGCCTCAAGAAAGAGGGTCACGATAACAGACTCCAACAATGTAACAATGGTGGCACTCAGCTTGAGGGCCTCATCAGATGCCTTTTCACGCCTTACTTAAAGGACCTGGGAGTGTAGAAATAAGGAAACACGTACCACTGTAAAAAAGGCAATTCATTCCCACACATTGCATTCGAAAACGGTACGCACCGTGCGGTATGAAAAGAACTTCATCTCACGCACTCTTAAGCTGTGGAATGAACTCCCTGCCGTGGTTTTCCCAAGCGACTACAATATGGGGTTCTTCATGAAGGGTATTAGATGGTTTCTACAAGATCGGCGGCACGAGTGTAACGCCCCTGGTGTTGCATACGTCCATAGGCCGCGGTAACCACTTTCCATCAGGTACGCCGTGTGCTTGTCTGCCACCTAAGTGGTATAGAAAAATAAGTTTTTAACCCCCGACGCAAAAACGACGGGGTGTTATAAGTTTAACGTGTCTGTGTGTGTGTGTGTGTGTGTGTGTGTGTGTGTGTGTGTGTGTGTGTCTGTCTGTGGCATCGTAGCACCCAAACGGATGAACCGATTTGGATGTAGTTTTTTTGTTTGAAAGGTATATTAGTCGGGAGTGTTCTTAGCTATGTTTGGAAAAAATCGCTCCAAGATGGCCGCCGCCACAACATATCGGAATACGAATTTCTTCATAACTCCCTCAATATGGGTATCAAATGAAAGAGCTTGACTAGTAGATCACTTTAAAAAGTATAAAATAATAATTAAATTAAAAATTTTAAAAACCCCCGTCACAAAAATCACTTCCAAAAAGATTAAAATAAATGGAGTTTGCCTTTTAACTTTAACTGTTGCCATGTCGGGGACCTTGAATTGTTCCGATAATATAACGGAGTGCTTAACCAATTAGGGTCCCCCGACATGGCAACCGTTAAAGTTAAAAGGCAAACTCCATTTATTTTAAACTTTTTGGAAGTGATTTTTGTGACGGGGGTTTTTTAAATTTTTAATTCTGCGTCGATCGTGAAGAACATACACTGATAAAATTGGTGATGTATTGATATTGATAACAAGTGCGGGTCGGACTTGCACACCGAGGATTCCGTAACTTAAGCTACATAAACCTGTAACCACTGAACGTGTCAGGTGGACTACTCACCAGCTGACCCAGCAGAGAGAATGCACGAGCTCTATGATATCCCAGGGCGCCTTTTTGTCAGAGGAGAGATGTGTGCGTGCGTGTGGGAATACTGGGGGAGACTTCAGAGAAACCACTATTACCTCTGTTGTACATACATATATTAAAGTTAGACAATATTATTCACAAAGAGTATACAGAGAATAGAATTACACAAAAATACAAATATGGGTGTGTCGTCACCTGCAGCACCACGGTGACCTGGATGCAGTAGGTAGCCAGAGTGTTACGGCTAGTAGGTGTAGAATGCGTCGGTCAAATGGCTGATGATGCGGTTATTTCTTACTGACATGAATCGAAGTGGTTACATATAAGAAAAAGAAAAGAATACGTGACCCCGGTTGTTGGTCTGCTCGGCGTCTGCGCACGTCTCTTGCCGCAGTCTCGACCAGCCAAGATGCTTCACGTCGAGGTTACAGGCTTGCGCCGACAGCGGTTAGGAACTCGACCACAGAACACGCTGAGATGGATTTTGAGGACCAAGGTGTCCTTTAATCCCGAACTAGGAACCCTAAGAACGAAATAACACTAAGAATCGTCTAGATTGCAGAAGGATGCTGATAAAGAGAAGTAAACTCACTTACCACGAAGATGGGCAACACGAATGTAACTGAGTCTAATATTACACAGTGTGGAGGTACTGGAGGTCACGAACACCGAGGGCAAAAAAGGTCTTGCCTGCAGCCGCGTCCTCGATTTTATACTCCTTTAGAGTCCTTTAGTTGGAATTTTCTCGAAAGCACAGATGAGATGACATTAGAGAAGTCAAAAACTCGCTCATCACTGTGAAATAACCGACAAAAGTCGGAACACAACTCTGCTGGATATATGTGACAGCAAACTTGACACCTTTTTTTAATTAAGCTACCTAACTATTATGCTTTTCTCCGTCATTACTGCAATTTCTGAACGAAAGAAATTTGAACCACTTTAATTTAAATGAGGAAATTTAATTTTATCCTAAATAGGATAGCCTATAATTAAACAATTAATTTTCCCATCCAGGTGCGATGAGTATTTCTAATTCTTAGCAGACAAAAATTTAAACATGAAAGAAAATCGAACGCCATCTTGTGAGCGCGAAGTGAGCTAGCACAAAAGATGCTTACAAAGACAAACTGATATGGTTAAAGACCCACTGAGGTAGCAACAGGTGGCGCTAGTAAAAAATCAATACACAGTAAATTAAATTTACTGTTACAAACCTCAATATATTTTGATTGAATTGACTTAGAAGTTTGATTTTTAAACATTTTCAAGATATTATAGATCTGAGTGTGTGGTAGGTACAGGTAAATTAGCTTGGAGAAATTTTTGCGTTTGTAGTAGTGTATGGTCAGCAAATAAAAAAAAACAACATTTTATTTTTGGTTTTTATTTTATTAAAGGTAATATATACGTTTGTGGCTGGAGCACACCAAATGCGTACACGTCTACGCATACGCACTACGTACTAATACGGACGTGAAAATGTGTATCCACTGCATTGTAATCTATGGAACTGTATGAGGCAGACAAGCCAGTTCCAAACATTACAAGCAGTGAATGCCGGTTTTCACTTCAGTGAAGACGTGTATGAATTAGGTGTTCTCCGGCCATAAATGTTTTATTCTAATAATTCATCAACCCCAGGCATATCACAATCATCCCCATCCTCGCTTTCATCAGATGAATTATTTAAATTAATTATGATTCGTTCTGATATTGTGTCTAAAGCTGCGTCTCTACCCTGATATTGTTTTCCTCCTCAATAGCATGCAGACAAACTTTTCTCCATTCCTCTACAGTTATACCTCTACAGTTAGACCATGTTTTAACACTGGAGCCATTTTGAATTAACAATTTAAAGTTACAACACTTACACACAAATTATACACTTCAACAAATATTATAACAATAATAACAAACAATAACAACAATCAACAAATACAAAATTTAACAATTAAACTACGTTATAATTATATTTTTTGAATGAAATGTGTGTTTTATGTTCTAACATAAAACACACATTTCATCAAAGCGACTGACGCCGGACTGCACGTGGCACCTGCGGACAGCGTAAACTGGTTTATTCTGGTTTTGTGCGTGTTTCCACTTTCGACTATCAAGTGACGATTTATTTATTTGTTTTGTTTCGTAATTACTATGGTCAAAACTTTTTACCTATAGCTAAACTACTATCATCTAAAGAACGACACGATATTTTATTGTTTCACGGTAGTCGCCTTGTCGTTTGCTCAAGGAAGTGAAATTGAATGTTTTTTTTTTTTTATAAAGTCAAAACCGTTTTCTTTAAAATAAAAACTTGTTTTTATTGAAAACAAAAATCAGAGTGTTGCTAGGGATAAGTATAAAATTAAATAGTAATGTTAGGATATCGAAACATTTTTGTATAGGCCAGAACTATATACTAGTGCGCTCTAAGATCTGAGTAATATACACACCACTACATATGCAAAAATTTCTCGAGACTAATTTCACTGTATTAATTTCAACTTGATACCTCCACGCATTCCTGTGAAAAACTTCTTGATAGGCAGACCGACAGGCAGACAACAAAGTGATCCTATACTCGTAAGGGTCCCGCTTTTCTTTTTGAGGTACAGAATCCATCCCGACCCTTAGAGGAAAACGCTTTGAAATAGATGTCTTAATAAATGTCCTCAAACAACTCTATACGCGCAGCTCACGTTTCTTGGATGTATTTTGAAGATAGCACGGAGTGCTACTGCGGTGGACGAGCTCACATTCACCAAGCATAGATTATTACAAAATAATCTACGCGCGTCAGGGCCTTTTATATCTTGAGATTTTGGTCCAAGATATATTAATCGATCTTTACCTAACTTATTATGATGACAGGTAAACGATGAGCTGTACGAGCAAGCTGTCAACTTCTTGCCCTCGAAATCGCCTCATGCAAAGGTGAGTTTCTATTGTAGATAGTTTTGCTAAGAATTTCATTTGCGGTCATCGTTGTAGTTAGGATTGCCAGGTCGCCAAACGTAGAAGCCGGACACGATCCAGTTTGGCCGGACATTTGGGTAAATTGGCCGAACACCTTTTTTTGAAGTTCGCGGAATCCCCACGGATAACGGAAAACCTGTTGTTTCTTGGTATTTAATAAATTTCACTGTTACCGGTGGAGTGGAATAGAAATGTGGTCTCTTCCTGTGGGTGCGTAGAAAGCGACTGAAGGATAGGACTGTTCTTTATCCGACAATCCGACATTAAACATACAGCCGATAACCAAGAGCCCGCTTGCCGGCAATTATCGCCCCCTATTACATAAGAGAGAAACTCATAGTTGTTGAAATGTGGGTGTTAATACACCTCTGCCTACCCCTTCAGAGAATTACAGGCGTGAGCATAATGTATGTGATAAATTGGAAAGAAAAGAAAGAACTTCATAATGTCTATTAGAGAATTTATCGCACGATAAAGTTTTATGCTCTAATGCTAAGGTACGTTTGTTCTAGGATGAATCGACGGACGAATCTACAACTGACGCTAAAGTGGACTCGTGGGCCCCCTTCGACTTCTCCAAGATGGATGCGTACATGAACAATTATAATATGGAGACAGGCTCGCCAGAACAGAACAGGATTAAAAGGGAAGCTAGAGTAAGTACCTACTGTTTCAAATAATACATAAAGTAAAGCCAACGAGACGAGAGAAATAAGGTAAACAAAGCGACCATTACTGAGTTACGTTGCGATAACTATACCCCGTCCATCATATTATTGTATTTTAGACAGATGAAAGTAGTGATTGCAAGAAAATTTAAAATGTCGACAAAGTCAAAAACCTCGATTAAAAAAATATTTATCGATTAATGAAAATATTATGGTAAATATATGATTTCATATGGAATTATTATCTATTATCTTTCTATACATAATAATAAAGCAGTACTTAGATATTTCGTGTCTGTACAATTTACAAATATAATAGAAAACGATTGTGGGCCATAACGCATACGCTAATCTCCAAAACAAAACGACTGACTTCTAGAAGAATATTCCAACATGCTGATTTCCTGGTATTTATTGAAGAGTTCTGTGGCCTGTCTCTGAAACCCATCATCAGATCTTTATGCAAATTAAATGGGACCATTTTGGAATAAACCTCTTTCGAACAAAAAAAGAATTTTGACAATCCGTCTACAAATGACCGAGTTACAAAAAATATTTTTCCGTAAAAATCATACAAATATAAAAAATTACAAACATCAGAATTGTTGTTTAGAAATCGGTTAAAAACAGCTAGTTATGTAATATTACAAAAAAAAATATTTTCTGTAGTCGATATCGATTATGACATTTTCAAGTATTATAATGAAAACACATTCGATTGACTAACTACGTCCCTAAAATTGCTTTCTGGCTGACGTGACGTTGTCAATGAAAAATGACGTATTGGCGCCCATTTTTTGTTAGGATTTTCAGGTGTTGACGTTAGAACAAAGTTATACCGACCACTGTCAGTGAGCTGTCTAAAATACAATAATATAATGGACGGAGTATATTATTTTCTCTGTCCTTGTCGCACATGTCACACGTACGTGAGAATGGCTGAGCGACAGCTGTCGTTGCGTGTTCCGTAGTACAGGAAAGCTATCAGTCAGCACAGCGCATGCAGCGGTTCTAAACTGTCAGATCCGTCATCATAAGAGCAAATTCATTCCTGTCTTGAATGAGCTTGAATCGATAAATGTTTGGAACCGCTGAAACATTGTTTACCTTTTTTCTCTCGCTTCGTTGGCTTTTCTTTAGATATACTTTATTACATAGAGGTATAGAACCATGGGGTGTGAACGCTAAAAAATATCTTAGGTATATCTCAAAAACGTGCGCGTGTATACCGTATCAAACAAAAACAAACCCAACAAGCAAATTAGTCTTATAAGGTTGAGTTTATTCAGCTATTCGGTGATATAAAAGTCGAGTAAGTGTGAATTATTCAGCACGTGTCGTATAAAAGCATCTTATATAGCATTTTAGTTATTCAGCATTTCGGTCACATAATGATGCTTAGTAAACGTTTACTCTGCATACTTATATGACTAAAGTGTCGTATAAGATTTGCTGTATAAGTCGCTAGTATACGACCCTTATGTTACTATTTCGTCGAGTAAAAGCACATTATATAACTTTCTTATGACACAGTCGAATAAAAGCCACATCGTTGCTTTTATACTGCTATTATGTTGTATAAGTTGCATTCATACGACTATTACGAGCCTAGTGCCAAGTGTCGTATAATTGCTTGTACTGCTCAATTATCACTTGTCTTAGTTTTCTTGTGTACAATAAGTGGTTGATTGAATAAATAAATAAACAAAAGATCTTTTTTAGAAAACTTTTTAGGAAGGTCTAAAGAACCCTAAAATATAATCATGGCGCTTATACTGCTAATTTGCTGTATAAGAAGCTATTATACGACCTGTTAGCAGTAAAAATGGTGTACAAATGAATGTTGATATAAAAAATATTTGTTATTATATTCATATTACTAAGAATTGAAGGGGGGCGTTAAATATTTATGATAAAACCTAGTATATTTCATCAGAAAACTTACCTTCGCAATACTTTGCAAACCTATGCGTGAGTTTACGAACCTACATTTGGTGCAACCTACAAATTAACATGTCTGCTAAATAAATTGTACTTATAATTTTTTATAATTTTTAAAACACAACACGACGTACTTGCTTAATTTAACAAACAAACGTAACATAAAAGTCATATAAGTTACAGTTATAGCGCAACTTAAGCTTGTAACAGTCACTCCGTTACCTTTATACGATGTCTATGTGACTGAATTGCTGAATAAAATGGGCCCAAATCGCGTTGTATAAACGTTTTCATTACGTTTATACGACTTCTATTAGGAGCCAAAATGCTGAATAATTTGCGTTGCCGCGACTACTACACGACATATTTTTGCTAGTTGGGAATTCAGCCGTTTGAGCGTGAATGAGTAGAAAACAACCATACAAAAATTTGGTTTTACAATATATTTAGTAAGATTTGTAAATAGGCTGATGAAAATCTGATTAGGTCTGCATTTATTTCTGTTTTAAGAAAACAAAATGCTAACAGAACGGAGAGGCAAGCCTTTGGCTAAATGGTAAATGATTGTGAAATCTGCAATGTATTTACGTACGCATTCGGTTACGTACGTCGAAATTCATTGACATAATATTATTACCTGTTGCTATCATGAGAATGGATAAACTTTAGAATAGAAATTTTTTTTTTTCCTTAATTCTTGTAAATATCACGACCGCACTTCGGAATATAGTGCAATTTCGAAATTCCTCGGTATAACATGATTTATTTGTTTGTAGTGCTATTTAATATTCTGTTAACGAAAAAGTGAGTTCAGTGAATCGAAATAAGTGTTTTAATTCAAACAAGAAATCCCCAGAAATAGGAAAAATCAATCCTTAAGACACGAAAAGTGAGAGAGACTAGAATGACACTGACAAGATAATTTTCTGCCGCAGACCGTTCGAAAATTTAACACCCTGCTCGGCCCCCAACTTCGAGAGCGACCTCACCACTACACCTACCCAGAACCCGTTAAAGACAGGATTATGGAGTTCACCACCACCAGCAGACGCCCTGGGATCCTTCCCGACCAAATGAATCCAGGTGTCATCTTTAGAGTCCGAATGTCGGACGCAATTCTCCGCATAAAGCAACGGATGTACGAAGACCCAGAAAGACATATCGAAGCTGATATTATCTATACTAATTTGATTAAAAAGGTCGTTATGGATGAGATTACAAAATTCCATAATTTATTACTGATGTATAAGACTGATAAAAGTATAAAAGAACATTTAGGGGAATGCGGTGGAAGAATCTATAAATTTATCAGCTATATGACTATTAAGGTGCATATATACTGTTTGTTTGATGCCCTCTGGATAGACGGGAACCCTTACGTCATAGGAGACGAATACTCCGTGACGCCAGTGGAAATACCACCTATGTTGCAGTGTGACGCAGCGGAATGTAATTCTATTGTGTTCGTCGATTCTATAACGGAACCAAAAGATGTTGAGGAGTAATTTCAATAAATGTTTTTGGTGAACTTAATTGTTTTATTATCTTGAGTATCCATACTAATATTATAAATGTAGAAGTGACACTGTCCTTCTGTCTGTCTGTATGTTACGCTTTCACGCCTAAACTAGTAAACTGATTTAGATGAAATTAGACATTGAGAAAGGACATAGGCTATGTTTGGTCGCGATAACCGACATCCACCCAGGCGGAGCCGCGGGCAAAAGCTAGTTAGAGATAATAAAGTATCGAGTCCAGGCATAAGTCGGTTAAGACGTAAACCTTCCAATCAAGAGGTTAGAATCTTGATACCACTAACACTATCGATGTAGCACTCCTAACACAAGTAATTTAGCAGCAGCCGCCGCTGGGAGGTTATGTCAGATGTCACATTCGAACCGATTAAAACCGTCTGTAGATCGTAAGTTGTCGGAGGTGAGATTGACTGAGACATATCACAATGTCCCCATGTAGGTATACCTCGAACCAAATTTTATGGCGTCTTAACCAACTTATGCCTAGACTTCTTTTCGGTTCGGTTCTTCGAAAAGAGCATTAGAAAGTTCCTATAGGATCGTAACTGTGTGTCCCTGGTTTTGCACACGTTCTTGAGCAGTAAGCGGTTACCGTGGCCTATGGACATGTGCAACGCTAGGGGAGTCACACAGGTCGCAGACCGACCTCCATCCTCCATGAGCTTGGGCCTGGGGGTGATCGGTGGAGTCGCCTGTCACCCTTGCAGAAGCAGGACGCGGCGGCGGTGCAAAGTACGCCTCCACATACCCGGGGCACACGTCGGAAGCTCTCGACAAAATGTATGAAAAATTCGAATTGTAATTACAACATTTATAGATCGTGCACATGCACGGTAGTGTTGATGTGTGAGAGACTTCAAAATGTTAGGGTTGGCATTATTTGAAGTTGTAACCAATATTTGAGCGAGATAGTATGATTTTTCTCGCTCTATCCCTTAATGTCATGACTTACGTCACATCCGACAACGGGGCCAATCCTGTTGTTACAAAAGTATTCCATCCTTGTCTTCAATTCGGAAGAAAAATTGATGGCGATACATTTTAGTCCGCTCAAACCACAGAATCAGCACCAATAACAAAACACTACTACAACGATATCTTTATAGAGTAGTTAAAACCGATTGTGTCTATGAAAGACTAACTATTGCTCGTGACTTCAGCTGCATAAAATTATGATCGGACTGACTTCTGATCTTGTGACCCACAATCCTATTTCTGGGATAACACATAGCCTATGCTATGTTATATCAGGGGCACTATTCACTATCCACTAAAAAATATATTATGTCATAATTCGATGGCAGAAAACGTAATTGCTGTTAGTAGCCAAAATGGCGAAATAAAAACACAACTGCAATTGAAACAAGTTTGATAGCAGACGGTAGTCATTTTTTTTCATTCAGTTAATATGGGGCTAATAGGTACAGTCAACGCCATAAGTTGATTAACACTAAAATATTTTACATATCTTCTTATAATGGAATGCATCTGTCTATAGTAGGTAAATGTAGTGTTATGATTCCCAGAAGACAAACTTAATTTACATATTCAATGTTTTTTTTTCACAATTTTATGTAAGGTTTAGGGGCCACAGTGTTCAATAAATTAGAATTTGTTAAGCTACTTTTGTAGTTGACTGTACCATTATTTTCAACCACAGTCAGGATTTTATTTTTTTCATAATTTTATTTTCATGTCCGTTCTTAGGTACATAAAATGTTGTTTTTTATTATTGCATGGATGAAAATAACTTATGCGATGAATACCTTTAATTTGAAACATCAATAACTGAAATCCGTAAAATGGTTCTGAAGATAATTATGGTAATAAAGAATATTACAAACATACCTATATTCATGTATACACACAAGTTACGCGCAGAACCCTTCTTGACTGTGGGATAATGTGCTACATTCTAAAACCGTATTTTTATTTAATTATTTTTTTTATTGATACAAACGGTTTGAACTACTCTATACCTTGCAAAACTCACGTCTATGAAGTTTCGTATTTAATTTGGCACAAATGTATTACAGATAATGTCGTACTTTATTGATGGGTAATGTAACCCTTCAATGCATACTCATTTACTGATGTGGAATTGCAGTAGGTATTTATTTATAAATGTTAACGAAACGAAACTATAATATTAATATCATTTTAAAATGAATTTTCATTGTTTGCGCACTTTTTGAATTATATTTTCTTCCAATGTGGGTTTAATGCTTAATAAAATTAAAAAAAAATACTGAAAAAAAATCCTACAGAAAGTAAAAAAACGTCTCTGTGGCTGTGCAACTTTGATATAAGTACTTCGTAATATTTTGAGCCAAGCGTCACCGTGTCGGGGGACATTTGACTCCTTGTTTCCACCATCCAATGTCAAATAAACGTATATATGTTGCAACTTTTCAACGTTTTGTAAGTTCTGTTTTAATGGTAGGTGGGTGAATTTCAACAGGTCCGTTAAAATCTTCATTTCCGTGGATTTTTTTACCTTAAGTGTTATAATAAAAAAACATCGAGTTAATTAAAGGTTTTGATACTATATGTATTCTCGCTTAATATCTAGCAAATAACTACAAACACTAACGAGATATACAAGATTAAAAATTACATGCCACGGCGATGAAACATGCGTGTACGGCAATGAAACAAGCGTCCACGGCAATGAAAGAATTATGCCAAGGGAATGAAAGAACCAACCACAGAAATGAAAATCCATATAAAACACAATACTTTATATACCTACTTACATACAATAAATACAAATTTCATAGGTTAAAAATCTGCAAAAGGAGTAGGTACAATTAAACAAATATAATAGAATCAAAGAATTGTCCAATCATTTATTTAAATTCTTTCACACAAAAAAGAAATTAACAATACACTAATATGAATAAAACAAATAATATGGTATACTTTTGTTAATTATGCAAAAGTAAATGCAAACAACATACATAGTACACCACAAGTTTTTAAAATAAATGCGTAAATCATCAATATTTAATGTGAAGCGAAACAATGACATTTTTATAAAATCTAAAGACAAAATAATCACAGCCCACACCGGTTAAGGTTCTTCTTCATAGTCTTGGCATCCTAAAAATAAACAATCCATTATTAAAATCAAACTATTTATAATTGATTGTACAGTAAAAAACTCATCAAATCTTTAATCGTATTGCAGAAAGTTTTCGAATCCTGTAATGTCAGTAAGTATTTGGTGCTACCTATAATGTAATCCCTAATCATACTATGGCGATGAAAACATAAGTCACGGAAATGAAACATCAGGCCACAGCAATGAAACTAAATCGTTTTACAATGCATGGCAATGATTTTTTTTTCATTGCCGTGTTTTTTTTTTCATTGCCATAGCAAATTTTGACCACGGAAACTACGGCAATGAAAGCACGGCAATGAAAAACAAGACAAAAATATAAAATAACAAAAAATCCAATAATTATTCGAAGTATTAATCACTTCACAAAAATAAACAAGAGAAATAGGGTTCTATTGATTGTTTAATCAAGAGGATAACTTATTAAAATAGAAAGTTATACCTATCCACGGCGATGAAAGAAAAAATGTCCAGTAACATAAAAGTGGTATACTTACATCTATGGTGCCAAAACGCAGGTACGTGTGTACGTTCTTCCGCGTCGAGCACTTAGGCGGCACCAATATGCAACGTTTAGCGCATATAAGGGAGGACGCAAGTCGTTAGATAAGACAATATTCTAAAATATGTTTAGAACACGGCGATGACGGGCAGTTCTGGGACAAATGTATTTTTTTTAACCATTCGTTGTATTGTTTAAATATTTGAATAAATGTATTTCGTAACAATACTTTAACTATTCACGTATCAACTAAAAATGGGTATTAATAAAAATAACCAATAGATTTCTATCAATGAGGTATCACGACACAGTAGGTGACGTGTGGACAAACACGGCAATGAAAGATTTCGGTGTATTTTGTTTTTTTTTGGAGTACCTATAATCCTATTTAATAGAATATTTAGTGCCCCACATAGATCACTATTTCACCTAACTAGCAAAAAATGTTAGAGCATTATAACTATGATTTTTAGTACCGATTTCATCGATGCCACGCAATTCTTGGTCCCGGGAAATTCACCCAGGTATATACATAATAAATTATTTTTGACGTTGACTTTGAATACAATCTTAAAGCTGGCGAAGTCGCTGGCAGAAGCTACAATAATTCACTAAACACTCACCCATCAAAATATTTTTGCAAAACCATTATTGTACCTACATGTTTGTGATTCCAATAATAAATAGTATGATTGGATTGTGATATCTTATATATAAAATTCTCGTGTCACAATGTTCGTTCCCGTACTCCTCCGAAACGGCTTGACCGATTCTCATGAAATTTTGTGAGCATATTAAGTAGGTCTGAGAATCGGCCAACATCTATTTTTCATCCCCCTAAATGGTGCAGCGGGAACGGGATCTGACGCCACGACTGGTAGGAAAAAATTGGCGGTACGAAGTTCGCCGGGACAGCTAGTTGTGTTATAAATTTATCTATTTTAGTATTCATTCTGGTATAGCATAAGAGCATAAATAAGATTTATTATCCCAGAAATACACACACACAGACCCAGAAACACACAGAAATAGGTAATATTTTCTATTTTTTGATATTTTCTCACTCATCAACTGGTAGTCTCCCAATGTGCGCTATTTCTCCCGAACCTCCGCCTTCTGCATCCAGACAGTATGTTACAGTGAATGTCCTAAATGAAGCGTATGTTTAGATAAATAATTGTCTTTTGAGTTTGTTATTGTAGTTTTTGGTGTAAACGAAGGGTAATTGGTAATGCACTCCGACTTGATCATTTCTTAATTCAGTATTGTACGACTCACACTGCAATCAGTTTTGTAGGTTTTTTAACGAATTTAATCCCGGTCGATACACGAGCCGGTACACGAGCTGCGGTTAATTATTTAAAAAAAACATGCATTTCAGGGTTAAATCAAACTGTGGGTTGTGCGATAGAGAGGAAGCTATACAAAATCGAAGTAAGCCGATCTTCTCGCTCTTCTACTCGACGTATCGTACTAGGCAGGCACCTTTGAAAGGCACATCCCTTGTTGTATGTGCCTCTAATCGTACCTCTGATTCGAATGTGCGGGGTGAGGAAATGAAATCTGCGCGGGGGTGGGAGCTTCCGTTCTGTACGCTAGTACTATTATCTGGGTGAATATCAAAAGCCAAAAAAATACACGGCAAGCTTGAGAACGGTAGTGCAATGTGTTGGTTTTACGATTTTGATTAATTTTTATAGTATAATAGGTACTTCTCTACCATGGCAAAAATAATTGTTGAGTAATGTCCTCTATTACATAAAAAAAATTAATTACAAAGTGTCATTTTATCATTTCGGTGACCTGTCCTGAATCGAATTTCACTCGTAAAATATCTTGCCCTGCAGTTGTATTTAACATTTGGACTAAAATCTAATTTTGTATGAATAAATTATAATATGACCCATAGAAAAAAACTAATATTGTTTGTTTATCTTATTTCTTTTACATTGTATTAAACAGTCTACTTTTGTCCTGTAAAAAGTTATCATTTTAGTGGACAGTAAGTTTTAGTTGAGTAACTTTGTCAACATAACGTTTTTGCGCCCCCCGTGCCTTTCCTTACTTCGAATCAGGCCACCTCCATTGGTTGGAGCGCACGAACGCGTCACAAAATCATCGTGGATTTCCGCCGAAAAGTAAGTATATCATTTCAGTGATATGGGGACAAAAATAGTGTCATTTCTGTGGCCGTTATAGCTCGTGTTAGGTTCATTCAATTTGTTTCAAAATTGTGTTTTAAATTCGCCGTAAGATATGTTTTGTTACAGCAGTGTTGACATTTTAATATTAATTCTAATATCGGAGTTAAATGTAAAACTTATTATTTTTATCACCTCGGTGTTATCATTTCAGTGGATTCGGTGGACTGTAATACCGATAACAGTCCACTTAAATGAAATTTAACTTAGAAATGATAAAATCATAAGTTTTAGAGATCCCTGAGTCTAAGATTGAATCATAAAAATTTGGTGAGATAATTCTAGATATTGTAGGTTCGATATTTGGGATTAATTTGATGTGTTAATATTTGTTTTTTTTTCTTTTATTTATCACAATACAATAAAAAAACAGTTTAAAATGTTTTGTTATAAAATGGATAATAGATGTACTCACTTCTAGACAATGTGTATTCTCAACGATAATGTGATGTTCAATGTTTAAAAATTATGATTTGGATTTTAGGATGCCGCGACCTAAGCTACAGACCAGAAAGGAAAGGTTAGAAAAAAGAAGGTTATATGAAAGAAGAAGAAAAGAGAGAATTAAGAGCAATGACGTCACACGCGAAGAGTGTCTTAGAAAAGACAGGGAGGGATATGCTAGAAAAAAAGAAGCAGGATCGATTCATTGAATTCATTCATTTTGTTGCAATAGTGACTAGTGATTGCGCTTTTTTCATTCTTTTCGCATAAGTACATAATCGGATTATATAGCCAAACTGTTTGCAATAATTTACGATAACGTGATCTAATTTTTTTTTGTTATGTTTAAGATGAAGTGTTTAGCTCTTTTGAACATACTTACATTATTTTTATAATTTTTCTGATTAAATCATTGTGTCGTAAAAATATAAGAGTTGATTTAGTACATTTTGAAGTTTTACATACAAAACACTATTATTATTACCAGTAATTAAAAAAACCCGACTGCCACTGAAAAGACCGAAATAAGTTTGATAGCAGTCGGTACCCATTAATTTTCTTTCGGTTTTGATTGGCAAATGGGTACCGTCTGCTATCAAACTTATTTCGGTATTTTCAGTGGCAGTCGGGTTTTTTTTATTTTTTAATAATTTGTTTTATTTTATACTTTTTAGTTATGATATGACTTGTATATCTTTTTGTTATCTCCTTTTAATTTCCTTCATATCGTATATACTTGAAATAAAAACTTATAATTTAATAATAACTTAAAATCAATAACTAAGAAAATTAGCGACTGTTTTGTTAAATAACTTTAAATCGTTATATATCCTAAACTATTATTTTAAATGAAAAATGAACCTTAAGATGATTTTAAAATACCTATTCAACGGCACCCCACTTGACATAGTTCATCTACTTTTTTTTTCATTTTGACAAAATTTTGGCGTCTGGTTTTCGCCGTGGTAAATTTTGATTACTGTCATGTTTTTAGTGACACTCGCAAGGTTAAGACGAATCGATTGACGTAAGAATTATCAAAATCGGCCTATGCATTTGGTCTCTAGAACGCCACATAGAAACAAACATACATACATAGACTGATAAACACATTATCCTCCTTTGCGTTGCGCAGTCGGGTAAGAACACAACACTCGTTCCGCAAAAAAATTAACTTTTTTTCTCTAATATAATAGTTTGATCTTATATTTATTAAAAATCACAAACACAGTCTAGTGATATCTCTATGGAATTTATTTAGATTCGTTTCAGACAATCTACGGAATCCTCCTAAAAATAAATGATGTCCTTGGCTGTATCATTTCAGTGGGCTAATTTCATTCCGGTGCACAGTCTAGTCATTTCGGTGGACGATTTATCATTTCAGTGGACACTTTTCATTTCTGTGGGCTCCCAAAAATTCAATCTTTAATATTTCAGTAAGTTTTGATGTTACACGATGTCCACTCACGCATATGTTACAAATAAGATTAAAGTTTATTTTCGTTACAAAATATATTAACAAGACATTGTAATAGAAAAATCTCACCGAAATGATACAAAAAAATCACTTGTTGAAAATCACCCATCTATTCTGTGCCCGGGGCTTGATGGGGACACTAAGGCCTCCACAACCCGAAGGGGGCCATCTATTCACTATCTCCAGTATTTCGAGTACGCCCCCCCCCCCTCCCCCCCCCCCCCCCCCCCCCCCCTTGAGAATCTTCCACCATGTATATAGATTTAGATAATAGGCTATTTGACTAATTTATTTTTACTTTCGAAAAATGACCACTTTCTTATAATATAATGAACTGTAAAAGTAAAATTTTCCTACGACAAATAGTTTCCAAGATAGGTATTTGATTTTGAAAAATTCAATTTGACGCGCCGCCGCCCGAAAACGCTCCATACAAAATCGTACGAAATTGTGACGTCACGCTTCTGTAGCGCGTAGTGCAAATGTATGGAGTGCAAGAGAATATCGCATTTATCTCATTTACATGTATATATAGTTCATAATAAAAGTTATTTAAAATTGAGGAATCTAAAAAGTTATATATTTGAATTGAATTTGATTGTTTATATTTTGACTTTTTTTGGGAATTTCAACTAATGAAAAGTCATAGTTTCAGTTTAGATATGCAATATTTTATTTTGCAAGGCATAGTTTTTCAGAACAAGCTATCATATTAAGCAATATTGGGAAGAATCGACGACTTAGTCAAATACCCTATTGTATTTACATAATGGAATTTTTTTTTTTTAATCACATCTGAGGAAAACTTACAGCTAATAATTTTGTGTTACATAAGTACATAATAAGCCTTTGTGGCGTGGCAATAGTGCACGCGACTGCCACGTATGTATATATTATATATATAATATGTATATATTTACAAAAAAAGACTTTAAGTATGTTTATCTGCATTCTGGATTCCATAACACAAGATAATTAAGCTTATTATGGGTCTAGATAGCGTTGTGTAGAATGTTGTGGGATATTTAAAAAAAAATATGTTAAGAGATGTTTATTAAGTATATTGAATTGATTGATTGTTTGTTTGTTTCAGCGCCGAAGTCGCGTAGGAAAACGCCGTAACAACCGTCAGCGAGTGACCACCACGGGTCCAGATGAGGAGGTAGGTACCTACACGCATTCATAATATTACCTATGTGGGCCCAGTTATCCATTAACAAATTTTGAGAGGGGTAACTGGTCCTCCGGCCAGTTTCATAGTGGGCCGAATGTCCCCTAACCCACAGCTGACCAGGCGAACTTCGTACCGCCAATACTTTTCCACCCGCGTGGCGTCCGATCCCGTTCCCGCTGCACCCTCTACTATATTAAGCATGTATTATACATATAAACCTACTTCTTGAATTACTCTATCTATTAAAAGAAACCGCATCAAAATCTGAAGCGTAGTTTTTAACCCCCGACGCAAAAACGACGGGGTGTTATAAGTTTGACGTGTCTGTGTGTGTGTGTGTGTGTGTGTGTGTGTGTGTGTCTGTCTGTGGCATCGTAGCACCCAAACGGATGAACCGATTTGGATTTCGTTTTTTTTTGTTTGAAAGGTATATGTGTCGGGGGAGTGTTCTTAGCTATGTTTGAAAAAAATCGGTCCAAGATGGCCGCCGCCACAACATATTGGAATACAAATTTCGTTATAATTCCCTCAATATAGGTATCAAATGAAAGAGCTTGACTAGTAGATCAATTTAAAAAGTATAAAATGAAAATTAAATTAAAAATTTAAAAAACGACGGGGGTTTTTTAAATTTTTAATTTATTTTTTAAGATATAAGCATTCACGGATGGACAGACGCGGAAGCGACTTTGCTTTATACCTACTGTGATGATGATAATAGTGATAAAGTATAGAAGTGTAGATATTAGATTACGAAATATGGTCCTTTCTTTTCTTATTTTATCGTGCGAAAAATCCCCACGGATAAAAATTACCACCGGTGCCGATGGAGGTGGTTATGTCGGACCGACTAAAACGCACGTCGTCTTTGGGTCTTTGGTTGCCGGAGGTGAGATTGCAGAAAACATATCTCTCGCACCCCGGCAGGAGCATCTCTTTCGAGATGGTAGCCCCCATCTAGCCCCGGGTACGGGGAGTTTACGCCGCCACCGCGGCCTGCTTATACTAAGGTGACAAGTGGGTCCACCGTCGTTCTGCGACCTCCGACGCCCGATTCGCCTTCGAGGAAGTATGACCCCTGCAGAAATTGAAATACACATCGCTTCGAAAACTTCCAAAGAGATGATCCCATTAATACTTTTCTCGTCACAAAATAGAACCAATAGGCTATTTGACTCATATTAAATTTTAAGAGTATTCCTCGTATTTCTTACATTATTTATCGTACAAAACCAATGTATATCGAATACAACTAACAAAACTATCAGATGGTTGTATAAATTCCATTTAAAAATTGTATGTTTTTTTATTTTAAATGCTCTAAAAACGTTGTCAACCATTATGTCACGTCATACAATTTGTAAACAGAGTAAATGTCATTCGCATGACACCCGTCGTATGTAGTGAAGTAAATGTCATGCGGATGACATTTACTCTGTTTACAAATTGTATGACGTCACAGCACGGATAATCTACAGATCAACATGGCGGACAGCGTTTTCGTCAGCTTAACAAAAACAGCCTCTGTGGCGTGGCGGTAGTGCACGCGACTGCCACGCAGGAGGCGCGGGTTCAATCCCCGCTCAGTGCAAATATTTGTATGCATAAATATGGCTATTTGCATTGGTCTGGGTGTTTCTATGTATAATATGTATGTATTTACAAAAAAAAATATGAGTATGTTTATCCGCGTTCTAGATTCCATAACACAAGCTATAAAGGCTTACCATGGGTCTGGCTAGCGTTGTGTGGGATGTTGTGGAATATTTATGTATTATTTATTTATTTATATTTAAAAACAATATTTTTTAAGTATTCTAGGTCTCAAAAATTCGTTACTTCCTTATCCTTACTTCCTTACTAATATTATAAATGCGAAAGTAACTCTGTCTGTCTGTCTGTGTGGCTGTCTGTCTGTCTGTCTGACGCTTTCCGCCTGAACCACTGAACCGATTTTGATGAAATTTGGTATAGGGGTAGATTAGACCTTGAGAAAGGACATAGGCTATGTTTTGTTGCGATAACCGACATCCACGCGGGCAGAGCCGCGGGCAAAAGCTAGTGTAGTAATAATTTTTTTGGGTCTATTATGACCAGTGATCGGAGTAGGTAGATTGATTTTTGCTACTTATATCAAAACTGGTTACCGAAAGAATAACATGGATAAGCACAATATAGGAATTTCTCCCGGTATTTCCGATTTCAAATAACTAATGTTTTTCAAAACTATTTGAGCTTGTTTTCATTTACCACTTGAATAATAATAAATTTAAATGAAGCTCATCTCCGCCCTCATCGTTATCTGTTCCGTATAATTTATGCCTAGTATTTTACTTTACTTTATTGGGACTAGTTTTTACAAATACTTAACAATAGCGTGGTACGAATAACATCGGAAAAAATGAAACGCTCAAGTGAGACTTGAACTCACGACCTTTCCCTTACAGGGGGAATGCTCTTCCAACTGAGCTGTTGAAAAATGCTATAAAAAATTCAGTCAAATAGCATGGTAGTCATTAAGATTACGCGTTGAACAAAACCAATGTTTAACATATATCGTATATGTACAAAACCAACGTTTTTTAATATTAAGTAGAAGTATACAATTCTGTATTCAATACCGACGAAGATTGGAATCATATTTTTAATCTTCATTGGTTACACTTTCAACATCCTGGTAATCGTGTTCTATACAATTAAAATATATAACCATGACTTTTTCTATATTTTCTATTTTTAGTATATTTCTTTTCATATCTAAAATCCATTTATATGTGTAAACAGATCGTTCCACATCTGAGGATGTCAAAGTAGCAAATTTATAGAAAGAAATAAAATCAAATGCTTCATTTTTTTCAATTACCTCACTATGTGCCCTTAGTGTTTCTAAGTCCGGGTATCGTTCCATAACATTTTCTATTTTTAATATTTTCTGAATTACATTCATTAATAGCAGCTCTCACTTGGTCAAAAGCTTAAAGTGAATCCATCAAACTTAAATTATGATTTTGTAATTCTTTTAAGGAGAGTTGAATTATTAAATAATTATCTTTGCTATAGTGTAAATTGTCTTTTAAATTTTCTTTCTTTATAATTAATTTAGCTTCTCGGATAGATATGAGATCAGAGCTGCTTAAACAATTTAGCATAGAGAATGTAGCTTCTAACCAAGTGTCCCATCTAGTAATAACTGGTTGGGGAGGCAGCGGCAAATAAGGTTACTTTTCTTTTAAAATTTTGATTCGGCTTGGGGCTTATAAATTTTTTTTCTAAGTTTGATATTAAAATGTTGACATCCTGATATTCAGATCTAATTTGCTCAGATACTCGATGGAGCGCGTGCGCCAAACATGTCACGTGCTTTATTTGCAGTAAGTATTTTTTTAAATTTCATCCTGAAGCTAGCATATAGGCTATGCTGTCGGTGCATAGGACAAGAACGTAATTTTACTCTCGATTCAATAGTCTTCCGACAAATTTTCAAAACACACAACACAAATTATACAGTTTTATGTAAAAGATGAAGACATAATTCTTCGTCGATATATTAATCTAATATCAATTAATAACATTTTTGTAACCTTATAATTTCTAATTCAGTAAAAATAAACCAATTCCATATTGAAAATCTATTTATCTAAGTACTACGAATTTTTAATTTCTGAAATAACCACTTCCGGAATTCAGAAAGAATGTCCTTATTAATATAGACGTTTTGATACAAGTAGCAAAAATCAATCTACCTACTCCGACCACTGATTATGACGTCAGTAAGCATTTAAGACCTACTTGAAAAAAGTGTCAACTAGCCTTTTCTAAGGTATATATGCTTTTATTTCCAGGGTAAAAATCGTTCTTCGACCGAAGTACCGATCGGCCGCGTTGGTCCGGACCCGGACGCGGCACGCAGGCATAAGAAAGGCAAGAAAAAGAAATCTTACGACACGTACGAATCTCCAATGAAGGTAAGAAACTTATTAAAAGCCGGTTGGACTCACACACCGAGGGTTCCATAACTTAGCTTCATAAACCGCAATATATTTTGATTGCATTGACTTAGAAATACGTATAATTTATTAGTAGGTTATTAGGAGGATGCTACAGAAAGGGGCAGGTCAGAGGTACTTCAAATTGACATACATACATACATATAATCACGCCTTTATCCCCGGTGGGTTAGGCAGAAGTGAATTAACACCCACATTTCACCAATCAATGTATTCGGTCCCACGTATAGGGGGTGAGCCTATTGCCGTATTCCTGGCACTATTGTTGACTCGAACCATGCAAATGGCTGAAGGCTGTATATATCTGTCTGATGTTAAACAGCCCTATCCCTTGGTCGCCTTGTACGACACAGCGTGAACCACGCGGCAACGGGAACCACACGCCAAATTGATGGGCTTGCATAAAAGGTTTATGACAGTAAATTAAGCTTGTGAAGTACGTAAGGAAAGAAGCAGATAGCGGACATGTTGTCCCTGCCTACCTAGAATGGAAAAAGGTACTTATTATGCAAGTATGTAGGTATATCAATTTAAAATTTAAAAAACCTCCGACACTCCCCATCCCCACTTAAACCCACTTAACTTTTAAACAGCTCAACCGATTTTCATCAAACATGGCGAAGAACACTCCGAGGATTGTTCGGATTGATCCCCGCCGCCTCTATCCGCCATCGTTCCACGCGACTGCAGTTTCACTCGCCATCTGGACAGCTGGCGGTCCACAACTGTGCGTTTCTCGAGAAACTTTTTGCCTCGCACAACTAAACTCTGGAATGAACTGTCACCAGCGGTATTTCCGAACCAATACGACCTTCAAACCTTCAAGAAAAGAGCGTACTCTCTTTTAAAAGGAAGGCAACGCACTTGTGTCTCCTCTGGTGTTGCGGGTGTCCATGGGCGGCGGTGATCGCTTACCATCAGGCGATCCGTCTGCTCGTTTGCCTCCCTATTCCATAAAAAAAAAAACATAGGTCACCTTTAATACAAAAAAAACTAAATTGAAATCGCTTCATCCGTTTGGGAGCTATGACGCAACAGATAGACACGTCAAACTTATAACACCCTTCTCTTATAGGGGGTTATAACAAAATACTAGTGACGATTCAGAAATGTCATTTTGTCCAACACCTTTCTATCAATCAATTAGCCTAAAGCAGGCCACAGCTGGACATACACCACTCACAATATGCGTCCTGCTCACGATCCTCCACCTTCCACATACAGTCTATCCCAGCCACCTTATTCATGAGGCGTCCCACCTTCCGTTTACCTCCTCGCGGCCTATACCTTAATCAAGTATATTTTTTCATAAATTTCAGAATTACGAGTCGAGTTTCGTGGAGATGCCCAAAGACTTGTACCAGGCACACCTACGTCCAGGGGTCATCTTTAGGATACACATGTCGGAGGCTATCCTCAAAATGCAGTATCGAAAGTAAGTATCTTCTGTACTGATGACACAGAAACTCTCTGTCGGGGTCAGCAGCACTAGTGTGACTCCCCTGGTAATCACTTTCCATCAGTTGGGCCATGTGCTTGTCTGCTACCTTCATCATGTTAGTCTTCAGAGTACTAATCCAGGTTGTATTTTATCTGCCCCTAAGATGGCCAGTGGCATACAAGTAATAAAGTATAAGAGGCTGACCGAGGCCTGGGTATTGCTAGGATGGTGATGATGACGGTCTCTGCTCACCCCACAAGGAAACAGGCATATTTTTTTCGTGCGGAAATCCCCACGGATATCTCCCCTGCTGGAGTCGGAGGGGAGGTTATGTCGGACTCGAACCGATCAAAACCGCACACCGTTTATGGGTCGTAGTGCTAGGCTGGAGGTGAAGTTGTCTTTGACATATCCCTCGTACCCCGGCTTACCTAGGGCCATCCCTTACGGTCTGGCCCTCCTCAGGGAGGGGGGGGGAAGACGCCCCCGGTATGTGGCTATGGCCTGCTTCTGCTGGGGTGGACGGCGTCTCCACCCGTCACCCCCAGGCAACGCTCATGGGGGACGGAGGTTGGCTGTTTGTAGGTGTGTTGAATGTGATGAACATGAAAATTCTTAGATACGTTCTATGCCCAGTTACGGTGAAGACAAAGACGAATCAGTGATAGAAGCCGACGTGGAGTACCTCCGGCTGACTAGGAAGGTAATCAACGACGAGATCACCAAGTTTGAGGACCTGCAGTGGCTGAACAGCTGGTTCATGAACCGCTCCGAGCTGATACAGGAACATATGTGTAATACCAGGTATTACGCTGTAGGTGAGTAACAAAAAAATAAGGTCCTACTACCAAGCACACCCTAGTGACTAGGCTGTGCTTGGTAGTAGGACCTTATTTCTTTTTTTACGATATTTTATGACCTTATTGTTTTTTTTTTTAGTTTGGGAAAAGAGTAGACCCTAGTCCTTTCCGAAACTCTCGTCTAATAAATTTTATCAAAAGCGACTTAGTGGTTTAAGCGTGAAAGCGTAACAGACAGACAGACAAATTGAAGAAGAAGACCGACAGACAGGATTTATTTCACATCATCATCATCACTATCACTACATAGTATAAAACAAAGTCACTGTCGCTGTCTGTCCGTTCCTATGTATGCTTAAATCTTTAGAACTACGCAACGGATTTTACAGCGGTGTTTTTTAATAGATAGAGTGCTTCAAGAGGAAGGTTTTTATGTTTATTATACTTAATATAGTAAAGGGTGCAACGGGAAAGGGATCCAACGCCACGCGGGTGGAAAAAAATTGGCGGTACGAAGTTCGGCGAGTCAGCTTAGTTTTTAATACGAGGGATGACTTGAGTAGCTCCTTTTTCTTCTCGTGTGAACGGATCTGGCAGGAATGGGCTATTTGAGTAATTTTTTTTTAGTTTCGAAAAATGACCACTGTCTTATATTATAATGAACTGTAAAAGTAAAATTTTCGTACGACAAATAGTTTTCAAGAAATTTGATTTTGAAAAATTCAATTTGTCGCGCCCGCCGCCCGAAAACGCTCCATACAAAATCGTATGAAATTGTGACGTCACGCTTCGGTAGCGCGTAGTGCAAATGTATGGAGAGCAAGATAATATCGCATTTATCTCGGTCTACGTTGCGTTTACACCTAGATTGTTCGTAATAAAAGTTATTTAAAATTTACTGAGGAATCTAAAAAGTTATGTATTTGAATTGAATTTGATTGTTTATATTTTGACTTTTTTTGGGAATTTCAACTTATGAAAAATCATAGTTTCAGTTTAGATATGCAATATTTTATTTTGCAAGGCATATTTTTTCAGAACAAGCTATCATATTAAGCAGTATTGGGAAGAATCGACGACGTAGTCAAATACCCTATTGTGGAAAAGCGAATGTCGACTGACCTGCCTAGCCAAGGAAATCCCGCACCAGAGCCTTCATCATCATCTACATGGAGACGTATTATCTTGATTGCATTCGAGGCCAAGGTGCCTTCGCACGATCTTGGGCGTCCATGGTAGTGAGACCATTTGCATGCATCTTGGCTGGACGCCTCCACGACTTCTAGCCAAGACTTCTTGCCAGCTTTATCAGTTGTTCCAACCTGATCTTGTTTGACTTTGATCACAAGGATATTGGTAAACTCCTGTCCGTGAAGGCAAACGGAAGATAGGACACCCCCTAGCCAGGTAAACTGGACAGCCTCTGTGGCGTGGCGGTAGTAAACGCGGCCGCTATGCAGGAGGCGCGGGTTCGATCCCCGCTCAGTGCAAATATTTGTATGAATGAATGTGAGTATTGGTATTGGTCTGGTCGTGTCGTGCCTCGAAGAGCACGTTAAGCTGTCGGTCCCGGTTGCCATACGAATATACAGTCGTTACAGGGGAATTGGGTGAAATGGCCCCACATAGAAGGGCTGATCACCCGTCCGGTCAAACGGCCTCCCCACTAGCAGTAGTAGTAGTAGCCAGGTAGACTGACGACTTGAAAAAGGTGGCTAGGACATGCGGAAGCCGGAGGATTTGATGAAATGGCGCACATTGGGAGAGGACTTTGTCCAGCAATGGACTGCGGTTGAGTGATTGATTTATAATTGAGGCCACTATCAGTCCTGTGCAGACATTCAGCGGGCATGGAACCTGCGGAAATTATACCAACTCAATCAACCCAATCTGCCATCCCCAGGTACTCCGCCGACTATGTTCACGCATCCTGAGGAGTACATGAAGCGGCTGTGCCTGTTTGACGGCATCTACATCGACCACATCCCTTACGTGGTGGGAGAGGACAGTTCCCTTATGGCGGCAGTGGCGCCACCGGTGCTGCACTGCGACGCCGCTACCTGCACCTCTGTGCCGTTTATAGACAGGTGAGCAGATATTTTTATTTATAAAAAGACACGTTAATTTGACTTCACTGATGGTAAGCTAAAGGCAAAGTCTCGGAAAGAAGGTCACCATCTTAAACATGTACCATGTTAACAATGGCACTCAGCTTGACGGCCTCATCGGATGTTTTTTCACACCTAAAGGACCCGGGACTGCAGGAAGGAGGAAACACGTGAGCTGGCAGGGAGTTCCAGGTCTTAATGGTGCGGCATAGGAATGAGTCACTGAAACGCTTGGTTCTAGCTGGTATACTCTGCACCGTATATGGATGGCATCTTAGCCCTGCACGTGTCGTTCTGTGTAGGAAAGGAGAGTCTTTTTACAACATTACAATACCTACCTGTACTATATTGTAGTATTTCTCGTTCGTAGCGTGATGTTCGACGAGCGCTTCTCGCGTACGAACGTACGCACGCTGACGCGCTGCCAGGCGAGCTGCCGCGCGCACTGCCGCAACGACCCCGACTGCCTAAAGCGCTGCTCCGACCGCTGCCTGCGCTCCGACTAGCAAGTGATGTGTGTACAGTAAACGTGTCAGGAGATACTGCTGTTTTATTGGAAACCTACCGATCCTATAGGCGATACCACATATACCCAGCGCCATCTAGCGGCATCAAGCCGAACTACTACGTCACTCCGAATCCTGCATCGCGAAAGTGAAGCTCTCGCGCTGGTACAATAAATATATGTACAAACATCACAACAATAATCGTTGGTCGGCGGCCCGCCAGGCATGATCACCTTGCCTGGTCGGAGGACCCTCTCTTTGTGTTGGAAGAACATCACACCACGTTCCTCCACAGGTTTTATAAGCCGAACCATATATCTTGTACTGTTGATTGATGACACTTGCTGGAATTCATTTTTACACATATTAAGAAGACTTTTGCTTTTGCCACTGTGTTTATTATATTTGAGGTCCAAGATATATGGTTCGAACCATACAAACATTAGGTAATCCCACTAAATAAGAAGCCACGAGCAGCGGTTTTTGAATGTAAACATTTTGAATCTACGAGAGATCTATCTACATCTACGAGACATCTTATTCACGGGAGATCTTACCTACGGAAGATTGTAGTCATTCACAGGCAACGCAGAGGCAATGCGCAGCCGCCAGACGTTGTACAGTCAGTATCAGAAAGATGTTGACGTATATAGTAATCAAAATGATCTTAATTTCGTTTTTTATCCCCTCCCAGTTATCTGACTGTTCTGATATTTGGTACACACCTTTAGTCTGAACAATTTAAATCAATAAAACAGTTTGATTTGCTATGATTATGAGAGTTTTAAGATCATTTTGAGACTTCGTCGTCGAGATATTTATGACGCTGAGTTTACATCTGCGAACCTGTTTGCAACTTATTCTAGTAACAAATTCCACGCGCCGCTCTTTCAGTGGGAATTGGACTGCACCCCTTTAGATTTTCATTCATTCGTTCCTTTCTCAGTTAATTGAAAGCTTTCACTTTGGTTCCTGTGGTTCGTATATTGATATTGCTCCTAATTCTGTTGTTACATCTCTAAACTTAAATTTCTCTAAAAAAATCTAATTGCATCTCTTTCTTTCATGATCACATAAAAAAGGACAGATGATTTTATTTAAGTTAAGACCTGCCAAATTAAGACAGCGCCTTGTTGGTGCGTAGTAAGTTAAGTCGCATGTTCGTAGATGTCGACTAAAATTGAAGGGTACCTACCGTCAAGGCGCGAACTTAATTTGATAGGTGTTCACTAAAATAACTCATCTGTCCTTTTCTATCTGATAATGAAAAAACCAGACGCAATTAGAAAATTTTAGAGAATTTTAAGTTTAGAGATGTAACAACAGAATTAGCAGCATTGCCCCTAGAAACACCGAGATATAGCAGAATTTATATATCTTGGAGCTAATATGAGCTCTGTACGTGCAGTACACGTTTCTTAGATATATTTTGAAGATAACACGGGGTGCTACTGCGGTGGACGAGCTCAAATTCCTCATCATCATCCTCCTGCCCTTATCCTAAGTTTATTTGGGGTCGGCGCAACATGTGTTTCTGTAACTTTTAAACTGTCGCGGCGTTTACTCATAGTTTATAATGTTGGGGACTTCACTCGATATATTTTTGAGTCAAGTCGTGACCACGGGTGTTGCAACGCACCCGAAACGTCGGCAAAAGTAAGACAAAAATATATCGCGTGAAGAACATTATGAACTATGTGTGTTTCTTCCATTCATCTTTAGTTGCAGTCATTTCAACATTCACTCCCTTCTTAACCATATCATCCTTCACACAGTCCATCCACCTCCTTTTAGGTCTTCCTCTCCCCTTGTAGCCTTCCACTTCCATAGTTAATACCTTCCTTACGACATAACTTTCATCCCTGCGCATTACATGTCCGACCCAGGACAAACGATTTCCTCGTAGCTTTTCCGTGATGGTGCAACTTTCAAAGTTCCTCTAATAAATTTATGACTAATCTTATCCATTCTTGTCACACCATACATCCATCTCTCGCATCTCGGCTTCATGCAACCGTCTTCCATCCGTCACCTTTACGGGCCAGGCTTTCCGATCCATACAGGATAGAAATTCACCAATCATAGATAATTAAAAACCAATCCGCGCACACCAGGGCCTTTTATAGATTTAGGTGCAAGATATATTATATTAATGAAGTTATACCATGTCGTGCAGGGCTAAGACGCCATGCGTTTACGGTGCAGAGTATACCTGCTAGAACCAAGCGTTTCAGTGGCTCATTCCTATGCCACACCATTAAGACCTGGAACTCCTTGCCAGCTCGTGTTTCCTTCTTCCTACAGTCCCGGGTCCTATAAGCGGGGCGTGAAAAGGCATCTGATGAGACCGTCAAGCTAATGCCACCACTGTTAACATGGTACATGTTTACGATGGTGACCCTCTTTCCGAGACTTTGCCGTTAGCATAACATCAGGCGAGGTGAAGTCAAATTGACGTGTCCTTTATAAAAAAAATCTCGGATTTACGTTTAAATAAAACAAATTTCTACATATTTGTATAGGTATATATTTATATTTAATTAACAACATACATGAAACTAACACATATACAACATTATGTACACATTATTGCGATCATACAACCGACATTATATAATAATATATCACTAAGTTGCACTTTTATTGGTCTGTATGTTACCACTCGATCTTAGGAATCACACATAAAATACGTCAAGTTATATAAAGTAAAGCCAACGAGACGAGAGAAAAAAGGTAAACAAAGCGCCCATTACTGAGTTACGTTGCGATAACTAGCGATTATTTTCTCTGTCCATGGCCCGGCGACAGTTGTCGTTGCGTGTTTCGTAGTACAGGAAAGCTGTCAGCACAGCGGTTCTAAACTGTCAGATCCGCCATCTTAAGAGCAATTTCATTGCTGTCTGGAATGCGCTTGAAGTGATACGTAATAGTTTTCAAATAAAAATGTTTGGAACCGCTGAAACTTTGTTTATCTTTTCTCTCTCGCTTCGTTGGCTTTACTTTAGAAGATAATGTACAAAGCTGAAGTATAAGTTTCCTGCCTCAATACGACGCCATGACACAGAAAAAAATAGAAGGGAAATTTGAATCACATCGGGCGTGTCTCGGTAGCCGAGTTGGTCAAGGCATTCCGCCTGTAAGGGAAAGATCATGGGTTCGAGTCCCGCCCGAGAAGTTTCATTTTTCCCTATGTATTCGATTCATATACTAAATAACTTAAACAAAATGCATTTTTACGCCGCATTGGAGTGACACTTGCTGCGTTTGAGTTTGTATATACTCTAAATCACGAAGGCTAATCGCTCAAATTGGCACACAAACAGATATAGTCAAGAGACTGAAGGATTTGAATGAATTTTTAAGGCATTAGGTATGCTAACTATACAAATCCAATACATCAGGAAAAGGGAATCGCTCGGGCGAGACTCAAACCCGCGATCTATAGAGAAGTATAAATATAGAACGTACGTGGCTCAGTGGTCCAGTTGCTTAAGGCAAAGATTGCGGTATCGATCCCTCTGCAAGGGAAAGATCGCGGGATATATTCAAACTGAAGGTTTTCAAATAGAATCCCTTACCAATGGATGGGTGACCACGTGCCCCTCACAGTGGTATCAGTAAAAATGCATAAAAGTAGTAGATATCAATGGAGATTCCAACTTTTATTTTGAAAATAAACCAACCAATCGTGAGGCTGATTGGTTCTCGTCAAGGTAAAGTTCTGAGCTAGTTAAGCGATTACGAATCATTTGGAACTTAGTACCCAATGGTCCCATGTAAATGACATCTCAAGCTACAATCGCCAATGCTTCATGGACAGTGGGTTGGATAGAGCAATTGCGACCGGTCAATATAGCCCCATTTGCCCGGATCTCAGGCTCAGATTGCCAGGCCAATGCAGCACGACATCGCTATACCAATACAGCGACTGAAGCGAAGCAGCTGTCGAAGAACACCTTCGACAAAACTTCGCGCTCCATCTCCTTCACACAAGTCGGAAAGGTCCTAAGCGCAAATGGAATTACCAATGTAGCAACCACCTGCTATACTGTTCTATTACAGGTACCGGCAATATGAGGGGGAGAAGATCACATGAACAGGGACTGATCTGCGGATAAAAATTAATTCCCGGGAAAAAAATGTCACAATTTACTCGCTCCAATTCGCGCATAAACGGTGAAGCAGGGTTTCCCCCCGCCTATAGTTGACAGGCATAAATGAGAGGACCCTGGACACTGCATCCGTTCAACTGACTACCAAAGCTGAATGCTCCTACCATCTAAACACCAGAAAAATCCAAGTCCTCAGCTGTTTATGAACTCACAACTAGAGTGAAGGCCGAGTTGCGCACTAAGCTGACGAAAACTGGACATTGTACAGCTACAGAATACCGCACAAGCTACAGAGTAGTAGACCGAACGTGATCACCAAACCAACTATCTGAAGCGTCAGTGCCATACGGGTCGCGTTATTTACATAACTCCACCATTGTCAAGACCTTCCCGTTGAGAATGTGGAGAATCAGAAACCTCAAGGAACTGTCCCGTCTTCAAACAAAACCCGCCTCAAGGAGACTGACGGACGCTTTCACCGGCGAGTCGGGTCAATGCCCAGTCCTCCGGAACCCAATTTGCGTCGCTCAAGGCGGAGGTGAACACACCGCCTAAACAAAGTTAACCTCATCAAATTAATGTAGGTAAAGGAACGATAAGGTTTTATTGTTTAATTCTCCGCGCTGCCACCGAAGCAGCTGGATCAGAATACCTTCGAGTGTTCGACAATACTTCGCGCCTCCGATAAGGGTTTTTAATGAATTATGCTTCCGCAATAAATCCACCTTCGTTCAGGTGTTTCGCACCTTAAGCACGGACTGCTTGCCACACATTTAGGAGGGAGGGTGAGCAGTCGTGTTACCTGAATCGCGCTGCAACAATCAGAGCTATTACAGAACAAGACAAAGAACGGGACTACTAAAGCGCGTAAACGCGAACACATCGTAGCAGTATTCCTTAACATTGAAAGAGTGAACGTGTCCAGAACCTAACGCTATAAGACCGTATCCCGGAAGATGAACACCTTGCTTTTCGAATGCCAACGCAGAAAAAACTGTTCTTTCCACTGCTATGTGAACCAGCTTCCACCGGTATTCATTTTCACCATCAATCTATTAAAAAGGATATAAGAACAAGATCACGGCCTGGAGAGGAAAATATAGCCCCCACACAGTACTCATCAATGTCCTACGATAAGAACGGAAAGAAATAAGTTTTTAATTGAAAATCGGTGCCTTGGTGGTGCGAAGCACAGAACAGGACATTACCCGGATTCGACGAGTGACGAACCAGGGAATCACCATTGACCGTGGGCTTACCACACGCGTCGCGTTACGTACGTAACGTCACTATCGCCCTGAGCGTTGAGAGTCTGGTCGAGTTTATCAGATATCAAGAAGAAGAAGTTCAAGCGCGCCGATGCCTCTGCGTGGGCCCTCATAAAAGGTCTGACGTCATGGCACGCTCGCCACCTGAACTGGTACACGCTGCCAAACGACCTGTGAATAACAGGTTGGAATATCCCGCAAACCATCAAAACTACCTCGTCTTCAAGCGAAGTCCGCCCCAAGAAGAGAAACGGTGGTAAATAATTTCGTAAAAGTCATAAAAGAACCGCACAAGTTTAATCTAGTGCGGGTACCTGAGTCCTGCTAGATAATCTAGATAGGGCTCCCGTATTAAAAATAAAGAAGAGAAACGGTGGCCTTCATTGGCGAGAGAGCCCAATATGCGTCGCTCATGGAGAAGTCGAACTCACCAAACCATGTAAACTACTCAGACTTCAAGCGAAACCCACAAGAAGAAAGGGACAGTCACCTTCACCGACGAGCCGAGTCAGGTCAGTCAAGACCTGAAGCATTTGAAATCAAAAGGATTTCTCGATGTGGAGAAGGAATAAGCTGTCAATGTTGCTGTTGTTGTTGTCCCATCGTGTAGTAGGAGCGGTCTTCTCGTTCCTACAGGACAGAACCGTCAGAGTATTGGAGAAGGATGAGATATTGTCCCTTCGTACCCTGTCACAACTAACGTACTCCGTCAACCACGGCTCGCAGCTAGCGCAAGCTTGCTACATTGATCCCATTGACCTGGTTGGATACACAGGTTCACAAACACCCCAGCTCCGGTGTGGCCCTGCCTTCATGAGGACGGGGCACTGGTATACAGAGAAGCAGTGAGCAGACCAAGGGAGTATCCATCCGCCTGGTAAGCCAGTTCATGCGGAACCCACCGATCGAATACGACTTCGACAATACTTCGTGACGTCGATGGCCCCCGACGACCACCATGCTATCCATCGGACTAAAAAAGGAAAAGACTGAGGCAGAAGATCACCTATATTGCATTGTACGCACGGGATCCTGCTCATCTATGTGGAAGGTGGGCAGGGTGGTTATACTGGTGGACTATTGGCCAATCACCCTACTGTCGATCACTTTGAAGGTGCTCGAACTATTACTGCTAGGTTATATCAAGAATAGATCAAGTCAGGTATTATAAAATGACACTCAGCCTGAATCGTGATTTATCTGAGGATAGATTGTATAGGCAATATGTCAAACTATTAATTTGTCAATACAATCTGTCCTCAGATAAATCGCGATTCAGGTAGAGTGTCATTCTAGAATACGGCCCATACAAAGAAATGACCCCAAGATCGGGTTCTGTTTTTGGTCTGACCATGAAAGGCCTAAATTGTACGGCACCAACCGCAGCGTGTAACTAACGCCAACAAAGGGCCGCAATAATCTGTTGACATAGAAAAGGCATTTGACCGAGTCTGACACCGGACGAGGACCGGATTTCCCGAGTGATGGTAGAGGATATTGACCATTGACGACCCTACACCCACCTGGCCACCGATAGTGACACTCTTCGCCCTGGGACGGGAAAGGTATCGAGAGAATGGGGTATTGTGATGGCATACACAGGTTAACAGTAAGCAAGCAGCCAATCGCAATGCTCCATTCTCTTAATACGTTCACCTTACGAATACGAATGTCCCGCAGCACCTTCTAGGCCAATACATTCCATCTCCGGACCTAAGGCGATCCATATCGGGCGGAAGTAGAAATTACATTGACAGTAGGACTATCGGTATAAATAAGAAATTAACTAGAAAAGTTACTTGCCCTGTATACAGACATAAATAACCAAAGTTACACCTCATAATACGAAATTAACTAGAAAAGTTATTTTGTTTTTAAACAGTTTGGCTTCAAAATCATTGCAATGCAACAGCGCCGAAATATCAGAAACTCCTAACAATACATGGTAAATAAATACCTCGGTTCCGATAGCTCTGATAGATAGATCATTAATATAATCCATACTCAATCCAATATTAAAAGTAATGATAAATATCTCGTCGTCGGCGTCTCTCCCAGTATCCCTATGTTTTCAGTGGGGACAGGGGAGAGACGCTTAGACAATCGAGGTGGGAGTGGCCCTGTTAGGGGCCGCTCGTAAGCTCTCCACATGTCCGTCTGTTTGCAGAGGGCGTAGTGGAGGGCGCGCTCTAGGGCGGACGGGTTCTCTACCTTTGGCTTCGTCCAGAGGGAGAGAGGTGGGGAACAAGGTCTGGTGCAGACAACCGTGCGGCCAAGCCGTAAGCTAGACCTAGTTCAGGAACCGTGGCCCCTAATGGGGTGCGAGGAATACAACCTCTATAAAAAAACACCCCCAGGAGCGGACGGACTCGTCTGGTGCAGACCCCGTTCGGCTCGGCTGTTATCCTGAACTGACAGGACCGGTGGATCTTCGGATCCGCGAGGAGTTAACCTCTTTAAAAATCTCCAATCCCAAGCTCTGACGCCTGGCGACGGGATCAGTGGCTAGAGGGACTCCAGTCCCAAGGGCGTCAACGTCGGAGGACATTAACCTTAAATGAATGATGGATCAAGATACCGAAATATCTACCCAGGAGGGTCCCAGCCTAGCTGGGGAGTCCCTCCCGTTGCCAGTCGGCAACGGCAGTCCCACGTCCTCTGGGGGTACCAAAGTAAAGGCCACCGGCCGCGAAAGGGCGAGGAGGAGCGGTAGGAAGGTTGGGTCATCCAGTCCGGAGAGAGATGTGGCACTGGCTGCCCGGATGGCCGAACAGATGAAGAGAGGGAGGCCTAGGCCCAACAACGGGAGGCAGAGTCCCGGCACCAGCTTCAGAGGGTCACAGCGAAGCTGGAGGCCCTCACGAAGAGGGTGGAGCACTTGACTGAGTTGCCGGGAGTGGCGACTCGGTCAATGCGGAGGGCGCAGCAGGAGAAGTCAGCGCACATCGCGCTGGTGGGGCGGCCGGTGCAGCCGGAGCGGCTAGCGCAAACTGCGCAGCCGCCGCGGCAACCGGTGCAGCCGCCGACTCAACCGGCAGAGCCGGCGTCGTTGACCGAACGGATGGCAGCCATACGAGCCGAGATGGCTGCACAGGAGGAGCGTACTAACCGGCGGCTCGAGGCGATCCTCGACATCGCCCGCCGTCCTCCTCTCGCGACGCCGGCCGGGTACGCCGCCGCAGTGAAGGGGGGCACTGCCTCCACGGCGGCGGCAGCGGCACCGGGCACAGATGGATTCACCTATAAAACATGATCCTAGCCTGCACAGTGGAATTCTCCAGCGCAGCAGCAGCGTGAATAGCTTGCTGGCTTTTGTCGATGAATTGGAGTGAATCCCGTGAAGCGAGTGAAATACCGAACCTCACGCAAATACCGTGCCATGAAGTGGAATAACGGAGTGCAAAAAACAACCCACCAGATCACTATAATACTCGTATTACAGTGGAATTCTCTAAGTCACTGATCATCGTGTTGGCGAAACTGGTAAAGAATTTTGTATGCCGCCAAACTATCGGCCTATCACGCTATTGCCAACTTCACTTACAACATAAAACAGTACATTTCGCCAAGACCTGAACAATTTGGCTTCAAAAGCGTACATTCATCCTAGTGGCAATATTCCTCGATATGAAATTCCCTATATATGGAAGGAGTAGCAGGTGGTTATGCTGTCCAAACTGGACAAAAAACATCATGAAACCATCGATCAATCACCCTGCTGTCAACCTTGTCGAAGGTGTCCACAAAGATTGGATTCTGGCCTCGGTTTAACCATAGCACGACGCTCAAGTTGTTAAGGGTACCGGGTGGTGAGGTACGGGGTTACCGCAGCACGTAACTAATGCTTCGACATATAAAAAGCATGAGATTCAGTCTGTTTATACAAACTGTCGACAGCATTTTTTTTTTTGATCCTCGGACCTCCAAAGTGATCTCCACGTTTCCGCACTATCAACACGGGATTACCGCAACACGTAATTCACGCCAACAAACAGGCGCAATAAATTCATGTCATAGAAAAGGCATTTGATCGAGTCTTAAACGCCAGTCTGCTTTACACACTGTAGACAACATGGTTTGATCCTCGGACCGTCAAAGTGGTACCCACGTTTCCAGCTGTCGAGAGTACCGCACGGGATTACCGCAGCGCGTAATTCACGCCAACAACTGTTGACAACACCGTTGGACCCACGGCCGTCAATTTCGCGTGGTGATGAACTGGTAGAGGACGAAACTACAACCGCACCACATTATAACTGATTCACTACACTATGAGATTATAAGTGTACATTAAAAGTTACGTTTTTTAAATATTTCAAGTATCCGTGGAATCCAGTGATTAAGAAACTGAAACTCAAAACCACAGTGCCGTTAAAAACTGGCATAGTGAGTGTGGTGTGTCACCAGCCTTACCATTCATAAAGCCAGCCAAACACGTTCCAGTAAACTTGCGCAAATTCAGACTTGCACAAGTATACTGGAACGTGTGTGGCTGACATTATGATGGGTAAGCGCACAAAAGTGTTACTCACACATTGCAATCAATGACAGAATTTGCCTACTATACCTATCAATGAAACAAATTCTATCACCTCATAATAATAACTGATCCATTGCGACGTCGCAAGACAACGCAAACACCCTAAAGGGGCCTCATTCGAAAATATAAAAAAAGCTTCAAACGGTGCAAATAATTTGTCAAGAGATGTCATATCAAGGCATGTCTTGGCAAGATCGAAGCATTGTCCGGGAATACCACAGCGCGAAAAAAAACGAACGTTCGCAGTAATCATCGACATAGAAAAGGCATTTGACCGAGTAGTGAGGGGAGCCGAAGCCACATCACAAAATGGAGTGGGGCATTAAATCTATAACAATAAAGTCTAAAATGTTTTTTTACAGTGTCAGTGGTATAACAGCCTCGAATTCTCTGCCTCGATTCTAATGATTCTCAAAATTAACAGAATAGGGGCTCTGGTGTCCCTGAGGGGACTAACATGAAGAATCCAAGGTCAAACAGACCCTCGACATTACTCCCGTAATGGATCACAATACCAGAGCGTATCGACGTGAACTTTACAACGAAGCCACATTACGAAAATGGAGTTGGACTTTAAATCTATGTCCGTAAAATCCATAATTGCATAGCATTTTGCAGTGGTGTGGTCGACAATTAGCAGAATCGGAGTCCCGGTGGTACTGAGGGGAGCAACACACCGCGGCCAAGGTCCAATGGACGCTTATCTTAATCCGAAATCTTACAAAGAGAATGTTCGAGTGTATCGACGTGAAATGCATAACGAAGCCACGTCACAAAAAATTTGGAGTCTATGGCTTCAATAAGAACGACGAGCATGTCGGAATACCACATTCCGAGAACTCAACTTTCATGGAATTAAATTTTTATGGAATTCAACTATTATGGAACGCAACTTTACGCGATTTCAAAAGGTTTTTTACTAAAAATATTCTTAAAGTTCTAATAGTGATTAATATAATCCATACTCAATCCAATATTAAGAATAATTGAAAGTATCACTATAGTATCACTTCGTCAACACTTCACACCACCGACAGCCCCCGACGAGCACCGCATCTTAATCTCGCCACACACACAAACTGCAAATAATGTACGATTTGAGATTGACATGGTTATTATGCGCCATATCACGGTGTACGAAAATCGTTTCCTCAATAAAAATAATAGACATGGTAAATATCCCGGCGAGTGTTAAACTGCAAATGATTAACACAGCGCATTGCACAATATGCTATTGACATAGAAAAGACATTAAATCGAGTTTGACACGCCAACTGTCACCGCTGTCAACACTTTTTTTAATAGACTGTTGAATATCGTACTGTGTATTGGTACATCCACCGAAATTCTAAATACCGAATGACAAAATTCCGAATGTACGAAATCCCGAAGCTCAAAATCGTGAAAACTAAATTATGGTGGTTTTGTTTAGATGGTTTTTTTTTTCTAAGAATATTAGAACCGAAGTTACTAATATTCCCTCTAACCCCTCCAACTAAGCTAAATTGCTTGTGCTAGGAGTGGGTTCACTTTGGTAGTGTAATGGCCAGGATCGAACTCGGGACCTCTCGATCGTAAGACCCACTCCTTAACCACTAAGCTACCGAACCACGAAGGCTAATAACCGTTACGAGATTATAAGAGAAACATTTATACCGACAGCCCATCAGAATGGTTTCCATGTTTCTAGGCGACCGAACTTTCAGAATGCTGGAGAACAGAACTCCAACACTACAACTCTTATGACAGAAGACATTCCCGTGTCCAAAAGCGTGCAATTACGATGACAAAGCGTACATCTCAATCAATATGACTGTTATACACGTCAAAGATGCAGTGGCGTCTGTCGGTGAAGATCGAAGAGGAACCAAACACTCCCAGACACAACCACCCTTATACCGCCTTTATATACCATGGACGTCAACCGTGACCAGTATGGGGTTCACGTTAGCACAATGGTCGCAAGCCACGTGTCTCACGCTCAAAGTTGTGTGCAATTCTACATCCGTACACAGCTGGCTCATGACGTCACCGCCATGGATTGACCACACTAAAGATCGAGCAACCAACATACCGGACAAATCCTACAGCTTATCGACGTCTAAAGTAAAGCCAACGAAGCGAGAGAAAAAAGGTAAATAAAGTTTCAGCGGTTCCAAACATTTATCACTTCTAGCGCATTAACAGGTACGAAATTGCCGATAAGATGGCGGATCTGACGGTTTAGAACCGCTGTGCTGACAGCATTCCAGTACTACGAAACACGCAACGACAGCTGTCGCTCGACCATTGTCGCGTACGTGTGACATGTGCGACAAGGACAGAAAATAATCGCTAGTTATCGCAACGTAACTCAGTAATGGTCGCTTTGTTTACCTTTTTTCTCTCGTCTCGTTGGCTTTATTTTATAACCGCATAATGAAGCCACAGCACGAAAACGACAGTCCGTGAACGTGTGGACAGACACTAGGACCGGAATACAAACTGGATGCTCCTACAACCACATCTTCATGTAGAAGATACCACACATTCGTGATACTTCAGTTTAACCTTGAAAAGGGATCAGCAAAAAGCCTCAAAAATATAATTATGTCGTAATATACGGCTGATAAGAGGCCTAAGTCTACCCATCCATTAACGAAAAATGTATTAGTTGGTAATATAGTTTTTAGATGGTAAACTAAGTTTTAAGTAGAATTACATGTTCTACATTGAATGAAAATCTTTGACTTTGATTAACAACAAAAAATAGATTTATTTATCCGCGTTATAGAACCCATAATACAAGTTTTTGAGTCTAGATAGCGCAGTGTAAAATCTTAGAACATAATAATTAAGGAGCACTAAAACAGTCTCAATTTTTTATTATTATATAAAAATCAATGGCTGTTCGTTAGTCTCGCTAAAACTCAGAACGGCTGAACGGATTTATCTTATCTTGGTCTTGAAATGTTCGTAGAGGTCTAGGGAAGGTTTAAAAGGTGAGAAAAATTCGAATAATTGCCGGGTGCCGACATCCACGCGGGCGGAGCCGCGGGCAAAAGCTAGTATTATATAAAAATCAATTGCTGTTCGTTAGTCTCGCTAAAACTCGAGAACGGCTGAACGGATTTATCTTATCTTGGTCTTGAAATGTTCGTAGAAGTCTAGGGAAGGTTTAAAAGGTGAGAAAAATTCGAATAATTGCCGGGTGCCGACATCCACGCGGGCGGAGCCGCGGGCAAAAGCTAGTATTATATAAAAATCAATTGCTGTTCGTTAGTCTTATATCCCGGCGAGTGTTAAACTGCAAATAATTACCACAGCGCATTGCACAATATGCTATTGACATAGAAATGACATTTAATCGAGTTTGACACGCCAACTGTCACCGGCTGTCAACACTTTTTTTTAGAGACCATTGAATATCGTACTGTGTGTTGGTACATCCATAATACCGAAATTCTAAATCCCGAATGTACGAAATCCCGAAGCTTAAAATCCTGAAAACTAGATTATGGTGGTTTTATTTAGATGGTTATAAAAAAACCACGAAGGCTAATAACCGTTACTAGATTATAGGATAAATATCGTCGGACCATCAGAATGGTTCATGACACAACTGGCTCATGACGTCACCGCCATGGATTGACCATTCCCAGCGCCTATAGGCTTTTAGGCTTTTTTTTAAGGCTAGCCTATGAATTAAGGGCCTACAGCGGAATAAAACCTAAAAAGGCTTTTAGGCCTTTAGGCTAGGTCTTTTTCATAGCCTTTTTTTGTCTACCCGAAGACTATAGGCTTATAGCCTTTTTGTAGGCCAGGCGCATATTTAAAAGGCTTGAAAGGCTAAAAGCCTATAAAGATTTTGTGTCCTTTAGGCTAGGTTTATTTTATTTATTGTTCGAGTATAATAATCGTCAACTAAATTATACGATTGTAAATATTGTTTCAAATTACTTGACTAATTAACGAACTTTTGGGTGTGTTGGGAGACGCCTCTGGCCGTAGATGTCGTCTACTGTATTCATAGTACAGAGAATACCCTTGTTTGGGAATATTTTTACAACACATCTGACCTAATACTTCGTCCTTAAAACCGCCCTCAAAGTCAAAATATCTAAGTATATAGGTACTACGTATTACCTATGCTTGATGTTCTTATGAATCAAACTTCTAATGTGGAAATGAAAATAGATAATGACCTTATAAGAAAAACTGCTGCAGCCATGTTTGCAAAGTTGCAAGAATTTTCACCAATTACCCGCGTACTGATCATGTTAAATTTTCTGTCGTGTTGGATCCAAGACTAAAAATTGATTATTTTTCTGTAATGAATGATGATGAGGACCCTCACGTGCTGACATCTATAACCTTATTTTATAATAACAAATATCACCTTCAAAATCATGAAGGTAATCAACAACCTGAGCCTTTTAGATTGTCGGAATCATCACCTAATAAAAATATATTTTCTTCGATTTACAAACGAAGAAGAAGGAATGAGATTGAAATATTCGTTTTCATTAAATTCGTAAATAAATAAAAATAAACAATACAAAAATAAATCTGGTTTAATTCATACTAAGTCATAAAATCTCAATGGCTAATTGGCTATAAATAGCCTCATAATTAGCCTACTTGAAAAACACTAGTCGCTTTAGGCTATAGGCTTTTTTAAACCTATAGGCTTTTTTAAACCTATAGGTTTTTTAAACCTATAGGCTTTTTAAACTTATAGGCTTTTTTAAACCAATAGGCTTTTTAAAGTGAGTAGCCTTTTAAAAGCCTACTATTCTATCATGGCCATCAAAAAGAACTTATAGGCTTAATTTTAAGCCTAAAAGCCTATAGGCCCCGGGAACACTACACTAAAGATCGACTAGCGAGCAACCAACGTACCGGACAAATCCTACAGCTTATCGACGTCTAAAGTAAAGCCAACGAAGCGAGAGAAAAAAGGTAAACGAAGTTTCAGCGGTTCCAAACATTTATCACTTCAAGCGCATTCAAGACAGGAATGAAATTGCCGATAAGATGGCGGATCTGACGGTTTAGAACCGCTGTGCTGACAGCTTTCCAGTACTACGAAACACGCAACAACAGCTGTCGCTCGACCATTGTCGCGTACGTGTGACATGTGCGACAAGGACAAAGAAAACAATCGCTAGTTATCGCAACGTAACTCAGTAATGGTCGCTTTGTTTACCTTTTTTCTCTCGTCTCGTTGGCTTTTCTTTATAACCGCATAATGAAGCTACAGTACGAAAACGACAGTCCGTGAACGTGTGGACAGACTAGGACCGGAATACAAACTGGATGCTCCTACAACCACATCTTCATGTAGAAGATACCACACATTCGTGATACTTCAGTTTAACCTTCAAAAGGGACTAGCAAGAAGCGTCAAAAATAAATTATGTCTAATATTTTTATACGGCTGATAAGGGGCCTAAGTCTACACATCCATTAACGAAAAATGTATTAGTTGGTAATATAGTTTTTAGATGGTAAACTAAGTTTTAAGTAGAATTACATGTTCTACGTTGAATAAAAATCTTTGACTTTGATTAACAACAAAAAATAGATTTATTTATCCGCGTTATAGAACCCATAATACAAGTTTTTGAGTCTAGATAGCGCAGTGTAAAATCTTGGAACATAATAATTAAGGAGCACTAAAACAGTTTCAATTTTTTATTTTTATATAAAAATCAATGGTTGTTCGTTAGACTCGCTAAAACTCGAGAACGGCTGAACGGATTTATCTTATCTTGGTCTTGAAATGTTCGTAGAGGTCTAGGGAAGGTTTAAAAGGTGAGAAAAATTCGAATAATTGCCGGGTGCCGACATCCACGCGGGCGGAGCCGCGGGCAAAAGCTAGTATTATATAAAAATCAATTGCTGTTCGTTAGTCTCGCTAAAACTCGAGAACGGCTGAACGGATTTATCGTATCTTGGTCTTGAAATGTTCGTAGAGGTCTAGGACAGGTTTAAAAGGTTGGAAAAATTCGAATAATATCCGGGAAATCCCTAAAAACAGCCCTTTATCCCATATAAACGATTTCAGTGTTTCAGTTACGCTGGTACATTTGCATGAAGTACCAGGCTCACAGAAATTTTAAGGAACTTTATTTGGGTCGCGGGAGCAGTTTTCTAAACTTTTCTATTCCGAACTTAACGAGGACGAATTCGCGGGCAAAAGCTAGTCGAAAATAAATATTGTAACGCTCAATATAACGTATTGTATGTATGATCCCTTTTTAAAAAATCTTACCTTTTTTAAAACTATACATAGCATCTTGTACTATTTCTCATAATAGTATTTAACATTAGCAAACAATAACACATCAAAATTTCACATATGTATTTTTCAAACAATATTTCTTAGGGTCTAAGCACACTAGCTCTTTAACATCGGCTAGACTCTGGCCAACGAAAGATGGCGCAAAAAGATTCTTTTTAAAGTAGGTATATTAGAACCGAAGTTACTAATATTCTCTCTAATCTATCCATTTTGATGATCTCGGCTGTTTCCTGCTTCATCCCTTTGTATTTTAGGCCTGCATATAATAATATTGTGAAAGTAAATTGTCTACCTAATACTTACTACATAATTTGAACTGCATAACAGTGAGAACTTTTAATTGGCCGTCTCTTAGCATAATGATATATTTAACACTACATTATTAGCTGTAAGTTTTCCTAAGATGTAATAAATAAATAAATAAATAAACCCCTCCAACTAAGCTAAATTGCTTGTGCTTTTTTTTTTTTTTTTTTTTTTTATCGTGCGATAAATCCCCACGGATACCACCTCCACAGAGCCGGTGGAGGTGATTATGTCGGACTCGAACCGACTAAAACGCACGCCATCTTGGGTCCTTGGTTGCCGGAGGTGAGATTGCCAAAAGCATATCTCTCGCACCCCGACAGACCCAGGACCATCTCTTTCGAGATGGCCCCCTTCGGGTTGTGGGGACCAAAATGTCCCCATCTAGCCCCAGTTACGGGGAGGCGCACTTTGCGCCGCCGCCGCGGCCTGCTTCTGCTAGGGTGACAGGCGGCTCCACCGGTCACCCCCAGGCCAGCGCTCATGGAGGACGGAGGTCGTTCTGCGACCTCCGACGTCCGGTTCGCCTTCGCTCTGCACGGGCTTCCCGGGCCCGGAGTCTGGTCCGGACCCGACCGGCCGCCTCCTTCTCGAGCATTACTTGCTCGCAGAAGGAGGCGGCCGCACCCCAAGCGTTTGCGCATCGTACCATCGCTGTGAGCAATGTGACGAGTGTGAGGACTCCCACCCCTAGAGCCGCCACTAGGACCCGCCTCGGCGTGTCCCACGCCGGGCACTCGGTCAGCGTGTGCAGCTCTGTGTCCTCGCTCGCATCACAGTGATGGCACTCGGACGTTGGCTCCTTCCGGATCCGACACAGGTAACTCCCGAAACACCCGTGTCCGGTAATCACCTGCGTCAGCCGGTACGAGAGGCTGCCGTGTGGCCTCTCTAGCCACTCCTCCATGATGGGTCTTACCGCCGCTATCACGGCGTGCCCTGCGCTTGGTCGCCCAAGTCGTAGCTCCCATTCCGCTACCATGTCCCTGTGGAGCTGAGACCTCACGGCCCGAATTTCTTCGGGCTCGGGTTCCCGTCCCTGCTCCCGCGCCTCCTTACGATACCGATATAGCATCGAAAAATTGCTTGTGCTAGGAGTGGGTTCACGTCGGTAGTTTATTGGCCAGGATCGAACCCGGCACCTCTCGATCGTAAGGCCGACTCCTTAACCACTAAGCTACTGACGCCAAATTTTAAAAAATCAACACGTTGCGTCACTGGATATTCACCGAAAAAACCTATTAGGCATGCATGAAAATTAGCCTAATAAGGTACATGGACCAAGTCAAGTCAGTGTTGCAACCTATTTTATATTATATAGTTGTCCCGGCGAACTTCGTACCGCCAATTTTTCCCGCCCTCGTGGCGTCAGATCCCGTTCCCGCTGCACCATTTAGGGGGATGAAAAATAGATGTTGGCCGATTCTCAGACCTACTCAATATGCTCACAAAATTTCATCAAAATCGGTCAAGCCGTTTCGGAGGAGTATGGCAACGAAAACTGTGACACGAGAATTTTATATATTAGATATAACCTATACAATGCTGTAAAAAAATTTTTGCTAATTTTCATTTTCATTGGTTTTTCAAATTTGGCGCCAACTTTTTGAGTCATCTTTCGTAGAGTGTACCTACGTTAAGGCGGATACCAATATCCAAGATCATATCGCTTTTGTAGTGGCAGTGTCAGTTAGGGGTGCTTAATATGATGCGATTTTTATGGATCAATACAATATTGTGATTTATGATTTATTTACAACAGTAAGTTTAGAATATATTTACAGGAAATCGATAAATCGATATATACGATCCAAAAATATCGAATCCAGCCATAATATTTTGCATCCCTAATATCGATAGTCACTAAATTGTGCGATTTAGAGGTAGCGACTGAACACAATGTCGTCTAAATGCGATGCAATGTAGTGCAATGTTAAAAGTAGCTTGTGTGCCTCTCTACAAAAAGATAAAAATTCGTGTTCATTTTTGACCGACTTCAAAAAAGGAAGTGGTTCTCAATTCGACGGCTATATTTTTTTATAAATCTTTACATAAAACTTCAAATATTTATATGCATGAGTTTTCGGCGTATCACAAAAGTACAACCTTTTTATAAATCTAAAAAAAAGTAACTTGTTTTATACTGTCCAACAGTAGCGAGGTCCCTATAACCCGATTCTTATGGCTTGCTCTACAAAGAACCGTGGTAAAATTGCATATAAAATTGCTATAAAAGGAATATTATTTCCTACCGGCTTCCCTTTTCAGAACATCATATTCCGATCTCTCTTATTCACGACACAGGGCAATTCAAGTAGTATAACTTGTATGTCTTGAATACGAGTAACCGTTAACATTCACAGGGTCTGCAGAAGTGTTGCCTATCTGCATTTTGTCTCGCAGCAAATTGTCTTAATCGAGATTTTCTTCTTTATTTTAATCCTAAAGTTTCAAAATCATCAGGCCGCGGGCGATAGCTAGCAATTAATAAAAATACCTTAAGGACACTATCTCTTGACTTCTTCCAGCATCGAACCTACACTTCCTTAACAACCCTTTCAATCACAAAACCACCCGGGGTGGTTTTATCCAGGTATTCCACAGGATCCTTAGGTCTTACAACTAGATTCACCTTCTCAACCAGGTGCTCGCCAACCACCGTGTTGATCTTCTGCCGGCCAGGTCTTTGAGGGGGGGTGGCGATGTCGTGCTGGCGGAGGAGGTGCTTCTTCCAGTAGCAGCGGCGAGTGAAGCAAGCGTGACACACCTGACACTCGAACCTGGGAACACTGTTATTGTTAATATGTGTTAGATTTTGGGATTTTTTGTGATCATCATCAAATTATCTAGAAAGCAAGGTTTTCTCCTGTTATTTTTATATCCTAAGTAGCTTTTGCTCGCGGCTCCGCCCGCGTGGATGTCGGTTATCGCGACAAAACATTTCTCAAAAGACGTAGGTTTACGAAGTTTCATGCTTCTAACTTTGAAAATGACGAACTTTCCATACAAAAGTTAATCACCTATTTTACCCTCTTAGTACTAAAATTTTGAAGCACGGTGATGCACGTGTTCATTTATTTCTTAAAAGACAGATGTTCATGAAATTTAGTGCGTCTAGCTCTGAAAATGACAGACTTTCATACAAACTTCCATTCCTTGTTTTACCCCTTCAGTAGCAGAATTTCTAAAAATCCTTTCGTAGCGGATGCCTACGTCATCACATCTACCTGCATGTTCGTTTTCAGCCCCATCCGTCCAGTGGTTTTGGCTGTGCGTTGATAGATCACTATGTCAGTCAGTCAGTCACCTTTGAGTTATATATATTTAGATGTTGTATGTAAACTGACCTCTTAATGTCGTTGTGCGAGTCCACGTGTCTGTTAAGTTTGGTCTTGTCGAAGAACTTCCTCCGGCAGAGGGCGCACTCGTAGGGCTTGAGCTTCATATGGTTGCGGCGGATGTGGCCGGTCAGGTTACCAGAGGTGTAGTACGAGGCCGTGCAGTATTCGCACTGGTACTGCTTAATGCCTGGAATGAGGTATAATTTTATTAAAAACATAACTTAACATAACACATAACATAAACTCACGCCTGTATTCCCCGAAGGGGTAGGCAGAGGTGCTAGCACCCACATTTCGACAGTTTATGTTTAGGTCCCAATGTAATAGGTGGCGAGCCTATTGCCATTAACCGGGCACTTATAAACCTGCGATTCAAAGCCTAATATTAATTTGATTAAATATTTATCTAGATATTAAACTGTACATAATTAAATAAATTATAATTAGTTGTATATTTTGAATAATTTAAGAAATGAAACTCTTTTTGGAACAGCTGTCATAATTTAATCATTTCTAAATCCTCACAAATATGGTAGTTGGGGAGTCTATCTATTGCCATTTACCGGGCACATATAAACCTGCGATAAATACACACATAACTTCGAAAAGCATCGAAAAGTCATTGGTGTATTGCAAACCTGGGATCGAACCCGAGACCTCGTCTCAGCAGTCCATTACCCATACCACTAGGCTACCGCAGTATTGTTCCACTAGGCTACCGCGGTATTGTTTTTTTTTTTATTTACATATATTACATACCTACCTGGGTGAATTTTTATAGCCGTTTCGGATAAAAAGAGTTTAGGCCATTGAGTTATTACTACTACGTATAGAGAAGCTATCCTGAACAAAAAACGAACGCCTTTTGCCACGAGTTACAACTGAAGTTCGCTGCAGCAAAAACAAAAACTTAGTCGTTTAATCGTAATATAAATATTCAAGCGCAAGATCGCTTCTTAGTTATAGTTTTTTCACGACCAAAAGGTCAAAAGCGCCAAGAATTTCATGGCGCTTACGCGTTTCCTTCAACGTATTCCTGAAACGCATTGTTGCCGACCGGCAACAGTGCAAGGCGCAAACATCTGATTCGCGTCGTCGGTTCTATAGTAAATATTAGTTCAATGGTTTAGGCACACAAAATCATCTGGATGTTTTAATTTGGCAAAATAAAAAAAAATCTCTTTGATAATGTATAGGAATAATGTTCAGGTGAAAGGAAAAATGTATGGGGGTTTTAAAAAAAAATGTTTCTTTCTCCAAATCAATATTTCCAGATGATTTTGCTTTCCAAACTGTGCCCAAATTCTTTTCTTTTCTCTCCTGAAAATCCCCGAAGGCAAAAAAATAGTGTCGTTGACTCGAGCCTATTACGTGGCACCGAATACAATGCTCTGTGAAATGTAGGTGGTAATTCACATCTGCCTAACCCTCCCGGGATAAAGGCGTAATTATATGTTTTTTTATACCACTTAGGCGGCAGACAAGCACACGGCCCACCTAATGGAAAATAGTTACCGCGGCCTATGGACGTATGCAACGTCGGGGGCGTTACACTCGCGCTGCCTACCCTGAAGAAACCTTTTAATGCCCCTCTTGAAGAACCCTTCTTATGTATGAATATTCCTTTAAGAAGGAATGTTTCCTATGAGCGAAAATCGCTATCACCAGTAATTAGAGTACCTTCCCCCTTCAGCTAATATCAAAATATTTCAACCTGCATAAAATGTAAAATGCATGGTGTGTATGTATACTGGTGAGGGTGTGTATGGGTGTGAGAATGTGGGAGTCGTTGTCTACGTCCGTGTAGGTGTGGTTGTGGGTGTCGGTGTCGGTGTCGGTGTCGGCACTCACCAGTGTGTATGCGGATGTGCTTGACCAGGTCGTACTTGTGCCAGGTCTTGTAGTCACACTGGTCGCACGCAAACTTTGGCGGCAGGTGTGACTTGATGTGGGTGTAGTGAGATGCCCGGTGGATGAAAACCTTGCCGCATATCTGGGGAATACATTATTATATTGATGCACACATTTCATCACTTATGATTTTTCGTCGTTCGTTTATTTCGAGTTTTCCTTCTTCCGTTAGTCGCCTCTTACAACACCCTTCGAATGAGATGGGATGATGACACTTCTTTATATAGACGGTAAATACTCCCATAAAAGTCAAAATAACCCAAATCTTAAGGAATAAGCGAAAAGAGGGTGGTTGTATCACATCAAAATTCGTATGTTTAGATTTCGCTTGGATAACTAACAGACAGACAAAAAATGTTGAGACTCGTTAGTCCATACTAATATTATAAATGCGAAAGTAACTGTCTGTCTGTCTGTCTGTCTGTCTTTCTGTCTGTATGTTACGCTTTCACGCCTAAACCACTGAACCGATTTTGATGAAATTTGGTATAGGGGTAGATTAGACCATGAGAAAGGACATAGGCTATGTTTGGTCGCGATAACCGACATCCACGCGGGCGGAGCCGCGGGCAAAAGCTAGTATCAAATATGCGAAAGTAACTATCTGTCTGTCTGTCTGTATAATACACTTTCACGCCTAAACCAATGAACCTATTTTGATGAAACTTGGTATAGGGTTAGATTAGACCTTGAGGAAGGACATAGGCTATGGTGGTGGTGATAACCGACATTCACTCGGGCGGAGCCGCGGCCAAGACTAATCTCCAATACACAGACAACTAATCCATACTAATATTATAAATGCAAAAGCAACTCTGTCTGTCTGTCTGTCTATCTGTCTGTCTGTATGTTACGCTTTCACGCTTAAACCACAGAACCGATTTTGATGAAATTTGGTACAGGGGTAGATTAGACCATGAGAAAGGACATAGGCTATATTTGGTCGCGATAACCGACATCCACGCGGGCGGAGCCGCGGGCAAAAGCTAGTTTACAATAATTTTATTATAGTTTAAACGATGCACTTGTGAAAAAATGAAAGCTTGGTAAAAATAAAAATATGTGGGTAGTTAAATAAAAATTTAAATGGCGAAAAATTCACATAAAACAGATTATACGACTCAAATCTCTCTGTTTGGCGTGGTGGTAGTGCATTCGACTACTACGCAGGGGGCACGGGTTCGATTCCCGCTCAGTGCAAATATTTGTATAACTCGATTCACATATCTTGTATCTAAAATGTGCTCTATATGCGCAGTGCACTCAAATTCACCAAGCATAGATTATTACAAATCAATCCGCACGCGCCAGGGCCTTTTTTTTATAAAGGAGACGTCAATTCGACTGCACCTCGCCTGATGTTAAGCTAAATGCAGTCTCAGAAAGAGGGTCACCATCGTAAACATGTACCATGTTAACAGTGGTGGCAATCAGCTTGACGGCCTCATCAGATGCCTTTTCACGCCCCGCTTAAATTACCCGGGACTGTAGGAAGAAGGAAATACGAGAGCTGGCAGGGAGTTCCAGGTCTTAGTGGTGCGGCATGGGAATGAGTCACTGAAATATTGCGATTTAGGTCCAAGATAATATTAATCAAGCTATATGCATTAGTCTGGTCGTACCTCGGAAAGCACGCTAAGCCATCAACCCCGGTTGTCATACAGACGTCTAGGGCAGTCGTTACGGGTAGTAAGAGTCCTAAAAAGTTCAACAACTGGTCTAACTGCAATACTATAATATCGCCGATGGGTTGTGGAGGTCAGATAGCAGTTTCTTCGCAGAAATTGCACGTAAGCGCAAGAATACAGCGCTATCTAGACATTTATATTGCCGATAGCCGATATAAAACGCAATTTAGACTACATTTATTTTTAAAAGAGGGTACCGCGTAAAAAAAAAACTAGATTCAAATCTATCAATGCGATAATTAAATAACAAATACTGGGTGTAAGGGGAACGTTCTCGACGCCGAAAACCCCTAGTAGTACTCGTACATAACACATTGGCATAAAAAAAAACGATATGGACAAAAAATACGAAAAAAATTTTTTTGCCTGTCTTGATTTTTAAGCCAATGTTTTACGTACCTGGAGTACTACTAGGGGTTCTCAGCTTCGGGAGCGTTCCCCTTACACCCAGTATTTGTACAATATAATGTAAAAAGTATATAAAATATAAGAATCTCAAGGATTATTTTTAATTATGACCGTATTTTCGACAAAAACATACCTCTTAGGAGAAGCTGGTCACCTCCGATTTCGCGTAAAATACTCTCAGACGAATACATAGCGTTTATCAATGCTTCAATTTGATATATATAATGCCCAAAATGTTCAAAAATATATAACTTTTTGGTAAAATTAATCTCGAGCGCGCTTTTTCGACGGGTACCGTCAACGATATGAAATGCAAATTGCAGTTGAATGTGTGCAAATGTGTGAATTGTATGGCGCGTTGGCCGGTAGGAAGGGGAAGTAAACAGTGTTGCCATAATAAGTTTTGCGTTTAGTTTATGCTATGAGTGTGAGTTTTTAAATACCAATCCTACCTTTTTGGCAGTTTTGGAGAGATCAATTTAAAAAGTATAAAAAAAATAAAATTAAAAATTTAAAAAACCCCCGTCACAAAAAACACTAAAAAGTTGAAAATAAATGAATAAATTTTAATTCAACGGTTGGCATGTCGGGGGACCTTACGATATAAAGGAGTACTTAACCAGTTACGGTCCCCCGACATGGCAACCGTTGAATTAAAATTTATTCATTTATTTTCAACTTTTTAGTGTTTTTGCCCGCGGCTCCGCCCGCGTGGTTGTCGGTTATCGTGACAAAACATAGCCTATGTCCTTTCTCAAAGTCTAATACCAAATTTCATCAAAATCGGTTAAGTGGTTGAGGCGTGTAACATACAGACAGACAGACAGAGTTACTTTCGCATTTATAATATTAGTATGGATTTGTGCCATTAGAAGGGTTTGTGCCATTAGAAGGGTTTGTGCCATTTGTTGATATATACATATAATCACGCCTTTATCGCCGGAGGGTTAGGTAGAGGTGGATTAACACCCACATTTCACGAATCATTGTATTTGGTCCCACGTTATAGTGGATAAGCCTATTGCCGTATTTCGGGTACTATTATTGACTCAAGCCATTCATCTGAGGCTGAGGGTGAGGCTAAGCCATTTGTTGATCAGTTCTTTTATTGGTTTATTGGTAGGTTCATATAGTGCACATGCGCGAAATACTAGCTCATCATCATCATCCGTACGGTAGTCCCGGTCGCATCCGAGGCCTTTAGGGTGGAGATACTTGTATTATTTCTCTGTCACCAACGTTCCATCTATGTTATTCATTTAGTTTGAGCTTAGTTTTAGACGTGACGTCTTATAATTCGATGGAGCCGGCTGCACGCACGAAAAAACATGACGTCATGCGGCGTTACCTCGCTCTGAGGCGTTCCATTTAAGGCTTGAAGTGCAAGCGAGAGCGCGGAATCAAGAAAAATTAAAATTTTCTTTTGAAAAATGAAACCATTCCATCAGTATTTTCTTATGACGTTGTCACGTTCAACTATCGTCAGTAAACCGACTTTACAGACAACCGATTTTTTTACTTTGTCAGTTGGGTAAAACATACTTACCTCACAAATCCAAGGGTTGGTCTCTTTATGTGCAGTTTTTTTGTGTTCATCGCACTGCTGTTTATTCTCAAACTTAATATCGCAGGGCTCACAGTGTAACTTTTTAAATTTGAACTTTTTCAGCGGCCGGGGGGCAGAGGCCGCTGACTTCGGACGGCCGACACGTTTGGGCGGTTCTGTTGGCTTGATGCTGGGAATGAGAAAAACAATGTTTTAAAAACGCGCACGGGTATTCAGTAAAATTTACGGTTTTAGGTAAAACGTGTAATTTGAAAAGTAACATTATCAAATGAAATTAAAATTGAAAAAGATTTGAATGAAATTTTTATAGCATTCATTATGGCTAACTTATAAGTTCTAAATACATCGGGAAAAAGAAGCGCTCAAGTAGGTGAACCACGATCTTTCCTTTACAGGGGGAATGCTCTTCCAACTGATCTTTTGAGTCACACCTGAATCACTTCCCTTACAGGGGGAATGCTCTTCCAACTGAGCTATTGAGTCACACCTGAATCACTTCAAATATCCTATCTCTTTATATCTGTCTTGGCCCTTAAAGACGGATATAAAGAGAACGGCTTCTTTTTCTCGTTGTATTTCGAACACGCCACATTTGACCAATAATTGTAGTTGGTCCCATGTAATAGGGGGTGAGCCTATTGCCATAATACTCAGGGTACTATTGTTGGGTCGAGCCTATATCTGAGTCTGGGCTGTATATGTCTGTCTGATGTTAAACAGCCCTATCCCTTAGTAGCCTTGTATAACACCGCATGGGAAGAGATGCGGTGGCTCAAATTCTTCTCTGCCTGGAACCACGCGGCTTCCAGCTAGACCAAGGCATTGTAGCTAGACCTATTTGCACTGAGTGTGGAGTTAATAACCAAGCGTCAATTTAAATAAGCTATGAAATACCTTTGCGTAGTTCCCTGCGCAGTCTTTCCCTTTTGGCCTGCATTGCGTATAACTACCGGGTCCCAAGTCACTTCTACTTTAACCTGTAATACATAATGATGTATCAATACCTGTGTGGCGTTTGCCTGAGAAAAGGAAGAGAGCGGAAAAGCGGAACTGGAATGGCACTAAAAAACTATGAAAAACCTCGGTAAAAATGAAACGCTCAAGCGAGACTTGAACTCACGACCTTTCCCTACAGAGGGAATGCTCTTCCAACTGAGCTATTTTATGCTAAGCTTATTAATGCTAACTTTAAAGTTAGCATTAAAAATGCTATAAAAATTCCGTCAAATATTCGGGCGGAGTCATCAAAATTCAATGTTTAAAAATGGTTGAAAAATCATTCATTGTTTCCAACAGTTCGTAAGAATGTTGGCAGATGGCACCACCGTCGCTCCAGACGGATATAAAGAGAAGAAAAATTTGAGATGAATCAGGTGTGGCTCAATAGCTCAGTTGGAAGAGCATTCCCCCTGTAAGGGAAAGGTCGTGAGTTCAAGTCTCGCTTGAGCGTTTTATTTTTTCCGATGTTTTTCGAACTTTAAAGTTAGCATTAAAAATGCTATAAAAAATTCAGTCAAACTAAAAAACTAAATTTGTAGGAGCGGAGCAGGTCCGGAAGAAACTTAAGGCCCTATCCAGGGCAAGATAGGGACACAGTAAACCCAACAGGAGGGTATTTCCAAGTAAAGGCCAAGTACATGTCAGACTCGGGCACCGAGGGTTGCTTAGCTTAAGTTTTGACAATACAGAATAAACATCATAGTCTATGGTGCTGGTAGCTCATCATGAGGGTTGTACAGGATATACAGCTTAATATTATTATGCAGTCTACAGATTACTGTTACCTTCTTTTCAAAATCATCACCATAATCAATAGAGTCCTCAAACTCCAGATCAATGATTTCTGCCACTTCTTCCGGCTCTTCAGCCTTTATTTTGATCAAATTGTGGAATGTCTTGTCAGCTAGGATGCATGATGTCTTGAACTTGTGCGCTACGGTAAGATCATTGAGACACTGTGAGCATATTTTCGTGGGTAAGCCATCTTCTTTTTTTAACTGAAAAGGACATAATATCTGATTATCTTAGATGTTTTTTATTGTAAAATTATGGATGAAATGGTAGATGGATCATCCGTCTGGCCATCCGTCTGGCCTTCGGTGTCCACACAACGAAATAATAATGGTAAAATTTGCAGTGGCAAGAATTTTTTTCTATCATCACACATCAATATGAATTCAGCTCGCCTGATGGTAATCTAAAGGTTAAAGCCAAAAAAATGGTTGGTGATGATATTGTTAAGAAATTAATGGCTTCTGCTGCAAACATGTGTCAGTCGCAGCAATGAACGCAATTGTTATGGAGGAGGGGCAGTTTTGATCCCCACTCAATGCAAATATTTGTACGTACGAATGTGGGTATTTGCAAAGCTCTGGTCGTGCCTCAGAGAGCATGTTAAGCCGTCAGTCCCAGTTGCCATACAAACATCTATGACAGTAGTTGCTGAAAGTTGGAGCCCTAAATAATCCAATAACAGTCCACAGGCAGTCGCTCCACAGAAAATATCAAAGTTCAGCCAAATCTGCAGTGGACCCCCGAGTCCCAGGTTGAAAAAGCTTACATTCAGTCTGTCCAAGCTACATATTTTTTCTTTCTTCTGTCTGAACTGCCTGTGTCTTCAACTGACCTGTATTCAAAGTCCATTTAAGGCCTTCCATCTGATGAGGCATCTAGGGCAAAGCGTAACAACACTCTCTGATAGCTGGTCATCATAATAATGGGATCGCGACCAAACATAGCTTTCCTCCTTTCTCAAGGTCTAACCTATGCCTATACCAAATTTCATCAAAATCGGTTCAGTGATTTAGGCGTGAAAGCGTAACATACAGACAGGCAGACAGAGTTACTTTCGCATTTATAATATTAGTATGGATCTGAAATATATACTCACTGTAACTCCAGTACAAAATAGTATTTCCTTGATTACATGCTCGCTGTCTGCTTCAAATATATCGCTCATATTCGAATTCCGAACCATACATATTCTGCAGGAGTCGACATACGTGGTCGTATTCTTTTTCTTCATACGGATTGCTCTAATACTTGTTGCGCCTATTTCCATGATATTTATATGATACGTTTCAGGAATTCATTAAATAGTATCGTAAATCATCTTATTCGCGTTAGAAACTGGGAAAACTCGTTCTGTTTGGGTTGTGAATGTTATGTTATTATTTACTAAAATAGACAGCTTCTTACTTTCCTATATACGATAATTACATATTAAACAAAAGATATTACGTTGGGTTGGTGATCAATATGTTCAATGTTTTTACAGCGTTTCCAAACTGATGATAAATGTTATGTTCTAATGTTATTGAATAGGTAATATGCAAAGAAGTAAAAAGCAAAGTGACTAAAGTGAGCAAAGTTTTCATTTCACTTCACTTCAAATCATTGAGATATAGGGATGGCCAACAACCTCAATTACTCGATTTTCGCAAACATCAATTTTGATTCGATGTGAACTTCGATATAATTAAGTACCTTGATTAATTTCGACAGTAGAAGAAGGCTACCAAAAATTCGAACGATAAGTGATTTCCAAAGTTCCTACTTTCTTCATACTATAAAATTATATCGTGGTGTTTGACACTCGCGGTAAATCCAATTATATCGCGTTTATTCTTAAATGTATTAAGATTCACATTGACTTGGGCTTTTATCATTTTGCCTTACAACTGCAGTAATTTTTCTTCAAATTTTGTACAAAGACTCACTTTAGGCCAAGAACAACAACTAAATTTTTGTATATCAGAGAGTATTGTTTTATCTTAAATTTCAAAGACAAAACAACTCTCATTTGCAAAAAATCATCTTTTTAAGAAAATAACTATGGTTTTGCAAACTATAGGTACAATCTCATACATTTCACAATTTTCGACATGTCTTCAATGGCCCTTTGTCTAATAGCTGTAGATTTCAATTCGATTCCAATAGGAATCGTTTTTGTTTTCGACATTCCTAGTAGAAAAATAAATAATAATAAAAAACATCATCAATCAAATTTAATGACATAATGAAAATACGTTTAGTTTACACCTAACGCATTATACACCCTTTTCAAAGTTGTATAAAAAAATCGAGAACAGCAACGAACTGAATCTATAAATTTCATAACTAGTTTAATAAGTATTTTTATTTGGCCATTGGTCTCCATTATTTTACCAATTAGACCAACCTAGACCAACAAAGTTCGCCATTCACGTGTCATCTCATCTCACGTCCGCATAGACATAATACTCTAAGCACGTCCGTCAGTGCGTTTATTTTATTGACGTCCACCAAAAGAGGATGCGTTCGAAAGAAAATAATTTTACTGTAATGTTTTCTAAATAAACAATATTACGTAAGATATTTGTGAATTAATTTAGAAAATCTTATTATGTAACAAATTTTACACTAAAATTTAACTTTAATTCGATTTAAGGAATAAAATATTAAAAAAAAAACCCATAAGAATCTTATCAGGATCGACTGCATTTTATTAATTGAAGTTTCGAACGAAGTCTCGATATGGCCGCGGCCGCGGTGCAAACGTCAATCGAGGTGATATCGGGTCGTAGTTCGGTCGTTTTATAGTTGAACTATTATTCTTTCGATTACTTATCAGTGATTTGATAGTGCTTCAAGCCAGTACACCCGGCGCCGAAGTATATCAGTAAGTTTTACATTTACTTCTAGCGTATTTTATCAGGAAAATCGATTTTGATATGGATAATATTTATCGGCATTTAGAATGCTGATTTATGCGAATTGATCATATAATCCGATTGTAAGACTACAATTATACTCACCAGTGATTGCGGCGTGACGGTTCTAAGCCGTGAATACAAGTTATTTATTGTATTAATAAATAATTCGGCTTTACGCTTCGGTTATCATACGGTTACGATGGTAAGCTGTTATGCGACTTGTGAGTCTAGTTTTGTACTGAATAATATTTATGTCATAGTCCATGACGCGGCTATAGGTATTACCGCTACTCGGTCTATATCTTTTACTGTTAAACACTTCATCTAAAATAAAAATGTTTTTCATATTGTTGACGTAAAAAACTACAAAATTCGTCTTATTGGAACTTTATTGTGACCTACAATAGAAACTCCAGAGGTGACACTAGCGCAGGGGGGAAGAGAGGGTTATTTGGAACCAAAAGAATAAAAGGAACATTAATCTGATTCAAATATCTATTTAACATCTAAATAATTATGGTACTACTTTCATGGAGCTGGCCCTGTCTATGAAACAATAACACTGAATTCAACCATTTATGATATTAAAAAGTTAGTTGAAGGGACAGGTCTATTTTTGACTCTGTTATCGAGTAGGACTTACAACCTTTCCCTTACAGGGGGAATGCTCTTCCCTTCGCCCCGTTGCCTTTAAAGATGGATATATACAGAAGGGAAATTTGAAGTGATTCAGGTGTAGCTCTATAGCTCAGTTGGAAGAGCATTCCCCCTGTAAGGGAACTATCTTGGTTTTCAGTCCCACTTGAGCATTTAATTTTTCCTGATGTATTCAAATTTTAAACTGTTTATACTGTAGATTGATGGCGCTTGGTGGTATCTGCTACACATATTGAATAACACACTTGTACTTTTCCACTGACTTTATTTCTAGACTAGACCAGACTGATATGATAGAAGTCAGTGGAAAAGTACAAGTGTGTTATTCAATATCAAATTTTAAAGTTAAACTTTAAAATTAATTCACACATCGTCAAATATTGACATTACAATTGTTGCCATTAAATCGAGACTGAATTCTGAAGAGATTTTTATTACAAGAATTGCATGAAGTTGTGGGTGAAGATCCCTGGTGAGTGTCATGGTTGGCGTGTCTTTTAATAGAGGAATGCTGCATGTGCCAAGGTGCTATTCAGCTGGGTGCTCTAAGTGGACTACACCATGAATTGTACTTGACATGTTAGCTTGATAAAGGAAAATGGTATGTGAGTTCTTAGCTATATACTATTAACGTTTTTTTTTTTTGCGAAAAATCCCCACGGTTACCACCCCCACGGAGCCGGTGGAGGCGGTTAAGTCGGACTCGAACCGACTAAAACGCACGCCGTCTTGGGTCCTTGGCTGCCGGAGGTGAGTTAATGACTGTGTCAATATAAAATCACTTGCTTTTGCCCGCGGCTCCGCCCGCGTGAATGTCGGTTATCGCGACAAAACATTGCCTATGTCCTTTCTCATGGTCTAATCTACCCCTATACCAAATTTCATCAAAATCGGTTCAATAGTTTAGGCGTGAAAACGTAACATACAGACAGACAGACAGACAGAGTTACTTTCGCATATATAATACTAGCTTTTGCCCGCGGCTCCGCCCGCGTGGATGTCGGTTATCGCGACCAAATATAGCCTATGTCCTTTCTCAAGGTTTAATCTATCCCTATGCCAAATTTCATCAAAATCGGTTCTATAGTTTAGGCGTGAAAACGTAATATACAGACAGACAGACAGACAGAGTTACTTTCGCATTTATAATATTAGTATGGATAAAAAATAACTGGAATTAAAAATGGCTTGCATTTTGTGAAAGAGCTATTACTTCACACATGAACATGCAAATAGGCATATCTTTTTATGTACTGTTGAATGAAAGAATGGCTTTTATATTAACTCCTCGATTCTATGGTGTGGTGGTAGTGATCAATCCGCGATCATTGCTAATATTTGTATGCATGAATATGGGCATTTGCAACGAAGTCAGACCGACTAAGAGATCTTAACCCATACACCAAGCCAGGTTATTCTTAAGATGAGTGACCATTTATAACCAAGACCACCTCATCAGACTGTATAAACGATTAACTGCCGTTCCCAATACCATACTGACAGTTAAAGATAGATCGCATCTACGGATAAAGTGCTTGGCTGTTTAAATTCAAAACATAGTAACTACCTATTTGACACCAATTTCCGAAAATAAAATTATACCGCGATCCGCTTTCCCGCAAAAAAATCAGTTACCACGTTTTCAATTTAAACAGCCGATACGTCAAATTTTACTGTTGCGATCTATCTTGAACTGTAAGTATATTGGGAACGGCCGTAAAACGGAACTTACAAAACGTCAACAGTAGACTTGCTTAGCAAATGGACCATTGCAGTTCAAACGCACCCCCACCTGAACACTCCAGCAAGAAACTCTACAGGCAATTTCTGTTCTATTTATATTTATTTACTTAGTCTAAATGCAATGATTTGTTTGAGTAGCATAGTTGAGCAAACAGCTCATTTTCAGGCTTATTTCTCATCATCTAAATATTCTTGAATTTTAATAATAGCCTTTTTAGAATTTTCGCACTGTTGCGAATGAATTTATTACATCGTTCTCGCGACCTTTGTATCATCACAGCTGATGATACAACCTGTTAGACGCGGCAGTCGCAGTATTCGACTTAGAAGTCAAAGGTCGCAATCTCCTGGAACGGCCAGAAAGTTGAAGCAATTTCAGAGGAGGGCCAGAATTATCGCGAATACAACACCAGCCCCCATTTCGCGAGGCCCCTAGACTTGGACGAACTAAAACGCTTGCCCTCTGTGGATGAGATTTGCTGATACTCCGGTCACCCCCAAACACGTGCTCATGAGGGATGGAGGTACCCATTTCTGCGACTTCCGAAGCCTGGGTACGAAATCTACTTTATAGATCTACCCCTCTCTCGAAACTTAAGAGCTGCGCTTACTTGTCGGTGGAGTAATCGCCATCCTTCTCTCTCCTCCGCCAATCTTTTGACCTCCTGATAGGATGCAACTTGTATCCTTTCCTTTATTTTTGCCACAAACGTTCCTCTTGGTCCACCTACCTTCCCTTCTATAATATTTTTTTAAAATCTGTCGTGTCTTTTCTGATCCCCATCAAAATAAATTATCACGATCCATATACCATACATGTCGAAGGCCCATAGGCGGGCCGGATTAAATACTTTCGAGGCCCATACTGCTCGCCCTCTATATCGATTGAAAATCATAGTTGTCTCAATGCGGGTGTTAAATACACCTCTGTTTACCCCCCGATGCATGAATATTTCGCGCTAAACGACCTTCCAAGGTCTTTTGTTATCGTTAGTTCCTCGTGTCGCGCAGAGGACGGTGCGTCTTTCACGCGACATTGTGTCCGCTACCTCGAGGCGCGGGTTATCTCCGGGGGGTAGAAGTCAGGGGCGTACTGTTCTACAGCACAGACAAAATAATTGCTATTCTTTTTAAACTTTACGCGATGTTTGACAACCTCTGTGGCGTGGTGGTAGTGAAACGATTGCTACGCAGGAGGCGCGGGTTGGATCCCCGCTTAGTGCAAATATTTGTATGCATGAATATGGCTATTTGCACACACCTATATTGAAGGAAGGAACCATACTAGCCTGAGTAATTTGTCAATATGTAACTAGCCTCCCGTAGATTAATATGACGCGTTCGAGGTACTACCGAATTGCCTTCTACGCGTACCCTACTACTAGAAACACAGAAGCGCTCAGATTGAATACCACTAAAAGATCCTATCAACCTATCCAAATTATAACCGCACTTGAACCATTAATTTTTCGAATAGTGAGCTTACCAGCTCCTGAGTCAAAAATTGTCGAAGCACGTCCAAAGGCCACGATAACCACTTTCCATCAGGTGGGCCGTGTGCTTGCCTACCACCTTGGTGGTAATTAAAAAAGTACGATTGTTGTAGAGGGGCTTCTCATATCATAAAACTAACATAAATGCTAATACGAACGCGCGTTTTCACATAACTGTTAGTGAATCCGAATAAAGGTCTGTAGGCAATCTAGACAAGTTAGATGCCGTTAGCGCTTACGCCAGTAGCAACGTTCAGTAATGTAAGGCATTGACGGGATTATTAATGTAGGTAGGTTCTAACTGACCCCTTTCAGCTTCGCCCTGTGGTATACTTCGACACCCCGTATCACAACTATTGAAGATACGGTACCTTAATGGTTATAGATCGTAAATTGAGAGGTCCGGGGTTCGAATCTTGGCCATTACACTACCGACGTAAACCCACCTCTAGCACAAGCGATTAAGCTTAGTTCGAGAGGTTAGAGGGAATATTAGGAATTTCGGTTGCTAATATTCTTTAAACAAAAAAAATGTGATGTATGAAATCCATACTTCCGTACTGATATTATAAATGCGAAAGTAATTCGGTCTGTCTGTATGTTACGCTTTCACGCCTAAACCACTGAACGGATTTTGATGAAATTTGGCATAGAGTAGAATAGACCATGCGAAAGGATATAGGCTATGTTTAGTCGCGATAACCGACATCCACGCGGGTGGAGCCGCGGGCAAAAGCTAGTGTGTAATAAAATAATATACGAAAGTTTAATGATCCCAATACTTCTAGTAGTAAATTAAGTGAGTATTTGTAATTCGGCATACATTATTTATGAATGGTTCCCTTTATGTCGAGTCCCGTTATGTCGAGCCAAAAACCTTATCTCGTTTCTATTACCTCTATGTCGAGTCTACGTTTTCTGTCCCATTTCTATTCCCTTCATGTCGAGTTTCTGCACCACGCTTCTATTACCTTTATGTCGAGTTTACAATATCAGTACAGTCAGATTAAAAACACCATTGCGGCTGCTGGTTATCGCCACCATCCTTTTCCAAGCTATTATCTCGAAAATAACGAACATTCATCCCTTATTTCAACAACTCTCGCCAAGATAGCCTATGTCCTTTTCCAAACTCTAGTCCATCTCTAGATGAAATTTCACCTAGTTCAGTCCACTGCTGGAAATAGGCCTCTCTCAATATTGAGAGACTTTGGCCTACTGCTTCCACGCAGCCAGACGGGTTGGTACAGGGTTTTGTTTCGAGTTTTTCTTCTCTCGCAGTGATGTCGTCGGTGTATTTCTCCGTTAGTCGCCTCTTACGACACCCTTCGGTTAAGATAGGGTCGTGATACTTGTATTCTTTCTCCGCCACCACACATGCAGATTGAACGGAAAAAACTGAACGTACATCTATACCTATAAAATTACTTGTCCCGACTGACTGACTGATTCATCAACGCAGAGCCTAATCCGCTGGACCTACAAACTTGAAATTTTGACAGTAGATGTTTTTTATGATGTAAGCATCCACTAAGAAAGGATTTTTCGAAATTCTGTTACTAAAGGGGTAAAAAAAAGGATGGAAGTTTGTATGAAAGTCCGTCCTTTTCAGAGCTAGATGCGCAAAATTTCATAAACCTGTCTTTAAAGAAGAAACAAATGAAACGTGTATGAGCGTTTTTTCAAAATTTAACTACTAAGAAGGTAAAATCCATACTAATTAATGTTCTAAATGTGAAAGTAACTCTGTCTGTCTGTCTGTCTGTATGTTACGCTTTCACGCCTAAACCACTGAACGGATTTTGATGAAATTTGGTATAGACCATGAGAAAGGACATAGACTATGTTTGGTCGCGATAACCGACATCCACGCAAGCGGAGCCGCGGGCAAAAGCTAGTAGGTGATAAACGTTTATACGCAAAGTTCGACATTTAGGTCTTTGCGAATCTGACTATTTGCGAGTAAGTGCCAACATTTGGCATTCTGCGAATATGTCATTTCGCGTTTCTATCATCATACGCCTAAACCTCACTATCAAATATATGGATTACAAAATTTTACGAAGCCGGGACAGGTTAGCTAGTATTTCATAAATAATGTTTGCATAAAGATTTTTAAACCTTGTTGAGTTGTTTTAGATGGTCGGAATGAATAGTCGTGTAATGTATGTAGCTGGCCGCGAGTTCAAGGCGATCGGTCTTTGTACTATACATGCTTGTACTGGCTAAATATATTATGTAGTGGCGTGATTTGTGTTAGGAAGTACCCAGAGGGGGGCATTTCTATGGCCCTGGGTCAGCCGGGAAGTGAGGGATATGCCAGAAGCAATCTCACCCTCGGCAGTAGCTGACCCAAGACCCTCGGTAAAAGCTTATCTTAGTTTCCCAAAGAGAGGAGAAGTAATCTTTCATGCGTGGTTTGCGGTTACGATACGAGATTTGAACTCGCAAGCTCTTAGTTGTGTATATTCGTATGCTTATCACTACGCCTATTACCCGTTGGAGAGATTCACATAGATAGATAGATAGATAAATCTTTATTGTACACCAGTAATACAGTAAATGTATGGACAATACATGACATTATGTACAAATGGCGGCCTTATCGCTAAGAGCGATCTCTTACAGGCAACCACAATGGTTGTCCGGAGTAGGTGTTTAAAACTAAATTCTGCATCGCGACCCACGTCCGTGCAAGATTGGCGAACACTGGCGGGGTGTCTTGACGGATACATCTTAAGAGGAGGTCAAATCAAGTCATCAGTGGTACACAACATTTCAAGTTTTGAACATTGGACTGCTATATTTACTTATGTCACTTGTGTGGCAGTCATAGCGAGTATGTGCTAATAATACAGTGTTTGAACGTTGAGGCGTTGTTTTAGTGAAGTTCCACTTCGGTGACGGACGGACACTGTCAAAGAGACGCCTAGGCATATTAAGTTTTTTTGTTTCTTTAGTTCCTTTCGGAACAGGCTAAGGTACTATGACCATGCTGCCTTGTCATGAGTAAATTATTTTCTTCATTGAAATTATTGTGAAACGTTAATGATGATGAGTTGATGATGTTGATAACGATAATGGATTTAGACTAGTCAGTTTTGTGGGCTAAAACTACCCGTTACGACTCCCATAGATATTCGTATGGCAACTGTGACTGACGCGGTTTAACGTGTTCTCCGAGGCACGACCAGACAAATGCAAATAGCCATATTCATGCATACAAATATTTGTACTGAGCGGGAATCCAACCCGTGCCCCCTGCGTAGCAGTCGCGTTCACTGCCGCTACGCCACAGAAGTCCACCCATCTTCTTCATACCTACATAGTAACCGTATTGCCAAAGCCAGTTACACTCTAATTAATTTGTAATGTATTAAAGGATGTATAAGTTAATTAATTACGTTTAATTACAGTGTAATGGAAATCAATTACCTATTGCGTATCAATAGGTATTGCTTGGACCTAAATAACGATATTTATGTATAAAAGGCCCTAGTGCGCGAATTGTTTTGTAATAATCTTTACTTTTTTTATATAGGACACGTCATTTTGACTTCACCTCGCCTGCTGTTAAGCAAAGGCAAAGTCTCGGAAAGAGGGTCAAGATCGGAAACATGTACCATGTTAACAGTGGTGGCACTCAGCTTGACGGCCTCATTAGATGCCTTTTCACGCCCCGCTTAAAGGACCCGGGACTGTAGGAAGAAGGAAACACGTGAGCTGGCAGGGTGTTCCAGGTCTTAATGGTGCGGCATAGGAATGAGTCACTGAAACGCTTGGTTCTAGCTGGTATACTCTGCACCGTATATGGATGGCATCTTAGCCCTGCACGGGTCGTCCTGTGTAGTAAAGGAGAGATTGGGACTAATTGGCAGAGTTCGTCAGAATTACTTGGTGAATTTGAATTCTTCCACCGCAGTAGCACCCCGACACAGTTTACCTATGACCCCGTGCTATCTTCAAAATACATGCAAGAAACGTGTACTGCGCATATAGAGCATCTTTATCACATTTTCGGTCCAAGATATATGGTTCAAGCAATCCATACTATTATTATAAATGCGAAAGTAATTATCTGTCTGTATGTTACGCTTTCACGCCTAAACCACTGAACCGATTTGATGAAATTTGGTATAGGGGTAGATTAGACCATGAGAAAGTGCGAGAGATATGCTTTTGGCAATCTCACCTCCGGCAACCAAGGACTCAAGACGGCGTGCCTTTTAGTCGGTTCGAGTCCGACATAACCACCTCCACCGGCTCCGTGGGGATTTATCGCACGATAAAAAATAAAAAAAAGACCATGAGAAAGGACATAGGCTAAGTTTGGTCGCGATAATCGATATACACGATATACACGATATACACGATATATATATTAACAAACAACAGACAGACCTCACGTCATTCGTATTAAAACTAAGCGACTATATTAATAGGGTTCTTCAAGAAGGACATTAGAATGTTCTTCCAGGGTCGGCAGCACGAGTGTGACGCCCCTCGTGTTGCACACTTCCACAGTCACTGTAACCACTTCCCATCAGGTGGGCCGTGTGATATCTGCCACCTAGGTGGTATAAAAAACCGGTTGCCAATGAAACAGTTGCCATGTGAACTTAGTTTGGGTGATGCAAGGTCAACCAATAAATAAAAATAAGTAATCAACTTTTATATAAATGTGCATTAAGATAGCATGTCAATGTCATGGCCACTACCATGATCAACAGTGATGCCATAAGAGATACTATTGCGTTGAAAAACATCAGCAGTTATTGAACTTATCAATAGTAAACGATAAAACGTGGGGCAATTATTTTGATCTATAAGATGCGTTTGACACGATACACCATACAATTAAAAATATAGCGTAGTATTTTTCGTCGATTCGATGGCAATTGTACAGCTCTGAAGTCGACAATGAGTGCCTCCGCAGTCGTCTTGTTGAGGTCCTCTATTGTGCAGGTATTGGGACACAGTAGCGACTAACAAGATGCTAATTTAAGCTGAAAATGTGGATACTGACTAAAATCAATCTGGCTATGGAGTGAGCTATGTTTGGCGTTTCTTTGTAGGAATTCCCTATGAGATTATCCGACACAGAACTAAAGTAACCGACATAGCTCCAGAATAAGCAAGTTGAAGTGGCAATGGGCTGGCCACATCTGTCGAAGGACCGATGGCCGATGAACCAAACGAGTCCTAGCTTGGAGACCGTGAAAAGGTAAACGGGAAGTCGCCCCCAATAAGTTTGACGGATTACCTGAAAAGCTTCGCGGAGAAGGAGAGGAGGATTCGAAGAGGCCTATTTCCAGCAATGGTCTACAGTGAGCTAATTGGTTGAAGGAGGTTAAGTGGAGGAGTAACAAGTATTCTTGTAGCGTTTCATTTATTTTGTTATCGTAATTTTCAATTTTAGGCATATTATTCTCGCAAAATTCGCCAGTATACTCGTTTTATCCGTACACATAAGATAACTGTACACTGTACTAATTCACCGGTCTCATTTTCCTACCGGAAATGCTTAAAGCAAGCAGAACCTGCTGCCTCTCGTGTTTTCGTCACAGAGGTGGTGGTATTTACCAATCTCGAAAAATTTCATGCTCATTTTGATACTCCGTGCAAAGCTCATAAATGAGGCTTTACGTCTCCTATAGTTAATGAAGCAGGATCGGATCACTCAGTGATCATCCTAAAGAAACGGGATCACCGATAACCCGAATAGCACGACCAATACAGATATCAAAATCATCCTCAAAAACAAATATCACGTTTTATTATGACGAAAACAGAAAACAGATTACGTTCACCTTAATAATTGAACGAAACATCTCGATAACGGTTCATGCACCCGACGGCATAGCACCGGAATGGAACGCACTGAACTAAATTACGTACGCGCCATGCGCACACGCAAGGCACACTATTCTTATTCAATTTCTTCGTATCAGTCGCGCGCTCATAACCACACGGTGCGGACGTGTCGTTCGAAATCCGAAAACAACTCGCGAGTGTTATATCGCGCGTGGATAATTTTTATCTGGATTTCTGGACCACACGCCTAGGCGATTTCAAAGTGAGTTGCAGTTTTCATTAATTAGGCTATTTAATTATATAGCGCGTTAGTATTTAAAAGTATTTATCGCAACTAATACTTTTATACCAACTAATAAGCAATGTCTTTACAACATTGTTCATAAGAATACCTATTGTTTGTCAGTTTCTGCTGAATACATGAATAATTCTAAATAATTCCTAATCATGTTTTTTCTAAATTACCATTTTTCCTGTAAATAATTAGCAGATATGAAAGTTTTTACCACGTTATTGCGTTTGCTCAAACAACTGGGACCGGTTTGTGGTGTGCAGAACGGTACCAGTGGGACGGTTGACACGTAGGAATCAAATATTGAAAGAAAATGTACAAAGTTCATTCCGCATTGGACCACTGCATAATGTAGTGAGGTCGTTGAGACCTGTTTTCGATTATACATGTGTATATTAAACACGTTTCTTTTTAGTTTTCGAGTCGTTTAACTCGTCATTTAACTGAATAGTTTCGAGTTGTGTGTAGGTATTCAATTAACTATCTGATTCTTTTAACAGTTATTTTATCTCGTAGTTAGATGGCAATACTATAAACTAGATTTTTTCTTTTCTACATAGTCTTCTTACCCTTTTTTATGTGAGCAAATTCCCGCAAATAATCCCACCGAAGCCCCCATTGATTATGCCGTCTTTGCCGAAAACATTTCTCGCACCCTGGCCGACCCAGGGCCATCTTTTTCGAGATGTTCCCCTTCGAATGTGCTTCTTCAAGCCATTAGCTCCATAAAATCTCTCTGGAGTCAAGTCTTCTTATACCTTCACGCCATGACGTTAGGAGTTATCTCAAGAGTATGATCCTGCTATAATTTCCTAATCCGTGTGGTGACAGAAAGAATGCAGCTATATCATCCGAAGGGTATCGTAAGAGGCAACTAAGGGAACCTCGACACCCATGACAACAATGGGCCAAAGCCTCCCGATATTGATAGAGGCCTATATCCAGTAGTGGACTTCGATAAGGTTCAATAATTGATAATTTCCCTACAACGGGAAATCTTCCTCTTCCCATACTTCCCAGGCGTTTTGTAAGAATATTCAAAGCTGTTTTCACGGAGTAATTTTCATCTCGTCTCATGTAGTCGTACGGGTCGTACCATCTAAGCCCGCTATCCCTTAATTTGTCCATTAATGGTTTTTGTCTATCACTATATAATCTGCGGTAGCCTAGTGGTATGGGTAATGGACTGCTGAGACGAGGTCTCGGGTTCGATCCCAGGTTTACCATGGCACACACCAATGACTTCTCGATGCTTTTCGAAGTTATGTGTGTATTTATCGTAGGTTTGTAAGTGCCCGGTTAATGGCAATAGGCTCGCCACCTATTACATTGGGACCTAAACATAAACTGGCGAAATGTGGGTGCTAGCACCTCTGCCTACCCCTTCGGGGAATACGGGCGTGAGTTTATGTTATGTTATATAATATAAAGCAAAGTCGCTTTCCGCGTCTATCTGTCTCTATGTATGCTTATATCTTTAAAACTACGCTACGGATTTTGATGCGGTTTCTTAATATTATAATAGATAGAGTAATTCAAGAGGAAGGTTTATATGTATAAGGCTGGGTTGCACCATCTTACTTTAACATTAACAGTGCTGTTAAAGTACCGGTCAGGTACAAAATAGGTTGCACCATTTGATAACAGTTAATATGACGTCAATACTTGACGCTAACCGTAACCGGCCACGATCAGCCGGTTATTGTAATTGTTAACGTTAAATTGGTCAAAATCTGTCAAAAAGAAGGTAATAAAACAAAGGAGTTTGATTTAATTTTGATATCTCAACTGAACGACATAAAAACTGACAGCAAATGACAGCTAACGTGTAGTATTATCATACCACAATCAAATAAATACCCTTATGGTCTCTTTGACTTGCAACCCTGATAACTTTAACCGAGCTACTAAATAGGTACACTGGTGCAACACTTTTAGCAGAAACCGTTAGAGTCATTGTTACTGTTAATGTTAAATTTGACGTAAACCTCTTACTTTAGCAGGTAGTATGGTGCAACTAAGCCTAATACATGCTTAATATAGTAAAGGGTGCCGCGACGCCACGCGAGCGGAAAAAATTGACGGTCTGAAGTTCGCCGGCTCAGCTAGTTCTTTTATAAGTATACATACATACATATGTACATATAATCACGCCTTTATCCCCGGGGGGTTAGGCAGAGATGAATTAACACCCACATTTCACCAATCATTGTAGTCGGTCCCACGTAATAGGGGGTGAGCCTATTGCCGTATTCCGGGCACTATTGTTGACTCGAGCCTTTGTCTGAGGCTGAGTCTGGGCTGTATATATCTGTCTGATGTTAAACAGCCCTATCCCTTAGTCGTCTTGTACGACACCGCTTGGGAACAGATGGGGTGGCCCTAAAGTTATTAATTAAAATACATAAATATTATTATATTCATACATTATCTTTGGACCTTTTCCATTACTTTGTAATAGTCAAAGTTAATTTGTTTAGTATAATATGCTGACAAAGCATTGTGATCGCTAATTATTACAATACTTCGTCAGCGTGGTTCAAAAAAACAGATGACTTTGGACACTGAATATATAACAAGCGGCCGAGCACAAAATATTACTAATTTTAGAGAATTTATAAATTGGGTTGAGGGCTAAATTCAATGGCTAATTTAGAGGCAGGAGGAGCTTATGATCGAGAGGTCCCTGGTTCGAATCCTGGCCATTACACTACCGACGTGAACCCACTCCTAGCACAAGCAATTTAGCTTAGTCGGAGGGGTTAGACGGAATAGTAGTAACTTCGGTTCTAATATTCTTCTCTTCTAAAAAAAATATTAGACTAGATAAATCTTTATTGTACACAGTAAATATATGGTCAATGTATGAAATACTAGCTTTTGCCCGTGGCTCCGCCCGCTTGGATGTCGGTTATCATGACCAAACATAGCCTATGTCCTTTCTCAAGGTCTAATCTACCCTTATACCAATTAAAGTTTTGATATTAGCTTCCTCACACATAACTAGTATTCCGTCTTTTGTGAAGCATTTTGTTAGCACTACTGTGTCAATCCTACTAATATCTATACATACATACATACATACAAATAAATAAAATTGGAGTGTCTGTTTGTAATATTAAAATAACCGCTTTCTACTACATGCATATGAATGTATATACGGTACACATACCAAAATATATATTTTTAAATTTTTTGTCTGTCTGTCTGTCTGTCTGTCTGTCTGTTTGTTTTGGCTAATCTCTGGAACGGCTGGACCGATTTGGACGGGACTTTCACTGGCAGATAGCTTATGTAATAAGGAGTAACTTAGGCTAAAAAAAAACTGTTTTTTTTTTATTAAGTACATTCCACGCGGACGAAGTCGCGGGCACAGCTAGTCTATAATATAAAAATGAATCGCTAAATGTGTTGGTAAGCGCATAACTCAACAACGCCTGGGCCAATTCTACTTTTTTAACGTTCGTTGAAGTTCAAGGATGGTTTTTATGGCGAGAAAAAATCGAGTAATTGCCGGGTACCGATAAATAAAAGTATGGATGGATGGACGTTTGTAACTCTTTTACGACTAAACGGCTGGAGCGATTTTAATGAAATTTGGTATGGAGTTAGCTGACACCCTGGATTAACACATAGGCTATGTTTGGTCGCGATAACCGACATACACACGGTCGGAGCCGCGGGCAAAAGCTAGTATAATATATTATTGTCAAGACCCTTTGGTTTGTTTATTATAACCAGAGGTTAGGCATATTTATAACTGGATTGTCAATTCCGGTACACTGTCCCATGAAGCGGTAAAACAAGTCGATTTGCTCGCGTACCGAGAGAATATTTTTATTTTGACATAACATAACATAAACTCCCCGAAGGGATAGGCAGAGGTGCTAGCACCCACATTTCGCCAGTTTATGTTTAGGTCCCAATGTAATAGGTGGCGAGCCTATTGCCATTAACCGGGCACTTATAAACCTGCGATAAATACACACATAACTTCGAAAAGCATCGATAAGTCATTGGTGTGTGCCATGGTAAACCTGGGATCGAACCCGAGACCTCGTCTCAGCAGTCCATTACCCATACCACTAGGCTACCGCAGATTTTTTTTTGAATTTTTTTTGAATAATGCATAATTTTCAAAACCCAAGTTTAACAACTTTAATTAAGAATGCCTAGGTACTACCAATATGATATAGATTAAACTCCTAAAAGGCAATTCTCGTAATAAAAATCTATAAAAAAAATCAGTCTCGACCTGTCAAAATCAAAATGTAATTTGTCAAATCGATTGTAACTCAATATTCAAGAAGAGAAGACATTGATAGAATTTCTGTAAATTATCTAAACGAACTTATTAAATTAAGAATGGTAAAAGAGCGGTAAAAATTGCGTCGGTTCTTATTTTATAGTTTTTTTTAATCATCCAACCTATATGTAATAGTAACTGATCCATACTAATATTATAAATGTGAAAGTAACTCTGTCTGTCTGTCAGTCTGTCTGTATGTTACGCTTTCACACCTCAACCACTGAACCGATTTTGATGAAATTTGGTATAGGGGTAGATTAGACCTTGAGGAAGGACATGGGCTATGTTTGGTCGCGATAACTGACATACACGCGGGCGGAGCCGCGGGCAAAAGCTAGTTTGAATATAAATTTTATGACGTCACTAAATCTTTTTTCATACAAGTTACCGTAAAACTTATCGTTTTGACGTTTAGTAAAAAGTAAGTAATTTGACTTGTCAGTAGAAAACCCAATTGGTTGTGGGGTCTTCACGGAAAATATCGAAATTTAGCGCAGTTAGACTGGTAAAGCGGAACCCAGACTCCGAGCTGAACGCTTCGGGACTAACACTACTGGGATTAACACTGGGATGAATGATTAAAAAATAAAAAAACCCGACTGTCACTGAAAAGACTGAAATAAGTTTGATAGCAGGCGGTACCCATTAATTTTCTTTCGGTTTATGATTGGCATATGGGTACCCATTAATTTTCTTTCGGTTTATGATTGGCATATGGGTACCGCCTGCTATCAAACTTATTTCAGTCTTTTCAGTGACAGTCGGGTTTTTTTATTTTTTAATCAATTGTTTTATTTTATACTTCTTAGTTATGATATGTGATGTATGGTGTATATCTATTGTATTTTTTTTATAAACAACTTTAAATCGTTATATATCCTAAACTATTTTTTAAAATGAAAAATGATAAAAGGAACCTATATATGATTTTAAAATACCTATTCAACGACACCCCACTTGACATAGTTCATCGACTTCTTTTTTTTTTCATTTTGACAATATGGCGTCTGGTAGCCGCTATGGTGAATTTTTATTACTGTCATGTCTTTAGTGACACTCGCAAGGTTAAGACGGATCGATTGACGTAAGAATTATCAAAATCGGCCTACGCATTTGGTCTCTAGAACGCCACATAGAAACAAACATACATACATACATACATAGACTGATAAACACATAACCCTTCCTTTGCGTCGCGCAGTCGGGTAAAAAGAAGGAGTAAGGAGCAGCGGTGAATAGTATCGTGTTAAAAAAATAACTTTATAAAAATACTTCAATAATAGTTATAAAGCGGTTTGACGTTGCGACCCCCGAGTCAAGGACCGCTTATATTATATCCTAGGAATGTCGCCACGCACAGGTGTGTAGCGTGTGAATTTTAAATATATAATAGTTTCAGTTAATTGAAACTTCATTCTCAATGTACGTTTCATCGAATACATATAAATTGTCACCGTATGACGTGTGACGGTGGCGTGGAGTGACGTATGTCAACTGTCAAGTATATATGAAGTTTACGCGAATATAACTCACTAGCTTGTGCTCGCGGCTTCGCCCGCGTGGATGTCGGTTATCGCGACAAAACATTTCTCAAAAGACGTAGGTGTACGAAGTTTCATGCTTCTAACTTTGAAAATGACGAACTTTCCATACAAAAGTTTATCACCTATTTTACCCTCTTAGTAGTAAAATTTTGAAAAACGCTGATACACGTGTTCATTTATTTCTTAAAAGGCACAGGCTTATGAAATTTAGTGCATCTAGCTCTGAAAATGACGGACTTTCATACAAACTTCCATCCCTTATTTTACCCCTTTTGTAGCAGAATTTCCAAAAATCGTATCGTAGCGGATGCCTACGTCATAACATCTACCTGCATGCCAAATTTCAGCCTGATCCGTCCAGTGGTTTGGGCTGTGCGTTGATAGATCACTGTCAGTCAGTCAGTCACTCACCTTTCTCATTGTTTTTTTTTTAAACTATGTGAGAACTACACAGCCATAGTCACGGACACCATGTTTTTTGGAAAATATCTGAAACGTTGATATAAAATGTGAATACGCATGCTCAAGCTTTGGAATGAACTTCCTGCTGTGGTTTTTCCAAGCGGTTACAATGTGAGGTTTTTCAAGGCCATTAGAAGGTTTCTTCAGAGTTTTTTTTTCGTGCGGAAATCGCCTTGGATACCTCCCCCGCCGGAGCCAGAAGAGGAGGTTATGTCGGACTCGAACCGACTGAAACCGCACGCCGACTGAGCGTCGTGGTGCTAGGTCGGAGGTAAGGTTTCTTCAGGGTCGGCAGCACGAGTGTAACGCCCCTGGTGTTGCATACGTCATGGCAATGGGCCACGGTAACCAGTTTTCATTAGGATTGCTTGTCTACTACCACCTAAATCCGTTAAACCCGACCGAATCCGTTAAAAAAGTTTTTGTTATTTTTATTATGGACACGTTATCTGACTTCACCGCCTGATGGTAAACTAAAGGCAAAGTCTCGGAAAGAAGGTCACCATCGTAAATATGTACCATGTTAACAGTGGTGGACTCAGCTTGACGGCCTCATCAGATGCTTTTTCACGCCCCGCTTAAAGGACCCGGGACTATATGTAGAAGGAAACACGTGAGCTGGCAGGGGGGCTTATTAAGGACACGGTAATCTGACTTCACCCCCTGATGGTAAGCTAAAGGCACAGTCTCGGAAAGAAGGTCACCATCGTAAACATGTACCATGTTAACAGTGGTGGCACTCAGCTTGACGGCCTCATCACATGCCTTTTCACGCCTCGCTTAAAGGACCCGGGACTGTAGGAAGAAGGAAACACGTGAGCTGGCAGGGAGTTCCAAGTCTTAGTGGTGCGGCATAGGAATGAGTCACTGAAACGCTTGGTTCTAGCAGATAGTTTTCTTTTAATGTAGTTTAATGTAGTTTTGTCAGTCAATATTTTTTCAATCAACATCAGGCTTCTTGTACAGTCAGCATCAGAAAGATGTTGATGAACAGAGTACTCAAAATGATCTCAATTTAGTTTTTTGACCCCTTTCCAGTTGACCGATTGTTCTGATATTTACACACCTTTAGTTGGGACAATAATACCATATAAATCAATAAAACAATTTGATTTGCTCTTATTACGAGAGTTTTAAGATCACTTTGAGACATCGTCGTCTAAATATTTATGACACTGACTGTACATATTAATCCCGTCGCATCCGAGCCAGCAGGTGTGTTCTCAGCATTAGAACATCGACAACAACGATAACTTGAACTGATTGTGGTCAAAACCAGTTCTAGTAAACCAGGTTTTGGTGTCTACCGTAGAATGTAGTACCTACTTTTACTCGCACATGCCAGGTGCACCGTTTACTGGATTAATTGTATAGAAGAATAGCTTTTGCCTGCGGTCCCGCCCGCGTAAATGCTTATGTCCTTTCTCATGGTCTAATCTACCCTTATACTAAATTTCATCAAAATCGGTTCAGTGGTTTAGGCGTGAAAGCGTAACATACATACAGACAGACAGAGTTACTTTCGCATTTATAATATTAGTAATATTAGTATGGATTAGCTCTTGCCCGCGACTCGGTCTGAGTGGAATTTTCATTCTGTTCCGGTAGCCCACGGAAACTTATTCTTGGGATATATTGATTTAATTGTCTGGGTTCCGCCTTCGTACGAGGATAAATTCTAAAAAAAAAACATGAGAAAGATGCGTGATTGTGTTTTTTTAATGGATTTATATACTTATTCGAAAAAGAAAAGTGATAGTCAAAGATTAGGTGAGCAGTTGTTATTGTATGATAATATGATACCTTATCGTGAAATCAATAGCTTTTGCAGTCAAATTTTATTAATATTTATTGTTTCATTCATAACGAGCATTCGACTGCTACCCAAGAGGCGCAGCAGGTTCGATTCCCACTTAGTGTAAAGTAAAGCCAACGAAGCGAGAGAAAAAAGGTAAACAAAGTTTCAGCGGTTCCAAACATTTTTATTTGAAAGTTATTACGTATCACTTCAAGCGCATTCCAGACAGGAATGAAACTGCTCATAAGTTGGCGGAGCTGACAGTTTAGAACCGCTGTGCTGACAGCTTTACTGTACTACGGAACACGCACGAAGCTGTCGCTCGGCCATTGTCGCGTACGTGTGACATGTGCGACAAGGACAGAGAAAATAATCGCTAGTGTTATCACAACGTAGCTCAGTAATGGTCGCTTTGTTTACCTTTTTCTCTCGTCTCGTTGGCTTTACTTTAAGTATTATGTGATACTTATCAGGCCAAGGTGATCACAATACTATTAATAGATATATTGTATTTGTCAGCCTGTTTAGAAAGTTGTTATCCTGAATACAGTGCTATATGTTATTATTTAGTTCATGTTTCCTCGAGGTCAATCTATACGAGAACACATTGTCGTGACTTAGAAATCCGTTCACTGTTTCTTAGAACTAAAAGGGCCTAAAACTCGAGGGCGTTATGTCGTTTTCTAATCCCATCCATTTTCCTATTGCAGTCCACTGCTGGACATATGGCCTCTCCCAATGTTGGGAGGCTTTGGTCTACTGTTTCCAATCTGGTTTGAAAATAGAAACTTTGTACTTATTTCCCTTATTTTCTATGCGCTAAAATTATACTGGCCTGCCTACTATGAAAAAGTTCAAATCCTCTAACGATAGTGTGGGTTACAAACCTGAGCAGGTTTCTATATACGTCCATAGAATCAGAAAAAAACCAGTAATATAATAATATAAAATCATTTTAATGATTATTTGAATGAATTTTTTATAGCATTTATTATGCTAACTGTTAAGTTCGAAAAACATTGGAAAAAATGAAATGCTCAAGTGAGACTCGAACTCACGACCTTTCGCTTACAGGGCGACTGCTCTGCCAACTGAGCCATTGATTAAAAATGGTTGAAAAATCATTCATTATTTCCAACAGTTCGTAAGAATGTTGGTAGATGGCTGCACCGTCGCCCTTATAGACGGATATAAAGAGAAGGAAAATTTGGAATGATTCAAGTGGTGCTCAATGGCTCAGTTGGCAGAGCAGTCGCCCTGTAAGCGAAAGGTCGTGAGTTCGAGTCTCATTTGAGCATTTCATTTTTTCCAATGTAGGCCCTCTATTCCTGCAAAAGTAGGCATTTATAGCGATCCCGGCCGCTCGTAAAATATTACGCGCGAACGCAGTGACGGTGAACTCGGCGATGACCCCACCAGCGTCACAGTATAGAAATATGCAGTAGGAAAACTTGATTTGACTTAGAAAATTAAATGCAGTTTTTTTAACTTTATTTAGTTATATGATTATATATATTATATAATATATAAATACGAAATTAAAAAAACTGTATGAGTTTGAGAACTGTTTGTTCTATGTGTTTAGTTGCTTGGGCGAAAAAAACTTACATTATAATAACAATAATGCTTATAATTTTACAAACATTTGTTTGAATTGATGCTAACGGTTACTTTATATAATCGCACCGTTCGTCGTCGACAGGGCAGTTAAATACCTAAAGTTAACGAGATTAACAACTTTTTTCGTGCGGGAATCCCCTCGGATACCCCCCTGCCGGAGCCGGAAGGGGAGGTTATGTCGGACTCAAACCGACTTTTTAGTCGGTTCGAGTCCGACTGTGGGCACGCCGACTGTGGGTCGTGGTGCTAGTTTTTATGAAGTATTTATATAAATTTACACTGTACCTTCTTTTTTTCGTGCGGAAATCCCCTCGAATACCTCCCCTGCCGGAGCTGGAAGGGGAGGTTATGTCGGACTCGAACCGACTTTTTAGTCGGTTCGAGTCCGACTGTGGGCATGCCGACTGTGGGTCGTGGTGCTAGTTTTTATGAAGTATTTATATAAATTTACACTGTACCTTCTTTTTTTCGTGCGGAAATCCCCTCGAATACCTCCCCTGCCGGAGCCGGAAGGGGAGGTTATGTCGGACTCGAACCGACTTTTTAGTCGGTTCGAGTCCGACTGTGGGCACGCCGACTGTGGGTCGTGGTGCTAGGCCTGAGGTGAGGTTGTCATCGAAATATCCCTCGCACCCCGGCTGACCCAAGGCCAGTAATTCTCCTGGGTCTGCTGGGGTGCGAGAGATATGCTTTCGGCAATCTCACCTCCGGCAACCAAGGACCCAAGACGGCGTGCGGTTTAGTCGGTTTGAGTCCGACATAACCGCCTCCACCGGCTTCGTGGGGGTGGTATCCACGAGGATTTTGCGCACGATAAAAAAAGGCCAATAATTAAACTAACCTACCTAAATATTAAAATTATTCTATCCTAAACTAAAACTAAATTTATATTTATTTACACACACACTAATTATATACAATGTACGAATATTGTAGGTACTAGGTACCCCTGTACTGATATAGATAAAATATGAATTATAGAAAATCGTAAGTAGCATTTTCAGTTGTAATACTGATATTCTTATACTATGGCGCTATGAGCGTAATATTTAGGTATGATAATTTTTTAAATTACCAATCGGAGTTAGAAATTTAGTTTATGGCTTTGCACGACTTCTTTAGCTTGCGTTGTTTATTGCCCATATTGAATGACTTGCAACAATTTATTATAAATACGTAAAACCGATTGATTGGTGCACGAAACTGTCGCGCAAAAACTGACACAGGTCCTACTTCGGTAAGCGCCAGCGCGCGACTGGCGCAACTTTTCGGGCCTCAGCGGCGCGAGCACTCGCGAATTTAGTAGGTATTTAAATATAACTTTAAAAATTATTTCATAATATAGTCAAAATCTGCGAAAATGTCTAGACATATGTAGTGGCTTTAGTTTAGTACAAAAATTTTATAGAAAGCATAAGTAATTTAGTCATAATATTCAAAAAAAAATAACGAAAAGGGGTAACTTTGGGATTTTTTTCTATCGAGTGAAGTTCATCAGATTTGGTAACTGAATGCGAATTTGACTAGACTGGATCCTTAACTAATATATATCTTTTTTTCGAAATTTAAAACGCTTTTTCCTATGATTCAAATGCTTTTAAAAAACTCAAAATGCGGCCTACCTGGCCTTAATGATTATTTCCATAATAATTTATAGTTTGTTTTCTTTGGTTGATTGTGGTTTGGATTCTTAAGGTATGAGAATCCGGTCTTAGTTGCCGTCACTCGGATTCTGCCCACTTAACCACCTGTAGCGCCTGCACTATATTTCTATAATACAAACATTTCAATATGAGAGTAAAGTAATGCCAACGAGACTAGAGAAAAAAGGTAAACAAAGCGACCATTACTGGGTTACGTTGCGATAACTAGCGATTATTTTCTCTGTCCTTGTCGCACATGTCACACGTACGTGTGACAATGGCCGAGCGACAGCTGTAGTTACGTGTTTCGTAGTACAGGAAAGCTGTCAGCACAACGGTTCGAAACTGTCAGATCCGTCATCTCATGAGCAATTTCATTCCTGTCTGGAATGCACTTGAAGTTTGTTTTGTTTGTGTAACAAACAACAAACAAACTTGAAGTGATAAATGTTTGGAACCGCTGAAACTTTGTTTACCTTTTTTCTCTCGCTTCGTTGGCCTTACTTTAGATAAAGTGTATTATTGTATTGTAACTGGCTGTCTCTCTGTATGTCTATTGTCACTGGACGCGCCGGCACAGCTATCAACTAAATAAGTCCTTCTCACTGAAAAGCAGCGCAGCGAAGCTCGACTAATGAGTGTAATTAAAATACTTTATATATAAACATAATTTGTTTAATAAGTACAGTTATTAATTTAAATTAATAAACATAATAATAAGTATTATTATTAAAAATTACTATTCGAGAAAGAGGTACGTACCGTGGCGAATTACAGTTGTTTCATTAAATATTGTACGCTGCGTCTGTTTAATATTTATTTAATAAATAAGCTTAGTAATAAATAAATACTAGGTATTATTTTTTTAAATTAATGCGTTATCATCGTTCCTTGCTAAGTGTGCACAATTTAAAATTATTTCGTTGCTATAAACTCAAAAATTAAGTTCAAACGAGTTACCTTGTGAAGTCAGTTGTAAACGGCGCACAACCCGGTTTTTGTTTTAAGAAACGTCTACAATAGGGGGTTCTTCAAGAAGGGCATTAGAAGACCCTGTAGGTCGGCAGCACGAAGCCATCCATAGGCCACGGCAACCACTTTCCATCAAGTGGGGCATATGCTTAGCTGCCACTTAATTTTTTTTTTAGTTTTCGTTCAACACGCAATTCGTCCAAGATTGTCCAAAACGCAAATCATCCAAATGGCATTCCGTCATGTTTCCTTCCTACAGTCCGAACCGGACGTCGGAGGTCGCAGAACGATCTACGGCCTCCATGAGCGCTGGCCTGGGGATGGGCCTCCCCGTACCCGGGGCTAGATGGTCCTAGGTCTGCCGGGGTGCGAGAGATATGCTTTCGGAAATCTCTCCTCCGGCAACCAAAGACCCAAGACGGCGTGCGTTTTAGTCGGTTCGAGTCCGACATAACCACCTCCACCGGCTCCGTGGGGGTGGTATCCGTGGGGATTTTTCGAAGGATAAAAAAAAACATACGTAGCCTAGCGTTTGCCGGAAGACGTGGCCACACCTATGAATGCGATGCGACGCTCTTACATTGAACAGCAAAGTATCAGCAGATTAACATCATATCATATTGATATACTGTCCATCAATGATTTAAAATGTGATAGATATGTTATCTCAACTGTTACTATCGCGATATCGAAAATGTACTTGTGTATGGGTTGTATGATAATCGGATTTAGCTACTTGCACTCACTCTTGATCATAATCTTCGTGTTAGTCTCGGTTGCATCCGAGGCTCTCATTTCGGAGTGTGGGGTCTTTCCGACTTTTGCTCCTCCTGGTTGCATTGTCTTTGGGCAACCATGGTAGTGAGATAATTGATACGCATGTTTGACGCTAAGCCATGCACTTCTTGAGTCTATCTTACCGGGCCCCGGAGGAAGTGGTTTTCTTCGTCGAGCCGACGGCAATTTCTTAAAACATTTGAGAGGTCCAGCTCAAAATTCTGCGAAACTGACAGCCTCCGCATTATTCATATTCATATTCATTTATTTCTCGAACAATGTTACATTGTATTGAAAATCTTAAAAGCTACAACAATACAAAAATCATCCAAACAATATGTAAATATACAAAGAGATTGACAGAGATTATAATAAAATAAATTATGTATCAAAGTCGCATGTCCAAAGAAAAATTCAAAAAGATGTCAAAATTACAATTAATTTAAATACTGAAGACTGCAAAAATCTGAAGACAAAAAACAAAATAAGAAAGAAAAATGTCCTTGCACGCATCTCAATTAGTACCTATGTCATTTTACAAAATCGTCAACCGCATAGTAACACTTCTCAATAAGAAAAGCCTTTAATAGGGTTTCAAACTCCTTCGTATAACTCATTAGCTTTGTTGAGGTTCATCTACATTGTGGCTATTGGAGGTGGTATGCTCAGACATTTTGCTACCCAGCCCGACGAACGCAGGAAAACGTGGTTGTACCAGTGAAGGTACTCACATTTTGTCTGGGATGTAAGGGACATCATGACAACCCGCAGATGCGGGAGTTTCTGCCGCGATCCTTCCTTACGCATTTCTTCACAATTCCACCACAGCACTGATTAGTGTATTTCCTGTTGCTATTAGTGTATAAGATTTTTTGCAATTAGGGAAGTGCATTAACCTCGCTTCACGTGATCAGCGACCTCTTTATGCTGGCAAATAAAATAAGCGACCTCAATATTGTAATGTCTGGAAAAGGCGCTAAGTTCTAAGTACTGAAATATAATTATTGTAAGATCTATGTACACTTAGTAGGCAATAAATGATTTGATTTGATTTGATTTGCTTGTTCAGTAACTCCTGGACTGGAGATATGATCGCCATTCGCCATGTTTTCACCGCGACTATTATAGCAGACTATTACTAGGGCCATTTCGAAACAGAAAATGGCGCTGGGTCGGCCGCGATGCGAGAGATATGTAAATGACTAGCTCGATTTAGGTAATACATGGGCCAAACTACCTTACCATCTACCGGGCTGTTACCGCAATAATTATGTAGGGTCGGCGGGCTTTCAGGACCGGGACCGTGATCCCAGATTTCTTCTTTAAAATTAATTATTATCTTTTGAAGAGTATTTCGGGTCCGCAAGAAAAAAATAACAAAGTTATGTCTCTCTTAAGTTTGTTTACGTCTAATAAAAAACTAAAACCCGACTACGAAAAAATCACGCTTTAAAAAGTAACAAACAAGAAAATATCAAGGATAGCCGTGGTCGTATGCCACTTTTACGTAGAACGTTTTGTTTTGTTAGAGTAAGTGGCATACGACCACGGCTATCCTTGATATTTTCTTGTTTGTTACTTTTTAAAGCGTGATTTTTTCGTAGTCGGGTTTTAGTTTTAAACTTTATTTTTTATTTATATTATTTTGGGGCAAGATAAACCTAATAATTTATACATATTTGCAATGTGCTTATTAAACCCTTTCATTTGATACCAAACACGGCATATTTATCTCAAATTTATTTTTTAACACAGCACCTTATGAGCGCTAGAGGGCGCCACACAAGATTGAGTGACACGTCATATAGCCTATAACCATCGAACGGTCAAGCCGCTTATAACGATACCTCATTTATCCATTTCTAATAAGTAGTTGAGGAGCTATGAGGGAACAAATGAACATACATACATACATACATACATACATAGCCTGCCAAAATCATAACCCTCCTTTTGGCTTCGCCGTAGTCGGGTAAAAAGAAATTGAAGTTTTTAGTGACTCCATTAGAATGGAGTTTGAAGGGGATAATTGGGGCAACCAAATATGGCATTGTGAAGTGTCAATGTCATATCAATCAATATGGCAATTGGCAATATTCGTAACAATTTAAAAATTCAAATATTACTAAAATGTCAATAAATGAGGCGGTAAATAATGGCTACACCTAGGCGTTCCGCGGCGGTGGCGCAAAGTGCGCCTCCCCGTACCCGGGGCTAGTTGGGGACACCGAGGTCCCCAAACCCGAAGGGGACCACCTCGAAAGAGATAGTCCCCTTCGGGGAGTGCAAGAGATATGCTTTCGGCAATCTCACCTCCGGCAACCAAGGACCCAAGACGGCGTGCGTTTTAGTCGGTTCGAGTCCGACATAACCGCCTCCACCGGCTCCGGGGGGGTATCCATGGGGATTTTGCGCACGATAAAAAAAACACCTAGGCGTCGTTGAAATTCAAGATCAAGAAGAGAACTCCAGGAAGGCGTGCGGTTCTTTAACATTTGCATATAGAAGAAGTACTTAAGCATAGTTTCCGTATAGCTGTTATAAACAAAACTAACAATCTGAGAGTTGCTTACGTCTCTTAACCTTTGGCTCGACGTGTGACGTCACTTTATTCAAAGTTTACATTATTTTTAGGCTGGTTACACACTAACGACTTATTTTTGTTGAATGTTTTTTTTTATAAAGGACACTTCATTTCGACTTCACCTCGCCTGATGTTAAGCTAAAGCAAAGTCTCGGAAGGAGGGTCACCATCGTAATCATGTACCATGTTAACAGTGGTGGCACTCAGCTTGACGGCCTCATCAGATGCCTTTTCACGCCCCTCTCAAAGGACCCGGGGCTGTAGGAAGAAGGAAACACGTGAGCTGGCAGGGAGTTCCAGGTCTTAGTGGTGCGGCATAGGAATGAGTCACTAAAACGCTTGGTTCTAGCTGGTATACTCTGCACCGTATACGGATGGCATCTTAGCCCTGCACGTGTGTCTTTGCCCTGGTAGCTTTGCAGATAATCTGTAGGATGATAATGATGATGATGATCAGAATAAATCTGTCGCCCTTGAAAATAATGCAAAATTTACGATTTGCATGCCATAAGTAATGTGATATTGAAGGCAGTGTCAGCAATGTCATTGACACAGATTTAGTTATGGTTCTCACACATAACTGTTAAAAGATATCTGATTTATGTGTGTGACAAATGTATTCTGACTCCTATTCTGCTGAAAGTCGCAGATTGTACTGATTATAACTTAAATCACTTTAAATTAGTAGCTTTGTGACAATGTTGTACTGATACTTACAACGCGTTATTAGTTATTTTTGGTGACGATGGCGGAGATACGCCTATCAGCCAACCATAGTTTATATACTAGCTTTTACCCGCGGCTGCGCCCGCGTGGATGTCGGTTATCGTGACCAAACATATCCTATATCCTTTCTCAAGGTCTAATCTACCCTTATACCAAATTTCATCAAAATCGGTTTAGTGGTTTAGGCGTGTAAGCGTAACATACAGACAGACGGACAGAGTTACTTTCGCATTTATAATATCAGTATGGATTAACTAATCAGTAATCAAATCATCTAATCATGCACGGGCTCAATAGCCTCGCGTTTGATCACTACTACATTAAGACCTGGAACTCCCTGCTAGCTCACGTGTTTCCTTCTTCCTACAGTCCCGGGTCCATTAAGCCGGGCGTGAAAAAGCATCTAATGAGGCCGTCAAGCTGAGTGCCACCATTGTTAACATGGTACATGTTTATGACGATGACCCTCTTTCCGAGACTGCCTTTAGCTTATCATCAGGCGAGGTGAAGTCAAATTAATATGTCCTTTTATAAAAAAAAACTTTTATTGCGTTTTTTGGTTGACCAGTTAGTGCACGTGAGCGAACTTATTCACATGTGTGCACTATGTTTACGTGCGTTGATCTAAAGTAAAGCCAACGAGACGAGAGAAAAAAGGTAAACAAAGCTACCATTACTGAGTTACGTTGCGATAACTAGCGATTATTTTCTCTTTCCTTGTCGCACATGTCACACTTACGCGACATTGGCCAAGCGACAGCTGTAGTTGCGTGTTTCGTAGTACAGGAAAGCTGTCAGCACAGCGGTTCTAAACTGTCGGATCTGCCATCTTATGAGCAATTTCATTCCTGTCTGGAATGCGCTTGAAGTGATACGTAATAATTTTCACATAAATATGTTTGAAACCGCTGAAATTTCGTTTACCTTTTTTCTCTCGCTTCGTTGGCTTTAATTTATAAATCAAGCTATAAGAAGTCGTGCTCGTGTAGCTGGCCTTAAACTAAAACATTGACCATTAGCACACAACACTGGTGTAGGCATCATCTACGTGTAATGGCCGATCGCTGTTTGAACAAATAATTGTCAAGCAAGATGTCCGCTCAGCAACTGCGCGGCTAAAGACTATTGCAAAACAACTTACTTATATTTGATGTTAATCTGTACCTATATAATCGTGGTGATTTTGCTAGAATAAGTTGCTTTTTATTTGCATTTAGATTAGAATTTGAACTCACGATTATACTAAAACTAGCTTTTGCTCGCGGCTTCGCCCGCGTGGATGTCGTTTATCGCGACAAAACATTTCTCAAAAGACGTAGGTGTACGAAATTCATGCTTCTAACTTTGAAAATGACGAACTTTCCATATGAAAGTCTCCTATTTTACCCCCTTAGTAGTAAAATTTTGAAAAACGCTGATACACGTGCTCATTTATTTATTTCAAAAATCCTTTCTTAGCGGATGCCTACGTCATAACATCTGCCTGCATGCCAAATTTCAGCAAGATCCGTCCAGTGGTTTGGGATGTGCGTTGATAGATCACTATGTCAGTCAGTCACCTTTGAGTTATATACATATAATAATTAGACGTGCGAGTCAAGTTTATCTAAGTATTTTTATTGAAGCTGAATACCACGGAAAATTATATTTTTTCCCTGGCCCAACTTGGTAGACCACGGAAACTTACTTCTTCCCCTGGTTCACCTGGTGTTTTTCACTTGTGATCCACCTGGGTGTATCTACTCTACGCGAATAAATCGTGGGTAAAATCTATACATATAATATTACTTGTCCCGATTGACTGACTGACTAATTCATCAACGCAGAACCTTTTTTTTTTTTTTTTTTTTTTCGTGCGGAAATCCCCACGGATACCCCCCCTGCCGGAGCCGGAAGGGGAGGTTATGTCGGAATCGAACCGACTAAAACCGCACGCCGACTGTGGGTCTTGGTGCTAGGCCGGAGGTGAGGTTGTCAAAGACATATCCCTCGCACCCCGGCTGACCCAGGGCCATCCCTTATGGTCTGGCCTTCCTCAGGAGGGGGGACAACGGTGTCCCCAACTCGCCCCCGGAATGGGGAGGCGCACTATTCAGCGCGCCGCCGCCGTGGCCTGCTTCTGCTGGGGTGACAGGCGGCTCCACCCGTCACCCCCAGGCCCGCGCTCATGGGGGACGGAGGTCAGTCAGTGCCCTCCGACGCCCGAGTTGCCTGCGCGCGCGGGCGGCGCGATCCGCGAGTCTTTCTCGCTCGCGCCGCCTCTCCCGCTCCGCCGTCTCCTTCACGACCATTACCTGCTCGCTGAAGGAGACGCCGGCCGCCCACGCGTCCGCGCAGCGGACCATTGCTGTGAGCAGGGTGGCGAGGGTGAGAACTCTCACTCCCAGGGCCGCCACTAGCTCCCGCCTCGGTTCGGCCCATGCCGGGCACTCGGTGAGCGTGTGCAGCCCCGTGTCCTCGCTCGCGTCGCAGTGATGGCACTCGGACGTTGGCTCCTTTTCGATCCGACACAGATATCTCCCGAAGCACCCGTGCCCGGTGATAATCTGCGTCAGTCGATACGAGAGGCTGCCATGTGGCCTCTCGAGCCATTCCCCCATGATGGGCCTTACCGCCTCTATGACGGCATGCCCTGCGCGTCGTTGCTCAAGTCGTCGCTCCCACTCCGCCACCATGATCCCGTGGAGCCGGGACCTCTCGGCCCGAATGTCTTCGGGCTCGGGATCGTATCCCCGCTCCCGCGCCTCCTTACGGAACCGATACAGTGCCGCAAGGGATCTCGCTTCCAGGATCCACGGTGGCGATCCGGCTAGGAGACTCGCCGCTTCAAAGGATATCGTGCGGTACCCCCTAATGGCCCTGCAGGCCATCGTCTGCTGCGGCGCATGCAGCAGTTGCACGAACCTGGCCTGCAAGGCGTCCGCCCACACGGGGCACCCGTACAGGGCCATGGACCGCACGACACCCGCGTAGAGTCTCCTGCAGGAGTCCTCTGGGCCCCTCAAGTTGGGCAGCAGCCGCATCAGCGCGTTAGCTGACACCAACAGTTTGGGGCGCAGACTTCGGAAGTGCTCTCCGAAGTCCCACCGACCGTCGAGTACGAGCCCCAGGTATTTCAACCGGGGCTTGATGGCGATGGGAGTACCTCCTACTGTCAAGCTGGATCCCGGGGGTGGCCCGCGCCGAGGACCATGAAAGAACAAGGCCTCGGATTTGTGCAGAGCCACCTCGAGACCCAGCCGCCGGATCCGATCCACGACTTGAGCAACAGCGGTCGTGGCCCTCTGGGTCGCCTCGCGGTGCGTAGCGCCACTCACCGTCACTAGCGTGTCGTCCGCGTAGCACGTGACGGTGGCCCCGAACGCGAGCTCACCGCGAAGCACCCAGTCGTATCCGATGTTCCACAGGAGCGGCCCCAGGACCGATCCCTGTGGGACACCGCACGACATCTCACGCCTACCGACGCCGGTCGCACTTGGGTAGATGACGGCCCTCTCCGTCAGGTATGCCCCGACTATGCGGCGGAGGTAGAGAGGCACATCGTGGTACACGAGCGCCTCCCTGATGCAACTCCAGGGCAAGGTGTTGAACGCGTTGGAGATGTCCAAGGACACCGCCAACATCACCTCGCCCCGGGCAACCGCATCCTCCGCCAGAGTCCTCACGCGCATGATGGCATCCACAGTGGAACGCCACCGGCGGAAGCCGTACTGCGTGTCCGCTAGGTCCGGCCCCACTCTAGAGAGGTGCTCGACGAGGCGCTTGGCAATCACTCTTTCGAAGAGCTTGCCCACCTCGTCGAGCAACACTATGGGCCGGTACCCGGACGGCTCGTCCGCCGGGCGTCCGTCCTTGCGGATGAGGACCAGTTTCCCCGTCTTCCACATCTTCGGAAACTGGCCCCGCTCCAAGCATGCGCTGAGGAACCCTCGCAGTCGGGGTTCGAGACCGTCTTCTCCTAGAGCTAGGACCCACGCACGGCCTGGAATGCCGTCGGGTCCCGGGGCGGTGTTCTTCTTGGCTCTAAGCCGTCGCACCGCCAGCTCTAGTTCTACCCAAGTGACCTCGGGCACGTCGTCGTCAATAACCACGCCGGGCGCATCAGGCGACCGAGGTGGCGGAGTCATCTGCGGCGGAACGTGTTCCGCCCGCGCCGGGAACAGGGATTCCACCACTCCTCCAAGCAGAGCCGGCTCGAGAACCTGGGTCAGGGGAGGGGCCCGGGGGCGCAGCTTTCCTCTTACCAAGCGGCAAGGCCGCCCCCATGGGTCCCGCTCCAGTGTCTCCAGCAGCTCCCTATAGGAAGCTGCCTTGGAACGCTTGATTTCTGCTCGGAGGGCATTCCTGGCTTCCCTGTATCCCTCTTGCAACTCCGCCACTAGGGGATCTGTGTCTGCGGGGCGGCTACGCCTCCTTCGGAGCCTGGCCCACCGGCGGTGCGCGATCACGCAGGCTTGACGCAGCCTCGCGATCTCCGCAGTCCACCAGTAGACCCGGCGCCTCGGACTATAGGCTGGAGCCCTAGACATACCCGCATCGCAAACAACAGTCATGGCCTCCCGGAACCACGCCGCCTCGTCATCAATGTCGTCAGGCCTGTCCGGCACCATGGCCCAGGCCTGCACGGAGGCGGCTTCCAGGAGAGCATCCCTATTCAGTCCCCTAAGCACCCAGCGCGGCTCGCGTGGGGCCGGTGTGGCCGGCGCATCACTCTCGGGAGGGGAGACATCAAACCGAACGTATCGGTGATCCGCAAGTGTCTCCACCTCCACGACGACACGCCAGTCCCGCACACGTTGCGACAGCGAAGCGCTCGCGAACGAGAGATCTACGATCGAACTCGCTTCGCGCTCCGCCGCCCAGAACGTGGCTTCGGCCCCGCGATTCTGGAGAACCAGACCGAGAGTAGCGGCCCAGCTCTCCAGAGCCCTGCCTCGCGGGTTCGTGTGCCGGGACCCCCAAGCCTCAGACCAGGCATTGAAGTCCCCAAGCACAAGAACCGGGCGAGGGTGACAGGCATTGACGACGTCGGTCAGCCGCTCCAGCGACCGCCGATACTGCCCTATGCGTCGGTGTGATGCCGGCGTGAAATAGACGGCCACGACCGCAATCTCCCCCACACGCGCCGCTACGATGCCATGCTCCCTTGCGATCACCACAAAGGGAGGGGCACCCGCAGCGGCGTTACGCACCAGTGCCGCCGATCCATCCAGGTCGACCACCCAGGCAGGCCCGGGGGGGCGGTGGGTGTATGGATCGGCGACAGCGGCGACGTGTATGGACCACTGTGCCATGCTCTGGAGCAGAAGTGCCTGAGCATCGACACCGTGGCCCACGTTCGCCTGCAGGATGCGGAGCTGGGGATCCATTATGGAACCATCTCCGCATCCCGCTGCGAACAGTTGGCGGAACGCCCGCCTCGCGGCTTCGGCTCCCCTCCGGTGCAGGCCTTGCTGCCAACCCTATGGTCGGCCGGTTTGCCCCCCGCTGCACACCTGAAACAGTGCAGCGGAGCCTCACAACCACCGGCCCTGTGACCGGGTTGGCCACAGCGGAAGCAGCGGTCACCGACCGTCACCTCCGCCGTGCACTGCACCCCCACGTGCCCGACCGACAGGCACCTGAAGCACCTAGCCGGCCGAGCTTGCAGGAGCTGGACCCGCACCCCAATAACGCCGTCCACCGCGAGGACCCGCCGATCGGCAGCCTTTTGGGCTGCTGCGATGGGGCAGCCGACAACTACCGCCCCCTGTCCGCGACGGCCGTAGCGGATCGCTCCGACCTTTACCGCTTCCAGGGGGCAGCCCCCGGCCTCCGCCACGGTGGCCCGAATTTCTTCGGCCGTGATGGAGTCGTCCAGGTCCGAAATGCGCAGTTCATGCAGAACCTAAACCGCTGGACCTACAAACTTAAAATTTTGACAGTAGATGCATGTTATGATGTAAGCATCCACTAAGAAAGGTTTTTTGGAAATTGTGCTACTAAAGGGGTAAAATAAGTGATGAAAGTTTGTATGAAAGTCCGTTATTTTCAGAGCTAGATGCACTAAATTTCATAAACCTGTGTCTTTTAAGAAATAAATGAACACGTGTATCAGCGTTTTTCAAAATTTAACTACTAAGAGGGTAAAATAGGTGATAAACGTTTGTATGGAAAGTTCGTCATTTAGGTCACTATCAAATATGGAATAAGAAATTTTCCCGGGCGAAGTCGGCTAGCTAGTACATACAATATATTACTATTTTCTTTCTATAATTATCGATTTAAATTCTTACCTAAACGACATCTGTTTTTCTTCTAAACAATTTCACCTTACGACCTCTGGTGATAGATTATTGTATTCACAACGGTGTACGCGCATTGTATTATTATTATATTTCCAATGAATTATTGATTTCTATTATTGTCGTGATTTTCTATTTAGCAATATTTCGCTATAGAATATACCTATTGAAATCTATTTCTCTTTACTATTGTGTAGGTATTATTTTCATGACCTACTTCAGGCTGTAAATAAATCACCCTATACTTAGGATAGGAAGCTAGATACGTGCATAAGGGATCATCCATAGAATATTTGACACGAATTTCTATCATTTTTGGCGCCCAACTACCATATTTGTGCCATTTTTGACCGGATTTAGAAATGATTAAATTATGACAGCTGTTCCAAAAAGAGTTTCATTTCTTAAATTATTCAAAATATACAACTAATTATAATTTATTTAATTATGTACAGTTTAATATCTAGTTAAATATTTAATCAAATTAATATTAGGCTTAGAATCGCAGGTTTATAAGTGCCTGGTTAAAGGTAATAAGCTCGCCACCTATTACATTGGGACCTAAACATAAACTGGCGAAATGTGGGTGCCAGCACCTCTGCCTATCCCTTCGTGGAATACAGGCCTGAGTTTATGTTATGTTATGAATTTCTTTCATACGATGACCGAACTAGGTATGTTTGTTTCCACGAAAACACACACAAAAATATTCCTGCAATAGCTCAGATGCTATGAGACGGAATAGATAGATTCACCACGTAAAATAATAACATTTTAAAGAAAAAAATATGTACTGTTATTTTTAAATATAACTAGGCGCAAAAACTTAACGGAGTTTTTGGCCAGTGAACATATTTGCATTATTCACAAGTCAACCTACATTTTTTTATTATAGTTTAGTTACACTTTATCGATTCGAACGGACGACCTTGACCGTCCGAGCAGAACGCAGTTTCGCTAAGGTTATCGCTATCCAGAACACTCCCCGCGGTCTGCGATCTCCGAGCCATGTGTCCAATGCAAAATTCAACTCTATCTTCTTAAGAGTATGGTTCGATTTTGTACTAATGTTTTAATTATTGTTTTTATATGTCAATCCGAAATTAGTGGCTTTGACGTTTTGGGACCATTTTATTGGTTTTTTTAAGATATAGTAGGTAGTTCTGTATTCGACCACTTTTTGTAAAAGCTATTTCTGTGTAAGTATATTTCTGGATTTAAGAACGTCTATAATTGAGTAAGAATTAGACCACTTCTCGAAATCTTTAATTGGATAGGTAAGATCTGCAAGAAGTACCTACAAAAAATTAACGAAATCAATTCTCGATATATCCCCTACCAGTAGGTACCACTTCAACAACATCGGGAGTCCTACACCGTAGGGTAACAACCGCCCTGAAGGGGGCCACCTTGAAAGAGATGGTCCTGGGTCTGCGGAGTTGCGAGAGATATGCTTTCGGCAATCTCACCTTCGCCAACCAAAGACCTAAGACGGCGTGCGTTTTAGTCGGTTCGAATCCGACATAACCACCTCCACCGGCTCCGTGGGGGTGGTATCCGTGGGCATTTTTAGCACGATAAAAAAGAGGGTACCAACCGAAGAATTCTGGCTGACCATGCTCGCTTATTGTGCAAAGTGCCAGACGTTATCAGGTTCTGACGTAGGGTTTCTCTCGAGGTTGATAAGTCAGTGTCAGTCACTCCCATTAAACCCACTTAAGCCAAACGTTGAGAAGATTATCGAAAGTATCACGGTCATAATGATGCAACTCTATAGCTAAACGAGTCAAGTTCACGGTCGTGACGTCACTGTGACGGATGACGCGGCATCTTAAATGGTTTGCTTGTGTTAGATATAAGGTTATTGTACCCCTTATACGAGTTAGGTCCCCAGTTGCTAGCTAACGGTTCGAATATTGAACACAATGTGAATACCTTTTGACTGTTCAATCAAAAGCCAGAAAAGGCCAATTCTCCTAATAAAAAGATGTTCAATTTTAAGTCTTTTTTTATCTAGGACAAGTCAATTTGACTTCACCTCGCCTGATGTTAAGCTAAAGGCAAAGTCTTGACCTTTTTTTCTTTTTTTCTTTTTTTTTCTCACAACATTCTACACAACGCCATCTAGACCCATGGTAAGCTTTTATAGCTTGTGTTATGGAATCCAGAATGCGGATAAACATACTTATATACTTTTTTTTGTAAATACATACATATTATTCATAGAAACACCCAGACCAATGCAAAATAGCCATATGATCTACTCTCAACCTCCCAAATGTCAAATCTAAAGCGATGACGTTTTCAACGAAAAGAAGGCCAATTCTCGTAATACAATTTTATTAATTAATTTTGCCTCAAATTAATGTTAAAGACAGTTATTGCTGTTTTTGAAAATTGTATTTACGACAATAACGGTTTTAGGGTTCCGCTCCCAAAGGTTAAAAATGGAACCCTATTACTTCGCTGTCCATCTTTCTGTCTGTTTCTCTGTCTGTCACCAGGCTGTATATCATAATCCGTGATAGTTAGAAAGCTGGATTTTTTGACTTTGATTTTGACAAATGACATTGAATTTTGACCCTTTTTTTATAGCATAATCTTCAGCAATAAAAATAAACAAATACCTAGGTAGTTATAATTTTTGATACAATAATTCTTTATAAGGGAGCAGCCATAAATCACGCCTGATTCCGTTTTATTTTCGATATACTATTTAGAGCCACCTTTAGAGTTTAGAGTACCGGTGAAATTGAAGGCTTGGAGCCCTAGGGGGTTACCGAACGTAAAAACCCGACATGCATGCCTCTGAAGTTGTCGTATGCAGTTGTCACCTTCGTAATCTAATCATGCCTTAATTCACTTATTTTGATAAAATAATATGATAATGTAAATTGTATCTATTTATTATTCTGTTGATTAAGATCCTTGCAATTACACGATTGTATCAATCGTTTGGTTAGATAACAGGGAATCAATGTTTAAAAATGATTGTAACATCATTCATTGCTTTAGTTCCGATATATCGTAAGAATATCGGTAGATGACTCCACTGTCGCCTTAAAGACGGATAAAATAGAAGGGAAATTTGAATCGCATCGGGCGTGTCTCGGTAGCCGAGTTAGTCAAAGCATTCCCCTTGTAAGGGAAAGAACGCGGGCTCGAGTCCAGAGAAGTTTAATTTTTCCCTATGTATTCGATTTGTATAGTTAGCATACTTAATGCTGTAAAATTCATTCAAGTAACAGGGAAACATTTAATCAAACTCAAACTCAAACTCAAGGTATTTATTCAAAATTGTGTAGCACTACTACAGCTTTTTGACGTCAAATTCTGCTTAAAACTAAGTTTACCACCGCTTCCTAGGCACCAGTGGAGAAGAAACGGCGCAACAAACTCCACTGTAGCATTTTATGGACGTCAATTTATAAAAAAGTAAGTTCTTAAGACTAAATATGGACGAATGTACATATGTCTCGTGTCAAGATAATTAAAGTATATAAAAAAACGTATAATAAAATAATTAACCTAAGTTAACACAAATAAAGAATAAAGAAGTTCGCGTTCCTATTTAAACATTTAGGAGGGGCCTGCACCATGCTCAAGCCAGACATTTTTGTCTTTAAGGTAATCATCTGTCCTATAGTATGCTTTCTTACATAAGGTGGTCTTCACAAAGGTTTTAAATTGTGTATTCCAGAACTCATGTAGCTATTTGTGAATCTTTAGCCTAATCTCTTTTCTATCGTGCAAAAATCCTCACGGATCACTGCTGGACATAAGCCTCTCCCGAATTTTTTGAGGCTTTGATCTACTGTTTCCACGCTAACCAAACGGGTTGGTACAGTGTTTTTTTTTTTTTATCGTGCGATAAATCCCCACAGAGCCGGTGGAGGTGGTTATGTAGGACTCGAACCGACTAAAACGCACGCCATCTTGGGTCCTTGGTTGCCGGAGGTGAGATTGCCAAAAGCATATCTCTCGCTGGTACAGAGTGTTACTTCGAGTTTTCCTTCTCCCGCAGTGATATCATATATTATACATACATATAATCACGCCTTTATCCCCGGAGGGTTAGACAGAGGTGAATTAACACCCACATTTCACCAATAATTGTAGTCGGTCCCATGTAATAGGGGGTGAGCCTATTGCCATAATATTCCGGGCACTATTTGACTCGAGGCTGAGTCTGGGCTGTATGTATCTATCTAATGTTAAACAACCCTATCCCTTAGTCGTCTTCTACGACACCGCTTGGGAAGAGATAGGGTGGTCCAAATTCTATTCTGCCGGGAATCAATCGACTGCGTATGTTTCCGTTAGTCGCTTCTTACGACGCCCTTCGGATGAAATGCGGTGGATTTCATCCGAAGGGCGTCTCTGTCACCACACGAATGCGTAGATACCTAAAAATCTTTGAACGAATCAAAGTAATTACGTATCGTTGTATCGGCCGAGCGCACCTCAGCTGTTTTTAATGACTTGACGCAACCACACTAGCCAGTGCCGGCTGAGATGATCACGCGATACCGTTCGACGTCCGTCCGCCAATCAGAGCGCGTCATTTACCAGCCGACCAATTAGACGGCTGCGCTTACGCTACAGACGCGACGTGTTCCAAATTTGAAATCGCGTAGTTTTTTTTTTCTGTTTGTTTTGTTTAAGTTGGAATTTGTTTTGTTATAAACTAAGCAGTTGAGTAGGGTCTTTCAACGTGTAATTTTTGTATGTTACTAATGTCACACAAGCTTAATGGTTAAGGAATCGGCTTCAAAATCCCGGGTCCCGGATTCGAATCCTGGCAATTACTTACACTATCGCCGTGAAACCACTCTCTCTCTCTAATACAAGGAATACAGACTCGGCAAACGCATCTGGCGAGTCGTGTGCTTGTCTACTATCTAAGTGATATAACAGAGCAATTTGCATTGGTTCTCGGTGAAGTAAAATAGGGTTACTCCACCTCTTCCAGGTCTAAGACACCCAGAAAACGAGAAAGGGATAGGGCTGGTTTCTCCGACAGTGATTATACAGCCCATGACAGAGTCCGCTTGATGACAATCCCATAGTACGTGCGGTTTACGTTCGGACCGAAAGTCACAGTTGGCGAAATGTAGACTATTGGGAATCCTGAGGTCACGAACACCCTCAAGCAATATTCTACCGTCTCTACCATGGTGAATGTTCTGACGAGCTCTTCCAATTAGTCCCACCCTCTCCTTTCCTTCACAGGACGACACGTGCAGGGCTAAGATGCCATCCATATACGGTGTAGAGTATACCTGCTAGAACCAAGCGTTTCAGTGACTCATTCCTATGCCGCACCACTAAGACCTGGAACTCCCTGCCAACTCACGTGTTTCCTTCTTCCTACAGTCCCTGGTCCTTTAAGCGGGGCGTGAAAAGGCATCTAATGAGGCCGTCAAGCTGTGTGCTACCATTGTTAACATGGTAAATGTTTACGATGGTGACCCTCTTTCCGAGACTCTTTGCCTTTAGCTTAACATCTGGCGAGGAAAAAAAATACAACCATACCTAACTATAGGCGCGAATATAATGTCTGTGTGTTTATTAAAATTCTTTATGTAGGTACCTGATAATGTTCCCCGCAAGTTTTCCTCAAGATACATTTTATTCCTGCATGAAATCTAATATATAAAATTCTCGTGTCACAGTTTTCGTTGCCATACTCCTCCGAAACGGCTTGACCGATTTTGATGAAATTTTGTGAGCATATTGAGTAGGTCTGAGAATCGGCCAACATCTATTTTTCATCCCTCTAAATGGTGCAGCGGGAACGGGATCTGACGCAACGGGTGCAGGGAAAAATTGGCGGTACGAAGTTCGCCGGGACAGCTAGTAATTACCTATATAGAATATAGTAATACTAGCTGACCCGGCGAACTTCGTATTATAATTTTTTTCCGCCCGCGTGGCGTCAGATCCCGTTGCCGCTGCATCCTCTACTATATTAAGCATGTATCCATACTAATATTATAAATGCGAAAGTAACTCTGTCTGTCTGTATGTTACGCTTTCACGCCTAAACCACTGAACCGATTTTGATGAAATTTGGTATAGGGGTAGATCAGACCTTGAGAAAGGACATAGGCTATGTTTGGTCGCGATAACCGACATCTTGAATCACTCTATCTATTTAAAAAAAACCGCATCATAATCCGTTGCGTTACATAGGGACGGACAGACAGCGATAGCGACTTTATTTTTACCCGACTACGGCGAAGCCAAAAGGAGGGTTATGATTTTGACAGGCTATGTATGTATGTATGTTTGTATGTATGTATGTATGTATGTTCATTTGTTCCCTCATAGCTCCTCAACTACTTATTAGAACTGGACAAATGAGGTATCGTTACAAGCGGCTTGATCGTCCGATGGTTATAGGCTATATGACGTGTCACTCAATGTAGTGTGGTGCCCTCTAGCGCACATAAGGTACTGTCTTAAAAAATAAATTTGAGATAAATATGCCGTGTTTGGTATCAAATGAAAGTGCTTAATGAGCACATTTCAAATATGTATAAATTATTACCTTTACCTTGCTCCAAAAGAATTTAAATAAAAAATAAAGTTAGAAACTAAAACCCGACTACCGAAAAATCAACGCTCTTAAAAGTAACAAACAAGAAAATATCAAGGATAGCCGTGGTCGTATGCCACTTACTCAAGCAAAACAATACATTCTAGGGAAAAGTGGCATACGACCACCGCTTATATTATACTATGTAAGCGTAAGTCCGCGTTTCAACCTGCGTTCAACCTAAACCACTGAACTGATTTTTATGAAATTTGCCATCGGACATGGCCACGATAACTGACATCCACGCGGGAGGAGCCGCGGGCAAAAGCTAGTACGTAATATAATGAACTGTAAAAGTGATAGATGTAGGTAATTACTGTAATAAAAAATAAGAAAACCCGACTGCCACTGAAAAGATCGAAATAAGTATGATAGCAGGCGGTCACGCTCGCGCCGCCTCTCCCGCTCCGCCGTCTCCTTCACGACCATTACCTGCTCGCTGAAGGAGACGCCGGCCGCCCACGCGTCCGCGTAGCGGACCATTGCTGTGAGCAGGGTGGCGAGGGTGAGAAGTCTCACTCCCAGGGCCGCCACTAGCTCCCGCCTCGGACCGGCCCATGCCGGACACTCGGTGAGCGTGTGCAGCCCCGTGTCCTCGCTCGCGTCGCAGTGATGGCACTCGGACGTTGGCTCCTTTTCGGACGGTCATTTACCAATCATAAACCGAAAGAAATTTAATGGTTACCGCCTGCTATCAAACTTATTTCGATCTTTTCAGTGGCAGTCGGGTTTTGTATTTTTTAATTATTTGTTTTATTTTATACTTTTTAGTTGTGATATGTCTTTTTATAATCTCCTTCTAATTTCTTTTATTTTAATACCCTACTCGATAAGTTTCAGTCAAAAGTATTTTTGACAACATACGTTTTGGCGCGAAAACCTCACCATTTTGATTTACTAGAAATTTTAATATACCTGGTGTCACGACGAATCAAATAACACCTCGCATGTCAAAATCCGTTAAGCCTTTCAGGCTGTAGGCCGTGTCAAATAAATGATCATACATACATACATAGTCTAGAAAAACATTACCCTCCTTCCTTCGGCAGTCGGGTAAAAACTACTGCTGATTCTGTTTTTATATTATTGTTGGCTTCTGTTAATAACGCAAATTGGTCGATTCGACCTTCGTCATTATATTTTTTGTATGTTTAACACTTGTGGTCGTCAATAGCTACTAAACAAGAAAAACTAATGACAAATAGAGGAGACAAAAGTACTTACCTACTAAAAAGGCAAAGGATCGGTTGCAATGGTGCGCATTTGGAGAGGCCGAACTTTGCCAAATTAGAAATTCTTAAGTGATATGACCTCTGAATAATCACGAAGTGATAAAGCTAATGCTTTACCACTTCGGCCGCGCACGAAACCACGTTTCAAAGCCAGTTTCTAAAAAATAAGAATGTTTCTTCTTTCGAAACTGGTTACGAAAGAAGAATTATATTTCCTCTTAAATCTAAGGTAAAGGAAAGATTTTGTGCTATATTTATCCAATTTTCCCTTCATATACTTCTTCTAAAAGAAGTCATACGCATTATTTTGACATTTCATTTACATCAAGAATGGTGGACTGTGAATTGTTCGCTTTACTGTGACTTTACTTTCATCAAAAGAGATTTTCTTTAGAGTTTCGAAAGAAGAAAAATTATTCTTTTTAACGAAACGAGTTTCGAAAGAAGAAATATTATTTTTTGTTTTTATGAAACGTGGTTTTGTACTTAGCCGAAGCGAGCTTGACGGCTTCTTTAAATGCCTATACACGCCCCACGTGATATAGAAATAGTGCCGAACTCAAACCGACTAAAACCGCACGCCATGTCGCGTCTCATGATAGAAAGAAAGAAAGAAGAAAGAAAATACATTTTATTATTAATGCAACACAGGGGTCTAAGGTAGCCTGTAAGGCAATTTTCTCGTACCCCGGCTGAAATCTGAAATTTACTCAGGTTAATTGTAATTTCTTAGAAAGCTAGATCATTACAAGTCTTAAGGAATTTCCCGCTCTTTTCTTCACTATCGACCAGTTTGTACCCCATACAACAAGTGCAGTGTCGTCTGCGTAGGTGAAAGTTCTTGTATAAAGGAGTGGCATACAGAGATCATTATCATAAAGCTCGGACAACGTAGGGCCTAAAATACTCCCTTGCGGGACGCCAGTAGTAAGCTCAACCTCATCGCTATATTAGATCTTGTTTTCCCGTGTTTAAGAGCTATTCTTTTATGAACCTTTGTTTGTTTTTTTTTTACAGTTAACACCCATCATCCCTATGTCGTGATCGCAACACACCGACGGACACACACATACAATCATGTCGTCAAAAGCTATATATGAAGCTAGCGGCAAAGACCTCATTAACAGGTAATATGTGATTTTGTTAAAATAGACATAACTAATGTCGCGACGTCCTCATCTTCACATAATTATGGTATAATACCTATTGCTAGAGATATCATATGTATGGGCTCCACCTAAAACTGGGGCCAAAATACCCCTTGATTGCTTTTCTCCTGGGATTAGCTGGTTAGGGTTAGGTTAAACCTACATCTAAAATTAATACTTCCAGATGATTTTGCTAACGAAACTGCCCAAACTCTTTAAAACCCAAACAACTAAAAAAAAAAACTATAAAATCACCCAGTATATCTGTTATTGAAATAATAATAATTTATACTTATTCAAGTCCATTTAAGCCTGGCCGCACACTCTAGGTTTTTCTCGATTCAGGTTTCCGAATCCGATTCGACACGTGTGACGTGTGCGACAAGGACTGAAGACAATAATCTTTTTTTTTTTTTTTTTTTTTTTTTTTTTTATATAGGACACGTCAATTTGACTTCACCTCGCCTGATGTTAAGCTAAAGGCAAAGTCTCGGAAAGAGGGTCACCATCGTAAACATTTACCATGTTAATAGTGGTGGCACTCAGCTTGACGGCCTCATTAGATGCCTTTTCACGCCCCGCTTAAAGGACCCGGGACTGTAGGAAGAAGGAAACACGTGAGCTGGCAGGGAATCAGGATCCCCAATAATGCGGACCGCACGTCGCTGCAACCTGTCGAGAGCATCTGATAAGTACTTTGCGGAGCCGTCCCAGAGATGTGAGCAGTATTCCACGCAGGAACGAATTTGGGTCTTGTATAGAAGACACCGCTGCTCCGGCGTGAAAAAACGTCTCACTCTGTTCAGGACTCCGAGTTTACGCGAGGCTGATTTGATGATACTCTCGATATAGTTTTTGTTATTCAGTTTGCAGCGAACATCCATACCGAGGATAGTGAGGTGATCCTGCAGTGGCAGTGGTGTGCTCTGAAGAGTGGGAAGGGGAAGGAAAGGAGATACCTTAGCTGTAAACGCACATGCCTGGGTCTTCTTGGCATTGAACTCGACCAGGTTCCTAGCGCCCCATTGAGAAATGTGGTCCAGGATCCGGTCCAGCTCTGTGACAAGAAGCTGCCTTTTTTCCGCGATATCAGACTGCTTGGCCGCAGGATGTGCGTGATAACTCCCATGTAAGGTGCTGTCGTCTGCATAGCAGTGAATGTAACGTAACTCAGTAATGGTGGCTTTGTTTACCTTTTCTCTCTCGTCTCATTAGCTTTACTTTAGACATAGTAGTATTTGGATGAAACAACTTAAATGTAGTTGTAACTCTTGGTACTTCATGTTCCAGGCACATAGCAACGGGCACAGCGCTGGTGCCATGTCGGTTCGCGACCTTCGAGCAGAGCACCGTGTGGGAGGACGAGCTCGGCAAGAACCCCTGGCTCACGAAAGAGGTGAGGAGCACCCAGTAATTTAAAAAAATATGTCTAAGATTGAACATTGGGATATGGACGTTTTGCACCTTCTGAAAATTTTCGGAATTGGTCATTATGAAGCTTAATCTATTAAAGTATACTTACTGCCAAATAAGTAAGTATTAAAGTATAAGGATCCACCAACACGGCTCTATTTTTAAGGTCGTTCTTAGATCGGTCATTTTAGGTTGGAGCTTTTTTAATTTTAATTAAGTACCATGAAACTAATTTTATTTCGCAAAAAAATTTGACCCTACCATTTGACCATAAGCATGTTTTTTAAACTTTAAAATGATCTTAAATTTTTCCGAAATTAGATACTTTATTTTTATTTTTAAATATGTACCTAGATGTTTCCTTATATGTATTTATATAAGGTATATAAGGTATTTTAAAATGAAAAAAAGGAATAATAATTGACTCTATTTTTTATATTTTTATATACCTATGTTTTTTTTTAAAATTATTATTTATATAAAAACTAGCTGTCCCGGCGAACTTCGTACCGCCAATTTTTTCCTGCCCCACGATCGGCGTCAGATCCCGTTCCCGCTGCACCATTTAGGGGTATGAAAAATAGATGTTGGCCGATTCTCAGACCTACCCAATATTCACACAAAATTTCATCAAAATCGGTCTATCCGTTTCTGAGGAGTATGGCAACGAAAACTGTGACACGAGGATTTTATATATTAGAAGATGTAAATTATAAGATTTAAAAATGAATAAAGAGAAATAATAATAATAAGAGGCTCGGGTTGGTTGGTTGGGTTAAGGGCAAGATGCAGAAGGCAGTGCTCCCATACAGCGCGTATCGTGAGGAAGTTCCTTTCTCTGGAGCCCTAACCACCGGTAGCTTGGTCCCTGTATCCGATAATAAATAACATAACATAAAGTCACGCCTGTATTCCCCGAAGGGGTAGGCAGAGGTGCTAGCACCCACATTTCGCCAGTTTATGTTTAGGTCCCAATGTAATGTAGGTAGGTGGCGAGCCTATTGCCATTAACCGGGCACTTATAAACCTGCGATAAATACACACATAACTTCGAAAAGCATCGAAAAGTCATTGGTGTGTGCCAATGGTAAACCTGGGATCGAACCCGAGACCTCGTCTCAGCAGTCCATTACCCATACCACTAGGCCGATAATAAATAATAATTAAAAATGTAATAGATAATAGTATCTAATTTAAATAAAGAGAAATAATAATAAACGCACTTGGTGTGTTAGACTTCCTTCCTCGATATTAATGAAAGCACAGAAGCTGTAACAACATTTGATAACAGTTCCGATAACGATATGAAACGCCCTAATAACACAATAACAATATCTATTCTCTGAAACTGATTTAGATAGGTGTAATAAAAACATTAATATGTTTATATGTTGCCGAGGCGGCGCAAAACTCGCCTCCGCATAAACAAAGTTATTTTTTTCATTCGCTCTCCAACATGCCATTTTAGTGTTTAACAGCATAGCAGTCAAGTATAAAATTAAATGACATTTTTGCACAAATTAAATGTCATGAGCATCACAGTGGTTTTACCACGACAAAAATTAGAAGAATCGGGACCCTGACCTGACCTTCAGAATGGAAATTTGCGTGGCCAAAATAGGTACAGCTTCCTACATTAGTCTACAATAAATTTTACTGGTAGATACTTAAAATAATTTCAAAAGACTACAAACCACCCTTCAACAAATGTGAATGGTGAAAGTTCTAATGAGCTCTTCCAATTAGTCCCACCCGCTCGTTTCCTTCACAGGACGACACGTGCAGGGCTAAGATGCCATCCGTATACGGTGCAGAGTATACCAGCTAGAACCAAGCGTTTCAGTGACTCATTCCTATGCCGCACCACTAAGACCTGGAACTCCCTGCCAGCTTACGTGTTTCCTTCTTCCTACAGTCCCGGGTCCTTTAAGTGGGGCGTGAAAAGGCATCTGATGAGGCCATCAAGCTGAGTGGCACCACTGTTAACATGGTACATGTTTACGATGGTGACCCTCTTTCCGAGACTTTGCCTTTAGCTTTACATCAGGCGAGGTGAAGTCAAATTGACGTGTCCTTTATAAAAAAAAAACTTAAGCTTTTTCTTTTCCACAGCAACTGGTGGTAAAACCCGATCAGCTGATCAAACGGCGCGGTAAACTCGGTTTAGTGGGCGTCAACAAATCGGCCGTGGACGTGCGGCGATGGCTCAGCGAGCACATGAGCAAGGAGCAGATCGTGGGCTCGGCCGTGGGCAAGCTGAGGCACTTCATTGTGGAGCCGTTCATCAGGCATGAACCGGTGAGTTGGGGATAGCGCCATCTATGTAATGTTTGTGGTAGTAATACTACTAATCAGAAAATAATATTAACATTCAGCATGGGACTAGAAGAACCATCGGTTTGTCATAAATATTATTATAAAAAACTTGTAGCGACTTTTTGTAAAAAAATATATTAAAAAGATCAAAACGAACTAACTAGCAGGTAGTTCGATTTCGACTTTTAGTCTTTATAATGAGTTATAATGAGAGTAAAAGCAGACGGAGCTTCCTTCGATGTACTGCTGCTGAGATGGGCCAACCCGAGAGCGCGCGGTACCAGAAGTGGATCACGGATTATAGACCCCCTCCAGATAACATCCAGCCCGCTGAGAGCCTACCACCCGGGCATGAAATAAAATGGGCCACCTGGATATCCTTAAATAGGTTGAGGTCTCGGGTTGGCTGCTGTAGGGCGAACCGGGTAAAGTGGGGTTACCTGGAAGCGGGGGGTGGTGGCTGCGACTGTGGTGCACCTCTACAATCGATGGACCACCTCTTGTCGTGCCCACTGTGCCCCTACACCTGCACGATTGCCGACCTGAATGAAGCTACGGAAGATGCTGTCAAAGTCGCCGAGTTTTGGGCTGGGCGTATTTAAGTATTTAAATTGTTGCCACTGACACGAAGAAGAAAAAGAAGAAGAAGAATGAGTTTCTAAACGGAATAGAAATAATAAATAAATAAATAAATATTCCACAACATTCTGCAACGCTATCTAGACCCATGGTGAGCTTAATTAGCTTGTGTTATGGAATCTAGAATGCGGATAAACATGTATATGTGTAAATATTTACATATTATACATAGAAACACCCAGACCAATGCAAATAGCCATATTCATGCATACAAATATTTGCACTGAGCGGGAATCGAACCCGCGCCTTCCCCGTGGCAGTCGCGTGCACTACCGCCACGCCACGGAGGCTTTAATATTTTTTTAAATTTAATAATTTAATATTATTAAAATGAGATTTTTAAATAAACCATATTAAAAAGACACATTGAGATTGCTTATGTATACAAAGCTGAGTATATAATAGATAAGAAAAGATCTTTGCATGAAACTTTTTAAATTTGAAATACATCGGGAAAACGAAGCGCTCAAGTGGGACTTGAACCCACGACCTTTCCCTTACAGGGGGAATGCTCTTCCAACTGAGCTATAGAGCCACACCTGAATCACTTCAAATTTGCCTTACCTTTATATCCGTCTTTAAGTAGACGTCCTTAAAGACGGATATAAAGAGAATGGAAATTTGAAGTGATTCAGGTGTGGCTCAATAGCTCAGTTGGAAGGATCAAAAGGTCCAGGTTTTACATCCGATCCTAAAGCCGACGCATTTTATATTTTATACTTAATTAGCTGAACTTCTTACGGCCAATTTTTATCCACCCGGCGCACAGTGAACTGCGTAGAACATGCTAAGTGGACAATATTATATTTGGTTATTTAAGGGTTACTCTACATACATTTAGTGATGTTAGTACAGTATCGTTGTTATTTTTTATCATTTTATAGTAAAAAAACAGAACAGAAAAAATTAAAAAAATATTATAAAAAAATTGAATAAATGAAAACAAAAAAATAAAGAAAAAACACAAATACGCTGTTAATCATCATCAGAGTCTTTCGATGAATCTTCTACGTTGTAGTCATCATCATCATTTGGAAGTATTGTGTGGCCATGTGATGATAATACCTGTGGCGTGTCTATAATAGGGCTTACAATTAGCCTCATCACTTCTGGGCATATTTTATTGGCCTTTTTTTTGGAATTTCTCGAAGACTATTGATCAATGGATCAGATGTTATAATTAACATGGAGAGTAAATCTCTATTCGTAGCAACCCGCGAACACTTGCGAGTGTTAAGTGCGCGAAATCTGCGGCAGTCTTTGTTTCGTGCTTCTTGAGCATCTTCTGAAAGTTGGCCAATTGGAAGCAGTGCAGCTTCAACGACTTCTGTACTGTGAATTAATATTTTATGCACAGTAGCAGGCATATAGTACCAAGAATAGAGACTTAGATAACGTCTTCTGGTTTCAAGACAAAATTTATTGAACTCAACTAGGTTTATTTCGAAGCCAGAAGACAAAGTTCTCAAAATTACATCAAATTGTTTGATAATTCTTAACAATTTTTTCTGGGCTTTCACTGATGTCTCTAATTACGCTAGCAATATTTCTTTGCCCTGTAGAACGTACAGCTATCTCGGCGGCAGTCACCAATTCATTTACACTTCTAGAACTCACGAGATCTGCGAGGCGACGTTTTTTCGTTTTAAAAGACGATTCTTCAAAATTTCTTTGATGCCTACCTGCAAGTGTTTCTGTCTGATATGACGTAGAAGGCTGTGGCTCATTAGAACGTACAATAAATTGTAAATTCTCTCCATCCAGCCAAGTCCTATATTTGTTTAAAAAACGCTCCTTCGATTTTCCAGAAGTTAACCATTTCGCAGCAATCTTGTTAGAAAAACTGGCTATCTTTAACTTTATTTCTATATGGCTGTCTTCAGTGATGTCGCCACAGTGAAATTTTGAACAAATAAATTCAAATAAACGTGAGTTCTTATCATCTTTCGCATGATTCAACAACTCATCAAAAAAGGCTACTCTTGAAATAGAGTAAACGTGTTCTAAAAGAAGAAGAAAAAAACATAGTTGTACTCAAGTGTGTGGCTAAAATGTTTATTTTTATAAAGAGTATGGTTGTAAATATGATATACATAAAAATTAGAACGGAAAGAGGTGGGAGTGTTCTTTTTTTGGACATTGAAAGTTTTTTTAGAACTAAGAACGTTACATTTTTACTAAACATTTTTTAAAGCTAACTGAAATATTAAATAAAGGGTATTTTAAAGTTAATAATACATTAAAATGGTAAATTTACCTTCAGAAACAATATCCATCACAAAAAGCTATCATTAAATTAATATTACCCACTGTAAGATGTGCACGGAAGTGTCGCTAAATTGCAACTGATTGACGAAAATTATTGCACATAAGTAATTACCTGCCTTATGACCCTCGTGACTGATCACTCAGGAATGTTACGCAAAAACAATTCTAGGAATTATGAGTTTGGGGGTGTTGTTTACGATATATTATTAAGATTTTCTGGAAATTACAACATGAATATTGTCCACCTAGCATGTTCAACGTGATTCACTGTGCGGCGTGGCGTCATGTCCCTTTGCTGTATCCCTTACTATATTAAGCGTGCTGCGTGTAGTATACATATAAACCTTTCTCTTGAATCATTCTATCTATTAAGAACCGCTTTAAAATCCGTTAGTTTTAAAGATTTCAGCAAACATAGGGACGGACAGACAATGACAGCGACTTTGTTTTATACTTTGGGGACACCGTTGTCCCCCCTCCTGTGGAGGGCCAGACCGTAAGGGATGGCCCTGGGTCAGCCGGGGTGCGAGGGATATGTCTATGACAACCTCACCTCCGGCCTAGCACCAAGACCCACAGTCGGCGTGCGGTTTTAGTCGGTTCGAGTCCGACATAACCTCCCCTTCCGGCTCCGGCAGGGGGGGTATCCGAGGGGATTTCCGCACGGAAAAAAAAAAGACTTTATTTTATACTATGTACATGATTAATATTTACATTCTAAGGTACACTGTTTTATTAATTGTCGTGTATAATTTGCAGTCGGACGAGATGTACCTGTGCATCCAGTCTGGCCGCAGATCCGACACCATCCTGTTCCACCACCAGGGGGGCGTGGACGTCGGGGATGTCGACGCTCTCGCTCTAAGGCTCGAGGTATATCTCTACGATTGATTGGAAAGACGAGGTTGGGAGATCATATGGCAGTTTCGCGCGAGTTAATATTTAATTTTGGGTTCTTGTTTTTACCCGACTGCTGAGAAGGGTTATGTTTTATTGCGCGTCTCTTGTATGTATGTATGTATTCTATATCTTTACGGATTTCAATTATTTATATCTGAAATGAAAGATATTCATCGTAGCAACGTTCTAGGGTGGATACGTAAAATATCAACAATAACTATACTGCGGTAGCCTAGTGGTATGGGTAATGGACTGCTGAGACGAGGTCTCGGGTTCGATCCCAGGTTTACCATGGCACACACCAATGACTATTCGATGCTTTTCGAAGTTATGTGTGTATTTATCGCAGGTTTATAAGTGCCCGGTTAATGGCAATAGGCTCACCACCTATTACATTGGGACCTAAACATAAACTGGCGAAATGTGGGTGCTAGCACCTCTGCCTACCCCTTCGGGGAATACAGGCGTGAGTTTATGTTATATTATGTTATGTTATGTTAACTATACAGCGGTTTTTTGGTGGTAAAAAATAAGAAACCCGACTGCTGTTAAAAAGATAGAAACAAGTTTGATAGCAGGTGGTAACCATTAATTTTCTTTCGGTTTATGATTAGCAAATGGCTATATTTATTATGATAATTTTAAAATTCGAAGACATCGGCAAAAATATAATACTCAAGTGAGACTTGAACTCACGACCTTTCCCTAACAGGGGGAATTCTCTTCCAAATGATCTACTGAGCCACACCTGTATCACTTCAAATTTCCTTTCTCTTTAAGGATTGGATGCGTCTTTAAGGATTGTAATAATTGTTGTACAATTACAGATTCCAGTGGATTCGTTCCCGTCTGGTGAAGATGTTGAAAGAACGTTGTTGAAGAATGTCAAATCTGCTGTTACTAAAAGGTACCCAAAGATAATTTCTATGATAGCACCACTCGCCATAGCCAGGGAATTCGTTTTTTTTTCTTTTTTTTAAAAAGAATATTAGCAACCGAAATTCCTAATATTCCCTCTAACCCCTTCAGCTAAGCTAAATTGCTTGTTTTAGAGGCTATGCCTATAGGTTTACGTGGGAGTATTCCAATAAAAGATGGCGTACACTTAGGAGCGGGTTTACGTCGGTAATGTAATGGCCAAGATTCGAATCCGGGACCTCCCAATCGCAAGGCCGACTCCTTAACCACTTTGTGTAGATTTTTGTGCCGTTTCTTCTCCACTGGTGTCTAGAAAGCGGTGGTAAACTTAGTTTTTAAGCAGAATTTGACGTCAAAAAGCTGTAGTAGTGCTACACAATCTATATTAAAAGAAATTCGTGTTAGTTACACTATTTATAACTCAAGAATGGCTGTACCGATTTGGTTGAAAATTGGTGGGGATGTAGCTTAGAACCAGGAGACGGACATAGGATACTTTTTATCCCGTTTGATTTTTATTTTATCCCGGGTATATGTTCCTGTGGGTTGCGGTCACGGGATGGTACATTTGCATGAAATACCAGGGTCACAGAAACTTGAAGGAACTTTATCTGGGTCGCGGGTACAGGAGCAGTGTGTCCTTTCTATTCCGAAGTTAACGCGGATGAAGTCGCGGGCAAAAACAAGTTTTGTATAAATACTTTGACTAAGCTATGATTATTGGAAAAAATGGAATGCTCAAGTGAGACTCGAACTCACGACCTTTCCCTTACAGAGGAACAGTTCGTAAGAATGTTGATAGATGGCTGCACCGTCGCCCTTATAGACGGATATAAAGAGAAGGAAAATTTGGAATGATTCAAGTGGTGCTCAATAGCTCAGTTGGCAGAGCAATCCCCCTGTAAGGGAAAGGTCGTGAGTTCGAGTCTCACTTGAGCATTTAATTTTTTCCAATGCTATAAAAAATTCATTCAAAAATAAGCTATGATTAATTTATTTTTTATCTGTTTCAGAATCTTAACTACCTTCATCCTGGCTCTGTACCGGGTATACGTAGATCTATACTTCACATACATGGAAATTAACCCCATAGTAGTGACGAACGAACGCATCTACCTGCTAGACCTGGCCGCCAAGCTTGACCAGACGGCGGATTTCATCTGCGCCAAGAACTGGGGCGAGATCACCTTCCCGCCCCCCTTCGGGCGAGATGCGTATCCGGAAGAGGCCAGGATAGCGGATTTGGATGCTAAAAGTGGGGCCAGTCTTAAGGTAGGGAGAAAAATACGTCCTCTTTTTTTTTCATGTGGGATACGTCCCCTGCAGAAGCCGGAAGGGGAGGTTATGACGGACTCGAACCGATTAAAACCGTACGCCGACTGTGGGTAGTGGTGTTAGGCCGGAGGTGAGGTTGTCATCGATATATCCCTCGCACCCCGGCTGACCCATGGCCATCCCTTACGGTCTAGCCCTCTTCGGTAAGGGAGAAAAATACGTCATTATCATTGTCCCCTGAGCCTATTTCTCAGTTGTTCAAATTCAAATTCCAAATCGTTATCGAATGCATATATAAAAATGAAACTTCTCGGGCGGGACTAGAATCCGCGATCTTTCCCTTACATGGGGAATGCCTTGACCAACTTGGCTACCGAGACACGCCCGATGTGAGGTAGCCTAGTTGGTCAAGGCATTCCCCCTGTAAGGGAAAGATCGCGGGTTCGAGTCCCGCCCGAGAAGTTTCACTTTTTCCTATGTATTCGATTTGTATAGTTAGCATACTTAATGCTGTAAAATTCATCCAAATCATTATTTCTGCATAGACCATTAAATCAGGACTTACAACATGTCAATATAAAAATAAATATTAAATACTAGTTTAGCCAATGGACCATCGGTTTGAAATGCAGCCCAGACCTGAAAAGACTCCGGCAAAAACTCAGCGAGCATTTTTTTGGACCATTTACAAACATCTGAGAGTTAGAGCCAGTTTTCCAGTCCGTAATGCGGTTGAACTTCGATATATTCCGTGAGGCGACTGCCATCTGACCTCCACTGACAACTGGTGATATCGAAGTTCTTAGTTTATTATTATTATGTCCCTTTATTCTTGTATATAACATATAAATTACATTCTTAAATATATCCAAAAAAAATACAAAATATATTTAAAAATATAAATATAGTGTCCCACCAGCATCGGGTACAGGGAACAAGCTACCGGTGGTTAGGGCTCCAGGGAGAGGAATCTAGTTGTGTCACTAGTTGGTCAAGGCATTCCCCCTGTAAGGGGTAGCCTCTGTAAATACAATACTTCCAGACACCGTTCATTCACACGTTCACATTTTCATATTCGCATTTTTTCACTCTTTCACACTGAGCTTCAACGGTTCGGCGTCCGTGTGTCACTGCCCAACTGGGTGCTAGTTGGAAACCAGCATCAGGTCTCCACCTGGCACATGCTGAACTGGACTCCCATTTGGTGCATCTGTGTGGCGCATGTCACTTGTTGCGCCTCTGTTGCGTTTGGAGTTTGGAGGTATGTTCACTATTAGTGAGCATGCTTCTAATACTTCATATTTGTAATATGATGTAATAAGGCTGTAGCCTCGTGGTATGGGTAATGGATTGCTGAGACGAGGTCTCGGGTTCGATCCCAGGTTTACCATGGCACACACCAATGACTCTTCGATGCTTTTCGAAGTTATGTGTGTATTTATCGCAGGTTTATAAGTGCCCGGTTAATGGCAATAGGCTCGCCGCCTATTACATTGGGACCTAAACATAAACTGGCGAAATGTGGGTGCTAGCACCTCTGCCTACCCCTTCGGGGAATACAGGCGTGAGTTTATGTTATGTTATGTTATGTTATGTTATGTTATGTAATAATGTCATTAGATACTATTTGTTGTATAATTTGTTGTATTGTGTGACCGCTTTGCACCAAATAAATGTTTCTTTCTTTCTAAATATGTATGTATGTACCTATGTGTGTGCCGGCAGCTCACGATCCTGAACAACTCGGGTCGCATCTGGACGATGGTGGCGGGCGGCGGCGCGTCCGTGGTGTACACCGACACCATCTGCGAGCTGGGCGGCGCGGCCGAGCTCGCCAACTACGGCGAGTACTCGGGCGCGCCCTCCGAGAGCCAGACCGCCGACTACGCCAAGACCATCTTCAGCCTCATGTGCCGCGAGAAGCATCCCAACGGGAAGGTACGTACTACTGCGAGCTGGGCGGCGCGGCCGAGCTCGCCAACTACGGCGAGTACTCGGGCGCGCCCTCCGAGAGCCAGACCGCCGACTACGCCAAGACCATCTTCAGCCTCATGTGCCGCGAGAAGCATCCCAACGGGAAGGTACGTACTACTGCGAGCTGGGCGGCGCGGCCGAGCTCGCCAACTACGGCGAGTACTCGGGCGCGCCCTCCGAGAGCCAGACCGCCGACTACGCCAAGACCATCTTCAGCCTCATGTGCCGCGAGAAGCATCCCAACGGGAAGGTACGTACTACTGCGAGCTGGGCGGCGCGGCCGAGCTCGCCAACTACGGCGAGTACTCGGGCGCGCCCTCCGAGAGCCAGACCGCCGACTACGCCAAGACCATCTTCAGCCTCATGTGCCGCGAGAAGCATCCCAACGGGAAGGTACGTACTACTGCGAGCTGGGCGGCGCGGCCGAGCTCGCCAACTACGGCGAGTACTCGGGCGCGCCCTCCGAGAGCCAGACCGCCGACTACGCCAAGACCATCTTCAGCCTCATGTGCCGCGAGAAGCATCCCAACGGGAAGGTACGTACTACTGCGAGCTGGGCGGCGCGGCCGAGCTCGCCAACTACGGCGAGTACTCGGGCGCGCCCTCCGAGAGCCAGACCGCCGACTACGCCAAGACCATCTTCAGCCTCATGTGCCGCGAGAAGCATCCCAACGGGAAGGTACGTACTACTGCGAGCTGGGCGGCGCGGCCGAGCTCGCCAACTACGGCGAGTACTCGGGCGCGCCCTCCGAGAGCCAGACCGCCGACTACGCCAAGACCATCTTCAGCCTCATGTGCCGCGAGAAGCATCCCAACGGGAAGGTACGTACTACTGCGAGCTGGGCGGCGCGGCCGAGCTCGCCAACTACGGCGAGTACTCGGGCGCGCCCTCCGAGAGCCAGACCGCCGACTACGCCAAGACCATCTTCAGCCTCATGTGCCGCGAGAAGCATCCCAACGGGAAGGTACGTACTACTGCGAGCTGGGCGGCGCGGCCGAGCTCGCCAACTACGGCGAGTACTCGGGCGCGCCCTCCGAGAGCCAGACCGCCGACTACGCCAAGACCATCTTCAGCCTCATGTGCCGCGAGAAGCATCCCAACGGGAAGGTACGTACTACTGCGAGCTGGGCGGCGCGGCCGAGCTCGCCAACTACGGCGAGTACTCGGGCGCGCCCTCCGAGAGCCAGACCGCCGACTACGCCAAGACCATCTTCAGCCTCATGTGCCGCGAGAAGCATCCCAACGGGAAGGTACGTACTACTGCGAGCTGGGCGGCGCGGCCGAGCTCGCCAACTACGGCGAGTACTCGGGCGCGCCCTCCGAGAGCCAGACCGCCGACTACGCCAAGACCATCTTCAGCCTCATGTGCCGCGAGAAGCATCCCAACGGGAAGGTACGTACTACTGCGAGCTGGGCGGCGCGGCCGAGCTCGCCAACTACGGCGAGTACTCGGGCGCGCCCTCCGAGAGCCAGACCGCCGACTACGCCAAGACCATCTTCAGCCTCATGTGCCGCGAGAAGCATCCCAACGGGAAGGTACGTACTACTGCGAGCTGGGCGGCGCGGCCGAGCTCGCCAACTACGGCGAGTACTCGGGCGCGCCCTCCGAGAGCCAGACCGCCGACTACGCCAAGACCATCTTCAGCCTCATGTGCCGCGAGAAGCATCCCAACGGGAAGGTACGTACTACTGCGAGCTGGGCGGCGCGGCCGAGCTCGCCAACTACGGCGAGTACTCGGGCGCGCCCTCCGAGAGCCAGACCGCCGACTACGCCAAGACCATCTTCAGCCTCATGTGCCGCGAGAAGCATCCCAACGGGAAGGTACGTACTACTGCGAGCTGGGCGGCGCGGCCGAGCTCGCCAACTACGGCGAGTACTCGGGCGCGCCCTCCGAGAGCCAGACCGCCGACTACGCCAAGACCATCTTCAGCCTCATGTGCCGCGAGAAGCATCCCAACGGGAAGGTACGTACTACTGCGAGCTGGGCGGCGCGGCCGAGCTCGCCAACTACGGCGAGTACTCGGGCGCGCCCTCCGAGAGCCAGACCGCCGACTACGCCAAGACCATCTTCAGCCTCATGTGCCGCGAGAAGCATCCCAACGGGAAGGTACGTACTACTGCGAGCTGGGCGGCGCGGCCGAGCTCGCCAACTACGGCGAGTACTCGGGCGCGCCCTCCGAGAGCCAGACCGCCGACTACGCCAAGACCATCTTCAGCCTCATGTGCCGCGAGAAGCATCCCAACGGGAAGGTACGTACTACTGCGAGCTGGGCGGCGCGGCCGAGCTCGCCAACTACGGCGAGTACTCGGGCGCGCCCTCCGAGAGCCAGACCGCCGACTACGCCAAGACCATCTTCAGCCTCATGTGCCGCGAGAAGCATCCCAACGGGAAGGTACGTACTACTGCGAGCTGGGCGGCGCGGCCGAGCTCGCCAACTACGGCGAGTACTCGGGCGCGCCCTCCGAGAGCCAGACCGCCGACTACGCCAAGACCATCTTCAGCCTCATGTGCCGCGAGAAGCATCCCAACGGGAAGGTACGTACTACTGCGAGCTGGGCGGCGCGGCCGAGCTCGCCAACTACGGCGAGTACTCGGGCGCGCCCTCCGAGAGCCAGACCGCCGACTACGCCAAGACCATCTTCAGCCTCATGTGCCGCGAGAAGCATCCCAACGGGAAGGTACGTACTACTGCGAGCTGGGCGGCGCGGCCGAGCTCGCCAACTACGGCGAGTACTCGGGCGCGCCCTCCGAGAGCCAGACCGCCGACTACGCCAAGACCATCTTCAGCCTCATGTGCCGCGAGAAGCATCCCAACGGGAAGGTACGTACTACTGCGAGCTGGGCGGCGCGGCCGAGCTCGCCAACTACGGCGAGTACTCGGGCGCGCCCTCCGAGAGCCAGACCGCCGACTACGCCAAGACCATCTTCAGCCTCATGTGCCGCGAGAAGCATCCCAACGGGAAGGTACGTACTACTGCGAGCTGGGCGGCGCGGCCGAGCTCGCCAACTACGGCGAGTACTCGGGCGCGCCCTCCGAGAGCCAGACCGCCGACTACGCCAAGACCATCTTCAGCCTCATGTGCCGCGAGAAGCATCCCAACGGGAAGGTACGTACTACTGCGAGCTGGGCGGCGCGGCCGAGCTCGCCAACTACGGCGAGTACTCGGGCGCGCCCTCCGAGAGCCAGACCGCCGACTACGCCAAGACCATCTTCAGCCTCATGTGCCGCGAGAAGCATCCCAACGGGAAGGTACGTACTACTGCGAGCTGGGCGGCGCGGCCGAGCTCGCCAACTACGGCGAGTACTCGGGCGCGCCCTCCGAGAGCCAGACCGCCGACTACGCCAAGACCATCTTCAGCCTCATGTGCCGCGAGAAGCATCCCAACGGGAAGGTACGTACTACTGCGAGCTGGGCGGCGCGGCCGAGCTCGCCAACTACGGCGAGTACTCGGGCGCGCCCTCCGAGAGCCAGACCGCCGACTACGCCAAGACCATCTTCAGCCTCATGTGCCGCGAGAAGCATCCCAACGGGAAGGTACGTACTACTGCGAGCTGGGCGGCGCGGCCGAGCTCGCCAACTACGGCGAGTACTCGGGCGCGCCCTCCGAGAGCCAGACCGCCGACTACGCCAAGACCATCTTCAGCCTCATGTGCCGCGAGAAGCATCCCAACGGGAAGGTACGTACTACTGCGAGCTGGGCGGCGCGGCCGAGCTCGCCAACTACGGCGAGTACTCGGGCGCGCCCTCCGAGAGCCAGACCGCCGACTACGCCAAGACCATCTTCAGCCTCATGTGCCGCGAGAAGCATCCCAACGGGAAGGTACGTACTACTGCGAGCTGGGCGGCGCGGCCGAGCTCGCCAACTACGGCGAGTACTCGGGCGCGCCCTCCGAGAGCCAGACCGCCGACTACGCCAAGACCATCTTCAGCCTCATGTGCCGCGAGAAGCATCCCAACGGGAAGGTACGTACTACTGCGAGCTGGGCGGCGCGGCCGAGCTCGCCAACTACGGCGAGTACTCGGGCGCGCCCTCCGAGAGCCAGACCGCCGACTACGCCAAGACCATCTTCAGCCTCATGTGCCGCGAGAAGCATCCCAACGGGAAGGTACGTACTACTGCGAGCTGGGCGGCGCGGCCGAGCTCGCCAACTACGGCGAGTACTCGGGCGCGCCCTCCGAGAGCCAGACCGCCGACTACGCCAAGACCATCTTCAGCCTCATGTGCCGCGAGAAGCATCCCAACGGGAAGGTACGTACTACTGCGAGCTGGGCGGCGCGGCCGAGCTCGCCAACTACGGCGAGTACTCGGGCGCGCCCTCCGAGAGCCAGACCGCCGACTACGCCAAGACCATCTTCAGCCTCATGTGCCGCGAGAAGCATCCCAACGGGAAGGTACGTACTACTGCGAGCTGGGCGGCGCGGCCGAGCTCGCCAACTACGGCGAGTACTCGGGCGCGCCCTCCGAGAGCCAGACCGCCGACTACGCCAAGACCATCTTCAGCCTCATGTGCCGCGAGAAGCATCCCAACGGGAAGGTACGTACTACTGCGAGCTGGGCGGCGCGGCCGAGCTCGCCAACTACGGCGAGTACTCGGGCGCGCCCTCCGAGAGCCAGACCGCCGACTACGCCAAGACCATCTTCAGCCTCATGTGCCGCGAGAAGCATCCCAACGGGAAGGTACGTACTTCTTCTCACTCATTTACCTCACCCAGTGTCCTCCATCCTCCATCTACTGCATCTAGTCTGCCCCAGCCACTTTTCTCAGGTCATCAGTCCATCTGGCTAGAAAGGTAGAACTTCCTAAGTGTGGCTATCTCCGTGTGGGAACCTCTCGATCATAAGGCCGACTCCTTAACCACTAAGCCACCGACGCTGAAGTCAATTTTGCATCCATACTTAATATTATAAATGCGAAAGTAACTTTGTCTGTCTGTTTGTCTGTCTGTCTTTCTGTCTGTCACGCTTTCACGCCTAAACCACTGAACCGATTTTGATGAAATTTGGTATAGGGATAGGTGAGACCTTGAGAAAGGACATAGGCTATGTTTGGTTGCGATAACCGACATCCACGCGGGCGGAGCCGCGGGCAAAAGCTAGTAATATTATAAATGCGAAAGTAACTCTGTCTGTCTGTCTGTATGTTACGCTTTCACGCCTAAACCACAGAACCGATTTTGATGAAAATTTATAAGAGGGTAGATTAGACCTTGAGAAAGGACATAGGCTATGTTTGGTTGCGATAACCTACATCAACGCAAGCGGAGCAGCGGGCAAAGGCTAGTAAATTATAATTATAAATTAAAGTTACTTTCGCATTTATAATATTACTAGCTTTTGCCTGCGGCTCCGCCCGCGTGGATGTCGGTTATCGCGACCAAACATAGCCTATGTCCTTTCTCATGGTCTAATCTACCCCTATACCAAATTTTATGAAAATCGGTTCAGTGGTTTAGGCGTGAAAGCGTAACATACAGACAGACAGACAGAGTTGCTTTCGCATTTATAATATTAGTATGGATAATTACCTTCGCATTTATAATATTAGCATTGATGTCAACTTATACCGAAGTACTAGCCATTTTTTACGAAGTTTCGGTTGCTTTTTCGATTGTATATCATCAATATTTGTCACAAGTATTGTTACTCCCCAGGTGTTGATCATCGGCGGCGGTATCGCCAACTTCACGAACGTAGCGGACACGTTCCGCGGTATCATCACGGCGATAGAGGCGTATAAAGACGCGCTCATACAGTACAATATCACTATCTTTGTGAGGAGAGGAGGGCCTAACTACCAGGAGGGACTCAGGTAGGTGCCTCGATAGTTTAACGGCCGTTCCCAATAACATACTTACAGTTATAGATAGATCGCAATAGTCAAATTTGACGCATCGGCTGTTTAAATTCAAAACATGGTAACTGATTTTTTTGCGGGCAAGTGCATCGCGGTATAATTTTATTTTCCGAAATTGGTGTGAAATAGGAGTTACTATGTTTTGAATTTTACTAGCCGAGCACTTTATCCATAGATGCGATCTATCTTTATCTGTTAGTATGTTATTAGGAATGGCCGTTAGAGTGCTAACGTAAAAACTTGTGGTGGGTTCGACTATCGTTCATTGGAAATATACATCAATAGGTTTTAGTCTGGGTGACCCGTGATCTCTTGGCTTGGCAGTCGAAATAGTCAATCTATCTATTTGCATATTTTTAATATACAGTCATCATCGAAAAGATGTTGACGTACAAAGTACTCAAAATGATCTTAATTACATTTTTTAACATAGGTAGGCAGAGGTGCTAGCACCCACGTTTCGCCAGTTTATGTTTAGGTCCCAATGTAATAGGTGGCGAGCCTATTGCCATTAACCGGGCACTTATAAACCTGCGATAAAAGCATCGAAAAGTCATTGGTGTGTGCCATAAACCTGGGATCGAACCCGAGACCTCGTCTCAGCAGTCCATTACCCATACCACTAGACTTACCCCCTTCAAATTGACCGATTGTTCTGATATTTGGTACACACATTTAGTCCGTACAATAATATCATGTAAATCAATAAAACAGTTTGATTTGCACTTAATATGAGTGTTTTAAAATAATTTTGAGACTTCGTTCGTCAAGATGTTTCTGAACCCTGAATTCTTTATGTAACCAAGCTGAACGAGTAACGAACGTACAGTAACGAAGCTGAAACATCGTTACACCACAGAGAGAGTGTTTCTAAGATATAATGTCCTAATGTTTGCCCTCAGACAAATCCGTGAAGTAGGCCAACGCCTACGCATCCCTATGTACGTGTTCGGACCCGAGAGCAACATGACCGCCATCGTGGGCCTGGCCCTAGGGCACACGCCCATCCCCAAGGAACACCAACTGGACTACGCGCCCAAGCAGCTACCTAAACCACAAGCTGCCGTAAGTATACAGAGAAGGGTATACCTTTTTTTTTCGTGCGGAAATCCCCTTGGTTACCTCTCTTTTTTTTTCTTCGTCCGGAAATCCTTTCGGATACCGCCCCTGCCGGAGCCGGAAGGGGAGGTTATGTCGGACTCAAACCGACTAAAACCGCACGCCGTAGGTCGTGGTGCTAAGCCGTAGGTGAGATTGTCATCGACATATCCCTCGCACCCCGGCTGACCCAGGGCCATCCCTTACGGTCTGGCCCTCTTCGGGGAGAAGGGTATACCTAGTGACACGTATCTTGGACCTAAATTGCGAGATATAAAAGGCTATGGCGCGCGCGGATTGTTTTATAATAATCTATGTTCACCGCCGTAGTATTCTCAAATAACACCATTAAGACCTGGAACTCCTTGCCAGCTCACGTGTTTCCTTCTTCCTACAGTCCCGGGTCCTTTAAGCGGGGCGTGAAAAGGCATCTGATGAGGCCGTCAAGCTGAGTGCCACCACTGTTAACGTGGTACATGTTTACGATGGTGACCCTCTTGACGAGACTTTGCCTTAGCTTAACATCAGGCGAGGTGAAGTCAAATTGACGTGCCCTATATAAAAAAAAAATTTTAGGTCCAAGATTTATGTCCCGAGCAGTAAACATACAACCCATGAGAAAGAGCCCCTTTGACGGTAATAGGCTCGCTCCCTATTACGTGGGATCGAAGAACACTGTCATCGAAGTGTGGGTGTTTATACACCACTGCCTACCCCTCGGGGGATTTATGTATGTATTTTTAACATTTTATCGTTTGTCCCCACAGCCCAAACCCCAGATCGACCTTCCAACCCTGACTCCGAAGCTGCTGGATCTAGTGTGCTCGCAGGCTCCCACGAAGCAAGACCTGGGCCAGGGCATCTCTACGGCGCAGACACTCTTCAGTGATAGGACGAAAGCTATCATATGGGGCATGCAGAACAGAGCCATTCAGGTAAGACAATCTGTTATACAGGATGGAAATTTTCGACCTTACCTGGAGGGAAAGTACACTAAATATTGGAAATAACGAATTTCATGCAAAGGAAACATTTTGACCTAAGGCCTACACATTTTACTCTGTACTAAGGATTCAGGGCTGTCTCATTTGTAATCACACTAATCACCTTTTTAATTTATAATTTTTTTTCATGACTCATTTTGTTGTTAAAATTGTTTTTTTTTTTCGTTTTATATTATTTAGCGATCCAAGATGGCGGACATGAATTTTTGTCAAAAATCGATATTGATATCGTTTTCGGGGTTTTAGGGGTCACCAATTATGAATATATCATTCACTAGCTGTGCCCGCGACTTCGTCCGCGTGGAATGTACTTAATAAAAAAAAATCAGTTTATTTTTTTTTGTTTTTGGCATTTTTTTTTTTTTTTAGCCTAAGTTACTCCTTATTACATAAGCTATCTGCCAGTGAAAGTCCCGTCCAAATCGGTCCAGCCGTTCCAGAGATTAGCCAAAACAAACAGACAGACAGACACAGACAAAAAATTTAAAAATATATATTTTGGTATGTGTACCGTATATACATTCATATGCATATAGTAGAAAGCGGTTATATTAATATTACAAACAGACACTCCAATTTTATTTATTTGTATAGATTTAGCGATCCAAGATGGCGGACTCCCAATTTTCACCAAAATCGATATGGGTATCGCTTTTGGGGTGTTTGGAGTCGCTGATTGCGAATATATCATCCATTTAGCGACGTTACCTGGAGGGAAAGTACTCTAAATACTGAAAATAACGACTTTCATTCAAAACAAACATTCCATTATTAAAAAAAAAAAAAAAACAAATCTGCGATCATGTGTTTTCGAAAATTCACTTGCCTTTCGCTAATTAATGAACCGACTAAAATATAAAAATTTTACCTTCAAATAAAATTTGTATTATGCTTCCATAGACGTCCGAAGTCCATTATGAGAGTACGTCACTTCCTTCACCTTGCTTGGTCGCTTAAAGTAGTTCACTTCCGTTTCCTTATTGCGCTTTTAGCGCCACCTATAGTCTCCGCTAAACAACTAAGCTCCTTACCAAAGCAAGCCGCCATCTTAGTCATTGTTCGGCTCATAATGGCCTAGCACCAGGAAGAAATTACTGGGACTTCGGACGTCTATGGAAGCATAATACAAATTTTATTTGAAGGTAAAATTTTTATATTATGCGTTCCGATTGACGTCCGAAGTCCATTATGAGAGACTGTTTGTTATCTCCTGGTGGCTTGTATTTTTTGGTAATATAGTAAGTGTCCAATTAAAACGCAACAATGTGATTGAATATTTATGAATGATTATAAACTTATATGCATCTTGCTTAAAGTGCATATTAATTAATTTATTAGACAATTAACATTAATTATTAGGCTGAAAATATTGTGAAAGAGATTTTTCCGACATTATTCCCCTGTTTACATTATTGATTTCTTTCAGGTAAAACTTTCTAAAAGTACCTTCATGTTGCCAATTAGCTTTATCTAGAATATCGTTTATATGATAATTTTCTACCCAATTTAAGGATGAAACCGCTGATCTACAACTTCCAGCTGATGCATGAATACCGGCATCAGCCAAAAGATGCTTGATCCAACCCCCGATGATCGCTGCAGTAGCTGGTCTCGTAGGGCCTTTTGTTGCTAAAAACAAATTAGTAATATTGCCCCGAGTTCCCTGCGTTATATTTACAAGAGTGCGTAACCAATATACCGCATCGATACCTTTGTCAGGAGCGGATATAAATGTCCAACTGGATTGTTGATATGAGGACGAGTCAGTTTTCGACCCGAAAACGGGATGCAAGGTAATAGAATCGGTGTTATCTATAAAATGTTGCCTATCAGTGTGCAAAAGAGTAAGGTCGTGTACTCTACGACCTGAAGATAATAATAAAATAGCGGCGGTGTGTCTGGATCCTTGATATAAACTATTCAAATCTATCTTTTCATTTTTTAAAGAACTAATCAAAATCCTGGCGTCCCAAATCGGTAATTTAGGAGGCACGGGTTTTGCTAAGGAAATAGCTTTCAGTATATGTTTTACAATGGGATTAGATGAAATTTTAATATCAGATATAGTTTCGCAAATGGTGGCAATAACCGATTTATGAACGAGAATTGTTCTGTAAGAGAGACGATCCGTTAAAAACAAATAACTGAGGTACCTAGCTACGTCTGATGGATTCGGAATACGAAAATTAACGCTCTTCTCTTGGTAAAATCTCACCCATCTACTCCAAATGGGGGCATATGTCTTTATAGTAGACTGTCTCCAACAAGATGACAACAAATTCTTCTCCTGCTACGTCCACGCGCCTGTCAGGGCATCCCACCCGAAATGAGCCAAGCTTCCAGGTGTAGCTTGCTGACTTGCGCGGGTGGCAGCATTGTTACTGTGTCCACCAGCGTCTTGTCCAGATCTCTGAGCTTTACGGGACGCTTCAGAGCACGGCTCTTCAGGTCTGGCCTCCAAAAGGACTTCTTCCACTTGGGTGCTATTAAGATGTACCGGCCGGAAGCTGAATTTAGGTGATGTAGTACCCTGGGTATTAGGCTGGGTGGCGGGAATAGCCATGCAAGTCGGTAATGCCAGGATCTGCTGAACGCGTCATGAAAGTAGGCGTTCGAGTCTAACAAGTCTAGCGTAACATAGTTTGCTACGACATGTGCTGTCTGTGATGCGAACAGGTCTAAGTCTGGTATGCCCCACATGCTGAACAGCCTTGATGTTTCTACATCTATTAGGTGCCACTCGGCGGCGACACGATTCCTTGATAGATGATCGGCCTCTGTGTTGTACAGCCCTGGTAGGTGGTGAGGGCAAAGCACAATGTTGAGACGATCCGCCAGGCTCAGCAACTATTGGGTCATGTTTAGCAGAAGACGCGATCGTGTTCCGCCTTCGTTCTTTATATAAGCTACGACCGTTTTGTTGTCGCTCTGAAGAATCACTGACGAATTCTGGAGATGCATTGCCTTGGCTGATATAGCGGCTATCACAGCAAACATCTCTTTTAGATTGCAATGCCACTTGGTCTGATGTTCTTCCCATTGGCCCGTTAACATTTCGTTGTTCACCAGAGCCCCCCATTGAATGTCCGACGCGTCTGTGATGACGTGATTCGTCGTGGGCGTTCTCTGGGGATGGATCGTTGATTTCTGACCGACATTCTCCAGCCACCAGTTCAGTTCTGAACGTACTTCTAATGGATATCGAATCTGCGATCGCGGGCAGTTTCTGAGTTTGTTGCTGTGACGTTGTAGTAAACGGCAATGCAACCTTCCCCGGTGGGTGATGAAGGTTGCAAAGTTGAGATGACCTATAAGGCGTTGCGCCTGTTTTAGGTTCCAACTGCCGGTCGCGAGTCGTACTCGCAACAACTGCTGAATTCGTTGTATCTTGTCGGAAGGTAGGGACTTCGTATTGGATTTGGTGTCCCATTCCATTCCTAGAAATTCGATTAACTTTGTTGGTGTAGTTACCGACTTCTCCATATTGACCCAGAAACCCAAGCTGGTCAGAAACTGTATTGCGATTTCTACTTGAGATGTTAGTGTATTTCAGTCCTGATGTACTATAAAATAGTCGTCCAAGTAAACCACTAACCTTAGTCCTTTCTTGCGAAGTATTTCTGCAGTCCAGTTTGTTACAGAAGCAAAGATACGAGGTGCTGCAGCTAGGCCAAACGGCAGACACGTCATCTGAAGCAGTTGACCTTGATAACTGATTCGGAGGAACCTTCTGTGTTGCTTCTTTACAGGCAGGTGATAATAAGCCTGGCTTAGGTCTAACTTCACCATCCAATCTCCTTGTTGTAGAAAATTGGGCACATGATGATGATGGAAGAGATGAAAGTGCTTCGGCTCCATGTACCGATTTAGTGCTTTGAGATTGAAAATAGTTCGACTTTTTCCGTTGGATTTTGGAATTATAAATAGAGGGGATATAAAAGATGGTGTCAGGGGGGCCGGCTCCAAGACTTAATTGAATTAGATTTTGAATTTCGGTTGACATTAACTGCGATGTTGGAGTTTGATACTTTGTTAAAATATCTAGTCGGAAAAACCAATGGCGGAGTCTTGTTGAATGGTATTCTGAGACCTGTTATTAATTTCCAAATTGATCTGGGTGGATTGAAAAGAGCCCAAGTGTTTTGAAAGCGTCTTAGACAGCCGGCTGAAAACCCTGTACAGTCATTTATTTTTATTTCCCGCTCTTCTACCCTCTGTTTTATATTTTCTCCCCCCCCCCTTATTTTTAGCTGATAAGTTATTGGAATTGATTCGCTCGGAATCTTTGCTTTCGGCTTGTTTTGTTTTATAGCTATTGGGGCGGCTACGAAATGGCTTGGCGTTAGCAAAAGAAGTCGAGGGTTCGGGGGATTTTGCCCGGGTGCGGGTAGAAGAATGGGTCTGCTTTTGTAATTTATCTACCCCACCAATTTTCTGTAAATATATCGCTAACTGACCGGGTTCAAACATGTATTCGCAAGAAGGAGGTATTTTAGCTAAATCTTCTTTCATATATTTATCTTTTAATTTTTTAATGATATCTTTACGGCGTAATTCTAACACTTCGGCTCGTTTCCCGCACACCATCTGAAGTATATCGTGCGATACAGTTTTGTATTCAGAGTTTTTACCAAATAACTGGTTTAGCTTTTCGTAAATAGTTAATGCATTAACTGAACTGTCAGCAGTGGCAGACCAATCAACAAGAGATTGTAACGCTGAATTTACAGCTTCGTTTTGAGCCAAGAACGCGTTGGATAGCGCTGCAAAACTACGCTCCATTTGAAACCATCGTAAAGGAGTAAAGGGATCCTCGAGACGACGTAACTCCTCGTTTACTCTTAGTTCGGTAAACGCAGGAAAGGCCACATACTTCTTCTGAACTTCTGTGTATCGAACTGCGTTCCATTCAGACGAGTCGAATCTTTGCATATACTTAATTTTGTCAACCCGTGTTTGCTTTGCCTTTGGCACGGTTGGCTCTTTAATCGAAACGTTTAAATCTACGATACTACCCGCATCTAATTTAGGTGGACATAGAAATTGTTCACTGGCTATTGGAGGTGAGCTATTCAACATATTCGATGTATGCGGCATGCAATTAGATACAGGTATTTGCACGTTTGAAAATGAGGTAGCTATAAAATTGTTCAATTGACTTACTAATTGCTGTGACAATAAGTCAAACCTTTCGTCCAGGTCCCGCGAACTGGAACGCTTTTGTCGTTTCCTTGGTGGTTCTTCTCGATCCGACGAACAATCAGATGAACTACCGTCACTTAGAAAAGTCTTTTCACTAGGAGGTATAACCTCTTTATCACTCATTTTTCTAACACTTAAAAGGTAACGGAAAACAAACTACACAGTTTGAAGTTACTTTCTACTTAAATCTCGAAAGTTAATTAAAATTAATTTAAATAATTTTAAAATATTGAATTTTTCGTAACGACCATGTGCTCGGTTCGAAAAACGACGCAACAATGACTAAGATGGCGGCTTGCTTTGGTAAGGAGCTTAGTTGTTTAGCGGAGACTATAGGTGGCGCTAAAAGCGCAATAAGGAAACGGAAGTGAACTACTTTAAGCGACCAAGCAAGGTGAAGGAAGTGACGTACTCTCATAATGGACTTCGGACGTCAATCGGAACGCATAATACGAAAATATAACATCCGAAAATAAAACATAAAAGTTCGGAAAAGAATACAATCTATATATACACTGACGGACTCATAAACTGCATCAAAGTTCAGGTTTACTCTAAAAGGATTTTTTATAATAAGTATGCAAACTTTTTAGATTAAATTATATAAATATGGAAAGACTGGCTCTTAATCTTAAAAAAAAAATTAAATTTAAAAATAGAACTGCAGTAAAACAAATGAATATAGCCGGGAAAAGAAAATTTACTTGTAGTATCAGATTTGCGTGTTATTTATAGCAAAGTTTTAAATTGATTCTCATTGATTTTTTTTGTTTTGTCAATTGAATTATTGTTACCAGCATAATTGTTGGGTTAGTTTTTTAACACATCGAGAGTTTTTGAACCATAATATGGATACTTCGTCCGAACAAGCGGCACAAATTGTAGCATTGGTGCGGGAGGGCTTGGATCAACGAACGATTGGTAGAAATTTAAATTTAAACCAGTCTACGGTTTCTAGAATATACAGAAGGTTTGTAGAGACAGGTTCTTACAGGAGGAGACGTGGTACAGGCAGAACTCGAGCAACCACAGGTCGTGATGACCGATTTATTGTTATAACTTCCCTGCGAAATCGTTTCCTCACGTCAGTTAACATCAAAACCGAGCTTAATGAAGTGCGTGGAGTAAACGTGTGTGCACGAACAATAAGAAGAAGGTTAAAGGAAGCGGATATCACCCCTTTTAGACCAGCAAATGGTCCAAAGTTGTCTACAGCTCACAGACAAGCTCGCTTAAGATTTGCGCGTCATCACCTGAATAGAAGATCACGTGGGGCCTTACATGGGATTCATAGGCGAAAATTTTACTTTAATGCAGGATAATGCCCGGCCGCATGCAGCTGCACAAGTTCAACATTATTGCGAAGAGGTTGGGATACGTACAATGAATTGGCCAGCACGCAGCCCGGATCTTAATCCCATCGAGCATGTTTGGGACAATTTAAAAAGAGCTGTATATGCGAGAAACCCTTCGCCCACGACAGTGGCAGCACTAAGAACAGCACTTTCAGAAGAATGAGACAATATTCCGCAAGATCTTTTAAAAACCCTTATAAAATCTATGCGGAACCGATTAGAATCCGTAATAAGGGCACGTGGGGGTAATACACCTTATTATAACACAAATAAACCCTTGCATAAAGTTTGTGTCTATTGTTAAAACCAATTTTTTAATTAAACCAATTTTTCTTAAATTTCTGTTTTTTCTTCAAAAAAAGTCTTAAGGTCCTTTCCAGTACATAAACTTAAACTTAAAGATATGACCCTACGCTGTTTTAAAGTTCACGAACCAATCTAGAAGTTTCAATTTAAATCTGTATAGAAAGTATGCATACTTGGTTAAAATATTTATTTCAAAGTCGTCTATTACTTTGATGCAGTTTATGAGTCCGTCAGTGTATAAAAATCAATTGCTGTTCGTTAGTCTCGCTAAAACTCGAGAACGGCTAAACGGATTTATCTTATCTTGGTCTTGAAATGTTCGTGGAGGTCTAGGTAAGGTTTAAAAGGTGACAAAAATTCGAATAATTGCCGGGAACCGACATCCACGCGGGCGGAGCCGCGGGCAAAAGCTAGTTTTTTAACATATATAATTCTCGTGTCGAGGTGTTAAACTCCTCCGAAACGGCTTGACCGATTCTCGTGAAATTTTGTATGCATATTGGGTAGGTCTGAGAATCGACCTCTAATTTTTTTTTTCTAAGGCTAAACGAATGTTGCCTGGTGAGCTAGTTTATATCAATAAAACAGTTTGATTTGTTCTTAATACCTTAGTTTAAAATCATTTGATGAAAGCATTACAGACAGACCGAGTTACATTCGCATTTTCAATATTACTTACTTACTTCCAGTGGGGGACACCGTTGACCGAACGGGTGATCTGCCCTCTTTATGTGAGCCATTTCACCCAAATCCCTATTCCTCCCCTGGGGAGGCCAAGGGGTGACCAGCAATCACGGCGTTCCCTCGAACCTACCTGTATCTTTGCAATATCTTACGATCAGTTCCACCCTCAGATCCCTGAGGAGTAGTGTTTCTAGTGTGTCCGTCCCATGGAGAAGGTAATGATAGCGGAGTTGTTGCAAGGCATTCGAGTCGCGTGCCATCCAAACGTCAAATGGACTCATTCGGTCTGTGACGTCATTATTTACTTCTAGTGAAACGTGTTGTCATTTTTGGTCAAAAGTTCAACAATAAAAATAGCTTTAACCTGATTTATGAATGAATTGTGTGGTACAAGTGTGTACAAATTGTACAGATAGGCAAATGGAAGTGGGGGAGAAACGTCATAGCTATGACGTCATTCGACTTTTGACACCCCGCGCGTTCTCCCTTCACACTCGCATTTGGCGACGCGTTTTTATTAGGCGAAATATCAATGGGGCATCTCCGTTACTTAATCATATTCTGTCCTCCGTGGTCCGTCCCCATATTTTCCCATCTTATTCATGAGCACATGGGACAATTGGCAAGCAGGTGGAGGCTGGTTTCCTCGTCCTCCTTGCACTCTGGGCATTTGGGGTCGATTTTCACACCTATGTATATTAAAAAAAAAAAAAAATCCACAACATTCTACACAACGCTATCTAGACCCATGGTAAGCTTTTATAGCTTGTGTTATGGAATCTAGAATGCGGATAAACATACTTATATACTTTTTTTTTGTAAATACATATTATGCATAGGAACACCCAGACCAATGCAAATAGCCATATTCATGCATACAAATATTTGCACTGAGCGGGAATCGAACCCGCGCCTCCTGCGTGGCATTCGCGTACACTACCGCCACGCCACAGAGGCTGTCAAACCTATAAGTGTCAGGTGCCTGTTTAATCGACAGTGTCCTGTTATTACTTCTATAACCAGCCTCATTTTCAATATTAGTATGAGTATTAGCTTAGAATAATGTTGTGGTCTCCCCGCAGGGCATGTTGGACTTCGACTACATATGTCGCCGCGCGGAGCCGTCCGTGGTCGCCATCGTGTACCCCTTCACGGCCGACCACAAGCAGAAGTACTACTTTGGCAACAAAGAGGTTTTCATTCCCGGTAAGTTATTATTTTTTTATTAAGCGGTAGCCTAGTGGTATGGGTAATGGACTGCTGAGACGAGGTCTCGGGTTCGATCCTAGGTTTACCATGGCACACACTAATGACTATTCGATGCTTTTCGAAGTTATGTGTGTATTTATTGCAGGTTTATAAGTGCCCGGTTAATGGCAATAGGCTCGTCACCTATTACATTGGGACCCAAACATAAACTGGCGAAATGTGGGGCTTATGTTTTTGAAAATTGTTACTTCTTGTTAAGTCTTGTACACTCCTCTGAATTTTATTTGCCGAAAAACAAGTCCATTTTCGTACAACTGCTTTAGGCACGGTTACATTCAAAGCTTCGATTTTGGAGTTCTAGAACCTGACTCCAAAGTGTAAGCCTAAAGATTTGATTTATCTAGAGCTTTGCGGAGGGACTGCCACTGACTACTCAACCCCGAGAGAACTCCCCATACATCCATTTTTCCTTGTTCTATCCTTGATTGCAAATCCGATTCTACCACGCTGTATATGTATATATTACGAGCTAACGAAAAATCCCCTTACGAGTGATTCGTAAGAGAAAGTTAGCTCGTTGAATATACGTCTCGATTATATATTAGTCTATACTCGCGGCAGCTTCAATTCAATTTTATGTTGATACTAGCTTTTACCCGCGGCTCCGCCCGCGTGGATGTCGGTTATCGCGACCAAACATAGCCTATGCCCTTTCTCATGGTCTAATCTACCCCTATACCAAATTTCATCAAAATCGGTTCAGTGGTTGAGGCGTGAAAGCGTAACATACAGACAGACAGACAGACAGAGTTACTTTCGCATTTATAATATTAGTATGGATTTAACACTTAAAAAGTGCGCGAGCAAATTGCAGTTCAGTGTGCTCCAACGCTAAATCATAGTTTGGTGTTGCTAGTATAGAAAAATAATGTTATTTTAATGAAAAATGTAGACGTTGTACGATTTAAAAGGCGGTACAATATACTTGACTCTCCTCTACCCATAATTTAAAAGTTTTCGCACCATTTATAATGATAACCTCTCTGTGGCAGTGTTCTCGGATATGGACGTCGCGATGCGAAAGCACCAAGAGGCCAGCGTACTTGTGAACTTCGCGTCACTGAGATCAGCATACGACAGCACCATGCAGGTAAATTATATTACTATACTAGCTTTTGCCCGCAGCTTCGCCCGCGTGGATGTCGGTTATCGCGTCAAAACATTTCTCAAAAGACGTACGTAGGTGTACGAAGTTTTACGCTTCTAACTTTGAAAATGACGAACTTTCCATTCAAACGTTTTTAAAAGTGAAAATTTAGGAAACCGCCATCAAGCGACACCGTCCAATTTGTCTATAACCATTCAAATTACTGTACAATCAATATAGATTAAAATATTTATTAAGTCATATTCAATAATGTGATTAGTGTATTTTTATACTTGATAAGTTAGTTTTTAATACTAAAAATTAGAAAAGTTTGCCAAAGCACTGTCGCCATCTAGTAACAACGCTTCAAAATAAAAGCTGCCTGCCTGCTTTTGGAAGTTACGAGTGTAACCGTTTTTTGTTCCTGATTGTGCATCTGTATAGAACTATATTATATTATCTGTGCTTGAAGTGACAATAATAAATGCTAAAATCAACCAAATTAATGGAGTTGAAGGTAAGTGAACCTCAGGCTCCAAATAAGTCAGGATTGGCGCTCGAATGTACAAGAGATCTTTGTTGATATTTGAATGAATTTTACAGCATTATGTATGCTAACTATTGAATGCATAGGGAAAAAGGGTTCGAGTCCCGCCCGAAAAGATTCTTTTTCCCTATGTATTCTAATTATTTGGGCGGTGTTATCAAAAATCTATGTTTGATTGTAACATCATTCATTGGTTCCGATAGTTCGTAAGAATATCGGTAGATGACTCCACCGTCGCCTTAAAGACGGATAAAAAGGGAATTTTGAATCACATCGGGCGTGTCTTGGTAGCCGAGTTGGTCAACCCGGGGCTAGATAGCGACACTGTGGTCCCCACAATCCGAAGGGGGCTACCTCGGAAGAGATGGTCCTGGGTCTGTCGGGGTGCGAGAGATATGCTTTCGGCAAACTCACCTCCGGCAACCAATGTAATTCAATAATACTTACTATTTAATAAGGTAATTTAATAATTTTACTAATTTAATCAAATAATTATTAATAAATTGTAATCAAGTAGTTTAATGTAAAAGATAACTTAATGTAATTGCCCAAAATTATTATGATTAATCTAGGACCAAATATTTAAGTAGGTATATTAATTGCATGCAAACCTACCACAACACTGAATGTACCTAATACATTTGCACACCGAATACGGTGAAACATGCTGTACTAATTAAAATATGTCAATCCATCATTATTGTTAAACCTTGTTTCCTGCAAATAAAGATTTCTATTCTATTCTATTCTATTAATGACCCAAGACAACGTGCGTTTTAGCCGGTTCGAGTCCGACATAACTACCTTCACCGGCTCCGTGGGGGTGGTATCCAGGGGGATTTATCGCACGATAAAAAAATAAAAAAATAAAAGCCGAGTTGGTCAAGGCATTCCCACTGTAAGGGAAAGATCGCGGGTTTCTTTCCCTATGTATTCGACTTATTTGATATTTCATGTCTCATCTCATGTCATGTACTGTATTGTATATTATTGTATATTGATTGCAGGCTATGCAGCATCCCCAAATCAATACAGTGGTGATCATCGCCGAAGGTATCCCTGAAAACATGACCAGGAAGATCATCAAGCTGGCAGACACACGAGGGGTGAGCAGATACTCTTCAATACTTTATGTAGGACACCTAGGTAACCTGACAAAATCTCGGAAAGAGGGTCACCATCGTAAACATGTACCATGTTTACAATGGTGGCACTCAGCTTGACGGCCTCATCAGATGCCTTTTCACGCCCCGCTTAAAGGACCCGGGACTGTAGGAAGAAGGAAACACGTGAGATGGCAGGGAGTTCCAAGACTTTATGGTGCAGTAGCGAAAAAAGTCACTGGTTCATCGGTTCATGATGGAATAATCTGAATTAATCTATACGTTTCACAATAATAACATAATTAATATTTATTTCCAGGTGAATATCATCGGTCCGGCGACGGTAGGAGGCATCAAGCCAGGATGCTTCAAGATTGGCAACACGGCGGGCATGATTGACAATATTATTGACAGCAAACTGTACAGGGCTGGCAGGTATTGTAAATACACTCATTGTTATGTACAGGCAGTTGACAGTCTCTGTGGTGTGGCGGTAGTGAATGCGGCCGCTTCACAGGAGGCGCGGGTTCGATTCCCGCTCAGTGCAAATATTTATTTACATGAATATGTGGATTGCCGTATTGGAATAGAATACTGCCACCTCATCTTTTCTTGTTGGTGTCGTTGAAGGCGACTAAGGGATAGGGCTGTTCTCCATCCGACAGTAAACATACAGCCCAAGACAAAGGGCCCGTTAACGGCAATAGGCTCGCCCCCTATTACCTCGTAGGACCGGAAATCCTAATTGGCAAAACATGAGTGCTAATACTCCTCTGCCTACCCCTTCAGGGATTTACAGACGTTAGTTAGAAGATATTATGATAATACTTAGATTTTATTTTTCAAAACTTTGATTTACCTGCCAAAACCAAGCCAAACCGAACTTTATAATAGACCATCTTTCTTACCTATTTTGGGAGCACATGCTGGAAAATTTTCAGCTTTTATAAAGTGACTAATGGCGGCTACATACGTAGCGGTATACCTGAACGGTATACCGGAACTGAAGACTTGTGCAAGTATACCTCACGTCCATAGTGACCACACACATAACCTATGCTTGGGAAATTTGAGATCGTCCACCGCCGTAGCATCCTCAAATGACACAATTAAAACCTGGAACTCCTTGCCAGCTCACATGTTTCCTTCTTCCTACAGTCCCGGGTCCTTTAAGCGGGGCGTGAAAAGGCATCTAATGAGGCCGTCAAGCTGAGTGGCACCACTGTTAACATGGTAAATGTTTACGATGGTGACCCTCTTTCCGAGACTTTGCCTTTAGCTTAACATCAGGCGAGGTGAAGTCAAATTGACGTGTCCCGCATTAAAAAAAAAAAAAACTCGTGTTTACCCATGTTGTGAAATATGCCACCGGTAGGGACACCCACAAATGATTATATAGATTTGGCTATTGTTGGTTTGGTGCTAGCTACTAATTCCGACACATACGCTCATACATACTTGCACAAACTAGTTTGCCCAGGTATACAGATCAGAGTTTCGATCTGCCTACCAGATTTGTGCAAGTCAGGAAACTTGTGCAAGTTTTGTCACACACACGCTCCGGTATACTTGCACAAGTCTTCAGTTCCGGTATACCGTTCAGGTATACCGCTAGGTATGTGGCCGCCATAAGGTCTGGTTTTCACGGGCTCATACGGCCGTTCTCAATAAACTTCATCCCACGTACGCTCAAGCTGTGGAATGAACTCCCTGCCACGGTTTTCCCAAGCGACTACAATATGGGGTTCTTCAAGAGGGGCATTAGAAGGTTTCTTCAGGGTAGGCAGCGCGAGTGTAACGCCCCTGGTGTTGCATACGTCCATAGGCCACGGTAACCACTTTCCATCAGGTGGACCGTGTGCTTGTCTGCCACCTAAGTGGTATAAAAAAAAAAAAACATACTTACAGTTGAAGATAGATCGCAACAGTCAAATTTGACGTATCGGCTGTTTAAATTGAAAACATGGTAACTGATTTTTTTGCGGGAAAGCGCATCACGGTATAATTTTATTTTCCGAAATTAGTGTGAAATAGGAGTTACTATGTTTTGAATTTAAACAGCCGAGCACTTTATCCGTAGATACGATCTATCTTTAACTGTCAGTATGTTATTGGGAACGGCGGTTAACAAGTTGTAAGTGATATTTATGTTATTTGTAGCGTGGCGTACGTATCCCGGTCGGGAGGTATGAGCAATGAGCTCAACAACATCATCTCGAAAGAGGCGGACGGTGTTTGTGAGGGCGTGGCCATCGGCGGCGACCGCTACCCCGGGACCACCTTCATCGACCACCTGCTCAGGTACAGTTTTGTTCTTGGTTTTTATTCTTTAACTAGCTGTCCCGGCAACCTTCGTTTCGCCTTAGAAATTAGAATCAATAAGCTGTATCAAATTCTCCTAATTATTTTGAGAACGGAAAGCATTTCGATTCAGGCCCCATACGCGCACGGAGCTCCCGACACTATTATAGGTTACCGGGGCCCATACTTACACCTACGGAGCCTATATACCTATGGGACCCATACAACCATATACTTCTACGCTCAAGGGTGTTCATACTACCATAAACCATCAAGTTTTCGACTTAAATTAAAAAATAGCCACCATAAATATTTTCGCGGCCCAAGCAACGGCCATTTTGTTAATTCAGAAGAATGTCTACTAATCGCCCTCTGACGATATTTGCACACATTATGTCAATTCTATATCAAACGTCAGACTATCATACAGCAGAATTAGAATAATAAACACTTTTTTTTCCAATTCGTATTCCAAATGCAAAATTTAGATATGGCGTATGTCGGATTAGCTATTTTTTGGTTATATATTCTTAAATTTTCTATTTTTCCGCGCAATTTTCTTCATTTTTTCTTTCATAAGAACCTTCTCCTAACAATAACAAACACAACAAAAAAAGAATTAGTGAAATCGGTCCAGCCGTTCACGCGTGATGTCGTGACCAAGGGAAATAGGGATTCATTTTTATATATATAGATTATTTATTTAATTATTTCGTACACACAAGAACAAACACACAGATTCATAGGTGGAAACAGTTGTACAGAGGCTCTGCTTATTTCTAATAGAAATCCCTTCAGCAGACCCGCGAGAGGAGAGAGTCCGAAGTAGAGAACTTTGTGAAAAGTATGTAGGGAAGACGTAAGACAATTTTTTTTTCTGGCTTCTTGCTGCGCATTTAGCCACTGTCAAGTATATGGTATTGAGTTCAGTTAAAATTATTGATGACGATTATGATAATGGGCTAATGATGTTGATGATGATGATAATGACGATGAATGAGATGATTGCTGCCTCAGTAAAGTTGTGGGGACTTTACTAATAGCTCCCTGGGGAGATTTGGATTGAACATGTAGAGTCACAACTCACTGTAATATGCCACTTTCCTACACGCGTGTGAGTTGTCCAAGGCGTTATGTCTAAAAATCCACCATTTTTATACATAAAAACTCGAATTTACACCAATTTCGGAAAATAAAATAATACCGCGATGCGTCCTCTACGCTTTCCCGCCAAAACTCCCTGAGGTACAGTAGTACAGTCACCTCTATAAATATGTATACACGGTAGGGTTCCAGAAACAAGTAACCGGGGTTAACTTCAAATTTTAGTTTACAAAATATGTAGCAAAATGATGTAAACTCTTAATATTTCATAAAAATATAACCATTACACGCCTCATAAAATATATCTACTAATGCTTGCAAAAATATATCCACAACTAACGCGTCAATTGAATGGAAACATGCTATAGTTCATATATATGTAAACACTTTTTTTTTTTTTTTTTTTAAGGAATATTAGAACCGAAGTTACTAATATTCCCTCTAACCCCTCCAACTAAGCTAAAATGCTTGTGCTAGGAGTGGGTTTACATCGGTAGTGTAACGGCCAGGATCGAACCCGGGACCTCTCAATCGTAAGGCCGACTCCTTAACCACTAAGCTATCGACGTTATAATAAATATAAATAATATAAAATATACTTTCAGTTCAGTGAAGTTATGTAGTCTGTAGTCTAAGATATGTAGTTTTCTATAAAATCGAAACTTTAAATTCAATTCTAACTTAGATTCAGACGTGACTCTCAGACTCAGACTCTCAGACTCATACTCTCAGACTCAGACTCACTCACACCCAGACTCTCAGACTCATAATCCCAGACTCAGGCTCGGAATCACTCAGACTCTCAGACTTAGCCTCTAAGACTCAGACTCAGACTCTCAGACTCAGACTCTCAGACTCAGACTCTCAGACTCTCAGACTCAGAGTCTCAGACTCAGACTCATATTCAAAAGTCACACTTAAAATATTACGTTTGATCATAATTGGTTAAGAGTAGAAACGGAGTTATGATTGAAAGTCACAATGGCCGACATCCACGCGAGCGGAGCCGCGGACATTAGCTAGTTAATTATATTAGCGTGAGTTGATGTGCCTTGAGAGAATAAAGAGCTAACTTCACTGAAAGTATATTTTATATTATTTTGAAAGTACGTGTTTACATATATATGAACTATAGCATGTTTCCATTCAATTGACCCGTTAGCTGTGGATATATTTTTGCAGGCATTAGTAGATACATTTTATGAGGCGTGTAATGGTTACATTTTTATGAAATATTAAGAGTTTACATCATTTTGCTATATATTTTGTAAACAAAAATTTTAAGTTAACCCCGGTTACTTGTTTCTGGAGCCCTACCGTGTATACATATTTATAGAGGTGACTGTACCACGTTTATAAGTTACGCCGATGTACCTGCGCAGAAGTCTCATATTTGAGACGCGCCAAAAAATCTCAACCAATCACAACGCTCCGCCAAATATTGCCCTTTATTATTGGTTGCCGCCTGCCCGCCATGTTCGAAACAATGAACAATGAGCGAGAAAGCACTATTCTCTGGATTTATTGCATTTTCAATCTTAACGCAACGCAATAAAGTTGGTGTTTCAATAGCGTTGGCAATCGTAATTAATCGGCGTTAGCTTACTCTTCTGAGCAGGCGAACTTTGCCGATGCGACTTATAAATGTGATTCACCTGTAACTTCCTTGCTAGCAACGAGCGACCACAACATCATCTCGAAGGAGGCGGACATAGCTAACAGCCTTTCTCATAGGTAACAGAGAGAAGTACTGTTCTGATCCCCCAACCCACAGGAACTCATTCTCTGAATAAAAGTAACCTGTCCTGTTTCTTTTTTTTTTTTCATTTCAAATGATATTTTCTGAAGTTTACGCGAATGTCACTCATTGAAATAAAACCACTTTTTACGGATTCTATCGCGATGCTTGGGACCCAGTCATCCACTTAATCAAACCCAGTAAGCAGCAAAATCCAGCAAGACTTAACGACACAGTGAGCTCATTCTGCGTAAATATGAACACCAATAATTCACCATGATTCGGGTATTTTGAGATAACTTATACTTCAAACTATGTGACAACTACCATCGTGAGACACACCGCGAAAATGGTTGCTGCAAAGCAGCCGAAACGTCGGGTTAAAAAGTAACAATAACAAATATATCGCGATAGAATCCGTAAAAAGTGGTTTTATTTCAATTTATTTCAAATTTCAAATTTCTCCATATCATATAGAAAACTAGACAATTAAGAATAAAATATTACATACTTTTGCATACAGCAATAAACATTATGATTAATTTCACACCCTTGCTGCTAATATTGTACATGCTTAGTAATACCTAAAATGTAAAGGCATTATCTATGTTCAGTTCAAATTACAGAGGATCAAGGAAAATGTTGAAATCTGCACATGACAGTTTACATTATTCACATACACTCCGTGGCGTGATGGTAGTGAACGCGACTGCCACGCAGGAGGCGCGGGTTCGATTCCCGCTCAGTGCAAATATTTGTATGCATGAATATGGCTATTTGCATTGGTCTGGGTGTTTCTATTTATAATATGTATGTATTTACAAAAAAAAAAGTATTTAAGTATGTTTATCCGCATTCTAGATTCCATAACACAAGCTAGTTAAGCTATGCTTACCATGGGTCTAGATAGCGTTGTGTAGAATGTTGAGAAATATAAAAAAAAAAAATACGTCTCCATATCACATATTATACAACAAGTGCTAGGTTATATTTTCAGCAGTCCTATTCTATCTGTCTCTGTGTCCAATTTCGTTCAGCCGTTTTGGCATAACAGAGTAACAAACTTCCGTACGAACTTTTTCGTTTATAAATTCGCTACTAATGTGATATTATGTATTTCTATCCATGTGGTGACGGAGAAAAAATACAAGTATCACCACCCCATGTCATCCAAAAAGCGACTGACGGAAACATACGCAGACGATGTCACTGCGAGAGAAGGAACACTCGAAATAAAACCCTGTACCAACCCGTCTGGCTTTTTTTCTTTGCGAGCGCAAAATCCCCACGATACCACCCCCATGGAGCCGGTGGAGATGGTTATATCGGACTCGAACCGACTAAAACGCACGCCGTCTTGGGTCTTTTGTTGCCGGAGGTAAGAATGCCGAATGCATATCTCTCACACCCCGGCAGACCCAGGACCATCTCTTTCGAGGTGGCCCCCTTCGGGTTGTGGGGACCTTGGTGTCCCCATCTAGCCCCGGGTACGGGGAGCCGTGGCCTGCTTTTGCTGGGGTGACAGACGGCTCCACCGATACCAACCAGTCTGGATAGAAACAGTAGGCCAGAGCCTCCCAACATTAGGAGAGGCCTGTGTCCAGCAGTGGACTACGATAGGCTAATTTATGGATTGTTATTCTTGTTGGCAGGTACGAAGCAGACCCCAACGTCAAGATGCTAGTTCTTCTGGGCGAGGTGGGGGGTGTGGAGGAATACCACGTGTGTAGAGCTATCCGGGATGGGAAGATCAAGAAACCGATTGTGGCCTGGTGCATAGGAACCTGCTCAGGTTAGTAGAGAGGATGGGCTTGGGTTGAGCTTGCTCTGCCGATGAATATTTTAATATTGTGTAAAGTAAAGCCAACGAGACGAAAGAAAAAAGATAAACAATGCGACCATTACTGAGCGTAACGTAGCGATAACTAGCGATTATTTTCTCTGTCCTTGTCGCACATATCACACGTACGCGACTATGGCCGCGCTACAGCTGTTGTTGCGTGTTTCATTGTACAGGAACAGTGTCAGCACAGCGGCTCTAAACTGTCAGATCCACCATCTTATGAGCAATTTAATTCCTGTCTGGAACGCGCTTGAAGTGATACGTAATCATTTTCAAATAAAAAAGTTTGGAACCGCTGAAACATTGTTTACCTTTTTTCTCTCGCTTCGTTGGCTTTACTTAAGGTAAATAAAAATCTATAAAAACTGCCTAATAACGCGACTAAAGAAGTTTTAATATAACCTGCATAAATATTCGTGACGTAATTATACCTTCAGAATCAATCACAAGTTTTGAGCTGTGTGGAGTCCCAGGGAAGATTAATTTTTTTCCCGATTCTATATTCTATTGTCCGTATTCCAGACATGTTCACGTCGGAGGTACAGTTCGGTCACGCGGGTTCTCTCGCCGGCTCCGCTATGGAGAAGGCGGTGGCCAAGAATGCGGCGCTCAAATCATTCGGAGCGGCTGTTCCTGACTCCTTTGATACTCTAGGAGTCGCCGTCAACAAGGTATAGACTATGCTATAGCTCGGGTTTCTTGGATGTATTTTGAAGATAGCGAGCTTAAATCTATCAAGCATAGATTATTACAAACCATCTGCCCGTGTCTGGGCCTTTTATAATCTCCTTTAGGTCCAGGTTAAGTGTCCCGAGGTATTCTTATTCTACACATTATTATATAGCACCTAAAGCTACACATTATTATGAAGCGTCGGTAGATTAGTGGTTAAGGAGTCGGCCTTACGATCGAGAGGTCCCGGGTTCGATCCTGGCCATTACACTACCGACGTGAACCCACTCCTAACACAAGCAATTTAGCTTAGCTGGAGGGGTTAGAGGGAATATTAGTAACTACGGTTCTAATATTCTTTAAAAAAAAAAACCATCTAAACAAAACCACCATAATCTAGTTTTCAAGATTTTGAGCTTCGGGATTTTGTCATTCGGGATTTAGAATAAAAAAAAAATATTATTTCTAAATAAGTAAGTAGGTATCAAATACTGTCAGTATACAAACGCGGTTTTGATTGCCACTCAGGGCCCTTATTTTGTACCGCTTTTGACGCATACTCGTAAGACCTTAACGTTTATATACGCACTCAACCTTACGTAAAACACCAACTCATGATTTTATGAATTGTTATAGATTACGTCAAATACCAACTACGTACAATTCCACAAACGCAAAACACCATCTTATAAAGTTAGAAGTTTACCGTAAAGTATAAAAAGGTGTATGTATGGTTTGTACTACCACACGTCTGATACGCGTCGGCGTGTAAATGAGTAACACGATTTTGCTGGTTATAACCCGGAAAAAAAATCCATGAGCGCCTTAAAAAGCATGACTTTTAACACATCAAAAGAATATTGAAGAATCACGAGGTTTAAAGGTAAAAAGAAGACTATTATGAAAAAGTTGGAGTTATGCGTAAGTTGTGTTATCCGAATTAGACGTTTTGTGTAAAGGTGATTTATTATGCGTCAGAAGGAAACTCGTTGAAGTTGGTGTAGTTTAATGCCAGTTCTACCATTAAAATGAACCCATAAAAATTCACCCTCTACTCTCATTACAACAAGGTTTGAAACTCATTGTCAAGTAGAATAATATCCCAGTGCAGGGTATTTGTACTGCATGAGTGAATGTAGGAGGGCCAGACCAAAAGGGTGCGAGGGATATGTCGAAGACAACCTCACCTCCGGCCTTGCACCACGACCCTCAGTAGGAGTGCGGTATTAGTCGGTTCGAGTCCGATATAACCTCCCCTTCCGGCTCCGGCGGGAGAGGTATCCATGGGAATTCCGCACAAAAAAAAGCATGTGAGTGAATGTACGAAATTTATAATAGAAGAAACATTTGTGTCTGTTGGTTCCGGGTAATCTCCAAAGTAAATTACAGGATATGTGCTGCAGTTACCTAGTGGTACAAGGTGTTCCTAAGTTCACTTTTATTTTGAGGATTCTTCTTATTTTAAGTCTCTTACCTTCAAACCTTTGAGAATACCTTGAGGCGAAACCGGTCAGGTGAAAAATAAAAAGTACAAATCGTCTTACCCGTTGTCCTACGAGAGCGACAAACGTGATAGCGCGCGCAAGCGACACCATGCGTGACATTATGTTCCATACTTCGAATGACGTTTTCACGCGACAATACGTAGGACACAATAACGGAACGCCTTCATTTGATACTTGTCGCTTACATAGGACAATGCCTTACTCAGTATGTGTCTTCCATTGCAGGTATACCAGAAGCTGGTGAAGGAGGGCAAAATTATCGTCAAAGAGGAGGTGGAACCACCCAAGGTGCCAATGGACTACGACTGGGCTAGAGTAAGTATTGGTCTCCGTCATCCATACCATACCTCGAGCGTTTTCCCAATCTGGGCCTGAGAAAGCAGTAAATCTTCCATATTTTTCGTGAAGCGACTGCAATCAAAAAGCTAATTATTCTAGTACAAAAATATTAAATCTAATCTGAAACGGTCATTATTTCAACGAAAAGACACCCAATTCTCATAAAAACAGCTATTTTTTATCCTCCGACGCAACGAGAGGGATATTATAAGTTTGACGTATCTGTCTGTCTGTCTGTGGCATCATAGCTCCCAAACGGATGAAGCGATTTCAATTTTTTTTGTGTTAGAACAAAGACATGTTTGACAAAATTCGGTTGAGCCGTTTCAAATTTATGGAGGTTAAAGTGGGGATGGGTGTCAGGGGCTTTTTTATATTTTAAATTTTATGATTATTCATTATCAAGCTTCGATCTAATATTAAAATTTATCACAATGTCATTGTAATCCGTATGTCAAAATTGTTAGAAAGAAAAAAGATTTATTCACTGACATTTAAGGTACACTGTATGAAAGAATAGATAGGCACTTAAATAGAGCATGCATTGAGTTATTTATGCACCTCACACGCCAGCCGAAAAGGTTCAGGTTCAGCATGTGCTAGACAGCTGTCTAGCGCTGATTTTCAACCAGACCCAAATTGGTGAAGCACGGGTGCAAACAAGCCACACATAAAAAAAATTAAAACCCATGCTTAAATTCACAAACTTTAAGGTCTAAAATGGCCTGTACCACGCCAGCACCCACACAACAACCTTGCACAGGCATCAAACGTGATTGAGAGTTCCTGCCAACCCACCGCAGCCACAATATTATTGAATAAATAATAACATACATAACATAACATAAACTCACGCCCGTATTCCCCGAAGGGGTAGGCAGAGGTGCTAGCACCCACGTTTCACCAGTTTATGTTTAGGTCCCAATGTAATAGGTGGCGAGCCTATTGCCATTAACCGGGCACTTATAAACCTGCGATAAATACACACATAACTTCGAAAAGCATCGAAAAGTCATTGGTGTGAGCCATGGTAAACCTGGAATCGAACCCGAGACCTCGTCTCAGCAGTCCATTACCCATACCACTCGGCTGCCGCGGTATATATTACATATATTAAAGAGATATTATGAATAAAAGTAAGTGCGAATGAATATGATTAATAAAGTTGATAAAAAATGTGACTTGCGAAACACAATTATACCTCTCAAAACAATATTTATATATGGGATGCATTCGCATTTATCATGGCAAACTCCCTTTGTGCATCGAGTATTTTATTGTTGTGTCATTCATTTTATGCGTGTCTGTTATATTGTGATCTGGAATGACAGGTATATCCCTCTCACCCCGGCTTACCCAGGGCCATCTCTATTGATCTGGCCCTCTTGGGGTGTGGACACGTAGTCTCCATTTAACACCATGGGTATTCGGAGGCGCCTCGGTCTCCTTCTGCTAGAGTGACGGGCGAGTCTACCCATCACCCTCAGGCCCGCGCTCATGGGGAATGGAGGTTGTTTTATGACCTCCGATACCAGAATTACCTACGCTGATATCTCTTCTGATCTATCCGCGCCGCCTCCTTCACGAAGGTTCCTTACTACTCATTCGTTCTCCGTGTTCAAAGGACTCAATATGACCTTGACTTCTTCATGTGTGTATCAGAAACTGGGCATCATCCGCAAGCCAGCAGCCTTCATCTCCACGATCTGCGACGAGCGTGGCCAGGAGCTGTCGTACTGCGGCGTGCCCATCAGCCAAGTGCTGGAGCGGCAGCTGGGCATCGGCGGCACCATCAGTCTGTTGTGGTGAGTGCTAATATGTGGGCATACCCTCTCTTCGTCAGCCTTCTTCATCTTAGCGCTAAATCCAGTTCCATCTGAAGCTTTCATCACGAAGTTTGGGGTCCGCTTTTACCAGTCTTACTACGGATTTGGTTAGATTTCGATATTTTTCGTGAAGCGGAAGTGATATGACCTCCATAACCCAGGTATCGAAGCATTGCAGCTAGACTTGGACTATTTAGGACTCTAACTATCCATAAACGACTGCATTAGATGTTTGTATGGCTACTATACCTTTATGTTGAAGACAACCAATATCGAAGACAACCTCTCCTCCGGCGTAGCACCAGGACCCTCAGTGCGGTTTTAGTCGATTCGGGTCCGACATAACCTCCCGTTCCGACTCTAGCGTATACTTCTGACATGAACTGTGCGCCAAATGTGATCTATACGCGCTGTACACGTTTCTTGGGAGTGTTTTGAGGATAGCAAGCGGTGCTACTGCGGTGGACGACCTCACATTCACCAAGCATAGATTTGCGAAACATTCCGCAAGCGCCAGGGCTTTTTTTATCGTGCGATAAATCCCCACTGATACCACCCCCACGGAGCCGGTGGAGGCGGGTATGTCGGACTCGAACCGACTAAAACGCACGTCGTTTTGGGTCCTTGGTTGCCTTAGGTGAGATTGCCAAAAGCATATCTCTCGCACCCCGGCAGACCCAGGACCATCTCTTTCGAGATGGCCCAGTGTCGCCATCTAGCGCCGGGTACGGGGAGGCGCACTTTGCGCTGCCGCCGCGGCCTGCTTCTGCTAGGGTGACAGGCGGCTTCACCGGTCACCCCCAGGCCATCGTTCTGCGACCTCCGACGTCCGGTTCGCCTTCGCTCTGCGCGGGCTTCCCGGGCCCGGAATCAAGTCCGGACCCGACCGGCCGCCTCCTTCTCTTCTCATTACTTGCTCGCAGAAGGAGGCGGCCGCACCCCGCACGTTCGCGCATCGTACCATCGCTGTGAGCAATGTGACGAGTGTGAGGACTCCCACCCCCAGAGCCGCCACTAGGACCCGCCTCGCTAGGGCACTCGGTCAGCGTGTGCAGCTCTGTGTCCTCGCTCGCATCACAGTGATGGCACTCGAACGTTGGCTCCTTCCGAAGCGCCAGGGCTACTACGTTTGTCTCGCAATTTCGGTCCAGGTGTCCTCAGGTAAAGTAGCCCCTGCATTTCTTTCCCGATATAAGTAACGTGTGTATGTCTACCCGCAGGTTCCAGCGCGAGCTGCCGGACTGGGCGAACAAGTTCTTCGAGCTGGTGGTGATCGTGTGCGCGGACCACGGGCCGGCCGTGTCCGGCGCACACAACACCATGGTGACCGCACGCGCCGGCAAGGACCTCATCTCGTCCGTCGTCAGCGGCCTGCTCACCATCGTGCGTACAGTACCCCCCCCCCCCCCCCACCCCCCTAGATAGTACACAACACCATGGTGACCGAGACTCTCCCACTCACACGTTCTCTGCCGCAGGGGGACCGGTTCGGCGGAGCGCTGGACCGCGCGGCGGCGGACTTCTGTGCGGCGTACGACCGCGGACAGCATCCGCAGGAGTTCGTCAACGAGAAGCGCGCCAAGGGAGAGCTCATCATGGGCATCGGACACAGGTGAGTAGAGACTGGAGACCGGCCAGCTTAGTCGGTAAGGAGTCGGCCCCACGATCGAAAGGTCGCGGGGTCGAATCCTGGCCATTACACTACCTACCGACTCGTTTAGCTTAGCTGGAGGGAATAGAAGTGAATATTGAGTAAGACACTTTGTACTTTTTCGCCTCACGGAATTCTCAAAGGATGATATCACTTTCATCATACCTTTGAGAATGAATAAAACATAGTGGAAACGTACAAAGTGTCTTACTCAATATGTGTAGTGGATTCCACCAAGTGCCATCATTCAACAGTATAAACAGTTAGAAGGGAATATTAGTAATTTTGGTTCTAATATTTTTATTAAAAAAAAATTGATAATATTTTTTCATCCCTTCTATTCGAAAAATGTCACTTTATTGTCACTGTAGCGGGGCGCATAATAGCTCTTTTCTGTTCAGAGCCAAGCAGCGGGCCGGCAAAGTGATATGAATTTGGAACATTAACGTTCATAGAAATCGAATGCTAATTGTACGGATTACTGGCTGGTACATGTTGGCTGCACAGCGCGGGGTGACCTGTGCTAACTAAAAAAAAACAAAGAGTGCCAATTACCTCTCTGTTCTTGTAATTAGTTGTATTGAATTGAATTTGAATTTATTTTGCGAAATAATATGAGTTCTACTTTGAGTTAGTTTAGTTTAGTTTACCTGGGCTGTTCCGCACTTAGCCTCTTGATTGGGTCATTGTGCGTACCATCTTACCTCTCACTCCAACCAACCCAGATCTTCCCAAAAAGCCAGCAGCCTTTTCAGGTTTCCACATGCTTCCCGGAGCGACGCTGGTGACTGGAGGAATTTCGCCCGTTGTTCGGCCACGCTCATGCACTCTGTAAGCACATGATGTGGCGTTTCTTCTGCCCCCATGCAGCCTCTGCACAGGAGGCTGTCCGTTACACCTACTGTAAATAGATGCTTGTTTAGGGGACAGTGACCGGTCAAGATGCCTATGACCTTACGGATCTGGCTCTTTTAAATCTAATGAGGTTTCGGCTAAACGTTTTTGATGCTACCGGAACTGCATTCTTTGTTTGCCTGCATCCTCCAATGTTTGTCCATTCCTTTTGATGGGTTTCTTCCGTATTTTTCCGCAGCCAAGTTTTGACCTGTGCTTGAGGTATAGGTAGTATTGGTTCCGGTCCATATACTGTTGCCCCTGATCCTCTCTTGGCCAATTCATGGGCTGCGTCGTTGCCGAGGGAGTTGCTGTGTCCCTTGATCCATTGCAGCGTGACCTTGTTTGTGTTTTTTTTTTTTTTTTTTTTATCGTGCGAAAAATCCCCACGGATGCCACCACCACGGAGCCGGTGGAGGCGGTTATGTCGGACTCGAACCGACTAAAACGCACGCCGTCTTGGGTCCTTGGTTGCCGGAGGTGAGATTGCCAAAAGCATATCTCTCGCACCCCGGCAGACCCAGGACCATCTCTATCGAGATGGCCCCCTTCGGGTTGTGGGGACCACAGTGTCCCCATCTAGCCCCGGTTACGGGGAGGCGCATTTTGCGCCGCCGCCGCGGCCTGTTTCTGCTAGGGTGACAGGCGGCTCCACCGGTCACCCCCAGGCCAGCGCTCATGGAGGACGGAGGTCGTTCTGCGACCTCCGACGTCCGGTTCGTCTTCGCTCTGCGCGGGCTTCCCGGGCCCGGAGTCTGGTCCGGACCCGATCGGCCGCCTCCTTCTCGAGCATTACTTGCTCGCAGAAGGAGACAGCCGCACCCCAAGCGTTCGCGCATCGTACCATCGCTGTGAGCAACGTGGCGAGTGTGAGGACTCCCACCCCCAGAGCCGCCACTAGGACCCGCCTCGCTAGGGCACTCGGTCAGTGTGTGCAGCTCCGTGTCCTCGCTCGCATCACAGTGATGGCACTCGGACGTTGGCTCCTTCCGGATCCGACACAGGTAACTCCCGAAACACCCGTGTCCGGTGATCACCTGCGTCAGCCGGTATGAGAGGCTGCCGTGTGGCCTATCTAGCCACTCCTCCATGATGGGTCTTACCGCCGCTATTACGGCGTGCCCTGCGCTTGGTCGCCCAAGTCGTAGCTCCCATTCCGCTACCATGTCCCTGTGGAGCTGAGACCTCACGGCCCGAATTTCATCAGGCTCGGGTTCCCGTCCCTGCTCCCGCGCCTCCTTTCGATACCGATATAGCATCGAAAGGGCTCTCGCATCCAGGTTCCACGGTAGGGATCCGGCAAGGAGACTCGCCGCCTCCAGAGATATCGTGCGGTACCCCCTAATGGCCCTGCTGGCCATTGCACGCTGCGGCCCACGCAGCAGACGCGCATTGTGGACCGTCAGGGTGTCCGCCCATATTGGGCACCCATATAGGGCCATAGACCGCACGACTCCCGCGTAGAGTCTCCTGCAGGAGTCATCCGGCCCCCTCATGTTGGGCAGCAGCCGCCCCAAGGCGGCAGCTGTGTCCTTCAATTTAGGGGCCAGTCTTCGGAGATGCTCCCCGAAGTTCCACCGGCCGTCGAGAACGAGTCCCAGATATTTCATCTGGGGCTTAATGGCGATGGAAATGTCTCCCACTATGAAGCTGGAATCCTCTGGTGGGACGCGCCGAGGCCCATGAAAGAACATGGCCTCGGTTTTATGCAGAGCCACCTCGAGACCCAGCCGCCGGATCCGCTCCACGACTTGGGCAACCGCGGTCGTGTCCTTCAGGATCGCTTCGCGGTATGTAGACCCGCACGCCGTCACCAGCGTGTCGTCCGCATAACACGTGACGGCGGCACCGTCCGCGAGCTCACCGCGAAGCACCCAGTCGTAACCGATGTTCCACAGTAGCGGTCCCAGGACCGATCCCTGCGGAACACCGCACGACATCTCTCGCCGACCGAGCCCGGTCGCACTTGGGTAGACGACTGCTCTCTCCGACAGATACGCCCCGACTATGCGGCGAAGGTAGAGAGGCACTTCGTGATACACGAGCGCCTCCCTAATGCAGCTCCAGGGCAGGGTGTTAAACGCGTTGGCGATGTCCAGTGACACCGCCAACACCACCTCGCCCCGAGTGACGGCGTCCTTCGCCAGAGTCCTCACGCGCATGATGGCATCCACGGTGGAGCGCCTCCGGCGGAAGCCATACTGGCCATCCGCCAGGTCAGGCCCCACCCTGGATAGGTGCTCGACGAGGCGCTTTGCAATGACTCTTTCAAAGAGCTTGCACACCTCGTCGAGCAACACTATGGGCCTGTAGGCGGACGGTGAGTCCGCCGGGCGCCCCGCCTTTCGGATGAGGACCAGTTTCCCCGTCTTCCACATCTTCGGAAACTGGCCTCGCTCCAAACATGCGCTGAGAAACCCTCTCAGTCGGGGTTCGAGAGCGTCTTCTTCGCCTAGAGCTAGGACCCACGCTCGGCCTGGAATGCCGTCTGGTCCCGGGGCGGTGTTCTTGGCCTTAAGCCTTAACACCGCCAGCTCTAGCTCTACCCAAGTGACCTCGGGCACGTCGAGTCATCTGCGGTGGAATATGTTCCACCGCCCGCGCTGGGAACAGGGAGGCAACGACTCCTCCGAGCAGCTCCGGCTGGAGACACCGGGTCAATGGCGGGGCCCGGGGGCGCAGCTTGCCCCTTACCATAAGGTAAGGCCGCCCCCATGGGTCCCGCTCCAGCGTCTCCAGCAGCTCTTTATGAGCTGCTGCCTTTGCTTGCCTTATGGCCACTCGGAGGGCCTTTCTGACCTCCCTGTACCCCGCATGAAGCTCCGCCTCTCGGGGCTCCGTATCTGCGGGGCGGCTACGCCTCCTTCGAGTCTGGTCCACCGGCGGAAAGCGGTCACGGAGGCCTGTCGGAGCCTCGCAATGTCCGCCGACCACCAGTAGACCTGACGCCTCGGATTATAGGGCGGAGCCCTAGGCATAGCCGCGTCGCAGACACGCGTCATGGCCTCCCGGAACCACGCCGCCTCATCGTCTATGTCGACAGGCCTGTCCGGCGCAGAGGCCCAGGCCTGTACGATGGCGGCCTCCAGGAGGACCTCCCGATCCATTCGCTTAAGCACCCAACGTGGCTCGCGTGGGGCCGGTGTAAACGGCGCGGCGCACACTGTGTTAAATTAGCAATCTAGGGGAACTTAATTCAAAATCTAAAGTTTATCAGACAGACAGGAAACATTTATTATATGATAGCTATATAAACCGAGCATCTAATCTAATACGATTTAAAAAGTTGACTTGATAAATGATTGGAGGGTACGTCGTCAAACTTGACCTACGCACGTAGTCACGTTGAGTGAAACTTACATGCAATTCATAATAGCTTATATCGGTACTTGTTGTGCAGTTGTATATTACCTAAGTGATTTTTTTATAATTGTATTTGATAATTTGGAGTCTTGTCTACTGGGAAAAGTAAGTTTTGACATGATTTCACAACTAAATTCAAAATAAAAATGCTTTCTTTTGAGTCACATTATAATCATACTTTAGTTTTAACATCAGTGAGTTTGCGTTGACTTTTAAAAAAATATCCCAATGTATCCGTCTTGAAATCATTCTTAAATCATTCTGCAATTAATAAATAACAAAGTCAAGTTCTTTACTCATGCTCGTTTTTGCTCACCCATATTTTTTTTCTATTTTCAATTTTAATTAAATAATTTTTAATTTTTAAAAAACATCGACTTAAACTACCTAAAGAAACTCTTCCTCTGTTAAAATCTCCTAGTGTAAGTAAGGACTCGGAAAATACCTCATCAGAACAAGATGAAGGTTAAAAACTAAATTATAATATTTCTTACATTATTTTTTTTCTTTGATAACTTTTTAAAATAAATATTATGTCTCATACTTATTTTTTTTTTATAAAAATGAAAATTTCATCATACATCATCATTTTAAGCTCTAGCCTCTACATTTATCAAGAGTTAGAATAAAGTTCCCCTAGATTGCTAAAATTACACAGTGTGCGGCGCCCGCAGGAGGGGAGACGTCGAACCGAATGTATCGGTGATCCGACGCTGTCCCCACCTCCTCAAGGACACGCCAGCCCTGCACACGGCCTGAGAGCGGGGCGCTTGCGAACGAAAGGTCCACAATTGAGTCGCCCCAGCTCTTCACGCACGTGGCGACGGCCCCGCGATTCAGGAGAACTAGGCTGAGACTATCAGCCCAGCTCTCCACTGCCCTGCCCCTCGGATTCGTGCGCCGGGAACCCCAGTTCATAGACCAGGCGTTAAAGTCCCCGAGCACCAGAACCGGGTGAGGGTAACAGGTATTGACGACGACGGTCAGATGATCCAGCCACTGCTGGTACTCATCTATGACTCGGCTCGGCGAGAAGTAGACTGCCACGACCGCTATTCCCCCCACGAGTGCCGCTACGCAGCCATTCCCCCTTGTCACGACAACAAGGGGGGGACTGCCGGCAGCGGCGTTGTGCACCAGTGCCACCGATCCGTCCAGGTCGGTTTCCCAGGCAGGCCCGAGAAACCGGTGAATGTACGGCTCGGCGACAGCGGCGACATTAATGCCCCACTGTGCGGTGCTCTGGAGCAGAAGTGCCTGAGCATCAACACAGTGGTTTGCATTTGCCTGCAGGACGCGGAGCTGAGGATCCATTATGGAACCCCCATCTCCGACCTTTACTGTGTCCTGAGGACAGCCTCCGGCCTCAACCACGGCGAGCCTAAGCTCCTCGGCCGTGATGGAGTCGTCCAAACCCGATATGCGCACTTCTGCGCACTTGTAGGGCCTGGACACCCGGACATCAGCCGCGTCCAGCGTCTCCCTAAGCGTAGCCGCCAGGGCGTCGGCTTTAGGGCCGCTGGTAGCGCCGGGGACCTCGAAGATCCGAGATCCGGTGCGCGTGGGCTTGCACACCAGATCCGGGATCCCAAGGGCTCCCAGGTCGATGCAGGCCCTTGCCTGCCTCACCACCTGGGCGTACTCCACACCCCTCTCCGACGCCTCCGCCGTCAGTGTGATGACGAGGGGCGCGGAGCCTCCTCGGCGCTGTTGCCATCGCGGCAGCTTTGGCCCTTCTGGCCAATTTGGCTGCCTTTTTGGCGGCATTCCGTCTCTGTTTATTGGCTCCCGCTACCTCCCAGCCCCCTGACGGGGGGCTCGAGGATTTTGCTGGAGCCAGAGCTCGGGCCGGGGCTGAAACCCGGGCTGGGGGCGGGGCTGAGATCAGGGCTGGGGACTTCTTCCCCTTGCCCTTCCCCTTACCCTTGCCCTTGCCCTGGATGCCCTGAGTGGAACCCGAAGGACCTGGAGGGGGGCGCCGAGCCGGCACCGCCACCGGGGAGGCAGGCCCCCCCCTCACTGCGGCGGCGTACCCGGCCGGCGTCGCGAGAGGAGGACGGCGGGCGATATCAAGGATCGCCTCGAGCCGCCGGTTGGTGCGCTCCTCCTGTGCGACCATCTCCGCGCGCATGGCCGCCATAAATTCGGCCAGCGACGCCGGCTCTGCCGGTTGAGTCGGCAGCTGCACCGGTTGCCGCGGTGGCTGCGCAGTCTGCGTTGGCGGCGGCGGCTGCGCAGCTTGCGCTGGCCGCTCCGACTGCACCGGCCGCCCCGTGAGCGCCGAGTGCGCCGCCCGCTCCAGCTGCGCCTTCCGCATTGACCGAGTCACCACTCCCGGCAACTCGGTCAGGTCCTCGACCCTCTTTTTGAGGGCCTTCAGCTCCGCTGTGACCCTCTCGAGCCGGCGCTGGGACTCGACCTGTTGTTGTTGGACCTCGTCCGCCCTCCTCGCCTGCTCGGCCACCTGCTCGGCCAGGCCCGTGCTGGCGGCAACGATCTGCTGCACGACCCCGAGCATTGCAGCCTGCTCGGGAGTCGGAGACTCCGTCTGCCCCGCCATCATCCGGCCGAGCCGATAGCCGAGGATCATGGTCCTTCGGTAGTTCGCCAAGACCAACGGCACCTCCTTCCCTGGGTCGGCTCCAACCCACGGGGAGGAGTCCCGAGGGGGGGCGGCCTCACTACCGCTCCTCCTCTCCCTTTCGCGGCCGGTGGCCTGCACCTTGACCACCCGCTCCTCCTCGCCGCTGCTGCTGCTACTGCTGTCACTGTCGGGGATGAAAGCCTCATCCACCTCGGCCACCAGCGACAGGGGAACCTTTTTCCCCAGCTTCCCTTTGCGTTTTTTGGCTGCAGACCTAGTCTGCAACCCAGGCAGCGCCTGCCTGTCCTCCTTGGTGGTGACGCCAGATTCCTCTGACGTCACTGCCGCCGCTGTTGGGGACGACGAATCGTCCAGGTGTAGCGCGACCTCCGCGCTACTGTTAGAGTTGGGGCCGGATTTAGAGCTCGGCGCCGGGCTCAGGCAATGGTTGTCCACCCCAGAATACGAGGGACTGCCGTTGCCGACTGGCAACACGGGAGGGACTCCCCAGCTAGGCTGGGACCCTCCTGGGTAGTTATATCCGTAATTTTATCCATTGCATATTTTTTGAGGTTTACGTCCTCCGACGTTGACGCCTTCGGGACTGGACTCCCTCCAGCCACTCATCCCATCGCCAGGCGTCAGAGCTTGGGATTGGGGATTTTTTATAGAGGTTTACCCCTCGCGGATCTGGAGATCCACCGGTCCTGTCAGTTCAGGGTTACGGCCGGGCCGAACGGGGTCTGCACCAGACCGAGTCCGTCCGCCCCTGGGGGTAATTTTTTATAGAGGTTGTCTTCCTCGCAGCCCACTAGGAGCCACCGTTCCTGACTTAGGTCAGGCTTACGGCTTGGCCGCACGGAGGTCTGCACCAGACCCTGTCCCCCACCTCTGGACGAAGCCAGAGGTGAAGAACCCGTCCGCCTTAGAGCGTACCCTCTACTACGCCCTCTGCAAACAGAGGGACGTGTGGAAGGCCCACGAGCGGCCCCTGATAGGGCCACTCCCGCCTTGATTGTCTGAACGTCTCTCCCTTGTCCCCTCTGAAAACAGAGGGATACTGGGAGAGACGCCGACGACCACGGGCCTTGCAGGCCCGTCATCCCACGACTCCACCTCAGTGGGGTCCGCCGATGGGTTATTTGTCAACGGCCAACAGAACTCCCAAAGTGGAAGTCTGTTAGCCGTTGTCCAGGGTGCACCAGCCCTCCCGCTTCCGCTCCCCAGGACCGCGGTCCAAAGGGGGAAGAAACGGGAAGGCCAACGTGGAGGTTACCCAACCAGCACCCCCCTTGTTTGTGTTTGCAATGGATTGGAGTGTATTGTGACATTCCAATATGAGGACAGAGGTTATGGTGTTGGTTTTCAGAGCTTGGAGTACGGATGCACTGTCTGATATGATCTTTATATCTAGATCTCTGACGTCTCTGGCGGCAATCGTCTCCGCCGCTCTCCTTATGCCAATACATTCAGCTTGGAATATTGTACTTAGCTTGTCCAGGGTGGTTGTTATTTTGATGTTTAGGTCATTCGAGAAGACGCCTGCTCCGGTACCATATGTGGTTTTAGAGCCGTCTGTGTATATCCTAACTTCTTTGACGCCAGAGCTGTCTCTTTTTTCTTCAGTCAGTTGGTTATGATAATTCCTTTCGAAGACGTGGTGACATGGTATTCTGTCTACGGGCGCCTCAAGAAGTGGTATCTTCTTTAGGATTCCGGAGTTAGTTTTAGTTAAATTAAACTTCTCGGGCGGGATTTGAACCTGCGATCTTTCCCTCATAGGAGGAATGCCTTGACCAACTTGTGAGAGACATGCCCGATGTGATTCAAATTTCCCTGTAAAGGAAAGATCGCGGGTTCGAGTCTCGCCCGAAAAGTTTAATTATTTCCTATGTATTCGATTTGTATAGTTAGCATATAGTTAGCATATAATGCAATAAAATGAATTGAAGTAATTAGTAACATTGGTGTTATCCGTACAGAGTGAAGTCGATCAACAACCCCGACTCGCGCGTGCGCGAGCTGAAGGCGTACGTGACGTCACGCTGGCCGGCGTGGCCCGTGACGCGGTTCGCGCTGGACGTGGAGGCCATCACCACGCGCAAGAAGCCCAACCTCATCCTCAACGTCGACGGCATCGTGGCCGCCGCCATGGTCGACATGTTCCGCCACTGTCAGCTGTTCACGCAGTGAGTATCGGTCAACAACCCCGAGGCGTACGTGACGTCACGCTGGACGTGGAGGCCATCACCACGCGCAAGAAGCCCAACCTCATCCTCAACGTCGACGGCATCGTGGCCGCCGCCATGGTCGACATGTTCCGCCACTGTCAGCTGTTCACGCAGTGAGTATCGGTCAACAACCCCGAGGCGTACGTGACGTCACGCTGGACGTGGAGGCCATCACCACGCGCAAGAAGCCCAACCTCATCCTCAACGTCGACGGCATCGTGGCCGCCGCCATGGTCGACATGTTCCGCCACTGTCAGCTGTTCACGCAGTGAGTATCGGTCAACAACCCCGAGGCGTACGTGACGTCACGCTGGACGTGGAGGCCATCACCACGCGCAAGAAGCCCAACCTCATCCTCAACGTCGACGGCATCGTGGCCGCCGCCATGGTCGACATGTTCCGCCACTGTCAGCTGTTCACGCAGTGAGTATCGGTCAACAACCCCGAGGCGTACCTACGTGACGTCACGGAACACCTGGAAACTTGGCGGTCCACAACTCTCGAGAAACTTTCTGCCCCGTGCAACTAACTGTGGAATGAACTGCCAGTGGTATTTCCGAACCAGGATAGGATAGAGGACTCTTTTATCCGCACGTAGCCTCTCTTCTTGGGCCATTGTACGTGAAGAGGGCTAGATTAGCCAGCATAGCTCCGTCCAGAAACGCTGAAGCTTACTGGGGGTTTCACAGGCTTCGCAAAGCGACCTCATTGTGCCGAGGATTTGGGATCGTTGGGTGGCCACTGCCTCGCAGTCCAGTATTACGTGGGCGGCCGTTTCCTCGGTGCTGAAACACCCCCTGCAGAGGGGGCTGTCTGTGACACCGATGGTGTATAGGTGCTTGTTGAGAGGCAGTGACCCGTTATTGTCCCCATAATTGTTTTTAGATTAGTTCGGTCTGATCTTAAGAGATGTTTCCTTAGTCGTTTGTTTATCGACGGCATGACTAACCAACATTTCCGAAGCAATACGATCTTCAAACCTTCAAGACAAGTTTGTGACCTTCACTTGTGGGATTAATTGTATACCTTAACTTATGTACCTAACTTAACGGAGTATAATCGGGTTAAAGCCTTTATAATATAGTATGGATAATAACTTTTTCTTTCAATTCGCAGAGAGGAAGGCAACAACTACATCCAAATGGGTTCAATCAACGCGATGTTCGTCTTAGGTCGGACCATAGGTCTGGTGGGCCACTATTTGGACCAGAAGCGGATGAAGCAGCCCTTGTACCGACACCCTTGGGACGATATCACGTATATGTCGCCGCTACACTAGACAGACAGACAGGCCGAGACTGGAGAGAGTATATGTCGCACATAATATGTAGATAGTTATATGCTTATATAGTTGCTTGTCGTTAAAAAGGTGTGATCAGTAAAAAAATCATAAGGCACTAGTGGTGACTCCTATAAACCAATTTCTATTGGCTTGCTCTGTAAAGGGGAGCCGTCCAATACATACTGCATTATTTAGTACTGTGTCGGAAATTCAGTAACTGGAATCTATAATTTAGCATCTGAAATTAATAATTCAGTATCTGATATCTCTAATTCAGTACCTGAAGTCTAAAATACAGTGTCTGAAATTAAAAATTCTGTACCGGTAATAAAAAATTCAGTGTCTGAAATCAAAAATTCTGTATCGGTAATCAAAAATTCAGTATCTGTAATCAAAAATTCAGTATCTGAAATTTATAATTCAGTACCGGAAATCAAAAATTCTGCATCTGCAATTAAAAATTCAATATGTGAAATAAAAAAATCAGTATTTAAAATTAGAATAGCACAAAATTCGATACATGCTTTGGTCGTTCCAACCGGAATCTTTTCAACCGGCTTCCCTTTTCTTAATATCCACCCTTCGCTACTGCTTTATAGGTACTAAACTACCATTCCTATGTGTGATAGAGAGGCTACACCAATAGCCGAGTACTATATCTTGGTATCCTTTATATTAAACTTTTATAAGCACCATAAAATGAATTCTAGGCTTCGATTTGATAATAATAAGTCTTGTAAATCGAATTACTCCACTATTATAGGCTATATACCCTTTCGACCTCAAATTTTGGACCTAGCTATAAAGGGGTTCTACAAAACGCCGTTTGCAGGACGGGTGATATGACCTTTTCATAGGTCATTTCACCCAATTCCCCTAGTAAGAGATTACCCCTTAAAGGGATCTTGGACCTATCTATAAATTGACCGGACGGCTGATCTGCCCTTTTGTATAGGTCATTTCACACAAACTGTGATTCGTAACCAGTTGCGATCGAAGATTTTTTACCTTTGATGGCTACGTAATCAGTGAGTGGTATTTTGTTTTTATAAATAAATAATATAATAGTCCGACTGTTTATTAAGAATGAAAGAAATTTAGTCGCAAATTCACTGTTTAAAAAATTTCGTTGGCAACTGGTTGCATATTAAGAGAGTAAATTCTTCCATCGCTACTGATAGCGAATCATAGTTGCGAGTGCGGCCGAAGCAGGTAACACCATTTTTTGTAATAGGGTCCAAATTAAGAGGTCATAATGGTACATAACCCTACTAAATTTAACTACACAATGTAACCAGTATCCGTCTGTTTTATCTATATATAAATAAAATTAGTCTGTCTATATTACTCTCCATTGCTTGGCCTTAAAATAAAAGCATTGAATTAAAATATTATAAGTTATTTAGAGGGATAAATAAGTAAAAATGATGTTACATTCACTGATACCATTCCTATGTGAGTTAGCAAGACTAGAAATTGTCTGTGTTTAAAAAAAAAACGACCAAGCGCGAGTCGGACTTCCATAGCGCGAGTTGGACTTCCATAGCGCGAGTCGGACTTCCATAGCGCGAGTCGGACTTCCATAGCGCGAGTCGGACTCGCGCACGAAGGGTTCCGTATTTTTTTCTGACCATATTTATCGTTATAGCAGCAAAAGAAATATATGTGAAAATTTAAAAGAAAGATTACTGACATACAGACAGACGATGTTTTAGCAATAGTGTTCCACTACTATGTCCTTTCTCAAAGTCGAATCTAGTCTTATACTAAATTTCATCAAAATTGTTTCAGTTATTCAGGCGTGAAAGCGTAACGGAGAGACCGAGTTACTTTCGCATTTATAATACATATTAGTATTAGACGTATTAAAAGCAAATCAAACTGTTTCATTGATTTAAATGGTATTATTGTCTAAAGGTGTACCAATTATCAGAACAATCGGTCAACTGGAAGGCGGAAAAAAACTAAATTAAGATCATTTTAAGCACATGGTATATCAACATATTTCTTGCTAATCTCACGACACTACATAATATATTATTTATATTTAATGTTTATATCGAGTATTTGAGAAGCGTACTAAGTATATAATTACAATATGAAATTTATTACAAAATGAGTACATACATATATATGTCATATATATTCCTACAGTCCCGGGTCCTTTAAGCGGGGAAAAAAGGTATCCGATGAGGCCGTCAAGCTGAGTGCCACCATTGTAAATATGGTACATGTTTACGATGGTGACCCTCTTTCCGAGACTTTGCCTTTAGCTTAACAACAGGCGAGGTGAAGTTAAATTGACGTGTCCTATACAAAAAAAGCTAAAAATAGTTGAAAAACTAAACCACATCATATTTAAGCGTACCCCGGACTTTGAAGAGAAGGCCTTAGTTGTGACCGCGACTAAGCAAGGATAATGATGATTGCCACTCATTTTGTTAGCAAAACTTTTAATAGAAATCAACAAATTTTTGCTCTCAAGTACTTAGTAATCAGATCTGTGAAATCTTCAACGTAGTTGGAACTTATTTGGCTCAAATTTATTACTAATTAGAACAAATTAGGGAACGTACCCATACCGTTGGAGCCGCCTGTCATTCTAGCAGAAGCAGGCCGCGGCGGCGCAAAGTGCGCCTCTCCGTACCCGGCGCTAGATGGGGACACCGAGGTCCCTACAACCTGAAGGGGATAAGAGATGGTCCTGGGTCTGCTGGGGTGCGAGAGATATGCTTTCGGTAATCTCACCTCCGGCAACCAAGGACCAAGACGGCGTGCGTTTTGGTCGGTTCGAGTCCGACATAACCGCCTCCACCGGCTCCGGGGGGGTGGTATCCGTGGGGATTTTTCGCACGATAAAAAAACCCATACCGAGACCCGTTTGAAAGGAAATCGTCAAAATATAACTCGTGGCACAATTGTTTGAGCATTCTTTCTGTAAGAGCTCGAATCCCGTCTGAAGCAAACAAAAATATTTCCTAACCCTTATCGATTTAAATAGTCAGCTTATTTGAAATTTCATTCAAATACTACTTTTTATCGTGCGGAAATCCCCACGGATACCTATCCCACCGGAAGGAGAGGCAATGTCGGACTCGAACCGACTAAAACCGCACGCCGACTGAGGGTCGTGGTGCTAGGCCGGAGGTGAGGTTGTCTTCGACTTATCGCTCGCACCCCAGCTGACCCAAGGTCATCCCTTACGGTCTGACCCTCCTTGGGGCTTTGAAATACTACGCATGTTCACATGTTCAGAAAGCTAAAATTTTTGTTACGTAGTCGATTTCTCTGAGAGAAATCTCACACTTTTTTGACCAACATAGTGCCTAAATTCATAGTTTATTCACTATTCAATACTACGTATAGCTCGGGACATATATTTTGGACTTAAAATATACTCTATATGCGCAGTACACGTTTCTTGAGTGTCTTTGTGTGTGGGCTAAGGATAGCGCAGGGTTTTACGGCGGTGGATAAGCTCAAATTCATTAAGTATATATTACTACAACATAATTCGCGCGGGCCAGAGCCTTGTTTGTCCCTTAATTTAGGTGCAAGATACGTGGCTCGGGGTATAAAATCTCAAAGGGGAGGAGTGGGTCTTGGCATATACTAAGAGTAGTTACTTACGGGAGGAAGAGGTCAAAAAATCTTTAAAAAATGGTATGTGTATGTCCCCTAACGTATTTTCTGTTTTGTAATTTGATTGCTACGTTTAGAATATAGCGGAATATTTTATTGTCAACAGCTTCTTTAATAGGGTCGTTTACTTGAATAAGATTATTTATTTAAATAAGATTATTTCATTGAATAAGTTCACGGCCGGAAATACCTTATTATACTGAGACTGTGAGACTTCTGCGACTTGCAACGAATAAATAGACTTATATATTAGTAAATAAATATATATAAATGAATTCATGTGCATTTTAAACTTAACTAAGTACAAAATGTAATAGAATATATTATAATTAGCATGTTTCAGCTAATATAATATATAATAATATGTAATTCACGATGATTTTCTATGGCGCTTCATAGTATATATTTTATATAAAAGTCATATAAGTATATAATATTATATTTATTTTAAAAGTTGTAAGTACTGTAAGTGTTGAATTTTGAATAAAATATATAAAAAAATTACGAACAAAAATATATTGCACTTAGATTTTTATATATTTATAATATAATTTATATTATACACATTTCTAGATTATACACTCATCTGATTGTATAATATAAGAGAAATATAACAAATATAAATTATATTATAAGTAATGTATAAAATTGCACGGACCATAATGATAAATATAGGTATAGACTGTTAGTGTCAGGTCAGCTGTCTGGTAGTTCGTTAATGTTATACAGAATAGGTGATATTGTATGATTTGCCCACCCATCCCACTGTTGGCCTACCTGATATTCCCACCTGCCCACGACAATTAACTCATATAGGGCTGGTCTTATTCTGATCAGTATTCATTGCCTGTATAGGCCACAGGCAACGAGTACTTTAGGATGTTAGCTTAATATAAAGTGGAGTATTTACCCCTAGGTTAGGAGGACGTTTCCCCAACAGTGGGATAGCAGTGGGCTAATTGAAACACAGCACTGTTGTAACCGTAGACTGTCACAAAATATAGCTTATAAATAAATAAAATGGTGTCCTAATCTAGTTATAATAGCTTCTAGAATAATCGGCGAACTCAAAGGGTAGGCAGAAAAAATAATATTACTTAAAAATAGATTTTTTATTGTTTTTGTGGAGTTGTCAGTTGAAATAAGTTATTTAACGCAGTTGCATGATATAAAAAATAGTAAGAGATAATTATTTTTTAGTTTTTTTATAATAATAGTCTAATTATGCAACTACCCACATTTCTATACCTAAAATTAATTGTTTTATTGCAAAATTATATTTTTTTGTAATTCAAAATTGTCAAAGGGTATATAATATAAACAATGTGTTTGTTTATTGTGATTAATTCTGTTGTAAAGCACATCAACTTTTTTTGTAATATTTTGACATCTGTGTAGAAATAAGGCTTGTTACGCACCCGCGACTGTTGGCGACAAGTTGCGCGTGTGCGCCAGCCCTTATCCGTGTGTCGCAGGTTGAAGCTGTTATTAATTGTACGTTACTTGTGTTAAATCTAATTTATTGGTATATTTGTGAAAATGGTTGGTATATGTAAATAATTGAAATTTGTCATATTATTTGTCATTATATTTTTTTTATTTACCGTATTTTTTGTTTTTATTGGTACCTCTACTAAAGTAAAGCCAACGAGACGAGAGAAAAAAGGTAAACAAAGCGAACATTACTGAGTTACGTTGCGATAACTAGCAATTATTTTCTACTTTCTTGTCGCACATGTCACACGTTCGAAACAATGGCCGAACGACACCTGTCGTTGCGTGTTTCGTAGTACAGGAAAGCTGTCAGCGGCTCTAAACTGTCAGATCCGCCATCTTATGAGCAATTTCATTCCTGTCTGGAATGCGCTTGAAGTGATAAATGTAGGTACCTATAGCGGGGCGCAATGAGACACGTGCGTACAGTGAGAGCGTTTATTCAAGACTGCCGGGCCGGCACAGCACAGATACATAATACGTACCATCTACCAACATTACATCCCTCCACACTTAATTAGCTTCCGAACGTACAAGATATAATTACCATATTAGCTTAATCTATTAAGGATCACAATAGGATAAACAAAAGACAACTTACTAAGTAGTTATAATAAGGATATATATACTATTCAATTTAACACTTATAATTAACTTTCCCTAATTTACATTTACGCATTGGGCGAGATTGGGGCGGTACAGGAGCGGCAGGTGGCGTGACAAACCTTTCGGAAACCTCTGTATCCTCCTCACTACCGACCGGTGAAGATAACACATCGGTCTTCGGCGGCGGCGGCGTCACCGAACCCTCCCCCTGCCCCGAATGGACCCCGGGTGTCTCCTCGAACGACGCTGGAAAGACGGACGGCCCGGTACTACCCGTGGGGATTACAAGCGAACTTCTTGTCCTACGTTTTAGCTGATCGATATGCCTGTGTGCTATTTTACTATCGTTACCTCTAATTACAAAATCACTTGGACCTTTACTGTCTTGTATAGCACCAGGCAACCACTTCTCCCCCTTAAGATACTGGCGGTACCACACTTCGTCTCCAACCTTTAAGACCCTGTCAACCCCCCCTGCATTATTAACTTGACGCTGTTGAGCAAGGCGGATCTTACTCTCCCTATCCGGCTTCAACGCATCGAGCTTAGTCCGCATATGTCGCCCTGTCATTAGCTGAGACGGACTAGCGCCCGTCGTGCAGTGTTCCGTATTCCGGTAATATAGTAAAAACGTGTTAAGCGCCTTCTCAACGTCCGTTCTTTCTAAAGTAGCTTTTCTTATCACTCTTTTCAGGATTTTGACCGCGTTTTCAGCAGCCCCATTAGACGATGGATGAAATGGAGCTGCGAATATGTGTTCTACTCCGTCATTACGTAAAAACTCCGCAAATTCACTACTGGTAAAGGGGGGTCCATTGTCAGACACGACTTGTCTAGGAATACCCCACCTACTCCAAAGCTCCCTAAGTTTCGTTATTGTACAAGTCGCAGCTGTACTGGGCACTAGGAAAACTTCTACCCATTTTGTAGTTGCATCGATCACCACAAAATATGTTTTCCCAGCTATTGGCCCCATAAAATCCATATGTAGCCGAGTCCAGGGTTTACCCGGCCATGGCCAGGGCCTCGGCTGAGCCCGCGGCGGCGCATCTGACTGCGCGGCGCACACGTCACACGCGCGACACTCGCGCTCCACGGCCTCGTCGATTCCGGCCCACCACACGTAGCTACGAGCTAATGCTTTTGATTTTACGATACCCATATGTGGCTCATGTATCGTCCTTAAAACTCGGTCTTGACAACTGGCCGGCACCACAACCCGGTGGCCCCACATAACACAACCCAGCTCCTCGTATAACTCAGTTTTCCTATTGAAATAAGGCTGTAAATTCCTAATCTCGCATTTACTAGGCCAGCCGTCTCTTATATAACTCAATACTCGACTTAACCACGGATCTTTGGCCGTTTGCATTTTAATTTCGTTACAGTTTAATAATAGACTATCCTGAACAAAATGTAAATACGTTTGTTCAGGTATGGATTCTTCTGATCTGCTCTGAACGCTAACGGCCAACGGTAAGCGCGAAAGCCCATCTGCACAATTTTCATGAGTAAGTACTTATGTACTCAATTTCGTAATTATAAGCAGATAATATTACCGCCCATCGTACCATCCTACTAGCCGTCATCGTAGGTATATCAGTGTGTGGTCCTAAAATCGATACTAACGGTTTATGGTCAGTGCGTAAAATAAATTTGCGTCCGTATACGTATTGATGAAATTTACGCAAACTGAATATAATCGCAAGCGCTTCGCGGTGAATCTGCGAGTAGTTCCTCTCCGCGGCGGTGAGTGAGCGAGACACATAAGCGACGGGCCGCTCGCCCCGCGCTCCCGGCTGAGACAGCACCCCCCCAACCCCGCAAGGACTCGCGTCACACGTGATAAACAGCGGCTTCGATGGATTATAATGAGCTAATACCTCGGCTCCCATTAATGCCTGTTTTATTTCTGCAAAAGCGCGTGCACGTTGGCTGGTCCAGGCCCATTCTATATCCTTTCGCAATAATTCGTTCAACGGAACTAGTAGTGAGCTAAAATTACGTATGAATTTGGAATAAAAATTAACCATTCCTATAAATGACCTTAACTCGCTAACGTTCCTAGGAGCCCGTAATTTATTAATAGCTTCTAATTTCGACTTGTCCGCTTTGACGCCGTCCTTAGAAATTACGTAACCCAGGTAGGTAACCTCACTTGCTAAAAAAACACATTTCTGTTTCTTAAGTTTCAACCCGCTTGCCGATAACCTCTGGAACACTTGCTCTAGAGCTCGCAAGTGTTCGGATTTAGTCCTTCCGCCCACAATAACATCATCTAAAAAGACTTGAACATTAGGGATGTTTTGTAACAGTTGCGACATTATACGTTGGAAAATACCTACACTCGAAGCTAGACCAAAGACTAATCGATTATATCGAAATAAACCTCGATGTGTATTTATGGCTGTATATATTTTCGAGTCGTCGAGTTCAACCTGATTGTACGCTTGTGAGAGGTCTATTTTACTAAACAATTTAGCTCCACATAAACCCACCAGTACATCTTCTATTTTAGGAAGCGGATATCGATCGATCAGTAACACAGGATTTAGAGTCGCCTTGTAATCCGCACAAATGCGTAACGTACCGTCCGCCTTCGTTACCGGCACTAATGGTTAGGAGTGTTCGTTATAATACGTAACTGTTAAAATAGCATGTTCTTAAAAAATAGCAATAGCAACTGTTATATATTCAATCAGGCAAACGTTAAATTATTTGATATGCTATTTAACCATCGCGTCGGACAAGTACTTGCCAACAATGTATTGGCGAGCGGCGACAAGCTTCGAGAATTTTATGACGCGAGTGTAGTTCATGCGAAATTGTTCTTTATATATGAGCGTTTAGGATTCATATTGCAATAAATATCTAGTAGGTATGTTTTCGATGCACGAAACGATTCTGCCAAATTATGCTTTACAGTAAGCAAATAAGAGCTATATTTCCAAATCGAAGTTAATGCTATTTTTCTAATATGTTCTTTTGTTCTGTTATAATATTGAAAAGTGAAATTAAAATGCTATTTTTCTAATATGTTCTTTTGTTCTGCTATAATATTGAAAAGTTAAATTTAAAATGTTATTTTTCTAATATGTTCTTTTGTTCTGTTATAATATTGAAAATTTAAAGTTAAATATTGTTTTGAAATAATCTATGGAGTCCGACATAACCTCCCCTTCCGGCTCCGGCAGGGGGGGTATTCGAGGGGATTTCCGCACGAAAAACAGAAGGTACAGTGTAAATTTATGTAAATACTTCATAAAAACTAGCACCACGACCCACAGTCGGCGTGCCCATAGTCGGACTCGAACCGACTAAAAAGTCGGTTCGAGTCCGACATAACCTCCCTTCCGGCTCCGGCAGGGGAGGTATTCGAGGGGATTGGCGCACGAAAAAAAAGAAGGTACAGTGTAAATTTATATAAATACTTCATAAAAACCAGCACCACGACCCACAGTCGGCGTGCCCACAGTCGGACTCGAACCGACTTTAAGTCGGTTCGAGTCCGACATAACCTCCCCTTCCGGCTCCGGCAGGGGAGGTATTCGAGGGGATTGCCGCACGAAAAAAAAGAAGGTACAGTGTAAATTTATATAAATACTTCATAAAAACTAGCACCAAGATCCACAGTCGGCGTGACCACAGTCGGACTCGAACCGACTTTAAGTCGGTTCGAGTCCGACATGACCTTCCATTCCGGCTCCGGCAGGGGAGGTATTGGAGAGGATTTCCGCACGAAAAAAAAGAAGGTACAGTGTAAATAAATTTATACAAATATGGCGTGAGTGTAGTTTGTGCGAAATTATTCTCTATATGTGAGCGTTTAGGATTTATATTGCAATAAATATCTCGTATGTTTTCGATGCACGAAACGATTCTGCCAAATTATGCTTTACTGTAAGCAAATAAGAGCTACATTTCCAATTCCAACAATAGTTTAGAATCGAAGTTAAGTTAATTATTTTTCTGCTATGCTCTTTCGTTCCGTTCTTTTGTTCCGTTCTTTAACAGTAGCAGAACGTCTCTTTAACGTTCTGCTACTGTTATATTTTTTAACGGAGCGTATAAAAATAACGTTATTTCTTTTTAACGTATCGTTTTAACATGTTATCAAAATGTAGCCGTTCCGAACACTACTACTAATGGTGAGGCCCAGTCCGAGCAGTCGACGGGCTCGATGACGCCGGCGCGCAGCATCGCGTCCAGCTCCGCGTCAATGCGTTCGCGCAGCGCGTAGGGCACCGGGCGCGCGCGATGGAACACGGGCACCGCCCCCTTCCGCACCCGCAGGGTCGCCTTGCCACCCGTGTATCGCCCCAGCCCGCCGCTGAACAGTTCTTTATATCTGTCAATAATTGTTTTTATTTCTACATTAGAATTAACATGATTCAAATCACAGGTGGTTTTATTTACAAATCTTGGAATATCTATGTTTAACTCCGCCAACCACTGTCGGCCAATCAAAGAAGTAGTACCGTTTTCTATGATAAACAATTCTAAAGGTTTTTCTAGAACTAAATAGCGCACTCTCGGTCTAATGATACCTAAAGGTTTTATTTTCGTACCATTGTAAAATCTTAAAACGGTGTCGTCACTTTCAATAGGTATTTTTCTGAAATAACGTTCATAAGTTTTGTAACTAATGCACGATATAGCAGTACCTGTATCTACCTCCATATTTATAAGTATATTGTCTATATACACCGGTAAACTTACAGCACGATAATTATTGAGTGCGATGAGATTCAAGTTTTCCTCCAGGTCTTCCACCCCTTCTTCCCCGGGTCCATTGCTTGTCGTGCCACCGAAGTTGATGCTATGCCTCTGCTCTCCGCGGCGATAGGTTTGCACCTCTCGTCGCCGCTGTGGTTGACTATTGCTCTCCGGGCATACCCTACGCAAGTGCCCTGTCTGTTGACACTTGCTGCATGTAAAATCCCGATAGCGACAACTCGTATACGAATGATTCGTAGCACCACATGCTACACAGTTCGCCGCCTTTTTGAGTGGATGTGCGGCCAGCGCTGCTGCCGCATGTTGTCTCCCCGCGCTGCCAGCCCCGCGCCCGCGCAGCCTAACGCCGCCGCGCCCTGCGCCTGACGATGACGGTGTTAGTGCATGTACCGCGCTTTCTTGGTTTGTCTCCGAATCGTTTGCCACAGATCTATCTACCACCGCTGAATCTCGCTCCGCCGCTTCCAGAGAACTTGCCAACTTTACGGCCTGCGCGAAAGTTATCGCATCATCCTCCGCGAACAGCCGTTGTCTGATGACATCGCTCTTCAGGCCGCAAATAAATTGATCACGCAGGTTCTCATTAAGATTCGCGGCAAATTGACAATGGCGCGATAATTTTTTTAGCTCCGCAACAAACACAGCCACGTCCTCTGCCGCTCCTTGGCGTCTTTGTCGAAAGCGGTACCTTTCAGCCAACGTTGATGGTGTAGGTTGAAGGTGTTTACGCATCAGGCTATCCACCTGACCTAACGTGAGTTCAGCAGGCTTTTTAGGGCTCGCTAAATTCAAAAGCAACTCGTACGCTTCTCCTCCCATCGACGCAATCATAGTAGGTAGTTTCAAATCGTCCGTCACTTTATTCACTTTAAAATACATCTCCAGGCGATCATAATACGACGACCACAAGCCAGACTTAACATCGAATTCACTGAGACGACCTATCGACATGATACACAACACAATTTGCACACGATTTTAAATAGTTCGTTTTCGTCGCCAGTGTACTGTAGGTACCTATAGCGGGGCGCAATGAGACACGTGCGTACAGTGAGAGCGTTTATTCAAGACTGCCGGGCCGGCACAGCACAGATACATAATACGTACCATCTACCAACATTACAGTTTGGAACCGCTGAAACTTTATTTACCTTTTTTTTCTAGCTTCGTTGGCTTTACTTTAGAGTAGACTATAATCGGGAATAAGGTTAAAGAAGACAGGGCTTGATTATGCACGAGCTAATAAACAATTAAAGGCCATTTCGTACGGGAATCCAAATGGATACCTACCGCAAGCGACAACAATATGGGGTCCTTCTGCAGGGTTGGCAGTGCGAGTGTGACGCCCCTGCTATTTACTGCACACTTCCATAGGCCCCGGTAACCACTTTTAATCAGGTGGGCCGTGTGCTTGTCTACCACCTAAATGGCATACCCAACCTCCGCTCTGGTATTAAGCAGAAATTCAATGCGAACATTTTTTAAAAGAATAGGACAGGGTACATTACAAATCGAATACATAGGGAAAAAGAATCCTCTCGGGCGGGACTCGAACCCGCAGTCTTTCCCTTACAGGGGGAATGCCTGACAAATTCGGCTACCGAGACACGCCCGATATGATTCAAATTTCCCATCTTATACGTCTTTAAGGCGACGTGGCGTCATCTACCGATTTTCTTACGAACTATCGGAATCAATGAATGATGTTACAATCATTTCTAAACATTGATTTTTGATAACTGCGCCCAAACAATTGAAGGAATTTTTACAGCATTAAGTATGCTAACTATACAAATCGAATACATAGGGAAAAAAATTCCTTCAATTGTTTGGGCGCAGTTATCAAAAATCAATGTTTAAAAATGATTGTAACATCATTCATTGATTCCGATAGTTCGTAAGAAAATCGGTAGACGATGCCACGTCGCCTTAAAGACGTATAAGATGGGAAATTTGAATCATATCGGGCGTGTCTCGGTAGCCGAATTGGTCAGGCATTCCCCCTGTAAGGGAAAGACTGCGGGTTTGAGTCCCGCCCGAGAGGATTCTTTTTCCCTATGTATTCGATTTGTATAGTTAGCATACTTAATGTTGTAAAAATTCCTTCAATTGTTTGGGCGCAGTTATCAAAAATCAATGTTTAAAAATGATTGTAACATCATTCATTGATTTCGATAGTTCGTAAGAAAATCGGTAGATGACGCCACGTCGCCTTAAAGATGTATAAGATGGGAAATTTGAATCATATCGGGAGTGTCTCGGTAGCCGAATTGGTCAGGCATTCCCCCTGTAAGGGAAAGACTGCGGGTTCGAGTCCCGCCCGAGAGGATTCTTTTTCCCTATGAATTCGATTTGTATAGTTAGCATACTTAATGCTGTAAAAATTCCTTCAAGGGTACATTACATTCATAGCCTAGGACTGGGCGGTCAGAACTAGCCCAGTATTATTGAACGATACTCAGTCTGTTATTTATTATGTGACTCAGTCTTCATTCAGTGCCAGGCACTGAAGAAAGAAAGAATGAAAGAAATAAAACATTTATTGAAAGGGAAACAAAAAAATTTTAATGAACACACAACAATGATTACTAATTATTTAGTAACTTAAAAACTAAAACGCTCACATTAATTACTAATAATTATTGAATAACTAAAACATGCACATTAAATATATAAATATAATAATGTCCAAAACGTCCCTAGGTGCTAGAACCTCCCTGGACCCCTTAAATTTCCAGAAATTAAATTTAGAATGAAAGATAAAAAAATTGTGGAGTCGTCCTAATCAATTCCGAATTGGGTTCCGAATAGGTTTCTAATTTAGGAATAGGCAATCATATAGACGTCGTGGGGGGCAGCCCGCAGGTGTGGGGGGCAGCTCACAGGTGTGGGGGGTAGCTCGCAGGTGTGGGGGGCAGCTCGCAGGTGTGGGTCTAATGTAGACGTCGATACGCTCGAACATTTTCTTGGTAAGATTTCGCCAACTCGTCCAGTCTCGACGCTGATGACATGACACCATTCCTGACGAGTGTTCTGTTCCTTTTGTTCATGAGGATGTACAACGATGGATCGGCGTACATACAACTCTACTCGTCGATAGGCTTACACATCGTAACCTGGTGGTGGGACTGAGACCTTGACACCGCGTCAGACAGCTAAACAGGTCTATGTCTTCTTGGCGCGAGTTCTTGAAGACGGAACAGTTTTGATGGTTTACGGAATATCCCCACGCCCCCGACTCCCCCCACTGGCCCTCTTTATGATACCTGCTCCGCAGTATTGGTTCTCGAAACCTTTCTCTACTACGGCATCAAAATAAATCTTCAATTTTTATATGATTTAAGTATAGGGGGTTTGGGCTTCGAATCGGTTTATCAGGCAATCACATGGAGGCAGAGAGGGAGCTTGCCAGGGGTCAGTCCGCAAGTGCAAGGGTGCAATAGACACGTCGATACGCTCGAGCATTTTCTTGGTAAGATTTCGCCAGTCACGACGCGTGGATCGCGCTGATTGATATCATTTCTGAGGAGTACTATGTTCGTTTCGCTTTTGAGCATGTACCACGATGGTGCGGCGTACACACAGCTTTACTCGTGTTTCACATCTTATCTCGGTGATCTTCACTTCTAACTTCTACGGGTTCCGCTCACCGTGAAGTATGAGTGACGGTGAGAGTTTTCGGTTGCAGGATATACCTATCGCCTGTTTTCCTAACATTCGCCGACAATCGCTGCTTCGACAGCCAGGATACGAAACCGCAGGCTCCATTGAGGCTCACTATAGTAGGTATATACTACGTTGTCAGTGTGAGTTCAGACTTCTCAGAGACGGGGATATCGTCGGTGTATGGTGAGTATAACAGCCTGAATACAGGAGTCCAGCTACAATGAAGTCCGGTTGTCTAGAAACACGTAGACCACTCTGACGATTCGACCAGGCATTTGCGAGATTGATGGCTTATACAGCAGACCTACGGCAGTACGGCAGAAAAGTTCTAATGAATTCTTCATATCGAGGAATACTGCTACAATGTGTTCGCTCTTGTTACGCGCTGTGGTAATCCCGTGCAGCACCCTCGACAGTTAGCCTTATATGTTCCAACCGAAAACCGAACTGTCTGGGAGACACCTTTGTAGGAAGCAGGATGCTGGTGCAAAAGCTCTCGGGAAAAAGCAGAGTTGAAAAATACCTCTGTGAATGATGCCCTTACAAAAACGCAGTACGAAGTGTGATGGAGTGTTCATGATGTCTTCCGCCTCATGCCCCTCTTGCACCACCATATCAGGGGAAAAGACGGACGCTTAAGCGCGAAGTATTGTCGAAGGTGTTCTCCGACAGCTGTGAGGTTGTTCTCTGGTCGGGTTTGATGGGAATTGGCTCCGTGGGAGACGAGGTCTGCTCGGTCTGCTGCTTTGTATGCGGCACCACGTCTCCAAGTTCCAAGGCACACCGGAGCTCCGCGAGCCAGTTGAGTTTGATCTTCATGGTGAGTCTTGGGGTAGCGGAACCTTCACAACCCCTTCCTCGAACACCTCTGTAGTATTTTAGTCTCGGTAATCAATCCTGGATTAGCAAGCACCTCTTTAGGGTGTGGGTACCCCGTGGCCTTGGTGACTCAAGTGTCTGGTCTTCTGGCCCCTGATTAGCTGTGATATTTAGCATGTCTTCTTTTACCACACCAGACTTCAATCTTGGCACCTGGGCTGCCGAGAGTACATTGAGGCGTGAGGCTGGTTCGTAACGATAGCGAGAAGTTCCTAGAGATGTTTCATAACCTAATGATTGCTGTGATACTTCGTTCCGCGTTGGAAACGGAGAGTAACAGGCGATGTTCGTCTTCTTCTCTAGCTCTACAAGATATCGCTGGAAGATGCAGTACTCGTCCTCACCCTGTGAAGAAAAGCGGATTCTTTAAAAACAAACCAATAATTTTCAGTTACATGTTCAATTCGCATAAACTACACTACGAAGTTCTTCAAGAAGGGCTACAGGGTAGGCAGCGCGAGTGTAACGCCCCTGGTGTTACATACGTCCAACGACCATAAGCTACGGTAACCACTTTCTATCAGGTGGGCCGTGAACTTGTCTGCCACCTAAGTATGTGGTAAAAAAATCATTTTTTTTTTATAAAGAACTAGCTTTTGCCCGCGGCTCCGCCCGCATGGATGTCGGTTATCGCGACCAAACATAGCCTTATCCTTTCTCAAGGTCTAATCTACCCCTGTACCAAATTTCATCAAAATCGATTCAGTGTTTTAGGCGTGAAAGCGTAACACACAGACCGATAGACAGCCAGACAGAGTTACTTTCGCATTTATATTATTAGTATGGATATTAGAACCTAAGTTACTAATATTCCCTCTAACCCCTCCAACTAAGTCAAATTGCTTGTGCTAGGAGTGGGTTCACGTCGTCGGTAGCGTAATGGCCAGGATCGAACCCAGGACCTCTCAATCGTTAAGGTCGACTGCTTAACCACCAAGTTATCGACGCTATTTATAGACTCTTATTGTCCACTGCTTCAATGTATGCCATGTGAATCGCCAGTACCAGCCCTACTTACATCCTTGAGGTCCCAAGCAGTCCTCACCTGCTAATCGGTACACCTGCTAAACAACGAACACGGCAGTTGTACAGGTTTGCCTCTCTTTGTTTATACTGGAGATTGATGGCGCTTGGTGGAATCTGCTACACATATTGAATAACACACTTGTACTTTTCCACTGACTTTATTTCTAGACCTGACCGGTTTCGCCTTACGGCATTCTCAAAGGTTCACATTGATGTTTCAAAAATTATAATTCGGAAACACTACAATATTTGCATTTTTTCATGTGTGGGTAGTTTTAAAATTCGGTATACCAGTTAAAAAAAATTCCCCAAAATGTGGGAAATATTTATAAGTTTGGCCTCACAATTTTTAATGATAAATATAATATATAAAATTGCATTTGAATTATAATGTCAAGGAATAATTTTAAATGTCAAATGAAAATAATAATGTCGAATGGTAATGTCGAATTACAAATGATTAAAGGAAAATTTTATCGAAATGTCAAAATCATAATTAATTTAATTATGATTGTCAGTAACAATATTAAATTAACAATTCAACACGAGCATGCAAAGCAAGTAGATATGTGGATATCATCATTCACTGTAGCAGGGGTGAACGGCTCAGATCCAACTGTTGGTTTATTAAGTTGTTTCTGTCAATATTTAGTAGTCTGTTTATTTCTAAGGCTTCCAGGGCGTTCATTTTTCTACCTTTGTCACACAGTCACAGACCTCTGAAGTTGACCTTAGGATCAAAGGAGTGGTTTTCTAGAAGAAGCCGCTCACCCCTGCTACAGTGAATGATGATATCCACATATCTACTTGCTTTGCATGCTCGTGTTGAATTGTTAATTTATTATTGTTACTGACATTCTGTATATTGTAATCCCAGTCTTGTTAAGCACAGTACCATTTGACATCATTAATTTGACAATAACTTTATTCAATGCAATTTAATTATGATTTTGACATTTCGATAGAATTTTCCTTTAATCATTTGTAATTCGACATTACCATTCGACATTATTATTTTCATTTGACATTTAAAATTATTCCTTGTCATTATAATTCAAATGCAATTTTATATATTATATTGATCATTAAAAATTGTGAGGCCACACTTATAATTATTTCCCACATTGTGGGGATTTTTTTTTAACTGGTATACCGAATTTTAAAACTACACACACATGAAAAAATGCAAATATTGTAGTGTTTCCAAATTATAATTTTTGAAACATCAATGTGAACCTTTGAGAATGCCGTAAGATGAAACCGGTCCGGTCTAGAAATAAAGTCAGTGGAAAAGTACAAGTGTGTTATTCAATATAGCCTACGTCCTTTCTCATGGTCTAATCTACCCCTATACCAAATTTCATCAAAATCGGTTCAGTGGTTTAGGCGTGAAAGCGCAACATACAGACAGACAGAGTTACTTTCGCATTTATAATATTAGTATGGAAGTATGGATTTACTAGACTACCTATAGGTACTGTATGGCAACAATCGGTCTAACTGCAAAGCTTCGATATTGCTTTCGTGTTGTGGTGGTCAGATGGCAGTCGCTTCACAGAAAATATTAGTTCAGCCCAATCCGCAGTTAGACTGGTAAAGCGGACCTAGACTCTAAAATGAGAAGCTTCCTATGCGACTGGGATTAGGTACGCTAGGAGGAAAAAGACAAGACGATCCTGTTTGTATGGAACAAAAAATTTGATCTCAATCGTTGCTAGTCCTAAAAAGGTCCGACAACTGGTCTAACTATAGAACTTCGATATCACCAATAAGTTATGGAGGTCAGATGGCAGTCGTTTCACGGAAAATATCGAAGTTCAACTACGTGGCAGTCGACTAGAAAAACGGATGATCCCGGAATCAAAGGTGAAGGCCCCGGATGCGACCGGGATTAACACAATGGTGATAACTTGACCATGTTTTTGCAATAAATAAATTAATCACAGTTAAGTACTTACAATTCGAAAAGCACGCCGCTTGCAAAGAAATAACAAAATGGCTTCCTCGTCGCAAACTTTGTTCCCTTGCGAATTTTTGCGATATATCGAATTTAGCGAAATTCATAAGCAATCCACATCGTCGACATTAAATTATTTGTCCAAAAATAGTAAAAAAGTACCTAATTTAAAGCAGTAAATTTCGTAAACTAGTCCGTGTAAAGAAAGATATGAAAATAAATGCGTTCTGGACGAAACAAGAACAATGAGTGCCGATTTTTTACCTTTACCCACATTCGTGTGAATTTTTTTATTTTTATTTTTCTGAACTAGTGTAGTGTATTCGTTCTCGATTAGGTACTTGGAATTCGGATATGTTGTAGTCGATTATAAAAACAGTATCAGTTTAAGTTGAAGAGTGTGATTCTCTGTGATTTTTACCTTACAATTTTCGTTCGAAAAACATCGGAAAAAATGAAATGCTCAAGTGAGACTTGAACTTTTAAAGTTAGCATAATAAATGCTATAAAAAAATTCATTCAAATATTTGGACGGAGTCATCAAAATTCAATGTTCAAAAATTGTTTTAATATCATTCATTGTTTTCAGTTACAGTTACAGATCGTAAGATTGTTGGTAGATGGCCCCACCGTCGCTCTTAAAGATGGATATAAAGAGAAAGAAAATTTGAAATGATTCACGTGTGGCTCAATAGCTCAGTTGGAAGAGCATTCCCCCAAAAAATGAAATGCTCAAGTGAGACTTGAACTAACGACCTTTCCCTTAAAGGTCGTTAGTTCAAGTCTCACTTGAGCATTTCATTTTTTCCGATGTTTTTCGAACTTTAAAGTTAGCATAATAAATGCTATCAAAAAAAATCATTCAAATTACAATTTTCGTCCAACTCCTCTAGGCAATTGTAGAATGTATGGAATTTTGACTTTTATGACATACATTGACGATCGTCATAAACGTGTAAATACGTGTCAATCCCATACATTCGTCATTCTATTCTAGAACAGGCAAAACAGCTTATCTAATACAGTGGGCTATATAAATTGTGTGGCTTCTAGAAGTACCTACCTATTTGATTTTAGCTTTAGCGGTGAATAATAAATATCTATCTATATTATAACCAGCGCGTATAGCGGTAAGTATTGAACGCAGCTACTACGCAGGGGGCGCGGGTTCGATCCCTGCTTCGTGCAAATATTTGTATGCACGAATATGGGTATTTGCATTGGTCTGGGCGTGCCTCGAAGAGCATGTTAACCCGTCGTCGGTCGGCCGCGGTTGTCATAATATAACATCTATGGTTGTCGTTATGGGTAGTGTAGTTGGAACCCTAAAAAGTCCAACAACTGGTCTAGCAGCAATGCTTCGATATCGCCTTTGGGTTGTAACCTTGTTTTACAATATGAAACACTAAATTCACTACCAGTCCTAACAGCATAGATTTAACTACAGGAGTTGAAGGATTTTTCTTACCAGAATTACTGGACGAACTTCAAAACGATATTCTTCAGAGTTTCGTATAATAATTTAATAACACAGAGCGACAGTCTTCCAATAATTCACAAGCGTCAGTAATCTGTTCAAAAGTTTTTTCTTGTCAGCCGAAACACCCGTATTTATAATCTTTACTATGGAATATTCTAGCAAACCCCCGAGCGGACATCCTCTTTCTACCTAGAAATTCATATTAATCGGTACCTACTGGAATGGAAGGTGCTAGAAAATTCCATTAGACCACACTCGCTTAAGATTTTTGTGTCCATAGAATCAATTTTTGACAAGAAATCAAACGAAAAGTACCAGAACGATCTGTGTAGTCGATAAACCAATATACTCTATGCGATAAACAGAGTAAACTCCACCATCTATTATCGGAAGAACAAAAAATTCGATTTCACTTCCCTATTGAAATGGAAATGTGTCGCTACTTGTTCCTAAACGGAATTAATATCATTACAGGGTTGTGGAGGTCAGTGGCAGTTGCTTCACAGAAAATATCGGTTTATTTTCCACAACATTGTACTCAACACTATCTGATTCTAGACCCATGGTAAGCTTAGTTGGCTTGTGTTATGGAATTTAGAATGCGGATAAACATTCTTATACCCCGTCCATTATATTATTGTATTTTAGACAGATGGAATTAGTGATTGCAAGATAATTTAGAATATCGACTAAGTTAAAAACCTGGATTGAAAAAATCATTAATTGATAAATGAAAATATTATGATAAATATATGATTTTATGTGGAATTATAATCTTTTTATACATAATAATAAAGCAGTAGATATTTCGTTTCTGTTCAATTTACAAGGGTATTATTTTTGTGGGCTATTACGCACACGTTAATCAGAAAACAAAACAACTGACTTCTAGAAGAATATTCCAACATGCTGACTTCCTGGTATTTATTGAAGTTTCGTGGTCTGTCTCTGAAACCCATCATCATATCTTAATGCAATTTAAATGGGACTATTTTGGAATAAAACCCGTTTAAACAAAAAAAAGAATTTTGACAATTCCTCTACATAATATAACGGAGTTACAAAAATATTTTTTCCGTAAAAAACATTCAAATATACAAAAATGTAAACATCCGAATTGTTGATTAGAAATCTGTTAAAACCGCCAGTTATGTAATATTTAAAATAAAAAATATTTTCTGTAGTCGATATCGATGGTGACATTTTCAAGTTAAAAACAGTCGATTGACTAACCACATCCCTAAAATTGCTTTCTGGCTGACGTGACGTTGTCAATGAAAAATGACGTATTGGCGCCTAATTTTTGTTCGGATTTTCAGGTGTTGACGCCAGAACAAAGTTATACCGACCAGTGTCAGTGAGCTGTCTAAAATACAATAATATGATGGACGGAGTATAGATACTTTTTTCTTGTAAATACATACATATTATACATAGAAACACCCAGACCAATGCAAATAGCCATATTCATGCATACAGATATTTGCACTGAGCGGGGATCGAACCCACGCTTCCTGCCAAACCCACAGTTAGACTGGTAATGTGGACCCCAGACTTCAAAGAGTTCAAAGCTTCGGATTCGGCTGGGAACGCTAGGAGAAATTTGCCATGGAACGTAGCTGCCTCATAGAACTTGATGACGAAATAAACCAACAAATGAAACAATACAATATCTCAACTGTTTATTTTATTAAATTTCCTAACAGATAATGTCAGTCGCGCGGCGGCATGCGACAACCAAATAATATCAATACATTATATTCTATTTAAATTCTTGCATTCAGGGCGTAATATACTCAAAATTATACATAATTATATAACAATATCCCATTATTAACAGTAATTATATAAAATATTGAAATAAGTGTAAATGTGGCAATAAAATTTTGATATTCTGTGCATAAAGACTACCATTAAAGTATTGTTTTTTTTAATATTGACATTTCAGTATGAGATTAGATAAAATAAAATATAGGTTATAATATAATTTTACTAATATTCTTCTAATCTATATTGTTTAAAGAAATCGGTCTAAGCAAACACACCAAATTCAAGTTGCATTATTATGTTAAAGACTTGTTTCACTACCAATTTGGGAACCATGATTTTTTTAGAAAATAAATATAATATACTGTTGTTAAAAATTATTATATCAGTAAAACAAATAGTATTTAATTCGTCAAATATTCATGTTAAATAAACACGGGCTTTATTTATAAACAAAATACAGTTACAATATAACAAAAACATTGATTTATATAAAATGGCTTCAATCAAATAAATGTATATAAATGTATATGTAAAGAAACGATTTTCTTATCTATAATATGAAATATAACTTCGATATAAACGGTTTTAGGTACTATAAAGAAAAACACCCGCCAAGTCGGCCAATATTTCAAACTTTACTTTTGAGATTAATGTTGTCTTTACGATATTCGCGTAATAAAGTCAAGAAATATCGCCAGCCGACATACTAACAACAACATGCATTGTGACTAACACTTAATTTTAACAAATAACCTTAAACTTATGAGTTTTCAAATAAACAAGTACAAAATACTAACCATTTTTGAAAAAAAAAGAACTCCGCCTAAACAATATTGCTAATAATAAAATTTTATATTGATAATAATAATAAAAAACATTAAATATTAACTATACGCCTATGAGTCGATAACAAAACATTAAAAATTATAATATAAATTATTTTACAATTTTGGTTCAAGACATCCAATTGTTGGACAAATTATATAAAAAATAATGTATTTCTTGTCTCATATATTATTTATTATTATAATACAATTTCTTTTGGGGTGGGTCAAAGTTTTTAGTATTGCAGTGACGATGTTCCAAAACTCGGGGCGCGGTAGTAACACAGCCAAGTTGCATTATGAAATCATTTTTGTCATTTTATTATTAGCCTAGTGGTATGGGTAATGGACTGCTAAGACGAGGTCTCGGGTTCAATCCCAGGTTTACCATGGCACACACCAATGACTTTTCGATGCTTTTCGAAGTTATGTGTGTATATATCGCAGGTTTATAAGTGCCTGGGTAATGTCAATAGGCTCGCCACCTATTACATTGGGACCTAAACATAAACTGGGGAAATGTGGGTGCTAGCACCTCTGACTACACCTTCTGGGAATACAGGCGTGAGTTTATGTTATGTTATGTTATTAGAGTTACTTTTTAAATTTTATATCATTACGGTCTTAGTGTTATCTTTTTAAATCAATTGATCTAATTCGTTATAGACAAACAAATGCGTGGTAATGGCGCCCCCACCGGGTCCAGGTAGAAGGTGTAGGCCCAAGAAGTGCTGGCACAGCGTCGTGGAGGGTGACATGCGTGAAAACGGTCTCACTACCTTGGACGCCCAAGATCGTGCGAAGTGGAGGTGGAAGAGCCGGAAGGCGGACGCTGAGCTCCGAGGGCACCGTGGCCTTGAATGCAATCAGGACTAACGTCTTTATGTGGATGATGATGATCTAATTTATTAATAGAATGACAGAAAATTGAGTTCTCCTTTTACAAAATGGCGGCGTTACTCACTCCTCCAGCCTCGTTCATTCATTCTCGTGAATGTATTTTATTAACTCGTCACTACATACTAATTAATATTAGTAAATGAAATAGTAGGGATGAATGTTCATTTGTTCGCATGTTACGAAATTATGGCGGTAATATTTATCTTAAAGTTGATTTGGGGACTTTACTACAGATTTCTAGGGAGATTTGGAACCTGCACGAGAGCCCATCATTTCACTGTAATATACCACTTTCCTACTCTTGTGCGCGTTGTCTTTAAAAATTTAGACATTTTTATAAATGAAAACTCGAATTCACACCAATTTCGGAAAATATAATAATACCGCTTTGCGTCTTCCTTCGCGTTGGCGCCAAAACTCGTCAGGCTTAGTGTTGCCGCACGAAAAAAAGGCTGTATATTAGCGTATATTTCCGTATCATATGAACAAATTGTATGAAATGAATGGTTCTGTTAACGAGTGATACGAATAATTACGAACGTGTCATTACCTATGGACTAAACCATAGAGCTGTGTTGGTAATCAGCCATTATAGAAGCTTTTATATGGCAACACTTGCTTAACAGTGCAGTGTTGCCATATGAAAGTGATTTTTACTACCAAATTAATTTTTGTAAGAAATATGATGTACTAAACACAATGTTGAGAAAGTTTGTATAACAGAAAAGATGATACAGCGGGAAGAAGATAGGAGCACAACGCGGGCGGGGCCGCGGGCAATGAAAAAGATATGGCAGTTAGAAGTTCGCCGATTGAGCTAATATTAGATAAAGGAAGCTTGAAGTTAATATTATTTTTTATACCACTGAGAAGGCAGACAAGCACACGGCTCACCTGATGGATAGTGGTCACCGTAGCCTGAACGTGTGCTACCAACCCTGTAAGCACAGAAAGTTTCAGTGCCGTCAGAGCGGAAGACAAAGCAGGACAAATCTTTGGTCTTCCCACTAACAGGCCTTTTAAACACGCTTTTATTAGCTTCACTTGTAACTACGTATGTAAGAAAATCTTGGAATATTAATTTGACCCACTTCCCGGTCTTCCATTAGGATGAAATTATGCACACGCTCCGAGTTCTGATGACAATACATGACTAGCTAAGAAACGACATTACAAATCCAATATGGCGGCCTCCCCAAGATGGCGGACTGGCTGTTTGAAATCCACCCCCATGATATGGGGATCAAATGAAAGTGTTTGCTGTCAGGAATACGAAAAAAATAGATTTTGTAATTTTTAGTGCGTGCTAAAAGCGTGTTTTTTAGTTTAACTATTTTTTCATAGAGTTTATACAAGGCCTATGTTCAGCAGTGGACTTCAGTGGTCTAATTGATTGACAGATATAACGACTGATTACCAACCAAGTCTACAGTAGCGCCACCTGGCCAAGGAACTAATGATTATTTATTATATCTATCAGCATATATCTACATCTTAACTTACTCTAACCGACGGTTCTCATAGATTTGACCATTATCCTTACATATTATACAAATATATATTAATTTTCTTATATTTTTAGTGTTATAACAAAAAAATTACTACATCAATAAAATTGTATCGTTTTAAAAATGCGCGCAGAGTTTTTTGCCGGAGTCTTCTCAGGTCGGGGCCGCGTTTCTGGTAAGCCATTTGTCATATAAGTCTTTTTAATTTTAACGTTTTGTAAGTTTCGTTTTAATGGTGTTTACAGAATAAATTAACTTTTCCTGGGTAAGTCAGGAGATTCGATTCTCGCTCTGTGCCCAAATAGGAATACATGACATATAGATATTACTATTTTCTATCTAAAGTATTTCGAGTATATTCATCCGTTTATTAAAAACATCTAGCTATGCTTTTAACTATTTCGATTTTTTTTTCTCAATTATAATGGAAGACATAACGCAAAAATATCGATTTTTTATAACTAAATCGAATAAATTTTATTGATGTAGTTTAATAGATGAGTCGATTGACGATTAATATCGACTACACGCCTTCATAGTCGACTAAATCGAGATTATATAATTATAATAACTATTTTTATGTATAAACGACCTCCTTATATTACCAGAATAATCATAAAAATATATAAGTATGTATAACTCTTATATATTTCTCTATTATATCTATAATTATTTATTTATATATTATAAAAAGAACTGATTATACTATACATTATAAATTAATTACAATTTGAGTTGAGGGTTGCCATATGCAAACCACTTATTTTATAATACTCAGTAGTGTTTTTTTTATTCTATGGAAATGTGGGTTTTGTTTTTTAAGCTGTCTTAATGGCTGTTGTTTCAATTTGTCTATGGCTTTAACATTTATTATCAATATTATTAAAAAAAAACGAAAAATCCAACTTGCCATGCACCCAAATTTAAAAAAACAACAGTTAATTTTACTATTCATTGCATCAGTCAAAATATAATATTTTAGTCGTCACAATCATAGTGATTCATTTAACTAATAAAAGCGAATTTCACCAATGAACCACGTTTTACTAACCCAGTTTAGTTGATCGTATTTGAATCGGTGAAATCTAAGAGTTTCAACTGGTTATAGTTTGTATTTTTTGTGCCGAGTGAATTCATTAGTGAACTAATTCAACAGTGTTGGATTAGTTCACTTGAATTTACTGGTATCTTTCACTCTGAATGAACGAGAAATGAACGGTCTGAGCACTGAGTGAATGCTCAATCGAGTTCGGCCATGATTTAGTACCACAATAATGAGAAGGACATGTTTTTTTTTTGCTTAGTCCATGTCACTATAGTATTTTGATGCAGACATATTAAGTAATCGCAGAAATGATATGCTATATTTATTATCAATTTTATCATATATTGGTACTTCGATTTTTAATTCAGTGAGTTACCACTATTTACCCATGCCAGAGGAATGATAGTACACATGTACCACTGCCAGGGGACTGATAATACAAATGTACCACTGCCGGGGACTAATAATACAAATGTACCATATCCAGAGGAATGAGATTATAAATGTACCATCTCCACAAGAATGACAATATAAGTGTACTATTTCCAGAGAAATGATAATACAAATGTACCATTACCAAGGGAATGATAATACAATTGTACAATTTCCAGAGGAATGACAATACAAGCGTACCATTTTGTTATTGTTCTGGTGAGTAACTTTAAAACAAAATTTAATTCTTCATATATCCTATAGTAGAGCCTCTAAATTGTTACAATATAATATTATATAGTACATTTAAATAAATAATTGGATTCTTCTATGCTAACCAATGTCACAGACCAGTACTAGCTACAGGGTCATCCGCTGTGTCCCTTGGACACCACGATATGCCCCTGGACACCACGAGGTGTCTCACAAGCATCACGGTGTGTCCCCTAGGCATCACGATATGTCTCCTCGTCATCACGATGTCTCTTCGTCTTCGGGAGTGTGTTTCTTGGCGGCCACGATGGTGAGGTCGGGCCGGGTCCTCATGAGCGCGGAGGGCGAGGCGGGGGTGGGGGCGGCGGCCGGCTCACTGCCGCGGAGAGTGTCGAGAGAGGCCACACGGATTGATGGCCATTTACCACCTGCGAGAGAATGATACAGTAATTATATGGAGTCATTTATCAAAAGCTAAAACTCATTTAGACGGGGCGAGCTTCTCGCTTCGAAGATACTATTCTCGAAAGTACAGAGAAAATTGAATGAATTTTACAGCATTAAGTATGCTAACTATACAAATCGAATACATAGGAAAAAAGAATGTTCTCGGGCGAGACTCGAACCCGCGATCTTACAGGGGGACTGCCTTCACCAACTCGGCTACCGAGACACGCCCGATGTGATTCAAATTTTCCTTCTTATCTAAGAATTCCCCCTGTAAGGGAAAGAGCGCAGGTTCAAATTCCGCCCGAGAAAATTCTTTTTCCCTATGTGTTCGATTAGTACAGAGAAAAACGAGAGCTATATGCAGGTTGAAAACTATGGACAGTTGTAGAGCCAGTTTTATTAGCCTGCTAATTTTAACTTTACCGTCCATCTATATTATGGAAACTATGTTATTTGTGAGAAAAAACATGCAACTTTTTAGAAATCTCAACAGTAAAAGGCATCACTTAAAGATATCTTGTCCCACAAATACGACGGCATATCTTAACAAAAGTGTATTCTGCATGGCTCCTAGATTGTACAACCACCTACCTAATTCTATTCTACAAACAACAAATTTTAATGAGTTCAAGAGTAAAATTAAACGGTTATTGCTGGAAAAATGTTATTATTCAGTGGAAGAATACATCAATGACAAATTATTGACATAGATACGGTAGTCTTTTTTTATTTTTATTATTAATATTTTTTTAAACTGTTAAAATGACATTTCAAATAAGTACATAATTCAATCAAATATTTTTTCAATGAAAATCAATTGATCATTTTAGGTATATTCATTTTGGTATGTATTGTTTATATGTCATTTTTTATATTTTAATTTAATTTAATTTATGAACTTATTGTGGTTAAGGAGAGGTGGTTAAAGAGGAATTTTGTATTGACATTATTTATTAACTACCTAATATTGATGACTTGTGACGTTAATTCATTTATAATTTTGTATCAGTATACACTACTGCATTTGTACGCCATATGGCATAGCATAGCGGACATTTATTTAACTCTGTCAACTGTCAACTGTAATCTATGTTAACAAATTAAATAAATGATTATGATTATTATGATTATTATGAAAAAGTTGTTTCGTTTGAACATTCGCAAAATATTTGCCGTTTGTCTACACCTGGCGAGAATTGCCTCGCACAGTCGTGTCCGTCTAAACAGAATTTTAAAGTAATAATCGTACGATTTCTCGATCCCAAACGTGCGAGAAGCTCTCTGTCTAAATGACGCCTTTGGACGGTTGTTGCTGAAATAAAATGATGAAAATAAGAGGTACTCACTGGCGGCGGCCGGCGTACCCGCAGGAGGCTGCTTGGGGTCGTACGTGGTGATGAGAGTGGCGGGTATAGGCTCCTCGTCCGTCACGCTGCCTATAAGAATCTTCTTCACCGGCTGGAACACACATCATACAATTAGCAAAGCATAGGTATCCTGTCCCATTTAGTCGTGTTTGGTCAAATACGCATTTGGTCCAATTGTCAAAAACAGGAAAAAATGACCACGAACGCCTTCTAACCCAACCTATCCAAGTCGTTTTCTGACAATCGGACCAAATGCGTATTTGACCAAACGCGCCTATCCGTGTGGTGAAAGAATACAAGTATTAACACCCTATCTCATCCGAATGGTATCTTATGAGGAGACTTACGGAAAAATACGCAGACGATATCACTGAGAAGGAAAACTCAAAATCCTGTGCCAATCCGTCTGGCTAGCGTGGTGACAGTAGGCCAGAGCCTAACAATAAGAGAGGTTTATATATATACCTATATACAGGGTGATTTTATTGTAGTTTCCGAAAAAAAAAATAGAGTACAGTTTCAATAGCAAAATCATCTAAGAGTATTAATTTGGCGAAAGAAAAAAATTTTTTTTTAGATAATCCCTGGGAATAATTATTATTATTATTATCCATTTAATTCAAGTAGGCAATACTCATATTTTGTTAGTAGTACATTAGAACACTTAAATCTAGTTGGTTAGTAAATGAAGGTTACCGCAATGGTTGACATAACAGCAGTCAACTCGGTCAGCAATCACCTTCAGGAGGGAGTTGGAACTCGCCCTGAATGAGGCAGCGCGCTTACGCATGATAGTATAGAAACAATCAACTCGCGCCTGCGCGAACATGCCTGACGCTAATGTTCAGATGAAAGGAAAAATGAATGGGGGTTTTAAAAAATGTTTTTTTTTCTGTCGTCAAATTAATACTTCCAGATGGTTTTGCTTTCGAAACAGTGACCAAACTCTTTTTATCCGAAACTACTATAAAATCACCCTGTATATCCAGCAGTGGACTGGGATGGGCTTACAGGGCAGTAACCTTAGCCATTACACTTGCGGCAAAACGTTCTTAGGACACCTTCCTTAAGTTCTTGAGATTTTATAAACTGCACTCACAGATTTTTGCAAAATTAGTCAGTAAGAAAAATGCTGAAAGTAGGAGACATATTTTTTGTGGCAATTAATCCTATTTCATGTAGGGATTGTAGTGACAATGGCACTCACCTTGTCAGGGGGTGTGTTGGCGAGTATGGAGGGTTTCCTCGGCGGCTTGACGGCGGTGGAGGGGCGGATCTTCAGCGACGGGTCCATCTCGATGGGGATCGGCTGCTCGAAGTCTGACAGACGACACATATTACATTATATACATATATATTGTATAAGACAAATAGCACAAAAACATACTTACAACATACAAAAATAATAAATTTCGTTTATTCAGTTAAGGCACATATAGAGCCACATTTGGACGTCAAAATTGTACAATTATATCAAGAATTATCATAAAAGTAGATATTAAATTAAGTAAATAAACCATTTGAAAATGATTCTTTCGCTGGTTCGATAAGTTAGTTCTCCTGAGAAGATACCAGCAAAGAAACTCAGATCTTTTGTTTGAAGGAAATTTAAATGGACTTATTTGGCCCAATAAAGGTTGGGCCCCAAATATCGGTCATAAATCGGTCTCGAACCGACTAAAACCGCACGCCATCTTGGTCATTTAGGTGCAATAGGTTCAATCTGATTATTAACAAACGATGGGTTAGACATGTACCTATGACCCGTATAAATCAAGAAAGGCACATCAGTAGACACACTTATAATCGGGTTCTGCTGGATTTCCTAGGAGTATGGAACCCTAATGACAACTATATACATATACACCTTTTTTTTTTCGTGCGGAAATCCTCTCGGATACCTCCCCTGCCGAAGCCGGTAGGGAAGGTTATGTCGGACTCGAACCGACTACAACCGCACGCCGACTGTGGGTGGCGGTGCTAGGCCGGAGGTGAGGTTGTCATCGACTGACCCCGGCTGACCCAGGGCCATCCCTTACGGTTTGGCCCTCCTCGAGAGGGGGGACAACGGTGTCCCCAACTCGCCCCCGGAATGGGGAGGCGCTGTCGTGGCCTGCTTCTGCTGGGGTGACAGGCGGCTCCACCCGTCACCCCCAGGCCCGCGCTCATGGGGGACGGAGGTCAGTCAGTGCCCTATATACATATACACCATTGAAGAATACAATATAGATAATATAAAATGGTAGTATACAGTAGTTGAACACCTCTTTTAATAGAATTACGAACAACAAAACGCACAGACAACACAACATTAAAGCTCGATTTCACCAATGAAACTCCAGTTAACTTAATCGAAATATCACGTTTCACATTACACATAATATAAGTTTTAAGATCCCAGTTTAGTATTAATTGATCTCGATTCGTATCATTAGTGAAACTCACTATAAAGGCAGACTTACACAGGGCTAGACCAATTTCAGGACAAATCAATACCGACCCGATATTCATGTAAAGTAAATCCAACGAGACGAGAGAAAAAGGTAGACAAAGCGACCATTACTGAGTTACGTTGCGATAACTTGCGATTATTTTCTCTGTCCTTGTCGCACATGTCACACGTTTGCGACAATGGCCGAGCGACAGCTGTCGTTGCGTGTTTCGTAGTACAATAAAGCTGTCCGCGGTTCTAAACTGTCAGAACCGCCATCTTGGAATGCGCTAGAAATGATACGTAATAATTTTCAAATAAAAATGTTTGGAACCGCTGAAACTTTGTTTACCTTTTTTCTCTCGCTTCGTTGGCTTCACTTTAGCATATTTTTATACCACTTTGATGGCCGACAAGCACACGGCCCACCTGATGAAAAGCGATTACCGTTTCTTAAGGACGTGTGCAATACCAGGGGCGTCACACTCCTAATACCTTTCTTGAAGAACCCCATAATTGATTAAGAGTTAGTCTTGACTCTAATATTTGGTTCAATATTTGCCTCAAATTCGTTGTTAGTAACTAACCTTGTATTAATCTGCCTTAAAAGTGGCCTTACAAAGGTGGAATGTCTCTTTATAATAATAAATCTAAATTCATATGCTTAATTCCGGCGCTTTAGATCATAACATAACACGCCTGTATTCCCCGAAAGGGTAGGCAGAGGTGCTAGCACCCACATTTCGCCAGTTTATGTTTAGGTCCCAATGTGATAGGTGACGAGCCTATTGCCATTAACCGGGCACTTATAAACCTGCGATATATACACACATAACTTCGAAGAGCATCGAAAAGTCATTGGTGTGTGCCATGGTAAACCTGGGATCGAACCCGAGACCTCGTCTCAGCAGTCCATTACCCATACCATTAGGTAACCGCATCAAAAATTTATGATAGGTACACTTTCTTTCATTGAATCGGTTCAGGCGGGATTCGAACCTGCGATATTTCGCTTACGAGGCGAATGCTCTCACCACTGAGCCTTGTCCTCTGTGACTGACACCCAGTGGTCAAAGCATTCGCCCTGTAAATGAAATAATAAATAATAATAATAATAAATATTCCACAACATTCTGCACAACGCTATCTAGACCCATGGTAAGCTTTTATAGCTTGTGTTATGGAATCTAGAATGTGGATAAACATACTTATATACTTTTTTTTGTAAAAACATACATATTATACATAGATACACCCAGAGCAATGCAAATAGCCATATTCATGCATACAAATATTTACACTGAGCGGGGATCGAACCCGCGCCTCCTGCTTAGCCACGCCACAGAGGCTTTCAAAAGATCGCGGGGTTTGAATACCGCCTAACCGCCGTTCCCAATACCATACTGACAGTTAAAGATAGATCGCGTCTACGGATAAAGTGCTCGGCTGTTGTAATTCAAAACATAGTAACTCCTATTTCACACCAATTTCGGAAAATAAAATTATGCCGCGATGCGCTTTCCCGCAAAAAACTCAGTTAGCATGTTTTGAATTTAAACAGCCGATACGTCAAATTTGACTGTTGTGATCTATCTTTAACTGTAAGTATGTTATTGGGAACGGCCGTGAACCGATTCAATGTTTCCTATCGATTTTAATAGTTAACATACTGAATGCTGTAAAATTTCATTCAAATAAGACAATAGACATTCCACCTCTTAGACGCCGGGTACAAACTGACGACATGTTAAAATGTATAAAGTATCAGATAGCACGAGTGTCAAAATGTACAATATTGTTATGACAAAATATCCTTTTGTCAGAATGTACTAATGCCAAAATGTTCAATCGACAATATGTATTTATGACCTTATGAGCAATGGTCAAAATATACAGTTGCTGAAATGTTCAATTGACAGTATGTACTTTTCTTGTCTTAACACTAAATTCAAATTAAAATCCACAAAATTTACAATAGTTTACTTATATTATTGTTGTTTTTTTATATTTTATTTCATATTTTTCAGTGCTTTCTTTGGCCATTGCCTTCTATTTGATGTGAACATTTTACCATTTATTCATTATTACATTTGTGCATTTTGACACTCGTGCAATATTACATTTGTAATTTCTAGCATCACTGCATTCCTACATTTGATCGTTACAACACTTCGACAATCTGAAACAATTTTACGTTTGTACATTTTGACACTCGTACTATTTGATACTTTATACATTTTAACATGTTGTCAGTTTGTACCCGGCGTGACCTCTGAGAGGGTTAAAACTCGAGCCATATTATCTTGGACTTAAAATGCTCTATAAGCGCAGTACACGTTTCTTGGATGTATTTTGAAGATAGCACGGTTCTACTGCGGTGGACGAACTCAAATTCACCAAGCATAGATTATTATAGCCTGGGGGTGACCGGTGGAGCCGCCTGCCACCCTAGCAGAAGCAGGCCGCGGAGGCGCCTCCCCGTACCCGGGGCTAGATGGGGACACCGAGGTCCCCACAACCCGAAGGGGCCATCTCGAAAGAGATAGTCATGAGTCTGCCGGGGTGCGAGAGATATGCTTTCGGCAATCTCACCTCTGGCAATCAAAGACCCAAGACGGCGTGCGTTTTGGTCGGTTCGAGTCCGATTCGTCTCCGTGGGGACTGTGCGCACGATAAAAAAAAAGCATAGAAAAAAAAACAATCTGCGCGCACAAGGGCCTTTTATGTTTAGGTCCAGGATAAATGGTTCGAGCAATAATCAGACACTAATATGAGGCAGAAATTAGCAGTCAAAATCGGCAGCCAAAATTGGTAACAAAATTATAACATTCATTGATTGTAAAAGTTCGTAGTAGTGTTGGTAGATGACTCTACCGTCGCCTTTAAGATACAGGGTGATTTTATAGTAGTTTCGGGTAAAAAGAATTCGGGCTCAGTTTCGAAAGCAAATCATTTGTAAGTATTAATTTGGTGAAAGATTTTTTTTTTTAAATCCCCATATATTTTGCCTTCCAAATCCAAATGATTTTGCTTTCCTTTAATACTAAACCTTTAATACCAAATGATTTGACTATAAAATTTTATGACGTCACAAAAAAAAATCATACAAGTTACCTTTTAACTTATCATTTTGACCGAATACATAGGGAAAAAGAATCTTCTCGGGCGGGACTCGAACCCGCAGTTTTTCCCTTACAGGGGGAATGCCTGACCAATTCGGCTACCGAGACACGCCCGATTTGATTCAAATTTCCCATCTTATACGTCTTTAAGGCGACGACATGGCGTCATCTACCGATTTTCTTATGAACTATCGGAATCAATGAATGATGTTACAATCATTTTTAAACATTGAGTTTTGATAACTCCGCCCAAACAATTGAAGGAATTTTTACAGCATTAAGTATGCTAACTAAACAAATCAAATACATAGGAAAAAAGAATCTTCTCGGGCGGGACTTGAATTCGCAGTCTTTCCCTTGACGTTTAGTAAAAAGTATCTAATTTGACTAGTCAGTAGAATACCCAATTTTGGCCACCAATTTTAGCTTTACGACACCGATAGCGGGTAGGGGGGTAGGCAGGCAGGTCGCGAGACACTACCTTTGTCAGGTATACCGAAATCCGCGACGTGTGCGGCGAGGTTGGCGATGCTGACGCCCAGCGCCTGCGCCGCGGCCGCCAGGGAGACCTCGCCGCGCTGCAGGCGCTCCAGCACCTCGGACGGGCCCTTCGCCTGCCAGAAGTCACGCACCGCCCTGGAACCACGCGCCGACGGTACACTGACACACACCAATATACGCTGGATACGATTTAACTGATATTACAACTATCCTATGATATATCTATGATAAATATTTATACTCCATTCGGTTACGTGCTTAACAATCTTGATGTGTCTTTTTAATGTTTTATTATAAAAACTTAGTTTATTATACTCTGTCCATTATATTTTTAGGTTTTTGACAGATGGAAATTTCAAATACCTATCGACTAAGTTGAAAACCTCGATTAAAAAGTAATCGATATATAAAAATTATAAGATAAATATATGAGTTTATGAATTATAATTTAGTATCTATCTATACAAAATAATAAAGCAGTATATATTTCCAGTCTGTACAATTTATAAATGGATTATAAAACGAAGTTCTATTCGTAGTTTTCGAAGTTATGTGTGTATTTATCGCAGGTTTATAAGTGCCCGGTTAATGGCAATAGGCTCGCCACCTATTACATTGGGACCTAAACATAAACTGGCGACATGTCGGTGCTAGCACCTCTGCCTACCCCTTCGGGGAATACAGGCGTGAGTTTATGTTATGTTATAAAACGATTGTGGGCCATATCGTACACGCTAATCTCTAAAACAAAACAACTGACTTCTAGAAGAACAGCTGATTTCCTGGTATTAATTGAAGAGTTCTGTGGTTTGTCTTTGAAACCCATCATCAGATCTTTATGAAATTTACATGGTACCATTTCGGAATAAACCTTTTTCAAATAGAACAAAAATATACAAGAATTTTATAAATCCGTCTGTTCGCGACAGACAAAACAGTTTAAAAAAGTGATTCGTGTGTGTGTGTAAAAAATCAAAGTAATCAGTGAAAACTAAAGTGAACAAGTGATCATAGTGCAATCGGACCCTTAGATACATAAGAACTGTAAAATTCCGTCTTCCTATTGGTCGAGCCATGAGCCGATCACCCCACCTTATTGTATAGTAAAATTAGTTTTGTAATGTTGGCAGCATGTAAACTTAGTCAAGATGTAGTTTTATAGCGAGCGTAAATCTGTATTAAAAATACCTAATAAATGTTACGAGATCGTCTTAAAATAATGTGTAAAGAATGTGCAATAATATGTAGATAATGCCTAAACATAGTTTTGTAAACAGTACATAAACAGTTTTGTATAATTTAGCTTTAAAGTAGTAACATAGACCCCATTCCCTAACATTTTTAGATTAAAATCGATATTGTGAATTATTAAATATATATACAGTCCAGATGACCTTACCATGGGATGGGTAACCACTTTCAACAACCCTAAACAATAGATACATAAACAATTGTAAATAGATATAAATTTAGTATAAGAAAACAGTTGTGCAAAATGACTAAAAACGTTCTCGGAATTAGCGGCCCTCGTTAAGGTAAAGTTTCGGAGTACTTAAGCTGGCGCGATCTGTAAACAAATTGCGAATTCTTAGCCGAGTCGCCAGTAGTAGTCTTCGAGACTTTGTCTCAGACGCTACACCCTGAATGAGCCGATAATCCCGAACATAACTATTCCTCGGAATATTATTGTTTTATTTTATTGGCATTTTCAGGAAATAAATCGGAATCGGGCCGTAACTGGCTGATTCAAGCTATCAGTAGAGACGCACGGAAACCACTTTCCTGCACTCGTTCACTATAGCTTACAGTCCACCTTTACCTCAGGGCAGGGAAGTGTGCAAACTGATACCAACGGTCAATCGCTTATCACCCATATAGACACGGACTTAAGCCGACCAGTGGTGTTCAACTCTGTCGCGAGACAGTTTCTGACACCCGCGCGAGGCCGTCCGTTACATTTCTGGTCCTTGCGAGCCGTATATCTGGTTCCTGCGATCTGACGAGTGAATTGCGAGCCGGCACATAGGGTCGCTGTCTGTATAGGCAGCTTCCGGTCGGACGTATCGCATATTCTAAGTCTAGTCCATCCAGACCGTTGTGTCCATTGCGAGCCGGCAGAAAGCGTTGCTGTTCCGTAAGGTCAGCTTCCGGTCGGATAAATCGCACATAGCTATTGTTGATTTCCGTGTGTCTAACCCATTTATTTCAGCATTTTTATATTCCAATTAGAATTAATCTAATAGGAATACTTAGAGTCAGTGTTGCTAAACAGTATTAGAGTCAGTGTTTTATAATTTTAAATAGAGTCAAATACGTTAAAAGTCCGTTCAGTATAAGTTACGTCAGTAAAAGTTTGATATGTGTTTATAACCATATTATATAAGCCAGTAAATAGTGCCAGTTACGTGTGCGCGATTTTATACTCGTTCAGTATCAGTCAGTTAGTACAGTTAACAGTTACGTGTGCGTGATTATATAGTAAAGTATATAACAGTAAAAATAAACTCAGTGCACGTTACGTTTTAAAAGCCAGTAAAATAAACAAACAGTTCAGTATAAACTCAGTGTCGTTCGTGCGTCAGTTAATAGTGGTGCGTGAATTAATAACAGTCATTCGCATTTAGACAGTCGTATATAGTGAATATATAAACAGTAAATAGTAAAATAAACAGTAATAATTTTTTGTGCGTACTGTCGACTTTGTGTAAACCTACGTAAGTGAAACAGTGTCAGTGATCAACATGCCGACCACCAGATCTCAAGGCAAAGCAGCAGAGCAGACACGAGACCCGATCCTGCGCCACGAGCAGCCTCCACGCTCTCCATCAGTACCAGTTGGATCAGAGGTAAGCGCGCCATCGTCCATGGCTCAACCCTCAACCAGTACGCCACGGCCCTCCAGCGCTAAGACGCAAACAGATTTAAGTAAACAGCCGTGGTCTCTGGGAGAGAATAGATCAGACAATACGTTACGCCCTGTTGAACAGATAGAAGGGGTACGTACAACTGAGCCACTGAGCCGTGAACCAGGCGTTACTATAAGATATAGATCCTCTTTGCATAATAAATCGATGGCGCGCAAACGAGCGTTGAAAGCACAGGAGGATATGCTCAAAATTAAATTACAGTTAGCTGAAGTTACCTTACGTAGGGCTGAAGAATCGGCCGATGACACTGACTATGATGATGATGCCCATTCTAGAACAGAATACGTTCGTTCGTGGTTACAAGAAGGTTCGCCCTCGATACGACTCGGCAATGAACCACGTATAGTAAGTGGACACCTCCAGAAGGAGACCCACGGAATAGAGCCTCAATTGGAAGCTCCTATGGTGCCCCGGGTTGGGGGCACAGATCCGAAACTAGATTTAAATAAGCTCCAAAAGGAGACTCCTCTGGTACCCCGGGTTGGGGGTACAATAGAAAACATAGATTTAAATAAGCTCCAAAAGGAGACTCATCTGGTATCCCGGGTTGGGGATACACCCGCTTATCAAGAGACTCAACAAGAGACTCCTCTGGTACCCCGGGTTGGGGGTACAATAGAAAACATAGAGAAACCTTATACACAGACTGCTCCGGCGCCCCGGGCTGGGGGCGCAACAGAACATTATATAGATCAAGCTAATAGTAACAATATGTTAAAACCGTTTATATCTGAATTAACTTCCGCTATAGCCGCACTTGCTGATAGAAAACCGATGGAGTCTTCATTTTCGTATCCATCGGCATCGAAGGTCATAATGACATTACCCATATTCAGCGGGTCACATACCGAGTGGTTATCATTTAAAGCAATATATGACACCACTAAGAATTATTTTAATGATATAGAAAACACAGCTAGACTCAGACGAAGTCTTAAAGGCAGAGCTTTAGAAATCGTTAGCTCAGAACTGATAGCCAACGCACAACCAGATCATATTATAAGAGAACTAGAACTCCAATTCGGACGACCCGACTCAATAGCCCAATCAGAAACTGACAAACTGAGAGCATTACCGCGATGCACCGAAGCACCTAAAGATATTTGTACGTTTGCCAGTCGCATTAGGAGTAGCGTCGTCACACTTCAGGCGTTGAAAAAGAGCCATTATTTAATGAATGCTGAATTATTACGCATACTAACAGAAAAACTACCGAACTCATTGCGTGTACAATGGTACCGAGTCTATACAGAGAAATATAACTCCACACCTGACTTAGCATCTTTTAGCGAGTACGTTACGGAATATGCCCGTTTCTGTAGTGCCTTTGCTCCAGCTGAAACCATCAGAGATTACCAGACGACCCGGCGTGTCCCTCAGAGAGCATTCAATGCCACTGAGAGGCACACTGGGGAGAATATTACATCTAAATGCCGTATATGCGACTCTGAGGGACACTACGCATCGAACTGTGAAACATTCAGAAAAGGAAACTCTGACAAGAGGTGGGAACTCGCTAAAAAACATAAACTTTGTTTCCGTTGCTTAAGAACACGTCAACAGGATCACAAATGCCAGCTTAGAAAATGTGGAATTGATAACTGTACTGCATCTCATAATAGATTACTCCATTATACGAAAAAAAGCAGACCAACAGAGACAAAACCAAACACGCATGAGGAGACAGTCGCCAGTTCAAATTATAGATCACCTAGACAAGCTTACCTGAAAATAGCGCCTGTCAGACTTTCAGGACCGGCGGGAGATTTGTTGACCTACGCTCTCCTAGATGACGGATCAACTATCTCACTTATAGACGAAGACATCGCTGCCAAGCTGGGAGCCCGAGGTAAAACAGACCCATTTAAAGTCAAGACCATAGGGGACACAGCCATTGACTTTCCGAACTCGCGAAGAGTTGAAGTTTACATAGGAAACCCCGACGGAACTAGCATCCCATTATCCGTGAAAACTGTACCGAAGTTAGACCTGTCATCCCAGACCATCACCGAGTCCGACCTAGAGGGCTGCGAACATTTACAGGACATCAAAGACCAACTTATATACACAGCGGGAACCCCTAAGGTACTCATAGGCCAAGACAACTGGCATCTTCTTATATCCAGTTACGTCAAACGGGGAAGCCGCCAACAGCCAGTCGCCTCACTTACAGCACTAGGATGGGTCTTACACGGATGTTATAATAGAATTCTTGGTCAAACAGTACACTTTATTAATCGCCTCTCAGCCGCTGATGACAGCATAGACAATCAACTGAAACAATATTTTTCACTTGATTCGCTTCTGTTAAACCCACGCCGACCGAATTCCGATCCTGAGAAACAAGCAGAAGATATATTAGAACAACACACGACGCGACTAACAGACGGTCGTATACAAACAGCTCTCCGTACATCAAAACAGATAGAAGATAGTCCAGGCCGCACAGAGATAGTCAGCATAAACTCGAAAGAGCAAGAGCAAAACAGTAAAACTACAGACTGGAGATGGCTCCCGTCAAAGTCTAACATAGCAGACGCTGCCACTCGCGACGTTCCCACTAATTTTAATTCGCAGCACGAGTGGTACAGCGGTCCGGCCTTCCTTCACAAAGAAATGACAGAATGGCCGATGGAGCAGCCTACACCAACTGAGGCTACGGGAGAGGAACGAGTCACCTCCATAACAGTCAAAGTAAGTTCAGCCATACCCGATGTAAATAGATTTTCCAAATGGGAAAGACTTCTACGCACCACTGCTCGGGTGCTACAGTTTATAGATCTGTTAAGGACAGAACAGGTGGCCTATAAGAGGACAACAAAAAATCCACAAAAGGATCCCGACTGGCGCAACACTCAGCAGGTGAAGTTGAATAAAGGGCCAGCGGTATCACAGGCCGCTGTACCCAGCAATAGTAATCGTAAATTTAGAATACTCACCGCCGAGTACCTCCGAGACGCCGAAAAATTATTAATAAAATGTATACAATTCGACTCGTTCGCACTAGAGGTGCAACGATTAAAAAATAATTCAGACATGCCATCAGATAGCAGACTCCGAGAACTCCGTGTCGAGCTTCAAGACGAAGTAATCGTCCTAAGCAGCCGCATAGCAGCCACAGAAGGGGTGTCCGATGCAGTCAAGAGACCGCCGATACTTGACGGCGAACACAAAATAACCAAGCTATATATAGACTGGACACACCGCCGACTACACCACGGTGGCACAGAAATTACCATCAACGAGATCCGGCAGCACTACTGGGTGCTGAGACTCCGACCGACTACAAAGTCGGTAATTAATAAATGTCTAAGTTGTAGAATACGAAAAGCACAGCCGCCAAAGCCAGCCACCGGCGACCATCCGAAGACTCGCCTTGCGCACCACCGCAGGCCATTCACATACACCGGGCTCGATTACTTCGGGCCACTCAGCGTGACCGTCGGGCGACAGCACCAGAAGCTCTATGTGGCGCTATTCACCTGCCTAACTTCCCGGGCAGTTCACCTGGAGCTCGCCGCCAGCCTGAGCGCAGACTCCGCAATCCTAGCTTTGCGGAGGTTCGCTGCGCGCCGAGGCTGCCCCACCGAGATCTACTCGGACAACGGCACCAACATGCACGGTGCCGACCGCGAGATGCGCGAGGCCATGTCTCGCGAAGCTGCACGTCGAGGCATCGTGTGGCGCTTCATAACCCCTTCTGCTCCCTTTATGGGGGGTGTATGGGAGCGCCTCGTCCGCTGCGTAAAGACCGCCCTAACTACGGTCTTACATGAGCGCCACCCAACCGAAGAGGTGCTCTGTACTTTGTTGTGTGAGGTGGAGCATACCGTAAACAGTCGCCCCCTCACACACGTCTCCGTGAACCCCGAGGACGCCGAGGCCATCACTCCGAACCACATCCTACTCGGTGGTTCCTCCCGACTGCCATCACTCGGTGAGTTTGACTCAACCGACATCGACCACAAAAAACATTGGCGACGCGCTCAGGCGCTCGCTGATATGTTCTGGCGCCGTTGGGTACGCGAGTACCTTCCCGAGCTGCAACACCGGCGGGAGCCCCGTGGGTCGGGGCCACTCATCGCGGTCGGCGATCCCGTCCTGATCGCCGACGGACAGCTGCCTCGCAACACTTGGCCAAGGGGCCGAGTCACCGCAGTTTACCCAGGTGCCGACGGTCAAATCCGGACCGTTGAGGTGCGCACAGCCGGGGGCGTACTCAAACGCCCCACGAAGAAAATAGTGCCACTACCCAAGTAGTGTCGCTCACCGGAGGATGCAGCGTCACAAGCGGCCGCGCCTCACTCCGCTGCACGGCGGGAGAGATGTTCGCGACAGACAAAACAGTTTAAAAAAGTGATTCGTGTGTGTGTGTGTAAAAAATCAAAGTAATCAGTGAAAACTAAAGTGAACAAGTGATCATAGTGCAATCGGACCCTTAGATACATAAGAACTGTAAAATTCCGTCTTCCTATTGGTCGAGCCATGAGCCGATCACCCCACCTTATTGTATAGTAAAATTAGTTTTGTAATGTTGGCAGCATGTAAACTTAGTCAAGATGTAGTTTTATAGCGAGCGTAAATCTGTATTAAAAATACCTAATAAATGTTACGAGATCGTCTTAAAATAATGTGTAAAGAATGTGCAATAATATGTAGATAATGCCTAAACATAGTTTTGTAAACAGTACATAAACAGTTTTGTATAATTTAGCTTTAAAGTAGTAACATAGACCCCATTCCCTAACATTTTTAGATTAAAATCGATATTGTGAATTATTAAATATATATACAGTCCAGATGACCTTACCATGGGATGGGTAACCACTTTCAACAACCCTAAACAATAGATACATAAACAATTGTAAATAGATATAAATTTAGTATAAGAAAACAGTTGTGCAAAATGAATAAAAACGTTCTCGGAATTAGCGGCCCTCGTTAAGGTAAAGTTTCGGAGTACTTAAGCTGGCGCGATCTGTAAACAAATTGCGAATTCTTAGCCGAGTCGCCAGTAGTAGTCTTCGAGACTTTGTCTCAGACGCTACACCCTGAATGGGCCGATAATCCCGAACATAACTATTCCTCGGAATATTATTGTTTTATTTTATTGGCATTTTCAGGAAATAAATCGGAATCGGGCCGTAACTGGCTGATTCAAGCTATCAGTAGAGACGCACGGAAACCACTTTCCTGCACTCGTTCAATATAGCTTACAGTCCACCTTTACCTCAGGGCAGGGAAGTGTGCAAACTGATACCAACGGTCAATCGCTTATCACCCATATAGACACGGACTTAAGCCGACCAGTGGTGTTCAACTCTGTCGCGAGACAGTTTCTGACACCCGCGCGAGGCCGTCCGTTATACCGTCTACATTTACGGAGATAATAAATTCTATTTTCCACGAACAAATATTTAAATAACCGAATTGAGAACCTCCTCCTTGTTTAGAAATCGGTTAAAAACCGCCAGTTATGTAATATCTATATATTAATACGTGAAGGAAAATTTTTGGATCCCTTTTTACGAAAATTGCGGGTACGTAGGAGGGTGAGATTTGGCATATTGATAGTTCATACCGAAGAAAGTGCATAAGATTAATATTTTTTTATAATAATGCATTAAAATATCTTATTTTTATTAAAATAAACGTTACGCACACTATAGCCAATTTTCACACACACATACGCATGTCACTTACGTGTACATACAGTTATTTTTTTTTAGGCATAGGTAAATCATCACAACAGTTCCATAACTATTTGTTTTTTTTTGTTTCTTTAGTTCCTCTCTGAACAGGCTAAGGTACTATGACCACGCTGCCTTATCATCAGTTACAAATATTTTCTTCATTGAAATAACAGTGGATGATATTAATGATGGTGAGATGGTGATGGTGATGGTGATGTTGATGATGATGATGATGATGATAATGATGATGATGATGGTGAATGATAAATAGATAATTCATGCCTTAGTAACGTTGTGGGGACTTTACTAAAAGCAATCCAAATCTCCCCAGGATTTGGATTGAACGCGTATAATCACTATTCACTGTAATATGCCACTTTCCTACACGTGCGTTGTCCAAGGCATTCAGGCTAAAAATTCACCATTTTTATACATAAAAACTTGAATTCACACCAATTTCGGAAAATAAAATAATACCGCGATGCGTCCTCTACGCTTTCCGGCCAAAAAAAACCCGTACTTATTTGAAATGTTGACAGCTGACGACATAAAAAAATAATATAAAAAATAGTTAGGAGGTTTTAACTTAATATATATTGATAAATAAATAGGTAACTTTGCATCTCTTTTTACGAAAATTGCGCGAACGGAGAAGTATGCAATTCCCCAAAACTTTAATTTGTTAGTCTGTGGTCAACTTTTACTCAAGTGTTCATACTTTTAGATAGATAGATAGATAGATAGATAACTCTTTATTGTACATCAGTAAATTTACAATATTACAAGTAGGTATCAAGTAAACAGTTCAATGTACAATGGGCGGCCTTATCGCTGAAAGCGATTTCTTCCAGGCAACCTTGGGATGGACAGTAACTTCATAAAATAAATGATGGTGTAGTTATAGGATACCAAATTAGATACCTAGGTGCATTTAGAACCAAAAAAGAAAAAGAAGTACAAGAAAAAAACAACAATAATAAATATATACATAACTATATGGCATATTACATAAAGGATCATAAACATATACGTACAATATAACACAAATAGATACATAAAGTAGTTAAACAAAATTACTTATTAAGAAGGTAAAATAGTGAGCAATAGATAGAGAGCACACCATTTCGAGCTATCCCATTGTGCAACTCGTTAGGTAGTGGTCTTTTACCATTTTTTTAAAAACATTTAGGGATTTTGCCCGTCTAATGTTTAATGGCAATGCGTTCCATAAGCGCACGGCCTTGATAGTGAAGGACTTGTCAACAAAGTCTGTGGAATGCATCGGCATTCTCAGCCTTAAATTCTCGGATGACCTCAGGCACTTCGCATGTGTGTCATGGAGGAACTGGAATCGTTCTTTGAGATAAGAGGGAGTGGTGGGATTGAATAACACATTATATAACAATGTCAGAATATGGGCATTCCTGCGAAGCCGGATTGGGAGCCACTTGAGTTGTTTACGGAAATCTGAAACGTGATCATACTTGCGTAGACCAAATATGAATCTTATGCAAAAATTTTGAAGTCGCTCAAGTTTATCTAGCTGCTCCTCAGTGAGATCAGGATAGCTGACATCGGCGTAATCGAGAACAGGAAGAAGAAGAGATTGTGCGAGCGCAGTTTTGGTAGCAATTGGAAGGAAGTTTCGGAGCCTTCGCAAGGCACCCGCTGATGCGAAAAGTTTCCGACTTGTTTCTTGTAACTGGATATTCCAAGAAAATGTTTTATCCATGTAGATACCCAAGTTCTTGACATTGTCACTAACTGGTACGATTGCTCCACCCATAGCAACCTGAGGAAGTTGGGTCCAATCAATTTTTGATGTCAACCTTGGACTACCAATAACAATTAATTGTGTCTTGGATGAATTTAGGGTGAGTCCGTGATTCTTGCTCCATTCATAAATCCGTTCCAAATCCTTATTAAGCATAGTGAATGCATCAGAAAAGTTGTTTGGAAGTGCTTGTGTGTAAATTTGAAGGTCATCAGCATAAAGGTGGTAGGATGAAAGTAATTTTTCGGAGATTTTATTTATAAAAATGGCGAAAAGTAACGGAGATAGAACGCCACCCTGCGGTACACCAGCGGTCGTATTGCACCAGGAAGAGCTAGATTCTTCGACCCGAATACGTTGCCGGCGACCAAACAGGTAACTACGAAACCACCTAATAGCCGTTGGAGATATGTTAATAGAGCCGAGTATACCAAGCAGGATGTCAAAATCTACGGTGTTGAAGGCGTTGCTAAAATCAAGTAAGGATAGAAGCGTGAGATTTCCACCATCCATGCCCAGTCTTATATCTTCCGTGATATTAACCAATGCTGTCGCAGTACTGTGTCCAGGTCTGAAGCCGGATTGTAGAGGATTTAGTAGCGCGTTTTTATTAAGAAAGGAGCTGAGTTGCGAGTGAATGAGGCGCTCTAAAGATTTGGAAAGAAAAGGAAGGATAGATATAGGGCGATAGTCGGAAAAGGAACAAGGCTTTGATTTTTTGGGTAAAGGAATTATCTGGGCACTTTTCCATGAGGATGGAAAGCTCGCAGACGAAATTGAGTAGTTAAAGACATGGCATTTTTAAAGCTTTGGTAATACGCACAGTCCTATACCTATTTGAAATATTCACAGCTGACGAATAAAAAAAGAGATACAAAAAAAATTGTAAGGAGTTATAAATTAATACCATTATTGATTAATAGGCGAAGCAGGGTGAAGATATTTTCCATACCTTTATTAGTATGTAGTCAACTTCAGACATGATATAGTTATTATTTGTCTATAGTCTTATATACTGAAATACCGCTCTTTTTGAAAAAAAAATCTCAATATGTATATAGACGTTAATAATGTTAAAACTTTTAATTTTTAATTATTTATGGTCGAATTTCGACCACCGGGCGACCACTAGTATTTTTAAAATTGAAATTTTCTGTAGTTGATATCGATTGTGACATTACCAAGTTATTATAATAAAAACACAGTCTATCAACTGACTACATCCCTAAAATTGCTTTCTGGCTGACGTGACGTTGTCAATGAAAAATAACGTATTGGCGCCTAATCTTTGTTCAGATTTTTAGGTATTGACGCTAGAACAAAATTATATCGACCACTTTCAGTGAGCTGTCAAAAGACATTATTATTATAATGGACAGAGTATAATGTTTCTATAACAAATCGCTACAATACTATTTACGTTTAGTTAAGTACATAACCGAATAGAATATACATATCTAGATTCATACATACATACCACACATACTACACTTAGGTGGCAGTCAGGTACAACTGCCCACCTGATGGAAATCAGTTACCATGGGCTACAGACGTTTGCAACACCAGAGGAGTCACGCTCGTGTTACCAACATACATTATATTCACACCCGTAAATCCCCTGCAGGATTAAGCAGAGGTTTATTAACACCCAAATTAACAACTGATTTTCGATTCCACATAGGGGGCAAGTTTATTGCCGTCAAACAGTCTAGTGACTTATGCATACGTTAGTCGGAAAACAAGTAGATAAGTGTGACATCTACGGCTACCACTTGTCGTCAAGCGGGCGCGTGCTCACCTGTAAGGCCTGTTGATACACCCGTACACGTCTCGATACCTCCCGTACAGCGTCCCGTAGCTCACTCCCAATATTTCGGCGGCTTGCTTCATTTCTAATTCTTTCAGTCGGACGGCTTCCATCACCTAGGACAATAAAACTTGCATTAATTGCATCAAGCTAAAGTAAAACCAAAGAAGCGAGAGAAAAAAGATAAAGTTTTAGCAGTTCCAAACATTTTTATTTGAAAATTATTACGTATCACTTCAAGCGCATTCCGGACACGAATGAAATTGCTCATAAGATGGCGGATCTGACAGTTTAGAACCGCTGTGCTGACAGCTTTCCTGTACCACGAAACACGCAACGACAGCTGTCGCTCGACCATTGTCGCGTACGTGTGACATGTGCGACAAGGACAGAGAAAATAATTGCTAGTTATCGCAACATAACTCAGTAATGGTCGCTTTGTTTACCTTTTTTCTCTCGTCTCGTTGGCTTTACTTTAGATTATAAAACGAGTTTACTTACAGTCATAACGTAGTTTTAGTAAGAATTTCCGTTACCGTAAAAGTAAACCAATTTGGTCGCTTTGTTTACCTTCATTCATTCCTGTCTGGAATACGCTTGAAGTGATACGTAATAATTTTCAAATAAAAATGTTTGGAAACGTTGAAACTTTGTTTACCTTTTTTCTCTCGCTTCGTTGGCTTTACTTTAGATAGATATTTACTCATAACGTAGAAGACTCATACCCGTTTGACGTAGTTCTCCTCCCAGAACTGCGGCCTCCGGCCGTGCTGCAGGTAGTCGGTGAGCTTCACCACGTCCGTGAAGCGCGGGTCCGTGGGGCCCGACTTGGGGCCTATCGTGGCCGCTGGAACACAAACATCAAGCATCAATCACTCCTTCACAATCACCAGCTCATTCGACTCATCATCGAATTTTGATTCGATTTTTTTTTAAGAATATTAGAACCGAAATTACTAATATTTGCTCTAACCCCTCCAACTAAGCTAAATTGCTTGTGCTAGGAGTGGGTTTACGTCCGTAGTGTAATGGCCAGGATTTGAACCCGGAAACTCTCGATCGTAAGGCCGACTCCTTAACTATTAAGCTACCGACCCGCTGCAATCTGTGTCTGTCTAATTGTAGTTTTTTATTATATAACGTTGCAATCAAATTATAGGATTTTTAATGGATTTATGCATAGATGAACCTGGTCTGCTTGTATTTTATATTATTTTGACAAGTGACAACCATAGATTACTCAAAAGTAAACTATTAAAATGGTCTTTACAAAATATGTAAACAAATAAAAAACTAAAAAACACGCTTTTAGCACGCACTAAAAATTACAAAAGATTTAAGTCACATGACTATTTTTTTCGTATTCCTGACAGCAAACCCTTTCATTTGATACTCATATCACAGTCTAACGATTCATACTACATACAGTCGGTCAACGAAGCCGTCTAGACAGAGCAATCGTGCGGGGGGAGAGGGGTGGTGGGGGACGGGGTATTACTCGGTACGCCCATACATTTTACTCGGTACTAAGGATTCAGGGCTGTCTCATTTTTGTAATCACACTAATCACGTGTTTTTTTTTTCAAGGCTCGTTTTGTTTGTTAAAATTGATTTTTTTTCGTTTTCTATATTTAGCTATCCAAGATGGCGGACTCGAAATTTTTACCAAAATCGATATGGGTATCGTTTTCAGGGTTTTTGGGGTCCCTGATTGTGAATATAACATCAATTTGGTGATCCAAGATGGCGGACTCGACATTTCCACTAAAATTGATATGGGTATCGTTTTCTGGGTTTTTGGGGTCGCTGATTGCGAATATAACATTCATTTCGCGATCCAAGATGGCGGACTCGAAATTTTTACGAAAATCGATATGGGTATCGTTTTCAGGGTTTTTGGGGTCGCTGATTGCGAATATAACATTCATTTCGCGATCCAAGATGGCGGACTCGAAATTTTTACCAATATCGATATGGGTATCGTTTTCAGGGTTTTTGGGGTCGCTGATTGCGAATGTAACCTCCATTTGGTGATCCAAGATGGCGGACTCGACATTTTCACTAAAATTGATATGAGTATCGTTTTCAGGGTTTTTGGGGTCGCTGATTGCGAATATAACATTCATTTCGCGATCCAAGATGGCGGACTCGAAATTTTTACCAAAATCGATATGGGTATCGTTTTCAGGGTTTTTGGGGTCGATGATTGCGAATATAACATTCATTTCGCGATCCAAGATGGCGGACTCGAAATTTTGACTAAAATCGATATGGGTATCGTTTTTACGGTTTTTGGGGTCGCTGATTGCGAATATAACATCCATTTGGCGATCCAAGATGGCGGACTCGATTTTTTTATTAAAATCGATACGGGTATCGTTTTCAAGGTTTTCGGGGTTGCGATTACGAATATGTTATTCATGTAGCAATCCAAGATGACTGGATGGCTGATATATTCGTAATTAGCAACTCTGAAAACCTCCAAAACGATGCTCATGTTGACTTTGTGGGAAATTTCAAGTCCGCCATCTTGGATCGCTAAATGGATTTTATTATACGTAATTAGTCAACCCGAAAACTTCGATTTGTTTTTTTTTTAAATTTCAAGTCCGCCATCTTTCATCGTCGGTAACATGGTCGTCAAGCCCACTAGCAGACAATTGCCGGCAGGTAATCATACGATGGGAAACTGTCTACTCCCAACTGATCGTGTGTAGCCGCAAAACTGACAGCAGGGTATGGCTGCCAGGCCAAAATCACTTTCGTGTGAGGGCGCTGTCGACTTAGGACTGCAGGCCGCCCGATACGATTTGAAACTGCAGGCGAACTGATCGTGGATAGGCTCCTTAAGAATATATCATCAATTTAGCGATCCCGGCCTACCACCAACCCCGAACCCGAACCCGCATCCGATTCAATATCCAAATTCAAGTCGGAATCGAAATATAAATTCGAAATCGAAAACGAAATCGAATTTGAAACCGAAATCGAAATCGAAACCGAAATCCAAAAACTCAGACTTAAAATATTACGTTTGCTTGATCATAATTGGTTGAGTAGAACCGGAGATATAACCAAAAGTCGCAATAGCCGACATCCATGCGAGCGGAGCCGCGGGCATCACCTAGTAATATAAATTAGCGTGAGTTGATGTGCCTTGACAGAACAAAGAGAACGAATAGGGGTTATATATAGAATATTACAGAAAAATTATATATAAAAACTGAAGTGACAACCCTGACAAAACTGCAAAAGGCGGCATTTCCGCAAACATCAAACGCGATGAACTACTGTAAGATCTCTCGTTATACTGTGCTCATATCATGGGGTGGATTTCAAACAGCCAGTCCGCCATCTTGGGGAGGCCGCCATATTGGATTTGTAATGACGTTTCTTAGCTAGTCATGTATTGTCATCAGAACTCAGAGCGTGTGCAAAATGTCATCCTAATCGAAGACCGGGAAGTGGGTCAAATTAGGATTCCAAGATTTTCTTACATACATAGTTACAAGTGAAGCTACGAGTAATAAAAGCGTGTTAAAGAGACCTTTTCTGTAAATGTACCTGCGATTCGAAACGCGTCTCTAACCTGAGAAGTGAGAACATTTTAGCAAGAAACGAGGACTTGTTTGGTCTGGATACAAACATGTTTCAATCAATTAGTCCATCGCAGTCCACTGCTGGACATATACCTGTCCCAATGTTGGGAGACTTTGGCCTACAGTTTCCACGCTTTTTTTCGTGCGGAAATCCCCTCGGAGCCTGAAGGGGAGGTTATGTCGGACTCGAACCGACTAAAACCGCACACCGACTGTGGGTCGTGGTGCTAGGCCGGAGGTGAGGTTGTCATCGACATATCCCTCGCACCCCGGCTGACCCAGGGCCATCCCTTACGGTCTGGCCCTCCTCAGGAAGGGGGACAACGGTGTCCCCAAATCGCCCCCGGAATGGGGAGGCGCCGCCGTGGCCTGCTTCTGCTGGGGTGACAGGCGGCTCCACCCGTCACCCCCAGGCCAGCGCTCATGGGGTCCACGCTAGCCAGACGGATTATTACAGGGTTGAATTTTGAGTTTTCCTACTCTACTACTTGCAGTGATATTGTTTGCGTATGTTTCCGATAGTCGCCTCTTACGACGCCCCTCGGATGAGATGGGGTGTTGATACTTATATTCTATCTCTCTAGTCTAAATACAATTATTTGTTAGAGTAGCATAGTTTATTTTTATCGTGCGAAAAGTCCCCACGGATACCACCGGTGGAGGTGGTTATGTCGGACTCGAACCGACTAAAACGTTCGCCTTTGGGTCTTTGGTTGCCGGAGGTGAGAGTGCAGGACATATATCTCTCATACCCCCGCAGACCCAGGAGCGTCTATTTCGAGATGGCCCCCTTCGGGTTGTTGGAACCGTAATAGAGTACCCCTTCAAGAGTAGCATAGTTGAGCAAATGGGTCATTACCCGACTGCCGAAGGACATAACATAACATAAACTCACGCCTGTATTCCCCGAAGGGGTAGGCAGAGGTGCTAGCACCCACATTTCGCCAGTTTATGTTTAGGTCCCAATGTAATAGGTGGCGAGCCTATTGTCATTAACCAGGCACTTATAAACCTGCGATAAATACACACATAACTTCGAAAAGCATCGAAAAGTCATTGGTGTGTGCCATGGTAAACCTGGGATCGAACCCGAGACCTCGTCTCAGCAGTCCATTACCCATACCACTAGGATACCACAGATACCGCAGGCTGCCGAAGGAAGGAGGGTAATTTTTAATTCTATTGAGAACTTCTTAACAATAGGAACAAATGCAGCTGCGCGCCTCTCCATTCCGGGGGCGAGTTGGGGACACCGTTGTCCCCCCTCCTGAGGAGGGCCAGACCGTAAGGGATGGCCCTGGGTCAGCCGGGGTGCGAGGGATATGTCGATGACAACCTCACCTCCGGCCTAGCACCACGACCCACAGTCGGCGTGCGATTTTAGTCGGTTCGAGTCCGACATAACCTCCCCTTCCGGCTCCGGCAGGGGGGGTATCAGAGGGGATTTCGGCACGAAAAAAAAAAAAAAAATTTAAAAAAAAAAATAAGCTATCGGCAGGATATATCACGTCTGTGTACTCACGCCTCTGCGCTAAGGACAGCTGTGCCTTGGCCAGTTCGACGCGCAGCTCGGACGCGGCGCTGGCGGCGGCCGACAGCGAGGACGATGATGAGGACGCGGCGGCCGACGGCGCGGGGGGGACGCTCTCGTTCGACTCCTCGTCTGCGCAATGTACGGCACGGTGTTAAGGCGATGTAGTTACAGGTACTTCAGCTATACTTTTTATACCACTAAGGTGGAAGACAAGCACACGGTCCACCTGATAGAAAATAGTTAGCGTGGTTTATGGACGTATGCAACACCAGGGGCGTTACACTTGTGCTGCCTACCCTGAAGAAACCTTCTAATACCTGGGATCTCTGAGGCGGGCGATCTCGAAGCCAGAGAAGGCTACTGGCTATACCATAAGGGTAAATAATGTAAAAGAAAAAATTCAAAAGATCTAAAAAAATATTTTTTTCTCCAAATTGTTTCATTTTATGCCAATGGGTATGTACCTGGAGTACTACTAGGGGTTTTCGTCTTAGGGAGCGTTCCCCTTGCACCCGGTATAAAAAAGAAAAACAGATTATGTCAGCCTCGGATGTAATGAGGACACTACGTGTGTGGTGTGGGGCGCACTCACCCGCGCTGTTGTCGCCGTCCACGCGCAGGCGCGTGTGCAGGAAGGAGCCGATGTCGGCGGGCGCGTCGGCCCACTCGTCGTCGGATGTAATGAGGACACTACGTGTGTGGTGTGGGGCGCACTCACCCGCGCTGTTGTCGCCGTCCACGCGCAGGCGCGTGTGCAGGAAGGAGCCGATGTCGGCGGGCGCGTCGGCCCACTCGTCGTCGGATGTAATGAGGACACTACGTGTGTGGTGTGGGGCGCACTCACCCGCGCTGTTGTCGCCGTCCCCGCGCAGGCGCGTGTGCAGGAAGGAGCCGATGTCGGCGGGCGCGTCGGCCCACTCGTCGTCGGATGTAATGAGGACACTACGTGTGTGGTGTGGGGCGCACTCACCCGCGCTGTTGTCGCCGTCCACGCGCAGGCGCGTGTGCAGGAAGGAGCCGATGTCGGCGGGCGCGTCGGCCCACTCGTCGTCGGATGTAATGAGGACACTACGTGTGTGGTGTGGGGCGCACTCACCCGCGCTGTTGTCGCCGTCCCCGCGCAGGCGCGTGTGCAGGAAGGAGCCGATGTCGGCGGGCGCGTCGGCCCACTCGTCGTCGGATGTAATGAGGACACTACGTGTGTGGTGTGGGGCGCACTCACCCGCGCTGTTGTCGCCGTCCACGCGCAGGCGCGTGTGCAGGAAGGAGCCGATGTCGGCGGGCGCGTCGGCCCACTCGTCGTCGGATGTAATGAGGACACTACGTGTGTGGTGTGGGGCGCACTCACCCGCGCTGTTGTCGCCGTCCACGCGCAGGCGCGTGTGCAGGAAGGAGCCGATGTCGGCGGGCGCGTCGGCCCACTCGTCGTCGGATGTAATGAGGACACTACGTGTGTGGTGTGGGGCGCACTCACCCGCGCTGTTGTCGCCGTCCCCGCGCAGGCGCGTGTGCAGGAAGGAGCCGATGTCGGCGGGCGCGTCGGCCCACTCGTCGTCGGATGTAATGAGGACACTACGTGTGTGGTGTGGGGCGCACTCACCCGCGCTGTTGTCGCCGTCCACGCGCAGGCGCGTGTGCAGGAAGGAGCCGATGTCGGCGGGCGCGTCGGCCCACTCGTCGTCGGATGTAATGAGGACACTACGTGTGTGGTGTGGGGCGCACTCACCCGCGCTGTTGTCGCCGTCCACGCGCAGGCGCGTGTGCAGGAAGGAGCCGATGTCGGCGGGCGCGTCGGCCCACTCGTCGTCGGATGTAATGAGGACACTACGTGTGTGGTGTGGGGCGCACTCACCCGCGCTGTTGTCGCCGTCCCCGCGCAGGCGCGTGTGCAGGAAGGAGCCGATGTCGGCGGGCGCGTCGGCCCACTCGTCGTCGGATGTAATGAGGACACTACGTGTGTGGTGTGGGGCGCACTCACCCGCGCTGTTGTCGCCGTCCACGCGCAGGCGCGTGTGCAGGAAGGAGCCGATGTCGGCGGGCGCGTCGGCCCACTCGTCGTCGGATGTAATGAGGACACTACGTGTGTGGTGTGGGGCGCACTCACCCGCGCTGTTGTCGCCGTCCACGCGCAGGCGCGTGTGCAGGAAGGAGCCGATGTCGGCGGGCGCGTCGGCCCACTCGTCGTCGGATGTAATGAGGACACTACGTGTGTGGTGTGGGGCGCACTCACCCGCGCTGTTGTCGCCGTCCACGCGCAGGCGCGTGTGCAGGAAGGAGCCGATGTCGGCGGGCGCGTCGGCCCACTCGTCGTCGGATGGCCGCCTCCTTCTGCGAGCAAGTAATGCTCGAGAAGGAGGCGGCCGGTCGGGTCCGGACCAGACTCCGGGCCCGGGAAGCCCGTGCAGAGCGAAGGCGAACCGGACGTCGGAGGTCGCAGAACGACCTCCGTCCTCCATGAGCGCTGGCCTGGGGGTGACCGGTGGAGCCGCCTGTCACCCTAGCAGAAGCAGGCCGCGGCGGCGGCGCAAAGTGCGCCTCCCCGTAACCGGGGCTAGATGGGGACATTTTGGTCCCCACAACCCGAAGGGGACCATCTCGAAAGAGATGGTCCTGGGTCTGTCGGGGTGCGAGAGATATGCTTTTGGCAATCTCACCTCCGGCAACCAAGGACCCAAGATGGCGTGCGTTTTAGTCGGTTCGAGTCCGACATAATCACCTCCACCGGCTCTGTGGAGGTGGTATCCGTGGGGATTTATCGCACGATAAAAAAAAAAAAAAAAAAAAAAACTCGTCGGATGTAATGAGGACACTACGTGTGTGGTGTGGGGCGCACTCACCCGCGCTGTTGTCGCCGTCCACGCGCAGGCGCGTGTGCAGGAAGGAGCCGATGTCGGCGGGCGCGTCGGCCCACTCGTCGTCGGATGTAATGAGGACACTACGTGTGTGGTGTGGGGCGCACTCACCCGCGCTGTTGTCGCCGTCCACGCGCAGGCGCGTGTGCAGGAAGGAGCCGATGTCGGCGGGCGCGTCGGCCCACTCGTCGTCGGATGTAATGAGGACACTACGTGTGTGGTGTGGGGCGCACTCACCCGCGCTGTTGTCGCCGTCCACGCGCAGGCGCGTGTGCAGGAAGGAGCCGATGTCGGCGGGCGCGTCGGCCCACTCGTCGTCGGATGGCCGCCTCCTTCTGCGAGCAAGTAATGCTCGAGAAGGAGGCGGCCGGTCGGGTCCGGACCAGACTCCGGGCCCGGGAAGCCCGTGCAGAGCGAAGGCGAACCGGACGTCGGAGGTCGCAGAACGACCTCCGTCCTCCATGAGCGCTGGCCTGGGGGTGACCGGTGGAGCCGCCTGTCACCCTAGCAGAAGCAGGCCGCGGCGGCGGCGCAAAGTGCGCCTCCCCGTAACCGGGGCTAGATGGGGACATTTTGGTCCCCACAACCCGAAGGGGACCATCTCGAAAGAGATGGTCCTGGGTCTGTCGGGGTGCGAGAGATATGCTTTTGGCAATCTCACCTCCGGCAACCAAGGACCCAAGATGGCGTGCGTTTTAGTCGGTTCGAGTCCGACATAATCACCTCCACCGGCTCTGTGGAGGTGGTATCCGTGGGGATTTATCGCACGATAAAAAAAAAAAAAAAAAAAAAAACTCGTCGTCGGATGTAATGAGGACACTACGTGTGTGGTGTGGGGCGCACTCACCCGCGCTGTTGTCGCCGTCCACGCGCAGGCGTGTGCAGGAAGGAGCCGATGTCGGCGGGCGCGTCGGCCCACTCGTCGTCGGATGTAATGAGGACACTACGTGTGTGGTGTGGGGCGCACTCACCCGCGCTGTTGTCGCCGTCCACGCGCAGGCGCGTGTGCAGGAAGGAGCCGATGTCGGCGGGCGCGTCGGCCCACTCGTCGTCGGACGCGTCGCGCGAGGTGGACGCGCCCGACTCGCGCGCCGCCATGCCCCAGCCCACTACGCGCTCCGCCGTTATGTCCTAACCATAGTATCATTCTTTTTACACATTTGAATGAAATTTGTTAGGCTAACTGTACAATTCGATTACATCAAGAAAAATTTATCGCTCGACGCGACGGTGGAGCCATTTACCAACACTCTTACGAACTGTTGGAACCAATTAATGATTTTTCAACCATTTTTAAACATTGATTTCTGATTACTCCTCTCAAATATTTGAATGAAATAACGTGGGTTCAAACCCCACCTGAGTACCTAATTCATTTTTCCTGATATAATCGATTTTTTCATATTCCAACATGTGAGTGTTTCCCATTGGGGTAGGCAGTAACAATATCTTTCTACTATCATATGACAGACACTGCAAAAAATGCCATTTAATTTTAGATTAGCCAATGCATTTGAATCTTTTTTTACAAAAGTTTCAATTACCACTACAAGTAAATTAAATTCCTCAACAAACGCAGCTGCTATTCTACTTGAACCTAGTGTTGAAAAATTTAGTGTTAACTTTGATTTTCAGTATATTGACCCCGCAACCATACTTGAGACCTTTAAGCAACTAAATATAAAAAAGACTGATGGGATCTTTGGGGCATTTCTACCAATATAATAAAACCAGTAATGCCCGCTATTGCACCTTATCTTCCATTCACATTTATTCAATGTACAGATGATAAACTAGTCCTAGTCTCAGTCTATAATCATTCCGTTATTCAAAGCAGGGGACAAAAGTGATCCATCAAATTTTCGGCCCATCTACATACTCGAGCCCTCAGTAAAATTTTTGAAAAAATTATATGTAATCAACTGCTTTCACATTTTATGTATAACAAACTACTTCATGATAAACAGTTTGGTTTCACTAAAGGCAGAAACACGACAGATGCAGGAAATGCGCTCGTTAAACATAATAATATTTGATGCAAGTCTTCTTCTGTGATCTATCAATAGCTTTTGATTGTGTTGATCATGAGACTTTGTTACTAAAATTAGGTTATTATGGTGTTTGGCTCATTTGACTTGCTTAAGTCTTACCTCACTGGCAGAGTACAAAAAGTTAACATTAATGGCACCAATTCATCCGGAGCCCCCTTAGTCATGGGAGTACCCCAGGGCTCGATATTAGGACCCCTTTTGTTCTTGATATATCAATCAAAGAATCAAAGTATCAATTTCATTTATTCAGTTTAGGCACATAAAGAGCACATGTGAACGTCTGAATTTTACAAGTAATGTCAATCACTGAAAAAATAAATAAAATAAATCATTGGAAAATGATTCTTTCGCTGGTTCGGTAGGTGGTTCTACTGAGATGAGGAACCGGTACGATTAATTTATTTTAGCTACTTTCATAGCGTTATGTCGTATGGTCTGATGCTGTGGGCCTCAGCTGCCGATATTGAGACTATTTTCATATTACAGAAACGCGCGATACGAGCAATCTATAGCCTCAGACCCCGTAACTCGCTGAGAGAAATTTTTAAAGAAATTAATATTTTAACAGTTGCTTCACAATACATTTATGATAATATCTTATATGTAAGCAAGAACCTAGATCTCTTCAAAAAAAACTCTGACCAACACGATTATAATACTATAAATAAAAATAAACTTGCAAAACCCAGGCTTTATAAGGTTGGTAATTCGTTTGTGGGCAATTGTATAAAATTGTTTAATAAAATGCCTCAGGATCTGATAGACATGTCACTTAATATTTTTAAAAATGAAGTGAAAAATGGCTTATTAAAAAAAGGTTATTATAAATTAGACGAATACTTAAATGATAAAGATGCATGGTCATCCTAATCTCATCTCTTGCTCGCAGTGTATAAATTTGTTATAAATAAAACCATATTTAAAAAAAAGAAGGATAATCGAATTCACTGAGTTTCTTGCTGGTATCTTCTCAGTAGAACCAACCTACCGAACCAGCGAAAGAATCATTTTCCAATGATTTATTTTATTTATTCTTACTGTGATTGACATTAATATAAAATTCTGACGTTCATATGTGTTCTTTTGTGCCTAAACTGATTAAATGAAATTGATTCTTTGAGTCTCTTCTTTGATTCTTTGAGACTTTACAGCTATGCCATCAGTCTAAAATAAATGGCATCTTATAGAACGAATGAAGAATAGAGAATGAACAAACTCCAGTGGCAAAGGGCTGGTCACGTCTGTCGAAAGACCAATGGCCGTTGGGGCAGACGAGTCCTAGAGTGGAGATCGCGTAAAGGCAAACGGAAGGTAGGACACGCCCTAGTCACATGGACTGACGACCTGAAAAAGGTGGCTGGGACATACTGGATGCACATTGGAAGAGGCGTATGTCCAGCAGTGGACTGCGGTGGGCTAATTGATAAATGAAGAAATATGATTAAACTCTGTTATTTAATTTTGGACATTAATTCTTTAAGCTTAAAGTCTAAAATTTAATGGCATTTTTTACAGTGTCAATACCAACGTAATTCAAGTATTACTCACCAGGTTCCCATGCTGCCAGTCTTGTTCTCGTTCTCTGTAACAAGAACGACATATTAATATCGACATACTATAAACACAGGTTTCTTTTTTTAAATAAATGTTAAAAACTCACAGTTTAGGTATGGACAACTCGTCGTCGGTGAGCTCCGAGCGACTCGTGTGCCTTTGCCTCTTCGGACTGGGACTGTCTCTGTAATTAAAACATCAATATTATACTCCAAAAATACAAAAATGTTCATAAAACGACGTAAATCTAAATATATATAACTCAAAGGTGACTGACTGACTGACATAGTGATCTATCAACGCACAGCAAACCACTGGACGGACCGGGCTGAAATTTGGCATGCAGGCAGATGTTATGACGTAGGCATCCGCTAAGAAAGGCTTTTTGGAAATTCTGCTAATATAGGGGTAAAATACGGGATGGAAGCTTGTATGAAAGTCGGTCATTTTCAGAGCTAGATGCACTAAATTTCATAAACCTGTGTCGATTAAGAAATAAATGAACAAGTGTATCAGCGTTTTTCAAAATTTAACTGCTAAGAGGGTAAAATAGGTGATAAACTTTTGTATGGAAAGGTCGTTATTATCAAAGTCAGAAGCATAAAACTTCGTACACCTACGTCTTTTGAGAAATGTTTTGTCGCGATAACCGACATCCACGCGGGCGGAGCCACGGGCAAAAGCTAGTCGGATCATAAATCTCAGATTAATCGGCATTAAAAGAATCCAATCGAATTGAGAATCTCCGACTTTTTTTCGGAATTCGGTTTAAAAATAATGACCCAGCTTTGGTTGTGGCCATGGAGAAGGAAATGATAGCGGAGTTGTTGCAAGGCAATCGAGTCGCGTGCCATCCAAACGTCAAATGGACTCATTCGGTAGGAACGATATACCTATGAAGTTCTTCGACTTTTGACACCCCGCGCGTCTCTCTTCCCACCCGCATTCGGCGCGCGTTTTTATTAGGAGAAATATCAATGGGGCATCTCCGTTACTTAATCATATTCTGTCCTCTGTGGTTGTGCCGTATTTTTTTTTTTTTTTTTTTTATACAGGACACGTCAATTTGACTTCACCTCGCCTGATGTTAAGCTAAAGGCAAAGTCTCGGAAAGAGGGTCACCATCGTAAACATTTACCATGTTAACAGTGGTGGCACTCAGCCATGTTATAATAGCCAGTAATGGAGTTAAAAGAAAGTAAAACTAGGATTTAGTCAAGGGTTCACATTCTCATAGACATTAAAAGTGTCAATTTAGAAGTTAGATTCGTTTTAACTATCTGTGCCCGCGACTCCATCCGCGTGTATTTCGTTTATCGCTACATAGCTCTAATCACAGAGCACAGAATTATAAGTTTTTCTTTATTGTCAAAACTAAGATACACAAAAAATCTCTGCACCCAAATTTCGCCAGTTTATGTTTAGGTCCCAATGTAATAGGTGGCGAGCCTATTGCCATTAACAGGGCACTTATAAACCTGCGATAAATACACACATAACTTCGAAAAGCATCGAAAAGTCATTGGTGTGTGCCATGGTAAACCTGGGATCGAACCCGAGACCTCGTCTCAGCAGTCCATTACCCATAATACTAGGCTACCGCAGGCTCCACCCGCGTGTATTTCGTTTATCGCCACATAGCTCTAATCACAGAGCACAGAATTATAGGTTTTTCTGTATTGTCAAAGCTAAGAAACACAAAAAATCTCTAAATGTTTTATATTATTATTATACACCCAGATTGTAGAGTCGTTTCGTATCGTAGATTATTATAGTGTGTGGCCGGTCAGCGCCGACAGATTTTGGTCGGAGTCTATGGCCGTGAGGCAAATGAACACACAATTAGCAGGCAGCCGACCGGCTGACTAGTGCTAGTAATTTTCGACCTTATTGACATCACATAGAACAGAGTATTTTTATATGTAATTAAGAAGTGTTATTAAGGTCGAAAATCGATTTACTGTTCTTAGTAGTCGGTTCTTCTTGTAGTCGGTTCGAGTCCCACATAACATGATTTTGCTATCGAACCAGTGTCCAAAATCTTTTTTTACGAAACGAATATACAATCTGAGTGTATATACTACCATTTTAGTGATTTTTAGCATATTTTTGTAAGTTTTACAATACAGAATTAGCATCAATCTCTGTACCAAATTTCATCAGGTTATCTTCAAAAATTTCATACAAATTTTCATCCCCTTTTATCCCCTTTTTCGTAATAAAAGGTAGCCTATGTCCTTTCCCAGCTCTAGTCCATATCTATACCAAATATCGTCAAGATTTTGTCCAGAGATTTATGCGTGAAATCGTTACAGACAGACAGAGTTACTCGTATTACTATATTTTTTTATGTATGATACGTCAATTTAACGTCACCTCGCCTGAAGTTAGTCTGAAAAAATAACGAATTAATAAGGAAAAATACTTACGAATCAGAATGCGTGTGTTCTCTTTTCACGGGACTGTGTTTCTCTTTGATTGGTAGTTTTATTAATGGCGGAGGCCCTCCTGGAAGAAAGAAATAAAAAAGTTCAAAAACTGGTTTCACTGCGATACCTCGATATCGCATTTGGGTTGTGTAGGTCAGATGACAGTCGCTTCACAGTAAATATCGAAGTTCGCAGTTTCACACTCAAGTTGAAAGCTACGAAAGCGAGTTAACGTGCTCTCCGTGGCACGACCAGTAAAATGCAAACACCCATATTCATACAAAAATTTGCACTGAGCGGGGATCGAACTCGCGACTATTGTGTAGCTGCCGCGTTCATTACCGAGGCTGTAAGTACCGTGAATCTATATGTAAAAAATCAATGCCACTTTTCGTTGTAATGTTATATTATAACTCAACAACACCTTTACCGATTTGGCTAATTTTGGTCTTGAAATGTTCGTGGAGGTCTAGGGAAGGTTTATAAGGTGAGAAAAATTGGAATATGTGCGGGGAACCGACATCCACGGGGGCGGAGCCGCGGGCAAAAGCTAGTATTTTATAGTAATTACCGTTAACATTAAATCTCTCGCTGGTCCTATGTTCGTCTTCCTTCGGCTTCTGTTCGGGTAATTCCGGTGAATGCTTCGGCGACGGATGTTTTGGTGAATGGTGAATCGGTGATTGGTGAGTCGGCGATTTAATCGGCGACTGGTGCTTCGGCGATGTGTGCTTCGGTGATGGCTGTTTCTGTTGCTTCGCTTCGCTGTGTTGCTTCTCTGTTGGTTTCGGGTCTGTGGACGTCGTTGTTGCTACTACACCTGAAGTATAAAAGCAGAGCTTGTCATATTTCATTGTTTCTTTTTATTTTCTTTTTATTTTATTTTCTTTTCATTTAAGAAAATTTAAATATATACCTAGATGGTCGGAAAAATATCGAAATATTCAAAAAATAAACTTTTATCATCCCATTTGAAAATGAATCAAAGTGAATGATTTGGGTTCTAAAATGCGAACAAAAATAGCCAATAGTTATTTTTTTGTAAATAAGTACCTCAGACCATAATGCAGATATGCATATTTACATTGAGAGGGAATCGAATCCCCAACCTACATCCAAACGATTCTTTATGAACAAACAAAAAATTATGTCAGTATGTATGTGCGGGCCGTCTCGTAAACTGCTGGCCCGTATCGAAGGTGTGTTGTTCGTACCGTGGTGTGTGATGGAGGTGTGTTCCCCGGCCTCGCAGTCGGGCGGTTCGTCCTTGTTGTTCCATCGTATGTCCGTCAGACCCTTGATGCGGAGCTCGTCAGCCGTCTTCAGCAGGCTGGCCAGTTGCGTCTGCAACAATAAATACAATATATTTCACTTTTTTATATAGGAAACGCACAGTCAAAGTATTCTTTCAGGTACAGAGTTGAATTCCGAAAATGTTGAAATCCCAAAATGATTACTTTCCCAAAATTATAATTATTTTTAGTTTGAAAAACATCGGAAAAATGAAACGCTCAAGTGAGACTTGAACTCACGACCTTTCCCTTACAAGGGGGGTGCTCTTCCAACTGAGCTATTGAGCCACACCTGAATCATTTCAAATTTTTCTTCTCTTTATATCCGTCTTTAACTCAATAGCAATAACGTCTTTGGCTCAATAGCTCAGTTGGAAGAGCATTCCCCCTGTAAGGGAATGGTCGTAAGTTCAAGTCTCACTTGAGCGTTTCATTTTTTCCGATGTTTTTCGAACTTTAAAGTTAGCATAAAAATGCTATAAAAATTCGGTCAAATATTTTTATTTTCGTAAAATGTTGAATTGTTGTAATGATGAAATATTAAAAAGTAGAATTCTCAAAATGTATGCTATCGCAGAGAAAATTTATTCTTTAAATTTAGCTTTGTTTATGTTGAAATCGTATTGAAAAACTTTGGTATACTTGAAATTAAAAATAGATGGTATTTTTGTATGTAATATCATTGAGATGGTATATCTTCCTATACCATCTATATAAGATGACTGAAGATGTATTAGAAGTACCTAGTGCAAAACTTCTTTAGATAACGATAAATAAAAAAAAAGAAATTCACCCTTTTATGATTCAACATTCTGCAAATTTAACTTTTTGCAAATTCGACATTTAAGGAATTCAACTTTCTGTACCTGGAGGAAAGTATTTATTCAAAATTGTGTAGCACTACTACAGCTTTTTGACCTCAAATTCTGCTTCAAACTAAGTTTACCACCGCTTCCTAAGCACCAGTGGAGAAGAAACGGCGCAACAAACTCCACTGTAGCATTTTACAGACGTCATTTACAAAAAGTGATTTCTTAAGAGTAAAATATAGACGAATGTACACTTATCTCGTGGCAAGATAATTAAATTATAAAAATGAAGAAGTTCGCGTTCCTATTTAAACATTAATGTGTGTAAATCAACGTGGTGGTAGTGAATGCGATTGCCACGCAGGAGACGCGGGTTCGATCCCCGCTCAGTGCAAATATCTGTATGCATGAATGTGGCTATTTGAATTGGTCTGGGTGTAAAGGAGATACCCCATTTTGGGCCTGAGTGTACAGACATCAAACCTACCTCAAAAAATTCGTCTATCTTCGTAAATGCGCTATGATTATGCTTGCTTTATCAATTCGATTATGAAATCAAATCGATAACTAATAACTATGAATTTAAAATTCGTGGCTTTATTAAATGATTTCAAAATATCTATGTAGCATCTTTATTATCGTTATTCAGTTTACTAATCAGAAAGACACCTGTCTCTTTCATAATGGAAGTTAAAATATCGATTGTAAATAATCGTAGTGTATTCAAAGTCTATGTAAATAATCGATCATATAGAATTCATAATAATCTGTAACATAATATATGTCATTTTCACTCCTGTCATTGAAAATGTCGCATTCGCTTTCCTTCGGCTCCCTGAGATCATGTGTTTTGCTGCTTTTACTCTGTGAATTGTATATGATTTTCGAACTAATTGATCCTTGCTTGATTACCGGACACCGTTATTTGCTACATTTGTTGACCTTGGCTTTAAAACTGGACTAGACTTTACCACATCGGCTGAAAGCTATCACAATGAGTCTCTATGTGAATTGTGGAATCGCTACCGATTGGTGCAATTATTTTAGGCAGACATTTATTGAACGATGCAGGGATACTAGCTTGTATGCGTGAATGGGTCGCACCACAAATAGTAAGTACCTATTCGTTATTTCTCGCTCTTTTGAAATTGTTATTCTAATTAACGTTAACAAGCTGTGTGATAGCTGCTATAGAATAGAAATTACTACGAGTCTACCTAATCCCGTAGATAATTATGCCAACTTTTGTATATGACAATGTATTTTGACTGAAGAACTAGCCTATATGACTAATGGAATATTCAGTGCTTATAACATGATCTCTGTTTAAGGTGAATGCAAATGACATCATTTGCGAATCTTGCTGGATTCAAGCTCAATGTGCATGTTTGGATGAGAACAGACCAGCACAATCACCAGTGGGGCACAGAAAAGTGTGTATTCTGTATGTCATTGAAGTGTGCAGAGAGGTGGATAGAGACCTCCTACAAGAACTGTCAATATCTCAAACGACTTGGTTGTTAAGAGGAAAAATAAAGTCCAAGCATATGAGTAGTAGAACTTATTACGTATATATATTAGTTGACATTTCTTTGAGCGGGAGGAATGCTATATTACAGCATTGCTGTAATTGTTTTGTAGGTAAGAGAACAGTCGGGTGCTGTGCCCACATAATGAGTGTATCTCGGTTGGGCACGGTTCCAAGACAATATAACACCTCCTGCACAGTTTCTTGACAATATTTTAATAAACTATGATGATGCTTAAAAAGGGGAGGAAAGACCTAAGTCCTAGTGTAAGCATTTCTAAAGCCAAATAGGAAGATACCCGGGATAGAGATTAAAGTACTTTTTTAAAATAAAATGATCTTTAAAATAATGTTGTTTTATTTTATTACCTACTTATATAATTAATTCTATATTACTACAGCAAACAAGTATGTATACAGCCTTGTGGAAAGTGGTAACCATAGCAAAAGGATGTCACTCAGATGTTGCCGTCTGAAGTGAGGGTAGGGAAGGATTGCTTTACCACCTTTAGTGTTGCATATCATAAAACTATAAGGTTTAATATCGTGCAACAAAAAAGTAGCTAAAGCATGTCTTTGCTTCGACATATCAGTTTTATGATTTAGCATATAGTTGACCATTCCACATTAATGACTAAAAATATTAATGACCTGCCCTTTTCCATACTAATAAAACCTACACAGACCTAACCCAACTAGCAAAAATATGTCGTGTAGTAGTCGCGGCAACGTAAATTATTCAGCATTTTGGCTCCTAATAGAAGTCGTATAAACGTAATGAAAACGTTTATACAACGCGATTTGGGCCCATTTTATTCAGCAATTCAGTCACATAGACATCGTATAAATGTAACGGAGTGACTGTTACAAGCTTAAGTTGCGCTATAACTGTAACTTATATGACTTTTATGTTACGTTTGTTTGTTAAATTAAGCAAGTGCGTCGTGTTGTGTTTTAAAAATTATAAGTACAATTTATTTAGCAGACATGTTAATTTGTAGGTTGCACCAAATGTAGGTTCGTAAATTCACGCATAGGTTTGCAAAGTATTGCGAAGGTAAGTTTTCTGATGAAATATACTAGGTTTTATCATAAATATTTAACGCCCCCCTTCAATTCTTAGTAATATGAATATAATAACAAATATTTTTTATATCAATATTCATTTACAGGTGGTATAATAGCTTCTTATACAGCAAATTAGCAGTATAAGCGCCATGATACCACGCTGATTATATTTTAGGGTTCCTTAGACCTTCCTAAAAAGTTTTCTAAAAAAGATCTTTTGTTTATTTATTTATTCAATCAACCACTTACTGTACACAAAAAAACTAAGACAAGTGATAATTGAGCAGTACAAGCAATTATACGACACTTGGCACTAGGCTTGTAATAGTCGTATGAATGCAACTTATACAACATAATAGCAGTATAAAAGCAACGATGTAGCTTTTATTCGACTGTGTCACAAGAAAGCTATATAATGTGCTTTTACTCGACGAAGTAGTGACATAAGCGTCGTATACTAGCGACTTATACAGCAAATCTTATACGACACTTTAGTCATATAAGTATGCAGAGTAAACGTTTACTCAGCATCATTATGTGACCGAAATGCTGAATAACTAAAATGCTATATAAGATGCTTTTATACGACACGTGCTGAATAATTCACACTTACTCGACTTTTATATCACCGAATAGCTGAATAAACTCAACCTTATATGACTAATTTGCTTGTTGGGAACCTACCTACTTACAAATAAAAGCGATACGCGAATAACTTGTGTAGCTATCCCACACAACACAACATAAGACGCTGTTTGACCGCATTATGTATTACAACATAACCTAAAAACCTATGAACAATGCTCGATTTAACAAACTTGGCCATTGTGAATCGTCGTGAAAATTAGGCAAACAAAATGTCCTTAGATGGTCTAAAAATTGCCTAATTTTCAACCCTGTACATGCGGGCCCAAGATTGTATGAGAGTTGGGGTTGTCCTTTCCCTTCTCTTTATATTGGCCTTTAAGGGCGACGACCGTCCTAGTGAGGCAGGGACTTACATACGTGTGACGTGTTATAATGGTGGCTCAATGTTCAACGACCTTGAAAAAGCATCTGGTTGCTTTTTAAAGCCCCGCTTTAAGGAGGCTGGGGTTGTAGGAAGAAGGAAACACGTAACTTTTCCTGATATGATGTTATTTTTTTCTATAGATTTAGATAGAAATAATTGAACGAAATCAACTATTTGTCGTGAGAACAAAGCGGTTTCCTTTTAGCGGCTCATTATATTATATTGTATTACGATAATAAAAATAAATAGCCAGATCCCTATTAAACAAAAGTTCATTCATAGATTCATAAACCTTTCTCATCTTTTGTTTATATCCACAGATGGGCAGCAGATGTTATTTTGTAACCAACAATGTTTTATTTTCAGGTAGATAACATCTATTGAAATATAAATTGTTGTACTTAAATACAAATGTACTGTACGTATACTTAATTGTTTTTTCTGAATACATCCCTCGAAGTGGTACTGTTTTTGCTTTTTACGCTTTCCAACTATTAGGTAATCTGTTCTTACGCGAACAGCCCGTAGTGTGGATGAAAAAAGATGGTTTTCATTGCGCGATATCGATTTCGCTTTCTCCTCTTGAGGCAATATTATGAATACATCTACATAGTTTAAACCTTAGAGTACCTATTTAAAGTAGTAGTCGAGACGGCATACCTACAGAAAAAATTGTAAGTATAGTGTAGGTATACCTAAACTTGGATTTCATAAATGGAAAGAAAGGAAGATGCCGGCATTGTAGAGAACCCAGTAATCTCACATGGCTACTACGTTAGAACGAAACATGGCGATTGGCGTGAATCGTATGTGATTTTGAACGTATGAATGAATTTCGTAGTAAGTAGCAAGTGGTTAGCGAAACGAAACTATCTATCAAGTTTCAGTAGCAGCTATTTATTTTTATTTTATTTATTTATTTATTATCTTCTTCTACATCCATCTTTACAGGGTAGACCCTAAGAGCCTTATCATACTAGCGGTTTGTGAACGGCTGCGGAGCGGAGCGGGCGCGCAGCGAATGCGTCGCGAACACGCCGCGGCTGCACATCGAAGACGTCGCGAATGCGCCGCGAATTGGCATCGTTTTCGTCGCATCTTTGTACACTCAGTAATACAGTAATACGCTGGTTACTCGCGGCGATCTCGTTGCGCGCCCGCAACGTATCCGCTGCGCATGCGCCAAGTGTTCGTTGCGCACCCGCTCCGCCCTGCAGCCGTTCGCAAACCGCTAGTATGATAAGGCCTTAACACGACAGAGTAGGCAATCTAAGCATGCACTAACATAACTAACCGAATGTTTTATTATAATCTATAACATATTACTGATAATGTGTGTCCTGTGAATTCACTCAGAGAGCAACAAAATAGGTCGACATTAAGCGAAACTGCGTTAAGCGTCCGAAGAGCTCGCGTTAGCGGTGCCTCCTTCAGCAGGTTAGTACGCGCACTCGGCACCTGCAGCAGCTGCGGCCTCCGGCGCCTCCCCACATACCCGTCCGGGACGCATAAACCTATCCGCTCCAGTATGGCCGCATTTTGGACCTTGCCGCGGATAACCTTAAAAATGTACATGGCCACTGCGAGCTCCCTCCTTACCCTCAGTTCATTGTACCCAACCATACCCAGTATAAATAGTGTTGGATACAATAACGGATAAAAAGGGTAAACGCCATAATACTTTAAGTATAAATACCTTATGAATTTGTTTTGAACGCGCTCCAACATGAGATTATATTTAATTTCATGTGGGCTCCAGATGACTGCATTGCATTCCAACTGACTTCTAACTAATGTATTATATAGCGTAATTATTGCTCTGATGCTAGTAAATTCACGAACGGTCCGTAGCAAAAATCCCATATTCCTAAATGCTTTTTTACAAATTTTGACAATATGATCATGAAACGTTAGCCGCATGTCGAATTGAACCCCTAGATCCCGTACCTCTGTAACCCGTGCCAGTGGGTCTCCCTCTATACTGTAGTTGTGTAGTACTGGAGCATGCGCGCGAGAGAATGTAATTGCAACACACTTTGAGGTGTTAAATTGCAGACTATTCTCCTTACTCCAAGACACTATCCTATTAATATCATTCTGCAATTTGTCGCAGTCATCCTCACTTCTGATATCTAAGTAAAGCTTCATTTAAACCACCTATTTGAGTAGCGGCTAATCATCTAACCATCTATTTGAGGTATTAAAACAGATTTAAACCGGCTAATGGTTTAAATCTGTTTTAATAATCCTCCTAGGGATTTGTCAGTTATGTCCAATCTATACTTAAATATTATTTTAAAGTTTTTTTTTTACTTTTATGAGAGCTGCTGCCTGACGCCAGTCTCGTGAAGAAAGTCAATTGCAATTTTATGACACAAAATAAAAAAGGGTCTGTGTCGGTCGGGCGTATTTCTTAGCTAGCAATTGGCATGTAATATCGATTTCATAAGATTATTTTACGATTTGTTTAAGAATTGGTCGCAATACTTACTTTTGACACGTTGTAGGTACCTTTTTTGGCTAAAGATTCTTCACAACCCCGGCTGACCTAGGGATATAAGTCAAGCAGGCCGTGGCGGCGGCGCAAAGTGCGCCTCTCTGTACCCGGGGCTAGATGGGGACACCACGGTCCCCACAACCCGAAGGGGATCATGTCGAAAGAGATGGTCCTGTGTCTGCCGGGGTGCGAGAGATATACCTTGGGCAATCTCACCTCCGGCAACCAAAGACCCAAGACGGCGTGCGTTTTAGTCGGTTCGAGTCCGACATAACCACCTCCACCGGCTCCGTGGGGATTTTTCGCACGATAAAAAAATAAAAAGGGATATAAGTCTGGAAAACACATGGCTAGTTTCATTCCTGGAATAAGTAAAGACTATTGAAGGAATTTTTACAGCATTAAGTATGCTAACTATACAAATCAAATACATAGGGAAAAAGAATCTTCTCGGGCGGGACTCGAACCCGCAGTCTTTCCCTTACAGGGGGAATGCCTGACCAATTCGGCTACCGAGACACGCCCGATATGATCCAAATTTCCCATCTTATACGTCTTTAAGGCCAAGGCGTCTGTAAGGGAAAGACTGCGGGTTCGAGTCCCGCCCGAGAAGATTCTTTTTCCCTATGTATTTGATAAGTAAAGACTAGTAAAAATAAATATACTACAAGTTTTATATAAAAACATTTATTAAAAAAATTACAATCAGTACGAAATACACTTATGTATATACTGTGCTTATGTTACATAATGTCCACCATTTTGGTATCCAAAATAGCAATCATAATGTTCCTAACCGGTGTTTTATATTTACAAAGCGACAACCACTGACACTGCAAAAAATACCATTACATTTTGGACTTTACTGCAATGCAGTTTAAGTCTTAAATTAAATTGCATCTTGAATGAAACAATGTCATGAACACTGTCTTATTTGATTTTGGACTCAAGAGATTCAAGTGTAAGTATCATTTTAAAATACGAGCCTATTTCTAATATATAAAATTCTCGTGTCAGTTTTCGTTGCCATACTCCTCCGAAACGGCTTGACCGATTTTGATGAAATTTTTTGTGCTTATCCGGTATCTATGAAAATCGGCCAACATCTATTTTTCATCCCCCTAAATGGTGCAGCGGGAACGGGATCTGACGCCACGAGGGCAGGAAAAATATGGCGGTACGAAGTTCGCCGGGACCGCTAGTCTATATATAAAAGGCTAAATTTGTAATGATATTTTTGCAGTGTCAGTGGTATAACACAGTCAATCATCACAAAAAGAGCTGCGGTCGGCTGTGTGCTCCTTCTCTCTTCTCCTTCAGCTTCAAATGACTATAATATTTTGCCTCAAAAAGCCGCTGCCGGCCGGTGCTCTTTCAGTGGGGATTTATCCTTACAGTATCGGGTTCCTGGTCAACCAAGAAACCAATAAAAGGGCTGATTAATAACGAGCCATTTGAGCCTGTAATTAGTTTAATATACTTAATCTATGATTGGCTGATAGGCACGCCTCCGCTGTCGTACCCGCCATACCCCGCCAAATATACATATAAACGCGCTTTGCGCCTCCTAAGTACTCATAGTTACAGAATTTGCTGGTCGCTATTATGCACACACCTATGGCAAATTTTACCATATTTAATTGGTCACCGTGAATTAGGTACAGTTAGTTCATTTAAATTTTATATTTTTAGACCGAGCGTATCATAAAAGCCAAAACAAAATCCATGAATAATTCTAGCGCCAATTCTGGTTACACTCAAAGCTTTAGTTTGGAAACCAGGATCTTTTTTTGGAACTTCACTGTGGGTCATTTCACATAGGAATGTTTGCCATATGGGCCTGTAGTCTTGGCCCTGCCAGACTGCTTTATACACGCACATTTATTTTATTTTATTAACACTTGTATAGTACTCGAGTAATTTGTAACCTGAAGACCACTTCTCGTAAAAAAATTGTTCGTAAATCAATTTCAATCTGTCAAAATCAAATGAAATGTCAAAACAATCACGATTTAAATGAAAAAGAAGGGCAATTCATGTAATAATTAAAAACTATATCTCGATCTAATATAAAAAAAATCAAAATATATATATTTTTTTGCAAATTGTTACGAAAAAGTTTTTTTGACATTTCATTTAATTTTGAAAAGACGTGAGTGAATTTTAAATAGATTTATTTTAATTCTCTGATTTCACTTAAAGATAACGGACGCTATAATAAGTGTATTAACACTAGTTTCTTCTTTGGTAACTCAACATCGCACCGCATAAGTCCATATTACAGCATAACAGACAGTATCTATCACGTATTTTCACACCAGAGCTTTTTATTCTGAGTATTCCTCTTTTATTTCTAGTTTAATCCTTTTGTTTGGCTGAAAATCATCATTTGCTGGGACTCCTGCTTCAACAGGCTCCTGTTTGACGTCAACCGGCTCGTGTTTGACGACAACCGGCTGTATATCCAGTTCGTCTGTTTGAGTTTTGACACTTACTTTAGTCGCATTTTCATCACATTGTATAACATTCTCATCACATTCTACACCACCATTTATTTCATTTTTAAGCTGATATATATCGGCCTTTACGTTGATCAATCTTTTTTTAAATGCTTTCTTATGTCTTTTGTTAGATTTGTTTCGATGTACTGTGTTACCGTTTTTTCTTCTTTTATCGACTATATGTTGAATTCTGCTTATTGCAACGCCTGTGGCCCTCCATACTCGCTGCAGAATAGTGTCAGGAGAGAAATAGCTGTGGTTGACCCAGTTGAATTCGGTAGCTTCTCTCTCGATGAGGCAGAAGACGTTGTATACGATATCCTCAGCGTGATAGTGTAGTGGAGACGTGTAAGGTATCATTTTAAAAGCCATTCTGAAACCATAATGTTAATGGTAATTAACGCGATCATATTATACACACATGGTTGTCACACGATAGTAATACGTATGCTGCGATGGGCGGGAGGGATCTTCGTAGGATAGTCTGCTGTTGTAGTGGAGAAAGAAGGAATTTATAGAATCCGTGTGGTGGCAGAGAAAGAAGGGAATGGTAACAGGCGACTAACGGAAAAATACGCAGACAATATCACTGCGGGAGAAGAAAAACTCGTTTTTTTTTTTTTTTATACTGGACACGTCAATTTGACTTCACCTGGCCTGATGTTAAGCTAAAGGCAAAGTCTCGGAAAGAGGGTCACCATCGTAAACATTTACCATGTTAACAGTGGTGGCACTCAGCTTGACGGCCTCATTAGATGCCTTTTCACGCCCCGCTTAAAGGACCCGGGACTGTAGGAAGAAGGAAACACGTGAGCTGGCAGGGAATTCCAGGTCTTTGTGGTGCGGCATAGGGATGAATCACTGAAACGCTTGGTTCTAGCAGGTATAATCTGCACCGTAAATGGATGACATCTTAGCCCTGCACGTGTCGTCCTGTGAAGGAATCACGATCGAGAGGTCGCTGGTTCGAATCCTGGTCATTACACTACCGACGTGAACCCACTCCTAACCTAGCTTAGCTGGAGGGGTTAGAGGGAATATTAGTAACTATTAGAACCATAGTACATATTCTTTAAAAAAAAATTGATAGCGGAAAAAGTCAGAGAGACAGAGACTCCAAGCTGAGATGGTACGGTCATATACTTGGAAGATCAGTGCCCCGAGCACGAAAAACTATCATAATCTTAAAGTGAACGTATCGAGAGAATGGAGCATTTCGATTGGCCGGCTTCACATACACATACAGGTTCACAGTAGGCAACCGACCAATCGCAATGCACCGTTCTTCCGTTCTTGCGATATGTTTCGTGCTAGGGGTACCGATAACCATGTCGTGAAGAAATGCCTTTCTATGGCTACAAATAAGAGGGGAGGGGGAAGACCCGACCACCTGGATGACGAATATCCACTCCACAACTGACTGAAATACCTATTTTTTGCAGTTTCAGTGGTTCCGTAAGATTGTGAGCAAAAGAACCGAGTCTCAAAAACGTGAAAAGGTAGGCAAGAGGACCCGTTTAGCAACATCGCTCGTATTTGTGTACTTAGCCTAGGAAGAAATTAAAATGTTAGAGGTAATTAGCTGTTGACCAGCGGCTCCGCCAGCGTGTATGTCGGATATCACTTAACGCGCCTAAACATAACGGTTTCGTCCGAATGTAGGTACAGTCAGCAAAAGAAATATATTGACGAACAGAGTATTCAAAATGATCTTAATTTCGTTTTGTGATCCCCTTCCAGTTGACAGACTGTTCTGATATTTGTAAACACGTTTAGTTCACACAATAATCCACACTAATATTATAAATGCGAAAGTAACTCTGTCTGTCTGTCTGCCTGCCTATCTGACTGTCTGTCAGTATGTCGGTATGTTACGCTTTCACGCCTAAACCACTGAACCGATTTTGATGAAATTTGGTATAGGGGTAGATTAGACCATGAGAAAAGAATAGGCTATGTTTGGTCGCGAAAACCGACATCCACGCGGACGGGGCTGCGGGCAAAAGCTAATACCATATAAATCAATAACACAGTTTGATTTGCTTTTAATATTATGAGAGTTTTAAGATCATTTTGAAACTTGTGAAAAGGCATCTAATGAGGCCGTCAAGCTGAGTACCACCACTGTTAACATGGTAAATATTTACGATGGTGACTCTCTTTCGGAGACTTTGCCTTTAGCTTAACATCAGGCTAGGTGAAGTCAAATTGACGTGTCCTGTATAAAAAAAACTTCGTCGTCAAGATATTTATGACGTTGACTGTACCTAACCTACGTCAGTATCAGTTGTTATTGCAACCACCGGTCAGGTCAGGTACCTCTGCCGTTTGGGGACACCGTTGTCCCCCCTCCTGAGGAGGGCCAGACCGTAAGGGATGGCCCTGGGTCAGCCGGGGTGCGAGGGATATGTCGATGATCAAACTCACCTCCGGCCTAGCACCACGACCCACAGTCGGCGTGTGGTTTTAGTCGGTTCGAGTCCGACATAACCTCCCCTTCCGGCTCCGGAACGGGGGGTATCCGAGGGGATTTCCGCGCGAAAAAAAAAGGTAGGTACCTCTGCCGTGTCACGATTCGCTGTGTCAGGTCCAAATTCATTAGAACTCGAATCAGTGGTTAAGACTAAGACTTATTGCATAACAGACAAACCATCTTATCAGTATTAAAATATCGAGATCAATAACTTGAGAGAATTTCATCAACACAACAAGCTTAATTTAACAAGGTCAAATTCAACTGCGCAACAGTTGTTCTCGGTAAATATCGAGTCTTATTTTATCAATGGCGTCAAGTTACCTTACAACAAGATATTAAAATAAAAATAAAAATATCTAAAACAAGACCATAATACCCACTTTTGTATAATACAATTTAGTTTTTTCAAATGCAGTTAATTTTCGTAAAATTACCAATATAAACACAATGCCTATAATAGGTATAAAATCACATAATTTTTCAAAAAAAAACTCTTGATTTTGATACTCGCAATAAACCCATGTATAAAAAATAACTTTGGTCATTGCAACAATATGTTACTTTGTAAATCAATGCTAAATAGAAGAATAATATAAAAATACGTACCTTATCTGATGTATAAGTATTTACAGTACCATTTACAGTATATATTGCCCACTTTTACCAGGCAATAAATTATTTATTTATAATTTTATGTTGTGGCTCTTGCATGCCGCTGAAAACAAACTAAATAAAGATAATAAATCACTACCATTTTGACATGACAACCCACAGACTATAAAAAATCCGAACTATTCCACAGATCATATAAACAGTTCGATTTTGATCGAATTAATTGCGAATTTCTACATATTTATGCTTCTTTTTATCACAGAACGCTATTTAATCTAACTTAGAAACAAAATTGTTAAATAACATTTGGATAATTAATAAAACTTAATTTCAGCCTAACATTTGTACACTGCCCTCTAGCGGCGACTGGCTTCGTTTCTAAAAGACACACTTTCAACATATTGTATCGAAATGAATACTAGATGGCATTGATAGGCATGTTTTTTTGCTGATTTAGCAATAGCAAGGTTATTAACTAATATTATCAGTATTCAAAATCTTAGAGCGACCCCATACATACCTAATAAGGAGTTAAATATTAATAGTAAATTAAACAATGGTATATTATAAGATTATAACTTACCCAGTTCTCACTTTTTTCCGTGTATCACATTTAAATAAAAAGTAGATAAAGAAACCTTTCAATTAATTTTGATTACTAAAGTAAGCTTTAATCAAATTAATTACACAGGAATAAGAATTTCATTGTTGCACTTCAAATCATTTTGCGAAAAACATATTTCAGAGACATCTGTGAAGAAAATTTGGTACTATTACTGTCAACATATTAGCGCTTCTTGATAAATAGATGGCACTGTAAATGTTTTATAATAAAACATGTGGCAATCAGCTGAATGACCGGTTTTCATCAGGTTGTTTTTTTTTGTGATATAAATATTCCACCCCTCCGTGTCAGTTCACGGTGTGTAGAATAGGGTCAACCCATTTCTTCCTGTGGGTGCCGTTGAAGGCGACTAAATGTTAGGGCTGTTCTCATACATACAACCCGTGAAAAAACGCCCGCATGACGACAATAGGACCGCCCCCTGTTATGTGGAACCGCAAATCATAGTTGGCGAAATTTGGATGTCAATACACCTCTGCTTACCCCTACGGGGATATATGCAGCCGTGAATGTAATGTAATAACTGAGACAGAGAGAAACCGTCAAGTGCAAATGCGGTTTTCCCCCTTATTCCGATTGACCAACCGTAACGTGAACGCGCATGTTCGGATTATTGTCTAAATTGGTTTACTTTTACTCCAATGGAAATTCTTACTAAAACTACGTGTGAGTAGACTCGTTTTATAATATAAAATAATATTTGTACAAACAACACGTGCAGGGCTAAATGTCACTCGCATATAGTACAAATTTCAGAACCAGAACCAGAAACCAATTCCACTAAGAACCAAGCGGTTCGGCGACTCTTTTCTCACTTTTTAGGATTCCGTAGCCAAGTGGCAAAAACGGAACCCTTATAGATTCGTCATGTCTGTCTGTCCGTCCGTATCTTATAGATAGGAATTCAAAAATGCTATTGAGGTTTCTAACATCATTTTTTTTCTAAACTAAATAGTTTGCGCAAAAGTCACTTCCAAAGTGGAAAAATGTCCCCCTTCTAACTTCTAAAATAAGATAATGATAAACCTAAAAAAAAATAACGTACATTGCTATGCAAACTTCCACCGAAAATTGGTTTGGACGAGATCTAGTATGTAGTTTTTTTTAATACGTCCTAAACCACAATTTTTGGCTTAAATTTTCGCCTTTCGCCAAAAATAATAAAATACTTACATAGTATGTTACTTACTGCTGCAGCTGCAGCATGGCACGTTAATCGCCCATGAAGGGTGCTTTTCATGGGCGATTAACGTGCCATGCTTCAAATAAAACATCAACCTAACGAACGTTGTATGATGTATACGGTGGCATTCGCCGAGGCTTCCACTTTTTCCCAAAATATTTTTTTTAAAACTTTATGCACAGTTGTACAAAGGCGGACTACAATAAAAATGTTAATATAATCAGCAATCCCTTTTGATTTGATTTATATCGATTTTATGGGTTGAAGGGCACATAAAGACCCTAGATATATTATTATCAAGTACATTCTCGTATACAGAAAACTCTACCTATCCAAATTTGGTAAGATCCTATCAACGCTGTTTTGGAAATTCGTTTATGGAAAGAGCTTACAGAAGCTCTTGACAATCCGAGGTCAAGTTATACAGGGATTTAGTTGGAATTCCCCTTGCTCCTACTTATACGGCGTAGAGTTTAACCACATAGCCGTTTTTGGTTAACTCGTTGGTCAACTCAAAGTATTTGTTTATTTTCATAGCGTGGTCTTTAGGTATGTTAGTTTCCCACGATACTGTGAGTTCTACTAGTACTACACGCTTTTGCAGTTTAGAAAACAGGAATATACCTATCTGGTCTGGACGGTTCTAATAACTAGGGAAAACGCGATTAAACGGAAAAAGGCTTATAACCATAACATTTACAGTAAATACCATGGAGAAGCAAATGATAGCGGAGTTGTTGCAAGGCAATCGAGTCGCGTGCCGTCCAAACGTCAAAATGGACTCATTTGGTCTGTGATGTCATCATTTACTTCTAGTAAAACGTGTTATCATTTTTGGACAAAAGTTCAACAATAAAAATAGCTTTTACCTGATTTATGAATGAATTACACATATTGATAAATAGTATGAATGAATTGTGCGGTACAAATTGTACAGATAGGAAATTAAAACAATTTAGTGGCATAACATTTCGTCAGTAAATCCTTCGACTTTTGACACCCCGCGCGTCTCTCTTCCCACCCGCATTTAGCGACGCGTTTTTATTAGGAGAAATATCAATGGGGCATCTCCGTTACTTCTGTCCTCCGTGGTAAATACCGACGATTGGCAAAGGTAACTGAAACTGAAAAGGTAGGATAAACTGGATGCGCAAGGCGGAGAATCGGGTGTTATGGCGTGTGATGCGCCTCCCCATTCCAGGAGCAAGTCGGAGACACCGTTGTCCCCCCTCCCGAGGAGAACCAGACCATAAGGGATGGCCCTGGGTCAGCCAGGGTGCGAGGGATATGTCGATGACAACCCTCAGTCGGCGTGCTGTTTAAGTCGGTTCGAGTCCAACATAACCTCCCATTCCGGCTCCGGCGGGAGAGGTATCCGTCTAGATTTCCGCACAAAAAAAAAACCTATGTCCATGGAAAGGACGGCAACAGTCTTCTTGATTGCTTAACGTGTCTACTTACATGATGGACGTTCATCTCGCCAGTGTACATGTAGTCGAGTAGCGCCTTCAGGTGCTTGGGCTCGGCACCGTCTATGACGAGCACGGGCTCGCCCTGCGCCTCGTGCGCGCCCAGCAGCGCCCCCAGGAGCTCTGAGCATGCCGCCAACACTACCCTGGTGGAACAAATCGATAAGATGGTACAAGAAGTACTTTATTGGGTATTCTACTGACTAGTCAAATTACTTTTTGATAAAAAACCAATTTTTACGGATTCTATCGCGATATATTTGTTATTATTTACTTTTAAACCGACGTTTCGGCTGCTCTTCACCAGCCATGATCGCGGTTGCGAGAGATATGCTTGCGTGAGATATGCTTTTGGCAATCTCACCTCCGGCAACCAAGGACCCAAGATGGCGTGCGTTTTAGTCGGTTCGAGTCCGACATAACCACCTCCACCGGCTCTGTGGAGGTGGTATCTGTGGGGATTTATCGCACGATAAAAAAAAAAGCCATGATCGCGGTGTAACTCATGATGGTGATTGTCACATATAGTATGAAGTATAAGTTATCTCAAAATACCCGAATGATTGGTGTTCCCATTGACGCAGAATGAAATCCGTAAAAAGTGGTTTTATTTCAATGAGTGACATTCGCGTACACTTTAGAAAATATCACCGCGCTCCTCATTGTTCTCCTTCTCTCCTAGACCTTATTATTGTGTCCGACCGGGATAAAGTTGTTACTCATGGTCAACTATCTGCTCCTTTCTCATACCATGATTTAATATACCTCTCCTACAAAATTCGTACGCCGAAACCGAAACCTAAATTTCTCTTGCTCCGGAGTTTTAAAACCATAGACTGGGATAGCTTAAGAACCGATGTGAGGGATATTGACTTTTCTCTGGTGTACAGCACCAACGACATCGATGTAAAAGTGGACAGCTTCAATAAAATACTCTTGGGTTTTTATGACAAGCATGCTCCATTGAAAAAGGTTAGGGTAAAGCATCTGCCCGCGCCTTGGCTTTCAGAGGATATTAAAACGGCTATGTCTAAACGAGATAAAGCCAAAAGACGTTACAACCGTAATCCATCTGATGAAAACTGGGCTGCCTATAAAATAATCCGGAATCGCTGCAGTCGTCTGTGTAGGGATGCGAAAAGGCGCCACATTCACGACTCCGTTAACAACTGTAACACATCTCAGGTATGGCAATTTTTGAGGTCTCTCGGCATCGGTAAAGCCCCCAGCGACCTCATAAATAATATAAACCTAAATGCACTGAATGCACACTTTTCCACGCCTCCAAGTTTGGTAGATGACGCATATAAAACTGCTACTCTTAGTTGCATTACCAGTCTTCCCATGCCTGAATGTGCCTCTTCTTTTGTTTTCAACCCGGTTGCGGAGGACGATGTAAGGAAGCAAATCACTTCTATATCAACTAAAGCTATGGGTAACGATGGCATTCAACTACAAATGCTGTTACCAATTCTAAGTGAACTCCTTCCAGCCATTACACACATCATTAATTTTTCACTTGACAACAGCTCTTTTCCATCAGCTTGGAAAAAAGCACTTGTCATTCCTTTGCCCAAAACCACCAATCCCACCTCAGCATCCCAGTTTCGTCCAATTTCAATCCTACCAATTCTTTCCAAAGTCCTCGAGAACACGGTGCGAAATCAACTAGCTTCTTACCTTTCCTCTCATGGTCTACTGAGTCCATACCAGTCTGGCTTTCGTTCAGGCCACAGTACAGTCACGGCACTGGTTAAAATATCTGATGATATAAGACTGGCCATGGAGAACAAACTCCTGACAGTAATGGTTTTGCTGGATTTCAGTAGCGCCTTTAACTCTGTTGATTTCGACATTCTCCTGTGCATCCTATCATCATTAAATATATCGTCCTCTGTAATCGCCTGGTTTAACTCCTATCTTCGTGGTCGCTCGCAGCGGGTTCGCTCTGATGAGGCATCCTCTGACTGGTGCGACCTTACTGCGGGCGTCCCACAAGGCGCCGTCCTCTCTCCTCTTCTTTTCTCAATTTTCATCAATACTATTAACAAAGCTATATCATCCAACTTTCATCTCTATGCAGATGATTTGCAGCTATATCGCCACTTTGGGACTGGCGACAGGATTGAGGCCATTACTGCCATCAATAATGACCTTAATAGCATTAGTGCTTGGGCAAAATCGTTCGGACTGCTTGTCAATCCCGCTAAATCGCAGGCACTTATTGTAGGTGGCAGGTACCTCTACAATAATCTGGACCTTGCCTCGCTTCCTCCGGTCTATTATAACAACACTGTAATACCGTATACTACGGTCGTTAAAAATCTAGGAGTCCATTTCGATTGCAATCTGTCGTGGACTAGGCATATCACCGAGGTCAGCAGAAAAATTTTCGGTACGTACCACTCTCTTAAGCGTCTTCAGTATTTTCTTCCTTTTAAGACCAGAATCTGTCTTGCTCAATCTCTTCTCCTTCCTCTGTTAGACTATGCTGATGTCGTCTTTCTCGACGCAACCGAAGAACTCTGGAACAAGCTGGAGCGGCTGCAAAACTTATGTATCCGGTTCATATTTGGACTACGAAAGTACGACCACGTTTCAGAGTTCCGAAAGCAACTGAAATGGTTGCCAATCCGGCGGCGTCGAGATGTTCACATTCTTTCCTTACTCTTTTCTGTTCTCCATAATCCTCAATCTCCTATTTATCTTCGTGAGCGTTTTGAGTTTCTTGTCCCCAGAGGTAAGCCCTGTCGCACCATATCTTCTCTATTGCTACGAACTCCCTCCCATAGTTCTTCTTACTTTGACAACTCCTTTACAGTTTCTGCAGTGCGGCTGTGGAATTCCCTTCCTCATTCCATTCGTGACAGCCCTTCTTTAAACACCTTCAAAAAAAGAACAATCGACTATTTTCTTTCTCTACAATAACAGACATAATATGTATTGATATGTATGTTAATGTATGTATAGTAAGTAATATATTTATATTATATATATAATATATATATATATATATATATAATATTGTTTAGTCTGTCTATATGTGAATATATAATGTATGTATATGTAGTGTAGGTCTATGATGGATATTTATGTATGTATGTTTTTATGTTATGCCATTTGTTTGGGGTTTATACCTATGTATACCTCCTCACATTATTATAATTTTATATTAAGGTACACGAGACTGCCTCCTTTTCTATTGCTTTTCCTCTGTGCTGTGGGTTTGCTGGAAGAGAACTCAACTTTGAGTTAAGCTCGCCTTTGTATATAACATGTCACTTATTTTGTAAGAATATCAAAGTGTACAATAAAGAATAAAATAAAATAAAATAAATAAAAATAGAATAGTTACTTAACGCTAAAACGATAAGTTACAAGGTAACTCGTATGAAAAAAGATTGTGACGTCATAAAACAAACTGTGGCGTGGTGGTACTGCACGCGACTGCCACGCAGGAGGCGCGGGTTCGATTCCCGCTCAGTGCAAATATTTATATGCATGAATATGGCTATTTGCATTGGTCTGGGTGTTTCTATCTATATATATAAAAATCAATTGCTCTTCGTTAGTCTCGCTAACACTCGAGAACGGCTGAACGGATTTATCTTATCTTAGTCTTGAAATGGTCGTGGAGGTCTAGGGAAGGTTTAAAAAGTGAGAAAAAATCAAATAATTGCCGAGAAAACCCTAAAAACAGTCCTTTTCTTTCTGCTATATAAACGCAGTACGAAGTCTGCCGGGTCAGCTAGTGTATAATATTTATGTATTTACAAAAAAAAAAAGTATATAAGTATGTTTATCCGCATTCTAGATTCCATAACACAAGCTATAAAAGCTTACCATGGGTCTAGATAGCATTGTGTAGAATGTTGTGGAATATTTATTTGATTTGATTTTAATTTAATAGTCAAATCAGTTAGGTAGTATTATAGGTTGAGTGGATGATTAAAAATAAATAAAAACTATAAAATAAGAACCGACGCAATTTTACCGCTCTTTTACCATTCTTAATTTAATAAGCTCGATTAGATAATTTATTTTAACTATAGGATAATAACCAATTACAAAACCTAAAAACCCGCTGCTGTACTTAGTATTTCTAAGCAACTACAATAAGGGTTTCTTCAAGAAGAAGAGCACTAGGGTTTATTTAAGACTAGCTTTTGCCCGCGGCTCCGCCCGCGTGGATGTCGGTTATCGTGACCAAACATAGCCTATGTCCTTTCTCGTGGTCTAATCTACTCCTATACCAAATTTCATCAAAATCGGTTCAGTGGTTGAGGCGTGAAAGCGTAACATACAGACAGACAGACAGAAAGACAGACAGACAGACAGACAGACAGACAGAGTTACTTTCGCATTTATAATAGTAGTACGGATTTTTGGCAGGTGCTATTCGTGGATACTAATTTATTTTTGCAACATTGTCCACGAAAAGCATCTAGGCTACCTGTCTGGCCAGCGTGGATACAGTGAACTGCTATAGGCTGATGTGCAGTCGAGCCTTACCTGTGAGCCCTCAAAGAAACCCCTCGTATGTGTTGCGGTTCCACGGGCTCCTTGCCCGACACCTGCGTCGCGAAGCTCGGCGAGCAGTACAGCGTCACGTCGCAGAAGCGTTCTGCAACAATACAGACAGACATTTAGTCATAGTCATAGTCATTTATTTTCAATGTTGAACAATAAAATTGTTTCTTATTGACGTTAATTTTAATTCTACTTAATCTAAGTTTACCACCGCTTCGAAGGCGCTGGTGTAGAAGAAACGGCGCAACAAACTCCACTGCGGCATTTTTGAGACGTCAATTTACAATAGTTATTTTCTTAAAGCTAAATGTGGACGAATGTACTTACTTACTACATTCGCGTCTGGATAAACAATACATCACAACAAGTATATAAAACACTTTATAATGAAGAATTAAACCAAAGATACATAATGTAACAAAAAGTCACGTAACTAATACAGTACCATGCTGTAATTATAGCATTTTACGAGGGGCTTGCACCATGGCTCAAGCCAAGTTACCAAGTACTTCAAGTAATCATCTATCCTATAGTATGCTTATTATATTATACTATTCTATAGGAATCGCAGGTTTATAAGTGCCCGGTTAATGGCAATAGGCTCGCCACCTATTACATTGGGACCTAAACATAAACTGGCGAAATGTGGGTGCTAGCACCTCTGCCTACCCCTTCGAGGAATACAGGCGTGAGGTTATGTTATGTTATTCTATAAGATTATATTTATACTATTCTATAGGAAAAAACCATGATTTGGGAGTATTATTCCAGAGATGGGTACTGGAGCCCTTTTATCTTTGTGTGTGCCTAATTCGCTTTGAGCCTAAATCGCGTTATGCCTAGACTAAACGCTAGTTTGGCCAAACGCGAGTAAGACCAAAAACGAGTTAGGCAAAAGGGGAGTTAGACCGAAAACGAATTAGGTAGAAGGCGAGTTAGACCGAAAACGAGTTAGGCTGAAGGCGAGTTAGACCTTATGCTAGTAGTAGTTAGTATCGTTTCGTCTAAAAAGTAGATAGTCTGAAGCCCTTTTGGGGGACCTTCGTGAATTGTACCAACAGGTAACGAAAGTCTAAAAAGCACCTGGTCTAAGTAAGCCACATTGTAGAAGCCGTTCTCTGGGGTGACCCATGGTCAGTCCGGAGGATGTGAAAAAGTCCAAAGCCATAGTTCGGTTCATAACAAACGCAGGACTTGGTGAGCAGATAGAGATAGCACAGTAGATCTGCGAAAGGTCGCAGTGCACTGTGCTCTGCGCCCGCCCTCTTATAAAAAAGTATACCACCTTTGGCATAGCATTCGACAATCAATCAATTAGCCCACCGCAGTCTATCTGGCTAGGAGGTGTCCTACCTTGCGTTTGCCTTCTCTCGGTCTCCACTCTAGGACTCGTCTGCTCCAACGGCCATCGGTCCTTCGACAGATGTGGCCAGCCCATTGCCACTTGAGCTTGCTTATTCAACGAGCTATGTCGGTAAATTTGGTTCTGTGTCGGATGACCTCATTTTGAATTCTATCCTTCAAAGAAACTCCAAGCATAGCTCGCTCCATAGCCCGTTGCGCGACTTTTAGGTTATGGACTAGCCCTACCGTCAGTGTCCACGTTTCGGGACCGTAAGTCATAACAGGTACGACGCACTGGTTAAAGACATTTGTTTTCAGGCATTAACAGGTGGCAGCTGCATTCGTAATCATGTTCAAAGAAATTGTAAAAAAAATATAACTGGCATGTGAATGTCACGGTCCAAGTAGTAACAATAATCTGATTCTTTTAATATTATTATACAGAAATCGATTGAAACTGAATAAGAACAAGGTGGACTTTTAGGCATAACGCGACTTAGGCTCAAAACGAACTAGGCATACAAGGAATTAGGCAAATAGCTAAATAGACTCAACGCTTATTTAAAAATAAGTTTTGGCATAACGCGACTTAGGCTCAAAGCGAATTAGGCACACAAAGATAAAAGGACTGGAGCATCCCTAAAAAAATTGTACTCTTTCTTCTTATAAGGTAAGACCTATAAAAAAATTCTTTAGTACACTATCTATCCGCCTGTCATGCCAGCAGAAGCCTTGGGCACCGCCTTCCACATCTGATGAGGCAATCTCGAAATCTATTGGCCCTGGGTCAGTCAGGGTGCGGTAGATATTACGCAATCTGCAACCTCCACCAGCTGATGACCAAGAACGGTGGCGTGAGATTTTAGTCGGTTCGAGTTCGAAATCGACATATCCACCCCAGTGGGGGCGAGCGGGGATTTCTAGACTATAAAAAAAAAATTGGTCTCTATCGGTCTTTAAAATAATGATGTTTTTGGAAAGTTTTCTAGAAGTGGTGGTGGACTCCGGGATCCAATTCAAAGCTTCTATTCAAAATCAAAATCATCAGAACCAATAATCATTTATTCCTCATAGACCATTATATCGGAACTTACAAAACGTTAGTACAAAAAGAAATATTAAAGACTAGTTTAGCAAATGGACCATCGCTACCGGTTCGAAACGCGGCCCCCACCTGGGAAAGCTCCGGCAAGAAACTCAGTGGGTTTTTTTATTCATGAATCACTGCTCACAAGAACTTTTAAGCAGAATCCACATTCAATTTATTAGGAGAGAGAGAGAACTGGGCTATTTTAAAACAAAATTCGATCACTCAAAACACTTATCACACATTTGGGTCAGACTGCTGCACAGCTTACACTATCAGTAAAATGCCGGAGTTCAAAACGAGATAACAACATATTAAATTATAAATGACGTAGCTATTTTAATTATGCTGCATTTCGAGATACTTGTAAGTACCTATTTCATTATCTATAATTAAGTTATAAGTCGGTTTGTGTACGTTTCAAAAACTTCCTACAGTTGGAAAACATCGGCAAAATGAAACGCTCAAGTGAGACTTGAACTCACGACCTTACCCTTACAGGGGGAATGCTCTTCCAACTAAGCTATTGAGCCACACCTGAATCATTTCAAATTTTCCTTCTCTTTATATCCGTCTTTAAGGGCGACGCGACGGTCATCAAAATTCTATGTTTAAAAATGGTTGGAAAATCATTCATTGTTTCAACAGTTCGTAAGAATGTTGGTAGATGGCACCACCGTCGCCATTAAAGACGGATATAAAGAGAAGGGAAATTTGAAATGATTCAGGTGTGGCTCAATAGCTCAGTTGGAAGAGCATTCCCCCTGTAAGGGTAAGGTCGTGAGTTCAAGTCCCACTTGAGTTCTTCTTTTTCCCGATGTATTTCGAATTGAAAAGTTAGCATAATAAATGCTATAAAAATTTCATTCAAATATTTGGGCGGAGTCATCAAAAACCTATGTTTAAAAATGGTTGAAAAATCATTCATTGTTTCAACAGTTCGTAAGAATGTTGGTAGATGGCACCACCGTCGCCCTTAAAGACGGATATAAAGAGAAGGGAAATTTGAAATGATTCAGGTGTGGCTCAATAGCTCAGTTGGAAGAGCATTCCCCTGTATGGGAAGGGTCGTGGGTTCAAGTCCCACTTGAGTTCTTTTTTTTGCCGATGCATTTCGAATTTAAAAGTTAGCATAATAAATGCTACAAAAATTTCATTCAAAAAAAATTATAAACAACATATTCAACGTACGGAACCCTCTCCACGAAATTCCATCTCGCACATAACTACAACCATACTGAAACAGGACCTAACTGGCGATTCTATTTTACTGCGCAGAAATAAAATCTCCGTTCAAAACAATACGTCATAACCACAGCTTCCTAGAAGAACGTTCAAAACACATATAATTAACCGTTTTTTGCATAGTTAGGTATCAGAACTACAGTATATTAAGGCCACTGGTATAAAAAATCAAGAAGTGGGCGGCGGCATAGCGAGCAACCATCCTTTCACCGACCAATCAGCGTGAATACCTCTCGAACAGTAACAACCTCACACACCTATCTCCGTCTAAACTGCCAAATAAACCGTTAATTATCAAAATAAAAAACCGGTATTTTTGCGGTTCGCAACTAAATTACGATCTTTTTAGGTAAAATTACTTCGGGACCGAGTTAAATTCCTTTATCTATCAATTTTATTTTTAAAATTTATGACTTGTTTACCTATGCGTATAAATATTATAACACTACCAAGAAAGGGGCCCCAGCCAAAATATGGGGGCTCTTTTTTTTCGTGCGGAAAATCCCCGCGGATACCCCCCTACTGGAGCCGGTGGGTGAGGTTATGTCGGACTCGAACCGACTAAAACGCACGTCGTCTATGGGTCGAAGTACGAAACCGAAGGTGAGGTTATTGGAACACCATAAAGTCTTGGAAGTTCTTATCAGCTCACGTGTTTCCTTCTTCCTACAGTCCCGGGTCCTTTAAGCGGGGCGTGAAAAGGCATCTGATGAGGCCGTGAAGCTGAGTGCTGTTACATGGTACATGTTTACGATGACCCTCTTTCCGAGACATTGCCTTTAGCTTAGCATCAGGTGAAGTCGAATTGAGGTGTCCTTTATAAAAAAAATACCATAATTTTGCACACTTTGTTCATGATCATCTTTCTGATACTGACTAGGTACTATATATATTTAATATATAGCTTTATATATCTTGAACCTAACTCGCGAGATATAAAAGGACCTAGTGCACGCGGATTGTTTGATTATCATCTAAAGTAAAGCCAACGAGACGAGAGAAAAAAGGTAAACAAAGCGACCATTACTGAGTTACGTTGCGATAACTAGCGATTATTTTCTCTGTCCTGTCGCACATATCACACGTACGTGACAATGGCCGAGCGATAGCTGCTGTTGCGTGTTTCGTAGTACAGGAAAGCTGTCAGCACAGCGGTTCTAAACTGTGAGATTCGCCATCTTATGAGCAATTTCATTCCTGTCTGAAATGCACTTGAAGTGTTGTTGTGTTGAAATGTTTGGAACCGCTGAAACTTTGTTTACCTTCTTTCTCTCGCTTCGTTGGCCTTACTTTATACTTGATGAATTTGAGCTCGTCCACCGCCATGGCACCCCGTGCTATCTTCAAAATACATCCAAGAAACAAGTACTGCGCATATAGAGCATATTTTGAGCACATTTCAGGTCCAAGATATATAATATATAATATGCCACAATAATAATATACCACAACATTCTGTAGCTTAGTGGTATGGGGAATGGACTGCTGAGACGAGGTCTCGGGTTCGATCCCAGGTTTACCATGGCACACACCAATCGCCACGGCGGCGGCGCGCTAAATAGCGCGCCTCCCCATTCCGGGGGCGAGTTGGGGACACCGTTGTCCCCCCTCCTGAGGAGGGCCAGACCGTAAGGGATGGCCCTGGGTCAGCCGGGGTGCGAGGGATATGTCTATGACAACCTCACCTCCGGCCTAGCACCAAGACCCACAGTCGGCGTGCGGTTTTAGTCGGTTCGAGTCCGACATAACCTCCCCTTCTGGCTCCAGCAGGGGGGGTATCCGAGGGGATTTCCGCACGAAAAAAAAAAAAAAAAAAAAAAGGCACACCAATGACATTTCGATGCTTTTCGAAGTTATGTGTGTATTTATCGCAGGTTTATAAGTGCCCGGTTAATGGCAATAGGCTCGTCACCTATTACATTGGGACCTAAACATAAACTGGCGAAATGTGGGTGCTAGCACCTCTGCCTATCCGAGGAATACAGGCGTGAGTTTATGTTATGTATGTTCTACACAACGCTATCTAGACCCATCGTAAGCTTAACTAGCTTGTGTTATGGAATCTAAAAAGCGTATAAACATACCTACTTAGATATTTTTTTTTGTAAATATATACATATTATACATAGAAACACCCAGAACGATGCAAATATCCATATTTATGCATACAAATATTTGCACTGAGCGGGGATCGAACCCTTTTTTTTTTTTTTTTTCGTGCGGAAATCCCCACGGATACCCCCCCTGCCGGAGCCGGAAGGGGAGGTTATGTCGGACTCGAACCGACTAAAACCGCACGCCGACTGTGGGTCTTGGTGCTAGGCCGGAGGTGAGGTTGTCAAAGACATATCCCTCGCTCCCCGGCTGACCCAGGGCCATCCCTTACGGTCTGGCCCTCCTCAGGAGGGGGGACAACGGTGTCCCCAACTCGCCCCCGGAATGGGGAGGCGCGCTATTCAGCGCGCCGCCGCCGTGGCCTGCTTCTGCTGGGGTGACAGGCGGCTCCACCCGTCACCCCCAGGCCCGCGCTCATGGGGGACGGAGGTCAGTCAGTGCCCTCCGACGCCCGAGTTGCCTGCGCGCGCGGGCGGCGCGAACCGCGAGTCTTTCTCGCTCGCACCGCCTCTCCCGCTCCGCCGTCTCCTTCACGACCATTACCTGCTCGCTGAAGGAGACGCCGGCCGCCCACGCTCACATTGCTGTGAGCAGGGTGGCGAGGGTGAGAACTCTCACTCCCAGGGCCGCCACTAGCTCCCGCCGCGGGGATCGAACCCGCGCCTCCTGCGTAGCAGTCGCGTTTACAACCGCCACGCCACAGAGGCTCTATACCTACTAGCATAGTAATATCGTACTATATACCTACTATACATAATTTTTGCAAAATTAGATGTTTGTTAATACCTATCTACACCGCTGTCGGTAAATTTTATATTTTTGTTACGGTACATAAACTATGCGAATTTCTCAGTGTTATACTACAACATACTAGTCACGCCGTTTACACATTGGGGTAGGCAGAGACAAGATCTTTCGACTTGCCACGATAGCATATACCTTCTGTAACTTTTACTTTCATAATTATTTTGATGTTCATTTATGAATAACGTTATTGTTTTCATGCATAAACGCTGGCTCACCCTATATTCACTACAGTTTATTTTTTGTTATAAAGGACACGTCAATTCGACTTCAGCTCTCCTTAAGCTTAAGGAAAGTCTCGAAATAAGGGTCACCAATGGTGGCACTCAGTTTGACGGCATCAACAGATGCCTGTTCACGCCCCCCTAAAAGGACCCGGGACTGTAGGAAGAAGCAAACACGCGAGCTGGCAGAGAGTTCCAGGTCTTAATGGTGCGGTACAGGAATGAGTCACTGAAACGCTTGGTTCTAGCAGGTATATTTGGCACCGCCACCGCCTTGAATCGCCATTTATGTGAGGACAGATTGTATAGACAGATTGATAGATTTGACATATTGCCTATACAATCTGTCCTCAGATAAATCGAGATTCAAGCCGAGTGTCGTTCTAGAATACGGGCCTTAAAGGGGGCCAAAGGATAAAGCTGTTGTCCGTTCGATAGTATAGCTCGAACCATATATCTTGGACCTAAATCGGAAGATATAAAAGACCCTGGCGCGGCGTATTGTTTTATCGTAATAATCTATGCTTGGTGAATTTAAGCTCGTCCACCGAAGTAGCACCCCGTGCTATCCCTGCCGGGGTGCGAGAGATATGCTTTTGGCAATCTCACCTCCGGCAACCAAAGACCCAAGACGGCGTGCGTTTTAGTCGGTTCAAGTCCGACATAACCACCTCCACCGGCTCCGTGGGGATTTATCGCACGATAAAAAAAAAAAAAACCCCGTGCTATCCTCAAAACACTCCTCAAGAAACGTGTCCTGCGCGTATAGACCACATTTTGAACATATTTTAGGTTCAAGTTATAACGGCTCAAGTATAGAACAGAATGATAAATGTATGGGATTGACACGTATTTTGTTGTTTACATACGTTGACGATCGTCAACTCAATTGGAAATCTTGTCTTTTTGTCTGCGTTGGACGCAAAACTACTGAATGGATTTGAATGATTTGATGCTGTCTTTTTGGTAGAAAGATTTTGATACAATAATGTCAGGAATGTAAAGAGGAATAAATAAATTAAATCATTTGAAAATGATTATTTTGCTAATTTGGTAAGTCTACTGAGAAGATAACAGCAAGATGGCAAGCGAAAGAAAGAAGTCTTAGGAAAGAGAGTCACCCTTACTTATACAAGCAATATGCTAAGTACAATGGTGGCCTGAAGGCCCCATTGGATGATTTTTCACACCCCTTTTAAAGTATTCGGGACTGTAGGAAGAAGAAAACACGCCTGAATACTGAATATGCCTGAAAAGTAGTCCAAGTCTTTAAGATACACTTTTTTTTTCGTGTGGAAATCCCCACGGATACCCCCCTGCCGGAGCCGGAAGGGGAGGTTATATCGGACTCGAACCGACTAAAACCGCACGACGACTGTGGGTCGTAGTGCTAGGCCGGAGGTGAGGTTGTCATCGACATATACCTCGCACCCCGGCTGACCCAGAGCTTTTTCTTCTTTAAGGGTCTTTAAGTAACCCTGCTTATACCCACGAGTAGTGTGAGTCAGTGGGCCTATGGTAACCCGATGGAAAGTGGTTACCGTGGCCTTATGCAACCCCAGGGGCGTTACACGTGCTTCCCTGAAGAAACCTTCGAATGCCCTTCTTGAAGAACCCCATATTGTATTCGCTTGGGAAAACCACGGCAGGGAGTTCATTCTACAGCTTGAGCGTGCCTGGGATGATTTCCTGGGATCATTTCTGATCGCAGTGTGTGAGGATGTATTCTGATATCAATACTCCATTTCTCCGTGATGCTTGCAATAGCGCCGAAATATCGGAAACTCAGAACAATACATGGTAAATATCCCTTTTTTTCCGTACGGAAATCCCCTCGGATACCCACGCACACCCTCGTGGTGCTAGGCCGGAGGTGAGGTTGTCATCGACATATCCCTCGCACCCCGGCTGATCCAGGGACTGGTCCTCCTCGGGATGGTAAATATCCCGATATCTCTAACAGTGAGGTAATTTGTCTTGTTCGGCTGGCAACCCTACACTACACCGTACGTGCGTCATTCAATACGGACTTAGCAGTTTTTTATAGCAACATAGCAACAAAAAGTTGGTTTATTTCGAAAAATTGCATCAATTTGTGGTATTCCCCTGTTCCGTCGAGTTTTTTGGGTTGTTTTAAATAATGAGTATCAAAAAATGGGTTTTCACATAAGTATCTAAGTCCCCTTCAATGGCGCGAGCGGCTGTTTTGCTTTATTTTCGGTAAACTAACATTAATAAATATAACATAATATAATCGTAACGAGATAAAAAAAACTAAATGAATATGCAATTTCGAAAAGGGGACCTGTCTGAAAATTTTAAATGTTCAAGAAAGGAAATAAAGGTACTTATTTTCGAAAGTAACATTTATAAATTTATTTTTGATTACAATTTGTGTTCAATTAGCTATAAGAACATTACGAAAATGTTGAATGTGAAAATGTTATTTATAACTAGCTGTCCCGGCGAACTTCGTACCGCCAATTTTTTCCCGCCCCGCGATCCGCGTCAGATCCCGTTCCCGCTGCACCATTTAGGGGGATGAAAAATAGATGTTGGCCGATTCTCATAGATACCGGATAAGCACAAAAAATTTCATCAAAATCTGTCATTTCGGTCATCAAGCCGTTTCGGAGGAGTATGGCAACGAAAACTGTGACACGAGAATTTTATATATCTATAATATAAAAATGAATCGCTAAATGTGTTGGTAAGCGCATAACTCTACAACGCCTGAACCAATTTGGCCAAATCTTTTTTTTAAATGTTCGTTGAAGTTCAAGGATGGTTTTTACGGCGAGAAAAATTCGAATAATTGCCGGGAACCGACATCTACGCGGGCGAAGCCGCGGGCAAAAGCTAGTTAGATATAATAATGAATCGCTAAATGTGTTGGTAAGCGCATAACTCTACAACGCCTGGACCAATTCGGCCAATTCTTTTTTTTAAATGTTCGTTGAAGTTCAAGGATGGTTTTTGGGCCAGAAAAAATCGATTAATTGCCGGGAACCGACATCCACGCGGGCGGAGCTGCGGGTAAAAGCTAGTTTTACATACAAATGAATTTCTTTTTTTTTGGTCCCTTCATTGACTGCACCATGGTTGATGGTAATAAACTGAGGTGTGGTCCAGAAGATACGGACCAGAATTCTGATGCTACTAGCCATATAATGGTAGTCCGTAAGTTGACGGCTATGATAGATACTTTTTCACGCCCCGATTGTAGAACCCGGGACTGTACGAAGATATTGTTTATTCATGAGAACAGTCACATCCCATAGACGCCTTGGAAGAAACCAATGCGAAGAGATGGGGGGGTGGCTCTATTCTACCCCACCGGGAACCAACACGGCGACTACGTATTGGGAACTAGAGCTATAGAGACGAAAAGTGGTGAGAACATTACCCCATGTGCAGCAGATGGATTTTTTTTATCGTGCGATAAATCCCCACGGAGCCGGTGGAGGTGGTTATGTCGGACTCGAACCGACTAAAACGCACACCGTCTTGGGTCCTTGGTTGCCGGAGGTGAGATTGCCAAAAGCATATCTCTCGCACCCCGGCAGACCCAGGACCATCTCCTTCGAGATGGCCACCTTAGGGTTGTGGGGACCACAGGGTCCCCATCTAGCCCCGGTTACGGGGAGGCGCACTTTGCGCCGCCGCCGCGGCCTGCTTCTGCTAGGGTGACAGGCGGCTCCACCGGTCACCCCCAGGCCGGAGGGCGGAGTTCGTTCTGCGACCTCCGACGTCCGGTTCGCCTTCGCAATAAGCAGATGGATAAGGGTGAAAACCAAAAGGTTTCAAATCCGTACTAATAACTACATAATAGAACAATACCTTGTATTTCACGATGACAATGATTTATATGTATACTGTTGGTGTGTCTATCTATAATTAAAAAAAAAAAAAAATATATAAAGCAAAGTCGCTTTCCGCGTCCCTATGTCCCTTTGTATGCTTATATCTTCAAAACTACGCTACAGATTTTGATGCGGTTTCTTTTAATAGATAGAGTGATTCAAGAGGTAGGTTTATATGTATAATACATGCCTAATATAGTAGAGGGTACAGTGGGAACGGGATCAGATGCCACGCGGGGGGCAAAAATTGGCTGTACGAAGTTCGCCGGGTCAGCTAGTAATATTATAAATGTGAAAGTAACTCTGTCTGTTTGTCTGTTTGTATGTTACGCTTTTACGCCTAAACCACCGAACCGATTTTAATGAAATTTGGTATAGGGGTAGATTAGACCTTGAGAAAGGACATAGATTATGTTTGGTCGCAATAACCGACTTCTACGCTGTCGGGCAAAAGCTAGTGATTGATATATTCTAATGAATATTATGTCAATATAGTTACCGGCATATATATCTTGAGTCACGATATATGCCGGTCATTCTTGACCCCAAGTCACGAGAGAATCAAGGCCACAGAAATATTATTAGGATAGAACGGCCAGGTGAGCGGGAAATGCGTGGCAACTTTTTAAACAATTCCTGTCCAATGAGACAGGAACTTTCGAACGATAACTCGATACCTTTAAGACTAGCTTGTAATAACATCGTTAAAAACACCGCTAATATGCCATTTTGTGCTATTTCCAACCCTATAATAAAAGAGAAGTAAATTTTAAAAATAAAGGCACTTATTATCTCTCGTGAATATTTATTGACAGTCAAATGTCGCCACACGTGACATGCAGGTGAACACGGCTTTCTACTCTAATATATTTCTGTGATCGAGGCCCTAGCGTGCGCGGATTTGTTTGATATTATCTAAAGTAAAGCCAACGAGACGAGAGAAAAAAGGTAAACAAAGCGACCATTACTGAGTTACGTTGCGATAACTAGCAATTATTTTATCTATCCTTGTCGTAAATAATGTCACACGTACGCGACAATGGCCGAGCGACAGCTGTCGTTGCGTATTTCGTAGTACAGGAAAGATGTCAGCACAGCGGCTCTAAACTGTTAGATCCGCCATCTTATGAGCAATTTCATTCCTGTCTGGAATGCGCTTGAAGTGATACGTAATAATTTTCAAATAAAAATGTTTGGAACCGCTGAAACTTTGTTAACTTTTTTTTCTCTCGCTTCGTTGGTTTTATTTTATGATTGGTGGATTTCAGCCCCTCCGCCGTAGCACACCGCGCTATCCTCAAACACAATCGAAAAACGCGTATGCGCATAACGAGTACATTTTGTGCCTGGGTTCAAGATATATGCCGGTGACTATACCTGCCTGTAGTTAAAAATAAACCAGTCGATTATTCAGAAAACGGCCGAACATTCTCAAAATAGATTCTATATGTTATTTTAATATTTTAATGAATAAATTACATTCAATTTTAATAAATTAAAATAAATCTGTCTGATCGCTTGTGATTTACTGAGAAAAGAAGTAAGTAGGTACATATATATTTAAAATAATTGACTTAAAACCGAAAATTAACTAAAAAAATATGAAATACTAGCTTTTGCCCGCAGCTCCGCCCGCGTGAGACCGAGACCTCGTCTCAGCAGTCCATTACCCATACCACTAGGCTACCGCAGATACTATTAGTATAGATAAAAGAGGCCTACAATTTTTTTTTAGATCGGTGCCAACTGCGAACACCCTTTAGAATATAAAAACCCGATATTTTATATTCTAAAGGGTGCAAGCGACAATTATTGTTCAAAGAAAAAAAATCGCAAACAACATTATAAACATTTGACTGAAAAGCTATTATCTTCTGAACTGTTCTTGTGCTTACAACCTTTTAACTAACTAGTGGTTCGATTTCAGTTTTTAATAGCCTTTTATACTTAAACTGAGTTTTTAAACCCAAAAAATGTTAATAAACTAGGGTTTTAATCTGTTTATACCGTTCATTGATGGCACTTCGTGGAATCTGAGGTTTTCCATGAAGCGCACCCAGACGAAGCGCACCTAAAGTATTCCACATACCTAAACGCACCCATAGGTGAGTATCTTACTCAATATAAGATTTTTATCAATAAATATTTTTTAACCTAATTTTCAATTTAAAAAAAAAGCCGGTCTAGTGCAAGTCGGACTCGCACACCGACGACCGACGACGCGCGACGGTTCCTTAACACTAGCTACATAGACCGCAATATATTTTGATTACGTTGACTTAGAAGCTTCATTTTTGCAGTTTCAAGACGTTTCAATTTAATTTTCAATTTGATAAAAAAAAATAAATTGATAACTCCTCCCATTCCTGAGAAAAAGGTCTTGTCAGACAAATGGACAACGAAGCGATCCTATAAAGGTTCCGTATTTGCCTTTTGAGGTAAGGAACCCTAAAAAATATTAAAAGACACATTAAGATAGTACCTTTCTTTTTTAACTAAAAAGAATATAGCTAACAGTACTACTTCAAAACACAGCAGACAGCCTCTGTGGCGTGGCGGTAGTGCACGCGACTGCCACGCAGATTCCCGCTCAGTGCAAATATTTGTATGCATGAATATGGCTATTTGAATTTCTCTGGGTGTTTCTATGTATAATATATTATGTATGTATTTACAAAAAAAAGTACATAAGTATGTTTATCCGCATTCTAGATTCCATAACACAAGCTATAAAAGCTTACCATGGGTCTAGATAGTGTTGTGTAGAATCTAAAGTAAAGCCAACGAACCGAGAGAAAAAAGTAAACACCACCACACCTCATATAGTAGAACTTTTTAAGTAATAATTTTATATTGCATAACAACTAATAGCATAAACCTCTTTTCGCAGAACATCGTTTGGCATAAACTCATTTTGCATACATTGAAACCCATAATTTTGTAAGTCAGAATCATCTGTACGCATAATTTTTGTATCCATAATAATCACAATGTATAACCATCACATCGCAGAAAGTTCAAAACCAGATTCATCTTTTGGTATACATATTTCTTATCCATAACTATTTAAAAGTAGAACCATCATTTCGCATAACCTAACCTATCCGAGTCGGGGTACTCTGTGTCGGGGTGTAAACAACTATCTATTCTGGCGCTTCGCCGGCCGCTGCCGCGGCACGCTCGCTTCGCTCGCTCGGCTCGCGCTGTTGGGGTCACAGTTCTAACCTAACCTAACCTATCCGAGTCGGGGTACTCTGTGTCGGGGTGTAAACAACTATCTATTCTGTCACAGTTCGGTTACAGTTCTAACCTAACCTAACCTACCCATTTTTAAAGAAGAAAGTAACCCAATCTATATTATTCTAATTGAAATTCTATGCTCTTTATAGTATGCCTAGTCAAATTATGCCAAATAATCTGTACTCTAAATGAACGTTATGCTAAATGAAGTTATACAAAATTTTAACTATGCCAAAGGTAATTATGCCTATATATATATATATAATTCTACTATCTTAAATGTATGCCATTCTAAATTCGGTCATAAGCACATTATGCCTAAAAATATTTATGTCAAATATTTTTAATGCCTAATAAATGATCGATTAAAGAAGTTTCTGCGAAGTGAGTTATCCCAAATAGGTTTCGGAGTATCAAGTTTCTACCAAATAGACGGCACCCTTTCAGTGGTTCCAAACTTTTTTATTTGAAAATGATTACGTACTCGCCTATCACTTCAAGCGCATTCCAGACAGGAATGAAATTAATAGTATAACACTCACCGGGATATTTACCATGTTTATGATTGGTATTTGGTAACCGATATTTCGGCGCTGTTACAAGCGCCATGATCACGGTGTACTGACGACCGCCGAGCTATAATCAGCTCGGCGAACCTTGATTCCTATGACAGTTCATACTAGTGACGGGTCGTGTCGATATATCGCAACTTTTTATAGGCAAAGGCGTGACTTGCATTCAGCCACATCGATAAACATGTTTTTAAAATATAATCTACATTACTATAATTATAATGCTTGTTATATTTACAAGTATCCGTGTATTTGTATATGGGGTTGCCAATATTCCGATGCAGAGGTAACATGGTCGGACTGTATAATTTTAATGTGAATTAAAATTTTAGTTATAGCAACACTATCTGATCTGTCACTACGCTAGTACTGTCAGTTCGCTACGCCAGTACGAGTGCTAACGCCTTGTATGCGCCACGTGTTTTGTTGTGTCAACGGAATCCTTTGTTTATTACTATTGTTGTTTTCTGTTTTTGTTATTGTTGCTGTTTTGTTTTTGTTGGTGTTTCAAAATGCCGAAAAGACTGAGAAAAACTGTACTCAACAGTGAAACGCGGGAGTTTGTTGTACGCTTGCGTGACTATTTTGCTCGCGAACTACAAAATGGCGGACCTTTGTTGCCACTTGACAACGTACGCGACCGTGTTGCTGATGCTTTGGGAATTGGCAAAGCTACCGTTTCTCGAATTACAAAGGAGAAGTTCGGCGAATCGTCGATGGAGGAGAACAAATTATCAACTCCAAAGAAGAAAAAACATAATAGGGCACGACCCGTAACTAACCCCGATGATTTCGATATGGCAGCGATACGAAACCATATTTACGGCTATTATTTTCGAGGTGAACTGCCGACTTGCACAAAATTATTAGCGTCGCTGAAATCGGCTGATTTATTTAAAGGTGGATTCACTTCTCTCAGACAGGTTATAAAAAAATGTGGATTTCGTTATGGGAAGTGTGACAAAAGAAAAGTGATAATGGAGCGGAAGGACATTGGATTGATGAGGTGTGATTTTCTACGACGAATAAAAAGCATCGAGAACTGGGACAAGGTGGTTTATCTGGACGAAACGTGGCTCAACGCCAATCACTCAAGCCACTCACAGTCTCCAAAACATGGACAGACGACACAGAGAAATCCTGTACCAAAGCACCAGAAGGCAAGGGCCAGCGTTTGATTATCTGCCACGCTGGCACAGCCAAAGGTTTTGTACCTAACTGCTTGTGGGCCTTCAAATCCGTGAAAACAAGTGATTATCACGAAGAGATGAATTTTGAGAATTTCAAGAAATGGTTCACAAAACTATTAGACAATTTAAACGAGCCCCACTACATTTTAATGGACAACGCCCCATACCACTCTGTGCAAATTAATAAAGCGCCTACCGCGAACAACAATAAAGGCGAAATAATAGAGTGGCTGCAAAACAATGGTGTGGCAGCTAATACTCAAATGCTGAAAAAGGAATTAGTTAGATTGTTGAACCTTCATAAACAGCAAACAAAGAAGAAATATTTCTTGGATGAGATGGCAAAATCAAAAGGGCACACCGTGATTCGGCTACCGCCCTACCACTGCCAATATAATGCAATCGAAATGATATGGGCGCAGATCAAAGGTGGGTTGATTTGTATTTATTTTAACATGTTTTTATTTAGGTCACTGGTGACTGTCTAGTCGGCTAGTACTATTTAAAGCTATTTTATTTCACTAGCAAATTGCATTTTTATTTTTATCCATGTGCTTATATCAATTACACACTTTTAACGTACAAAATTATGTACTTATAATGTACTTACCCCGATCTCGCTCTTTGACTTTGCATCATTTTCAATCTAAACCATTATTGTTTCAGGTTGTGCAGCCAGGCTTAACACCACTCCACCATTCACAGCTAATAAAATGCTTACGTTGCTACAAGAGGCATGTAGTCAAGTGACTCCGGACAATTGGAGGAAAGTGGTTGAAAAGACGAAAAAACTATGCTTAGATGATTGGAATCGAGACGTGCGATACGACAATATAGTAGACCAGCCGTTTTTAATAAACATAGGAGAAAGCAGCTGCAGTTCGGATTCCGAGTCTGAGACGCAATCGGTGACACCATTGTCAGATTCAGATTAATGTATATTAAAAAATCATAAATAAACCGCTTTTGTTTTATTTGAGTAGGTATATACAATAAATTTGTTAAATCTCCTTTATTTTATTATCGCAAACAACTTAAATGATTATAAATCTGACACTAAGAGCGTAGGTGCTCTATTGATGTATTTTGTACACTCGTTTCCATTTTCGATATTTGTTTATCGATACTTTTCCGCACTAGTCGATATCTTCCAAACGGAGTAACTTTTGCAGGACGTCAACGTAAAGTCTGATTGAGATAATTTCTTGTAAGTGTTAATAATTATTATAATTCCAACGGGATATTATTGTAATTGCATATATCTGCCTAAAATTAATAAATATCATTTTTAGACACCGCCAATTCGATTATAATATAACGGTGACGCTACTACAAGGTTGTGTCGTGGGAATAACTGTCAGTGTCATAGGGATCAAGGTTCGCCGAGCTGATTATAGTTGTTATTGGGCAGACCGTATCTGTCTACCCTCTTCCGCACTCGTTTATGACCCGGTGAGTGTTATACTATTAATGTTAATGACCATGTAAATCTCAAATCATAAAAGGAATGAAATTGCTCATAACATGGCGGATCTGACAGTTTAGAACCCACGGAGGTCAGAATATGATTAGGTAACGGAGATGCCCCATTGATATTTCTCCTAATAAAAACGCGCGCCGAATGCGGGTGGGAAGAGAGACGCGCGGGGTGTCAAAAGTCGAAGGACTTCATAGGTATATCGTTCCTACCGAATGAGTCCATTTGACGTTTGGATGGCACGCGACTCGATTGCCTTGTAAAAACTCCGCTATGATTTTGTTAGAACAGCTGTGCTGACAGATTTCATGTACTACGAAACACGCAACGACAGCTGTCGCTCGGCCATTGTCGCGTACGTGTGATATGGGCGACAAGGACAGAGAAAATAATCGCTAGTTATCGCAACGTAACTCAGTAATGGTCGCTTTGTTTACCTTTTTTCTCTCGTCTCGTTGGCTTTACTTTAAGTACATTCAAATATCTAGATACTTCACATAACAACACGTCAATAGCGAAACAGGAAAACCGGACAGTCCATTAATATTCATAAATTATTTATTAATAGCTGAGCAGGTATGCGTTCCGTTCCAAAAATAAGTTGAATTAAAATAAAAAAAACGAGTGTTTTATAGTTTAATCAATTATATATACGAACGAAATGTCGGTTGCCACTAAAATAGCGAAACCGGTTTTGAGTGTTGGCACAAAAACGTGACGCGTATAATAGCTTTGATGAATGATATGGGTGCCAGTGCCACTGCACGGCAAATATGGCAAAATGGGGCGTTTGGTATCAGAGCGTCCGATTCCCAAACTCGTCACACTGTTTCAGATGGTACTATTCCCAAATGGTCCTATTCCCAAATCGTCCCATTCCCAGATTGTCCTATTCCCAGATCGTCCCATTCCCAAATGGTCCCAGACCTGCCGTTAAGTGCCCTGCTACACTCATCACAATCTAAAAGGTCCGCTTTGACAGATGTATTTTTCTACTCTATGGGTAACGCCCATGAAGTTCTATATTTTTAGCGATCGAAATGTTCTGAAGTTTTACAAATTTTTCGTTGACAGATACCACTGCTGTGCATAACGATTATTTTATATTTTCGACAGACTAACAAAAATCTGTTCTGGACGAAACAAATAGATTACAGTCCGTCAAATCTAAGAAGTACCGTTTGACAGTTCTGACAATTGAATGATAGGGATGGGATGAAAAAATCGATTACTATAATATCCGAACTTTAAGAGATCGATTACTATAATATCCGAATTTTAAGAAATCAATTGTTATAATTAAATAAAAGAAATGTTTAGGATATTTTTTTATTCACTACTAGTACTAGTATCGTCGTCTTCGTCATCATCGTCATTTAAATTAATGACCAGTTGATTGTCCATTACATTATCAAAGTGTACGTCTCTTTCGAAGTCGTCCATTATTATTTTCTTTGTTTTTTGTACTACTTTACTCCAATCTTCCTGTGTAACTTGGGCACATGCTTCCTTTAATAAACCTTCCATTTTCTTGACACTGAAGGGTGGTTTTGTGTTGTGTCTTGCTGCATAACCTGTAAAACAATAATGTAACTATTTGATAGCAGACGAAAACCATTGTTTAAATTATAAATGTTAGAAGTACTCGTGTTATTATTATAATATTATAAAATATTACCTTTAACTTGGGCCCAAATCAGTTCAATGGCATTATATTGGCAATGGTACGGAGGAAGTCGTATGACTTTGTGCCCGTGCTCTTCGGCCAATTGGTCAATTACATATGTCGGTTTTGGTGGTTTATGCAATTTCACTAACTGTAATAATTCAGCTTTTAATAGTGACATGTCGGCATCCACTCCTTTTCTTTGCAGCCATGCCACCAAATCTGCTTTCTTATTGGCTGACGTAGGTGCTTTATCAATTTGCACAGAGTGGTATGGGGCATTATCCATTATAATTGTGCTGTTAGGAGGGATATTCTGTAATAAATTTAAGAACCACTCTCGGAACCTTACTGCGTCCATTTCTTCATGATACTCTTTAGTGCTTTTGGATTGGAAAGCTAATAAAGAGTTTTCCACGAAGCCTGTAGACGCTGACCCAGCATGGCATATTATGAGGCGTCCACCTTTTCCTATCGGCACCTTCGAGCACGAAGCTTCAGAATCATCAGTCCATGTTTTCGGCACAGAATGGTTGGAATTTAGCCAAGTTTCGTCCAAAAATATTACATTATCCCAGTTTATAATTTGTTTAACTTCGCGCAGGAATGTTAGTCGCTGCATAATTATGTCATGTCGCTCCATAACAATTTTTCGTTTGTCAACTTTTTTGTATCTGAAGCCAATTCCTGTTATTACCGTTCTCAACGACTCTATGCTTCCCTTATACAGCCCGGCATCTTTTAAAGTTGCACATAACTTTGCCAATGTTGGAAATTCGCCTCTTGTAAAATACCCGTATATATGGTTTCTAATAGCATGACTATCGAATTCATCGATGCCTGTCACAGGTTTATTTCTTTTTCGTTTTTTCGGTGTGTGAAGTACGTTACTGTCACTCCCCGAAGGCCCATATTTTTCACTTAATATTTTGCCAACGGTGCGGCTACCAATACCGAGAGCTTCACCGACGCGATCCCGAACTTGTGTAACTGGCAGTAGAAGTCCACCATTTTGAGATTCACGCTCAAAATACTCGTGTAATTTCACCACCAATTCACGAGCCTGGCTGTTCAAAGTACGTCCTCTTTTCGACATTATTAATAAACACTTGCTTAGTTCGGAGTCCAGTATAAATATTGCCAAGGTAAACGGATAAAGAATGATCAGTCCAGAAAAGTAATAGCCAAGTCACAAATTGTAAAACACAAACGAGAAAGCAAGTACGCGCACAGTCAGCTTCCAAGATGGCGAGAGACTGCTGACGCCGAACCGACCGAGCGGACCGCGTGCGCTTGTAGTTGGCAGTGTTGCCAGAAAAAAAAAATTGTAGAGACTTGGACACCTGCGATTTTGCCTATTGACCTAAAAATAATTAAATTAATTTATTTTAGGGTATCTGTGTATTCAGTGCATTATGCGGTCGCGCAGTAACGTCGTTAATTTATAACATCAGGCAACAACATTTTTGTGAATGGGTTCTACATACCTTATTTTTATTAGTTTTAGACGTAGAAATAAGACTTAGAAGAAAAAATTGTAATTGTAAAATCAATGGATGTGCTTGTTAAAAATTTGTTTATTTCTCTGTAATATGCAAACCCATACTATCATACACAAAAATAAATGTAAAAAACACTATCCCTGACTCCATTTACTATTTCGACAGCGTTAGCGCGAGAAACCCCGACTTATTTGGGCGCGAAAATCAAAAATCGACAAATCGCTTTCGACAACTTTTTAAAGAAGCAAATATATTTGATTTATAAATACGTACACTGACGGACTCATAAACTGCATCAAAGTAATAGACGACTTTGAAATAAATATTTTAACCAAGTATGCATACTTTCTATACAGATTTAAATTGAAACCTCTAGATTGGTTCGTGAACTTTAAAACAGCGTAGGGTCATATCTTTAAGTTTAAGTTTATGTACTGGAAAGGACCTTAAGACTTTTTTTGAAGAAAAAACAGAAATTTAAGAAAAATTGGTTTAATTAAAAAATTGGTTTTAACAATAGACACAAACTTTATGCAAGGGTTTATTTGTGTTTTAATAAGGTGTATTACCCCCACGTGCCCTTATTACGGATTCTAATCGGTTCCGCATAGATTTTATAAGGGTTTTTAAAAGATCTTGCGGAATATTGTCCCATTCTTCTGAAAGTGCTGTTCTTAGTGCTGCCACTGTCGTGGGCGAAGGGTTTCTCGCATATACAGCTCTTTTTAAACTGTCCCAAACATGCTCGATGGGATTAAGATCCGGGCTGCGTGCTGGCCAATTCATTGTACGTATCCCAACCTCTTCGCAATAATGTTGAACTTGTGCAGCTGCATGCGGCCGGGCATTATCCTGCATTAAAGTAAAATTTTCGCCTATGAATCCCATGTAAGGCACCACGTGATCTTCTAATATCTCTGTTATGTAGCGATGTGCTGTCAAACCCCCTCTATTACCGTTTTGACGGACCATGTCTATGAACACAAGTTCTGTTCGCCCGTTCATCGATGTGCCACCCCAGACCATACATGAACCGCCTCCAAAAGGAACACGCTCCTCAATGCAACTTTGAGCATATCGCTCCCCACGTCAACGATAGACTCTTCTGCGACCATCTGCACCATATAAACATGTCCTACACTCGTCCGTGAACAATACAGAGGCCCACTGCTCTTCTGTCCAATTCAGGTGATGACGCGCAAATCTTAAGCGAGCTTGTCTGTGAGCTGTAGACAACTTTGGACCATTTGCTGGTCTAAAAGGGGTGATATCCGCTTCCTTTAACCTTCTTCTTATTGTTCGTGCACACACGTTTACTCCACGCACTTCATTAAGCTCGGTTTTGATGTTAACTGACGTGAGGAAACGATTTCGCAGGGAAGTTATAACAATAAATCCGTCATCACGACCTGTGGTTGCTCGAGTTCTGCCTGTACCACGTCTCCTCCTGTAAGAACCTGTCTCTACAAACCTTCTGTATATTCTAGAAACCGTAGCGTAGACTGGTTTAAATTTAAATTTCTACCAATCGTTCGTTGATCCAAGCCCTCCCGCACCAATGCTACAATTTGTGCCGCTTGTTCGGACGAAGTATCCATATTATGGTTCAAAAACTCTCGATGTGTTAAAAAACTAACCCAACAATTATGCTGGTAACAATAATTCAATTGACAAAACAAAAAAAAACAATGAGAATCAATTTAAAACTTTGCTATAAATAACACGCAAATCTGATACTACAAGTAAATTTTCTTTTCCCGGCTATATTCATTTGTTTTAATGCAGTTCTATTTTTAAATTTAATTTTTTTTTAAGATTAAGAGCCAGTCTTTCCATATTTATATAATTTAATCTAAAAAGTTTGCATACTTATTATAAAAAATCCTTTTAGAGTAAACCTGAACTTTGATGCAGTTTATGAGTCCGTCAGTGTATTTTTGGTGAATGGGTTTTATCTCATATTTTACGATTACATAACTATTTAGTTATGTAATCGTAATATGTGAGATAAATCCCATTCACATGAAAAAATATTTGTTTGGTTGTCAAGTGTAATTTGTAAATAATACATTCGATTTTTCGTATATGTAAACGATTTTTTTGCATACAAGTGTATCCGAAGAGTCGCAACACTACGTGCAGTGACCTAACTACGTAACTTTGTAATGAGGTCAAGAATATAACTATTAGAAATTATTTACTGTGTAAATATGTGTTATTTTGCTTTGTTTGAAAGTTTTCAATTACATTTAGATATTAAGAATTGTACATTTTTAGATACAATAATGAAATCTTTCTAAATTCATGGTTTTATGAAAAAGGTTATCGAAACTGAATAATGTACGTATGAACAAAGTTGTTTCGGTTTGAAAAATATGAAACGTCAAACGGTACCTCTTAGATTTGATGGACTGTAGTCTTATTTACATAAATATCTTTTAGCATTTAGGGCAAGCATTGATAAATTAGATACAATTATGTAAGGTCATAGAATTATGTGATTTCTTTAGATAATTGAGTGAATTTTATTAGAACAAAAATATTAAATAAAAGAAAATTACCTTTCCTAACATTGTCTCATTTCAAAATACTTACAACATCAAAGTTTAAGTTACATTTTTTAAACAGAACTGTAATCCAACGCACTATCCAATACATATTTAAATCGATTAAATATTCAAACAAACTTGAAACGTTTTATTGAGTATCGAGTAACGAGTCGTATAGTTATATCACTAGTTACGAGAAGAGTGCAAACGTCAAAACGGATCATTTATTTAGTGATTACCTACTCTAAAGTAAAGCCAACGAAGCGAGAGAAAAAAGGTAAACAAAGTTTCAGCGGTTCCAAACATTTATCACTTCAAGCGCATTCCGAGAGGAATAAAATTACTCATAAGATGGCGGATCTGACAGTGTAGAACCGCTGTGCTGACAGCTTGCCTGTACTACGAAACACGTAACGACAGCTGTCGCTCGGCCATTGCCACGTACGTGTAACTTGTGCGACAAGGACGGAGAAAATAATCGTTAGAATCATCCAAAAACGTGTACTGCGCCTATAGAGTAAGTATATTTTGTGACGTTTTGGGGTCAAGACATATGCCGGAAACTATAACGCTAGTTCTATCTATGAATTCTCATCAGCCAGAGACCACTACATCAGTATTGATGGGCTGCAATTAACCATTGAATATATATTGCGATTCTATATCGTGATATTTGTGCTACGGTGGCAATATACGAATCGTAGCGCCCGCGCCCGTTTCCCGCAGGGGAGACGCTGTCACTCTCAGTGGTCCTGTAGAAGACTATTCAGAAGCTTTCCTTTCCTCCTGTTCAGCAGAGAACACAGTGGAGAGCAGTCTACGGGCGCGGGCGGGCTGATTCTCCTAGCGCAATTTATAAAAACCGAAAGAAAATTAATGGGTACCGTCTGCTATCAAACTTATTTTTTAATCATTAGTTTTCTTTTATACTTTCTAGTCATGATATGACATTTTTTGTAATCTCCTTCTAATTCCCTTCATTTTGATACCCTACTCGATAAGTTTGAGTCAAAAATATTTTTTAGACAACATACGTTTTGGCGCCAAAAATACGCCATTTTGATTTTCTCAAAATTTTAATATACCTGGTGTCGCTCACACAATCACGACGATTCAAATAATACCTCACACGTCCAAATCGGTCAAGACGTTCAGGCTGTAGGCCGTGCCAAATAAATGGACATACATACATACATAGTCTCTTAAAACATTACCCTCCTTCCTTCGGCAGTCCGGTAATAATTTTAAAATACTACAAACTCACAATTTCTGCAACTATAGAACGTAAACTGCACAGACTAAACAGAATAAATCAACAACAACAAAAAAAACAGTTCTCGAAACGTCTTTGCCGATTAAGGCGTCTACTCGAAAATCGTGCATGAAGTAGGTAATCGAAATCAAGATGGTAAAAAATAACATTTAGGATCATTGTTCTGAGTGACATCGAGTTTCAAACGCAGTCGTAACGAAAGAAGACGGTGGATTACAAAATTACAATCGGTTAACATAGAAGAAAGAACTGGTATAAAACTAGAGCAACTTAAATGTGTCAGTTGTTAAGAACGCGCGCAGTTGCGAAACTGTCAGTCAGAATAAGTGGCCAGGAGCGAGTTCAAAATATCCGTGACGTAGAACTTAACCATTGCAAATACATAATCTCACTATACCTATTTCACAATCTTATGCCACTAGAGTATTATAAAAATTAATTTCAAAATTTAAAGAAACCCTGTCACAAAAAAACTCCTCCAAAAAGTAGAAGATAAATTGTGCTGGCCCTTTAACTTTGGATATAGGTACCTACCTAGAAATATTTTGATTCAACCGTTGCCATATCGCCGGACCCTAACTGGTAAAGTACTCCGTCGTATTATCGGAACGATTCAAGGTACCTCGACATGGCAACGGTTGAATCACATTAGGGGGTGGGGGTACCGCACGATATCCTTCGAGGCGGCGAGTCTCCTTGCCGGATCCCTACCGTGGAACCTGGATGCGAGAGCCCTTTCGATGCTATATCGGTATCGTAAGGAGGCGCGGGAGCAGGGACGGGAACCCGAGCCCGAAGAAATTCGGGCCGTGAGGTCTCAGCTCCACAGGGACATGGTAGCGGAATAGCGATATTTGAATGTTTGGTTACTCAATTACGCTTTAAGAGCTGAACGGATCTGGCTGGAATTTTGAGATAGATTGTAAGGCTATTTTTTACATATAAGTATCTGGAATAGGTTTCTATGAGTTACGGAAATCAGAAATTCACGCAGGCGAAACCGTGGGCAAATACTTTGGCAACGTTATAGCCAAGGCACCTCATTAATTACACTATTAGCCTATTACAGTACACTGCTGGGTATAAGCCTCTCCCAGTGTTGAGTGAGAGACTTTGGCCTATTGTTGCTTTTTTTTTCCGTGCGGAGATCGCCTCGGATACCTCCCCTGCCGGAGCTGGAAGGGGAGGTTATGTCGGACTCGAACCGACTAAAACCGCACGCCGACTGTGGGTCGTGGTGCTAGGCCGGAGGTGAGGTTGTCATCGACATATCCCTCGCACCCCGGCTGACCCAGGGTCATCCCTTACGGTCTAGCCCTCCTTGGGAGTAGCCTATTCTTGCCAGACGGGTTAGTTAGGGTTTTTATTTCGAATTTACTGTACTAAGGCGTACCGTACCATACGAAGTGGAAATTCACTGTATGGAGCGCCGAAAGGTACACACATCAAAAAAAGTTTGCGATCACTTTGAAAAACTGAAATCTTTTTTGTTACTGTAGATTATATTATGATTTTTTCTTCTTTTTAGATTCTTTATTTAAAAATAAAGAATTAGAACACAAAACAATGACACCGTTCAATTGTTTTTTCTTACAAGAAGGCTTTCAGTCCTAGCTTACGCTCATTCAGAAATCTGATTTAGTGAATTATAACCGATTCAAGATATTTTTCGCGGAAAGTAGTGATTGAAAAAATGCCAAGAGGATTATCAGAGGTTTTACGAGCTAAAATAGTAACTTTGAGGGAAGAAGGATACACCACGAGAGTAATAGCACGTAGACTTGCTATATCCCAATCCTGTGTCGTGGCTACGTTGCAGAGGTACCACGGAATGGAGAATTTAGCTGACCGACCCCGCAGCGGTCGCCCAACTGTTTTGACAGCTGCCCAAAAGCGCTATATTAGATTGCTGGCAGCCCGTGATCCCACAATCAACGCCACTAAAATAAAAGCAGAAGTCAGGGTCGGCTCTGGGCTTAGAGTTAGCACGCAGACCGTTCGCAATTGCTTGCACCAGGCTGGATTACGAGCACGGAGGTCATGGCGAGCTCCGCTCAATTCCCGGCAACGTCAACAACGAAGATTGCAGTGGGCTAGACTTCGGCAAAATGAAGAAGGTGAGGAAGAAAACATTTGGCAAAACTGTCTCTTCGTTGACGAATCCCGAATCTCCACTCATCCAGATAACCGACGTGTCCGTGTCTGGAGAAGACCAGGCGACCGTGAAAGACAAAGAACTGCCACTGGAACAGTTCAGCAAGGCGGAAAATCGGTGTCTTTTTGGGGTGGTATTATGATTGGAGCTAGAACGCCTTTGATCCCGTATCGGGGCTTCATGACAGCAGACATGTACAAAGCAGTTGCTATTGATGATATCGTCAAACCATTCCGAGTAAACCATGGGCACCAATTTGTACTCGTCGATGATAATGCGCCCGCACATCGAGCTCAACGAGTCAATGCTGCTCTTCAAGAATAAGATATCACACGATTAGACTGGCCTGCCGGCTCGCCCGACTTAAACCTAATAGAGCACGCGTGGGATGCTCTTAAACGAGCTGTATGGAACCGTGAGCCACATCCCCAGACAGTTCCAGAGCTCAGGGAAGCCGCTATTGAAGAATGGGATAGGTTACCCCAGGAAATGCTGGATAACATGATCCTCAGCTTGCCCAGGAGGATCTCCGCATGTGTTCGAGCCAGGGGAGGAGTTATTTTATATTGAATTTACAAATAATAAATTGTAGTTTAAGTTTAATTAAACAGTCTTTTTCTTTCTATGAAATTTCTATCACAATTGCATTATGATTAATGGCTCAATTTTTTTAAATAAATAATAAAAAATAGTTTTATATTTTAATTTCAAACAGGGTATTCCTATTTAAAGAAAGCATACAACATAGATTTTTTCTTGATAAAGTTAAATTTAAAGAATTCTAGGAGCTTATGCCATTGATCGCAAACTTTTTTTGATGTGTGTATCTCCCGTTTTCATGTATCCATGATATTCAACCGCGCTCGATTAAATACCAAAATCTTTTCTAGGGCTCTCCCACTAGAAGGTTAAAGTCAATTCAACTCTGACGTAGCTACTAAGGAATCCCCGGAGGCTGCCACAGGGGAATAAAAAGACCTCATGAATAAGCGTCGGTAGCTTAGTGGTTAAGGAGTCGGCCTTACGATCGAGAGGTCCCGGGTTCGAATCCTGGCTATTACACTACCTACGTGAACCCACTCCTAACACAAGCAATTTAGCTTAGTTGGAGGGGTTGAGGGAATATTAGTAACTTCGCTTCGGTTGTGACCTAGCCACTAAGGAATCCCCGGAGGCGGCCACAGGGGAACAAAAAGACTTCTTGAATAATGCGGTTACCGAGAATGTCTTGGCAAAAAAAAAGCCAAAAATATCTTACCGGACCTCAATATTGCACAAAACCACGATAGAATCTATGAGGCAACAATTCTATAAATTGCACAATTTATTTGTTAATAGTCACTACATAGTATAAAACAAAGTCGCTTTCCGTGACTGTCTGTCCATTGTATATGCTTAGATCTTTAAAACTACACAAAGGATTTTGAGGCGGTTTTTTTAACATAACATAACATAAACTCACGTCTGCATGGCAGAGGTCCCAATGTAATAGGAGACGAGCCTATTGCCATTAACCGAGCACTAAACTTATGAACCTGCGATAAATACACACATAACTTCGAAAAGCATCGAAAAGTCATTGGTGTGTGCCATGGTAAACCTGGGATCGAACCCGAGACCTCGTCTCAGCAGTCCATTACCCATACCACTAGGCTACCGCAGATTTTTTTAATAGATAGAGTAAATGAATAGGAAGGTTTATATGTATAATACATGTTTAATATAGTACAGGATGCAACGGGAACGGTATCTGACGCCACGCGGGCACTAAAAAATTGGCGGTACGAAGTTTGCCGTGTCAGCTTGTTAAGTTATAAAAAGTTGCTAATGTATATTTTGTGTGTGTTAATGGAATGTTTCTCTAGATCTCGCGACACGGGGAATTCCTGGTCACGGCTAATCAACATGGAATCTTAGACCATAAAATACTAAAAAGTCAATATGTACAGACAGTGTATTTGTTGCCTTTGTGTTTTAACAAAAAGATCATCCTAAAATATAAAAATCTTTTTTTACTTGCAGTAAAAAAATATATAATTAAGCTCACTAAATAGTTAAACAGCATTTTAGTGAAAAAAAAAAATTACTTGTATGTTTTTTTTATAGCATTTATTATGCTAACTTTTAAGTTCGAAAAACATCGGAAGAAATGATTATTAATCATTCATTGTTTCCAACAGTTCGTAAGAATGTTGGTAGATGGCTCCATCGTCGCCCTTAAAGATGGATATAAAGAGAAGGGAAATTTGAAGTGATTCAGGTGTGACTCAAAAGCTCAGTTGGAAGACCATTCCCCCTGTAAGGTCGTGGGTTCAAGTCCCACTTGAGCGCTTCTTTTTCCCGATGTATTTCGTACTTAGCTTTAAATTATTAAAGAAATATAGGAAGTAGATACGCACCTTTTTCCAATAGTTGAGCGAACATATTTTGCACATTTGAGTGATGATGTTTCCACCGCAGGCAGTACTGTTGGGGCATCATTCTTATATCCTAGCTAATGTAATCCAATAAATATTAATACAAGGCTTTGGTCTTAGGAAGGCAGGAAAATTTCCAAGTTTGGTAGAAAAAATCTCGATTTTGGTAATATCCCTTTGAGATTGGTAGCAAAATTTTCGACTTTTTGTAGAAAACTTGCCGAGTTTCGTAGAAAATTTTCGAGGTTTGTAGAAAATTTTCGAGATTTGTAGAAAATTTTCGAGTTTGGTATAGAAAAATTTGGTCGATAAAGTTCTATTTAGATAATAATATATCCCTATGCTAAATAATTTCAGGTTAGGTACTCTGGGTTGCTTCAATTCGTGGAATGTAGTCCTATGGTGGGATTAAGTTGTACCTGGAACAACAGAAAATACAACATTAGCTCTAAAAGATTTAAAAAAAATATTTTTATTAGACGACTACACAAATATTAACAGAAATAATAATATCCCCCCTAACCCCATCAGGTAAGCAAAAACTTACGTCGGAAGAGCATTAGCCAGTATTCGAACCACCAACCGATCGGCCAATCGTTGCCAAATTCTTTCCCGCCTAAATATCCCCACAAAAAATTACAATAACATCTTAACCGAACTTTAAACCCCAGACCTCACGTACCGAAGTCGCAACCTCCACCGCTGTGCCATCGAGGAAGTCGTAGATCACATAAACACTGGTATTTTTCCACAAGTACCGCTTACCGTGCCTCTCTCTGCCTATGATCGTACGCATGCATAACCAGTATACTACATTAAAACATGGAAAATTTTGAACTAGCTGTAATATTTGGAACATTTTTTAGCGGCTTCTATGGAATGTGGAAGCGGCGATAAGTAGTACTTATATATATATATATAAAATGGAAGAGTTTGTTTGTTCAGCATTTTGGATTTGAATTCATAATAATACTAGCTTTTGCCCGCGGCTCCGCCCGCGTGGATGTCGGTTATCGCGACCAAACATAGCCTATGTCCTTTCTCATGGTCTAATCTACCCCTATACCAAAATTCATCAAAATCGGTTCAGTAGTTTTCGGTTCAGTAGTTGGTTGCGATAATCGACATCCTCGCGGGTGGAGCCGCGGGCGAAAGCTAGTTAGAAATAAGAAAGAAAAAACACAAATAATAATAAAAAAAAAACATAAAATAAAATAATAAAATAAAATAAAACAGACAAGGGAAATAAAGCATTCATGGCGGCAGTAACTCAAAATTGTAAAACCCAATAATGAAATTACCGAATCGCGCCGCTGCTGGTTACTAATTGTTATCTATGTTGCTTAATGTCACTTATGTCAACCACGGTGGCTGACGCAAATGACGCCAACAACCATAGATATATTTGGTGAAGTGACGTGTAACATCACATTTACAAGTAGAGAGTCCGTTTATTAAGAAAGGCTTTAAGCTATATAATCATCACTATCATCATCATCACGCTACTAATCTGAGCACTAATCAATAATGCCAATAAATCAAGCTTATTCCCATATTTTATTTATTTGAAAACTGATAAATTACGGATATTCGGAGCATAATACCTAAAAAGTATAATATAATTTATTATAATTTAAATTTAAAATCAATCTGCCTTGATTAGTTAATATATCTTGTTTTAGTTTTAATTTTGTATTTTTTTTTTTATCTAAACTTGAAATGTATGCTTTTTTTTTTTTGTAATTTTGATTTTATATATTTTTTTTTTCATTGACATGATGAAATACTAATTAATTGACTTGTGTAAAATTGACATTGCGACTTATTGACTCATTGTGACGAATTAATTGACGCATATCCTTAGCGTTTTATTCTCTTGGTGCTTGTAGGATGGTTGAATTTATCGTTATATGTGATGCCGATTTCAATTTTCTACTCGATCAACAAGTCGAGCATGCTGTGGCTGCCTTAAAAGGTTGAACAACCATAAAGTATTCTGGATGTATATGTAAAAATTTTATTGTATTGTTGTACTTAACCAATGGCTGTCCAAAATAAATAAATAAATAAAAGTCTGGTTAAAGGGAGGCAGGCCAGAAAGGGTCAGTTAGTAATATTCTATCTATTCATAATATTATATTCATAAAATGGACTATACGACTACAGTTGTAACACAAAATGTAATTGAACATGAATTAAACTATGTAGGTATGAATGATTCAGAACGTTTATAATATACACTCCCGAGAACGAGGAGGTTGAAACTGGCAATCAAAATCAATACAAGTAGCAGCAATATGAAAATGACGATGTTGAAACTTCTATAAATTGTCTGAGACCTTTTTTCTTCTTTTTATAGAACACGTCTATTTGACTTCACCTCGCCTGATTAGGGCCTGGGGTTGTAGGAAGAGGGAAACACGTGAGCTGGCAGGGAGTTCCAGTTCCAGGTCTTAATGGTGCGGCATAAGAATGACTCACCGAACCGCTTGGTTCTTGAAGGAATATTCTGCACCGTGTGCGGGTGACATCTAAGCCCTACACGCGTTGTCCTGTGTAGAAAAGGAGAGGGTGGGACTAATTGGAAGAGCTCATCAGAACATTCACCGTGGTAGAGACGACAAAATACTGCCAAGGAAGCAACATTTCTACGCATCTGCAAAGGCTCGAGGGTGGTTCTTGTAATTAGATTATGTGTTTGGCTGCTGATTTTGGCTGCTTTAATTTTGGCTGCCAATTTCAGCCTCATAGGTTAGGTAGGTTTTGTTTTGACAGATTTTCATGCAGGATAAAAGAATAGAAAGTTCGGACTTGTAATGCCGTAGAACTGAATGGAAAAAGCAAACATGTTTTTTTTCTAATCTTAGGTATTTGGTAATTTCTGATTTCGAGTTACTAAAGCGGACCCCAACAGTTGAGATAATGGTCAAACGTGGTCCCACCATGAAAAATAGCTAAAAAAACACTTACGCATCCGCTGGCAAAACATAAATACGTCAAATCGAGCTACCTATCAGTTTTAACACAAATCCAACACGCAAATGTATCACGAACAAAATATTTTTCTCGTGAAGTACAAATAAGTTGTATTTTGACCGCGATAAGGGCCCAAACCTATGACCACTTTATCAGTGTTTCGAAAAATTCATTACGCAACTGCGTGATAACGTTATCGACACTTTTGGAAGTCGAAAATGTCGTTTTTAAAATATTCCAGTTGATAAATATAGTGGTAGATAAAATAGTTTACTTTGAGCTATTTATCGGCGATGTAGAATAGAGTTTAATATTTTGTTTACGACTTGTAGGTATTTCTTCCAATAGATGTTTACCTGTAAGTGTAGCTATCTTTTTTAAATACGCAATTATCTTTATCGCATCCGTTGCCTAAAAGCTTCAGACATCAGCTGCAGAGCTCACTGGACAGTTTTGTGCTGTCAGTGGGAAGACCAAAGGCTTTGTCCTGCTTTGTCTTTTGCACTGACCGGTGCTTACAGGGTCAGCAGCACGAGTGTGACTCTCCTTGTGTGACACACGTCCATAGTCCACGGTAACCACTTTCCATCAGGTGGGTATAAAAAAGGTAGTTTCATATTTATTGAATTGGATTGTCTGTAGGGCAATGTTTCAATTCGCGTCCATCCAAATATTTGTTAAGTACAATATTGTTGTCGTATTAGTGTTAGTTCGAGGTGGAGTAGAACATGGGCATCCCACCTCTTCTCGTAGAAGTCGTAAAAGGCGACTAAAGGATAGGGCTGTTCTCCACCCGACAGTAAACATATGGCTCATGACTAAGTGCCCCGCTTGAAGGCAATAGACTTATAAAGTCTAACGTGTTGACGAAATGTGGGTGTTAATACACTTCGCGTGAGTATATGTATGTAATGTGTGTTCAATATTGAACTTTATTTCTCTAATAATAGACAGGCTATTTACATCATGAAACAAATGTACAAATTAGCACCATCCAAGATGACAACAAAAAGTAAAGTACCCAATATGCTCTGCTTCGTACATAGCTGTCTCCATAAAAGGTAGCCCAAAAGAACGTCACTCCAAAGTTTGCATTTTGTTTTACACTCTTCTTTCCTTTCCAGTCCCTCAACAGAAAAACCTGGTAAACCCACTTGTATATATAATTTATGTACTCTCTATAAAATGCGCAGTACACGTTTTATGATTATCTTTTGAGGATAACGCGGGGAGTGAAACACGGCGGTGGAGGAGCTCAAATCGACCAATCATAGATAATATCAAACCAATACGCACAACAGGGGCTCTATCTCGTGGCTCCGGGTCAAGAAATATGCCTGGAAATATAGATGAGGTTGGTTTATCTTGGCTCCAAAGGTCTAGTCTAATTTTATCACATAAAGCTTACTAAATAGTATGCAACATACCAGCATTCTCAAATTTAGGTCGCGTCTAATACTCAGAAATGTGTTCTGCAAATATGATATTTGTACGTCAAATAAGGAAGTAACTATTACTTCTTAGAACTGAGCAACAAAACAACACATTTTGATTTTAAGTATCTACGTTGTTTTTCATGACATGCTTTTAAATGACGCAAGGTCGCTTGTAAAAAGATTTTCTGTACTCATTTTTTCTTTGGATGCGATTCTCCCGAAATTTTTTGTTTGGTAATAGCGTGACAAAACCGATTTTTTACGGGTATCGAAAACGGGGTAAATCTCGACTAACCCACATATTTTCAGTTCCTATTGATATGAATTTCGACTAGGTCTGCCTGGTCTGCTCTAGGCACCACAGTACCACAGAATAACTATGGAGTATTATCGTGCCAGTACGGTAGATACAGTTATCATCAGGGTTTTGTATACGTACAGAAATATTGTAGAACATTCTACAGTTTACACAGCTAAACATACGTAGTTTTCATGGGTAGGTTGGTACCTAGTTCTAAAAAGGCGTGATGTGCCTACAGTTTGTGGTAGATCTACCAATATAGGCAGAGTGCTAAAAATATAAATATTTTCTCGTTCGTCAATAACAATACTTGTTAGCTTCAGTAGATATCCCTGCGTCTTGGAGCCCCCTGGCCGGTCGAGTTCAGACAAACAGGACTGATGCATTCACCACTGTCCCATCAGGGCACGCCGTAATAGCGGCGGTAAGACCCATCATGGAGGAGTGGCTAGAGAGGCCACACGGCAGCCTCTCGTACCGGCTGACGCAGGTGATTACCGGACACGGGTGTTTCGGGAGTTACCTGTGTCGGATCCGGAAGGAGCCAACGTCCGAGTGCCATCACTGTGATGCGAGCGAGGACACAGAGCTGCACACGCTGACCGAGTGCCCGGCGTGGGACACGCCGAGGCGGGTCCTAGTGGCGGCTCTGGGAGTGGGAGTCCTCACACTCGCCACGTTGCTCACAGCGATGGTAAGATGCGCGAACGCTTGGGGTGCGGCTGTCTCCTTCTGCGAGCAAGTAATGCTCGAGAAGGAGGCGGCCGGTCGGATCCGGACTAGAGTTCGGGCCCGGGAAGCCCGCGCAGAGCGAAGGCGAACCGGACGTCGGAGGTCGCAGAACGACCTCCGTCCTCCATGAGCGCTGGCCTGAGGGTGACCGGTGGAGCCGCCTGTCACCCTAGCAGAAGCAGGCCGCGGCGGCGGCGCCAAATGCGTCTCCCCGTAACCGGGGCTAGATGGGGACACTGTGGTCCCCACAACCCGAAGGGGGCCATCTCGGAAGAGATGGTCCTGGGTCTGCCGGGGTGCGAGAGATATGCTTTTGGCAATCTCACCTCCGGCAAGCAAGGACCCAAGACGGCGTGCGTTTTAGTCGGTTCGAGTCCGACATAACCGCCTCCACCGGCTCCGTGGGGGTGGTATCCGTGGGGATTTTTTCGCACGATAAAAAAAAAAAAAAAAACCACTGTCCCATAGAGCTGCTTTATGCTTTCTGCTATGGAACGCCTTCATGCGTTGGTAATTTCGTATTCGTATTAGTAAGTCACATCACCCTTAAAAAATTTGGGATCGTCGCTATTTTCCCTGCTCTCGATTTCTCTCGAAAAAAAATCGGTCTTAAAATAGCGTTTAATCACGCTATTATCAAACAAAAAAATTCGAGGAGAATCGTAAATAGCTCAAAAATATCTACAGAAAAATCGAGAACATTCTATTAACATTTTTTGCGAGTACTCATAAAAATATTATTATACCTACAGATTGTTCCTCACTTAAAATGAAATATAAAAGTAATGAATTCATCAACATTAATTTAATACATTATTTATTTCAAATACAATTTATATTTAGTATCAAATATGTTAATGCGCGCCATTACTACCTAATTACATGGAGGAAGTAATTCATATTACATTATATGTCCATTGAAAGCCGAAAAATGTCCGTTCATATATGTATAAATATTACTGTTAGTACTTACATACATAAACTCTCTCACGCCTGTATTCCCCGAAGGGGTAGGCAGAGGTGCTAGCACCCACATTTCGCCAGTTATGTTTAGGTCCCAATGTAATAGGTGGCGAGCCTATTGCCATTAACCAGGCACTTATAAACCTGCGATAAATACACACATAACTTCGAAAAGCATCGAAAAGTCATTGGTGTGTGCCATGGTAAACCTGGGATCGAACCCGAGACCTCGTCTCAGCAGTCCATTACCCATACCACTAGGCTACCGCAGATGATATCTATTTTTAAATGGGTGTTTATTCTGTACATCCAGGTTTTACCGACTTTATACAAGAAAGAAGTCTTCAACTCGCGACTGCCACGCAGCAGGCGCGGCTTCAATCCCTGCTCAGTGCAAATATTTGGATGCATGAATATTGTTATTTGCATTGGTCTGGGTGTTTCTATGTATAATATGCAAGTATTTACAACAAAAAAAACCCATCTAAGTATGTTTATCCGCATTCTAGATTCCATAGCGTTGTGTACAATGTTGTGGAATATCTATTTATTGATTTAGTAGCTTTTGCCCGCGGCTCCGCACGCGTGGATGTCGGTTATCGCGACCAAACATAGCCTATGTCCTTTCTCATTGTCTAATCTACCCCTATACCAAATTTCATCAAAATCGGTGCAGTGGTTTAGGCGTGAAAGCGTAAAATACAGACAGACAGACAGACAGAGTTACTTTCGCATTTATAATATTAGTATGGATTTATAACTAATAGGAATTACCTATACATAGTAAGCCAGTAATGATTGCCAATTTAGGCTGCTAAAATTGGTAGCCAATTTTCACTGCCAATTTCGTCTGCTACAATTTGGTTACCAATTTCGGCTGCTTAAATTTTGTTGCGGATTTTGGCTGCTATAATAAGGATGCCGATTTTGGCTGCTACAATTTTGTTACCAATTTTGGCTGCTAGAATTTGTTGCCATTTTTCGCTGCCAATTTCGGCTGCTACAATTAGGATGCCAATTTTGGCTCCTAGAATAGGCTGATAACTTCAACCTCATTCAAGTTCGGCAGTTAGAAGCCAACCACAAAGCATGGAGAATGATGAATCAGAGATATGCTTGATGACTCAGGAGTCACCATCATTGACCACTTCATAACTTTCCAACATGTGAGATATACTATTCAAACGAGGGTAGGAATATAAATGTTAAAATGTAACAATCCTGTTTCTTACTATGTAATTAATGTAATTTGTATTGTAGTGTTATAATTACCACGGTTTGCTGAATTCGTTTATTTTAAACATTGCAATTTTGTTACATACATACTATACTCAAGCCTGTAAATCCCCGAAGGGGTAGGCAGAGGTGCATTAACATTCACGTTTCGCCAACTACAATATTCGGACCCACCGGCGAGCCTATTTTAATTTAGCGGACACAAGAAAACTTGGGCTGTATGTTTACTGTCGGATGGAGAACCCTATCTCTTAGTCGCTTTTTACGCCACCCACAGAAAAAGCTGGGGTGGTCCTATTCTACTTCATCGGGAAATAACATGGCAATTTTGTTAGTCATCAGAGATCCGGTTCTTAGCATTCCATGGATTCACCGTGCGGTCGCCGGGTCCATGGCGTGGTGCAGAGAGGAACACTGTGACGGCGCCTGGGACTTGCAACCCAGGTGTAGGTTTAGGGTGGTCACCTTGTGATGCATCAGCGCTCACCTCCACCGTCAGTCGTGTTCCCCCCTCTGCCTATCCAAATTTGGTAAGATCCTATCAACGCCGTTTTAGATATTCGTTTGAGTAAAGAGCTTACTGAAGCTCTTGGCAATCCGAGGTCTTTAAATAAGTTATACAGGGCTTTAGCTGGAATTCCCCTTGCTCCTACTTCCACGGCGTAGAGTTTAACCACATAGCCATTTTTGGTTAACTCGTTGGTCAGGTCAAAGTATTTGTTTATTTTTATAGCGTGGTCTTTAGGTATGTTAGTTTCCCACGGTACTGTGAGTTCTACTAGTACTGCACGCTTTTGCTGTTTTGAAAATAGGAATATATCGGGTCTGGATGACGAGGCACAAACATCCTCCGGTATTTTATAGTGTTTCTCATACGAATCTGCGAGTAATGTCCAATCAGCGGCTGCTATCAAAATTGAGTACGGCTTTTGATTTGTCTTTTTTGAGCAGCCTTCCTTTACAAACGCGACGTCATTTCTTTGGTTTGTGGTTAAACCCTTTTTCGCTCTAGCTACCGCCAAACTTACCGCCTCACGTACGATTTCTAATACCTTATCATGTTTACTTACAACAAATGCTAAAGTCTGTGAATATGTTTTGCTATTCACTCACTGTGACGGCTGAACGAATTTGGCTGAAATTTGTTACTTAGATTACTCTTCAATGCTTGCAATGACGTCGCAGTCGCTTCATAGAAAATATTGAAGTTCAGCAAAATCCGCAGTTAAACTGGTAAAGCGTACCCCTTTTTTTTCGTGCGGAAATCCCCACGGATACTTCCCCCGCCGGAGCCAGAAGGGGAGGTTATGTCGGACTCGAACCGACTATAACCGAACGCCGACTGAGGATTGTGGTGCTAGGCCGGAGGTGAGGTTGTTTTCGACATATCCCTCGCACCCCGGCTTCTTCTTTTCGTGTCAACGATTCACTTATAACTGACTACAATATTCGAGAATAAAATTCTGCCATCTTAATCGCACTATCAGTGGCTTTATTTAAGTCGTCTTTAGTGCATGAGGTAGGACATAGGGGACACGAGACCAAATGCGCCATGGAATGCACGGGGGCACCGCAATCACATGCAATTAAGCCCGGGTCTCGCATTCCCCATCTACAAAGATTTTGTCTAGACCGGCCAACCTGTGTACGTAGGCGATTAAGAGACTTCCATACGGGCCACAGGAGGTTCTGTCCGGGAGGTAGTTTTTCCTGGGGAGGTAGGAAGTCCGAAGGTGGTGGCTGTTTTTCTTTCCATAGGGAATTTCTCATCGTGGCAGGATGTTCGTGTGCGGGTGCGGCTTTTACGGTTTGCATGAAACTCTTACGACTCTTTAAGCGGGCTCTAGGTGGTTGACCCAGGGCTATCCCTTACGGTCTGGCCCTCCACAGGAGGATGGATAACGGTGTCGCCGACTCGCCCCCGGAATGGGGAGGCGCGCTAAAGCGTACCCCAGACTCCCGAGTTAAAAGCTTCCGATGCGACTGGCAACAATGCTAGGTTAAAGATAGATAGATCTGATATAACATTAAGTATTAGCTTTTTTTATATCGCAGGTGGTAGATAAGCATACGGCCCACCTGCTCCAAAGTGGTTACCGTGACCTATGGAAGTGTGCAATACCATGGGAAACACTCGTGCTACCGACTCAGTAAAAATTTTTTTAAAAAAGAATATTACAACCGAAGTTACTAATATTCCCGCTAACCCCTCCAACTAAGCTAAATTGCTTGTGCTAGGAGTGGGTTCACGTCGGTAGTGTAACCCGGGACCTCTCGATCGTAAGGCCGACTCCTTAACCACTAAGCTTCCGACGCTTCACTTCACTTTCACAGAGGAATATGTTGCCATGAGAAGCGGGCACGAGATTAAAATTTCACGGAGACGAGAAGTTGCCAATGACGGTTAGTAATATCCATACCAATTTTATAAACGCGAAAGCAGAAAGTAACTCTGTCTGTATATATGTTACGCTTTCACGCCTAAACCACTGAACGGATTTTGATGAAATTTGGTATAGGGGTAGATTAGACCTTGAGAAAGGAAATAGGCTATGTTTGGTCACGATAACCGACATCCACGCGGGCGGAGTCGCGGGCAAAAGCTAGTAATAAATAATTGAACCTTATCCATCAAAACTAGATGACCTAATCTACTTTAATTCTAAGAATTACTAGCTCTATGCTGCACTAACGTACTAACCGCTGACGATACGAGCTCGCGTTTTTTGGTCGCATTCATTTCCAAGTAGAAATGTCGCAATGCAACGTGTCTAGTACGTTTTCTTGTGCATTCACACACTTTCATCAATTCTTAGAAAATGAATAAAAACTAACCGATGTAGAACGTAATTTCTTGAATAGCGACGGCTTAAGAAAAATATACGGTTAGAATTTATGTAGCATCGTATGACGCTTGTAAGAGTAAGAGGGTGTATTCTTCCTCCGAATTTGGCTGAAATTGGCAGCCAAAATCAATACATATAGCAGCAATTTTTTTTATCGTGCGAAAAATCCCCACGGATACCAAACCCCGGAGCCGGTGGAGGTGGTTATGTCCGACTCCAACCGGCTAAAACGCACGCCGTCTTTGGGTCTTTGGTTGCCGGAGGTGAGAATGCAGGAAACATATCTCTCGCACCCCGGCAGACCCAAGACTATCTCTTTCGATTTATCTTTTTTTCTTTTGCGCCGCCGCCGCCGCGGCCTGCTTCTGCTAGGGTCACAGGCGGCTCCACCGATCATCCCGTCCACCAATCACCCCATGTAGCAGCAATATGAAATGATGATGGTGATACTTCTATAAATTGTCTGAGACCTTCTTGTATTGGGAATATGTGTTTGGCTATTATGATTTTGGCTGCTAAAATTGTAGCTACCAGTTTCAACCTCATTCACTTTTAAAATATCGTTTATTTTAGTCATCACCCAATACCCGAAAGGTAAGCTCGAGCCAGCCTGTGCCAGAGCGTCGTCAGTTGAACAGCAAGTATACCGGTCTGCTGAAGAGCAGATATTCATAAGACCTGACCCACATCTTTCAATAATTAGTTAACCTACTAATATTATAAAGAGCCAGCCAAGTGCGTATTGGACTCAAAATTGGCACATAGACTATTATAGTCGATAGACTATTTCCTGCATTAACACTAATAACACAATGGATAGATTTTCATCCCGGATTTTTTTTTTATATTTGGTCTGTCAATTGACTGCACCCCGCTAGATGGCAATAAAGATGACGTACAGTCCAGAAGATACAGACCACCATTCCCGATGCCATTGGACGTAAAATGGTGGTCCCTAACTAGACGGCCTTGATAGATGCCTTTTCACGCCCCGCTTGAAGAACCCGGGACTATAAGAGGAGGGAAACACGTATGCGGGCAGAGCATTCCAGCTCTTCATCGTGCGGCAGAGGAAAGAGCTCCCAAACCGTTTAGTGCGAGATGGTATGGATTCCACCGTGTGTGGATGGCACCGCAGACCAGCACGTGTTGTTCTGGATATGAAGGGAGAGGGTGGGATCAGTTGAAATAACTCATCAGAACACTCGCCGTGGTAGAGGCGGTAGAAAACGACCAGAGAGGCAACGTCTCTACGCAACTGCAGAGGTTCCAAGATGTTAGTGTTAGTTCTTGTGACCTGCGAGTTATTAATAAAAGCTACATGTTACATTATTACTCCGTAATTTTACCTAGACGAATAAAACATCCGAGTTTGTTACAAAAACACATAATTAAGCCAATAAAAATACTATAAACACAAAACTAACGATGATAAGATAAGCCTAGAATTTCCTAGACGCGACTGATAACGTATCGCTCTAAAATATAGTGTGAGTTACCATTTGATTAACAAATATATTTGACATCGATGTCAAGCCGGCATAGAAACATGTAAAATTACTTTGTATTATCTAAACGAACGCTACTTGCTGGTAGGGGGCGCTGATCTGATAATGTACAAAATGACTACACAGTATAAAGCAAAGTCGCTTTCTGCGTCTGTCTGTTCCTATGTATGCTCATATCTTAAAAACTACGCTACGGATGTTGATGAGGTTATAATACATGCTTAATATAGTAGAGAGTGCAGCGGGAACGAGATCTGAGGCCACGCAGGCGGAAAAAAAATAGCGGAACGAAGTTCGCCAAGTCAGCTAGTCCATACTAATATTATAAATGCGAAAGTAACTCTGTCTGTCTGTCTGTATGTTACGCTTTCACGCCTCAACCACTGAACCGATTTTGATGAAATTTGGTACACGGGTAGATTAGACCTTGAGAAAGGACATAGGCTATGTTTGGTCGCGATAACCGACATCCACGCGGGTGGAGCCGCGGGCAAAAGCTAGTGTACAATAATTTTTGACAAAAAAATGAACTCGGCTTCTAGAACAAAATCCGGCCAAGTGCGAGTCGGATTCGCATACCAAGGGTTCCGTAAACTATATAAACCGCAATATATTCTGATTGCGTTAACTTCCTGAGGAGGGCCAGACCGTAAGGGATGGTCCTGGGTCAGCCGGGGTGCGAGGGGTATGTCGATGACAACCTCACCTCCGGCCTAGCACCAAGACCCACAGTCGGCGTGCGGTTTTAGTCGGTTCGAGTTCGACATAACCTCCCCTTCCGGCTCCGGCAGGGGGGGTATCCGAGGGGATTTCCGCACGAAAAAAAAAAATACAAAAAAAAGATTGCGTTGACTTAGAAATATGATTTTTGCACAGTTTCAAGATATTATAGACCTGAGTATGTGGTATGAACATTCCTGAGAAAAGGATCACTTTGTTATTCGTCTTAGACAGACGAATAACAAAGTGATCCTTTATGGGTCCGTTTTTTTTTTTCCTTTTCAGGTACTGAACCCTAAAAACACTCTGAAAAGGGGTCCTTTCCTCGTCCCTATATTTTATCATACATACATATACTCACATCTCTAAAAACCCAAAGCGGTAGGCAGAGGTTTATTAACTTAAAATGTGGGTGATGTTTCGCCAACTATGAACTCTAGTCTGACGTAATAGGGCGCGAGGCTATTGCCGTCAAGAGGGCGTTATTTTTATCGTGTGAAAATTCCCCACGTATAGCATCACCTGGAGCCGGTGGAGGTGGTTATGTCGGATTCGAACAGACTAAAACGCACGCCGTCTTTGGGTCTTTGGTTGCCGGAGATGAGAAAGCAGGAAACATATCTCTCGCACCCCGGCAGACTGGACCATCTCTTTCGAAATAAATAAATATTCTACAACATTCTACACAACGCGATCTAGACCCATGGTAAGCTTTTATAGCTTGTGTTATGGAATCTAGAATGCGGATAAACATACTTATATACTTTTTTTTTGTAAATACATACATATTATACCTACATAGAAACACCCAGACCAATGCAAATAGCCATATTCATGCATACAAATATTTGCACTGAGCGGGAATCGAACCCGCGCCTCCTGCGTGGCAGTCGCGTGCACTACCGCCACGCCACAGAGGCTGTCCAATGGTCCCCTTCGGGATTGTGGGGACCAATGGCCGTTCTATCTTAATAATATTTCTGTGTCAATAACCATACAAAATGAACGTAAATGAATTCACACAGTTGCTATGGAGGCAATTCAATTACAATTATTATCAAACACGTTGCTTCGAGTGAGATAGGTCAAGTCTTGTGATACGAGCGTGTTATCTGCGCCCGCGCCGACCATTCAGTTTCGATGCAGACACCACGCCGGCACCACACTACAGCGCAAATATTTGAACACCGAGTGAGCTAGTATAATATACCAGAATACAATGTCCAATCTCCATTGTGTTTTGATATATTATATGAGTCCTGATCAGGTTGCCTAAAATCAAATTGACTACGAAGCAAAATGCCCAAAGGTCAAGTCTAAAAACCTAAATCCCTACAGTAAATTACCTAAAACTCAGTATAACCAAACAGCAAGTTAGCTAAAAATTATGAAGCCTATAAAGCAAAAAGCTTACGAAGCAAATTGCCTAAAATTAATCATGTCTAAACATGTCTAAGAACCAGAAAGCCTACCGAGAAAAATGCCTAAAATAATAACAAAGTCGGCTTTTGACTAAAGTGGGTATTACATCTTCCTGAATTCAGAAATCTAAATTCAGGAAGCTATTTAGGAAAAAAAATTCAGTCACCGAAGCTCGCGATTACACGTTCACTAATTTAGGATCCTAAATCATTTTTGAAGGACGAGCGGCAAGGGACGGACGTGTCGACTGTCGAGTGAATTGCGACAAAATGCCCTCAATACTATAAAAAAAAACAAAATATTGATATTGCCATAACCCTTGCGGTTAGCTTAACGACGAACGAATTTTTTCTTTCATAATCAATTTGAATAATTAGCATACCTACTACATGCTGTAAAATTTCATTCAATCATTTGGGCGGAGTAATCAATAATCAATGAATAAAATGAATGACAGATCATTCATTGGTTCCGATAGCATAGCTCGTAAGAGCGTCGGTAGATTGCTCCACCATCGCCTTAAAGACGGATACAGATTGGTTTGGGCGTGAGTCTGGTAGCTAGGTGGTCAAAGCATTCTCCCTGTAAAAGAAGGATCGCGGGTTCAAATCCCGCCTCGACCGATCATATAATTTTTCCTTGATCGATTTGAATAATTAGCATACTAGATGATGTAAAATTTCATTTATTTCGTCGGTACATACGCAATATTATATTGGGAGGGAAAGACAAACGTGCGCTCTCGACGGCAGGCGCGCGGCGACTGAGCGTCCTGAATTTAGAAAACGTAATTACACTCATCCGATTTAGCCATTTAGGACGTCGGAAACCATTCTTTTCCTAAATAGCTTCCTAATTAGGAAGCTTTGCTTCCTAAATGCAATTACACTGTTCTAAATTCAGAATTTTCTAAATTCAGGTTTCTGAATTTAGGAAGATGTAATACCCCTTTAAGGGATATGTATATTACATCTTGAGATAGAATATTTTATCGCTCGTCATACATTTAAAAAAGTGGTCATTTTACGTTTAAGTCATTTTATAACGTAGTCATTTCAAGTTTTAGTCTTTCTAGTAAGCTAGTCTATTTACTCTAACGGCATTCTGAAAATAAGTCGTTTAGCGATTTAGGCACTTTTTTTTAGGCATTAGTCACTCTTTCTTGGTGGCAATTTGCTTTTTAGGTAATATGATCAGGAAAGTATTATACTAGCTATCCCGGCGAACTTCGAACCGCCCATTTTTTTACGCTCACGCGTCGTTTGATCCTGTTCCCGCTGCAACTTCTAGTATATTCAGTTGTATTATTTGTTGTCCAAATATTTGTATCCATGAATATAGCTATTTGCATTGGTCTGGGCGTTTCTATGTATAATATGTATATATTTACAAAAAAGTATATAAGTATGGCACAAGCTATAAAAGCTTACCATTTATTTATGATTTATTATACATATAAACATTCTTCTTGAATTATTCTATCTATTAAAAGCAACCGCATCAAAATCTGTAGCGTAGTTTTGAAGATATAAGCATACATAGGGAAAGGACAGACGCGGAAAGCGACTTTGCTTATGTAGTGATCATTTATCACCCGGTATCTGCGTCGGATCGAAAAGGAGCCAACGTCCTTCCAGAGTGCCATTATTGCGACGCGAGCGAGGACACAGAGCTGCACACGATCACCGACTGTCCGGCATGGGCCGGACCGAGGCGGGAGCTAGTGGCGGCCCTGGGAGTGAGAGTTCTTACCCTCGCCTCCCTGCTCACAGCAATGGTCCGCTGTGCGAACGCGTGAGCAGCCAGCGTCGTGAAGGAGACGGCGGAACGGGAGAGGCGGCGCGAGCGAGCGAGACTCGCGAACCGCGCTGCCCGCGCGCGCAGGCAACTCGGGCGTCGGAGGGCACTAACTGACTTCCGTCCCCTATGAGCGCGGGCCTGGGGGTGACGAGTGAAGCCGCCTGTCACCCCAGCAGAAGCAGGCCACGGCGACGGCGCGCTGAGAAGCGCGCCTTCCCATTCCGGGGGCGAGTCGGGGACACCGTTGTCCCCCCTCCCGAGGAGGGCTAGACCGTAAGGGATGGCCCTGGGTCAGCCGGGGTGCGAGGGATATGTCGATGACAACCTCACCTCCGGCCTAGCACCACGACCCACAGTCGGCGTGCGGTTTTAGTCGGTTCGAGTCCGACATAACCTCCCCTTCCGGCTCCGGCAGGGGGGTATCCGAGGGGATTTCTGCACGAAAAAAAAAAAAGATTATTTATCACTGAGTTAGCAGGATGACTGACAGCCTCTGTGGCGTAGGGATACTGAATGCGGCCGCTACCTAGGACGTGCGGGTTCGATCGCCGCTCAGTGCAGATATTTGTATGCATGAATAGAATTCGGTCCCGGTTGCCATACGAACATTTATGGCAGTCGTTACGGGTAGTACTAGCCCTAAAAAGTCCAACAACTGGTCTAACTGCAACGCTACGATATTGCCTTTGGGTTGTGGAGGTCAGATGGCACTGGCTTCACAGAAAATATGAACACGTTTCACGCCCCATTCTCAGCCTCAGATGCATGACTCTAGTCATCAATAGTGCCCGGAATCCGGCAATAGGCTGACCCCCTATTACATGGGTTTAAATACAATGATCAGTGAAATGTGGGTGTTAATTCACCTCTGCCTGACCCTCGGGGATAAAGGTGACCCTTATTTCACCAATAATTGTTGTCGGTCCCATGTAATAGGGGGTGAGCCTATTGCTATAATTTTCCGGGCACTATTGTTGACTCGAGCCTATATCTGAGGCTGAGTCTGTGCTGTATTATCTGTCTGATGTTAAACAGCCCTATCCCTTATTCGCCTTGTATGGGAATGCCCAAATTCTTCTCTACCGGGAACCACGAGGCTATTCCTGTCATAGATCCTAATAATCTGTCGTATTTTAAATCAAACACAGACTTGAACTGACAAACAGACATAGATACGAACAAAACACGCTTCCCTTGCTCGGTCAAAAACCCAACTGTATCGCATAAAAAATGGCAATATTATTAGAAATAAGACAGTCGCACTTCTTGGAATGGAATGTGAACGTATAAACATTACAAAACAGTGGCAACACTGGCAACCCATCTATCAATCCACGAAGAACTAATTCTTGGGTATTCATGCAAAACCGTGTGCCTCAAGCGTACGAGCATTCTATTTAATTGTTGTACAATACAACGGTATACGTAGATGATATTAATATAACTAGCTGAACCGAACTTCGTGATTTTTTCTGCCCGCGTGGCTTCAGATCCCGTTCCCGCTGCACCCTCTACTATATTAAGCATGTATTATAGATACAAACCTTCCATTTGAATCACTCTATCAATGAAAAAAAAACCGCATAAAAATCTGTAGCGTTTGGTTCAAGCCTAGAGTGAATAGGACACTTCTAGGCAAGCGCATCATGGTGGCGGAGTGGAAGCGACAACTTGAGCAACCACGCGCAGGGCATGCCGTCATAGAGGCGGTAAGGCCCTTCATGGGGGAATGGCTAGAGAGGCCACATGGCAGCCTCTCGTATCGACTGACGCAGATTATCACCGGGCACGGGTGCTTAAGGCGGTATCTATGTCGGATCGAAAAGGAGCCAACGTCCGAGTGCCATCATTGCGACGCGAGCGAGGACACAGGGCTGCACACGCTCACCGAGTGTCCGGCATGGGCCGGTCCGAGGCGGGAGCTAGTGGCGGCCCTGGGAGTGAGAGTTCTCACCCTCGCCACCCTGCTCACAGCAATGCTGTGGACCATTGCTGTGCGCAGACTGTGGGCGGCCGGCGTCTCCTTCAGCGAGCAGATAATGGTCGTGAAGGAGATGGCGGAACGGGAGAGGCGGCGCGAGCGAGAGAGACTCGCGGATCGCGCCGCCCGCGCGCGCAGGCAACTCGGGCGTCTGGGCACTGACTGACCTCCGTCCCCCATGAGCGCGGGCCTGGGGGTGACGGGTGGAGCCGACTGTCACCCCAGCAGAAGCATGCCACGTCGGCGGCGCGCGCGCTTAAGCGCGCCTCCCCATTCCGGGGGCGAGTCGGGGACACCGTTGTCCCCCCTCCTGAGGAGGGCCAGACCGTAAGGGATGGCCCTGGGTCAGCCGCGGTGCGAGGGATATGTCGATGACAACCTCACCCCCGACCTAGCACCACGACCCACAGTCGGCGTGCGGTTTTAGTCGGTTCGAGTCCGACATAACCTACCCTTCCGGCTCCGGTAGGGGAGGTATCCGAGGGGATTTCCGCACGAAAAAAAAAATGCAAGCTCACTTCGCCGTCGGCTACATCAACATTTAACAGCTGAGATAGTGACCAAAAATGCGAACCAATATAAACAAAAAGAAAATTGCAAATCTTTCAGTGAAAATCGCGGCACGTAAGCTAGTTCTTAAACAGTTAAGATTTCTTTCTCAGAAAATAATCAGCTCTTATTACGTTATAAAACGTTAGGCATATCCCTCGACTTTCCTTATGCGCTCCCTAAGCTGGTTTGGAAACCGCTAGGCGAGTGCCAAAGTGCAAAAATATAAGACAGTAGATCAGTTTCCATTGACTAGAAGAATTCGTGATTGTAAGAGGCAATTGGAAAAGAAACGAAATTGAATCAAGGCCCGTATTTTAGAATGACACTCAGCCTGAATCGCGATTTATCTGAACACAGATTGTATCTAGGCAATCCATACTAATATTATAAATGCGAAAGTAACTCTGTCTGTCTGTATGTTACGCTTTCACGCCTAAACCTCTGAACCGATTTTGATGAAATTTTGTATAGGGATAGATTAGACCATGAGAAAAGACATAGGCTATGTTTGGTCGCGATAACCGACATCCACGCGGGCGGAGCCGCGGGCAAAAGCTAGTATAGAATATTATACCCGTATTCTAAAGGGGCTTAAGGTGGTGAGCCAGGAATTAGGGAGGGATACGGGACACAGAAATTAGATAAGGAGTTAATTATTTTTTGTAGTGTCATCTGTATTAAAGCTGTGATTAAAGTCACACGCTCACAAATGGTACATAGACTTTTCTCTGGCGAGTATTAAGTAGGAATATATTATTATAAGGCCTTAGACCACATTATACCACTAGCTCTTGCCCGCGTGGATGTCGGTTATCGCAACCAAACATGGTCATGGCATTTCGCATGGTCTAATCTACCCCTATACCAAATTTCATCAAAACCGGTTCAGTGGTTTAGGCGTGAAAGCAAAAGCACAGACATACAGACAGACAGACACAGAGTTTCTCATTTATAATATTAATATGGATTAATATGTTTATATAAACAGTTTTACTAACAAAATACATTGCAAAAAAAAGCTATTTGCAATGTATTTTGCAAAATTGATTTTGGCTGCCAATTTCAGTTTCATGTGAAAAATGTATTTTGTTTAAGTAAGCAAAGCCAATATTGTTCTTTAAACTGTCTTTTTTTTTTTTTTTTTTCTTGTGGAATTCCCCTCGGATACCCTCCTGCCGGAGCCGGAAGGGGAGGTTATGTCGGACTCGAACCGACTAAAACCGCACGCCGACTGTGGGTCGTGGTGCTAGGCCGGAGGTGAGGTTGTCATCGACATATCCCTCGCACCCCGGCTGACCCAGGACCATCCCTTACGGTCTTGCCCTCCTCGGGAGGGGGGACAACGGTGTCCCCGACTCGCCCCCGGAATGGGGAGGCGCACTTCTTAGCGCGCCGTCGCCACCCGTCACCCCCAGGCGGCTTCACCCGTCACCCCCAGGCCCGCGCTCATGGGGGACGGAGGTCAGTCAGTGCCCTCCGTCTTTAAACTGTCAATGTATGCATGGGATGCGGATGTACATTTTATGTCAACGTATACCAGAGTACTAGCCATTTTTGATGCCGCGTAAAAATTACATTTGCTGCGTTTATAGAGTATGTATATAGTCTAAGCACAAGTCATCGTCTGAACTACGAGTATAAATAACTCCTCAATACAACCATCATTATATGATTTTTTTACATTTTAATTTATAACTTATGTGTTTAAAGCGGTAATTTGATTAATTTTCATTCATCTCCACGGGGTCTCTCGAAAACGGCAGCCTCCTACAGTTTCGAACCATTCCACTTTTTTATAATAGGTAGATAAGTCTAGAGGCTAATTTATTTATGAATAATAATTAAATGACGATAGGAAATTCATTCTTGGACGAAATTAGAAATCTATTTTTAGACATTTAATGGTGGAGAATCAAAACAATTTTTTGCTATTTGAATATTATTAGCATTATGACGCATAATGTTGCGTGTTAAGGTGAGGTCTAGTGAGGTGTTTGGAAGCACAAGTTTCCTATTGCTACTATCCTGATGAGGCTGAAACTGCTGCTAGTTTCAGGCTCATACGATCCTGACATACCCGCATACGCCTTTAGTGTCGTACTTTCTTAAATATTTTCATACATGCTCACTGTTTCTGGGTACTCTTCTGACCTACGTAGACCTCTGCCAAGCTACCCATTAACCATCGCTAAATAATTAATCTCCTTTCATTCATTCTCTCCATGTATCCGATCGAGAAGTTCTCAAAACCGGCGAGCTTGCATCACAGATCAAATGCCAGCAGAAGCAGCTCGTAAGTATTTAAGGCTCTAGTTTCTGCCTACCTGGAAATAAATAGGCATGAGCATATGTATGTAATTTAGTATCTACCATATCATTTCTCTTATAATTCTTCATGACGAACAAAAATTTAATCTCAAAGACACATAAGAGTGGTAATTCTGTCTCTTAGTTTCCAGTGTAGCGATTGCCTCGTCCCACACTTTTTGCTACTGCATTTACAATTCAATAGCGAACAAAAAGCGGTTGCAGCTGGCTGACGACGTAGCAGTGTGCCTACTACTGCGGCCATGCTACAAAAAGTCTTAGGACATCATCTGTGGAGCAAATAAACGTAGCGGGCTTAATTTAAATTAGCGGGCTAATGACTATCGAAGGCTAATGATCATCGGATTAATTTGATATAATCCATGACTAGTGGATTTGCCCGCCACCGCCGTAGCACCCCGTGCTATCCTCAAGACATCCAAAAACACGTACTATGCATATAGACTACATTTAGTAACAGTTACCGGTTTATTAGTAATTATATTTTAAATTATAATATTTAGGGCCGGTTCGATCAAACGCGACTAAAGTTTGTTCCTAGAATAAACAGCCAACATGTGGGTGATATTGCCTGTTTACTCTAGGAATAAGCTTTACTCGCATTTGGTCGAATGTACCATTAGTATTCTACTTTATTCTAGCGTTACGCCCAGTCATATTCGAAGCCTTCATCTCGTAGTCTGGGGTCTGCTTTTTCCAGTTAAACTGTGGGCTTAGCTGATCTTCGATATGTTCAGTGAAGCTATTGACATTTGACCTCCACAACCCATTGAAGTATAACAGTTAGACCAGTTATTGGGCTCCAACTACGCATAACGATTGCCATGGATGTTCGTATGACAATTGGGACCAACTGCTTAACAGGCTCTACGAGGTAGACCAGACCAATCAATGCTAGCCATATTTATGCAGACAAATATTTGCACTGAGCGGGAAGCAAACTAGCCCTGCGTGTGTAGCAGTCGCGTTTATTACCGTCATGCCACAGTGTCTGTCTTGCAAAGGTAATTAGAATGCTCTGAAAACAATCTGTAATTCGGTTAAAATTGGCAGCCAAAATTGGAGCCGCCAAAATTGGCAACAAAATTATAAAAGCCAAACACATATTCCCATTACAAGAAGGTCTAATATTCCCTCTAACTAAAGCTAAATTGCTTGTGCTAGGAGTGGATTCACGTCGGTAGTGTAATGGCCAGAATTCGAACCCGGGACCTCTCGATCGTAAGGCGAATCCTTAACCACTAAGCTACAGAAGGATCACCATCATCATTTTCATGTTACTGCTACTTGTATTGATTTTGGCTGCTAATTTCAGCCTTATCTAATTGTAATAGGAATGTCTCTCCACATCTTTAGAGCATGGTGACCCTATATTGTTTTATATCTACGTACGTACAGTTACAACCCATTTTGCTGTCTGTATCTAACGCTAGGCATTGTAATATTGTTTATACGTAATGTAGTTTCTTCCTACCGCTTTATATAACTCTTTCAATTATAGGTAAGGTAAAAAATTCTTACATAGTGTGTAAACAAATCTTAGGAAGTCGAATTATTCCGACTTTTAATTGTGGTATCGATTTCAAACTTTGTATAATCCGTATCCATGATCTATATCCATAATGCATATGCATGCAAATGCATCAATGTAAAACTTTGAGAATGTCGTAAGGCGAAACCGGTCAGGTTAAGAATTAAAATAAACTCAGTGGAAAAGTACAAGTGTGTTATTCAATATGTGTAGCAGATTCCACCAAGTGCCATCAATCTCCAGTTTTTTTTTATATATTGGTCCGTCAATTGACTGCACTGCGCTAAGGCTGACGTGCAGTCCAGAAGATACAGACCACCATTCCCGATGCAATGGGACGTAAAATGGTGGTCCCTAACTTAACGGCCTTGATAGATGCCTTTTCACACCCTGTTTGAAGAACCCGGGACTGTAAGAGGAAGGAAACACGTATGCGGGCAGAGCATTCCAGCTCTTTATCGTGCGGCAGAGGAAAGAGCCCCCAAACCGTTTAGTGCGAGATGGTATAGATTCCACCGTGTATGGATGGCACCGCAGACCAGCACGTGTTGTTCTGGAGAAAGGGAGAGGGTGGGATCAGTTGAAATAACTCATCAGAACACTCGCATAAACATAATGCATATCTATCCATATTAATGTTCTGAAATTGACAGCCAAAATCAATACAAGTAGCAGCAATATGAAAATGATGATAGCGAAACTTCTATAAACTGTCTGAGTTCTACTTGTAATGGGAATATGTGTTTGGCTGTTATAATTTTGTTGCCAATCTTGGCTGCTGATTTTCTCTGCTATTTTCAGCCTCATTTATAAATGCTAAAGTAACTCTGTCTGTCTATTACGCTTTCACGAATAAACCACTGAAACAAATTTGATGAAATTTGGATATTTTTTTCTTCGTGCGGATATTCCCCACGGATATCTCCTCCGCCGGAGCCGGAAGGGGAGGTTATGTCGGACTCGAACCGACTAATACCACACGCCGACTGAGGGTCGTGGTGCTAGGCCGGAGGTGAGGTTGTCTTCGACATATCCCTCGCACCCCGGCTGACCCAGGGCCATCCTTACGGTCTGGCCCTCCTCGGGATGGGACAACGGTGTCGCCAACTTGCCCCCGGAATGAGGAGGTGAAATTTGGTACAGAGGTAGACTATAACGGTTACTGGATAAGGCGGGAATGACTTTTGAATTTCGAATTTGGAACGGGACGTAGAAACTAGATTAGCAGGTCAAAGAATTTTGATACCTATCTGTACATCCATAGCGCGCTTTTTTAGTCCTAACCATAAACTAATGTCATTTGTATGACAGCTCCAAAAATTCGCACATGTTTTTAGCAGCGGGCGTTTCGAGAAAGGGATGTTACCGACCTAATCGATATTTTCATACATTTCATACATACATATTCACGCCTGTAAACCCCTGAAGGGGTAGGCAGAGGTGTATTAATAAATACAAACGCAGACTATGATTTTCAGTCCCACGTAATAAGGGGCGAGTCTATTGCTGTCAAGCAGGTACTTTTTTATGGCTTGTATGTTTACTGTCGGATGGAGAACAGTTGGTCGCCTTCTACACCCACGGGAAGAGATGGGGTGGCCCTATTCTACGCCACCGGAAACCAATACGGCAACCAAATACCTTCGCTACATTACAAAAAAAAAAAAAATATTTTGTATGTTTGTCCGCGATGTGCGGAAAAGGTATTAAACCGTTATTACCCTAGCAGAAGCAGGCCGCGGTGGCGGCGCTTAGTGCGCCTCCCCTTACCCGGGGCTAGATGGGGACACTAAGGTCCCCACAACCCGAAGGGGGCCATCTCGAAAGAGATGGTCCTGGCCTGGGTCTGCCGGGGTGCGAGAGATATGCTTTCGGCAATCTCACCTCCGGCAACCAAGGACCCAAGACGGCGTGCGTTTTAGTCGTTTGCGTTTTAGAAAACTTTAGTAAACGGATTTTTATGCGGTTTTTTTTGGATGATCGTAATTCGCTCAGTAGGATCGGAAATATGAGCAAAAGTTATCCGGATCCAGGCGGGACGAGCCGCGGGCGGCAAGCCAGTTTTATTATATTTAGAGTCATTAATTATTCTAAATTTAGTAATTTATCGTTTCGTTGAACGCGTTCAGAGTTTGATGACCAGGATCCATTATCGTCCAGCGGCCAGCGGCCACCACGCCCGGAAACAAAATCCAAAAGCGTGATAGCATTATCAAAATATAATACTTTTCGGTTTATTTCCATTTTTACATGACGAAACGTATACAATCGTTTTTGGAGGTGACAAGTTCAAACCCAATGTTATCTACAAAATAACCGTTGTTGTTATTTTTGGTAGACATTTTTGTTGATATGAATGGCCATTTTTAACTGACTTCAAAAATCTATCTGCGGTAACCTAGTGGTATGGGTAATGGACTGCTGAGACGAGGTCTCGGGTTCGATCCCAGGTTTACCATGGCACACACCAATGACTTTTCGATGCTTTTCGAAGTTATGTGTGTATTTATCGCAGGTTTATAAGTGCCCGATTAATGGCAATAGGCTCGCCACCTATTACATTGGGACCTAAACATAAACTGGCGAAATGTGGGTGCTAGCACCTCTGCCTACCCCTTCGGAGAATCTAGGCGTGAGTTTATGTGTTTATGATGTATGTGTTCAAAAAGGAGGTTCTCTCAATTCGATTTTTTTATGTGGGTATGTATTTTTTTTTTAATTATGTATTATGTCAATTGGCCGATCGCAGTCCAGTACTGGACATAGACCTATCAAAATGTGTCCCATTGCTTCCGATCTTCCACCTTCTGTTTGCAGTGAATGTGATAGAATTTAAGTATAGGCCGATCATTTTTTGGAATTCTTGAGTTTTCTCGGTTTTCCACGATGGACGCATAAACTACTAAACCGAATTTGATTCGGTTTTGTTTTATTTTTATTTATCCATACTAATATTATAAATGTGAAAGTAACTCTGTTTGTCTGTAAGTATGTTACGCTTTCACGCCTAACCCACACTACCGATTTTGATGAAACTTGGTATAGGTGTAGATTAGACCTTGCGGAAGGACATAGGCTATGTTTGGTCGCGATAGCTAGTTTTAGATATTTTATTCCATTTTATTTATTAACTAGCCTATGCCCGCGGCTCACACGTGGATGTCGATAATCGTGACTTTTGGTCCTATCTCCAATTTTACTCAACCGATTGCAAACAAACTTATACTAAGATCGAAAAACATTGGAAAAAATGAAATGCTCAAGTGAGACTCGAACTCACGACCTTTCCCTTACAGGGGGACTGCTCTTCCAACTGAGATATTGAGCCACACTTGAATCATTCCAAATTTTCTTTCTCTTTATATCCGTCTATAAGGGCGACGGTGCAGCCATCTACCGACATTCTTACGAACTGTTGGAAACAATAAATGATTTTTCAACCATTTATAAACATTGAATTTTGATGACTGCGCCCAAATATTTGAATGAATTTTTTATAGCAATTATGCTAAGATACTTATTCCAGAGAGACACTCAGTAATGAATCTCAATTTACAGCTAGTACTGAAGACAGACCACCGGAAACATGTACCATGTTAACAGTCGTGACACTTAGCTTGACGGCCTCATCAGATGCCCTTTCACGCCCCACTTAAAGGATTGTCTTCGGATTCGACCGGGCTTAACGCTAGGATGAAGAAGACAGCGCCGGATTGATGAAGAAGGTCGTGTTCAGAACTTAGGAGGACCAGACCGTAAGGGATGGCCCTGGGTCAGCCGGGGTGCGAGAGATATGTCGAAGACAACCTCAGCTCCGGCCTAGCACCACGACCCACAGTCGGCGGCGTGCGGTTTTAGTCGGTTCGAGTCCGACATGGCTCCGGCGGGGGAGGTATCCGAGGGGATTTCCGCACGAAAAAAAAGGTGTTATGAAGGTATGGGCTCCTTTCAAAATGTCGATGGGCCTCAAATTTATCAAGTTAACCTTTGCACTCGCGTTCACTTGTAGGTAATTTTGACCAAGACATGTGTTTATCTAATCGTAGAAAAACATATTAGACATAATAATTACGTCACGTGTATTTTTCATTTGGATTTTGAACGTAAACAAACTATGTTTTTCAGATTAGTCATACCTACTATTGCGTTCTAAGTGAAGTAAGTATAGGCGATGAATCGTAATAGAAATATTAATGGCCCACTCATCATCATCATCTTCATCCTAATCTCATCTCTATCTCGCACTTTATAAATTTGTTATAAATAAAACCATATTTTAAAAAAAAAGAGGGATAATCGAGTTCGCTAAGTTTCTTGCTGGTATTTTCTCAGTAGAACCAACCTACCGAACCAGCGAAAGAATCATTTTCCAATGATTTATTTTATTTACTTTTTCTGATTGATATTATTGTAAAATTCTGACGTTCATATGTGCTCTTTATGTGCCTAAATTGAATAAAAGAAATTTATTCTTTGATTCTTTATTATGACTTTTTTTCCTGATTGCATCTGACGCCAAGGTGTCCTCGGAGCTCAGAGTCCGCATTCTGGCTCTTCCTCCTCCACTTCGAACGATCTTGGGACTCCATGGTAGTGAGACCATTTGCACGCAGTCACCCTCCATGATGGCAAGCCAGGACTTCTTGGGCCAACGCCTACTTCCTTGATGGCCAACTGTCAGAGGTATAGTAGGGTAGGGATACATACAAAGAAGAGAATCCGACCATCAAGATATAAGTCGTGTATAGTCGACCGCATACAGCGGCAGCCTACAGCAGATACCGCGTACCGAGAAATAGAGATATGAATGTGATGTTGTTTATTGTTTTAATTCATTGCGGTTTCTCAATGGCGATGTATAACCGTATCGAAGTTTAACAAGCAATGTATATCATAAAATGAAAATGTATAATTTTTGATCAATGAGCAGATTGCGGAGAACGATCACGAATCACGATTTCGATGTTCTTTCTTTAAATTTGTATTATGGTTACCGCTTTTGACATTTAATTTTGACAGCAAATCGAATCGAGACAGAACTTTTTTTTTCTGAGCTAGCTATCGTTTTTTTTTCAAGACCTTGAAACATTTCAACTAATTTGATCAGTGCTGGGCAAACTTACCTAATATTTTCAATGTTACTACATAGTACATTTTTATATTTGTTTAATTATGTTAATTGATAGAAGTAGGCATTCAATGACGTAGGCTAACCTTCAAATTTTTATGTAATAAAAAGTTTAACACATTATAATGAGTAGGTATATTGTGGTTGTAGACTATTGTGGTTGTAGTTATAAACTCTTATTAATAAACTAGGCCCCGTCCGCAGCTCCGCCCGCGGTATACTGATCAAGTTTCTGGGAGGGTTTTGCCTCCTCAAAAAGCTGTAGTAGTGCTACACAATTTTGAATAAATACTTTGAATCTTGAATCACAAAGGGTTACATTTGATTTGAGAATGCCAGGTCAGGTTCAATAATAATAAATACTGTGGAAAAAGTAGGTACTTTTTTTTATAAAGGACACGTCAATTTGACTTCACCTCGCCTGATGTTAAGCTAAAGGCATAGTCTCGGAAAGAGGGTCACCAACGTAAACATGTACCATGTTGTGGCAACAGTGGTGGCACTAAGCTTGACGGCCTCATCTGATGCCTTTTCACGCCCCGCCTAAAGGACCCGGGACTGTAGGAAGAAGGAAACATGTGTTATCAATATGTGCTTCAAGAAAAGGTAGATAGAGCCCTGCCCTAGGTTTCCATTGTACCCTCTTGGTCGGAGCCAGTCTCCTGATATCAAAATTCTGCTTACAACCTATTCCTAAACAAATACTCTAGCTGGAAAAAAAATGTGCCAAAATATGTCCACTCGTTTTTGCTTACTACTTTTCATCGGGATCCAATAACATTAAACGCAGGCGGTGCCGTAGGTAATAGCTAATATTTTATTTATAATTTAAAAGAGGTCCGAGAAATCGAGTGAAATTAAATGTACCTTAGTACCGAATACTGAGCGACTATGAAAGAAAGCGTCCAAAATTGTAGTACGGCCGACAATTATACGGAGAAAGGTTCCACCTCGCGTAATTAGTTCATTAATTATGTAATCATAATCAAGTAATCAGTAGAAAACTTGTTTAATCTTTTATTTATACAAAGTTGATACACCATAGAGGATAAGAGCTTTAATGGGAACCACCAATACTAGGCACTATTTTAAGATTGTTAGATTGTACACGGTAAACTTGTTGTTTGATGGACGAAACTCTGGCGCACGCTTGTCCAGGGTCTATCCCCCTCACCCGACCAGGAGCAGGCCGCGGCGGCAGCGCAAAGAGCGCCTCCCCGTACCCGGGGGTAGACGGGGACACTAAGGTCCCCACAACCCGAAGAGGGCCATCTCGAAAGAGATGTTTCCTGCATGCTCACCTCCGGCAACCAAAGACCCAAGACGGCGTTCGTTTTAGTCGGTTCGAGTCCGACATAATCACATCCACCGGCTCCGGTGGGGTGGTATGCGTGGGGATTTTTCATAACATAACATAACATAAACTCACGCCTGTATTCCCCGAAGGAGTAGGCAGAGGTGCTAGCACCCACATTTCGCCAGTTTATGTTTAGGTCCCAATGTAATAGGTGGCGAGCCTATTGCCATTAACCGGGCACTTATAAACCTGCGATAAATACACACATAACTTCGAAAAGCATCGAAAAGTCATTGGTGTGTGCCATGGTAAACCTGGGATCGAACCCGAAACCTCGTCTCAGCAGTCCATTACCCATACCACTAGGCTACCGCAGATTTTTTGCATGGGAATTTTTCGCACGATAAAAAAGGGTCTATCCCCCAAGAATCGCCAGTAGCATATTAGTTAAGGAGTCGGCTTTACAATCCAGAGATTCGAATCTCGACCACTTCTCACTCACTCCCAGCACTGGTGCACGCTTGTCCAGGGTCTGTCCCCCTAGAATCGCCAGTAGCATATAGGCGAAATGTGGGTGTAAATACACTTCTGCCTCCTCACCCTAAAAAGTATATACAAATCTCTATTCCCGCTTAGCAGCCTTAATTGCTGTTGAATGACGTATGCAAAACATTTTTTATTCAAAATAGTCTTACACGTGTGTTAAAAATTTCAATCAAGATAAGTGAAGTGGATCAAAATCGATTTGTAAGAGTGCATTACGGTACTGCCATTTTGGATTTACATAATGTACCATTGTTGTAAATATGAAGTAATGTATCGATTAATTATATTATCCTGTCGCAGTGCATTGCTGGACATAGGTCTCTCCCAATGTGGCCACATCTTAAACTGGCACTACACCTAGACAGATGCATCTGCGGACGTCATCGGCGGAGGCGTCCGCCGACTTGTAGAGGAGGTAATTTGCTCATCTGTTGTAGGTATTTAACGTCCGCAGATGCATCCGGCACTCATCTGTAGTTATCAGTTTTTGTGGCACAGATCAAAGGGTCTCAGCACGAGCGAGTGATGTGTGTCCACACGTCTGACGACGCACCAGTGTTCATCGGGAAGACGTCGGCAGATGTATCCGTCTAGGAGTAGTGCCAGTATTAGAAGGTTGCTACATGGTCGGCAGTACTAGTGTGACTCCCCTGGTGTAGGATACGTCCATAGGTCACGGTAACCGCATTCCATCAAGTGGGCTATGTGCAATATGTGCCTGTGGTGAGTGTTATAAAAGAACCGATGAAAGATGGATTAAACGAATCCTAGAATGAGTCTCATCCCGAAAATTTTAAGAACAAAAACGTCAATAAAAACTACATACTCACGCCTGTCAAATCCCCGAAGGGGTAGACAGAGGTGTTTTCTATCAATCAATCAATTAGTCCACCGCAGTCCACTGCTGGACATAGGCCTCTCCCAATGTAAGCAATTTCACCCGATCTTCCGCCATCCGCATCCAATCTATCCCAGCCTCCTTTTTCAGGTGTATTAACAACCACGTATCGCCAATTTTCGCTATGATTTTCGGTCCCACGTAATACGAGGCGAGCCTATTACCGTCTAGCGGGCCCTTTGTCTTGGGCTGTATGTTTACAGTCGGATGGAGAACAGCCCTATCCCTTAATCGCCTTTTACAACACCCACAGAGAGAGCTGGGTGGTCCTATTCTACTCCACCAAGAACTATTACGGTAACAGAGATGAGACCCGGTTTTCAGCATTCCATGGATTCACCGTGCAGTCGCCGGGTCCATGGCGTGGTACAGAGAGGAACACTGTGACGGCGCCTGGGACTTGCGACCCAGGTGTAGGTTTAGGGGCCACCTTGTGATGCATCAGCGCTCACCTCCACCGTCACAATTGTTCCCCCTCTACCTATCCAAATTTGATAAGTTCCTATCAACGTCGTTATAGATATTCGTTTGAGTAAAGAGCTTACTGAAGCTCTTGACAATCCGAGGTCTTTAAACAAGTTATACAAGGATTTAGCTGGAATTCCCCCTGCTCCTACTTCTACGGCGTAGAGTTAACCACATAGCCGTTTTTGGTTAACTTGTTGGTCAAGTCAAAGTATTTGTTCATTTTCATAGCATGTCTAACTAATTCTAATAAACTCTATCTAAATCTAATAAACTCGACTTTTCTTGTTTAAAGTAACCTACTGGTTGAAAAAGGAAGTCACTACCGGTAGAAAGTATTTTTAATAAATAATAATTATCTTAATATACATACCGGTCGAAAGCGAAAAAAATATTCACCGGTAGAAAAATTGCCCGTTGAAAGTGGAAGGACACGACTAGCACATTTAAAAATTCATTTTCTTCATACAAGACCCGCGTACGAAATACAAAATAGTATGATATCACCGGCCTTGAGTACTGAAAACCATCACGCCAACAGCTGCGAGTGGGAGCGGCTGATATTGTGCCGCCTAGGAGACACGGCCCAAGGTCCGCCATTGTACACGTCAAGCTTATTGTGGGTAGAAATATACTCTGTGACGACACTTATTGGAAGTACTATTTTTAGTGTTTGGTACCTCAAGCGGATAAAAACGGAACCCATAAAGGATCACTTTATTGTCTGTCTGTCTGTTCGTCTGTTTGTCAATACAATTTTCTCAGAAATACGTGGATGTATTTCATATCACACACTCAGGTCTATAATGTCTTAAAGGTGTGCAAAAATCAAACTTCTAATAAGTCAACACAATCAAAATATATTGCGGTTTACGTACCTTAAGTTACCGCACCCTCGGTGCGCGACTCCGACTCGCACTTGACCGACTTTTTTATACCACTTAGGTGGCAGACAAGCACATGGTCGGGCACAGGATAGCGAAAGCTCACTGAGGAGTTTTTGGAAGATCATAGGCTTGACCTGCTTTGTCTCCTGCACTGACGGTACAGAAACTCTCTGTTCTTACAGGGTCAGCACTTTCCATAAGGTGGGCCGTGTGCTTGTCTACCACCTACGTGGTATAAAAAAACACGGCCCATCTGATAGAGAGTGGTTTCCTTGGCCTATGGACGTATGCAAAAGTCTTGGTCAGACTTAAAATATTACATTTGTTTGATTGCATTCGGTTGAGTATCGTCGGAGATAAGAGATCCACTCGAGCGGAGGTGCAGACAGAAGGCTAGTGATCAATAAATTAGAATTTTAGTAACTCTACTTTTGTCGTTGACTGTACATAACTAAATAAGGCCTGTCTCTAGTAAAGTATTAAACAACCTGTGGATGCTATTTTTACTATTTATGGCGATGAAAGCAACACGAGAACTCGGATCCCCGTGTCGAATACACCGTCTTGTGGTGAAACGCGGCCGTGGAAACGCCGAGTCATCCACACTTTCATATTTTGAACTCCGCTTAGTGTCGACTCATCATTGACACTATCGAGAATACCACGCCGCGCTCTGGCCGCAATTTCAAAAAATCCAAAGTTCAAAAAGGTATTTAAATCCATACTTAATATTATAAATGCGAAAGTAACTCTGTCTGTCTGTATGTTACGCTTTCACGCCTAAATCACGGAGCCGCGGGCAAAAGCTCGTCGGGAATAAGCCGAAATTTGCGATAGAGCAAGTCTAAAATAGTTTTATTCCAATGTGTTACACATGAATTATCGATTTAGGTCCTCAAAATTTAAGTTTAAGTATATGAAGCCATACCTAATATACCCACGCCTCTAACGCTCTGGGGTAAGCAGACGCAATACAATAAATTTACTTTATTTTCAAAGTTCGCCCAGAAACGGTCGAGCCACTGGCGTAATGTCAATGTAATGTTGGTGTAATGTAATTTCGGGAAAGGGAGCTCTGTGGCGTGGCGGTAGTGCACACGACTGCCACGCAGGAGGCGCGGGTTCAATCCCGCTCAGTGCAAATATTTGTATGCATGAATATGGCTATTTGCATTAGTCTGGGTGTTTCTGTATAGAATAATATGTATGTATTAACAAAAAAAGTATATAATTATGTTTATACGCATTCTAGATTCCATAACACAAGCTATAAAAGCTTACCAATCTTACCATGGGTCTAGATAGCGTTGTGTATTAAAAAAAACCTAGGGACATTTTGGGAAAGGGACATCCTGAGTCTGAGCGGTTCTCACGGAGGTTGTCGGGTCAGACGACAGTCACCCCTGTAAAATCCAATATAATCCAACAAATAAGTAACAAACAAACGAATAGACACTACAAGAAGTAAAGTAACACTTTTATTAGCAAGTCATCCCTTTTTGTTCGTTTACGTAACCAGTTCTCGGAAACACAAAACGGTGTGAGCATTTGTTCGAGACAGTTAATTCTGAGAAGCGAACCGTGTTGAAATAAAAATTGTACATGGTTGAACTTTGTGTTCAGGATAGAGGCATGTTAAGGAAAAGATTACGACGTAAAAATATTTTCTTTTTGACGTAAATACGTCTTCTAATGATACAAAGTTGAAAAAAAAATCATGGCATCGAACGCAAAATACAGCAAGATTTTTTTTTTTTCACCACATTTTTTTCATACCACTAAGTTGGCAGACAAGCACACGGTCCACCTGATGGAAAGTGATTACCGTTATTACCGTTCCTTTCTTACCGCGCACCGTGCGGTATGAAAGGAACTTCATCCCACGTACGCTCAAGCTGTGGAATGAACTCCCTGCCATGGTTTTCCCAAGCGACTACAATATGGGGTTCTTCAAGAGGGGCATTAGAAGGTTTCTTCAGGGTAGGCAGCACGAGTGTAACGCCCCTGGTGTTGCATACGTCTATAGGCCGCGGTAACCACATTTGATACTTTGAGATAACTTACACTTCAAACTATGTGGCATGCAATACAGCGGTAATGACGGTAACCATGGCTGCTGATAAGTAGCCGAAACGCCGGGGGCCCAATGAAATAATACTAAATAAATCTCGAATCGGTTTTATTTCAATACGTCTTTTAATTTGATCCAAACTACTGGTGGCATTAAAAGACATTTGACGAGGCCGTCAAGCTGAGTGCCACCACTGTTAACATGGTAAGTACATGTTTACGATAATGACCCTCTTTCAAAGGCTTTGCCTTCAGCTTACCATTAGGCGAGGTGAAGTGAAATTGACATATCCTTTTAAATAAAAAAAAACATTATTTGAAAATTTATAAATCGTGGGCTATGTGGCTTAAACTTTAAAGAGATGAAATGAAATGAAATGAAATGAAATGAAATTTATTCGTAAGAGACACGGTGAAGATAGGATGTTACATTTTTAATTAGTGATACAGCATATCTCGCCTTCATTTGGCATACGAATCTTGTACATAAAATATATTGTCATTCAATTAGGTACTTACATTTTAAATTAAATTTATCAAATTATTTTAAAATCATAATAAATAACATTGAATTGAAATTATTAATTGTAGAAAATAAATATATTGATGTCAATAGATAAGATTATAATTAAAATGTCCAACTTTAATCAAATTCATATTACCCACTAATTCCAACAGACTTTATATTCAATAATTTTGACAAGCATTTAGAACAATTAATTCATCAATTCCTCTACAATATACATTTTACTAGTAACTAATATAAATTTACTTAACATAGCGATTAAATTTTACTCTCATTTACCTACAATCGAAAAATTCTTGCAAATTGTAAAAACATTTAATTATTAACCATTGCCTTAATTTTGACCTAAACTGAGTTTTAGGCAGTTCCCTAATTACCTTAGGAATGTGGTTATAAATTTTTATAGTCATTATTAAACAATTTTTTTGGTGGAAACTTGTTCTGCACATCTCAAATTTTATTTTGGTAGGATCTCGAGATTGAAACCTGCCTGTTTCACTTACTTTAACAAACAAGTGACTATGGTTTCTCACGAACATGCCTACCTCTAATATGTAAACAGACACCAAAGTTAGCACCCCGAGTCTCTTAAAGAGTGGCCTACATGTTTCTAGGGGCCCCACCCCACATACTGCTCTTATGCACTTTTTTTGTTTTATGAAGGCTCTGTCTACGTCGGTTGAGTTACCCCACAGTAATACGCCATAATTTAAGATTGAGCCAACATGACCGTGATACGCCATAAGAGCTGTTTTTTCGCAAGTTGTATTTCTAAGCTGGCGTAGAGCAAACACGAATCTATTTACTCTCTTGCATACTGCATCTACATGCAGTTTCCAGTTACAGTGTTCATCTAATATGAGACCCAGGAAGCGAATATGACTGTCCCTGCTTACTGCAACACCATTCAACGCTAGCTCGAAGTCTTGTAGGTTCTGCTTATAGTTCATGAACTCAACGTAGTGTGTCTTCGACAAATTCACTTTCAAATGATTTTCACTAAGCCAATTTAGAATGTCCCTCAGTGTTTGGTGCACAATGTCTTTATGATTGTGATTCGGATTGGTAGGTATTACAATTGATACGTCATCAGCAAAGAGAGTACACTTTTGGGATGTAGCGCTGGGCAAGTCATTTATGTAGAGAAGGAAGAGCAGAGGGCCCAGAATGCTTCCCTGTGGGACTCCCGAGTTCTTTATTTGAAATTGGGACCTATACTGCGTTAACAATCGATTCTCATTTATACGGGCTATTTCTACACATTGGCTTCTATCGTAAAGATAACTCCGGAGCCAGCTCAGAGCTGGGCCCCGAATGCCATATCGTTCGCATTTATCGAGTAGCTTTTCAAAATTTACTAGATCAAAGGCTTTACTCATATCTAAGAACACTACTGTTACCGTATTACCCTTATCCACGTTTTCTGTTATGGCCCTGACTAAGGAGAAAGCTGCTAACGTGGTAGATTTGCCCTTCTGGAATCCATTCTGTTCATCCCTAATGATCTTATGTTTGTTAAGAAACTCAGTTAGTCGAGAGTGCATTATTTTTTCATACACCTTCGAAGGAATAGGTACTAATGTAATAGGTCTATAATTATCGACTTCCAATGGACTGTTTTTTTTATAAAGGGGCTTTACTACTGAAACCCTTAACCTATTGGGAAATACACCATCTGTCAGAGACAAATTTATAATGTGGCTAAGTATAGGTGAAATGATAGCTGCGCAAGATTTCAGAATGTAAGTCGAAAGCTCATCATAACCAACAGATTTTTTGTTATTTAAGGAGTTAATAGTTCTTAATATCTCCATTGGTGTACATGGATATAGGAAGATACTATCCTTATTTCTATCTGGTTGAGACATAAGGCTATGAGTAGAAATATCTTGGGCGCTACCATTTCCCGAAACAGTCGAAAACACATCGCTAAACTTGTTAGCAATATCCAAGGGAGCGGAAATCAATGTGTCATTACTCTTCAGACACAGGACAAGGTTTTTAGAAGCATGACACAGGCGAAACCCGGGCCGGTCGGCTTGTATTCACATAAAGTTGCGAGTCTCACGATAATATCAATAAAAAAATCATGAATCACACTTGAAAAAAATTGTCGCATATGGGGATCGAATACGTCGACTCCGGAGCAGTTGGCGGGTTGCCATTCACGTCATCATTTGTGTAATAAAGAACTTCTACAAGTTACGTATTATTCCAAGTCTCGCTACGTTCTCATAGCGAAGGTCGACACTCATTAAAAAATATATTACTCATCACAATACTAAAAAAATACAAAACACTGATCAAATGCGAGTCGGATTTGCAACGGATCTGACCAGTTGTCGAACTTTTTGGGCTCCAACTGTGTAGTTGCGAATTTCACAATAAAAGAATTCATAATAATTATGTCAACTGGGATGTACGACTTAATGTGCTCTCCATGGCGAGGAGAGTAGATTTCAGGTGTTCATATGTCAACTGGGATCTACGATTTAACGAGCTCTCCGTAGCGCGGAGAGTGCATTTTCAAATTTGATATACTTCTGTAAAAGAAACCGTCCCCTGCCTCCCAATATAGCAAGGGAAGATGAGGCTAAAATTGGCACCCAAAACATGAAAATGATGATGGTGAAACTTCTATAAATTGTCTGAGACCTTCTTGTAATCTTACACAATCTGAAATTACTTGTCCCGACTGGCTGACTGCGAGTCATCAATGCAGAACCTAAGCCGCTGGACCTACAAACTAGAAATTTTGACAGTAGATGCGTTTTATGATGTAGGCATCCACTAAGAAAGGATTTTTGGAAATTCTGCTACTAAAGTGGTGGAAGTTTGTATGAAAGTCCGTAATTTTCAGAGCTATATGCACTAAATTTCATAAGCCTGTGTCTTTTAAGATATAAATGAACACTATATCAGCGTTTTTTAAAATTTAACTACTTAGAGGGTAAAATAGATGATAAAAGTTTGTATGGAAAGTTCGTCATTTAGGTCACTATCAAATATGGAAAACGAAATTTTCCCGGGCGAAGCCGGGACGGGTCAGCTAGTGGGAATATTTGTTTGGCTATTATAATTTTGTGAAAGCTTCCAACAGTGTGTGGCGTATAAGATCTTCGGTGTCTAAACCGAAGCGAATCCCACCCAGCCGGCACATCCGCTGAGTAAGGCACGAGGACATATGGCAATCATTTTCGTGTAACCCACGATAAGAAAATAAGGGAGAGCGGACTCCGGGCTCCACAGTCCAAGGTTAACGTTCGGAGGAATTAGATCTGACATTTTCAACGACCATTACAAAATCGATGGGCCGGCCGTGTCCGAATTTAGATGTCAAAATGATTAGAAACGTGAAATCCATTCGCTTTTTCAATATCAGTGAAGTGTTTCATAAACCTTGAGGGCCTCGGCTGATAATTCCCTCGGTATCGCTTTTATATACTACTTAGGTGGCAGACAAGCACACGCCTCACCTAAAGCGGTAGCAGCAGTCTACGGACGTCCGCAATACGTTGCACCTGTAAATACCGTCTAATGCCCTTCTTGAAGAATCATTTGGTTCTGCTAAGTTTTTGAATGAATTTTACAGCATTAAGTATGCTAACTATACAAATCGAATACATAGGGAAAAAGAATCTTCTCGGGCGGGACTCGAACTCGAATCCGCGATCTTTCCCTTACTTTTTCCCTATGTATTCGATTTGTATAGTTAGCATACCTAATGCTGTAAAATTCATTCAAATTATTCGGGCGGAGTTATCAAAAATCAATGTTTAAAAATGTTTGTAACATCATTCGTGGTTCCGATAGTTCGTGAGAATATCGGTAGATGACTCCCACTGTTGCTTTAAAGACAGATAAGAAGGAAAATTTGAATCTCATCGGGCGTGTCTCGGTAGCCGAGTTGGTCAAGGCATCCCCCTTGTAAGGGAAAGATCGCGGGTTCGAGTCCCACCCGAGAAGATTCTTTTTCCCTATGTATTCGATTCTCTAAGTTTGTTTTATACTACTTCCAGTGAGGACGCCGCCGTTTGACCGGACGGGTGATCAGCCAACCTGTGTGGGGCCATTTCACCTATTTCCGACCTTTACACCTTGACCGACGGCTTAACGTGCTCTCCAAGGCAAGACCAGACCAATGCAAATACTTATAACATTCATACATACAAATATTTGCACTGAGCGGGGAACGAAACCGCGCCTCCTGCGTACTTGCACGTTCACTACGCCATGCCACGGAGGCTGTCTTATACTAATTAGGTGGCAGATAACCACACGGCCCTCGGGAAGGGGTTGCCAACCATGTAATAGCCAGTCCATTTGAAGAACCTTATATAGTGGTTGCTTGGGAAAATCTATTTTTACCCACGGCGGAACGGAGACGGTATATGCGTTTGGGGTAAGAGGATGTTTGTGTGTTTGTTTGTTTGTGCAAATCCATGTTGCCATTTTCTCCGAAACTACCAATTCAGTTATGGGTTCGGCTTAAATTGGACCATATTCTTAGATAAGTGTTACAATGACAACTCAACAGGGGGCGCTACAGCAAGCATTTTAGATGCAAATCAATGTTGCCAATTTTCCTCAAAAATACTAACCCGATTTTCATGCAGTTTTCAATTATTGGTTTGGGTTTAATTGGTGCATGTTCTTATATAGGTGTTACGGTGACAACCACTCGCTGCAGTAAACATTTTTGAATTATTTTTTATACGTCGTGGGATTTTTACATTTTTAATTTTGCTTTTTATTACGGTACACGTTGTCTCTGCCTACCCCAATGGAAAAGAGGCGTAATTATATTATGTATATTCACTAAGTAATTCACGCACTCTTGGGCACTGCGATGCTTGTTTAGAAAACCTTGATGATGATTATGATGAAAATTTAAAAAAGCTAAGGTTAAGTATTGCGTACTGTGGCCTCGAAAATTGCGTGTAATTATTACTTACTAGCTTTTGCCCGCGGCTCCGCCCGCGTGGATGTCGGTTATCGCAACCAAACATAGCCTATGTCCTTTCTCATGGTCTAATCTACCCCCATACCAAATTTCATCAAAATCGGTTCAGTGGTTTAGGCGTGAAAGCGTAACATACAGACAGACAGACAGACAGACAGAAAGACAGACAGACAGAGTTACTTTCGCATTTATAATATTAGTATGGATTAACCGACTTCAAAAATGAGCAGGTCCTCAATTTTATTGATATTGTTTATTAGCAGTTAATGTCGTGTTGGTTCTCGGTATAGTAGAATAGGGACACCCCATCTCTACCCGTGAATACTTATCGTGGAAGTTGACTAAGGGATAGGGCAGTTTTTTTTTATCGTGCGAAAATTCCCCACGGATACTACCCCCACGGAGCCGGTGGAGGCGGGTATGTCGGACTCGAACCGACGAAAACGCTCGCCGTCTTGGGTCTTTGCTTGCCGGAGGTGAGATTGCCGAAAGCATATCTCTCGCACCCCGGCAGACCCAGGACCATCTCTTTCGAGATGGCCCCCTTCGGGTTGTGGGGACCTTAGTGTCCCCATCTAGCCCCGGGTACGGGGAGGCGCATTTTGCTCCGCCGCCGCGGCCTGCTTCTGCTAGGGTGACAGGCGGCTCCACCGGTCACCACAAGGGATAGGGCTGTTGCTGATCTCTATCCAACAGTAATTATACAACCCATGATAAAATGCCCGGTTAACGGCAATAGGCTCGACAACGCGGGCCCGAAAATCATAGTTGGCAAAAGTGGGTGTCAATTGTTCATGCACCTCTGTCTACCCCTTCGGGGATTCACAGGTGTCAATATGTGTGTATAGTGGGAGCGACGACGGCATAAATCTCGACCTCAACGAGGCCTTGGTACGCACGGATTCGTTTGACATACCCGGATTTGAACTCCTCCGTCGCCGTCGCACCCCGTTATATCCTCAAAAGTACAACGAACATACAGGGTAGAAGATTGTCATCCCCCCTGAAGAGGAAGGTTTCGAAATACTGGAGGTCCTTTAAGCGGGGCGTGAAAAGGCATCTAATGAGGCCGTCAAGCTGAGTGCCACCACTGTTAACATGGTACATGTTTCCGATGGTGACCCTCTTTCCGAGACTTTGCCTTTGCTTAACATCAGGCGAGGTGAAGTCAAATTGACGTGTCCTATATAAAAAAAAAGAAAAAAAGATAGCGATTTCACTAAAAGGAAACGTTCCTTTATTTTTTTAAAGAAACAAAACTGTATTCAATGTTTTTCGAAAATTCGCTTGACAAACGGTAGGTAATCGAACCGACTAAAACCGAAAAAAATACATCCTGTATTTTTATGACTTTAATCGATAGTGGCAATCATAAGGATCAAATATCTCTAACTAACATGGAAATTAAATGGAAAGAAATCCTTGAAATCCCTAAATAAAGGAATATTTCCTTTGAGCGAAATTCGCTAAGTATCTCCATTATTTCGAGTAGTTCCCTACAGGCAGGATGAAAATCCAGTATCCTGTATATAGAGCACAGTTTGTGACGTCACTGGGATCAACTTATATACCGGTAACTATATTATAACTTGGAAAAATCAATTCCAAGATGGCGAACGGTACAACGTAACGCGATTAACACTACTACTATTCTTTAACTTTTTTTCTCGAAGTAATTAATTCACTCGGTACCAGTTATCTCAATTCTGCCTCAATTACCATACACGAATGTTCAAGCTATTTTTGATAACTTAAGTAACACTTTAACGGCACCACATACACATACAATCTATTTTTAGACGCACGTGGTTCAAACGTGACTCGCTTAGTTCCAGCGTTGGATGCGTCCGCGCACAGTGTTGTAACACTAAGGTTGTTTTAGGTAATTAAAATGATAATGGCGCGCGTAAAAACTAAATGAATTCTGTTGACGGAAACTTCCTAGATTATTGTGTAGGCTGCAAACTTCGTGAACTTATGTTAGAAAGTTCGCGCATGTCACCGTCAAAGTTATTAAAACGGAACTTACAAAACGTCAAAATAAAAAATTGCAAATGGAAAATTCGGTTCGAAATGCAGCCCGACTTGACAAGAGGCATTTTTTTGGTATATTTACAAACATTTACTTAGTCTTTACAACAATTTACTTGAGCAGAATAGTTGAGCGAACGGCTCATTTCCAAGCTTGTTTATCATCAAAATTCTTGTTTATCATTAAAATCTTAAATCTTGTAATGGCACCTTTTTGGCACAGTTTACTTTTTGTTACATTTTTTAATTGTTTTATAACCATAAAACAATTAAAAAATGTAATATTGATTCACACTATACTTATGAATCAAATTTCTAACAAAAGGACCGAACCAACCTTTTTATTTTGATTCGGGCCACGTTAAATAATTAAAATACGAAGTTGTTAAACATTATAATAATTAGGATTATATATTTTTTTTAATATTCATTTAATTATTTCATTTATTGTACGTATTCTACACCAATAACTACATACATAAACTCACACCTGTATTCCCTGAAGGGGTAGCACCCAAATTTCGCCAGTTTATGTTTAGGTCCCAATGTAATAGGTGGCGAGCCTATTGCCATTAACCGGGCACTAATAAACCTGCGATAAATACACACATAACTTCGAAAAGCATCGAAAGTTCATTGGTGTGTGCCATGGTATACCTGGGATCGAACCCGAGACCTCGCCTCAGCAGTCCATTACCCATACCACTAGGCTACTGTAGATTATTATACACCAATAACTACTCATTAAAAATTATTTGTTACATTAAAATTCATGTCCATTCAAAGGTTGGCAGCCATTGCTTTTAGCGACAAGGCCGACCTTTGTACTGTATATTTTAATTGTGTATTCTATGTATGTATTAATAAAACACAAACATACATAAATAGACACAACATATAATCACATCTGTATAAGGATATTCTTCGCCCCTGTCGGGGACATCGTTGTCCCGCCTCCCGAGGAGGGCAAGACCGTAAGGGATGGCCCTGGGTCAGCCGGGGTGCGAGGGATATGTCGATGACAACCTCACCTCCGGCCTAGCACCACGACCCACATTCGGCGTGCGGTTTTAGTCGGTTCGAGTCCGACATAACTTCCCCTTCCGGCTCCGGCAGGGGGGTATCCGAGGGGATTTCCGCACGAAACAAAAAAGGATATTCTTCGCCCAAAAGGGTAGGCAGAGGTGTAATTAACATCCACATTTCGACAGCTATTATTTTCGATCCTACGTAATAGGAGGCGAACGGCGAGCCTATGGCGGCCCAGCAGGCACTTTGTCATTAGTATGTTTACTGTAGAGAATAGCCCTATCCCTTAGTCGCCTTTCACAACACCCACAGAAAGAGATGGAGTGGTCTTATTCTACTTCAATGGGATCCAAAACGGGGAGAAACAATATTCAATTAATTCAATGGGGGTAGCCATAAAATTTATAGATGTAATGATGATACCTATGTAAAAAAAAATAAAAAAACCCAACTGCCACTGAAAATTGGATGAATTTTTACAGCATTAAGTATGCTAACTATACAAATCAAATACATCGCCTGTCTCGGTAGCCGAATTGGTCAGGCATTCCCCCTGTAAGGGAAAGACTGCGGGTTCGAGTCCCGCCCGAGAAGATTCTTTTTCCCTATGTATTTGATTTGTATAGTTAGCATACTTAATGCTGTAAAAATTCATCCAATTGTTTGGGCGTAGTTATCAAAAAATCAATGTTTAAAAAATGATTGTAACATCATTCATTGATTCCGATAGTTCGTAAGAAAATCGGTAGATGACGCCACGTCGCCTTAAAGACGTATAAGATGGGAAATTTGAATCATATCGGGCGTGTCTCGGTAGCCGAATTGGTCAGGCATTCCCCCTGTAAGGGAAAGACTGCGGGTTCGAGTCCCGCCCGAGAAGATTCTTTTTCCCTATGTATTTGATTTGCCACTGAAAAGATCGAAACACGGTGGACAGAATATGATAAAGGAACGGAGATATTGATATTTCTCCTAATAAAAACGCGGCGCCAAATGCGGGAGGGAAGAGAGACGCGCGGGGTGTCAAAAGTCGAAGGACTTCATAGGTATAACGTTCCTACCGAATGAGTCCATTGGACGTTTGGATGGCACGCGACTCGATTGCCTTGCAACAACTCCGCTATCATTTCCTTCTCCATGGATCGAAATAAGTTTGATAGCAAGCGGTACCCATTTGCCAATCATAAACCAAAAGAAAATTAATGGCTACCGCCTGCTATCACACTTATTTCGATCTTTTCAGTGGCAGTATTTTCATTTGTTTTATTTTATATTTTTTAGTTATGATATGACATACTTACATACATACTTTTTGTAATCTCCTACTAATTTCCTTCATTTTGATAACCTACTCGATAAGTTTGAGCCAAAAATATTTTTGACAACATACGTTTTGGCGCCATAAATCCGCCATTTTGATCTTCTCGAAATTTTTATATACCCGGTGTCACTCGCACAATCACGGTGAATCAAATAATACCTCACACGTCCAAATCCGTCAAGCCGTTCATGCTGTAGGCCGTGACAAATAAATGGACTTACATACATACATACATAGTCTCGAAAAAAACATTACCCTTCTTCCTTCGGCAGTCAGGTAAAAAACTAGCGTCTACTACAAATAAAATATGTCCGTAGTAGGAAGCGACCGTAATTCAATACGTCTAGAAACCACAGCCGGAGGGATCCCTTAATGCTCTATTCGATATTTCCGTGTTCAGATTACTGAACGAGCTAGCAGCAACTTGCCGGCAACTACGAACTTTAAATAACTGTTTTATAACTTACATATACTCACGCCTATAAATCCCCAAAAGGGTGGGCAGAGGTGTATTAACAACCACACTTCGCCAAATAAGATTGGCAGCCAAAATTGGGAACAAAATTGTATAGCAGCTAAAATCGGAAGCCGAAATTAGCAATTTGCTCCCGATTTCGGCTGCTATCAAATTTAGTTGCTTTATAAACCGCGGTAGCCTAGTGGTATGGGTAATGGACTGCTGAGACGAGGTCTCGGGTTCGATCCCAGGTTTACCATGGCACACACCAATGACTTTTCGATGCTTTTCGAAGTTATGTGTGTATTTATCGCAGGTTTATAAGTGCCCGGTTAATGGCAATAGGCTCGCCACCTATTACATTGGGACCTAAACATAAACTGGCTAAACATGGATGCTAGCACCTCTGCCTACCCCTTCGGGGAATACTGGCGTGAGGTTATGTTATGTTATGTAAATTTTACTCCCGATTTTGGCTGCTACTTTCAGTCTCATTTTTTGGCCCATACCCTCTTCTTCATCTTAGCGTTAATCCCAGTCAAAGCTTTCAGCTTGGAGTCTGGGGTCCGCTTTTACCAGTCTAACAACTAATTTGGCTAAGCTTCGATATTTTCTGTGAAGCGACTGCCATCGATCTCCACAACCGAAAGGCGACATCGAAGCATTGCAGCTAGACCAGTTGTTGGACTTTTAAGGGATCCGAATACCCGTAACGACTACCGTAGACGTTCGTATGGCAACCGACGGCTTAACGTGCTCTCCGAGGCACGACTAGACCAATTCAAATACTCATTATTCATGCATACAAATGCACTGAGTGGGGATCGAACCCGCAATGTCCGATGTAATAGGGGGAAAATTTATTGGCGTCAAGCGGGCATTTCTTCATGGGCTCTATGTTTAGGTACAGTCGGATAAAAAACATCCCTTCCCTTAGAAGAAAATGGCGGCAAACCTGACAAAATGGCCGCCCAAAATATTTTTTCATTCGCTCTTCGCATTTCCTCGCCTATTTATAAATGTCGTGGTTATAAAATTAATAGGTTTTTACAGACTAAAATTACGTAGCACTTAAATATATTAAAGTTTTATTGAAATACGTTTGGTACAAGGCCGTGGGCCTAATGGTGAGGACTATCGATCGTAGGGAGCACGTGGTAAAGTAATATCACCGCGGTCAAATCCATAGATGGGTGACCGAGATAGTAAGAAAAATCTTCACGGAAGGTATGGAAAAATTAGAGCTATTAAAAACCTTGATAATTTTTATTTCTCGTATAATTAAGTACCGGCATTGTATCTTGGCCCCGATGACATCACAAAATATTGTTTACTAGCCGTTGCCCACGGCTCTGTTCGCATGGATGTCGGTTATCGTGACCAAACATAGCCTCTGACCTCCGTCCTCCATGAGCGCGGGCCTGGGGGTGACGTGTGGAGCCCCCTGTCACCCCAGCAGAAGCAGGCCACGGCGGCGGCGCGCTGAAAAGCGCGCCTCCCCATTCCGGGGGCGAGTCGGGGACACCGTTGTTCCCCCTCCCGAGGAGGGCCAGACCGTAAGGGACGGCCCTGGGTCAGCCGGGGGGATTTCAGCACGAAAAAAAAACATACATAGCCTATCTATCAGAATCGGTTCAGTGGTTTAGGCGTGGAAGCGTAAGAGTTACTTTCGCATTTATAATAAAAAAGTATATGGATTTGGATATGTGCAGTATCCATTTTTGGCTATATTTTGAGGATAGCGCGAGGTGCTACAGCGGTGGAGGAGCTCAAATTCACCTGTCATAGATTATTACAGAGCAATCCGCGCGCGCCAGGGCCTCGCTTCTCCCGTTACTTGGGTTCAAGAACTATACAATCCGTTTCTCGATGGCTTGATTATGCCTAACGCCTCATGCCTTTTCGGCATATCACGCCTTAAATAGGGCCAAAAACAACAAAACACATTAAAAATGCCTACAAATTAAAAGGCATATGATTTACGATCTATACCCACTTATGTATGTTTTAACGTATTCTGTGATATACTACTGAATTAATTCTCGACATTTATGTTATTATTATTTAAATTGACATTGGTTTTTATTAGAAAATCGTATTTTTATGTTGTCGACAGCCTAAGAGTTTGTTTCACCGACTTATTTTTTATGATAAAATATTTTTTGATAACAACTGTAAATCTTGTATCGTATCCTAATGATGGCTTTTTTATTGAATCTATGAATGAAATGCTGATGTATTTCGAAATCCAAACCAAATATAATGGTTAGGGTTAGGGTGTGATAGGAAACCATTAACATCTTTGGGACCCAAGCACGCTCACCTGCTGACCAACCGACGAAGACTTTTGAGGACTTTTCTCAAAGGTTTGAGAATGCCGTAAGGCGAAACCGGTCAGGTTTAGAAATAAAATAAACTCAGTGGAAAAGTACAAGTGTGTTATTCAATATGTGTAGCAGATTCCACCAAGCGGCATCAATGTCCAGTATAAACAAATGTCTGCCACTTGTGCAGAGTTCCAGTAAGAGAGGAAGACCCAAGAGTAGCTAGTTTGACGTCGTTAATTTAGGTATCATGAGTATTTCATTTATTCCGCCCTGTGCCACTGGATTTGCCACTGAGGTCACAAAACGGAAAACTGCAGCTGAAAGGTGGGCTGGCTGCATCTATCGAAGGACCGATGACTCAAAATCCAAAATCATTTATTCTGCATAATAATCGCATAATTGCACCATTAAATCGGTACTTACAAAACGTCAATATAAAAATAAATATTAAAGACTAGTTTAGCAAATGGACCATCAGTTCGAAACGCGGCCCAAGACGGTCCGGCTGGCTCGGATGGTCGCTGGAGCAAACGAGTCCTAATAGAGACCGCGAGAAGGTAAACGGAAGGTGAGATGCCTCCCTATACAGACGGAGCCTGAAAAAGGTGATTGGCACAGACTGGACGAGTTAGGCAGAGGATCGGAAGCAATGGCGCACATTGGGAGAGACCTATGTCCAGCAGTGGACTGTAATAAACTAATTGATTGAGTACTTTGCTCGCACGATCATACGCTACTAATTTTAATACTGCTAATGGGGACGCCGTTTGACCAGACGGGTGATCAGCCCTTCTACGTGGAGCCATTTCATCCATTTCCCCTATAACGACTGCTATACATATTCGTATAGCAACCAGGACCGATGGCTTAACGTGGCACTGAGGCACGACCAGACCAATGCAAATACCCATATTCATGCATACAAATATTTGCACTGAGCGGGGATCGAAATCGCGCCTCCTGCGTAGCGGCCGCGTTCACTACCGCCCCGCCACGGAGGCTGTCATGGAAAATCTATCTTACGCTAAGTCAGTTGATTAAAAGACAATTGCGAAGCGACATAATATTATCGTTCAATGAGTGCACGTTCACTTTCTACGTTTAATATGTTTGTATGCTAACATCCTACCGTATTGTTTTGTGTTCAATTGTAAACTGTCTAACACTGGCGTTTTAACGACATTTTATTGTCACTATACTTCGTCCATCATATTATTGTATTTTAGACAGATGGAAGTAGTGATTGCATGAAAATTTAAAATTACGACAAAGTTAAAAATCTCGACTAAAAAAATAATTAATCGATAAATGAAAATATTATAATAAATATATGATTTCATGTGGAATTATAATTTATTATCTTCCTGTGCATGATAATAAAGCATTAGATGTTTCGTGTCTATACCTACAATTTACAAATGTATTAAAAAACGATTGTGGGCCATAACGTACACGCTAATCTCCAAAACAAAACAACTGACTTCTAGAAGAATATTCTAACATGCTGATTCCCTGGTATTTATTAAAGAGTTCCGTGATCTGTCTCTGAAACCCATCATCAGATAATTATGCAATTAAAATGGGACCATTTTGGAATAAACCTCTTTCAAATAAAAAAGAATTTTGACAGTCCGTCTACATATGACGGAGTTACAAAAATAATTTTTCCGTAAAAATCATACAAATATAAAAAAATATAAATTATCCGAATTGTTGTTTAGGAATCGGTTATAAACCGCCAGTTATTTAACATTTTTTAGAAGAATTATTTTCTGTTGTCGATATCGATTGTGACATTTTCAAGTTACGATGTTCGATGGACTAACTACATCCCTAAAATTGCTTTCTGGCTGACGTGACGTTGTCAATGAAAAATGACGTATTGGCGCCTAATTTTTGTTAGGATTTTCAGGTGTTGACACTAGAACAAAGTTATACCGGCCACTGTCAGTGAGCTGTCTAAAATACAATAATATAATGGACGGAGTATAGTACATTGTTTTGTACCCTTGACTTGTATTTAGAGTACAACCGGGAGGTATGTGGGTAAACATCTAAGGAAGTAGAAGAAAAGTGTATTAAGGATTGTAGCAAGTGGAAGCGTTGTCTCTGCCTACCTCATTCTAGAATGACGGCCCATAGGTTGACGGCTTTTATCGCTCACTTAAGAGGACTTCCTAGCAACTGTTTCTCCATAGTACCGTTCTCCCCTTTTTCCTCCTTGAACATTGCTTCTAGAACAATATTTTTGTTTTCGTAAAACCAAGATCTTCTGTGCGCATGTCCCTGTTATTTTATTTTCGTCGGCAGTCAATAAAATAAGAAAATATGATCTTCTAAAGATGGTAAAAAATGACTAATTCTTACCCGCATGTTTGGAGGACTACCAAACAAATTCGAAAAGGGTTTAACGTTATAAAAAATAACAGGAACATGGATACGCTAGTTCCTAATAAAACGGTGTCAAAAATATTTAAATCGGCGAGAGGAAACATTCCTTTATTTTTAAAAAGAAACAAAACTGCATTTTATGATTTAAGTTTCAGGGATTTCCTTTCATTTAATTTTCCATGTTTGTCAGAGAGATTTGATCCTTATGATTGCCACTATCGATTGAAGTCATAAAAATACAGGATGTAGTTATTTCAGGTTTTAGTCGTTCCGATTACTTCTGGGTGTATCAAGTGAGTTTTCGAAAATCATTGAATGCAGTTTTGTATCTTTTTAAAAATAAAGGTTTTTTTTATTTGAGTGGAATTCGCTATCTCCAGTATTTTGAGTACTACCCCTTCAGGTGGGATGAAAATCGTCCAGCCCGTACATAGGTGTACATGTATATACCTCTATTTCTAATAAACAAAAAAATTGTTGCAGCACCAAATACTAGGCCCAATAGTGAACGCCAATAGGTATTCAAATTACCTAAACATTTTCTTTTCGAAAACTGTTCGAAAACGATCGTGTTACGATTTGCCTATACACGAGGCGATTCATGGTACGATCTAGGGATGGGGATCCTCCCCACCACGTACCCGATGTCGCCTTTGATTTTATGTGAACTGCTGGACGAGTTACATACACTCGTACCTACAGCAGTTTCTTACAATCCAAAGACGTATAAAACAATTTTTGATTAGATTGATAGTTTGACATATCGCCTATACAATCTGTCCTCAAATAAATCGCGATTCAGGCTGAGTGTCATACTAGAATTCGGGCCTAAGAATATAAAGCTTGTTCTAAGCGACCTCTCAAGAAAGTATTTTTGCTTAGATACGTGTCGCCGCCTTGAGGCAGGCCTTGGGCCGCCTCTCACAATTTAGAAACAGGTAAGAACCTACTACCTAAATATAAATAGCAGTTTTTAGACTTAGACTTACAAATATTAATTTGCGTTTATATTATACTAACTGACCCGTCCCGGCATCGCCCGGGAAAATTTCGTATTCCATATTTGATAGTGACCTAAATGACGAACTTTACATACAAACGTTTATCACTTATTTTACCCCCTTAGTAGTTAAATTTTAAAAACGCTGATATACACGTTTATTTATTTCTTAAAAGACACATGTTTATGAAATTTAGTGCATCTAACTCTGAAAATGGCGAACTTTCATACAAACTTCCATCCCTTATTTTACCCCTTTAGTAGCAAAATTTCCAAAAATCCTTTCTTAGTGGATGCTTACATCATAAAATGCATCTACTGTCAAAATTTCAAGTTTGTAGGTCCAGCGGTCCGGCGGACTGACCGATTCATCAACGCAGAGCCACTCTGCGTTGATGAATCGGTCAGTCAGTCAGTCGGGAAAGTAATTTTATATGTATAGTATAAGATTGCATGGGGTCCATCAAGATTTGCCGCACCCAAATGAGGCACTGGCGCAGACTTCCGCCTCAGGATTGGAGGTCAGATTAAACGGCAGTAATCCAAATCACGAGAGTTAATAGAAGAAAGAGAGCCTGCGTGTGCCAAATAAATGGCTCTGGGTCAGGCTTTTTTCTCGGGCTTGGGAGGTTAGAAGGCAGTCGCTCCGAGGAAACTGACGCAGCCGGGAAATCATTATGAGAATGATGACTCAGAAATATACATAATACTGCACATTTCTATCTAGACACAAAATAAGCAAAGCTATAGCGATGTCCATAGGCCGAGGTAACCACTCTCGATCAGGTGGGCCGTGTGCTAGTCTGTCACCTAAGTGGTATAAAAAAATCTAATACTAGCATCTCAACGACTTAGCTAATTATGTTTTAATGCAACTTTACATTAAGTGTAATAAATAAACAAACTTACAATAAATGATAGAAGTCATTAATTTGTTTACGAAAATATCTTATTCATTATCATCGGGTGTGCGTTGTTTTATAGACAAAAGTTTCATATAATTTCGTTTTACAGAAAATGTTTCACATAATTTCGTTTCATAGAATAATCAATATACATAATACTTACTTTAAAGATTTTTAAATCATTGACTTTTGTTTCACATAAATTTTAATGTTAGAATAATCATTTCATAGAATAACAAATCAAATATTCTTCTTTTTTATATTGGTTATTTCATATAAAACTTATTTGCGCAAAGATATTTTCTGGGTGGTTTAAAAAAAAATAACCACGAAGGCTAAGGCGAGAGCTCCGCTTCGCTTCGCCCTCGCCTTAGCCTTCTAACCTAACCTATCCGAGTCGGGGTATTATCTAATTAAATTACTACAAGCAATCGGGAAAAAAAATGTATCTAAATTTTACTGTTTGAAATAGATGGTGGTAAGTGGTTGTTTTTAAGATTCCTTAAATAATAATTCTACAGTTTGATAAGTATGTTAAACAAAAATATGTGAAAAAAAATTCATTAAATTGTGTTTCTGTGAAAAGTGATTCATTGTGGTAAATTGTCTTTGAAACAATAATATTCGAAATAAAAATATAAGAACCAAATATTATATGAAACATTTTCTGTAAAATGAAATTCTATGAAATTTCTTTCTACGAAATAAGGCGCTCCCATTATCATCAGTTGTTAAAAAAATTATTTTATTTTGTTTCCAATGTCACATACTAAATCATCACATACTATACTTACATACATACATAGCCTCTCAAAATCATAACCCTCCTTTTGGCTTCGCCATAGTCGGGTAAAAATAGGCAAACAAGCATTTCCATTTTGCAGGAACTATGAAAAATAAATCAATGTTGGGTTGGTTTGTTTCTATAGCCGAAGAAAATTGGATTTAACTAAATAAAAATTCCTAGTAGCAAAAATTTTAGACCACCCGAGTCCGTCTTACAGTTTGGACAAAAAAAATCCAAATAGTTCGACCATCGGAGTTTGATAGTTTGGATTTTTTTTGTCCTAACACTTTGACCACCGGAGTCGGTCTAACAGTTTGACAACCGGAGTCGGCCTAACAGTTTTACCACCGGAGACCGTCTAACAGTTTGGACAAAAATTGTTCTACATACATAACATAAATACATAAACTCACGCCTATATTCCCCGAAAGGGTAGGCAGAGATGCTAGCACCCACATTTCGCCATTTTATGTTTAGGTACCAATGTAAAGGTGGCGAGCCTATTGCCATTAACCGGGCACTTATAAACCTGCGATAAATACACACATAACTTCGAAAAGCATCGGAAAGTCATTGGTGTGTGCCATGGTAAACCTGGGATCGAACCCGAGACCTCGTCTCAGCAGGCCATTACCCATACCACTAGGCTACCGCAGATTATACTAGGACTGGATGGAATAAGCCCTAAAATGTGCTCTTATACGCGCAGCACACGTTTCTTGGGTATCTTTTGAGCATAGCATGGGATGCTACAGCGGTGGACGAGCTCAAATTCACCAATCATAGACAATTACGAAACAATCCACACGCGCAAGGGCCTTATTTGTATCTCGATTTAGGACCAAGATACGTGACGCGAGGTACACCTATCTAAATTAGTACGACCTCAAAGCGGTTATCATTATAGTTCCATGTCTGGTCCATTCAGTGCGCACATGTCACTGTTTCTACTGTTATCAACTTATCATACGCACTCCCGTCTAAACATTACAGATATTATCAACCGGGACGATCTGAGAATAGGAAAATCTGGGAATGGGACGATTTGGAAATAGGACAATATGGGAATGGGGCGATCTGGGAATAGGACCACCTGGGACCATCTGAAACAGGGTGACGAGTTTGGGAATGGGACGTTCTGATACCAAACCATATTATCATTTAAACTCGAGGGAAAGTCGATTGAAAATTAATGAATCTACTTAAACGCGACTTGACTTGTCGCGGGCCATGACCTCCCTACAGAGGGAATTTTATTTCTACACTTAATCGATTTGATTAGTTAGCGTACTAAAGTAAAAAGAGACTAGAGAAAAAAGGTAAACAAAGCGACCATTACTGAGTTACGTTGCGATAACTAGCGATTATTATCTCTGTCCTTGTCGCACATGTCTCACTTACGCGATAATGGCCGAGCGACAGCTGTCGTTGCGTGTTTCGTAGTACAGGAAAGCTGTTAGCACACGTTAACACTTCTAAACTGTTAGATCCGCCATCTTATCTGGAATGCACTTGAAGTGATAAAAGTTTGGAACCGCTGAAACTTTGTTTACCTTTTTTCTCTCGTTTTGTTGGCTTTACTTTACATAGATATATATACTCACGCCTGTAAATCCTCGAAGGGATAGGCAGAAGTGTATTAACACCCACGATTCACCAACTATGATTTTTGGTCACACGTAATATGGGGGCGAGCCAATTGCCGTCTAGAGGGCTATATGTTTACTGTCGGATGGAGAACTGTGTACTAATTGCTTTAAAATTTCCCAACAGAAATTCCTCTAAAACTTTATAAGCGCCGTAGTACAGCCCGCGAAGGGAGAGGCAGGATATAGGAGGAAGGTAAAAAGGAAAAGAAAGGAATCAATGCTGCTGCACTCTCACAGACATAATAAAATGCAATATCGTTGTTAAGCCAATGTAAGTACTTGGAGTATTACTAGGTGTCTTCGGCTTCAGGAGCGTTTTTTTTACACCCGGTAAGTACCGTTATAGAGAGTCTCAGGAATGAGGGTCTCCATTGCAGATGCAAATAATGGCTAACCCCCCCCAAGAGTCAATTCGATGGCCAGCGCGGCGTATGGTAGTAAAATAGAATGATAAATCACAAATGTATGGGATTTGTGTCGTAAATGACAGTCATCAACGCATGTCATAAATGTCAAATCATTGTGTTGTCATTCTATCTCACGATGCGCCGGCCGGTGAATTTCTACTTGTCTAGAGGGCAGGCCAGCTTGACGGCCTCCTCTGATGCTTTGACACGCCCCGCTTAGGTCCCGGGACTGTAGAAACACGTGAGCTGGTAAGGAATTCCAAGCCCTTACGTTGCGGCGAAGAAAAGAGGTACTGAACCTGGTGTTGTGATTTAGATGTACGAGCACGTGGCCCATCTGATGGAAAGTGGTTACCGTGACCTATGGAACCTTCTAATGTCCTTGAAAACCCCATATAGAAGTTGCATAAAGAAGCAGTAGAAGTGTTCTTTTTTAAAATTAGTTCCAATTTTAAAAAGTCTACATCATGCATACCGTAGACAGAAGTCATAAAGCTCACTTGAATATTAGTGGGACGGAGCTGATAATATACTGTTATCTCTTTCCGTAATAAACAAATGAGTCAAACAATGAGAGAGACTAATATAGAAATAGTTTGTTCAACAAGTGATTCGCTGCATGCCTGTGTGAGTGCTGACAGACCTCATAGTCGGTAGTAGTGTAATTTTAAAAATATTATACAAATAAAGTGTGTCTTCGTCACCAGCGATGATGAGGTGCGATTTGCAAGTCATTTTTTCAAATAAAATTTTGAACTTTAAGGCTAGAATGACAACTAAGCCTGAATCTCGATATGTCTGAGGACAGATTGTATAGGCGATATGTCAAATCTATCAATATGTCTAAACAATCTGTCCTCAGATAAATCGAGATTCAGGCTGAGTGTCATTCTAGAATACGGGCCTAAATGTTTTAATTTTGACTAGAGCAACTGTTAACTGACCCCTCACCCCCAAAACGAAAACCTGGGCCTGAGCCTGGTCTGTCAATCAGCAGGTGTCCCGGTGTGAGATAAAGTGGGACAAACCATAACATGGAAAGGAGTAGGAGAGCGGTCCCCGGATTACAAGGAGCAAGTTTTGGATGCAATCAAGATTGGCGCTAATATGAAAAAAAAAAACGTAACCGAAATTAGATTATACCGTGTTAATACCCTAGGTAGGCTACGTACCCACTGGACCCTCAAAATATAGGTACACATACTATTTAAAAAAAGAATTGTAATTTTTTATGTCCCAAATAAGATTGATGGAAGTAGGAGCGAGAAAAAGCGCGTGTCATCAGTTTAGTGACACACTAGTCTTGTCTAGTCTTTTGTAGATCTGTAGTGCCGATTCTAAATCCTTAGCCAGAGAAGTTGTCTAGAAATGGATCATAGCAACAGCCATCTCCAATATAGAGATAGAGACTTACACTTTTAACCGACTTCAAAAATACGAGTAGTCATTTTTATCAAAATGAAACGAGAGAATACATTAAGAATTTTGGTAATTTCTAGAAACAACAAAAAATTTAATAAAAAATAAGTCGGTACCATTGCGTCATATCATTTATTAGCACTCTGTGCGATAAGATTACAATTTTAAGTTACTATTAAAAAGAAAAAAAACGTTGCAAGTTTTACGCTCGTGCTAGTAGATAAAGTAATGTCGTAAGGAAGGCATTAACTATGGAAGTGGCACCCGAACCCCCCATAGACACCCGAAAACCCCCCATAGACGCGGGATAGCACCCGAACCACCCCTAGGCGAGGCCGCAATTAATTGAGGCCATAGGTCTGATGGGAGTCCTGGGACATCCTTCCGAGGGCTTACCCGGGGCGGCTCCCAACCATAGGCTGCTGGACGTTACCGTGGGGGTTTTTAGTCGGTAGGAGTCCGGCATAACATCCATGAAGGATTTTCCCCCACGGTAAAAAAAAAACTATGGAAGTGGACAGCTTCCATGGTTAATGAGGGAGAAGAAGATCTAAGAGGAGGTGGATGGACTGTGTGGAAGATGGATGAGGCTGAAATTGGTAGTCAAAATCAATGCAAGTAGCAGCAATATGAAAATGATGATGGTGATTCGTCTACAAGGAGGGCCAGACCGTAAGGGATATCCCTAGGTCAGCCGGGGTGCGAGGGATATGTCGAAGACAATCTCAGCTCCGGCCTAGCATCACGACCCTCAGTCGGCAAGCGGTTTTAGTCGGTTCGAGTCCGACATAACGTCCCCTTCCGGCTCCGGCGGGGGAGGTATCCGCGGGGATTTTCGCACGAAAAAAAAAGATGGTGGTCCTTCTGTAAATTAATTGTCTGAGACCTTCTTGTAATGGGAATATATGCGTTGGGCTGCTATAATTTTGTTGCCAATCTTGGCTGTTGCAATTTGGCTGGCAATTTCAGCCTCATCAAAGATGGTACCTATAGTTAAGAAGAGAGTGAATGTATTTTGAGATTTAACATTTTGCGACTACAACAGTTTGAGATTCAACATTTTGCGAATTCAACATTGCGGGTTCAACATTTTTTCAAATTCAACATTGCGGGTTCAACATTTTGCGAATTCAATATTGCGGGTTCAAGATTTTGCGAGTTCAACATTGCGGGTTCAACATTTTGCGAATTCAATATTGCGGGTTCAAGATTTTGCGAGTTCAACATTGCGGGTTCAACATTTTGCAAATTCAACATTGCGGTCCGGAAGGAATGTGGAGATGACTGTGACTAGAGATGAATGGAAGAAACACACATGTGGCGCCGACCACAAAAATCAATTTGGGATAAGGGCTGGAGGATGTTGATGGTTGTAAAATAAAAACCTGTTTTACATAAACTTATAGCGCAAGTTAGAGGACACAAATTTTATCAAAGTTTGTAGGTTAGCAACCCTTGTCCCGACGCCGCCATCTTGTAAAAGGAGGTGCAAATGGTCGTTACACAAAACTTATTAATCGCACAGAAAATTTTGAAAAACGTTTTTTGCAAATTATATTCTCTACAACTTTGGGTCTGTGACTTTTAGAAGTAAAAACCAAAATAATAAAGTTCTACTTGCCTTGTCCGATTATTTGGGATTATCAAATCATAGTAAAATAATGTTAAAATGATTGAAAATAATATTTAGGGGTTTCAGAAAACAGTTTACTGCGGATTTCAGACATACCAAATAAGTACAATTCACAAAAATCGACCAAGACGTTTCGGAGAACTTGCAGACAAACACTGACATGAGATTATTTTAGATTTATTTGGTACTTAGATAACTTTTACGAAATGAATGGAACTTTTATAAACAAACAGTAGATAATAAGTAAATAACAATAAATTTTTATTAAGTATGTATGGGTTACAGCGATAGTTCAAATTTTGTGCCTAAACCGGTTCCATAGTTTTTTTTTTCACCAACGTCCAATAATAATTCCACAGAGGTGCCCATTGACCATAAATCTATATAAAAAAAACATGGCGCACTATTTGACAGATAAATAATGTAAAAGACGTTTTGAAATCAAATATACAGTACATTTTTTCGCTTAATTATATGCAATATTTGTTTAAAGTTAAGATTATTTCTTGCGTAACAAGGTTATTGCTAATCTTGAAATTAAGAATGTTTGCGTTAGAAGAAAATAGATTTTATTACGTAAACAATAAATGTTATTTTTAATTGTTCCGTTTATTATAATATATTCTTCGCAAACAGTCCAATAATGCCTACACGCCTACTTGCGAATTCTAGTGCTTTAAAAAAGGCCGGAATCCATAGCCCAATTATAATAAATATTTCACAACATTCTACACAATGCCACCTAGACCCATAGTAAGCTTAATTAGCTTGTGTTATAGAATCTAGAATGCGGATAAACATACTTACTTAGATACATTTTTTTGTAAATAAGTATATACATAGGAACACCCAGGCAAATAGCCATATTCATGCATATAAATATTTGCACTGAGCGGGGATCGAACCCGCGCCTCCTGCGTGGCAGTCGCTTGCACTACCGCCACGCCACAGAGGCTCCAAAAAGGGCTTTAGGAGGTACTTCAGGGTCGCGAGGGTGCCACACCTGGTATTGCACGCGTCTATAGGCCACGGTAACCACTCCACTTCCTAAAGAAAGAAGAAGAAGAGTGATATCTCAAAACCGGAGATGATCCTGGCTGCGAGCATCTGATGAGACCGTCAAGCTGAGGGCCACCATATTGTAATATTGTTGGTGTCCGTAATGGTCTGAGGAGGGCCAGACCGTAAGGGGTGGGCCTGGGTGCGAGGTATATGTCGATGACGCCTCACCTCCGGCCTAGCACCACGACCCAAAGTCGGCGTGCGGATTTAGTCGGTTCGAGTCCGACAGAACCTCCCCTTCCGGCTCCGGCAGGGGGGTTATCCGAGGGGATTTACGCACAAAAAATAAATAAAAAAAGGTGTCCGTAATGGCGAACCTCTTTCCTGAGACTTTGCCTTCAGCTTCACCATAGAATATGATGACTATGATGAGGCTTGAAAATAGCCAAACACATATTTCCATTACAAAAATCATTTTCATATTGCTGCTACTTGTATTGATTTCGGCTACCAATTTCAGCCTCAAAAGGTAATATTGCATAGTAGATGTCGGTAATGTACTCATGCGTAGGTACTTGAGACTTCACTAATAAATATAACATCACCGCTGCCTACCCCATTAAAGAAACACACGTAACTAACAACCTAATTAAAATATTTTAACACCAAGTCACTCTAAAAGACAGTCAGCGCGCAACAGCGTACATTTGTAATCGCGCTATCCTTGTCTGACGCTCAAAAACGTGTTATATAGCCGTCTCTTTCTAGTGCACATTGTTCCTAGAATGCAGTTGTTTGTATAAGACATAGTTCAGAGGTCATGTTACCCCCATTTGCTCTCGTCAGGAGTCAAATTATATATATTGCTCGGCACATACTATTTTGGACCTAAATTGCGAGATAGTGGATTGTTTTGTAATACATCCATACTAATATTATAAATGCGAAAGTAACTTTGTCTGTCTGTCTGTCTGTATGTTAGGCTTCCACGCCTAAACTACTGAACCGATTTTGATGAAATTTGGTATAGGGGCAGATAAGACCATGAGAAAGGACATAGGCTACATACTAATATTATAAATGCGAAAGTAACTCTGTCTGTCTGTATGTTACGCTTTCACGCCTAAACCACTGCACCGATTTTGATGAAATTTGGTACTTATAGGGGTAGATTAGACCATGAGAAAGGACATAGGCTATGTTTGGTCGCGATAACCGACATCCACGCGGGCGGAGCCGCGGTCAAAAGCTAGTAATGAATTTGAGCCCGTCAACTGCACCCCGTGCTATTCTCGAATACGTCCAAGAAACATACACACATTTTGAGCACATTTTAGGTCCAAGATATTTGTCCCAACAAGGCTGAAATTAGCAATCAAAATCGATTCAAATTGCAGCAATATGAAAATGATGATGGTAAAACTTATATAAATTATTTGAGACCTTCTTACATTACATAGAATCACGCCTTTATCCCCTGAGGATTAGGCAGAGGTGACTTAACCGCCACATTTCACCAATCATTGTATTTGGTAATAGGGAGTGAGCTTATTGCCGTATTCCGGGCACTATTGTTGACAAGAGCCATGCATTTCAGGCTGAGTCTGGGCTGTATTTATCTGTCTGATGTTAAACAGCCCTTAGTCTTCTTGTACGACACCGAATGGAATGAGATGGGGTGCCACAAATTCTATTCTGCCGTTGTAATTGGAATATTAATAAATAAATATTCCACAACATTCTACACAACGCTATCTAGACCCATGGTAAGCTTTTATAGCTTGTGTTATGGAATCTAGAATGCGGATATCTAGAATACATGGAAACACCCAGGCCAATGCAAATAGCCATATTCATGCATATAAATATCTGCACTGAGCGGGGATCGAACCCGCGCCTCCTGCATGGCAGTCGCGTATACTACTGCCACGCCATAGAGGCTGATATGTGTTTGGCTGCTATAATTTGGCTGCCAATTTTAGCCTCAAAATGTCCTGAGCAATATTATGAAACTAAGATGTGCTCAAATTGTGTTCTATACGCACAAGTACACGTTTCTTGGTGTGTTTTTAGAATAGCACGGGGTGCTACGACGGTGGACGATCTCAAATTCACCAAGCATAGATTTATTAGCAAACAATCCGCGTGTTCTTGGGCCTCGTTTGTTAGGTCCGGCGGCTCTGCTTAAGTGGAAAATTGTAGAAAATTGTGCTTTTGCACAAGCACAAGTAATTTAGCTTAGCTGGAGAGGTCAGCGGGAATATTAGTAATTTACTGTTACAGTTACAAGTAGTACAAGTAATTATACTTCACGCCTCGTTCCTCGAGATTAGTATTTTATATTGCTACAAGTAGTATCGCATAGATGTCGCCACTGTTGCACTAGTTGAGAAATTCCTTTACCTTATTTTTTTTTTTTTTTTTTTTTTTATATCGGGTAATTTTATATTTCTCCTCGGTGACTGCCATAACCGCGCTTCGCCATTCGCAATTTAGTGCTCGGCCACTTAAGACACTAACATAAAACAAATTAGATTAACAGTTTGTTGCTCAAATTTATCTTTAAAAATGCCTAAACGAAAAGTAGCTCGAACATGCAAAGAAGAACTACAACGTTTAATGCGGAAAGTGCGTAAGCTGGAAAAGAAAATTCACCCCAATAATACCATGGAATTGACGGAAGAAATACCGGAGCCTGATTATGCAGATGAAGCAGGTACCTATTACTTTTTATATATAAAAGTGAAAGTGATAAATAAAATAATTATCGTGTTATCTTGGTTACCTACCTACATATTGCGATCAGTATCTGACCTTGGGATATTTTCTTTTCGCAACAATTTAAATGTAACGGTTGGCGTTCAATTCATTGAGGATTGTTACCTAGCCTGAACACTGGTTGTTAAAAATAAAGTGCATATAAAATAAATACATTTATGCAATGTATATTTTAACGTATTTACGTTACGATGCCAAGTGTGTAACCTGAATAGTCACTGGGGCTATTTAACCGCACGCTAAAAAATTGTTTCAAAATGACGTACCCGTATTTGTTTTTTAACGTATTTACGTTACGATGATATTGTGTGCAATCTGAATAGTCACTGGGGCTATTTACCGTACGCTTAAAAGTTTAAAAAACTGATTATCATAACCGATATTCGTGTCTTTTACAGACACACCCACGGTATTTCAACCTTCTGATTGGGGGTATGAAGAACAGGGGCAAGACTCGTTCGAAAACGTAGATAGTTATGCTATTGAGCAACCAGTATTAACTACTGAGATACAAAACGATTCAATTATTCAAGATGAGCAGCCTAGCACGTCTGTGCCAAATGACGTAATGGCTACCCTAGACCAGCCTAGCACGTCAGCGCTTCCCACACAAGAGGAGCCTACAGTCACAGTGCAATCACAGACGTTAGACACAGACGTTCTAGAAATTCTTGGTGAAGACCCTTCACTTACAGAGAAACGTGCAAAGGATATCCGTGAGGAAATAGCCTCTCGATTTACACATATAGCTACGGAAGGATTAAACAAAGACATCAGAAAAGATTTAATATTGAAATACCCGCTTTCTGCAAACTGTCTTTGTATTGATTCGCCAAAAATAAATGCAGAAATCAAAGCGGCTTTGCCAGATAGTTGGGTAAAACGCGATAAAGGTATAGAAGCGAAACAAAAACAGATGGCTAGCGCAATTTCTTGCCTGGGTGACATAATTACAACTCAGCTAAATTCCGCGAGTAAAGAAAAAATCCTTCTTCAAAAATTAATGGACCTTGGCAGACTAATGTGTGATGTCCAACATGCCGATTCCGTGACAAGAAGAAATTTTATCTTGTTTACGCTAAAGAAGGACATGTCTGAACATCTGTCGAATACAAAAATCGACAACTACCTATTTGGAGAGACATTGGCAGATACTTTAAGGGCAGCCAAATCCATTAATAAATCAGGAGTCGAGCTTAAGACTGACCAATCTACCAGCAATTTGTCGAAACGATCAAAATTTAAACAGGAACGCTCCTGGTCCGGCTTACAGGCAGCCGGGCCCTCAACAGAGGAGCCGCGGGCCTGCACTGAGAGCACGCGGAGCCGCGCACTCATCGAGACAGTGGCCGCGTCAGCAGCAGCCGCCGCAAACCACCCCCCAGTTACGACGCCGTTTTTAAATACAGTTGAGTATGCTGGTCGATTACACCTTTTTCGAGATCAGTGGTCACTAATAACACAGGACCATACAATTCTTTCTTGGATAGATGGGTACCAAATCCCCTTCTCGAGCCCAGTAATTCAAAATTTTATTCCGTCTTCCCCAACTCAGTCCAGTGTAGAAAAAATACAGTTTCATACAGCAATAAGTGACTTATTACACATTGGTGCGATATCAATGTGTGAACCCTGCGAGGGCCAATTCATATCAGGTATTTTCCTCATCCCCAAACCTAATGGCAAATCAAGATTGATATTAAATCTTAAAAAATTAAACCGCTTCATAAACACTGATCATTTTAAGTTAGAGGACTTGCGAACAGCTATTAAACTGGTTACTAAAGATTGTTGGATGGCTACCCTTGACTTAAAAGATGCATATTTTTTGATAAAAATACACGAGGACTCCAAAAAGTATCTCCGTTTTATCTATGACCAGAAATTATACCAGTTTAATGTTTTACCATTCGGACTTAATACAGCCCCATTTGTGTTCACAAAAATAACCAAACCAATAGTAAAATTACTCAGAACAGCTGGTTTCCTATCCACCCTTTATTTAGATGATTGGTTTCTCCTTGGAAGTACTTCTTCAAATTGTCTCCTAAATATTGAAATTACTAAAAAACTACTAGTATCACTTGGTTTCATTATTAATGAACAAAAAAGCATGATAGTACCTTCTATGACATGTAAATTTTTAGGCATGATTATTAACTCACAGCAGCTAACCTTAAGCCTGCCCCATGAGAAAAGGGCACGCCTCAGTTCTGAATTAGAAGACTTTCAGAAGTTGCGTCGTTGTTCAGTCCGGAAATTAGCTCAAGTAACGGGGTTACTTGTGTCAGCCTGCCCTGGAATGGAATACGGGCTTCTCCACACCAAGGAGCTTGAACGTAGCAAATTTCTTAACCTAAAAAACGACGATGACTATGATAAAGTAATAAATATCCCCGATTCACTGAAAATGGATATTCAATGGTGGTTTAATCACATATGGAATTCAGTACGTCGCATAAGAAATGACGAATATCACACTGAAATATTTTCTGACGCCTCAACGACGGGATGGGGCGCAACCTGTCTGGGTGATAGAGCTAGTGGCAGCTGGTCAAATGATGAGCGCAAAAAGCACATCAATATTCTTGAATTGATGGCCGCTTTCATTGCCCTAAAAATCTTTGCAAAGGATCTAACTGATTGCCAGATTCTCTTGCGCGTTGATAATTCGACTGCAGTTGCCTATATCAACAGAATGGGTGGTGTACAGTATCCACACCTTACACAAATTACAAGAGAAATTTGGGATTGGTGTGAGGCCCGAAGACTGTACATTTATGCATCTTATATTAAATCAAGTGATAACGTCATCGCAGATGCTGAATCACGTAAAATTCACCCAGATATTAAATGGGAGCTAGCCGAATGGGCCTTCAACTACATAACTATTTGTTTTGGCCTACCCGCGATTGACTTATTCGCAAGTCGAATCAATAAAAAGTGTGAGGCTTACATCTCATGGCATAGAGATCCTGATGCAGTAGCCATCGACGCCTTCACAGTACCTTGGACCACTATGAATTTCTATGCTTTCCCTCCATTCTCAGTGATATTAAAAGTTCTCCGAAAAATAATCACTGAGAAATCGGAAGGTATTTTAGTTGTCCCTCTATGGCCCACCCAGCCTTGGTATCCCGTCTTTCAAGCTCTTACAGTATCAAAAATTCTAATTATTCCACCTCATAAACACGCCTTAATCTCGCATTCCAGCTCCAGTCGAATACACAAATCGATTACCCTGGTGGCAGCAATATTATCAGGGAGGCACTATCAAGAAGAAGCTTATCACCATCTTCAACGGAAATACTGATGGCATCATTATCGGCCAACTCCATTAAGCAATACGATACCTACTTAAAGAAATGGTGGTGCTACTGTAGGAATACTCACACACATGTGTTCAGCGCATCCGTCCCTACTGTCATACATTTTTTGACTGAATTGTTCCATCAGGGTGCGCAATATGGCACCCTGAATTCCTGCATTCCTGCTATCAAAAATAAATGTTAGGAACATTAATATCTCATTGAACCACACAACCCTCAGCCGTTAGGAAAAAACCACATTGTGTGATTGTGGGATTGACACGTCAATGTTCTCTGCACCCAGTACAAGACACGCAAGCACATCACGCGCGTACTCACTCGGCGTAAATATCGACGCAAGCACAGCTGGTTGGAGCGGTAACTCAACTGTGTTTGCAAGGTTCTACAATAGAACCATCTTGAATAATGATGGTATATCCCTAGCTCGGGCGATTATTAGCAATAATTAAGTTTAATAATAAAGTCCCAGGAAGTAATTTATGTTCATCTTCTAGCAGATATCTCTTAATAGTTATAATCGTGTTATGCAATAATATACACAACGCAGAAGATTTTAGAAACATATTATGTTTTTTGATTTTATTAAATTCAAATTGTTTACTATGGAAGAATAAACATTCGTTTTTTCAAATTAAAAGGTGGTATCATTGACGATATTTCCATGATTCATACTCTCAAAATCTACTTGTAGCAATATAAAATACTAATCTCGAGGAACGAGGCGTGAAGTATAATTGATGATTAAACGAACTTACCTGTAAGTGAAGTTCTATCATAATTATACGAAACGCCTCGTCCGAAGAGATTAGTAACCACCCACCCACCCTGACGATCCCGTTACTAATCTCTCAGGAAATACATCAATGAGATGAGGATCTTGCTCTAAACTAAATGACGAAGCGCGGTTATGGCAGTCACCGAGGAGAAATATAAAATTACCCGATATAAAAAAAAAAAAAAAAAAATAAGGTAAAGGAATTTCTCAACTAGTGCAACAGTGGCGACATCTATGCGATACTACTTGTAGCAATATAAAATACTAATCTCTTCGGACGAGGCGTTTCGTATAATTATGATAGAACTTCACTTACAGGTAAGTTCGTTTAATCATCAAGTATATTCTTTTAAAAAAAAACAAGAAACGACTTTCTAGTCTATAAGAAGGTTTAGATTAGTTGGGGTTGCAAAAATCATAGAACTAAGAAATGTTATTTTCAAATTGTCTAGAGGAAATTATTCTTTAGTTATGAAGGATCGCAAACATCAAAAAAATATAAAAAATCCTTGTACCGCGGCAGCCATCTTGAAAAAATGTGGTGCGAATGGTTTTTTCACAGGGCAAACTATTCGTCGCACAGAAAATTTGTAAAAGCAATTTTGTTGCCATTTAAAACTACCTATGGGTTCCAGCTTTTTCGTAGAACGAATAACTGCGATAAGACCGCCCATATACAGCTCATTACTATGTACTGTCCTTTGTACGTATCCTGTGTTTGTTGTGTAAAAAAGAGTAGGTATAGTATAAAGCAAAGTCGCTATTCGCGTCTGTTCGTCCCTATGTATGCAAATTTTGATGCGGTTACTTTTAATAGATAGAGTAATTCAAGAAGAAGGTGTATATGTATAACACATGCTTAATATAGTAGAGGGTGCAGCGAGAACGGGATGGGACGCCACGCGGGCGGAAAAAAATGGCGGTACGAAGTTCGCCGGGTCCGCTAGTCCTATAATAAAGTCACAATGAAAATGGTAACTTTCCTTGACTATTTTCAAACTTTATGTTAGGTATTCTAGGCCTCTACGGTCTCTGTCTCGGATTTTTTTTTATACATATATAGGACACGTCAATTTAACTTCACCTCGCCTGATGTTAAGCTAAAGGCAAAGTCTCGGTAAGAGGGTCACCATCGGAAACATGTACCATGTCAACAGTGGTGGCACTCAGCTTGACGGCCTCGTTAGATGCCTTTTCACGCCCCGCTTAAAGGACCCGGGACTGTAGGCAGAAGGAAACACGTGAGCTGGCAGGGAGTTCCAGGTCTTAATGGTGGGGCATAGGAACGAGTCACTGAAACGCTTGGTTCTAGCTGGTATATAAGATAATCGGAACCAAGCTAACCTCCCCGTGCGAGCTGCCAGCCTGGCACCTGGTCTCTTATCTTAGGTTTTATTAAAACGTCTCGTCATTAAAAAAATCTGCCAATTCACCTGACTGTACAATTTGTACATCATCAGTCGATCTTAAGTCGACCGAGGTATTAAGCGCATATTAGTACTTTTTCTCGCAAATCAATTCTACCGCTGCAAATTTTGCTAGTCAAAATTGATCTATTGCTGACTGTACTAAAGGTATTTCGATTAAAATGAAAATTCATATTCCGTTGTGAAGCCGTTCACGTGCAAGTGATTGGCTATTACAAGTTGAAAGTATTTCCCATGAAACCGCCCAATCACGGCGTCCATAAACCAAGTGTTATTGTTACCGACTAATATTTAATTTATTTCCTCGAAGGTACAGATTTCTGTTTAAATCTAATTGATCACGGTATGCGGGTTAATGTGACCATGGCTTTTTTTTATTTCGTGCGTCGAATCGACTAAAACCGCACGCCGACTGAGGGTCTTGGTGCTAGGCCGGAGGTGAGGTTGTCATCGACATATCCCTCGCACCCCGGCTGACCCAGGGCCATCCTTTACGGTCTTGCCCTCCTCGGAATGGGGAACAACGGTGTCCCCGACTCGCCCCCGGAATGACCATGGCTGAACTTTTGGTGGGTTTAAATGCAAGATGAAACTAAGGCCTACTGGGTGTCATCCATGATTCGGGTGCCATCCATGATAGTCAAAGAATCGAGATGGTTGGCATAAGTTTCTACACAACATTTTTACTGAAAACAATAGATTGTTATTGATATTAAAACAATTGTTTTCTGAATAATGAATTATATTATTGTTATCCAACATTATAATGAATATTGTACATATTGATCATTTTAACATAGCTAACTCAACTAAATTGTAACGAAAACTTCTTCGACGAATTGATTTTTTTTTATTTTAACGTGCGTGCGCATACTCCCTAGTTAGGTGGTTTGGTTATATTGGACTCGAACCGACTAAAATACACACCGTCAGAGGTCGTAGGTTGCCGGAGTTTAGATTGGCAGAGACAGATCTCTCGCACCCCGGCCGACACAGGGCCTTCTCGCAAGCCAGGTGTTGCTTAACAGACTCGCGGGTTCTCTTGTCGGGATTGGAAGGAAACGGCGATCGTTCCCGTATACAGGGTTGAAAATTATCATCCCACATGGAGCGGAAGTACTTGAAATACTGGTGGTAGAGTATTCAATTCAAAGGAAACATTCCTTTATTTTTAAAACGAAACAAAACTGCATTCAAATATTTTGGAAAACTCGCTTGACATACCCGGTAATGGAACCGACTAAAACCCGAAAAAATTACAACTGGCTGGCAACATTATGGCTTCAATAGATGGTGGCAATCATAAGGATTAAATTTCTCTAATAAACATAGTAAATTAAATGAAAGGAAATCCCTGAAATCGAAACTTAATAGGTCCAGTCGAACATCAGCTGCAGGCCTCATAGCAGACTTGAGGCATTGCTAAGGTTCCTGAACGTTTGTTGTTGTTGCTGAAGTTGAGTAATTGCCAAATAAATTTCTTTCTTCCTTTCTTCTTTTCATAGGTATGTTCTATGTATACCATGATTACGTTACTTCCCGTTAACAATATTCCCTATCAAGCTACTTCGACTGGACCCCTTTTTTGCATAATCACAAGTAAATACGCGGAGAATAATCGATATATTTGTCGACAGATTTACTTATCACATTTGGTGGAAGATTTACGATTTTGAGTATCATAATATTATAGACTTTTGCCCGCGGCTCCATCCGCGTGGATGTCGGTTATCGCGCGATCAATTAGGCGAGCGAGCCTATGTATTAAGGTTTTTTTCGAATCGCACCCGAAACGTCGGCAAAAGTAAGTGAAATTTTTTCATCGCGTGAAGTCCCGCATAGGCATAAATAAAATAACGTATGTATTAATCCAGAGTGTCAGCTAACTCCATAAAAAGTTTATTAAAATCGCTCCAGCCGTTTAGACGTGAAAGAGTAACAAAAATTCATACATTCATCCATACTTACAAACGTTCGCGTTTATAATATTAGTAGGATATTATAAATATCTGCAACAGCCGTCATGTCTGTGTGTATCGCAGAATCACAGATAAAATGCGGTAGTGTAACTTTGCACGTGCCACTTTATGCGGTGGACACCTAACTACACATTATTTAACAAATATTCATTTCTTCCTGTGGTTATAAAAGATAGGGCTATTCTCCATCCGACAGTAAACATACAGCCACTGAAAAAGCTTACGACAGTAGGCTCACCCGTTATTAAGTGAGATCGAAAATCATAGCTGTCGAAATTTGGGTGTTAATACCCCTCTGTATAGCCCTTCGGCTATTTGCAGGCGTGAATATAATGTATACCTGTTCGGTTGCTTTCCTTCCAGTGATCATGGCCGCCGAACAGCATCCGAAAAGTCGGGATCAGTGAAAATAATAAAATATCGCCAAATATCCCAAAAACCTTTTAAAATAATTTTATTTCATATAAAAAAAATAATTATAATGACCATAATGATTAGAGTACTGATTATAATATATTTTTTTATGTTAATTATTTTAAATAGATTATTATTCACCTAATAGTACTTAATCAGCTAAGTAATTGAAATACAATTAAAAAGTAAAGCTAATTTGACTTACAAATTACTGAGCTATTTACTACTGCTCATATAATTTTCATTGCCAGACTGTCAGACTGTTTTGAAGAAAATAATGTTTTTAGTAGATTCCTAACTCGGTGCTTCAAAAGGGCAATATGGATAATATGGCCTCCAAATAGGTAACATGAGATATACACTAGCACAGAACTGGTAAAAGTAAATTTAAAAACTTTATAGATATGGAATTAAAAGAAATAAATAGATATTTAAAAAAAATATTATAGGCATGGACAATTTCTTTTTTTTTGCAAAGGTATACATTATTCACAAATCCTACATCAGTTCAGAAACTATTATCCATAAAAAAAACTAGTGGAAGTGTAATTGTAATATTAGTCATAGTCTGGACTTTATCCCGTGGGTTTGGTATGTGGAGTAAGATCCCAAGAAACTTCCATCTTGTAAATTATTGTATTTTTCCAGGATATTAACTTTAAAATGGATTAAAGTAAATATAGTGTTGGAAAATGAATTATAGAGAACTTTATAGTTGGAAGGTTATGTCAGAAATAAGATAAATTATACCTGTAAGTCATTAAATATCAAATACGTATTGTTTGCAAGAATTGAGGTAAATATAATATTTATTCTTGTTCTGTATACTTTAACAAAACTCATATACCTAGTTATCTGCTTATTTTTTACTTTACTAATTTATAAAAATATATCTTTAATATAATGTTAGTAGGTAATAAAAATGCAAATGTAACTCAAAATATAATTTTTCAAATATTGTAATTCCAAAATAGAAATATAGTATGCTAAAAATAAAAATGTTATTTTATAGGCTGTGATAATGGACTATTAAATTTAAATTACTCATGAGTCAAACTGTAATTATTTAGAAAAAACCAAATAGCTACCACAGTTAGAGTTTTGTCCATGGTTAGTGGCAATTAAAAAAAATAAAACATAAATAGGTATGCAAAATGAATACTCTTTAAGTATGTTATAATTTAAATGCCAAAGTTTCATAAAAAAGGTCAAATTTTTGATCATTAGAGTGAAGGTTGAACACTATATTTAGAACTTTGTAAAGTGGAGTGGACTCATTCTTCATACCTTCATAGTAGTTTCCAATAAGAACACTGACCTTTAAATGACTTATTTTTAAATTCCCTAGTGACAACAGACTAATTAAAAAATAATATCATGCACTATGGTGATATTTGAGTTTTCAGACTATGTCATTCCAATCTGACCTGAAAATTGGGTAGTTTGATGAGAAATACTGAGTTGTGAATGGATCTGTTTCCTGTTTTGGTACATTGATGTTGAATGTCAACATCTGACACTGTTTAGGTTATGTTAGGAAAGGGGAACCTTCCAAGATAGTGTCGCTGGATAATCGAATGACCTTAGGCACCGACAGCCGGTGTCTAGCCCTGCGAGGCCGTTCTAGAAAGGTCTGCTTCGAGCAGTACTTACGAGCGAGCGTTCAGCTGTGTCGTTGTGAGCTCCAGCGGCGAATCCAACGCCTGCTGCAGCATCCAACACACAATAACACACTATGACGTGCACTTTCACAATCGGAATGCACTAGACACAAGTATCAACCAACAAAACACAAAACTAACACAAACACAAACATTTTTCATAGGATCGTATCACAGAAGTCAACGCTCGCACTCGCTCCGTGTTCCTCACCACTAACCCATATTCGGCCACTATATTACTGTGTAATCAACGGAATTATTACCAATTTACGGCACCGCGCTCGACGTCCGTTCGCCGCCGAGAAAATACTTATAAAATATTTTTCGAAAGCGCATAGACGCGCGGCGGACCTTTCGAAAATGTATAAAATACGATAGCGCGCTAAATAGGAAAATCGATAAGGCCGTTGGAACGCCGCCGAACCGAAACTAGAATAATAATTTATCAAAAAATGTAATAAAAACGACATTATTTTCTTGTGACGGTTCCGAGCTGTCAGAATTTTCTAAGTATAACACGTTCTAATTTAACTGTGCACGTGATTCCCTGGTAGATTGACTATACGCGTGTCGTTTCGATTCGGCCGGTTAGCAATCAGGTGCAAGCGAATCTCGACCTTATTGCAATTAGCACTTACGACTTTCCTACATTGAGCAAATCGCGAAAAATACGAAACGGACTCGAATTTGTTTGTAAAACTTACGACGAGTAGTAATCAGTGGATTGGAAAATTCCAAATAATAAACGGCGAGCGGGCGCGCGGTGTCCGTAGAAAGAAACGCGAGACACTGTTTTCGAAACAACATTGGCTCGACGTCATTTTTGGCGTATTTTGAGTTGGACGTGAACGGGAAAACTCGAAAGCATTCGGTCGAGCGAACGAGAAGGAATATATTTTAATACAAACAAAACTAATCTTTAAAGCGTTTGATATTCATACATTATAGTTTGAAATTTGTGTAATATTATGTGAAAGTGAGTGAAGCCGTACTATTTTGAAGTTTTTTTTCTATAATACGTATAGATAGGCTAGAGAGGAGAACGGCTGTTTTTCTATGTAAAACTGCCTTGGTGTGAGTTACTTCCCGTATGTGTAGTTATCGTACACGGATGGAAACTTATGTTTGTGTGTGTTTTTGTATTACACTTATATAAAAATTGTATAGTGAGTGACTCGGCTCACGGAATCAATAATCTAAAAATTCATTTTTATATTTTTGAACGAGCTATGGGCTGGGAAGGCAATGTTGGATATTTTCATGAAACTAGCATTTTGATAATGGTTATTTGATTAGTAATAAATAATATATAGATATAATACCTATGTACCTATTTAACTATTTATTAATCAAATTACGATACAGAGTAGATACATACGTATTTGTTACGTACAACACAATTATCCAGATCCGAATAGATATACGTTTTAATTATTGTTACGCATCCGTATTCAATTTCCGGCTTCCGTAAAACTTTTAATTCACTTCTAAACGAACTTTTTGACAAGTTTTCGGCTACACCTCTACGTAAGGTTAGTAGAGGTGGCTATAGTTGGGAAATGGGAACTTTGGGAAGTAGGTAGGTAGGACTTTGTCATGTGACGTCACTCGTCGCCGTCCTTACTTGGCGTAAACCATCTAAAGCAAAGCAAAGACAGTGTACCTAAATTATTTATTTCATAGCGAAGACAACTTGAAGGTTAAATTTATGTCATACCAAATACGTACCTACCTCTGGCTAACTATTTATATATGTATTATAGGTATCACAAGAAGTTATAATTAGGTAAGTACCATACAGATTTTTGTGTTTAGAAGTGCAGAGCGCTTCGTAGGGGAGCAAGTTCGATTCCCGCTCAGAGTAAATATTTGTATCCATGAATATAGTCTGTTTGCTATGGGTCTGGGCGTTTCTATGTTTTTTAAAAATGGTCACGGAGAAGGAATACAAGTATCACCACCGCATCTCATCCGAAAAGTTTCGCAAAAGGCGACTAACGGAAACATACGCAGACGATATCACTGCTAGAGAAGGAAAACTCGGAATAAAACCCTGTACCAACCCGTCTGGCTAGAAACGGTAGGCCGGAGACTCCCAACATTGGGAGAGGCCTATGTACAGCAATGGACCTGGACTGCGATACGATAGGATAATTAATTGATGCTGATTGTTTAAATGAATGTAGATACAAATCATGTGAATGTTTACGCTCTGAAGATAGCTACGAAGCGTTACAAATTTCAGGTGTTCACGGATACGAATGTATCGAATGTGTGTAAACAGATAATAGTTTTTTCCTGAAGAATGTGTAGACAGCTCGTATTGTGTTGACACTATGATAAACGAACTAGCTTTTGCCCGCGGCTCCGCACATTTGGTTTCGTACCACAATTCTGGGAAGATCGGGGCCTTGATTCCATTAAAGCAAAACTTACAGTCATAGGCACCAGAGGCTCTACAAAAACGGCACTTTTTTATGGAATAGGGAGGCAAACGAGCAGACGGATCGCCTGATGGTAAGCGATCACCGCCGCCCATGGACACCTGCAACACCAGAGGAGTCACAACTCACAAGTGCGTCGCCTTCCTTTCAAAAGAGAGTACGTTCTTTTTTTGAAGGTTTGAAGGTCTTATTGGTTCGGAAATACCACTGGCGACAGTTCATTCCACAGTTTAGTTGTGCGAGGCAGAAAGTTTCTCGAGAAACGCACAGTTGTGGACCGCCCACCGTCCAGATGGTGAGTGTGGAACTGCTGTCGCGTTGAACGATGGCGGAAAGAGGCGGCGGGGATCAATCCCAACAATTCTTCGGAGCACTCCCCATAGTACAGGCGATAGAAGATGCAGAGCGAAACCACATCTCTACGCAGTTCCAAAGAGTCTAGCCGATTTGAAACATCTTGGCAGTTGAAAATTCGAGTCGCTCTCCGTTGGATGCGGTCCAGAGGGACTTCTTTTTATTTTAGACTTTAATTCAGAATTAAATGATCGTTTGCATAGTGAATGAAAAAGTGAAATGAATCCTAGGGTCTATAGAATTTGGTAGTACGGACAAGTGAACAGGGCATGCGTGTTAACTTTTAAGGCCAGCTTTTCAATCTAAGGGTAGATGTGGCTGAAGTTGATATTTTTCGTTAAGCGACTACCATTATGACCTCCGCGGCGAGTCGGGTACACCGTTGTCCCTCCGAGGAGTTCCAGACCGTAAGGGATGGCCCTGGGTCTGCCGGGGTGCGAGGGATATGTCGAAGACAACCTCACCTCCGGCCTAGCACCACGAACCACGACCCACAGTCGGCGTGCGGTTTTAGGCGGTTCAAGTCCGACATAACCGGCGCCGGCGGGGGAGGTATCCGAGGGGATTAAAAATAAAAGTCATATGACTTCCGGAACCAATTGGCGTTGTCAAGGATCTATAGTTGGACTGGTCAGACTTTTGAGGGTCCAACAACCCGTAAAGACTGTCATATATATTCGCAGTATGGCCAATGCTAGCCAATAAGTTCGCAAGTTGCCCAGCTGGGTATAATGTACATAGTAGATGAGCCGCACGTCACGTGCCCTACATCGAAGCCCAATCAATAGCCATCCTGGCCTCGCGGAAGCAATAACTTAATTAACTTATACAATATACAGAACTCACTAACTACAGGACCAATATTTCGTGCTAGCTGACCCGCCCCGGCTTCGTCAGTGGCATATTTTGAAATCATATTAGGTACCCCCTTTGAGTCAGTATTTTTTTGGTAGTATTTTCATGTAATGTTTAAGAAACTGCCGGATTTGTTTTTTTATGGAATAGGGAAGCAAACGTGCAGACGGATCGTCTGATGGTAAGCGATCACCGCCGCCCATGGACACCCGTAACACCAGACAGAGCACGCACTTTTCTTGAAAGTATTCTATTGGTTCGGAAATACCGCATTTGTGAACATTTATGTTCACTGTTCCGCTCCCTTGAAGAGTAGCGTGATGAAATATAGCCCAAAACCTTTGTCGATAAACGAACTATTAAGCACAAAAATATTTTTTCAATTCGAGCCAGTAGTTCCTGAGATTAAGGCGTTCAAATATGTATTTTTTCATAAAAATATAAAACTACCTTCTAGAACAAAATCACTCTGAATAATATAAAAAATAAATTAAAATTACAAATCGCCCGTAGGACTTCAGTTGAAGAAGGATGTTATAATATGAAAAAATGATATGATGTCTAACAGCAAAGGCAAAAGTCGAATATTTCGAGACTGGCTACATTGTAGACACTATCTAGTTTAAAAGTATTTTGCATGAGAAGGAATGTATTATAAAGTTTCGTATCTCAAAAGTAAAAATAAACCTTATAGGCCTCTATTAAAGTATGATTTCGAACGTGACCATACGAGAACTGCATACGTACGCAGCAGATACGCGTAATTCATTAAGGCTTCTTAATGGAATGGTTCTTCAAACTCGTGTTACCGACCCTGTAACAACAGAGAGTTTCTATACCGTCAGTGCAGAAAACAAAGCAGGACATGCCTTTGGTCTACCCACTGACAGCACAAAAGAGAGTTTGAGTACGTATTTATGTAAGTTAAGTACCTAGGTACTTACCTATTTAAAACTACAATAATAAACTTCATTTAAAAAACGCCACGTACCTAATAGGTACTTACCGCATACGTACCTACTGTCCGATTTCCTTAAAATACCTATCAAATATAATCTTTCGTAACCAATAAATAATACACCTATTAGGTACATAGCAATGCAATATAAAACTAAATGAATTATGACAAGAAGTAATGCCGATGCCCGCCATTTTTACTTGCACTGTTGCACTAACAGTACTCACACGTAGAAAAACAAATTTCTTGTCTATGTGCGCGTTCGAGCCAGGCCGCTCGTTCGCGCTGGAATTTTCCCACCTCTCTCTAGAACTTGACTTGTAAACGGTACAACTTGTACTAAGCTGTATATTTTAATTGTAATTTGAATAGTTTTTCGCTCGGTGCAGTGGAAAATTATATATCTAATATGCTTTGTTATAAGTTATTTAACTTTAGAAAGTGTGGAGGCAAAGAAAAAATTGTGTTTCAGGTTAGAGACAAGTTTAGTTGAGTACCTAGTTGTCTATTTGATTTTTGGATAGATCGATTGTCAATTGCGGTGAAATGAACCAATCGATCTAGCCAGTAGTTTTCCAGACCACAACATAATCAGCATAGGCTTAATAATTAATTTACTTATTTATTAAAAAAGCTCTGGGTAAGGTACCTGGTGTTGCACACGTCCATATAGGCCACGGTAACCACTTCCTAATTCCTAAGCGGTATAAAAAAAAACAATTTCGGCGTCCCGTTCTAAATTCGAAACCGGATCCCCCCAGGAACCGTTACCTACACAATTTTTGATCTCAACTGTTCGAATAGTTGCTCAAAAATATAAGTTACTAGGTGTTGCCCGCGGCTCCGCCCGCCTCAGTTTGCAGCGAACATCCATACCGAGGATATTGAGGTGATCCTGCAGTGGCAGTGGTGTGCTCTGAAGAGTAGGAAGGGGTAGGAAAGGAGATACTTTTGCTGTAAACGCACATGCCTGGGTCTTCCTGGCATTGAACTCGACCAGGTTCCTAGCGCCCCATTGAGAAATGTGGTCCAGGATCCGGTCCAGCTCAGTGACAAGAAGCTGCCTTTTTTCCGCGATATCAGACTGCTGCTGCTTTTCATGCACACAAATATTTGTACTGAGCGGGGATCGAACACGCGCCTCCTGCGTAGCAGTCGCGTTCACTACCGCCACGCCACAGAGGCTGGGTATCAGCTAACTCCATACCAAAGTTTATTAAAATCGCTCCAGCCGTTTAGACGTGAAACAGTAATAAATATCCATCCATTCATCCATACTTACAAACTTTGGCGTTTATAATATTTTGCCTCTGTAGATAAGTAGCAATCTGTTTATCTGTTTGTAGAATAAAATAGATTCAATGTATGAGATTGACATACGTTGACGACTGTCATAAACGTCGAAATACGTGTCGATCCCATACATTTGTAGATGTCCTTGGGGTTGAGAGGGGGCGATGGAATGAAGATGCACTTAATAAGTGCATATGTTTAACTCATGCGTTTATTTGTATCTACGGTTGTACAGTGAGTGAGTTTACATCGACCGACTCTATACTTATATCTAACATTAGCATCTACTATGTCACAGCATAGATGCATGTAGCTGCTTATAGCCGCTACACATTCATCATTTAATTCTACAATTGTCACTTGTCTAGGGGTGTAGTTCATGTGTCAAATTTGTTGTTTTAAAAGAATATAAGTAACCGATATTACTAAAATTCTCTCTGACCCCTCCAGCTAAGCTAAATTTTATTGCTTCTTAACACAAACAATAAAATTTGTGGGTGTGTGTGGGAGTGGGTTCACGTCGGTAGTGTAAAAGCCAGGATTTGAACCCTGGAACTTTCGTTCGTCTCGACTCCTTTCCTTAACGACTTTCTCCCGCTGAGTTTCTTGCCGGAGTCTTCTCAGGTCGGGGCTGCGTTCCGAACCGCGGTGGTCCATTCGCTAAACAAGTCTTTATTTTTTTTATTTTCACGTTTTGTAAATTCCGTTTCAATAGTCTTCTTATTCTTCTCTTCTTCAACTTTGCGTTAATCCCAGTCGCATCCAAAGCTGCGGATTTGGCTGAACTTCGATATTTTCTGTGAAGCGATTGCCATCTGACCTCCACAACCCAAAAGCGATATCGAAGCATTGCAGTTAAACCAGTTGTTGGACTTTTGAGTGTTCCAATTACCCGTAACGACGGCCATAGATGTTCGTATGGCAACCAGGACCGACGGCTTAACGTGCTCTCCGAGGCACGACCAGACTAATGCAAATACCATTCATGTTTACAAATATTTGCACTGAGCGGGAATAGAATCCGTACAGTTTAGGCCCGTATTCTAGAATGACACTCAGCGTGAATCTCGATTTGATTGAGGACAGATTGATAGTTTGACATATCGCCTATACAACCTTAGTGTTCTATAAAGAATGAATGATTTTGACTTTGACCTTGACTAAGCTGCTGTCGCTACAATTCGACTTACGTTTCTCTGTCACCTTCCGTTTGAAGATTCACGGTCTCTTAGACTCAGATCGTTTAGCTAATGCATGCATATGCAGATTTGACCGCGAAATGGACTTCCAATACGTGCTATAAATATTACAACAGACTTTTATCTACCGCTTTGCACAAATTATGGATACATTTTGAATAATACAGAGTTACGATAATAATAATAGACGTAGGTAGAATATTCGAAGTTCTACAACTATTATGCTTTGTGGATTTTCATTAGTACTTACTTAAATTCCTTCACTAATATACATCACGTGTCCAAAACGCGTGATTTCCATTCGATTAGCAAGAAAAACGTATTTAATAGAATCTAGAATGCGAATAAACATACTTACGTATTTTTTTTGCACACCAATTCTGGTAAAGTGAAAACTGGTAAAGTGGACCAAAAACACCCAGACCAATGTAAATAGCCATATTCATGTATACAAATATTTACACTGAGCGGGGATCGAACTCACGCCTCTTGTGTAGTAGTCGCGTTCACTACCACCACGCCACAGAGAGTTATTTGAGGCACAATAGGCTATTTGACTATTTTTTTTTACTTTCTAAAAATGACCACTGTCTTATAATAAAATGAACTGTAAAAGTAAAATTTTCGTACGACAAATAGTTTTCAAGATATTTGATTTTGAAAAATTCTATTTGTCGCGCCGCCGCCCGAAAACGCTCCATACAAAATCGTTCTAAATTGTGACGTCACGCTTCGATAGCGCGTAGTGTAAATGTATGGAGTGCAAGAGAATATCGCATTTATCTCGGTCTACGTTGCGTTTACACGTATAGAGTTCGTAATAAAAGTTATTTAAAATTTAATAAGGAATCTAAAAAGTTATATATTTGAATTGAATTTGGTTGTTTATATTTTGATTTTTTTTGGGAATTTCAACTAATGAAAAGTCATAGTTTCAGTTTAGATATGCAATATTTTATTTTGCAAGGCATATTTTTTCAGAACAAGCTATCTTATTAACCAGTATTTGGAAGAATCGACGACTTAGTCAAATACCCTATTTTTTAATAACACGATTTCGTAAGTTTTGAAATCATTGGGAACCCCTGCGCCAGAGCCTCGTCCGATGACCGAGATCCCAGTTAGCTGATGAACGCCAAACATCACGCGTTAGAACTTGTTTATATAATATGTGAAATAACTCCGTTGTCAGTTGTCGTTAGTGTCCGATTATTAGGTACTCGTGTCCCACAAATCACAGTTTAAAAAAAATCATTCTAATTATCCTGATTTGTCTATGTTCATAGTCTGTGGAGACATAGTCAGGTACTTTTGTATCATTTCTTGTATATTTTTATTAAAAATCATTTGGCAGGTAGGTATAGGATAGGATAGGTACACCTGTAGGTACATCATCACATCACACAGTCAATTATGTATTGAAGTCAGCAACATCATCTCCGAATGTGTCCTTATATCGAACAGTTTTCACTAGGTCACTCTGCACAACTACAGTAGTAGAAACTTTTCTATTTTTGCTAGTTCTTTTTATGTCATTTAGGTGTGTCTACCAGTGCCTACGTAAACACCTCACGTAAAACATCAAATTAATTCATATAACGTTTTCTTTCTATGCCTATTTTGTTTCGTTCTAAATAAATTACTCGAAACGTCGAAATAATCTTTAAATTATTTAAGGAATTTTGAGAAATAAACAATGTTCCAGTCTACTTGCGGCGGACGGAACCGAAGAGAAAGCTTTTGAAAAAAAAAAGGTACTGCCATAGACTGACGATGACATTTCAAATTTCGAATAGGTACCAATTCGAAATTCGACGGCCGCATTTCGAATAGTTAACCCTATCACCGCTCATGGGTGAAGAAGTGCCAACTTAATATAACGCTATTTTAATTTTAACATATTTCTGCTAAGTATTTTAAAAATCGACATTAATTTACAGTTAATAAATGATGTACTTCACAATGTTTAGCTATTATTGCTCAATTTTATCTGAGTCATTTGCTCTGTGAACCTCGATACTGTTCGTGCGTTGAATTTTGAAGTTTCAAAAGTTCCAACTCTCGCACAGGTGCACACAAACCGAACATTCGCCTGACCCAAATATTATTATTTTCAATCTTAGTGTACTTTTTTTGTACTTATTTATTCTGTGACTTTGTATACGCCGATATTAAATTATGATATGAGCTACCGAGATGTTTATCGTAGAAAATACGCGCGATATAGCACTATTTAGACTAGCTTTTTTTATGGGATTTAGAATGCGGAGACTTTATTTTTAATGAACAAATATGAATAAAGATTTGTATTCTAGTATGTAAAGAAAACATTCCCAAGATGACGAGTGATGATCGCAAGTCTTCGCCAACAATGTTATTCTCAGTATTTATCACGTCATAACTATCCCTTTAACTACATCATCAATAACAAACCTATACTGACTGCTAAGTCGCCATAATTAACTACCTTTATATTATGAATAGCTATAAATTATGTTTAAAGGCGATAACCTGTTCAAAAATGTATTACTAAGTATATCAAAGTGTTTTTTTTTCGAAAATATTATTTATTTATTTAACCAACGTATACTTACAGCTAGCCAGTCATATAAGTTATAGGTCACATACATTATTTATTTTCCGACTTATCAATTTCATTATAAGGCTCGATGAATTATTGCTAAATTATTTAAATTAAATTTGAGAAGGCTTATGGTAATGCTAAAAAGTGGTAGTTGTTACTAATGATTCCCTTTCTACTAAACAAACACGATATTAGATGGGGTGAGTACCTGATGTGTGTTCTCTTAGTCCAAATGTTTGATAAAGTTCAGTGCTTGGGGTCGCTCAAGGCCAAAGCAGATATCTCCTGCATGTAAGGCGGTACATCTGCTCAAGTACAAACGAGCCTCCGGCGCAGGTTTTCAGGACTATAAGAGTATTTAAAGAAAATTTTGTATTCAAGGAGGAACCAAGGGAAGAAAGTTTCTCATATTTCATATTCAAAAGCTAGCTATATACCAATAAAAAATCATAGAATTGTATAATGCTGCTATGTTCCAATATCTATATTACAGAAACAACTAAATTAGTGGTCAAACGTTCTCCCTATAAGACAAGGATCGCGGGTTCAAATCCCACCTGGACCGATGAAAAAATGTTTCCTTTCTAAATCGATTAAAAATTGTGAACTGAAATGTTAAAGATACCTGCTGAAAATTTTGCCAAAACTCGCGAAGGTGTATTTTTCTTATTTATCAATCAATGTCAATCTGCGTTCACCCTGGCTGGCAAAGTCGTGATTCGTGATTGAGTCCATCAATTCGAGCTACCAAATAACAATATTGTAAAGGTTGTCTTCAATTCGGTGACCCTAAATATGCCTTTTCACGCTCACTTAAGCGTTATTTGTCAACGGAATGGCAGCGAAGAAGAAAATATTTGTGGGATAGGTCGGCAAAACCGGTCGTCGCTAGTACTGTGGATGTGGCTATATAAGTACCTACTCGTACCGGCACAGCAAGTAACTGAGTAAACTATAGTAGGTAACTGTTGGAACTAACTACTTCGCAAAACTATTTTACACGCGACACTGTCTGAAGTTTACGCGAAAATCACTAATTGAAATAAAACCACCTTTTAACAGATTTGACCACGTCAACCGCTTCTTTAAGGATTCTATTGCGATATATTTGGTATCATTTACATATAGCCCAACGTTTTGGAATTTTCAGTAGCCGTGGTCGCGGGGTGACTAAATAATACCAAATAAATCGCGCTAGAATCCTTAAAGAACTGCTATTTATACTGTTGATTGATGGCACTTGGTGGAATTTATTAGAACACTAGTACTTATTGCACAATATTTGTTTTATTGAACCGAACGGTTTCGCCTTACGGCATTCTCAAAAGTTAACATTTACACATTACCGAAGGTTTGAAATTTTCTTATTCTAAAAATGTTAACCTTAGAGAATTCCGTAAGGCGAAACCGGTCAGGTTCAATAAAATAAATACTGTGAAAAAAGTACGAGTGCTCTCACTATGTGCCATAAAGAAGTGGTTTTGTATTTTTTTTTTTTATTCACGTGTGGTATTTTGACAATTTTAGTTACATTTAAGTTTAAAAGATTTGTAGTCTGTACATACCGACACTTCATAGTTTAGGTAGTTTTTATAAAAACTTGTTCGTCTAGCACGAATATTATTGCTGATCTTCGACGTATTTTTCTTAATTCAAAAATGTAGGTATAATATTCCACGAACATGGCGAAATAACTAAAAATTCTTGGTATCCAACAAACATGCTATTAAAATTGTTATGACTACAATAGTCAACATACACTTTATTTACAATTACTCTGTCAAATTGATCGAATTCATCGAATGTAGAATATGTGATAAAAAATGCTGTAAAATGTATGAAATATTCAGTCCTGCGCGCGTCGCGATACTCGCTCTGTGATCTGAACCAAAATCGACTTTCTCGCACACTGATGATATGCCATGTGTTTTAAAGTTTACGTGTTTTTAAGTTCTTACATAAAGCTCCAATTTATTAATATATTTAATTTGAAACGATTAATATCTATAATAATATCAACTGAAATGATTTCATCATAACAGTTTCTTGAACAAATAAAACTGCGTTATCGATAACAGTTAAAACTACAGAATTTTTTAGTAAGGTCATCAGCCGAGCACAAAAGGGTTAACGATGTAATTCACAGATGTTACTATTGTGTAGGGCTGTGCTCATATAAAAAAAAACTGTGTTTTTTTATTTGAGAAATTTTTGTCTTTTAAGTTTTTTGATTAGGGCCGGGCGTTATGTGCATTAATCTCGAAGTTCAAAAAACGGTTTAGAACCAAATGCTTTTTCCAATACTGGGTTTGAAAATGAGTGCTGTGTTAAAATACAAGAAAACAAGCAAGAAAGATTTATGGTATTAAATCAAATTTAATCACTTAATACAAATTATGAGGTAAATTTATAAAATAGGTATCTAAGTCTATATAATAATTTTAGCGGCCTTACATGACAGGCAAACTCAAAACAAAGTAAGGGAATTAAAAAAAGTGACATTATTACGGTTCTGTACCCTGAAGTGGAAAAAACCCTTATAGGATGCTGCGTTGTCCGTCCGTCTGTCTGTCTGTCTGTCCTTCTCTCCAGGTATCAAGGTGAAATTCATACCACATACTCAGGCCCTTGATTCTACTAACGCAAAACTATTGTCAAACCACAGAGATTGCAAAAAGCGGCATTAAAGTTTAAACTTTATTTCTATACGCTAAGGTCCAAAATTAAATGACAAAAGTTTCATTACACTCTTTTATTCACTCTGCTAGCAGTTATTTAACATTGAACTTTAAATGCATCTGTTTAAAGTCTATAATGTATTGCCGCTTTTTGCAATCTCTGTGGTTTGACAATAGTTTTGCTTTAGTAGAATCGAGGCCCAGGTCTATAACGTCTGCTGTGCAAAAATCAAAGTTCTAAGTCAACGCAATCAAATTATATTGTGGTTTACGTAGCATAACTTACAAAACCCTCGGTGGAGTCAGACTCGCACTTGGCCCGCTTTTTTTCTGTACTTATAGCGTATCTAGTATTAACATACAATGTCCGTGTACAGTTTTTTTTTATATCTGGCGTTTCAAACACATTATACACAAAGTGAGGTGAATTGAAATTTAAAAAAAAAAGAAATTTTTGTCTCTAATGCCGGTTTTAGTTTTACATATACATGTAATAATATCTTTGTACTGTAGAAATGTATAACTTCTAGTAAGCCTCGCCTAAGGCAGGTGCCTCAAGTGCTTGGGTCACAGACCTTTGACTTTCAAAGTTCATGGGAGTTTTAATAAATTAATTTTAATTCACTATAAAGGGGAAACTTGCTTCCCTTAGTGTTCTAATCTGAGAATTCTGTTAATTGTAATATTATTGCGGTTATAGACTGCGGTTATACTTAGTTTCTTTGTCATATTTTTTTATATAAGAATAATAAGTACAAATATTTCTTATTGACGTCAATAGTGATTCTACTTAAGCTTTTTTTTTTGTAAAGGACACGTCAATTTGACTTCACCTCACCTGATGGTAAACATGTACCATGTTAACAATGGTGGCATTCAGCTTGACGGCCAAGTTTACCACCTCTTTCAAGGCATTTTGTGTGGGAATCGAACCCGTGATTTATGTCGTAGCATACATGAGTCTGTGAATCTGTAAGAGGTCACCGAGGTAAACTTTAACCTAACCCTGCTGTGAGGTTAGAGGCTCGGAACTAGTAGTGGAAAATACTTATGAATTATTTTACATTATTAATTATTTTACATTATTTATGGCACAATCTTGTCAATTTATAATGATTAACTTTACAGTTAGTAAAAAATATATTTCAAATTAAATTTTGCACGCCTCCAAACTGAGCCTAATAATAATGATTTTACATAATTTATCATAGTAAATTAAACATATTTGAATGTTTAGAAGCATTTATTATGCTAACTATTCAAATCGATGAAGACAGGAAAAACTGAGTCGGTTCATACGGGATTCGAACCCGTGATCTTTCTCTTACAACGAGAATGCTCTGTCTTTTAAATTTAAAAGAAAAACAATGTGAAATTTAATTTATAGGATCGCAATTCACCTTTGCGCCGGAACGATACCGCGCGGGTTATTTGACTTGACATAAGTATGAATAATATGTATTTTTTTCATTATTAATATTTTAGAATACCTATATTTGTATTTTATTAAATAAAATGTACTATTTATAGGAAGAAATAAATATAGGAAGTTCACATAGCATGCCTCAATAATAGGCACAAACTGAATTCAAAATTCTTAGTATTAAATAACGATATGGGTCAATTTATCACATTTTATCACCGCGTCAGACCATAGACAAGTGACAAAGTCGTGTCGTATCGCGTCCGGGCACAACCCTAGCTACGGTTCGTCGAACTCGAGCGGTCGCATTTAATTGTAACTTTTAGTAAAAATTTACTTGTAACCATACCGCAGTGAATGGGTTAACCTTTTCGAAAGCTTTTAAAATTATGAAAAAGTATTGTGATGATTTTAGTGTGGGAATTGATACACAAAAATTGGGGTGTTTCATTTAGCGAATTAATTTTGAGTTGAATCGAAATTATTGCATACTAGGTGATGTCCGCGGTTCTATCCGCGTGGATAGGACATTAGTGGCGATTTGGTCCGCTCAATGGCATTAATGACATATCATTATTCAATTTAAATTAGGGCAGATTTTTGAGAATTATGAAAGTATGCCATCACGGACTTCAGAGTAGTTTTTTTTTTATAATGAAATAATATTAGCAACCGAAATTACTAATTAAAATTACTAAAAATTGCTTGTGATAGGAGTGGGTTCACGTCGATAGTGTAATGGCCAGGATCGAACCCGGGACCTCTCGATCGTAAGGCCGACTGCTTAACCACTAAGCTACTAACGCTTCAATTGTCGCGTAATTGCCACAGTTCTAACTAATAATTACTTAAAATTTTAGAAGTGTAGGGGTAGGTATTATTCAGAATGATATTCGTGTCCTTATATGGTACTAGCTGTTGCCCGCGGCTCCGCCCGCGTGGATGTCGGTTATCGCTTAGTGTTGACTCAACGCTATTGAGCATAAAGCCTGCATCGCAAAATCCTTTCTTATGGGATACCTACGTCATAGTAGCTTTATGCATGCAGTCTCAGCTCGATCGGTTTCAAATTGACAAAGTTTAATACAAACTTTCATCCCCTATTTTATCCCCTTGGGGGTAGAATTAATCAAAATCCTTAGCGGATGCCTACGTCATAACATCTACCTGCATGTTCAATTTCAGCCCGATCCGTCCAGTGGTTTGGGCTGTGCGTTGATAGATCACTATGTCAGTCAGTCAGTCACCTTTCAGTATAATAATTATTTAGATGTTAAAATGTTTGTTGAATGAATGTTCCCATTAGCACAAAATACTTACATTTTTTTTATAAAAGTCCATTTTACTTCATCTCGCCTGATGGTAAGTTAAAGGCAAAGTTTTCGGAAAGTGGGTCACCACTATGAATACGTACCATGTTAACAATAGCGGCACTCAGCCTCATGTCCCCTTCAGATGCGTTTTCACGCCCCGCTTAAAGGACCCGGGACTGTAGGAAGAAGGAAACACGTGAGTTGGCAGGGAGTTCCAGGTCTTAATGGTGCGGTATAGGAATGAGTCACTGAAACGCTTGGTTTTTTATGTAATATTGTGGTGTGGGTGACATCATTCTAAGCACTGCACACGTTGTCCTGTGAAGGAAAGGAGAGGGTGGAACTAATTTTGGAAGAGCTCATCAGAAAATGTTCTGATGAGCTCTTCCAAAATTAAATTATTTTTTTTATTTTAACAGTCGATAGAGTAAATGTACTCTATCGACTGTTAAATTAAAAAAAAAATGTTTTATCACGTACAAGGCCACCATAAACCAGCCTACATAATTTTTTTTTATGTATAGGTAGGACACGTGAAAATTACTTCTTTTTTTTATAAAGGACACGTCAATTTGACTTCACCTCGCCTGATGGTAAAGCTAAAGGCAAAGTCTCGGAAAGAGGGTCACCATCGTAAACATGTGCCCCGTTAACAGTGGTGGCACTCAGCTTGATGGCCTCATCAGATGCCTTTTCCCACCCCACTTAAAGGACCCAAGACTGTAGGAAGAAGGAAACACGTGGCCTGGCAGGGAGTTCCAGGTCATTGAAACGCTTGGTTCTAGCAGGTATATTCTGCACCGTATACGCATTTTATATTTTAGCTCTGCATGCGTCGTCCTGTGAAGGAAAGGAGAGGGTGGGACTAATTGGAAGATTCACATTGACTTCATCATGGAGACGTATTTTCCTAATTGCAATCGAGGCAAAGGTGACCTAGGACCTCAGGGTCCACCTTCCGGCTCTTTCTCCTCCACTTCGCACAATCTTGGTCGTCCAAGGTAGCGACACACATCTGACACCATTAAATATCTTACACCTATGTCTTATAGCGCCTCAATTAATTGTAGGTAAGAATCAAATCAAATGGGTATGGAATCTTTAATTAAGTAATTAATACGAATATTTAAGCAGCAATTAATTAAATAATTATATATTTAAATTAATGTAGCTATGTGTTGTCAGAAAGGTCTGTCCTCCTGATGGAAAGTGGTTTCCGCGGCCTATAGACGTGTGCAACAACTGCCGACCTTCAAATACCTTTCTTGAAGAACCCCATAGTGTAGTCGCTTGGAAAAGAAGCAGGAGTTAGTTCCACAGCTTGACTGCACTCCCTCTGATGATAAGCTGAGATGCAGTATGATGGGAGCTGTGAAATAGGATTTGGCAAGAAAAGAAGTTCAGCCAAATCCACAGTTAGACAGGACAAGTGGACTCCGGACTCTTTGGGATTAATGATAGGATGAAGAAGTGATGATTGTAGTGTAGATTCTAATTATTTAAGAAAATAACTCACCATGTAGGTAATCAGCGGCGCTAGAAAATAAGTACAAAGTTATTACAATCTTTCACCCAGCAAGATGATATTACCATAATATAGAATGTCGCCGGAGCATAGCTATAGGCTATAAAATAAAAAAAATATAAAAAACTTGGGTCAGGCTGTAAAACGAAGCCTGAGATCCAAGGAGGGAATAAAAAGGAGAAAAAATAAAAAAGCCGTAAAAAGGCATTGGCGGGGTAATAGAAGCGCGCGGGATGGGGGGACGCGGGAAGGGGGGACTGTTCCTCGAACTTCCCGCCGTTTCGAAAAATCGATCACGCGGCGCGTGTGTGGACCGTTTTGGATTTCGAATACAAAATTTTGTAACTTCAAACCTGGTTAAACAAAAATATACCTTATTTGTATAGGGATAAGGTACATTATTTTTAGTTGCTAACTATTTTTAATATGTATGTATAACACACACACTCAAGTAAACACCAAAATATTAATGGCGGATCGTTCCTCCAAAATAGATATTTTTGTGCGTGAATATATTTTGCCTAAATAAAGTATACGAAGCCCGGCCCGCATATTTTTCAAAAGTTTGTTGTTAATGTTTGTTTTGAGGAATATTTTGGGACGATCTTTCCTGTTCTTTTTTTAAATTCCTATGTTGAGATTTTCTCTTTTTTAAACTTCTTTTATAATTTCGCAAAATAAACCGACAAGACAGTTGGAAATACAGTTATTTTATAACCATATTTATTTACTTTTATTCCTGTTGGGAATAGGACATTCAATTGTCATAAAAAATCTCCTGATACAATAATTTTAGTGTTGCAAGAGTTATAACTGAAGACTCGTATAGCCCGATTCATATATCTTGGACCTAAATAGCAAGATATAAAAGGCCCTGGCGCTCTCGGATTATTTCGTAATAATAATAATCTATGGTTGGTAAATTTGAGCTCGTCCCCCGCAATGGCCGCAATAGTACCCCGTGGTATATTCAAAATACATCCAAGAAACGTGTAATGCGCCTATAGAGCACATTTAGAGCAGCATTATCGGTCCAAGATAAATGAATCGAGCTATATCTACTATGACATACTCGTAGACAGCTTACACACGGAACACCCTAGACTACTCCCATCCTACTTTCGAGATTTTTGAGAAGGGGAGGCATAGGGAGGCTGTAAAATTTTTTATATCTTTGCGTCTGCGTGGCTCAAGAAAAAAAATCGAATCGATAACCGTCGGCATGACGAGCATTTTATGAACATTTTTATTTTTATATTTTATGGATGTTTCAAATTGGTACGTTGCGCTGAGGAGGCGGGCGCGGCGCGCGGGTCGGCGCTGCCAACACAACGCGAAAGATAAAAATTCGAGTTTTGAATCTGAGTAAACTTTATAACATTTTTTACAGCATAGAATAATTTGAAAATTATTTTGATCTGTGAATCAAATGTAAAGAGTTTTTTTTTTGTCAAAACCTGGGGTTAATTCCCAAAATATTTAGCTATCAACGACAGCCTCTGTGGCGTAGTGGTAGTGACGGCTGGACGCGCGTGTTCGATTCCCGCTCGGTGCAAATATTTGTATGCATGAATATTGGTATTTGCATCTGTCTTAGCGTAACTCGGAGTGCACGTTAAGCCGTTGGGTCAAGCACTGTTATCATACGATCAACTATGACAGTTGTTACAGGTAGTTTGGATCCCTAAAAAGTCCAACAATTGGTCTAACTGCAATGCTTTGATATTGCCAATGGGTTGTAGAGGTCATATGGCAGTCAAATTGACGTGTTCTTTTTAAAAATAACGTCTTCTAGTACATTTAGATGGAAAAAAGTTATTTAGAAAATAGAGAGATATAGATATATAGATATATAGAGAGATAATAGAGAAATAATCTGCGGTAGCCTAGTGGTATGGGTAATGGACTGCTGAGACGAGGTCTCGGGTTCGATCCCAGGTTTACCATGGTACACACCAATGACTTTTAGATGCTTTTCGAAGTTATTTATAAGTGCCCGGTTAATGGCAATAGGCTCGCCACCTGTTACATTGGGACCTAAACATAAACTGGCGAAATGTGGGCGCTAGCACCTCTGCCTACCCCTTCGGGGAATAGTGGCGTGAGTTTATGTTATGTTATGTTATGTTATGTTAGAGATAATAGGCGAGACGATACAGAAATGTTGTTAAATTAGACCTCGATAAAATATTCCACAGATTCGGCAATAAAATTAAAAAAAAAAGTTTATAGACTAGGTAGTACTTATCTATGATTAAGCAATATGGCGGGATGATTCATACTCCTAGGCAGGCTTTAGATATCACTTAAACCGCAAAACACGTGATATGAGTAGCTAAATAACTTGAAAATAGGTAAGTATATGAATCAAACTACAATGTACAAAATAAATCAAGCATCATATTATGGCGTTAAATTTATTAAAACAAGTATGTACCTACGGCCGACATAAATTAAAAATAGATATTTTCCATGTACGCCTTGTAAAGATTAAACGCTAGTAAACATTGATCGGGTATGTTCGGGTTAGATCGTCAATTTCCGTAATTTTGGGGCCATAAATTTGGCTGTTGAGGAATGTACTCTTTACATTTTGTATCCGGGATACGGTAAGTTATAAAATGTATTTGTTGTTGCTTGTGTAGTAAGATTTAATGCTTTCGTAGGTAATAAATGTTGGTTGTTTACACCCTCAGTGACCAACGTTCAGTGCCTCACAGAGGTCCGCGCCTCTGAATCCGGATATTTATTTGTATGCTGTTGCACTTAATTACTTAGATAAAAGTGTTACACTATGGGCTATTATCAAGTCTATCTAGTCTTGGTAGGACTCGGGATTCCCCACACCAGACTGTTTAATTTTAAGGGTGTTGGGACATTGCCTATGTCCAGCTGAGGACTGCGGTGAGCTAATTGATTGATTGTACATTTTCAAATCGACATGAACCTAGCTGCGTCGACGTAGGAAGGTAAGAGACCTTGAAGAGACTACACAGTATATAAAAATATTACCTTCCTTTCTTCGGCAGTCGGGTAAAAACTTATTTCGCTAATACTGTGGTGAGCTTAAAAAAAAGCAAGGAAGTAAGCTGGGCATCTTGTTGCGAGAGCGCTACAGTACCTAATTCAAACAGGAACGCAGACGCACAGCAACACGCAGCAGTTCCAATCACACGCACGAAAAGGTTTGATGACTCATTGATTCTTTCTTATGCGCCCAACTTTTCGAAAAGTTATACACCCCCTATCTACCACCTTCCTACCCCCACCTACCGCCTATTTCCGCGGTATTTCCGAACCAATACGATCTTCAAACCTTCAAGAAAAGAACGAACTCCCTTTTAAAAGGAAGGCAACGCAACGCACTTGTGACACCTCTGGTATTGCGGGTGTCCATGAGCGGCGGTTATCGCTTAACATCAGGCGATCCGTCTGCTCGTTTTGTTCGTTCCATAAAAAAGAAAATATCACTTACCACCGCGCCCACCTCACTTACTTTTTACTAAATTTCCGGCATTACGTGAAATTCATCTTACTTCATAGTCTATCAGTTTATTCGCTTCGCGCGTTTCGTGGCCCCAAGCCCAATGAACGTAATAGCAAAACTATTTACAGACTGTGCCCTTTGCCCATCGACAATGATTTTTATGTCTTTCGTAATAAGGGCTATAATAAATAGCAAGTACTCTGTCCTCAATATCGAGACATATTTTTTGTGTCGCCTTGACATGAACGTAGCGGTTGCCATTTTATTAATTTTAATGTTAGTTTTAGATTGAAATTATTACTTAGTTGTATTGCAATTACTTGTTTAATACACCTACTAATCTTACTACTAGTACCTACTCTAGAAGTTATGCTGAGATGGTGCTGAAAACGGTCGGTAGCTCAGTGGTTAAGGAGTCGGCCTTACGAACGAGAGGTCCCGGTTTCAATCCTGGCCATTACACTACTGACGTGAACCCACTCCTAGCACAAGCAATTCAGCTTAGTTGGAGGGGTTAGAGGGAATATTAGTAACTTCGGTTCTAATATTCGTAGTAAAAAAAAAACAATCTTCGCTTATTGCAAATATTTGTATGCACAAATATGGCTGGTCTGGATTGATCTGAATGTTTCTATGTATACCTAATATGTATAATATGTATGTATTTACAAAAAAAAGTATTATAAGTATGTTTAACAGCTTTCTAGATTCCTTAACACAAGCTTACCATGTGCCATGGGTCCTGATAGCGTTGTGTATCCACTGTTGGATGGCCTCTCCCAATATTGGTACCTAAGCTCTGACCTACTGCCAGACGGGTTGGTACCGGGTTTTGTTTCGAGTGTTGAATGAATGAATGAATTAATTAATAAATGAATGAACGAATGAGTGTTCCTTCTCTCGCAGTGATGTGATATCGTCTGCGTATGTTTCCGTTAGTCGCCTGTTATGTCACTCTTCGGATGAGATGGGGTGTGATACTTGTATTCTTTCTACGTAACCATGCGGATGGTGCAGAGAAAACGTCTATCCGATTTTCCTTCCCGAGTTGTAGAGTCGCATACGACAACCCCATCTCTTCCCGCGGGTGTCGCAATGTCGTTGAAGGCGACTGAGGGCTGTTCTCTGTTCGACAGTAAGCATACAGTGCTAAGTGCCCGCTTGGCGGCAATTGGGTCGCCCGTTATGTTGGATCAAAAAACATGGCGAAATGTGGGTGTTAACATATTTACCTCTGGCTACCCCTCCGGTGATTTACAAACGGCACGTGACTTCACATCGCTCTATATATTACTTACGAAATTAGATTATTTAACACGTAAGTATGTATGTATGACCAACGTATATATTATTTCCTAACGACAGTATTATAACTACAATATATGCTAAACAAAAATATACAATAAATATAAAAATGAGAAAAAAAACAGGGGTGGAAGAGACTGTAACTTTAACTTTTATACATATAGGTAGTTAAATTTAAGTAGGTATACTTTTTAACAGTATATTTATCTTGTTCTTCTTTTTTCTTACCATATATATCAACATACCATATGGCTGGGACAATTTTGACAGTATCGAGTTGGAAATTTCTCGAAGAAAAATATTATGTTTCATTTAGTTGATGATGATGATTTAATAACGGTGATGATGATGATGATGACGATGACGATGAATGATGATTGTTGCCTCAGTAAAGTTGTGGGCATTGGCGCCAATCACGAAAGAAAATATGCCATTGTCCTACATTTGCTTGGTTGTCCAATCCAAGACGTCATGTCTAAAAATCCACCATTTTACATAAAAACTCGAATTCGAATTTTGGAAAATATAACCACGATGTGTTTCTTCTCGGCGTTCCCGCCAACTCTCTAGATTTATCTTTTTTTTTTAGTTAGGTACACTTATATATAAAAAATACAGACGTCAAAACTACAAACTTAAACCGCCTTTTTCGTTCAGAAATTGATAAAAAATAAATGTTGACAAAAGTATCGCGTTTCGCGGCTGTAAATAATTTTATAAAATTTTTAACGATAATTTTATTATTTGCCCAGATAGGTAACCGGTTGTTTTAGCACTTCTTGGGCCATAAAGGTGAAAGGTCCGCTCTAAGATATTAAATTGTACCAGAACCAGAAAAGGTAGGTAAGAAAAACAACATACCTAGATAGATAATCTATGTAGACCTCGGAACATATATTTTGAATCTAAGTCGCGACTGTCGCGAAACCCTGAAGTACACAGATAGTTTTGTAATCCATACTAATATTATAAATGCGAAAGTAACTCTGTCTGTCTGTATGTTAGGCTTTCACACCTAAACCACTGAACCTTCTTCTTCTATAGTGGCGATGGCGCCTCGACCCTCAAATTATCTTCTCCCAGTGTGCTGCCACCTGTATGGCGTTCTCGGAGGCGCACATAAGGACCTGCGGTGTAGAAGAAGGAGAAGAAGACTGAACCGATTTCGATGAAATTATGTATAAGGGTAGATTAGACCTTGAGAAAGGACATAGTTTATGTTTGATCGCGATAACCGACATCCACGCGGGCGGAGCCGCAGGCAAAAGCTAGTGATCCATACTTGGTGAATTTGAGCTCGTTCACCGCAGTAGCACTCCGTGCTATCCTCAATATACATCCAAGAAACGTGTACTGCGCTATAGAGTGCATTTTGAGCACATTCAGGTCCAATATATATGTCCCGAGGTATAAAAAGGTTTGATTTATACGATTTTCAACGGAGCTACTGCCATGTAACCTACCATCCCCGAGAGGGAAGTCTAAGTAAGAGCCTCATCTGTCAATGCTGACTAAAGTGGGATTGTCTTGACCTTAAAGGTCTTTGTAGAGTCCTATACTCTTTTACATTCAAATTTTATTTATAAAAAGTTCCAAATTTTTTACACATCAAAAAGTTGAATGGCCAGAAGTGATACTTACCACTTGGTGTAGGTTATATAGAACTTTTTAGGTAAGTTGATAGTGTCATAGGCCTTATAATGGTCGACTTACCATAAAAATATCATTCGAAGACCTCAATATGTCCATTTAAATATTGGTGTTCAATATAATCAAGATTAACATAATTTTTTCAAAGTTTAACTGTATGAGCGGTGTGAATTATTTGCATAGTGGTTTGATTAATAAAATAAAAATAAATAGCGGAAATAAAACGATAAAAAGAGTAGGTACGTACGTCAATTATCTTCTATCATCGTACCGCTCGCCATAGGCAGGGATTCATCCTTACAAATTACGAACGAAAACGGTGCGCACCGTGCGGAGGAATTAAGGAACTTCATCCCACGCACGCTCAAGCTGTGGAATCAACTCCCTGCCGTGGTTTTCCGAAGGGGATCTTCAATTATGTCAATGGAACATTTTTTATAGATTTGGTTCTGACAGAATCTGGTAACCCTTTTGTACCCCTAATCCTTATATTTTTTGAGAGACAATGTCAATGCAGTTGTTTGTAGTGCTTTTAGTCCATTCTGTCCAAATATGGGGGGGGGGGGGGGGGGGCGGATACACTAGAAACACCAGACCTCGAGGATCTGAAGGTGGAACAGATCGTAAGATTCTGCAAAGATACAGGTAGGTTCGACGGAACGCTGTGATTGCCGGACAGTCCTTAGCCTCTCCAGGGGAGGAATAGGCGATTTGGGTGAAATGGCCCACATAAAAGGGCAGATCACCCGACCGGTCAACGGCGTCCCCCGCTGGAAGTAAGTAAGTATGGATATAGGTTATACCATTACTGAACTTGTTTGTACTTACCATCTTCATGCCTTCGCTGGTTAGGCCAAGTTATGCGGCAATGGCCACGTGGGTAACAAATAAATATCTGGAGGTGGAAGCCCTCAAGAAGTACTGACGTCATAGAAGATGATATGTGTGCTAATAGACCCTCTAACAAGGATTGGGTAGTCAGTGAAATTCGCTTGAAGTGAAGGAAGAAAAGTTGGAAGGTGGATTCTGAGCTTCGAAATAGAAGCCTCTGATTAAACCAGAATTAAGGAGATGATGAAGATGGTTCTACAGAATTTGGTGTCGGGGCTACAGGCTACAGGAGTTCGTAGATCACGTGGTGACCGTTAAAATGAAAGTAAAAAACCGGCCACGTGCGAGTTGGACTCGCCCATGAAGGGTTCCGTAGTAGCAAGTGACATAATATAAAAGTTCTTGTATTATTTTTGAGTTAATTGAATGCAAGGCGAAAATTGCGGTTTATGACATAATAAATAGGTACTTAAGAGGGGGAGGGGGGGACACATTTATCCACTTTGGAAGTGTCTTGGTATTTGGCTACGAAACCCTAAAAACGGCGTATTCTTTCGAATTCATATAATATTATGGAATTATAATATATTTTATGTAATATCCTATGCTAATATTGAATCTTTTTTTCATAACAGACATTACAAAAAAAATTACCTAAGGTGACCGCCCGCGAGGTTAGCCAGTTCAATAAAAAAAAATCAATATTAGCATGTCATTAAAAAAAAATACAATATTAATATGTTTCACTACAACTCTGGACTATATCGCGCTTTGGAGTCAAGTAATAGAGTTGACTTAACTTGAACATGTGTTCTTACGTACAGTAAGTGAATTGAATTGAAGCTGCCGCGAGCATAGACTAATATATAATCTAGAAGTATATTCAATTTTGCAATGTATTATACATACATAAGATTGATATTTATCTAACACTTAAAAGTGCGCGAGCAAATTGCAATTCGCAAATTGCAAACGCTATATTATTTATATATAAATAAATATTCCACAACATTGTACACAACGCTATCTAGACCCATGGTCAGCATAGCTTAACTAGCTTGTGTTATGGAATCTAGAATGCGAACATACATAGATACTTTTTTTTTGTAAATACGTACATACTATACATAGAAAACACCCAGACCAATGCAAATAGCCATATTCATGCATACACAAATATTTGCACTGAGCGGGAATCGTACCCGCGCCTCCTGCATGGCAGTCGCGTTCACTACCGCCACGCCACGGAGGCTGTGAATGGTTCACAATTGATGTGTAAGGTAGATGGATTAGGCGCACAAAATGACACATTCGCAAAAAAATATTTTCTCAATATGCATTACACATTGCCGTCAGCAAGTATTGCAGTCCTTAGTGTAAACTCAAACCAATAATATTTATTTTAGTATTAAGAGTTCAAATATTTACTTAGATCCTGTTAGAAAGGTTATATTATTTATTCACTCAAAAATGGTCAATAGTCTATAGGCGTTTGTGTAACAGATTATAAATTTTATCTTAACTCAAACAAGTTTTGACTCGAACTGTCAGATTGAGTGATGTTACTGTCACTTCTTAATGTTTTAACAGTTTGTTTCGAGCGTTAAATTGGAGGAATTTACTTTGTCCTGGTGTATCTTAAACGGCGATAATGACAACAAAGACGTAGGCGTATCGCCATTAATTAAATCTAGCCACTCACGTTCTGGCTTCGTTCGGAAATAAATTAGTAAAAAAATCTATGAGTCCACTGCAACACCCCAGACTAAAAGAATATCAAAGAATCAAAGAATAAATTCCATTTATTCAGTTTTCTGCATTCAATATTCTGCAGTAGCCTACTGAGACGAGTTCTCGGGTTCGATCCCAGGTTTACCATGGCACACACCAATGACTATTCGAAGCTTTTCGAAGTTATGTGTGTATTTATCGCAGGTTTATAAGTGCCCGGTTAATGGCAATAGGCTCGCCTATTGCCATTAATCCGCTCGGACCTAAACATAAACTGGCGAAATGTGGGTGCTAGCACCTCTGCTTACCCCTTCGGGGAATACAGGCGTGAGTTTATGTGTATGTATTCAGTTTAGGCACCAGAGGACATATAAACGTCAAAATTGTACAATTAGTGTCAGAAATGTCAAGAGTAATTAAAATAAATCATTTGAAGTACCCATATAACCGATGCAATGCGCCATTTCAATTTAAAAAAAAACATTTGAAAATGATTCTTTGGCTGGACATAAAGTGCAACACCATATAAAAAAAAGCAAGAAATAGATAGCTAGGTATCACACGACTGAGGTGGCAGACAAGCACACGGCCCACGTGATGTAAAGTGGTTACCGTGGCCTATGGATGTGTTCAACCCTAGAAGTGTCACACTCGTGCTGCCGACTGTAGGAACCTTCTTGAAGAACCCCATATTATAGTCGCTTTGAAGCACAGCAGGGACTACATCCCAGTGCGTGGGATGTAGTTTTCATACCTGATTGTGTGCACTGTTTCCGCTCGCAACGAGTAAGGAGGATGAATTCGAGCGAGCGGCTTTTTACCGCCAATTAAATACAGATAAAATTTAAAAAAAAAATAGGTCGTTCAGAAACAGAAATATCAAGAATGTGCGGGTAGATGAAGAACTACCTCACGGACTCGAAGACGGCGGGCGTGCACTACGGAGCCAGTCAACCTGTGACCACGGCTGGCCGGTGTAACCTGGTTGAAACGTCAGGCATATGAGGCATATCAAAGGTACGTAGGTCGCGTTAATTCCCTTTATTATTCTACAACATTCCACAACATTCTACACAACGCTATCTAGACCCATGGTAAGCTTAATTAGCTTGTGTTATGAAATCTAGAATGCGGATAAACATACTTAGATAATTTTTTTGTAAATACCTACCTACATATTATACATTATTGTAGGTATACTTAGTTCAGAAACTTTTAAGAGTTAGGTATTAGTTGTGAGGCATAGCCATAAGATATAATACAGATAGATTATAGAGTTCTGGACACATAAATATCCTATAGATGCGTGATCGTCGAAACTGATTTATGGAGAGCAGAGAACCAGCCAGGCCCAATAAGCCGCGCGATCACAATTCAAAATTAGCAATTCAAATGAACGTGATGAAAATATACGCACATTCTTCACTAAACACCTGTAGTGATATTAATTATTTTACTAATGTAATGAAGATAAATAAATCTATTGGAATAAAAATGTGACGTGGTTTATATCTGTGTAGAATTTTGTAGAAAAAGGTTGTAGGCACTTAAAATAAAATATAGTATGTTTAATGGGTGAATTTCCCGGGACCAAGAATTGCGTGGCATCGATGAAATCGGTGCTAAAAATCATAGTTATAATGCTCTAACATTTTTTGCTAGTTAGGTGAAATAGTGATCTATGTGTGGCACTATATATTCTATTAAATAGGATTATAGGTACTCCAAAAAAAAACAAAATACACCGAAATCTTTCATTGCCGTGTTTGTCCACACGTCACCTATTGGGTCGTAACGTAATGCCTCATTGATAAAAATCTGTTGGTTATTTTTATTAATACCTATTTTTATTTGAACCCATGAATAGTTAAAGTATTGTTACGAAATACATTTATTCAAATATTTAAACAATACAACGAATGGTTAAATAAAATACATTTGTCCCAGAACTACCCTTCATCGCCGTGTTCTAAACATGTTTTAGAATATTGTTTTATCTAACGACTTGCGTCCTCCCTTATATGCGCTAAACATTGCATATTGGTGCCGCCTAAGTGCTCGACGCGGAAGAACGTACACACGTACCTGCGTTTTGGCGCCATAGAAGTAAGACTACCATTTTTATGTTACTGGACATTTTTTCTTTCATTGCCGTGGATAGGTATAACTTTCTAATTTAATAAGTTATCCTCTTGATTAAACATTCAATAGAACGCCATTTCTCTTGTTTATTTTTGTGAAGTGATTAATACTTCCAATAATTATTAGATTTTTTGTTAATTTATATTTTTGTCTTGTTTTTCATTGCCGTGCTTTCATTGCCGTAGTTTCCGTGGTCAAAATTTGCTATGGCAATGAAAAAAAAAACACGGCAATGAAAAAAAAAATCATTGCCATGCATTGTAAAACAATTTAGTTTCATTGCTGTGGCCAGATGTTTCATTTCCGTGACTTATGTTTTCATCGCCATAGTATGATTAGGCATTATAAACATCATTACCTGTTATAAAGGTAGCACCGAATACTGACATTACAGGATTCGAAAACTTTCTGCAATACGATTAAAGATTGGTTGAGTTTTTTGATGCGTAAGTTAAAAAATGTCGTGTATGTTATTGTATGTTATTTGCATTTTTACACTTTTGCATAATTAACAAAAGTCTACCATATTTGATTTATTCATATTATTGTATTGTTAATTTCTTTTTTGTGTGACAGAATTTAAATAAATGATCGGACAACTTTGATTCTGTAATATATTTGTTTAATTGTACCTACTCCTTTTGCAGATTTTTAACCTATGAAATTTGTATAAATTTATTGTATGTAAGTAGCTTTGATTATTTATATGTCTAGATGGAGTGTCAAATGCGTACAAACGTCTCAAAAAATATCAGCTTGTTCAATCTCATAATACTTACGCGCAGCTCAGTGACGTTCGCGTCGGCTCGGTGTCACAACGTAAAACGCGCGAAAAACATTAAATAAAAACTGTCGAAATATGGCGACTAGCACTATCAAAGTTTGCCGGAAATAAAAAGGACGCCTAAATACTACTACACACATTACCTTTTATGAATAAAGTAACCAAAATACAAGTTAAATTAATAATTTTTTTCATCACAACAATATGTCATTTATCACGCGCCATATTTGTAAGTGTTGCCAGTTTTTTAAATTCATGGTTTGGTTCGATTGGGGGAGCCTTGTACCGATTGGGGGAGCCAATGTCCGTCCTTTTTATTGATTTGGATTAGAACATTATTTCCGAAATTCGAAATCCGAAATCCGAAATCCGAAATCCGAAATCGACACGCTACAGAGGCTGTCAAAAAAAACAATTTAATTATACCTAGGTGATTTTTTTGGGAAATTTTCCATGTAGCTGGTATCATATTTACGCACACAGAAGCACGAATGCAACGTGTAAAACACGGGCCGCACGCACACATGTTTGCACAGGTTGACTCGTTTTATTTCCGTTGACAGTAGGACGAGGCTCTATCTAGACATTATATAATCAAAGGTAAGTAGGTATTTAAAATATTATGTTTTATATGGATTTTCATTTCTGTGGTTGATTTTTTCATTCCCTTGGCATAATTTCATTAATTGCCGTGGACGCTTGTTTCATTGCCATACACGCATGTTTCATCGCCGTGGCATGTAATTTTTAATCTTGTATATCTCGTTAGTTTTTTTAGTTATCTGCTAGATATTAAGCAAGAATACATATAGTATCAAAACCTTTAATTAACGCGATGTTTTTTTATTATAACACTTAAGGTAAAAAAATCCACGGAAATGAAGATTTTAATGGACTTGTTGAAATTCACCCTAATATATCGGCCTTATGATCCAGATCGTCTTTAATTTTGGAAAGAAAACTCCCTTCCAACATTAAAGACGCTTGAGCGGCCTGAGTTATTTGCCAAGATGTGAAATATAGTTCTTCTTTTTTAAGTAAATTGTGAAAATTCCGACCTCGCATGGAGGTTTCAACTATAAAAGCGCTCCAGGAGGCCGTATGTTTGCTGCTAAAGTAACGCCAACTAAGCGAGATAAAAAAGGTAAACAAAGTTTCAGCGGTTCCAAACATTTTTATTTGAAAGTGCATTCCAGACAGTAATAAAATTGCTCATAAGATGGCGGATCTGACAGTTCGGTTCGGTTCTACCGCTGTGCTGTACTACGCTAGCTTTCTTGTACTACGAAACACGCAACGACAGCTGTCGCTCGGCCATTGCGCGTACGTGTGACATCTGCGACAAGTACAGAGAAAATAATCGCTAGTTATCGCAACGTAACTTCGTAATGGTCGCTTTGTTTACCTTTTTTCTCTCGTCTCGTTGGCTTTACATCAGTTTATTTAAAAAAAACTTACAGAATGTCACTTCGTCAACTTCCTCAACTCGAGTGAATGAACAAATGAATGGATCTTGGTTTTTTTTTAAATTTAAGTATTATTTATCTATTAATTACAAATATTCCCGTTTAAGCCCCAGCTGCAGCTAATGTTATATTTATTTATGTTAAAAATGATAGACATATAGACAATCAACCAATCCTACTAGAGTTCTGTTTATTTTTTCTTTTTGAACATAGAGCATACAAACTATAGTGGTTTTTTTTTTGTAAAAAGGGTATTACCAATTGAAATTACTAACATTCCCTCTGACCCCTCCAACTAAGCTATATTGCTTGTGTTAGGAGTGGGTTCACTTCGGGAATTATTGCCAGGATTCGAAGTCGGACCTCTCGTCAGTCGTAAGGCCGACCCCTACAGTACTTAGCTACCGATGCTTCAAATTCAAATTTATTTAATATGAAAATGGGTTCCAATGTAATGTAGCAATAAGGATATCACGATTCTCCCTTAAGGCATACCATAACATTTAATGTATAAAAAAAAAATTATCAAAATGATCTTCACTTCGTTTTATGACCCCCTTCCAGTTGACCGATTGTTATAATATTTGGTACACACCTTTATACGATGTTAACATGAATGAATATCATTAAATGTATACTTAAGTAATTATAAATACAACATGGCAACGCTGCCAGTCTTCTGGGAACGCTGCCACAAGAGGCATGCGATGCGGAGGAATTCTACGACGCGATTTAATTTTAGTCTTAGATTTAGTTTTTAAATGGTTTCTTTTATTTTTATTTGTAATAAGTAGTTTAAAATTAAAACTTATCTAAGTAGTAGTATTAAAAAATTATTAAAAATTATTATCAAATGTCCGTCATTGCTTTTTAAGTTCGAAATCCTAATAACAACGTGCGTACGCACCGGAAAGCTCCCAATTTTTTATCAAAGCTTTTAGAAACCGTTTACAAGGTTGCACTGGTGAGGGGCAAATGGCCTCAATTGATGGACATTGCGTAGTATCCACCTTCCTGCGTAACTTGTTTTTAAAGAATCCATATCTACTAATAGATGCGAAAGTAATTCTGTTTGTTAGTTGTCTATCAGTTACGCTTTCGCACCAAAAACCACTTAACCTATTTTGATGAATTGTGGTACAGGGATAGAATAGTATGGGTAAGGACAATAGTCTCTGACTTGCCTCTAGGAGTTGGGAGGTAAGGTGACAGTCGCTATAAACCAAGTCAAGAAATAAAATAAAAAAAAAATACCCCAGGGCCGCGGCCGGGGGCAATACTTTCAGCAGATACGAGTATTTACCTAAGTAACGCTTGCACTTCAACGTAAGAACAGTTAGAATTTTTTTAAATTATATCATTACTTATCAGTGAAATAAGAATTATCTATGAAATAAAAGTTAATGGGTTTATGAAGACATCAGGCCTATATAGACCTAGTTCACAGCCCCACATACTAGCGATATTTCTAGAAAAACAACACTCCTACGCAAATAAAATACTAAATTATCGAAAACTACGTTGAAAAAAAAATGCAAACAACAACTTGACACAATAATTGGCAATAAAAAACCAAACATTTTTATTCAAAAACAAATTCAAAATCATTATAATCCGGTTTCGTCTCACAAATATTATATTTAATAGCCCGCGAGCTAAAAATAGCACCAATCGAACATTGGCTTTCTAATTTTGGCTCGCTTACGTCACCAGAACGGTACAAAATACTTACCAACTTGAAAAAAACTTGAATAAAAACTATTTATTGATAAAAAAACCGGTCGGATTGTTCCAAGACTCAGTTCGTTAAGCAATTGTTAGTCTGTGGTTGTTTTTTGGCGCCAATTTTGACTTTTTTTTACTGAAGCTTGGGTAGCCAAGGTTTATAATTAATAAATCTTTTATAAAATCGGACAAAGGATCTCAGGGGATTTCTTTAAGAATAATAATATATGTACATAGAAATAACCTTTTTGCGATAGGTTGTTCTGTGATCTTCAAACACTTCATAAGAAATTTATTTTATTGTTAAAAACCAATTAGAAATATATTAGGCACTTATTAAACTGTTTCGAATGAAATACACATAATTTAATTAAAAAAGACGTGAGTGGATGAAGGAGTTAACTTACAATTTCTAAGTATGGAGATAATCGGCTTCACAGTTTGAACATTTCATTTGTAAATAATATATTGTTTTCTGTTTATTTATGTCATAATATTATGGTGTCAAATGATTGTAATTCTCCATATTTATTATCAGGGAAGAACAGGAACGAAAGAGCGTAGTCGTGAATCATTTGAAAGCATCCTAGCAGTGTATTTTACTGCAGTTAACCCCTTCTTCCATAGACGAACTGCGTTTAATTGGCCGATTTCATATGGAAGAAGGTGTTAAATCACATACCTCCTTCTTCCATGACACTTTTGCATTTTTGTTGCAGTTATGCCCTTCATCTTCCATCCATCAAATATATATCCTACTAGCTTTTGACCGCGGCTCCGCCCGCGGGCATGTCGGTTATCGTTACCAAACATAGCCTATGTCCTTTCTCAAGGTCTAATCTACCCATATACCAAATTTCGTCAAAATCGGTTCAGTGGTTTAGGTGTGAAATCGTAATATACAGACAGACAGACAGAGTTACTTTCGCATTTATAATATTAGTATGGATAACCATCAAATAACGCAAAAATCAAAAATCTCAAAAATGTTAGTTACCCCCTTCATCCACTCACGTCTTTACAATATCATATGAGTCACAGGGTGACTTTTAAAATGCACTGACAGTCAGATTTTAAACTACATTCATATTTATTGCCTGATTTGTAATTCTGAACGCAACCTAGGCAGAGGTGAGAGAAAAATAGCTAGGCAATGAAACTCATGGTATCTTTTTGCCCAAGCTTTGGCTGATGACTGCCTTATATGTATAACCAAACATAGCGAACGTGCTACAATAATGTTAACGGGAATTAACGCGTGGCAATATTTCGAATTGCCTCAGAGAGCACGTTAAGCCCTCGGTCCCTGTTTATAGAGCATGTATGGCAACATCTCCAGTTCGATTAGAATGTATTTTTATGTTGCCAACACTGGTGGCGTCCAACAATTTCCCGCGTACAATGGCGTCGTAGAAAAATGTATGTACATGTATGTATGTATGTAAAAGTCTAACAACTGTTCTTACTGCAATACTTCGATATCACCTTTGGGTTGTGGAGATTAGATGGCAGTCGCTTCACAGAAAATATCAAAGTCAAAGTCAAAATCAAAAATCATTTATTCTGCTTAGACCATTCAATCGGAACTTATAAAACGTCAATATAAGATAATAAGTACTAGATTAGCAAATGGACCACCGGTTCGAAACGCTGCCCAGACCTGAGAAGACTCCGGCAAGAAACTCAGCGGGCATTTTTTTTTGGTCTATTTACAAACATCTCACTCAGTCTAATAAACAGCTCATTTCCAAGCTGGTTTATCATCTAAATATTCTTGGATTTTATAATAGCCTTTCTGGCACAGTTTACTCTTAACTGCATTTTTAAATTTATTTACAGATAAATCTCTAGTTACCCTAACACGCAGTTAGTCTGGAAAAAGTGGCGATGAACTTAGAATCCGGAGTTCGTTTGCTGAAAAAAAAAACTCCGGAAAGCTTAATGCGACTTTTATTAACCCTAGGATGAAGAAGAATGAAACATACGCATACTTTTGAATTAACTGACTTTTCCACCAGGTTATACTTTTTTTTTCGTGTGGAAATCCCCTCGGATACATCCCCCGCCGGAGCCAGAATGGGAGGATATGTCGGACTCGAACCGACTAAAACCGCACGCCGACTGTGGGTCGTGGTGCTAGGCCGGAGGTAAGGTTGTCTTCGACATATCCCTCGCACCCCGGCTGACCCAGGGCCATCTCTTACGGTCTGGCCCTCCTCGGGACGGGGGAAAACGGTGTCCCCGACTAGCCCCCGGAATGGAGAGGCGCGCTTTTCAACGCGCCGCCGCCGTGGCCTGCTTCTGCTGGGGTGACAGGCGGCTCCACCCGTCACCTCCAGGCCCGGAACCAGGTTATACCGGCCGTAGCACGCGAAATTTTTAAAAGTTCCCATTCTACACATCTCCGTAGTAGATTGTAAGTAATTCTAGCTATAAAATAGCCAAAAGTACCTGAGTATGTAAATGAAGTACCTATTTAACATAATTTTTGGTAATATGATCCGGTTGTTACTTCGAGCGAAAAGGAAATGGGAGTTCTTATGCCCTGCAACTGTAAAACTTTGACTAATTGATTGAGATTAGTGGATTTCTTTATGAATATTGTAATATTATTCTAAAGGAAATCACTAAATAAGGTCAATGACTTATAAGTATGCGTGGACTACTACGCAAAGTGCTTGATTCGATTCCACCTCAGTGCAAATATTTATAAGTCTATCTATATTATATAAAAAAAGTCGCGTTAGTTACACTAATTAACTCAAGAAAGGCTGTGCCGATTTGGCTGAAAATTGGTGGGGATGTAGCTTAGAAAGTTAGAACCAGGAGACGGACATAGGATAATTTTCATCCCGTTCGACCTTTATTTTATCCCGGGTATAGGTTCCTGTGGGTCGCGGTCACGGGATCAGTATTTCTGTGACCCTGGCATATTTGCATGAAGAATGAAGTACCAGGCTCACAGAAACTTGAAGGAACTTTATCTGGGTCGCGGGAACAGGAGCAGTGTGTCCTATACCTTTCTATTACGAAATTAACGCGGACGAAGTCGCGGGCAAAAGCTAGTATATTATGAAAATGAATAGAATTGGTCTGGGTATTTCTATGTATAATATTATTATGTATATACTAAATATTATGACTGTTATCTAAGCATGTTTATCAGCATTGTAGATTCCATTACATAAGCTTAAGCTATGCTCACTTGCAGTCTCGATAGAGCAGTGTTATAGTAAATATCCCAGAATATTTATGTATACCCTGGTTGTACAGAGAAGAAGATGATTATTATGCTAGCCAAAAGTCGCGATCGGGACATCCACGCGGGTGAAGCCGCGGATTTCAGCTAATCTATCTATATAAAAATCAATTGCTGTTCGTTAGTCTCGCTAAAACTCGAGAACGGCTGAACGGATTTATCTTTATCTTGAAATGTTCGTGGAGGTCTAGGGAAGGTTTAAAAGGTGAGAAAAAATCGAATAATGAACCCTGAAAACAGCCCTTTTCTTTTTCCCATATAAACGTTTTCACTGTTTCTGTTACCCTAGTACATTTGCATGAAGTACTAGGCTCACAGAAATTTTAAGGAACTTTATCTGGGTCGCGGGAGCAGTGTGTTCTAAACTTTTCTATTCCGAACTTACCGCGGACGAAGTCACGGGTAAAAGCTAGTTGCCTATAAAAAAAGGTCCACTGTAGAAACGGAAAGTGAAGAGGCGCATTTTTGTCACTTAGGTCCGGTACCTAAGTGACAAAAAAGCGCCTCTTCACTTTCCGAGGAGCCCAAACTTCAATCTTGAAGTTTGTCACCATAAATAGCGGCTAATGTAATCTAGCATCTTGATCTGAAGCTAGAATATGCTTCTTTAAAAATAATGATTGAAAAAGATTATTTTTTTAATATATTTCGAATGCTAAATGTGTGAATTTTATGATTACGTACCTCAAAAGGAAATAACGCATAATTGAATGTTTTTTTATAGCATTTATTATGCTAACTTGCCCGCTGCACCCTCTACTATATTAAGCATGTATTATACATATAAACCTTCTCCTTGAATTACTCTATCTATTAAAAGAAGCCGCATCTAAATCTGTAGCGTGGTTTTGAAGATATACGCGGAAAGCGACTTTGCTTGTATGATGTATCTGTATCTTTATCTTTGATGTAGTGATGATGAGTACAGACCTGCAACTACGTTCGTCTTGGTTGGTCGCAAGACCATAGTTATTCAGTGCACGAGTTATGGTTAGTGGCCAACTACTGACAGTTCTTCAGGTCGCCTATCCAGGCCTCCATCTTGACCTAACTATTGAGAGCCGGGACCGACTGTTCAAAATTCAAAATCATTTATTCTGCATAAACCATTAAAATCACTGACAAAACGTCAATATAAAAATAAATATTAAATCAAGTTTAAGCAAATGGACCACCGCGCCGGTTTGAAACGCGGCCCAGACCTGAGAAGACTCCGGCAACAAACTCAGCGGGCATTTTTTTTTTGTCTATTTACAACCATTCACTTAGTCTAATTTATGGTCTAGACTAGATACAGTGATTTGCTTGTGTAGCATAGCTGAGCGAATAGTTCATTTCCAAGCCATGTTAACTAGCAGCTGTTTTAAGAATTAAATAAGTACTTACCTTTGAGCCATTTAAAAAACGTATTTATCTATCTTACAAAAGGTGATGTACCTAATACTTTGATTTGGAAAGCGGAATTTTTATGTTCCGTCTAGTGACGGCGCGGCTCGCTTCAGGGCCGATTTTTTGTTTGATTTGACGTAACCACACTCAAAATGGTCGCGGTTTTGTCAAACTTTGATTTGAACATAATTTTATGGTTTGTTAACTTTGATATTGTATTTCAGTTGCGGATATAACATGGCGGACAAATAGTGAAACTTATTTAGTAATTTTTTTTTTATTTTTTTTTTAATGAATTTTTTTATAGCATTTATTATGCTAACTTTTAAGTTCGAAAAACATTGGAAAAAATGAAATGCTCAAGTGAGACTCGAACTCACGACCTTTCCCTTACAGGGGGAATGAAGACTAACTGAGCTATTGAGCCACACTTAATTCATTCCAAATTTTCCTTCTCTTTATATCTGTCTATAAGGGCGACGGTGCAGCCATCTACCAACATTCTTATTTAGTTTTTTTTAATATAGGTCACAGTAATATGACTTCATTTTGCCTAATAGTAAATTAAAGTCTCAAAATAGGAAATGTTACAAATGGCGACCTCTTTTTTTTCTTTTTTCGTGCGGAAATCCTCTCGGATACCTCCCCCGCCGGAGTCGGAAGGGGAGGTTATGTCGGACTCGAACCGACAAAAACCGCACGCCGACTGTGGGTCGTGGTGCTAGGCCCGATGTGAGGTTGTCTTCGACATATCCCTCGCACCCCGGCTGACAAATGTGACCTTGTCCGCTTAAAGAACCCGGGACTGTAGCAAGAAGCAAACACGTGTGCTGTATGGTAATAAAAGATTCCGAACCGCCTGGTTTAGGTGGAATGCTGGTGAAAACTAAGCCCTGCTAGTGTTGTCCCGTCTAGGAAAGGAGAGGGTGGGACTATTGGAAGAGCTCATCATAACATTCACCATGGTATATTATAGGCGATAGAAAACCAATTAGGCTCAGGCGTCAGGCTATGTAGGTATCTACGTGGCTGCAAAGGCTCGAGACAAGGGTCTAGGGTTTACCCTAGACCCTTGTCTCGAGCATAGGAGTAGGTATTATAGCACGCTTCTCTAGGTTAAGATCAGTGTGTCGAATTGTAACCAAATCCGTCCAGTTTATGCTGTTTAAGCGAGATTAGGCATTATAAACAAACAAATAAAATTAACTTTCACATTTAAAATAGATTAGTCACTATTAATGCCATAATATCTGTGGTAGCCTAGTGGATCTGTGGTAGCCTAGTGGTATGGGTAATGGACTGCTGAGACGAGGTCTCGGGTTCGTCTCGGGTTCGATCCCAGGTTTACCATGGCACACACCAATGACTTTTCGATGCTTTTCGAAGTTATGTGTGTATTTATCGCAGGTTTATAAGTGCCCGGTTAATGGCAATAGGCTCGCCACCTATTACATTGGGACCTAAACATAAACTGGCGAAATGTGGGTGCTAGCACCTCTGCCTACCCCTTCGGGGAATACAGGCGTGAGTTTATGTTATGTTATGTAATGCCAATTTGATTTTAAATGTAATTTTTAAATGAGTGCATCACGAGCAAACTATACTCATATGTAATTAGGCTGAAGGTAGGAATCTATTTTATGTGACATTTTATAATTTTAAAACCCTTTTATATATTTTAAAACCCTGAAAGTGATGGTAAAGCGAACTGTCCCGGTTCTGCACTAAACATAAGACGTATTAAAATACGTCTTATGTTTAGTGCAGAACCTCAAGAGTAACTAATATGGTATATTTATTTATTCATAGTAAAACTCTTACAAATTATTATTTTAAGTTATTTATTTCTTGTCTTCCAACATAAAACATTCAGCAACAAGTTGCAAGTTTGTAAAACCAGCAGCTTTAAATTGTGTTGATGAATGAGACCAATGCAAATATACACATTTATTCATGACAAATATTTGTACGGAGCGGGAATCGAATCCGCGTTTTCTGACTTAGTAGTCGAACGATATACAGCTACGCCACCAACTGGTCATCAGTGATAGAATTCGCTTTTGAAAATAGCGCGTTATTTAGTTTTTCCCACCGAAACAACAGCGGTATCAAAGAAAATATGAACTTACTAGCTTTTGCCCGCGGCTCCGCTTGCGTGGATGTCGGTTATCGCGACCAAACATAGCCTATGTCCTTTCTCATGGTCTAATCTTACCTTATACCAAATTTGATCAAAATCGGTTCAGTGGTTTAGGCGTGAAAGCGTAACATACAGACAGACAGACAGACAGACAGAGTTACTTTCGCATTTATAATATTAGTATGGATAGTCTTCTCAATCAATCAGTCAATTAGCCCACCGCAGTCCACTGCTGGACATGGAATCTCCCAATGTGCGCCATTTCACCCGATCGTCCGCCTTCCACATCCAATTTGTCCCAAGAGTTGGCTTAGGCCTCAAGAATGTTGACAGGGCCCTTTTCTCCTGTATTTGATCTGTACGACACTACGACAGCTACAAAGATTAAAAATAAGAAATATATTTGGTCCATAATGAGTAATGTAATGACTGTCTATTGTACATAAGAAGGACCAAAATTCCATTTAATATAATCAATTACTAGACAGTCATAGCCCTCACGACATCCGCCCTCCACTGGACCCGCCATCATAATTTTGAACTAATAGCAATAAAAAACAGCTGTGCCCAACAACCTATGTACACATTCGTCCGGAAACAGAGGTCATTGAACTAAATAAACTAGTCAAATATTTCGAAAATACTTACTACATATCTGCTTACTCTAAAACACATAAAGAAGCGTTAATATAAATAACTTTCGAAACACGAGTACCTACTTGTTGCGTCATTTTATTTTTATTCTCGAATGACCTTTTCATTTTTCGGCCATGATGGCGGCCGCGCCAGTGGAAAGATTTTTGATTTGCTATTGCGTTAGTAGCTGAGTTTGTTTTTTTTTTGTGTTTTTTGTCCAAGATTTCAATGTCTAAGTGATTTTGTTGTACGATTTGGCAATAATCTGTTCTTAGAACTTGTGTAACGTCTGAAACCTGAGACGGTCACCTCGATTTCGTAAGCTTTAGACGTTTTTGAAGTACTATTAGGTTTTCAAATAGAAATATCATTTTCATAGTCACATTTGGGACCTCAACAATAAAATAATATTTTTTTAGCTGTAGCCGCAGCATAATCACGCCCCTTTGCCATTACGGTAGGTATTGTACCATATTTCCTGCTACCATCCTGTCAGTCAAAAAATAAATAAATACTCTTACCCTTTTTTCTCTATGGAGCAGTTGCAGCTTAATAACCATGCTATATTTTGATTCCTTTCCTGTGATCCATGAGCAAGAGATAGTATAAAAATTTACATAACCGTTAATCAGTTACCCCCTTAAATGTAGAAATTCACCTAAAATACTGGTTGTTGTATGTAAGAAAATCGAATGCTTAAGAAATGGCTCAGTGTCCAGAACATTTCCTCTGTTAGCGCAGATGAAGCAGCCATCGAAGTGAGGCTTCTCATTTCGGTGGTGTGATGCGGTTCATGATGCGGCACTACTCTATACTCTCTACTAGGCCGCCGTCGGTTCCCGATGAACGGCGATGTTCGGTGAGTTACTGCATTAGCTGGCATGAGAGGCCGCCTTATGCTTCTCAGGAGACGGAGGGAAATGGAGCCTCAAGCTTTTGGAGTCTTGAGACCCTTTACACCGAACGTCGACGGCTTTGGCAACTCCGGCTGAGGCCGGGGTTTATGGGCGCTATGCCATGCATCTGGCAATGCACCATCGCGAGGATATCACAGAGCAGACATGCGAAAATCCCTTCGGACACGTTGAAGCATAGTTGTGGTATATGGTAAAACTAAAATTCCAAAGTGTTTAATTAACATTTGCCCGCGTGGCATGCATCGATAGAATATCCACCTCGAGACTTAGCCACCAAATACGCTTTCATGGTTGTCTCCCTACCTATGCATCGGACTTCGTGCAGTTAGCAGGACGTCGTGTCGTCGGTAACACGGGCAACAATTCTGCCGAACAATTCTAGCAATTTAGAATATAGGTCTATTATTACCATAAACCTTAGTATAGTATTAAGTTTATGATTATTACAGTTCACTTTATAATTTGTTGCTCTTTAAAAAACAATTTTAAAAATAAAATGTTTTGAACTCATTTTTTAATTTTTTGTCCATAGATAATGTAATAAAATGAGTGTGATGTCTAAAAATAGCGCGAAACAGACACACGCGAGCTATTTTTAGTTCACGGACAGTTTTTGTGTGTTGTAAAAAAAGTAATTGCGGATTACCGACCGCGGTTATGGTCGGGGGCAATCATTTGTGATTACTTAATCGTGAAGATCGTCTTGTCTCAATGACGTGTATATAGCTCGATTCATATATCTTAGACCTAAATCGCGAGATATAAAAGATTTATTTTTTATTTAGTACACGTCAATTTGACTTCACCTCGCCTGATGTTAAGCAAAGGCAAAGTCTCGGAAAGAGGGTCACCATCGGAAACATGTACCATGTTAACAGTGCTGGCACTCAGCTTGACGGCCTCGTTAGATGCCTTTTCACGCCCCGCTTAAAGGACCCGGGACTGTAGGAAGAAGGAAACACGTGAGCTGGCAGGGAGTTCCAGGTCTTAATGGTGCGGCATAGCACTGAGTCACTGTAACGCTTGGTTCTAGCTGGTATAGGTACTCTGCGCCGTATATGGATGGCATCTTAGCCCTGCACGTGTCGTCATGTGTAGGAATGAATGCGTTTTGGTTCTTTTTAAACATAAAGGAATGTTGCCTTTGAGTGAAATTCACTATCTCCTGTATTTCGAGTACTTCTCCTCCAGGGGGTAAGAAAATCTTGCACCCTGTATATATACTTGATTAATTTGAGCTCGTCCACCGCAGTAGCACCCCGTGCTATCTTCAGAATACATCCAGGAAACGTGAACTGCGCGTAGAGACCACATTTTAGGTTCAAGATATACGCATCGTGCTATACCTACGTAAAGTTCCTGATCAAGTAGTAAGTATTTGCTAAGTGATGCATACCACATAGACATACAGACCACTTGCTGACAAGTGGTACAGTAAGCATCAGAGATTGACGAACAAAATGCTCCAAATTATCTTAATTATTTTAACCCCCCACCCCACCCTGTTGACGGGTTGATATATATATATATTTTAATAAAAGAATATTACAACCGAAGTTACTGATATTCCCTCCAGCTAAGCTAAATTGCTTGTGCTAGGAGCGGGTTCACATCGGTAGGGTAGCCAGGATTCGAACGCGGGAACTCTCGATCGTAAGGCCGACTCCTTAACCACTAAGCTACTGACGCTTATTTGGTACCTACATTCCTTTAGTTCGTACACTAATACAATTCGAATGGTTCCCTTTATGTCAAGTCCCGTTATGTTGAGCCAAAAACCTTGTCTCGTATTACCTCTATGTCGAGTCTACGTTTTCTGTTGATTTGCTCTTAATATATTAGTTAAAAGATAATTTTGAGACTAGTCAAGATTTTTCGATGCCGACTGAACGTATCAAAGGTACCCATCACCACCAAAGAGCTCTCATACTATAGAGCATTAGGTTCCTGCAGGGTCGGCCTGCCTGGTGTTTAACACGTCCCCATTGTGTCGAACACGGCAACCCCATGGAGTATATACTGCTGTCATCATTTTGCCGGAGCGCCCGCACGCCAGCTTAACCCTTTCGACTCGGTGCAAAGACGTGCGTTGAGACTCGTCGACAATCCCATACTCGCAGGCGATGTGGAACCTCTCAGCCTCAGGAGGGATTTTGCCTCACTGTGTGTTTTCTACTGCCTATATAATGGTTTGTGCTCAGATGAATTATTTGACATGATGCCCACAGCTACATTCTATCATCGCACTACTCGCCACAGACAGGGAATTCGTCCCCACACATTGCATCCTAATACGGTGCGTACCGTGCGGTATGAAAGGAACTTCATCCCACGTACGCTCAAGCTGTGGAATGAACTCCCTGCCATGGTTTTCCCAAGCGACTACAATATGTGGTTCTTCAAGAGGGGCATTAGAAGGTTTCTTCAGGGTAGGCAGCGCGAGTGTAACGCCCCTGGTGGTGCATACGTCCATAGGCCGCGGTAACCACTTTCCATCAGGTGGGCCGTGTGCTTGTCTGCCACCTAAGTGGTATAAAAAAAAAACACTTCATTAGGTGGGTCGTGTACTCGAGTGGTATAAAAGAGCTATTATGAAATAAAATGTTAAATGTTAGAGCGTCATTATGATATATTAATTACCTCAAGGGGATTAGGTTTTTACAGGATCTGTAGCGCAAGTGTACGACTGCTTAGCTTAGTAGGGTGTCGTGAGTTCGATTCCCGCTCAGTGAAAGTATTTGCATACATTAATAAGTAGGTATACCTGTTTACAGTTGTCTGTTTTTATATATTTACAAAACAAATAAGTACCTAGTGCCCGTGACTATAATTTCATCGTTATTCGAGGCCCTCAATGGTGCAATTACGGCGAAGAAACTAGCGCCAAAGCGGGCGATAGCAGAACTAAACATAATATTGAAAGTTGCAGACACCAAGCTTACGTGTACATGCGGATATGCTATTAAGCTCAGACACTACAGAAGACTGATTCCCTGATAAAAATCTGACCACAATTCAGTTTGTCTAATCTCAATATCAAAAAAGAGATATATTTTCGAACACAATTTTTGAAATCGAACATTGACAATTGTACATTTTGGAAGATCCGAGATTAATAAGAAGTACAAGAATTGAATACCCTCCGAACTCATCACCACTCAGCATCTTCATTCTTGTTATTTACTGCGGAGTTGGAGCCCTAAAAACTCGAACGACTAGTCAAACTGCAATGCTTCGATATCGCCTTTGGGTCGTAGAGTACAGTGGCAGTTACTTTACAGAAAATATCGAAGTTCAGTCGAATCCAGACTGGTAAATCGGACCCCAGATTTCGAGCTGAAAGCTTCGCATGCGACTGGGACTAAAGCTAGCACGAAGAAAGTCAAGGAAATACAAAATAAAAGAAAATAATTTGACCACCAACCGCCACTTTATTATAATAACAAATAAAATAGTTTTAAAATACCTGCGCAGGCTATTGGCTAATACATAGTACTCAAATATATAATAATAGTATATAGTATGTTATAATGAGAACAAAAACAACATGTCTTGGTTGGCTTATAAGTACCGCGTTAGTCTGAACTGCCACTATATGTATATTTACAAGTGATTACTGAGTTTGTACGTCTGTCAGCTGACGATAGAACATTGTTTTTAAGGTTCCCTTCGAGTTTTGCGAGCCCAGACGTACTATAATGCTTTATTTAATATAAATATATAGATATGAGACTACATTTTTATTTTTGGCAGCCCTATAGACACCTATATGGAATCACACGCATCGCAACCGTTCAATAAACGCATAATCAGTAACCACCTTCTTTAGAAGTCGGTAAAAAAATACCTATGTGCGTTATAAAAATATATGATCAAATAAAATATTGCAAAGGAGTCAATCGATTTTTATCATGCGATTAATAAAGTCAGCGATGCGTGATCGTATCAGTTCATATTTCATAAAAGGTATCTTCTAACGCGAACTTGGGGGTCTACTATAAAACATCCGAAACCACTGTTTTAAACGACACAAACGGAAGACGTGTAGCATTCAGACTTCTAGGGTCAGCATCGAATCGATCTTGACGAACAAACACAACATAACATAAACTCACGCCTGTATTCCCCGAAGGTGTAGGCAGAGGTGCTAGCACCCACATTTCGCCAGTTTATGTTTGGGTCCCAATGTATCTCCTCATAACCGTGATATTGATTCAGATCTAACGTTGTGAACTAGAAAAAAATATGTGATATAGATTGATATGGTCATTTATATTGATAGTAAGCTGACTATAGAAGTAAAATATATTTTTTCATGTTTTTTTTTTTTATATAGGACACGTCAATTTGACTTCACCTCGCCTGTTGTTAAGCAAAGGCAAAGTCTCGGAAAGAGGGTCACCATCGTAAACATGTACCATGTTAACAGTGGTGGCACTCAGCTTGACGGCCTCATCAGATGCCATTTCACGTCACAAAGGACCCGGGCCTGTAGGAAGAAGGAAACACGTGAGCTGGCAGGGAGTTCCAGGCTACGAGAATTGCCACGTCCATGTAGCCACCGAAGAGTCACGTACCGTCTTTGGAACTGATTTTCCGTAAGTACGGATGTTTTATTGTAGACCTACTTATATGTTAACGCACGCAATGTCGATGTCTGTCCACTCCTTAACTTTATAAAACCAGTGATTCTTTAATTGTGACTTTCTCAGTCTTTGATTAATATCATATTATACTAAATTCTGTCTAAATACTGATCCTGTATTCAGCTAAACAGAAAACAGAATCGGAACAGAATAAAAATGTTAATAAAAAATCTGAGGCATAATTTTATTTTCATTTTTCTAATATTTGCCTAATAGCCGACAACTGGTAGGAACAAATTCCTTTGTCACATGTTAACCACTTCAGGACAAGTAGATGACCACGAAATTGTAAAATCAAAAGGCATAATGCTGTAAGTCTCTTTAACTTACCATCAGGCGAGGTGAAGACATTTTCACGTTAACAATATTTAAAAAAAGATGATATTAACGTTGTTCCTAGTAGCACTGAAGAAGCATAAAAGTTATTTAAAAAAAAAATCTTCACCAACTTTCTCATCCATACTAATATTATAAATGCGAAAGTAACTCTGTCTGTCTGTATGTTACGCTTTCACGCTTAAACCACTGAACCGATTTGGATGAAATTTGGTATAGGGGTAGATTAGACCATGAGAAAGGACATAGGCTATGTTTGGTCGCGATAACCGACATCACACACACACACAATATTTTTAGGACCACGTCACAGTTTCGTGTGACGTCATCACCATATTTGCGAGTTTGGCAACCTTAGTTACCATAGAAACAAAGCTACATAAGATACCCCTCTAAGTTTTACATTTCATGACATAATTCCGGGCATACTGGGTGTAAGGGGAACGCTCCCGAAGCAGAAAACCCCTAGTAGTACTCCAGGTACATAACACATTAAATATTGTACAACATTCTACACAACGCTATCTAGACCCACGATAAGCTTTTATAGCTTGTGTTGTGTAATCTAGAATGTGGATAAACATACTTATATACTACTGTTCTTCTTTTTGTAAATACATAGATATTATACTTAGAAACACCCAGACCAATGCAAACAGCCATATTCATGCATACAAATATTTGCACTGTGCGGTGATTGAACCCGCGCCTCCTGCGTGGCAGTCGCGTGCACTACCGCCACGCCACAGAGCCATTACAAACACCATTACAAAAAAGCACGCGCTTGGCGCTAATTGTTTTTTTTTTGTAGTGATCTTTTTATAAAATTACCGTTTCATTTAGCTTTACTAACGCGATGGAGAGTAAATAATGCAAAATATTTTGTTTTTAAATAGCTTTTTTTGTCCAAATCGATTTTATTTTTATGCCAATCCATATTAATATTATAAATGCGAAAGTAACTCCGTCTGTATACGCTTTCACGCCTAAACCACTGAACCGATTTTGATGAAATTTGGTATAGGGGTAAATTAGACCATGAGAAAGGACATAGGCTATGTTTGGTCGCGATAACTGACATCCACGCGGGCGGAGCCGCGGGCAAAAGCTAGTGTATTATATACCTGGAGTACTGCTAGGAGTTTTCGGCTTCAGGAGCGTTCCCCTTACACCCGGTATATCTCGACCCTATGCCAATGTCGCATTGACATTGGTAGACACTCATGTCCATTGCTTTCACGAGTCGTACATCAATCAGTGTCTCAAGTACCATTCGTAAACGAGAACAAATAAAGATGGAAGCGATTGATTTAAGTTTAAAATCTGACTATGATAGCGAATTTTTAAATATATTAGCACCATTGCCAGTCAAAATATGTGTCTCGATCACCTAGCCGACACGTTGCGAGAGATATGCTTTCGGCAATCTCACCTCCGGCAACCAAAGACCCAAGACGGCGTGCGTTTTAGTCGGTTCGAGTCCGACATAACCACCTCCACCGGCTCCGTGGGGGTAGTATCGTGGGGATTTTTCGCACGATAAAAAAAAAGCCGACACGCGCGTGCACGCTCATGTACGTGTCTATGTCGTCGCACGAGCCTCGTGAAATACCAATGCGAATGTTGTCATGTACGGCGTGGTTTAATCACGGGAGAAACGAGGCCCTGGCGCGTTGGTTTGATATAATCTATGATTTGTTGAGCTTCTCCGCCGCATTAGCACCCCGTTAATCCTCAAAAATAACCAAAAAGCGCGTACGTTTTGTGACGTCATTGGATCCAAGATATATGCCAATCAACATGTGACCACAGTTGCCAGCAACACACACATTACCTACTACAAAAATCACACGCGAACCACTGGTTATTACTAGTTCTAACCGATTTCTTCCAATTACTATATAAAATTCATTCACAACAAACAGACCAACATATTTAGAATCGGTTTTAATAACGAATTTTTTTATTACACTGTCATAATACGGGGCTTTTTTGACCCTAAACAACTATATTTAAACTAAAGGCTTGTGTTTTATCGATGGTTGAAAACAAATGGGTGTATGCGACATTGAATATACAAAGAAAAATAATTTCTAACGACTTGAACGAAGTGTGATTTTCGTGTCAAATTAGTCGCTTATAGTTTTCCAACCACCGTTATAAATAATCTTTTGAACGCCACTGTGTATTGGCATAGGCGTAACTACCACGGGAAAAACAGCATAATAAAATCAACAATCATGTCTAAAATGTGTTTCTGGTCGAAGAGTATTAAATAAAAATTCAATATGTACGGTATTTATGTGTAAAGACATAGGAAAGATTTGATAAAGATATTATAAACCATATTTTCAGATACACAAGGTTCAATAACTTGTACAAATAGTTAGCGTCCAAAAGATATTTCAAATTTACAAATTTATTTCTAAACAGCACCACAGCGGGGCTAATTTGACCCGTGCGGACTGAACCTAACAATACTTGACATTAAATTTAAGGCACTACAGTGGGGCTTATTTGACCCAACATTATGTGTTCATAACACAGCTTGATAATAGATTTAACTACAAATAACTACAATACGGGGCTTTTCTGACCCTTAAATACACCACGGGGCATTTTTGACCCTTAACCCCACGGGGCTTTTCGTACCAAACATAGTACGGTAATTAGCGACATAATAACAATATAATAATTATGACAATGTAATAATAGTTAAGGTAGTGTGCAGACGTGCGACAGAGCCGACGCAACGAGGTGTTCCCGCGACCGTGCGATTAATAGTCGTCGATGTCGTACAAGTTGTCGATTTCCTCGTCGTCCAGCTGCATAGATTGGAAGTCCACCTTGTAGCGGAGAAGACCTGCGGGTGAGAAATAATCATTAGTTATATTTAACCAACTACCAGATAGAATGGATGTATAGATTTATGAGTTAATATCAAGTTAAAGGGGTTTTTCGTGCGGAAATCCCCTCGTATACCTACCTCCCCTGCCGGAGCCGAAAGGGGAGGTTATGTCGGACTCGAACCGACTAAAACCGCACGCCGACTGCGGGTCTTGGTGCTAAGCCGAAGGTGAGGTTGTCTTCGACATATCCCTCGCAACCCGACTGACACAGGGCCATCCCTTTCGGTCTGGCCCTCCTCGAGGAGGTACCGACTACTCCAGTCGATATCCGACGTAAGTTGGCTGAAATGTGCGTGTTTGACATTAAAAGAACAAAATAACGAAACAAATTTCAACAGTTTTTAAAGTGTACAGTCAGCGTCATAGATATCTTGACAACGAAGTCTCAAAATGATCTTAAAACTTTCGTATTACGAGCAAATTAAACTGTCTTATTGATTTATATGGTATAATTGTCCCAACTAAAGGTGTGCCAACAAATATTAGAACAATCGGTCAACTGGAAGGCGGTAAAAAAACTAAATTAAGATCATTTTGAGTACTCTGTTCGTCAACATCTTTCTGATGCTGCTATAAACCTCTGCTATAAAAATAATTTGGTTAAGTTACAAAGCTTAATAATACAATTTAACAACAATCAAATAATCGGTAGGCTAGAAGAAGCAAAAAAAAATTATTCCAAATAACGCTATTTGTATTTTGGACACGTTAAGCAGAAAAATTCAGCAAGGGACATCTTTTTTTTTCGTGCGGAAATCCCCTTGGAGACCTCCCCCATCAGCAAGGGGCCAGTGGACCGCTTACTTCTACATTTTACTTGATTTTTTCGGCTTTTATGGAAGCTAGCGGGCCCCGGCCTCCTACGTGAAGGCCTCTGCTGCATGTTATATGTATCGACTACCATCTGATCTTGATTTTGCGTTAAAGTTAAAAAGCACAATAGGATAACAGACGTTCACAACAAACATGCAAGAGTTTCTACGTGTGATAGTTTAATATCAAACAAAGTATACTGGATGATTTTATAGTCGTTTCGTTTAAAAAGAGTTGTGGCAGTTTCGATAACAAAATCATCTGGAAGTTGAAAGAAAAAATGTACGGGCGTTTTAAAAAAAAAAAATATATTTCGCCAAATTTTTATTCGAAGGGACTATTAAATCACCCAGTATAATTTCTAGCCGCAAGTTTTCAAGAATAATAAAATAAAATAAGGTCCCACACCAAACACATGCATAATTTGATTGTATTTTTTATATTATGCTAACTTTAAATTCGAATACATTGAGAACAATGAAAAACGTCCCACTTGAGCATTTCATTTTTCCTATGTATTCAAACATGCAAAATAAAAATAAACACTATAAAATCACATGAAAATATTATGTTAATTCAATTACCTCGTATCCACTTTTAGCATGTTAAGTAAAGAAAATAATTATCACAAAACGGGTTGAATATAGATCAAGAGGTGAATAGGAACAAAATGGCCAGATCAATTTTACACTTATTTTCTTTTAGTTGAATTTAGCCGTGTTGGTTTCATAATAAACCCCCATACATAAAGCCACGCCTGTATTCCCCGAAGGGGTAGGCAGAGGTGCTAGCACCCACATTTCGCCAGTTTATGTTTAGGTCCCAATGTAATAGGTGGCGAGCCTATTGCCATTAACAGGGCACTTATAAACCTGCGATAAATACACACATAACTTCGAAAAGCATCGAAACGTCATTGGTGTGTGCCATGGGAAACCTGGGATCGAACCCGAGACCTCGTCTCAGCAGTCCATTACCCATACCACTAGGCTACCGCAGATTTCGGGTAGAGTAAATTAGGACTACCCGAACTCTTCCTGGGGGTGCCGTAAAAATCGACTAAGGGATAGGGCAGTTCTCCATCCGACAGTAAACATACAGCCCAAGACAAAGAGCCCGTTAAACGGCAATAGGCTCACCCCCTATTACGTCGTGGACAGAAAATCGTAATTTTTTATTTTTTTATTTTTTTTTTATACAGGACTCGTCAATTTGACTTCACCTCGCCTGATGTTAAGCTAAAGGCAAAGTCTCGGAAAGAGGGTCACCATCGTAAACATTTACCATGTTAACAGTGGTGGCACTCAGCTTGACGGCCTCATTAGATGCCTTTTCACGCCCCGCTTAAAGGACCCAGGACTGTAGGAAGAAGGAAACACGTGAACTGGCAGGGAATTCCAGGTCTTAGTGGTGCGGCATAGGAATGAATCACTGAAACGCTTGGTTCTAGCAGGTATACTCTGCACCGTAAATGGATGACATCTTAGCCCTGCACGTGTCGTCCTGTGAAGGAAAGGGGAGGGTGGGACTAATTGGAAGAGCTCGTCAGAACATTCACCATGGTAGAGACGGTAGAAAACTGCCAAAGACGCAACATCTCTACGGATCTGCAAAGGCTCGAGGGTGTTCGTGACCTCAGGATCCCCAATAATGCGGACCGCACGTCGCTGCAACCTGTCGAGAGCATCTAATAAGTACTTTGCGGAGCCGTCCCAGAGATGTGAGCAGTATTCCACACAGGAACGAATTTGGGTCTTGTATAGAAGGCACCGCTGCTCCGGCGTGAAAAAACGTCTCACTCTGTTCAGGACTCCGAGTTTACGCGAGGCTGATTTGATGATACTCTCGATATAGTTTTTGTTATTCGGTTTGCAGCGAACATCCATACCGAGGATAGTGAGGTGATCCTGCAGTGGCAGTGGTGTGCTCTGAAGAGTGGGAAGGGGAAGGAAAGGAGATACCTCTGCTGTAAACGCACATGCCTGGGTCTTCTTGGCATTGAACTCGACCAGGTTCCTAGCGCCCCATTGAGAAATGTGGTCCAGGATCCGGTCCAGGTCAGTGACAAGAAGCTGCCTTTTTTCCGCGATATCAGACTGCTTGGCCGCAGCATGTGCGTAATAACTCCCGTGTAAGGTGCTGTCGTCTGCATAGCAGTGAATGTTTCCGTTACAGAGCATGTCATTGATATGCAGAAGAAAGAGAGTGGGAGATAACTCCGAAGCTCGTCCATCACAAAGGACGCGAATACGGCGCCCCTGCAGGAAGCTTGCAACCCAGTTACACAGTCTAGGAGGCAGGCCGAAGGCTGGTAGCTTGGAAAGAAGCGATTTGTGCCATACCCTATCGAAAGCTTTGGCGATGTCAAGACTAATTGCCAGTGACTCACCGTGCTTCTCCATAGCCTCACCCCAAAGGTGGGTCATGTACGCCAGAAGATCACCCGTTGACCGTTTCGGTCTGAAACCGTATTGCCGGTCACTAAGCAAGGAGTGATCCTCTAGGTGGCGCATGAGCTGTGTGTTAATTATGTGCTCGAACACCTTGCACAGCACTGAGGTGACGGCTATGGGTCGATAGTTGGCTGGGTCCGAGCGATCCCCCTTCTTGGGGATCGGCTGGACATTAGAATCAAAGAATCAAATAATTCGCCTCCTTCCAAGCCGAAGGCACTGTACCCGAACTGTAGGACAGTCTAGTCGGTACAGCCGCGTTAGCATAGAAGATAACTCCGCTGCGAATTTTTTAAGTACGACCGCTGGAATACCATCAGGACCACTGGCTTTCCGGACATCGAGTGATTGCAGTACTGCACGGACATCGCGTTGCCTGATACGTATATCAGGCATTGCGTGGTCACCAGTGGGCATTGTCCGTGGTTGCATACCACAATCATCGACTCGGGAGTTGGCCGCGAAGAGATTGACCAGCAAAATTGGCGAAATGTGGGTGCTGATACACCTCTGTCAACCCTCTTGGGGAAGTGAATCTATTTCACTGTTGATGGCCCAGGGTGAGTTGGGGTGCGAGGGAAATACTTTATCGGGTAACCTTAAATCCCGGTTATTGAGACCGGATGCGGTTTTAGTCGGTCTGAGTGACATAACTACCCCCTGTGCCATCTATTGCAATATAAATTGTATAAAATAAATTATGGACAAAAAATTCAATTACCATTATTCACCTCTTGATGCCTATTCATCCCATTTTACCCAATATTACCCAAATAATTAGTCAATAAGTTAATTAAATACCCAATTAATTATCCTACCTAATAACTTTAAAAAAAAATCGATGAAAAGGGTAGTAGATCAATAATAAACTGTGTTCCTGCTAGCACACAACTTCCCTTGCTACGTTTAATTTCAAAAACTTATCGAACTATAATTGAAACATCTCGCATAGTTATAGTTAAAACATACGCCAAACAATTTCATAAATAACATAAAACCGCTCAAACAATATATTTTGGTACCAAACGTGGCTGCTAGAGGGCGCCACTGTATTATTGTATGTACTCGCATTCAGTATGATGTCAGTACCATAATGCACCTAAATGTACTACTATAAATATCGAACGAATGCAGTAATATATACGAGTGGCGCCATCTATATACCCTGAAGAATTCCATGTGGAACAATAATATAAATTCGTAGCATTGTTAACTCGATTACGGCTCAGCCGTTGAGATTGTAACCTTACAACTAGAGCCCAACGATTCTGAGAGATTCATTTTCTAGGCTTCAAGCGCCCCCTAGCGGCATTCCCGACATGCGATTATTTACTTTGTGGCCTGTGACTAAATTACCCTAGAAAGAAAAGCAAGAGGCCTAGTGTAGAGACCTAGTAGCCACAGCCAATAAAACACTTACTACTCTATAAGACACTGGGAATGACCATTATTTGTATTTAATTTAATAATAATAATTCTTATTCTTATTTAATAAGTCTTATGTTGCAAGCAATATTGCAGAAATTCATTCAGAATCGCAGGGCTGAACCGGTGCTAAGAATATCAATGATATTTATATTCATAGCGCGGAATACAAACTGAGAAGAATTGGCTTAAAACGACCCCTGTAGCGGCCTACTTTTTCATCCTACTGTTAATACGAAGTTTGAGACTCGTCTGATGGTAAGCTAAAGGCAAAGTCTTGGAAAGAGGGTCACCATCGTAAACATGTACCATGTTAACCGTGGTGGCACTCAGCTTGACGGCCTCATTAGATGCCTTTTCACGCCCCGCTTAAAGAACCCGGGACTGTAGGACGAAGGAAACACGTGAGCTGGCAGGGAGTTCCAGGTCTTAATGGTGCGGCATAGGAATGATTCACCTCGGAGTCTGGGGTCAGCGTTTTTCAGTCTAAATGCAGGTTTAGCAGAAGTTTGATATTTTCCGTGAAGTGTGTGATATCGAAGCATTGCAGCTAGACCACTTGTTGGACTTTTAGGGCTCTAACTACCCGTAACGACTGCCACAAATGTTCGTATTACAACTGGGACCGACGGCTTAAAGCGATAAAATCAATGCGAATAGCAATCAATATTTATGCATACAAATGCATGGTTGTGCATTGCTGTGTACTGTAGGCCTATGACGTGCTTGACGATATATATTTTTTAAGCTGTGGTCTAGAGGAAGAAGGATAGAGCTATATAGCGTAAAGCATCATCTCTCTCCCTACTTCTTAAGACGTTAAGCGTCTGGGTAGACCCAATGATAACAATGCTCGAGAAGGAGAAGGAGGCGGACGCGATTCAGGTGTCGAAGGTCGCTCAACGACGTCCGTCCTCAATGAGCGCGGGCCTAAGGGTGACAAGTGGAGCCGTCTATCACCTTAGTAACAACAGGGGGTTTTCAAGAAGGGTATTAGAAGGTTCTTCCTACAGGATCGGAAGCGCAAGTGTGTCGCCCCTGGAGTTCACACGGACCACGGTAACCACTTAGCATCAGGTCCGTACTTGACAACCTAACTGGTATAAAAAGTCTCACATTCGAGGCAAGATGGAGACACCGTGGACCCACAGTCGAGGGGGGCCATCTTGAGATAAGCATCAGCCAGGGTGCGAGGAATGCGACCGTGGTAATCTTCGGCAGCAGATAATCTAGGACGGCGAGCGGTTTTAGTCGGTTTGAATCCGACATAACCGCCGCTGCAGCGGGGTTGGGGACATACGTAGGCATTTTTACACGTGAAAAACGGCCCTATGACGACATAGGGGCTCAAGCAGTGTTTGTAGGACAATTTATACCATTTGAATGATTTTTTATAGCATTTATTATGCTAACTTTTAAATTCGAAATCGAAGTCGCCCATAACGGTTATAAAGAGAAGGGAAATTTGAAGTAATTCAGGTGTGACGCAATAGCTCAGTTGGAAGAGGGAGTGGGCTCAAGTCCCAGTGTTCTTTTTCCCGATGTATTTCGAATTTTTACCATTCTTCTACAGTTTGTACTCGTATTCCATATTCGAGTATTCCTAAACAATAATATACTTAGTAAATATTTGTTGGTAACTTAATATACATTAATATTAAATTATCCTCAAATCAAAGAGATATCTGTCCGTTCCAAGTGTGGTTGTAGCAACATTCAAAAGTCAGCACATGCACGATACAATACAGTTGAACAATATTATCGGAAGATGCGTACATAATACATTATTTACTTGTTAAAGAAATTCAGTTCGAAGTTTCGGACAATCGGTTTCGTGGAACATCTATACTAATATTATAAATGCGAAAGTAACTCTGTCTGTCTGTCTGTATGTTACGCTTTCACGCCTAAACCACTGAACCGATTTTTCAATGAATTTTTTTACAGCATTAAGTACCGTTGCCTTAAAAGACGTATAAGATGGAAAATTTGAATCACATCGGGCGTGTCTCGGTAGCCGAATTGGTCAAGGCATTCCCCCTGAAGGAAAAGACTGCGGGTTAGAGTCCCGCCCGAGATGATCTTTCTTTTTCCTTATTTATTCGATGAACCGATTATGATGAAATTTGGTATAGGGGTAGATTAGACCTTGAGAAAGGACATAGGCTATGTTTGGTCGCGATAACCGACATCCCCGCGGGCAAAAGCTAGTATAATATACGTATTTATCCGGAAACCGGATCCGAATACTGTATGTGACGCTTCGGTTCGGCTTAAACCCGCAATGACTAAACCCAAGTTACTTCATGGTATCTATGTCGCAGGCAACTAACTCTCTCAGCCTTTTAATTAACAGCCTAGGCTCTTTACTAAACGGCGCCGCTCAATTCGCGGCCTGAATGATGTTCAGCCATTTCATTATACGGCTACGCAAATGGCTTGGGTCGTTTAATAACTGGCCATTTAATAAAACAGCTAGAAAAACGACGTTACTGCATGGTTATAAAAAAAATAACCACGAAGGCTGTCTAATTTCTGTTTTTTTTTATCGTGCGATAAATCCCCACGGATACCACCCCCACAGAGCCGGTGGAGGTGGTTATGTCGGACTCGAACCGACTAAAACGCACGCCATCTTGGGTCCTTGGTTGCCGGAGGTGAGATTGCCAAAAGCATATCTCTCGCACCCCGGCAGACCCAGGACCATCTCTTTCGAGATGGCCCTCTTCGGGTTGTGGGGACCAAAATGTCCCCATCTAGCCCCGGTTACGGGGGGGTGCACTTTGCGCCGCCGCCGCGGCCTGCTTCTGCTAGGGTGTGCGGCGGCTCCACCGGTCACCCCCAGGCCAGCGCTCATGGAGGACGGCGGTCGTTCTGCGACCTCCGATCTCCGGTTCGCCTTCTTCCGGAGTCTAGTCCGGACCCGACCGGCCGCCTCCTTCTCGAGCATTACTTGCTCGCAGAAGGAGGCGGCCGCACCCCAAGCATTTGCACATCGTACCATCGCTGTGAGTGTCTAATTTCTGGTTGGAACCTCATCGCACGAATGGCCTAAGCCAGCCCGTTTGTTAAATATTTTTGTATATCATCCAGGCCGTCAGTCGAACGGCGCCGCTTAGTTAACGGCCTAGGCAGTTAATTGAACGGCTGATTATGCTAGTTGGCTGCGACTTAATCGATGGCTTCGACCAAACCTTAATTTATACACGAATTAATCTAAAGTGAATGAAGAATGAATGAAAAAAGTACCCGGCAATTATGTGTTGTTTTCAAAAGGCACGGTGTTAAGCGTAAGGGAAGGTTCATATCTGACGGAACATGCGTCGCGTATTATCGGTCGCGTAACGCCAGAACAGACAAATGTATAGAAAAACACTTGACCGTTCACACTCGACGCACTAACGTAGCATCGGTTGAGTATGAACCTTCCCTATATCATGTCAACTTTCTTTTGTCAAACGTAGAGTAAAAAAAATGTCAGTAAGAGACTACATTATTCTCTTTATTCCATGTTTTTTTTTATAAAAAATTATATTAGAACCAAAATTACTAATATTCCCTCCAACTAAGCTAAATGGCCAGGATTCGAACCCCATTCGAAATGGTGGTATATTATTTATTCCAGAACAAGGTCATTTTTCTTTATGCATGGTAGAATGTGAAACAGTTTTACTCTCGAATATGTGGCTGTGTTACCAGGAATAATTTACTCGCGTTTGGTCGAACCGGGCTTAAATAAAAATTATAATAGTTTAAAAAACTAATAAACACGCTTTTAGCACGCACTAAAAATTACAAAATCTATTTTATTCGTATTCCTGACAGCAAACCCTTTCATTTGATACCCATATCATGGGGATGGATTTCAAACAGCCAGTCCGCCATCTTGGGGAGGCCGCCATATTGGATTTGTAATGACGTTTCTTAGCTATTCATATATTGTCATCAGACCCCAAAGCAACAAATTTCATCCTAATCGAAGACCGGAAAGTGGGTCAAATTAATATACCAAGATGTTCTTACATACATAGTTACAAGTGAAGCTAGTAAAAGCGTATTAGTTACACAGCGGCTGATTAATATTTGATCAATATACAATAGCATCGTGCATGTGTCGACGTTCTCCTAAGACAAACTAGCTTATTGTCGTTTAATAGTCGTCTAAGTCCACGTCGTCCAGAGGCTCGTCAAGTTGGAGCGATTGGAAGTCCACCTTATAGCGGAGAATACCTGCTTGGTTATATTTACGAGTTAGAGATCCAACGATGTCCGGGCAGCAGGGAAGAGAGGATATTAGTGGTTAGTAATATTAGTAGCAGGTTAGGTTCCGTTCCATGATATACAATAATAATAATGGGAATTATATCATGGTATACGTTGATGACCACGGTCGGTGTAACCTGGTCGAAACGTCAGGCAAATCAAAGGTATGTACAGTAAGCTTCAGAGAAAAGGAACCCCCCTTGAGAATAAAACCATTATCAAGGGGGGTTCCTTTTCTCTGAAGCTTACTGTACCTATACCGTGATCGCGTTAATTCCCGTTATAATTATTATAAGGTTAGGTTAAGTTCATAAAACTAATTTGACATATACAGGGTGGAATTTTTCAACGCTACTTGTAGGAAAAGAACTTTTAATTTTGGAGATAGGACAATTTTAGCGGAAATCAACTCAATACTCCCAGCCAAGTGCTTTTTTAGCCCATTGAATTTATTACTTTCAAAATGCAATCAACAATAATAATAAGTACTTTCCCTCCAGGTAGGGTTGAATCCCTCCACCGACCGTGTGTGTGTGTGTGTGTGTGTGTGTGTGTGTGTGTGTGTACGCGTGTGGGTATGTACGTGTGAGTCTGCGTGCGTGTGTGTATGTGTCCGCGTGCGTGTGTGTGTGCGTGTGTGTGTGTGTATGTCCGCGTGTGCGTGCGTACGTACCGCCGATGCCGCCGAAGCCGCGCACGAACTGGCTGCCCTCCTGGCTCTTGTCGGTGATGATCTCGAGCGTGTGTGTGTGTGTGTGTGTGTGTGTGTGTGTGTGTGTGTGTGTGCATGTCCGCGTGCGTGTGTGTATGTGTCCGCGTGCGTGTATGTCCGCGTGCGTGTGTGTGTGCGTGTGTGTGTGTGTATGTCCGCGTGTGCGTGCGTACGTACCGCCGATGCCGCCGAAGCCGCGCACGAACTGGCTGCCCTCCTGGCTCTTGTCGGTGATGATCTCGAGCGTGTGTGTGTGTGTGTGTGTGTGTGTGTGTGTGTGTGTGTGTGCATGTCCGCGTGCGTGTGTGTATGTGTCCGCGTGCGTGTATGTCCGCGTGCGTGTGTGTGTGCGTGTGTGTGTGTGTATGTCCGCGTGTGCGTGCGTACGTACCGCCGATGCCGCCGAAGCCGCGCACGAACTGGCTGCCCTCCTGGCTCTTGTCGGTGATGATCTCGAGCGTGTGTGTGTGTGTGTGTGTGTGTGTGTGTGTGTGTGTGTGTGTGTGCATGTCCGCGTGCGTGTGTGTATGTGTCCGCGTGCGTGTATGTCCGCGTGCGTGTGTGTGTGCGTGTGTGTGTGTGTATGTCCGCGTGTGCGTGCGTACGTACCGCCGATGCCGCCGAAGCCGCGCACGAACTGGCTGCCCTCCTGGCTCTTGTCGGTGATGATCTCGAGCGTGTGTGTGTGTGTGTGTGTGTGTGTGTGTGTGTGTGTGTGCATGTCCGCGTGCGTGTGTGTATGTGTCCGCGTGCGTGTATGTCCGCGTGCGTGTGTGTGTGCGTGTGTGTGTGTGTGTATGTCCGCGTGTGCGTGCGTACGTACCGCCGATGCCGCCGAAGCCGCGCACGAACTGGCTGCCCTCCTGGCTCTTGTCGGTGATGATCTCGAGCGTGTGTGTGTGTGTGTGTGTGTGTGTGTGTGTGTGTGTGTGTGTGCATGTCCGCGTGCGTGTGTGTATGTGTCCGCGTGCGTGTATGTCCGCGTGCGTGTGTGTGTGCGTGTGTGTGTGTGTATGTCCGCGTGTGCGTGCGTACGTACCGCCGATGCCGCCGAAGCCGCGCACGAACTGGCTGCCCTCCTGGCTCTTGTCGGTGATGATCTCGAGCGTGTGTGTGTGTGTGTGTGTGTGTGTGTGTGTGTGTGTGTGTGTGCATGTCCGCGTGCGTGTGTGTATGTGTCCGCGTGCGTGTATGTCCGCGTGCGTGTGTGTGTGCGTGTGTGTGTGTGTATGTCCGCGTGTGCGTGCGTACGTACCGCCGATGCCGCCGAAGCCGCGCACGAACTGGCTGCCCTCCTGGCTCTTGTCGGTGATGATCTCGAGCGTGGCGCCGAACGACTTGTAGTTGTTGGCGAGCCACTCCAGCAGCGGCTGGCACTCCACCAGCTCCAGCTCCACGCCGCTCTGCAACAAACACGGCCACAGCTCAGGGGGGATCCACGTTGTCACGGTGCAAATCGTGTATTGCATATTTTTAATCTACATTACTACATTTTTTGTCGATTATTCATTATATATGAAATCCCTTTTCAATCTACATTTTTAAACTGTACTTCTATGATAAATCAATGAATTGTCTGACGATTGATGACGATGACGGTGAATAATGATCGCTACCTCAGTAAAGTTGTAGGGACTTTACTAGAAGCGCCCTAAGGAGATTTGAAACTAATACAAATTCACAATTCACCGTAATATGTCACTTTCCTACATTCGTGTGCGTTGTCCAAGACATTATGTCTAAAAATCCACCATGTTTACAAATAATAACTTGAATTCTCACCAATTATAGCGAATACAGGCATTGGCAAAAAACCTCAGACAAGTGCGGCCACCTGTCACCCCAGCAGAAGCCGGTGCCCCAGGGTGATATGAGGACACCGTGCTTCCCATACACGAGGGACACCCCGAGGTGGTTAAGTTGAACTCGGAGTAAAACTGCCATTCCCAATAACGTATCTACTGTCAGTTTCGGTGCGGTCTACATTTAACTGTAGGTATGTTTAAATGAAATTTTTATAGCATTTATTATGCTAACTTTTAATATTCGAAATACATTGGGAAAATGAAGAACTCAAGTGGAACTTTAACCCACGACCTTTCCCTTATTGGGGGAATGCTCTTCCAACTGAGCTATTGAGTCACACCTGAATCACATCAAATTCCCCTTCTCTTTATATCCGTCTTTAGGGGCGACGGTGAAGCCAAAAACAATGAATAATTTTTCAACGATTTTTAAACATTGATTTTTGATGACTCCGTCCAAATATTTGAATGAATGAATGCAGGTATGTTATTGGGAACAGCAATATTGAGATGGCTCAATCTTGCCGTTCAGTTGGTCCGAGTCCGACATACCAACCAAAGCTGGTCGGTGGTGGGAACCTTCCTCTATTGCGATATAGCCTGTAACGTCGCGTTTGTGAATCTCGTTACATCGGTGGTCTTTAACGGTTTTTAGACGAAATTTCGCTAATTTCCGAACGTTGGAGGCGATTGTCAATTTTGTCGTTTGACAGCTCGTCACCTTTCTTCCAGACGATCGATATTATCATATAATTTTATTAAATCTTAATCCATTGTCATGGATTGAAGTAATTTTTGTCCATATGTTATTATAATATGTCCCCGCTATGATATTAATATAGAATTGTTCCATATTTCTGGTGAGTTGACATTTTCTTAGAACATTCATTTCGACGCATTTTCTTATTGGAAAATAATATTTTAAATTTTGTTGTTTCAGTATTTGTTTCAAAAATACAATGATTTATCTTGTGGTTGGTATTTAACCAACCAAATAAGGCGGTAAGTCGCACCTTTTTCTCAAAAATTAGGACCTCGTGTATACTTATAGGAATTGTTCTAATAACCTAAAATTTTATTTCAGGTCTCCATTGGAGCCGCCTTTTACTTTTTTTTTATATTGCCCTTATTCTTTTTCTTGGCTTTTCGTTCATTGGGCCTTGTATCTTCTGGTTTGATGGATTTCTCAACCATATGAACGAGCATGTGCAATACTTTAAAATAATGGCTTGCTGAGCGGCATGTTATGCTTCGCTGGCTGAGGTGAACCTTCACACACTCGCCGAGGGATGCCGTGAGCTTTCGTTTATTTTTAATTAAAATGTAACTTTAAAACCTTTAAAAAATTGCATTGGTGACATAGTGACATGAGTGATATGACATTTAGTTTTTAAATTTAAACTTTAAGGAAGTTAATTTTAAACTAGCATAAAGTTCTTACTATAATAAGCACACTGGAGCGCTCGAGAATAAAACCTTAAACCTCAGTGCTGTGGTTTTATTTAGCTTACCTCCGGCAGATTAAAAGTCTTCAACCTACTTGATTGACTATCTTAGGCATGTGCTTCTCCAAGGCGCCCGAATCTTTAAGGTAATGTACCTATCTATATTGTTATTTTACAGGAGAACACACTAGTTAACTTTATCTCAAACAACAAACACATTTTTTTTATTTTTTGTTATTACAAGCCATATAAAAAAAAATCCAAGCATACCTCTTTGTCTGTGAAATGTGACTTGTCCTTCTCTTGCTCGGGTGTCAGGTGCAGGATGGTCTCCTGGTTCGTGGCGTGGGACTTCAACACGTATCTGCGAATATTTGTAACCACCATTAAGTTTTTATTGCATTGTAGCGTTAGGGCTAGTCAGAAACTACAATATGAGATTCTTCAAGAAGAAGAGTACACTACAGGGTAGGCAGCACGAGAGTGGCTCCCCTGGTGTTGCATACGTCCATAAGGGCCGGTGCCCATTATCGGCATCTGCTAGCTTCGGGATAAGCCAAGCATAATAGATCTTATCACTATCACCATAAAATCGAAATTTCAATGACGATTGTCGACTGTCGTCGGCATCGATCGGCATTCTGCGGCGGTATGGTTAACAATTAAAGTTCAATCTTATTTCTATAACAATAAGATCTATTGTTACACGACAAATACAAATCCTCATGCTTGCCGATGCCGACACTGGGCGCCGGCCCTAAGTTGGCAGTGTGCTTATTTCTTTTTTATATATATATTTGGTCCGTCAATTGACTGCACCCCGCTAGAAAGCTAAGGCGCAGTCCAGAAGATACAGGCCACCATTCTGTATGCTATTGGACCGTGGACATAAATTGGTGTACCCTAACTTGACGGCCTTGATAGATGCCACCTATGCGGCATAAAAAAAAGGCATTCGACTACTAAGTCAGTGGTCAGTGGTTCGACTGCCTTTGGAACAATTATTTGTATGTATGAATATAATAGACCAACCGTGATAGCTGTATCCGTAACAAGGAACACGCGGCGTGGCGTAGAACGAGGTAAAGACCGAATCTGGCCTTCGATTGGTCCCCTCCGTATCAGAATGTGGCCATGAGGTATTAACGACAATACCTCATGGCCATTTTACTAGTTTGATCTTCTGATATTTTCGATCCCAGGTTTACCATGGCACACACCAATGACTTTTCGATGCTTTTCGAAGTTATGTGTGTATTTATCGCAGGTTTATAAGTGCCCGGTTAATGGGAATAGGCTCGCCACCTATTACATTGGGACCTAAACATAAACTGGCGAAATGTGGGTGCTAGCACCTCTGCCTACCCCTTCGGGGAATACAGGCGTGAGTTTATATTATGTTTTTATGTTTTGTGTAAATTATTCGACCAGTGCGTGCTCAAAACGTACATATATTGTCGCATACCTCTGAATGTCGAGGTTCTCCCAACAGATGAGAGTCTCCACGGCGCCCAGCTCCAGCGCCCGCAGCGTGTCATCCACGCCGAAGCAGTACTTGCCCGTGTCCTGCAACACAAAGCGTTGGTTATCTGTGCTCTACTGCACGCCGATAGTGGATGGATGGATGGATGGATGGATGGAACTTTGCATACTCGTATTTGTTGATAAATATTGTTTGTGATTTAATATTGTGACTGACATTTTATATATTGTCATCGTAATCTTATTAAGCGCAGATCCATTTGACATCATTAATTTAAACAATTACTTTATTTTATTATAATTTTGACATTTAATTTGCATTCAATATTATTAATTTTCATCCGACATTATTATTTTTATTTGACATTTATAATTATTTCTTGAAATTTGTTAATCAAATACAATTTTATACATATTATATAATATATACTAATCATTTGGAAATTGTGAGGCCAAACTTACAATTATTTCCCACAAAAAAGTAAAAATTGTTAACTATACCGAATTTTAAAACTACCCACACATGAAAAATGCAAAGATAGTGTTTGGGAATTAGAATATTCAAAACATCAATGTAAATCTTTGAAAATGCCGTAAGACGAAACCGGTCATGTTCAGAAATAATATTAAACTCAGTGGAAAAGTACAAGTGTATTATTTGCCATCAATCTCCAGTATAAACAGTCTAAATACTGTACGATTTTAAACAATGAAAAACAATGAAAAACAATTTGCGGTGATGGTACCTACGTAAATTTATGGGACTCGATAGGGATATCGTGTTTCCCTTGATGGGGATAAAGTGCACACGTGGTGTAAGAACGTCTCAAACGATCGATCGGAATCGTAAGCTGAATTCGCGGCGAGATTTCCATTTCGCATGCTCTAAATTTGGTGACATCAAGTTCACGAGCACATACATAATTATACATACAACACTGTCGCCTTGACGTGACGTGTGACAGTATGTGCCTGCTGGGGTTTGAAAGAAATGCCTTATACCCCACCCCGCCGACCCCAGTGATGCTGACTGTACGAATTATAGAATTGAATTACCTTCTATATTTCGTACAGGACTCAACGACTCACCTGTGAGATCTCGTCGAAGTACCTGCCGATGAGTTTCTTCTCCTGGATGAACTTGACGTTCTGCAGCGACTCGGCCGCCAGTTCGATGGCCTGGTTGAACCCGTTTTCTCCGCCGTACGACACGTCCACCAGCTTGATGATCTTCGCTTGGAGACGCTGGAGAACAAAGTTATAAATAAGACAAATATAAATATAATCCCATTTTTGCAACTAATGGGAATATATATAAGAGATGAAAAGAAGTTCTATGTATTATTCCTGTATTAAGTTCCAGCCTGATACATTCAGCTGTTTGATCATGATTACAACTATCTTCACAAATTTCCACTTAATATATATACAAATAAATTAATTGAAGTGTCTATTTGTAATGCAAAAACAGCTTTTCGATAGATGCACAACGATGCAATGATAATTAACAGTTCTCCATCTATTTGTAGTAGATAATCTCTGAAATGGCTGGAGCGATTGTGACAGGATCTTTACTGCAGATAGCTGATGTTATGAGACAATACTTAGAATACTTTTCATTTAGAAAAAAGCATTAGGGTTCTGCCATAGTAGGATTGTAAAGTGTGTGACTTTGTGGCAATTTAAAATAGGTTTTTTTTTTTTCAAAAAGTAGTTGGTCGGAATAGTATTCCCTCTTATGAAGAAAGTAGCGATAAAAAAATTATTGACTATTAATTTATATTATTTTGAACCCCTTTCGTCCCGCTTACGGAGAAACTCCCGCCTGGACATGATCTGCCCTGGACTAGATGGAAGTCTTTAAACAGACTCCGGACTCGGGTTGGCCGAAGCAAGGAATGCCGGGCCAGATGGGGGTTCTCGGAGGGGACAGACCTGCGATGTGAATGTGGAGTTACTCCACAGACAATGACCTATCTATTGACATGTCGTCGTTGTCAAACCAAAATCTGCTATGTGCACTCTCTTCACTTAGCAGATTTTATTTTACAATAATTTCTAGCTGCTCCACATAGCATATTCGAATAAGATGTCATAGTGCGTCGTATAGTACTTATAAGCACATAGCCTTTCATGCAATAGATTGGTTCATTTACCAGTCGCAATTGTCAAAATCCAATCGCAATTTTCATCATGTTAAAATTATAAAAAATGCACATAGCAGATTTTGGTTTGACAACGACGATGTGCTAAATGCCCATACAAATGTACATCGCAGGACCTTATGTGCGCTTCCGAGAACGCCATACAGGTGGCTGCACACTGGGAGAAGATAATTTGAGGGCCGAGGCGCCATCGCCACGATAGAAGAAGATTATTGTTCGTTATTCTTATTCAAATTTTAAATGGCCCCAATGTTGCTCAGTATTTGTCACAGTTTACGGTATCCCTGGTTGCACTCACCGGGTCGAACATGTCGGACTGCGATAGCTCAGTCTTGAAGTCTGCGGAGCCGGCGAGGATGAGGCCGGCCACGTTGGGTCTGTCGGCGCTGATGAACAGCTGCGTGGCCACCTCCGCCACCTTGCGCACATAGTTGTGTCTCTTCTCCATGCGGAGGCGAGCGAAACGCAGCGCCGACTGACCTCCGCGACCGTGCTTCTTGGGGAGGTCGACTGTGAACTTGTGGAGCACCTGCGAGTGAAAAAGCATGGGGGTAAATTACTGTGTGTATTAAACTAAACTGTTTGGAACAATTTTTTTATCTTGGTCCCACATTACAGTGGAAATTTTGAATTAAGCAAAAGGTAGAAACTAGACAAATGAGTATAGCACACCTGTACCTATATGAGACAGCCTTCGTGGCGTGGCGGTAGTGAACGTGGTCGTTACGCAGCTGGCGCGGGTTCTATTCCCGCTCAGTGCAAATATTTGTATGCATGAATTTGCATTGGTCTGGTTGTGCCTCGGAGAGCACGTTAAGCTATCGGGCCCGGTTGTCATATGAACATGTATGACAGTCGTTACAGGGAAATTGGGTTAAATGGCCCCACACAGAAGGGCTGATCACCCGTCCGGTCAAACGGCGTCCCCACTGGCAGTAGTAGAAGTAATAGCACACCGCGCCTTACAGAAAGGAAAGTCATCCCTATGACAGCAATTTTCTTTCAGAACGTGTTAAATTACGCCATCTACATAGATCTACGTATAGCTTGTAATATGTGTGTTGGTATAGTTCACTTTGCAACTTCCATACTGTGTTAAAGAATGATAAAAATACGAAGTTTATTGGCAACTGAACTAAATAATAACATAACAATGGGCTTCAAAATGTGGATAAAAAGTATAAAACATAGCAAGAAAACGTTTTGAACCCGCAAATCGGATCCGAAGACGGTACTTGACACATCGTTCAGCCAATATAGTAACATTGTAGACTCTATTTCTTGGGGGAGTTTGCCTTCAGCTTACCGTTAGTCGACAAAGCTCGCCTCACTGGAACCTCCACTAGTGTGGAACTAGTTGTGGCACAGGTCTAGGGACGTGTCGATGCTACAGCTATGCTCACCTCTCGCGTGTTGCCCTGCAGCGTACCGAACAGCGCCCCGTTGCCGTCCATGACGATGAAGCCGAACTTGTTGTCGTCGGCGAGCAGCGCCGTGAGCGCCTCCGTGTGGAACTTGTTGTCGCACAGGTACAGCGACGTGTTGATCGGCTTGAACGGCTCGAAGTCGATGTTCACCTTCTTCTCTTTGCCTTCCTCGGTCACTATCGTGCCGCAGTATATCACGAGACCGTTTGGGGGTACTGAGGAAATAATGTATTGTTAGTTCTCTTTTTATGTGTGTATGAATGAAAGAATATTGACGAAACTGATCCAAGAAGAAATGGTAAATAAACAACCCGGTAAGGATCGACTTAGGCTCTTCATACATCGCGAATCGTGGCGACGCGAAGTTGCTTAATGTAAGAAGGAGTTTAGGACTACGTATTACGTATATCAATCAGACTGAAGTCTGCGCCAAAGCCTCGTTCGTGACACAAGTTTATCACATGTGGGTATTGGAATTATAATGAATAATAGGTGGAATAAGCTTCGCAAAAATGTCTTTCGAAATTGAGTACGAAGCATAATTAAAATAGTGAAAACATGTCTTATACATTCTCTCGCACTGATATCGTTTGCGTATTTCCTGGAACTCTAATAAAGGTCAAATGAAAGTGTATGCTCACCTTTCGTATACAGTTTGAGCCTGTGTTGTACGGAGGTGATGGCGCCGAGCACGGACAGCCGGTTGACGCGCGACTTGATGTTGGACGCGGTGCCGAACTCGTCGGCCAACATCTTGGACACTCGCGAGATCTGGTCCTTCGGTGGAATGATCAGTGAAATCATTGATGTGCCGTTCCTGGAAACAGATAAACAAGACTGTAAGTATTATGAAATACTAGCTGACCCGCTCCGGCTTCGCCCATGGCATCGTATTAGCTCTCGAGCCCATAATTTTTTTAGGGTCCTGTAGCCAAATGGCAAAAACGGAACCCTTTTAGATTCGTCATTTCTCGAATACATAGGGAAAAAGAATTTTCTCGGGCGGGACTCGAACCCGCAGTCTTTCCCTTACAGGGGGAATGCCTGACCAATTCGGCTACCGAGACACGCCCGATATGATTCAAATTTCTCATCTTATACGTCTTTAAGGCGACGTGGCGTCATCTACCGATTTTCTTACGAACTATCGGAATCAATGAATGATGTTACAATCATTTTAAACATTGATTTTTTCCGAAACTATAAGACCTATTCTGTTGAAACTTGGTAAGTAGATGTATTCTGTAAACCGCATTAAGAATTTCACACAAAAATAGAAAAAAAAGCAATAAATTTAGAACTGAAAGTCAAAAAAAATTGTTTCATCAAACCCATACGTGTGGGGTATCTGTAGATAGGTCTTCAAAAATGCTGTTGAGGTTTCTAACATATTTTTTTTCTAAACTGAAAAGTTTTCGCGAGAGACACTTAAAAGGAAAAATGTGTCCCACCCCCTTACTTCTAAAATAAGAGAATGATAAATCTAAATAAAATATGTGATGTGCATTGCTATGCAAACTACCAACGAAAATTGGTTTGAACGATATCTAGTAAGTAGTTTTTTTTTTAATACGTCATAAACCGCAATTTTCGCCTTTCATTCAATTTACTCAAAATTAATAATAAAAAACATTTAATGAACTACAAGAACTTTATTAGGTTACTTGCTGCTACGGAAACGTTCATGGGCGAGTCCAACTCGCACTTGGCCGGTTTTATCATTCAAATAATCTATGGAAAACCGGCTCTGGGTATCGATTCTGCCAAAGCAAAACCATTACCATGCCACGGACAATGCAAAAATATATCTCTATTACAGTTTCGTTATGCTTAAACTACTGAACCGATTTTAATGCGATTTCGTACAGTGATGGACTAGAACTTGAGAAAGGACATAAGCTAAATGTAGTCGCGATAACCAACATCATTCTATTATTAATCCATCCACGAGCTCAAAGGCTCGCATCATTGGTCTAACCAAAGCCAATAAAACGATAGATTTTATTGGTTTTTGGTTGGCCGGTATAATGCAGATTGCAGCAGTTAGATCATATTGAGCACTTAGTTCGTCAATCTCGTTCCGGCGTTGACTGTACGAACTTTCAGCCGGTACTTATAAAACACTAATTACTTTCGTCTGTCTGTTAACAGGTCTAATGGCTAATGGCAGTCGCTTCACGGACATTTCGTAATTAAATTGAAAGTCGACCCAACTGGCGCATTCTGCTTGACAAACGCAGTTTCAAACGCACTCGTAACGCCAGTAGACGGTCGTATAAATGTGTCTGCTAAAAGTAGGATTCGGAAGATGACAGCATAGGACAGCTGCAGACGCACGCAGCAGATACATGTAATTCATTGCGGCTTCTTAATGGTCCTCTTTATCCGTATCGAAGTCTAACACGTAATGTAGTATCGCGGTACGCTATATCTGCTGCATGCGTCAGCAGTTCTCGTACTCTTCGGCTTCGGAATCATCCCTTAAGGGTCAAGACAGATTTTATCGACAGCCTTTTGCATTTGGTTGTAACTCTATGTCATTCTTTTGCTGCTGCTTGCAATGCTGCTTTGTATCACGACTTGATTACGGACCTTTCAAAAAGCGTTAGAGATACAGCTACATTCGAAAGGCCGTCGATAAATATATCTGCAGTTTCTGGTCCTAACGGGCGGTCTACAGTCCCCAGTCATACGAACGCGCGTAGTTACGTTACCATCGCGTTGGTCAAGCTTAATAAGATTCGTGAAAAAAGACTGACAATAAATATGCAGTAAAATTTATCTGAATCTATCGCTGCAATGATTTAAGACAGCGAGGTCGTGAAACTGGGATTCTTCAGAAATAAACATGTTTATCAATGAGTTTTATTTCATTACCTATAGCAAAACAATATAATCACAATTTATAAATATACCTAGTGGAACTGTAGCGGAAACTGCCAGATATATAGGTCCATTATCAATATAAGGTCAACGACCCCTCATTATCATCTTGTAAGTTATTTATTGCCTGTTGCATCAAGAGGCTTTACACCTGGTCTATTTTGACCAAAGCGGAAGAAGTATTCGTGAAGGTGGAGGATCGGGAGCAATGGCGCGCATTAGGAGAGGTCTATGTTTAGCCGTGGACTGCAATAGGCCTTATGGGAGTGACTCTTCCGACCCCTTAGTGAGAGAAAAAAAGATAGAAATATTTAGATCATATTATTTACTCAATAAACACACAGCCCATGACAGAGTACCCGCTTGACGGCAATAGCCTCGCCCTCAATTTTATAGGACCGAAAATCATAGTTGGCGAAATATGGGGATTGATGAACCTACCCCTTCGCGTATTAACAGGCGTGAATATAAGCATGTATGTAATTACAATTACTCAAACTAGTAAACGGTATGTTTGTGTAGCTCATAGGAAAAACGCCTTTTTTTTCGTGCGGAAATCCCCTCGGATACCTCCCCTGCCGGAGCCGGAAAGGGAGGTTATGTCGGACTCCAACCGACTTAAACCGCACTCCGAATGTGAGTCGTGGTGCTAGGCCGGAGGTGAGGTTGTCATCGACATATCCCTCGCACCCCGGCTGACCCAGGGCCATCCCTTACGGTCTGGCCCTCCTCGGGGATAGGAAGAACGCCAAAATTGTAGTAGCCAAAATCAATACAAGTAGCAGCAATATGAAATGATGACGGTGAAACTTCTATAAACTGTCTGAGACCTTCTTGTAATGGGAATATGTGTTTGGCTGTTATAATTTTGTTGCTAATCTTGGCCGCCGATTCTGGCTGCCAATTTCAGCCGCATCACGCACAATGGGCCAAAAACGGGGCAAAGTGCGGACATAAGAGGCCGCTTTCCGAGCCGGCTAGCAGGTGAGGTTGAGGCATTGAGAGGTCCCTATATAGCACGATTTATATATCTTGGACCTAAAAAGTGCTCTATGCGCGCAGTACACAGGGTCCAGGTAGAAGGGGTAGGCACAAGAAGTGCTTGGCGTCGTGGAGGGTGACATGAGTGAAAACGGTCTCACTACCTTGGACGCCCAAGATCGTGCGAAGTGGAGGAGGAAGAGCCGGAAGGCGGACCCTGAGCTCCGAGGGCACCGTGGCCTCGGATGCAATCAGCACTAACGTCTTTATGTTGATGATGATGATGATGACGCGCAGTACACGTTTCTTGGATGTATTTTGAGGATAGCACGGGGTGCTGCTGCAGTGGACGAACTCAAATTCACTAACTATAGATTATTACAAAACAAGGTCCCAGATATATGAATTGTGCTATAACATGATTCCGGCCGGCATGTCTCTGCAGAGATGGTAAAGACTAGAGACCTATGAATCGCGCGCGTTCAAACAAAATCCACAGGTATTTTTTATTGAAAATGTTCACCCTTCGTGCCACTATCCCAAAGTATACTTATACCTTGGTGGGTCACAAGGTCAATGACCCTATCGTCTGACGTAATATTTCTTTAATACTACTGATTAAAATGTTGCTTATGATTGATTGGTCACTGTAGTCAATGACAGCCGCGTGTAAACATACTCAAGGCTCTGGCAAGTGATAGCAACGATATGTTGGAACAGTTTGCGAGTTGAGATAACCGCTATAGACACTTATTCCGTTTTTTTTTTTTTTCATACCATTAAGGTGGCAGCCAAGCACATTACCACCTAATGGAAAGTGCTTACCGTGGCCTACGTGGAAACAATGGTATATTGCGTAAATGCCATTTGAAGCGTCCGTCGGTAGCTTAGTGATTAAGGAGTACGATCGAGAGGTCCCGGGTTCGATCCTGGCCATTACACTACCGACGTGAACCCACTCCTAGCACAAGCAATTTAGCTTAGTTGGAGGGGTTAGAGGGAATATTAGTAACTTCGGTTCTAATATTATTAAAAAAAAAAAACATTTTGTAAAGAGTTCAGAGGATGACACTGAAATTGTCAGCTAAAATTGTAGCAGCCAATATTGGTAACAAAATTATAGCAGCCAAACACATATTCCCATTACATGACGGTCTCAGCATACTGCTGCTTGTATTGATTTTGGCTGCCAAAATTCTGCCTCACTATATGGCTAAAATTCTGCCTCATCATATGGCCAAAATTCTGCCTCATCAATCTCATCTACCGATTTTGGTTGCTAGTTTCGGCTCATATAATTCATCGTCCCCACAATTTTCCTTGTCAACACGAGACACCAAACAATATGTTTAGTACTAAAGCCTAAAATCAATACAACCCCTTGATTTATGCTTTGCATAATCCCACTCAACCCTCCGATGCAACTGAGTGCGTGTGACGTCACAACGGGCCGCGAGGGGTGCATTAGACCAATCTATCGATCGTGACCACCGTTCACTTTTTAGAGCGACAACTTGTCAGTCAGGGAATTATGAAAATTGATCGCCGCGGTAATACGAATTTTACTACGAGTACGGCAGACAAGCACACGGTCCACCTGATGGAAAGTGGTTACCGTGGCCTATGGAGGTGTGCAACAGTCACACTCGTGCTGAACCCTGTAAGAACAGAGTGTATTTAGATTTTAGAAGACCACAGTAGTACAGTATTTTGTTTCGAATATTGTGAACTATTTTTTTTAACGTACTCAATATCCCCCCGGATACGGGAACCGGTAGGAGTCGTTATATCGGACTCGAACCGACTGAAACGCACACGGGTCGTAGGCTGAGATATATCTTTAGCACCTGCCGACGCTTTTTTTGGAGCTCTCTTTGGGTGTGGGGACTACGAAGACTTCATCCAGCCCCCTGACAGTGGTCATTATCTACATATTAGCATTGTTTCTGATTGCACCTGAGGTATTCACGAGTCCAGGGTACCTACGCTTCTTCCTTCTTCCCCCAATTAGATTTGGTTTAGGTACACGGCATTAATAGCAACAACTGCCATCTGAATGACCTTTTGTGCAAGGCGAGGTGAAGTCCCTACGTGTGACGTGTCCTAGAAAAAAAAAAGACTTGAGTTTTTACGAGCGGAAAATCCCAGCGGATACCGAACCTCCCTCCCCCCCGTAAGATCAAATTATGGCCAAATAAGGATGTCAATACAGAGGTCCCTTTTAAAATAATACAGGCCGGAGTAACAAAAAAAAAACAAATATAGCTCATGATGACACTATCGAAATTTGACTCTATGTGAAGTACCCTAGGCATAAATTGTCTCTACGGGTTCAACCTGCATGTTGCAGTACCGGTTAGGGTTAATGACCTACATTGTCAACTTATTACAATGTGTGGCGTGGCGGTAGGGTGCGATTACTACGTCCGAATCGTAAGTTCGATCCCCGCTAGGTTCAAATATTTATATGCAAACTCTACTAATATTATAAATGCGAAAGTAACTCTGTCTGTCTGTCTGTCTGTATGTTAGGCTTTCACGCCTAAACCACTGAACTTATTTTGATGACATTTGGTATAGAGATAGATTATACCTTGAAAAAGGACATAGGCTATGTTTGGTCGCGATAAAGGACATCCACGCGGGCAGAGCCGCATGCAGAGCCGCGGAAAGAGCCGTGGGCAAAAGCTAGTGTGTCTTATAAATTAAACATTTAAAAGCAGTGCTCTACCGGTGGTTTTTTTTATATCATTAAGGTGGCAGACGAGTACCACCTTATGGAAAGCGGTTACCGTAGCCGTCGTGCTCCAGATCCTGTAAGAAAAGAGTTCCTATGCTGTAAGTGCAGAAGACATAGCCGGAAAAGCCTTTGGTCTTCCCACTGACAGCACAAAAGCTCTCAAGTGAGATCTGGCTACGCTACCAACCGCCGGAGACACAATACGAGGTTATTATGGCCGCGGTATTCTGTAGGTGCCATGTTGGTTCCCGGGGGAGTAGAATAGGACCACCCCAGCTGCCGTAGAAGGCGACTAAGGGATAGGGCAGTTCTCCATCCGACAGTAAACATACAGCCCAAGACAAAGTGCCCGCTAGATGGTAATAGGCCTGCCACCTATAACGACGTGAAAATCATAATTGGCCAAACGTGGGTGCTAATACACCTGTGCCTACCCCTTAGGGGATTTACAGACGTGAGTATGTTGATGGATGGATGGTATTCTGTAGGGCGGAGGTACTTTTCTATTGAACTGCAATTTTTTTTTTCTCTTTATTGAGAGGGCTTTGTCGCTAGAGCGATTATTTTGCCCATATTGTATCCGATAATGGCTCAGCCAGAGCACTGTTACAACTCCCCACAAATTGGCTACTCTTCAAAAGAGGATCCCTGTGCGTCTCATTCCGCACACATTTCATCAAAATATGGTACAGGTCATCTGGACTGCTCATTTGAGACGGAAATACCATCGTGTCTTTTGTGTTCTCCAAGGATTATTTTTACTTGTCTGCCGAAGGAAAGTGGGTAATGTTTTTATGATATACCATACCACTCTGTCCCCTTCTAATCTAACTATGATTATCTAACAGCGATCAAGGTGAGTTTAAATTTATGTAGTGTGCTAATCTGTTTTCTACGTAGCATCATTCATTAGACACGTTTGCACAAACACACCAGGAATGTGTCACACATATTACTGACTAGCTTTTGCTCGCGGTTCCGCCGGTTATCGCGGCTAAACATAGCCTATGTATTAATCCAGGCTAACTCCAAACCAAATTTTATTAAAATCGTTCCAGCCTATTAGCCGTAAGAAGTAACAAACACACACCCTTACAAAATTTCGCCTTTATAATATTAGTGTGATTCAACCTCCGAACCTTTTTCTAGATAGTCTTTAAATACAAATACGCGCCGAATTTCCGAGTTTTTTTTGCCGTTTCTGACCTCCATAACCCATTACCGCTATCGAAGTCTGTAGTTAGACCAGTTGTTGGACTCTTTAGGGGTAGTCTAACTAACTAGACAGCCTCCGTGGTAGTGAACACGGCCGCTACGCAGGAGGCGCGGGTTCGATTCCCGCTCTGTGTAAATATTTGTATGCATGAATATGAGTATTTGCATTGGCCTGGTCGTGCCTGGGAAGAGCATGTTAAGTCGTCGGTCCCGGTTGCCATACAAACATATTGTATGGCAGTCGTTATTGGAGAATTGAACACATAGAAGGGCTGATCACCCGTCCGGTCAAACGGCGTCCCCCCTGGCGGTAGTAGGGGTCTAACTACCTATAACACCTAATAATATCAGAAAAACGGGGTAAAACATCCATGGTACAAGGCTTCTTCCACCCGTGGTTCATCTACTTTAGGCCTGAATTGTATAGAAACAGTGTACGGCGATAGCGAGGGGCAGGCGCAGAGCAGGCCTGGGACGTTTAAATTCGTATTTCAATACGGATGTGATCATTATAAAGTGCTTGTAATCGCGTGCCCTGGGTTGTATACCTGCAGATCGGTATAGTAAATGTTCCTTTGTTTGTTTACTATACATTGTTGAACCATTTAATTCAACGGATTGCAAATAAATCTTTTGTATGTTGCCGTGTAACGGACCATGAAGGTTTCTAGTTTAATAAAATAGTAAAAACAAATAAAGATTACAGTAATATTTCCTGGTTTTAATCATTTTAGTCATTTATTTTGCCATGTAACATTTTTTGTACCGGTATAGGTTCCCAGTGGAGTGGAATAGGGTCCGAGCAGGTAATGGTCGTGAAGGAGACGGCGGGACGGGAGCGGCGGCATGAGCGAGAGACTCGCAGATCGCGCTGCCCGCGTGCGCAGGCAACTCGGGCGTCGGAGGGCACAGACTGACCTCCGTCCCCCATGAGCGCGGGCCTGGGGGTGACGGGTGGAGTCACCTGTCACCCCAGCAGAAGCAGGCCACGGCCCCGGAATGGCGCCTCCCCATTCCGGGGGGCGAGTCGGGGACACTGTTGGCCCCCCTCCCGAGGACGGCCAGCCCGGGTGCGAGGGATATGTCGAAGACAACCTCACCTCCGGCCTAGCACCAGGACCCTCGGTCGGCGTGCGGTTTTAGTCGGTTCGAGTCCGACATAACCTCTCCTTCCGGCTCCGGCGGGGGAGGTATCCGTCGGGACACATCTTCCCGTGGGTATCTTAGAAGAGATCCTGCTTAAGGACATACAAGTCCACTAACAATATCTAATTTCTGTAGTTACAAGACCCGGTTTCTGGACTTTTTCTAAGATTATAAGTAAATATTTATATTGGGAGTGCAGAGCTAAAACGAGTCAGGCATAAAAGTGTAGATGATGATTTCACTCCATTAGTATTGATTTTTTTTCTATAAAATACCTGATATTAGTAAATTGTTGTATACCTAGTTACCTAATAATTATTGAAATACATAGGGAAAGAGGGGGATCCGGTTCTTAGCATTCCATGGATTCACCGTGCGGTCGCCGGGTCCATGGCGTGGTACAGAGAGGAACACTGTGACGGCGCCTGGGACTTGCGACCCAGGTGAAGGTTTGAGTAAAGAGCTACTTGAAGCTCTTGGCAATCCGAGGTCTTTAAATAAGTTATACAGGGATTTAGCTGGAATTCCCCTTGCTCCTACTTCCACGGCGTAGAGTTTAACCACATAGCCATTTTTGGTTAACTCGTTGGTCAGGTCAAAGTATTTGTTTATTTTTATAGCGTGGTCTTTAGGTATGTTAGTTTCCCACGGTACTGTGAGTTCTACTAGTACTGCACGCTTTTGCTGTTTTGAAAATAGGAATATATCGGGTCTGGATGACGAGGCACAAACATCCTCCGGTATTTTATAGTGTTTCTCATACAAATCTGCGAGTAATGTCCAATCAGCGGCTGCTATCAAAATTGAGTACGGCTTTTGATTTGTCTTTTTTGAGCAGCCTTCCTTTACAAACGCCACGTCATTTCTTCTTGGGCAGGACTCGAACCCGCGATCTTTCCCTTGCAGGGGGAATGCCTTGGCCAACTCGCCTACCAAGAAAGGCCCGATGTGATTCAAATTTCCCTTTTATTTTTATCTGTCTTTAAGGCGACGATGGAGACATCTACTGAAACGAATCTTCTCGGGCAGGACTCAAACCGGCGATCTTTCCCTTACAGGGGGAATGCCTTGACCAACCAGGCTGTCAAGAAACGCACAATGTGATTCAAATTTCCCTTCTATTTTTATCCATCTTTAAAGTAATGGTGGAGTCATTTACCGATATTCTATTTGTATAGTTAGCTTACATAATGCTGTAAAATTGATTCAAACTACTAATCATTACTTACTAGATTAACTTAACACAGCCTCTGTAGCATGATTGATTATAGTGCATTCAACTGCTACACAGAGGCCATGGATTTCATTCCCACTCAGTGCTAATATCTGCATGTATTATTTGTATATTTACATTGATCAACTGTTACTGTCAACGGTCAAATGTTACTGCACTGTAGAGGGCATGTTAAGCCATCGGTCCCAGTTGTCATACTAACAACACCATATGCAAAACCAGGAGCATTACATTCATGCTGCAGACCCTAAAGAAACCTTCTAATGCCCTCTAAGAACCCCCATTAAACTTGCTTGCTGGGAAAACCACAGCAGGAAGTTCATTCAACAGTTTCAGTTTTGTAAAGATGGCAAAGGTTAGGTTTAGTCTACATCTTTTCGTATTTTGAAGTTGTATAACATGGAATGTGATAGTTTAAAAGTTGTATATAGTTATCTTCTTTGTTGTGTTTCTCATGATGTGTGTATGCCATTTATCTGGTGTACAATTAAGTTTATTTCTATTCTAGAATGTTTATAATAGTAATGTGATGTAATCCTTTTTAATCTATGGGCTTGAAGGGCTGTTATGGTGATTAAAAATATGCCTGGGACAAAGCCAGGAGAGGGTTGGCTAGTATTAAAATAAATAAGCAATGTCTATGTAAATTTCACAACATTGAGCCATTCATTACTCATATTGATGTTGAAACAATTTTCACCATAGCAACACAACTATTTTTTTTTTATTACAATATACTTTTCTTGTTAATTTTAGCCATGATGAGGATTTTTAATCATTGTAATTTAAATTTGATACCTAAACTTGTGTATACAAGTGTGAAAAAAAAAGCGCGCGACTTGATTAATGATTTGTGATATGAATAAAATTGTTTACGGACACATCCGCTGTGCGCGTCTGATGACATCTGATGCACATAATCACCATGCAAACATCACACGATTGACGAAGTGCATTGTCCAAGGTGCATTCTTCTAGCTCGCGTGTCAGCAAGGTTATGTAGTTGTGAGTAGCGCATGCCTGAGAGGCGCATGTGTCGACAATGACGCAGCCTCGTTGGCAAATCCGCGCAATCATGTGGCCAATAAAATACCACGAAGCGCTCAATATCCAAACAAAGGACGCAGGAATAGATATAATAATTAAAAACTCACCCTCTAGCCATTTCCAAGCTCTTGATGAGCTTTTTGATCTTCCAGATTTCGACATTGCGATCTGCTGACGATTCTTCAGACATTTTCAAAGGTTGTTTGTCTTAGTTACAACACAAAATACACCAGATAATAATCAATGCTTAGCGAGTCAAATAACACACCACAAAACTTCTAAATGATTGAGGGAAAGGGAGTCCGATTCACGTTCCAAACTGCTCAAATCCAGATCGAACCGGACACGACACTTCACTTTCTATTGTAATAGTTCACTTTAGAAGGGTCCGTATGTAGCACTTTTCTTCTAGTTCGGGGATTCTTGGATTTTTTCCTAATTCGGTTACCCCTGAGCATGTGGGATGCAGAAATACGACATTACAGGGAGAAAAGATGACGTTGATACACGATCGAACGAACGCCTCGTCGTCCGTCGGAGAAATAAAAGAAAAAAAAATGGTTTCGTTATTGCTAGCTATGAAAATTCAGTATTTTCTTTTTGTATTATTTTAGTATTTGTATAAATTCATTAAGAAAGTTACTTAAAAGAAAAGTGAGATATGATACTTAAATATAATATCTATATTCACTAACTTTTGGTTAATAAATAAATTGTTGAAGTTAAAACATTTGATTTTATTATCAAATAATTATAAGAATCACCTCGGTATTGTTTTTTTAGATATAGCAATTTCTTTGAAGTACGGTTGCATTAATAGTGTTTCTAAACTCGAGTGGTCGAGGGACAAGGCAAAATATTTTCTTCTATAACCTAGTGTTTAAGCTTAACTAAGCTTTCAACTTAGGGTCTGGGGTCCGCTTCACGGCTTTACCAGTCTAACTGTGAATTTGGCTGAACTTCGATATTTTCTGTGAAGCTACTGCCATCACTCCTCCACAACCCAAAGGTAATATCGAAGCATTGCAGTTAGACCAGTTGTTGGACTTTTTGCAGCTCCAACTTCCTATAAATACTGCCATAGATGTTCGTATGGCAACTGGCAACCGGGACCGACCGCTCTCCGAGGCACGACCAGATCAATGCAACTACCCATATTCATGTATATTGTATACCTACTCTACAGAGGCAAATGGTAGTTACCGAGGTATAAAGATAATGTCCCACACCATGAAGCTTTACGAGCGGATAATCGATTCCCGGATCCGACAGGAGAGTACCCTCTCGGAGTGTCAGTATGGGTTCCGCCCCGGACACGGGACTATGGATCCGGCGTTCGCCCTAAGGATCGTCCCGGAGAGATACAGGGTGAGGAACACGCCCCTGTACTGTCTATTCCTAGACATGCAGAAGGCCTTCGACTGTGTGCCTCGCGCGATGATCTGGTGGGCACTGCGGTCCAAAGGAGTCCCAGAGGCTTACATCGACACCATCCGAGACATGTACCAAGATTCCGGTTCCATGGTTCGGACCGCTGTTGGCGACACGAAAACCTTCCCCATCACCGTCGGGGTACACCAAGGATCCGTACTCAGTCCCTACCTGTTCAGCTTAGTGTTAGACGTTTTGTCGAACAGTATCAGAGACTCACATGAGCAGCCTCCATGGTTGCTTATGTATGCTGATGACATTGCGCTGATGGACGCAGACAGGAACAGATTGGTGCGACGTGTGAAAGTGTGGAAGGAGGCGCTTGAGAACGGTGGTCTGAAGCTAAATGTGGCGAAGACAGAGTACTTGGCGTTAAACTCAACAGATTCCACACCCGTTCGCATAGGCGATGACTTGATCGAGCGCACGGATCAGGTTAAGTACCTGGGATCTGTACTTCACGCTTCTGGTGACATCGACTACGACGTCAAGGCACGTATTGCCGCCGCGTGGGCTAAGTGGCGGGAAATTACTGGCGTCACTTGCGACTCTAAAATGCCAGTCAGGCTGAAGGGGCAGGTCTATAAAACGATCATTAGACCTGTCCTCTTACACGGCTGTGAGGCGAGGCCGCTGTTGGAGCGGCACAAGCAGATGCTGCGTGTCACGGAGATGAAAATGCTGCGGTGGATGTGTGGAGTCACGTGTAACGTGTGTGAGGAACTCACGCATCCGAGGCAGCCTTCATGTCCGTGACATCGCAGATAAAATGCAAGAGAGCCGCCTCCGCTGGTGCGGCCACGTCTTGCGGAAACCGCCCAGCTACGTGGGTAACAAATGCCTGGCAATGGCGCCCCCCCCGGTCCAGGTAGAAGGGGTAGGCCCAAGAAGTGCTGGCTTGGCGTCGTGGAGGGTGACATGCGTGAAAACGGTCTCACTACCTTGGACGCCCAAGATCGTGCGAAGTGGAGGAGGAAGAGCCGGAAGGCGGACCCTGAGCTCCGAGGGCACCGTGGCCTCGGATGCAATCAGGACTAACGTCTTTATGTGGATGATGACTCTACAGAGGCAAATGTCAATGTGAAATATTTTAACTATGTACCTACACGGTTGAAGAATTTTAACTATCATATCAGAGAAATCTAGAATTAATATTAGCAATCATACACTATAATTTCACCCAATTAATTAAGTTTCTCTTTCGAGATTTGGTCTTAGGCCAGTATTCTAGAATGACATTCAGCCTGAATCTCGAGTTATCTGAGGACAGATTGCATAGGTAATATGTCTAACTATCAATCTGTCTATACAATCTGTCCTCGAATAAATCGCGATTCAGGCTGAGTGTCATTTTATAATACGGACCTTAGTACTTGCTCCAGCTTTTTTTCGATACAGTTGTGAAAACTCCTTTCTCCTGGCTGAGCTTAGTCAGGTGGAGTTGGTGCTCCACCCATTTTGATTTTGACGTCACTCCGGCTAACCATTCGGAGAGGTACCGATGATGGTGATGATGAATGATGAATTCTATGATTAATTTCATCCAACGAAGTGCTCACCACGTCTAAAGAAGTTTTCACTTCAAAGTATAAATACCCAAATTGCAACTTCCTTCTTTTCTTGAAGTCGATTAAAGGAACTTTCGTTATGAAATTGAATCACACATTTGTTACACCTTATACTCAATTACAGGGTAAGTCAGAGATGCACATCACTACAGCACTAGTGTCAATATTCTCAAATCTCAATGTCAACATTGTCAAATCGAGCCGACCAAACCAATGCCAAACCGTGAATTGGGTTAGGTTATAATTTCGCAATAGTTTTCACGATGTTATGTAGCAAATTTAAACAAATTGCTATACATAAATCGACATTGCACAACAAGGTACAGATTCGCTATTTAATAACATCGCGGGATATATTAAAAAAATGGGTATGGATCGACGGCTTACTGGCAAGTGTGACCAAAAGTGAGAAGGCTATAATGTCTCCTATTAGAATTATCATTAAAGATTTACGTGTATGGAGTATTTGGACGCGGAGAAATATCGTGAGCACTGTGATTAGGAGGTGTAGTAGAGATCGAGGAGTTCGGGAAGTGATACAATGCTTCCGACAAGCATTTCTTCGTCCAAAGCGAACACTACTTATATCAGCCACTGCTGCCTATAAGGCTCGCGATGACGGTGACGATACTAAGTCTTCTTGTGATAAAAGTATCACAGATGCTGAGTTACAGGTAATTTGTTTCTCTATTTTGAGTTATACCATTTTAATTTTACAATGTTTTTGTTCAACTTTATCAAGTTTTCTATTAATAATTTTGCTCTTTTATAGTTATTATAATCGTTACAAATAAATATATAAACAAGTATATTAAGTTTTAGTGGTACCAGAGATTACCCCTAATTTTTTTATTGTTTACATTAGGCAAAGGTATCACTTTGCAAGCCAAGGTCATGACTTTATAGCTCACAAACAAAGATTATGTACACAACAAAGAAAGTTCATGATTCTGGTTATTTTTAATTTCTTTGTTTCTTCATATCGTAACATTTGGTTTACTACAATGATACAAATATAATTTAATATATTATTTATTTTTATATTTTTAATTTTGTTTAAAAAAACAACAAATAAAATAAATAATTTACATTCAGTAGCCAGTAGACACTAAGGCCATTGGCACACTGCAACGCTCGACGCGGCGTCGTTCGTCGACGCGCGTCGACGCGAGAGAGCTAGTATAGTCCGAGAGATATTAGAATTTTTTTGGTAGGTAAGTGTGTGAAGTAATCTAAAATTTGAGAAAAGTAAAGTAAAGCCATCCAACCATTAGCTTGATAGCCCAGACTATATTAAGAACGCTAGAGATGAAAAGAAAATGATTAGAAGTGCAAGCTATTTTCGACTTATTGACATGACATAGTAACTAATTTTTTTTCTTATATTCGTGATCAGCGTCATCTATTAACGCGAAAAGAGACGTAACTAAGATAATGCCATTTAGGTTGAAAGTCGCTTGCAGTCTCTGCGTGTTCCGATAACGAGCCAAAACAGTGGTGTGGGCTCCAATACCCGATATTGGGCATCGATATTTGACTTCCTCCGATTTCGGATATCGGATATTGGATATCGGACGTCAGTTGATGTGAAAGCGCTCTAAATTTGTCATGTTGCATTGCAATAATATTAATTTAAAATTCGTCTCAATTACCTACACAGAAATTTCTAACAGCTCTCGGACTAAAAATCCCTCGAAAAACACGCGCGTGAATGCAGATTTCAGTGTGCCATACCTCGCGTTTTCTGCTTGTACGCGCGTATTCTGCGGCAACGCGCGGGATTGCGTTGTCAGTGTGTGGGACCCCGCGTTTTTCTATACAAAATGAGCTCCGTAGAGGGGACGAGCGCGACGCCGCGTCGACGCAACAACGCTCGACGCCGCGTCGCGCGTCGCAGTGTGCCAATCGCCTAATAAGTCTTATACAAATTAACAAAGAAGTAACTTGTAAGAAAGGTGGAATGTCAGTGAAATAAAACTTGTGAATAAATAAATAGATTGTATGAATGAATTTTAAAGCATTTATTATGCTATTGTTCAAACCATCGCCCTTAAAGACGTTTATAAAGAGAAGGTAAATTTGAAGTGATTCAGATGTGGCTCAATAGCTCAGAAAGGTCGTGGGTTCAAGTCCCACTTGAGTGCTTCATTTTTCCCGATGTATTTCAAAATAGATTGTAATTATTAACTACTGGCTGGTATTATTATTGAAGGCTGGGGCAGACTGGATTATTGCTATTAGTTTAAAATTATGATGGCAGGTCCAGTGGAGGGTGGATGTCGCGAGGGCTATGACTGTCTAGTAATTGATTACATTAAATGGAATTTTGGTCCTTCTTATGTACAATAGACAGTCATTATGGACCAAATATATTTTTTATTTTTAACTTTTATAGCTGTCGTACAGATCAAATATAGTATAAAAGGGGCCTGCCAACATTCTTGAGGCCTAAGCCAACTCATGGGACAAACTGGATGCGGAAGGCGGAGTATCGGGTGAAATGGTGCACATTGGTAGAGGCCTATGTCCAGCATTGGCCTGGGGTGGGCTAATTGATTGATTAATTACTGAAAACCTGCCCTCTCCGTCTCAACGGACCCTCACAATAAAATTCCATAGTACCTAATAAAATCTGCTGAAGATGATGAATGAGAGCTGCTTCATATAAGAAGAATTATTTTCAGGAACTGCTAAAAGACATGGATGCGGTAGAAATGCTGTCCCGTAGAACGCTGTTCTGCAGCAACTGCGGGATGAGGCTGGTCATCGACAAGAAACAGCCTGGGGTGCGGTACTGCTCGTTAGTATGTTTGTATCTCAATATTGTAGTAATAATTGAAAGATGGATGAATTCATCTACAGATTTGTCTATGCTATTGGTGATCTGATTGTAAAATAATAGTAACTGCTATACTGCAATGCTCTTGTTCCTTGAAACATCACTTAGTTTTGTCGTCATGGGTGAAATATTTGTACCGTCTCCTTGTTTGGCACCTAAGTGGTATCGGGATCCCTCCTATTGGCATACAATTTTAAGACTAAAAGGTTTTGGCACAATGAGTTTGGCATAATAATACTACTGCATAATAATCCTTTGGCAGAATGCCAATGTTAGCATAACTATTATTTAGTATAATATGTTTTGCCATAAGAAGAAGTTGCCTAAATTTTAAAGGCTGTTTTAGGACAGTCACTACACAACCCGACTTAGTTAGGTTAGGTTAGAAGGCTAAGGCTGCGTTTCCGTTGACGCGGAGCGGAGTGGAACGAAGAAATATTAACCAATAGCATTGCATAAAATAATGTTGTGGTTAATATCTCTCCGTTCCGCTCCGCTCCGCGTCGTGGTTATATTTTTTAATTTTATTTTACCACCTCATTTATGCTTATATATGATAATGCTAATTTTATTTATGATTAAGACAAAATATGCTAAATTTGTTATGGATAAATATCATTAATCTAAATTACCATAATATGGTAAAAAATAACCTTACCATATAATTTTTATGCAAATGGATACTATAAATTACTATAAAATTAAAGAGCTGAATGTGTTGCCAAGGGCTAATCTCGAGAACAACTGATCCGATTTAACTAATTATTTTTTTTAGAACATTCCTTGCAGTACGAGCTTGGTCCTTACACAGCTAATTAAAAAAAAAATTGGGGTTCAAAATATGCCACAGGCGAAGCCGGCGCAGGTCGGCTAGTATATAATAAAGATACCTCTAGGGCGAACCATATACCTGGACCTAAATTGCAAAATATTAAAGGCGATGGTGCACACAGGTTGATTTGTAATAATATATAGTCAATGGATGTGAACTCATCCACCGCAGTGGCACTCTGCATTATCTTCAAAATACATCCAAGTAACATGTACTGCGCATATAGAGCAAATTTGAAGGTCGTACATTTGAGGTCCAAGATACTTACTTATACTTACATACTTACTTTCAGCGGGGGACGCCGTTGACCGGACGGGTGATCTGCCCTTTTCATGTGGGCCATTTCACCCAAATCCCCTATTACTCCCCTGGGGAGGCCAGGGGTTGACCGGCAATCACGGCGTTCCGTCGAACCTACCTGTATCTTTGCAGAATCTTACTATCTGTTCCACCCTCAGATCCTCAAAGTCTGGTGTTTCTAGTGTGTCCGTCCCATCTTATTCTTGAGTACATTGGATATTTGGCAAGCAGGTTGAGGCTGGTTTCCTCGGCCTCCACCGGATGAACGCTATGCTCTTGGATACATAAGCTGTTCAGCATTCAAGCACACCTAAATCCATGGTCGTAATCAAGAGTTCTCCTTTCATTGATGTTGTCTGTGTCTCCGTAGGTGCAAGCCGTCACAGGTGTCAGACAAGTCAGAAAAGCCACAGTCGTCTGAAGGATGGGTGCCGTACATGGAGGCCGAGGATGTCATCATCTGGAGAAAAGAATACAAACCTGGGCTCGGACTGTATGCTTATAAAGGTATGTGTTTTATGATTGTTCATCTATCCGTACCATTGAATGAAGTCTTAAAGATAGGAAAAATGTAATCTGTCCAGGCGGGATTCGACCCGCGTTCCTTCTCCACCACTGAGCCACCGGACCCCGCCCGAAGTAATCCTGTTACCACGTACGAACTCCAAGTCGCCTTAAAGGCAGATATGTGAGGAGAATGTGCCTCGGAGAGCACGTTAAGCTGTCGGTCCTGGTTGCCATCGTCATCATCATCTATGGGTTTTTTTTTTTTTTTCGTGCGGAAATCCCCTCGGATACCCCCCCTGCCGGAGCCGGAAGGGGAGGTTATGTCGGACTCGAACCGACTAAAACCGCACGCCGACTGTGGGTCTTGGTGCTAGGCCGGAGGTGAGGTTGTTATAGACATATCCCTCGCACCCCGGGTGACCCAGGGCCATCCCTTACGGTCTGGCCCTCCTCAGGAGGGGGGACAACGGTGTCCCCAACTCGCCCCCGGAATGGGGAGGCGCGCTATTTAGCGCGCCGCCGCCGTGGCCTGCTTCTGCTGGGGTGACAGGCCATCATCATCTATGGCAGTCGTTACGGGTAGTTGGAGCCCTCAAAAGTCGAACAACTGGTCTAGCTACAATGCTTCGATATCGCCTTTGGGTTGTGGAGGTCAGATGGCAATCACTTCACAGAAAATATCGAACTTTAGCCAAATCCGCTGTTAGTCTGGTAAAGCGGACCCCAGACTCCAAGCTGACTTCGGTTGCGACTGGGATTAACGCTAAGATGAAGAAGATGATGTAAGGAGAATTTGGATTAGTTCGGGTTCAGGTTTTAATCAATAAAAATTAAATTAAAAATTTAAAAAACCCCCGTCACAAAAAACACCTCCAAAAAGTTGAAAATAAATGGAGTTTGCCTTTTAACTTTAACGGTTGCCATGTCGGGGGACCCTAACTGGTTAAGCACTCCGTTATATTATCGGAACAATTCAGGTTTTTTGTGACGGGGGTTTTTTAAATTTCTAATTTAATTTTTATTTTAAACTTTTTAAAGTGATCTACTAGTCAAACTCTTTCATTTGATACCCATATTGAGGGAGTTATGAAGAAATCTGTGTTCCGACATGTTGTGGCGGCGGCCATCTTGGACCGATTTTTTTCAAACATAGCTAAGAACACTCCCGACTAAAATACCTTTCAAACAAAAAAAACTACATCCAAATCGGTTCATCCGTTTGGGTGCTACGATGCCACAGACAGACACACACACACTCACACAGACACGTCAAACTTATAACACCCCGTCGTTTTTGCGTCGGGGGTTAAAAATGAAATGACAAATAACGGGATATAAATGAAAGAGAATAAAGATTCAGATAATCTAATAATATCCCTTACAATCCCTATATACACAGGATGTGAATAAACTCGAAAGTGCTGCAAGATAAAATACTTATCAACCGATCTGATAGCTAAAGAGCTGATTACAAATGGAAGAGATAAAATAAATCAATGATTATGGATCGCGTATGTATGAGGTTATTAACATCAATCAACACAATAGGAGTATCGTATTGTTCAATTCATATATCTTGGACAGCCATATATATTTATTTTTTTCATAAAGTACACGTCGATCAGACTTCACCACGCCTGATGTTAAGCTAAAGCAAAGTCTCGGAAAGAGGGTCACCATCGTAAACATGTACCATGTTAACAGTGGTGGCACTCAGCTTGACGGCCTCATCAGATGCCTTTTTAAGCTCATATAAAGGACCCGGGACTGTAGGAAGAAGGAAGCACGTGAGCTGGCAGGGAGTTTCAGGTCTTAATGGTGCGGCATAGGAATAAGTCACTGAAACGCTTGGTTCTAGCATGTATACTCTGCACCGTATAAGGATGGCATCTTAGCCCTGCACGTGTCGTTTTGTGAAGGAAAGGAGAGGGTGGGACAAATTGGAAAAGCTCATCAGAACATTCACCATGGTAGAGACGGTAGGATACTGCCAAAGATGCACATCTCTACGCATATGCCCTGCTGCCCCTGGCGTGCAGATTGTTTTGTAATAATCTAATCTTGGTGTGTATTTGAGCTCGTCCAACGCCATAGCATCTCGTGCTATCTTCAAAATACATCCAAGAAACGTTTACGGCGTGTATAAAACCCATTTTTAGCATATTTTAGGTCCAAGATATTTGAATCGTAGAATATCTTTAACGGAACTAAATTGGCGAATAAAGTTCCCGGTGGAGTAGAATAGGGCCACCTCGTCACTTCCCGTGGGTGTTGTACAAGACGACTAAATAGGGCTGTTCTCCATTCGACAGTAAACATACAGCTCATGCATGACTTATGACAAAGTGTCCGGTTAACGGCAATAGGGTCATGGCAAGTTAGTTTAGGTCCCAATACACCCCTTTTTTTAGTGCGGAAATCCCCACGGATACCCCCCACCGGAGCTGGTGCGGGTGGTTATTTTTTTACCACTTATGTGGCAGGCAAGTACACGACTCACCTGATAGAAAGTGGTTACCGTGGCCTTTTTTTATCGTGCGAAATATCCCCGCGGATACCACCCCGACCGGAGCCGGTGGAGGTGGTTGTGTCGGGCTCGAACCGACTAAAACGCACGCCGTCTTTGGGTCTTTGGTTGCCGGAGGTGAGAATGCATTAAACATATCTCTCGCACCCCGGCAGACCCAGGACCATCTCTTTCGATGGACGTATGCAACACCAGAGGAGTTACTCGTGCTGCCGACACTGAAGAAACCGTTTAATGCCCTTCTTGAAGAACCTCATACTGTAGTTGATTGTGAAAACCACAGCAGTGGTAATGTCGGAGTTAAACCCACTAATACCACACGCCATCAGTCGCCGGAAGTGAAATTACCAGAAACATATATGTTTATACTGTAGATTGATGGCGCTTGGTGGAATCTGCTACACATATTGAATAACACACTTGTACTTTTCCACTGACTTTCAGTGGAAAAGTACAAGTGTGTTATTCAATATGAGAAACATATATCTCTACACCCCGACCAACCCAAGTCCATCTCAGATTTTATTTTATTTATTTTTATTTTTATTTTCTTACACAACACAGATTACAATTATGATAATAATAAAAATAAGATTATACAATCAAAGACTGAATTGCAATCCAAAAAACTTGTGTAAAAAAAAAGACCAAGAAAGATTAGTTAACCCTAAGTAATAAGTAATAACTATTGAAAGGAATACTATTTCACAGTTGGGTGTGGAATTGTGGAATAAAGGACACCCTTGAGTGAACCAATATACGTTGCGAATTTAGCGAATATATCAAGTCCAGAGTTATTTAAAGCCAAATCGTTATGCTGCTGGCGGGGTCCGTAACTAAACTTCGAGAGTCATATGTTCGAGCTGGCGGGCCATCCTGACCAGGGGGTTATAATACGATAATTATGTTGGTTCTATAAACGTGTAAGGCAAAGAGATTTGTATGATTGGATCTGCGTGCGCTATGTCTGGTGTTGAAGGTAATTGCTCGAGAGGCCACATGGCAGCCTCTCGTATCGACTGACGCAGATTATCACCGGGCACGGGTGCTTCGGGAGATATCTGTGTCGGATCGAAAAGGAGCCAACGTCCGAGTGCCATCACTGCGACGCGAGCGAGGACACGGGGCTGCACACGCTCACCGAGTGCCCGGCATGGGCCGGACCGAGGCGGGAGCTAGTGGCGGCCCTGGGAGTGAGAGTTCTCACCCTCGCCACCCTGCTCACAGCAATGGTCCGCTGCGCGGACGCATGGGCGGCCGGCGTCTCCTTCGGCGAGCAGGTAATGGTCGTGAAGGAGACGGCGGAGCGGGAGAGGCGGCGCGAGCGAGAAAGACTCGCGGATCGCGCCGCCCGCGCGCGCAGGCAACTCGGGCGTCGGAGGGCACTGACTGACCTCCGTCCCCCATGAGCGCGGGCCTGGGGGTGACGGGTGGAGCCGCCTGTCACCCCAGCAGAAGCAGGCCACGGCGGCGGCGCGCTAAATAGCGCGCCTCCCCATTCCGGGGGCGAGTTGGGGACACCGTTCTCCCCCCTCCTGAGGAGGGCCAGACCGTAAGGGATGGCCCTGGGTCAGCCGGGGTGCGAGGGATATGTCTTTGACAACCTCACCTCCGGCCTAGCACCAAGACCCACAGTCGGCGTGCGGTTTTAGTCGGTTCGAGTCCGACATAACCTCCCCTTCCGGCTCCGGCAGGGGGGGGTATCCGAGGGGATTTCCGCACGGAAAAAAAAAAAAAGGTGTTGAAGGTAATTTGAGATGGCAAGATGGCACTCTTCAGGTGTGGGAACTATGGTGTCCCTATCTTCGGCGCGAGAGAGAGACACTCGCAGATCGCGCCGCCCACATGCGCAGGCAACTCGGGCGTCGGAGGGCACAGACTGACCTACGTCCCCCATGAGCACGGGCCTGGGGGTGACGGGTGTAGCCGCCTTTCACCCCAGCAGAAGCCAGACCGTAAGGGATGTTCTTGGGTCAGTCGGGGTGCGAGGGATATGTCGAAGACAACCTAACCTCCGGCCTAGCACCACGACCCTTAGTCGGCGTGCGGTTTTAATCGCTTCGAGTCCGACATAACCTACCCCTACGGCTCCGGCGGGGGAGGTATCCGTGGGGATTTCCGCACGAAAAAAATAAGGTGTCCCTATCTTGTTCCCGGATGTGGGGAGCTTCTGCTTGGGTGACAGTTGGTTCCACGCTCCCGCCCAATACATCCCTACGCGGCGTTACTAACTCACCAGCACTATTAAGCGCCTAGCAACAGTCTGCAACGCGCTCTAAATCCCACAAGTGACGCGTTCTCATAATCTTGACCTTGTCCTTCCACACAACACGAATGTATTATTATCTATCGCCTATCGCTAGACGTGGCGCAGTAGGTTAACGTCTTCACGAATTTATTATTATAAGTTTTGTGTAAGAGTTAGAAAAGCGAGCCATGGTCTCTGCTTACCCAGAACATAATAATTATTATCATTTGTACCAACTGAATTCCAAAAAGGAGTAACCATTTTGTTGTATGCATTGAATCTTGACACTTCAGTTCTTGTGTGAAAGAGTAATAAAGATACATTCATACAAACAAACAAAATTTGACATTTATCTTCACTATCATCACTGTCGTCGTCACTATCACGCTATCACTAGGTACATAGTATTAAGCAACGTCGCTTTCCGCGTCTGTCCGTCCGTATGTATGCTTATACCTTCAAAACTACGCTACCGATTTTAATGTGGTTTCTTTTAATAGAATTGTTGTGCGTTTACCTAACAGATTATTTTGCGGACATTGATGTGGGTTGTGCGTTTACCTAACAGACATATTTACTGTAAACTTATAATATCAATTTATTATGCATAACTGTTAAATGTTCCAATAAATAAATAGATTGAGTTATCAAGAAAAAGGTTTAACGTATAATAATACATGATTAATATAGTAGAGAATGCAGCGGGAATGGGATTGGACCCCATGCGGGCGGAAAAGAATCGGTGGCAAGAATTTTGCCAGGACACCTAGTTTATGATATAGGTACCTAGTAATGGGACATAATTTAATAAAGTGATATTTAAGTGTAACTCTGTTTCTCCGCTGACTTCTTCTAAACCACACGACAAACTTAAGATATTTTTACAATAGGTGCATGCATTACACATAATTCAAAATACATCGGGAAAAAGAAGCGCTCAAGTGGGACTTGAACCCACGACCTTTCCCTCACAGGGGGAATGCTCTTCCAACTGAGCTATTGAGCCACACCTAAATCACTTCAAATGTCCCTTCTCTTTATATCCGTCTTTTAAGGGCGACGGTGGAGCCATCTACCAACTTTCTCACGAACTCAACGCACTCAAAATGTAAGATTTACATATAACTGGAAATTGCTGTGATGATGAAGATCAGAGTGAAACTCTAGGTGCAAATACTGAACAGTTTTGTGACCTTAGCTGTGCAGTATAATATGCTATGCTATAGCAGAAGCAGGCCACGGCGGCGGCGCTCTAAATAGCGCGCCTCCCCATTCGGGGGCGAGTCGGGGATACCGCTGTCCCCTCTCCCGAGGAGGGCCAGACCGCAAGGGATGGCCCTGGGTCAGCCGGGGTGCGAGGGATATGTCGAAGACAACCTCACCTCCGGCCTAGCACCACGACCCTCAGTTGGTTCGAGTCCGATATAACCTCCCCTTCCAGCTCCGGCGGGGGAGGTATCCAAGGGGATTGCCGCACGAAAAAAAAGCAGTGTAATACCTTAGCTGTGTAACGTATTTGTACACATACGTGATAATTGCTCATCTTGATTAGATAACTTCCAAGGTTTTGTTATTTTCCGATTGCGTAATACAGCATTATCGCTAATATACTAGTTTGCAATAGTTATAATTTGACCCATCGCATATAATGGAACATAGTCGCTTATATCTCTCACTAGCTGACCTGGCGAACTTCGCAGAGTAACCAATTTTCTTCCGCCTGCGTGGCGTCAGATCCCTCTACTAAATTATGCATGTACTACTACTGCATGCACTAGCTTCTGCCCGCGGCTTCGCCTGGTGGATGTCGGTTATCGCAACCAAACATAGCTTATGTGTCAATCCAGGATTTTCATAATTTTTTTATTAAAATCGTTCCAGCTGTCTAGACGTGAAAGAGTATCAAGCTTCCATCCATTCATACTTACAAACTTTCGCGTTCATAATATTAGTTAACCAACGAGTTAACCAAGAATGGATATGTGGCTAAACTCTACGCCGTAGAAGTAGGAACAAGGGGAATTCCAGCTAAATCCCTGTATAACTTGTTTAAAGACCTCAGATTGCCAAGAGCTTCAGTAAGCTCTTTACTCAAACGAATATCTAAAACGGCGTTGATAGGATCTTACCAAATTTGGATAGGTAGAGGGGGGAACACGACTGACGGTGGAGGTGAGCGCTGATGCCTCACAAGGTGGCCACCCTAAACCTACACCTGGGTCGCAAGTCCCAGGCGCCGTCACAGTGTTCCTCTCTGTACCACGCCATGGACCCGGCGACCGCACGGTGAATCCATGGAATGCTGAGAACCGGATCTCTAAACCTTCCTTTTGAATTACTCTATCTGTTAAAATCGCATCAAAATCCGTAGCGTTGTTTTTAAGATATAAGCATACATAGGGACAGACAAACATAATGATGACGACTATATTATAAAGAACAGGCTTGCTTGGGAGAAAGCTATTTGTTCATGACACTTTTGGCCCATTGAACCATTTGATTACCCAAACTATACATATTTTACAACATTTTACACAGCGTTATCTACTATCTAGGCTCAAAGTAAGCATAACTTAACTAGTGTTATGGAATCTAGTATGTGGATAAACATACTCAGATAGGTTTTTGTGAGTAACTAAAGTGAAGCCAACGAGACGAGAGAAAAAAGGTAAACAAAGCGACTATTAATGAGTTACTTTGCGATATCTAGCGATTATTTTCTCTGTCCTTGTCGCACATGTCACACGTACGCGACAATGACCGAGCGACACCTGTCGTTGCGTGTTCCGTAGTACAGGAAAGCTGTCAACACAGCGGTTCTAAACTGTCAGATCCACTATCTTATGAGCAATTTCATTCATGTCTGGAATGCGCTTGAAGTGATACGTAATAATTTTCAAATGAAAATGTTTGGAACCGCTGAAACTTTGTTAACCTTTTTCTCTCGCTTCGTTGGCTTTACTTTAAATACATACATATAGTACATATTATACATAGAAATAGTCAGACCAAACTTACAAACATTTGCACTGAGCGGGAGTCGAAACCCACGCATCTTCTGTCGAGCGGTCTACTATGCTTTTTCGTACTGAAACCGTCAGTTACCGTTACAGAACCGTTAAAAATCTTGTGAGCTGATCAACTTAATGTGACATGTCCTACGGCTCGAACTGCTTTAGAGTTTAAAACATGGGCTCATTCGAGGATGATGTATTGAGTCAATATTTTTATCATGGCGTGCTGTAACTGTGATTTTGTGAACTGCTTTTTTCCGTTATCATCGATTAAATTTTATCTAATTATGTCACACATGATACCATAGATTAGATATTTTTAATATGGACCTGCTGTATGCACTTATAGATTCCTACACATCTCTGGGGGAAAATTGACAATTTCTGCTAGATTCCTTTTAAGATATATGATGTCTCAGAACGCACATGCGAATGGCCGCATGTAACGACGATGTTTCTTATGTTGACAAAAAAACTCTTCCTCCTCTTAGCGTTATAAATGTTTGTAAATAGACCAAAAAAAAATGCCCGCTGTGTTTCTTGCCGGAATCTTCTCAGGTCTGGGCCGCGTTTTGAACCGGCGGCGGCGGTGGTCCATTTACTAAACTAGTATATTTTAATATTTATTTTATATTGACGTTTTGTAAGTTCCTATTTAATGATTTATGCAGAATAAATGATTTTTGACTTTGATTTTCACCTCGGAGTCTGGGGTTCGCTTTTTCTAGTCTACTGCTTTTCCAAATCTTCGATATATTCCATAAAGCGACTGCCACTTGACCTTCACAACTCATTGGCAATATCAAAGCAGTTAGACCAGTTATTGAACTTTTTAGGGCTTAAACTACCCGTAACGACTGCCATAGATTCCTCCTGTGACAACTGGAACCGATATCGCTTAACGTGCTCCCCGAGGCACGACCAGACTAACTCAAACCATATTCACGTATACAATATGATGACGGCCCTGTGTAGCAGTTGCGTTGACTACCACCACGCCACAGAGGCTGAAAAAAAATCGGTTGTCTGTAAAGTCGGTTTACTGACGATAGTTGAATGTCATAAGAAAAATACTGATGGAATGGTTTCATTTTTCAAAAGAAGATTTTAATTTTATTTGTTTGATTTTTGGCTCGTTCCGCGCACTCGCTTGCACTTCAAGCCTTAAATGGAACGCCTCAGAGTGAGGTAACGCCGCATGACGTCATGTTTTTTTCGTGCGTGCAGCCGGCTCCATCGAATTATAAGACGTTGTAACGTCAAAAAGAAAATAAGCAATGATTTTCTTCCTTTAGTATACGGGCGATACTCAGACGTTCGGGCAGCAGACTTCGCAGCCGTGCAGGTGGACTGCGTGTACCGGCGCGTGTGGGACGCGGCCGTGGCGGCTCTCGCAGTGGTCGAGCGCAGTGCCAACGGGCTGCCCGACCAGGCCGTACTGCACTGGGAAGTGCTGTGGCCGGTGAGTACTCCTCTGGATATAGGAGGAGTCTTGTACTTCAAAGGTACTAGCTGACTATCAGATGAGGTTGGCTTCAGCTGCTTTGATGAAATTTGGTATAGGGGTAGATTAAACCTTGAGAAAGGACACGGGCGGTGCCGCTAGAAAAGCTAATGTTTTATATAGCCTGAATTTTTTTATAGAGATTGTTCGCAAACCGCGACTACGTGTACATCCGCCGCCACAAGCAGTTCGACGTGTCGGGGCGCGGCCTGCCGCACCGGGCCGGCCTGTTCCAGGTCCCGCCCCCCGCGCCGCAGCCCGCCGCCCCCGCCTACACCGAGAGGCCCAGTGTGCACTCCAACGCCAAACGGAAAGCCACAGAAATGTTTGATAGCGATAAAGATGGCGGCTGTACCGATAATAAGGTCAGTTTGTTCAGTTTCCACAGTACAGAGTTACCTATGAGGAACATCTTCATCCCGAAGCTTCAAGTTGCGTAATTACTACTTCCTTACAATCCTTGCAGTAGGACTTCACGATATGGTGGGTTTCCTGGTAGTTCGTCAGTAGAAGGTATTTAGACGGTAGATAACCTTTTAAAATAGAATTGAAACATATTATTTAGGTAAGTACACACAAAATCAATGTAATGTCGAGAAGGAGAACAAAAATCGGTATATCAATCAATCCATACTAATATTATAAATGCGAAAGTAACTCTGTCTGTCTGTATGTTATGCTTTCACGCCTAAACCACCGAACCAATTTTGATGAAATTTGGTATAATTTGATGAAATTTTATTAGACCTTGTGAAAGGACATAGGCTATATTAGGTCGTGATAACCGACATTCACGCAGGCCAAGCCGCGGGCAAAAGCTATTCAATCAATATGATATAAAATAAAATTCTAAACATAAAAAAATCGTCCATGGCCACTGTATGGAGAGATAGTGTGGTCCATGGCCCTATATGCGGTCGGACCTTAAGTCCAGAAATGTGCGGAGACTACCAGATATCGAATAATGTATGGGGATAAGGTCACTGAACAAAATATTCATAACATAACATAAACTCACGCCTGTATTCCCCGAAGGTGTAGGCAGAGGTGCTAGCACCCACATTTCGCCAGTTAATGTTTAGGTCCCGATGTAATAGGTGGCGAGCCTATTGCCATTAACCGGGCACTTATAAACCTGCGATAAATACACACATAACTTCGAAAAGCATCGAAAAGTCATTGGTGTGTGCCATGGTAAACCTGGGGTCGAACCCTAGACCTCGTCTCAGCAGTCCATTACCCATACCACTAGGCTACAAAATATGCAGCGTGAAAACACAGCTATTGGGCAATATAGTGAGTGTGATATATTTATGTGTCCGCAGGCGTACGTGATAGTGAACAGGTCGTGTGAGCACCCGAAGGTGCCTGAGACGAGGCACGCCATCCGCGTGTCGGAGTACTGGAGCCACATGGTGGTGAAGACCATGAACGGACCCGACAAGGTGAGGGAACTTCCACTAATACCTTCGTACTTATATCATAATGGACTGTATGATGGACTTTTATCGTTGTCAACCAGGAAATAAAACACACGATTCTTCGATAGCTCTTGATCTTTATTGCGTACTCCGTTCTTAACTGCTGACAATAGCTGAACTGTACTGACAATATTCTTGAGTACTTTTTACTAGATGAAACAATAAAAGTTGAATAATGGAAGCAACAATAACAAGTGATTTACATAGGGATACGTGGAGCTTAAGTACCCCTTTTAGCTTAAGGACTTAATGAGCGAGCTAATGACTAACATTATTTACAATATTACTATCTTAGCGTACTATTTTAAAATGAGTTTATTTCTTATATATCCTTATCCTCTTACAATGACAACTTATAAACTACGCTATTTACATCGGTAGACGTTCTTCAGGCGGCGTGGCTCGGCGTACTGGACATATATCATAATGTCCCTCTTATCCCGGCTGACCGTGAGCCATCTATGGTCATAGTCATAATTATTTATTTTCAATGTTGAACAATTGTTTCTTATTGACGTCAATTTTAATTCTACTTAATCTAAGTTTATCACCGCTTCCAAGGCGCTGGTGGAGAACAAACGGCGCAACAAACTCCACTGCGCCATTTTTTAGACGTCAATTTACAATAGTTATTTTGAAAGCTAAATGTGGACGAATGTACATTTCGCGTCTGGATAAATAATACATCACAACAAGTATATAAAACACTTTATAATGAAGAATTAAACCAAAGTTACATAATGTAACAAATAAGTCACGTACCTAACTAATACAGTATCATGCTTTTTTAGATAAGGTGGTCTTTACAAAGGTTTTGAATTTATTGTCAGGCATACCAAGGATCGATTCTGGCAGTTTATCATAAAACGTATACCAAAATCGAAATTAAAAATAGTTTATTCTGCATAGACCATTAAATCGGCACTTACAAAACCTCAACGTAAAGTAAATATTAAATACTAACTAATACTAGCAAATGGACCACCGCCGGTTCGAAACGCGGCCCAGACTTGAGAAGACTCCGGCAATAAACTCAGCGGGCATTTTTTTGGTCTATTTACAAAACATTTACTTAGCCTAAAACTTATGGTCTAGATACAATGCTCTGCTTGAGTAGCATAGCTGAGCGAACAGCTCATTTCCAAGCTTGTTTATCATTTCAATATTCTTGGATTTTCTAATAGCGTTTCTGGCACAGTTTGCTCTTTACTGTATTTTTAAATTTATTAACAGGTAAATCTCTGATTTCATTAGGAAGCTTGTTAAAAAAGCGTACACAGTTGCCCTGGAAAGAATTACTTATTTTATGGAGTCTGCTATGACAAACTACAAGATTGTTTTTATTTCTGGTATTTATATTATGCCTGTCACAAAGTCTTGGAAATTTTGCAATATTTTTCCTTACATACATTAAGTTTTCGAAAATGTTTTGTGACACTACGGTTAGAATATTTATCTCTTTAAACTTATCTCGGAGGGAGACTCTGGGGCCCATATTATAAATAGCTCGCACAGCCCGCTTTTGCAAGGCAAATATTGTGTTTAAATCTGCGGAATTACCCCAAAGGAGAATTCCGTAGCTCATAATACTATGAAAATAGCTGAAATAAACTATTCTAGCCGTAACCGTCCCCCTTAAAGGAGTCCCTAACCCTACTAAGCCGATAACATGGAAGTAGGAGTCTGTTTGTTACGCCGATTTCTGTCTGTAATGTCACTTACTTTTGTGTAATGAGATATATTTTTCCTGACATACATTATGTTTTCAAATACATTTTGGGAAGCTACAGTTAAAATGTCAATATCCTTAAATCGTTCCCTGAGGGAGTCTCTCTTGCCTAAACAATAAATGGCATGAACTGCCCTCTTTTGCAAAATAAATATAGTTTCTAAATCTGATGGCATTTCCCCAAAGTAGTATTCCATAGGACATCAAGCTATGGAAGTAACTGAAGTATATGAGCCTAGCAATAGCTACATCAGTCAACTGCCTAATCCGTCTCACAACATAAGCAGCAGAGCTAAGTTTATTGGCCAGAATAGTGATATGGTCACCCCATTGTAATTTAGAATCTATTGTAATTCCTAGAAAGGTAGTGCTGTTTAGGAATTCTAACCCTTATTGGATAGCGTAAACTTCATACATTTAGTCTTTTCTGCATTCAACAACAGGTTGTTTGCAGAAAACCAATTTGAAATGGCATTCAGAATATTATTAACATTATTTGCTTAATTGCATTAACATTAATTGCTTAAATAACCTATTTGCTTTGAATATTAACGATGTATCATCTGCAAACAGTACTATGCCAACTTGTGCCTCGAACATATAAGGCAAGTCATTGACATATACCAGGAACAGAAAGGGTCCTAGGATTGATCCTTGGGGTACACCTATTTTGATATTTGACCCATTTGACTTTGTTATTCACATCAACAGTCTGAAGCCTATCCGTTAAGTACGACTCTAATAGTTCTATTTATTTCTTATCAAAACCATATCGACGTAGCTTGAGTAAGAGTGATTGATAGTCAACACAATCAAATGCTTTGGAAATATCACAGAATACCCCAATGGCATCCTGCGATCCCTCCCAAGCGTCGTAGATTAGGCTAACTAGGGCCACTACCGCATCGGTGGTAGATTTCCCGCCAGTAAAACCATATTGTTTGCTGTGGAAAAGATCTTGAAGTATAGTTGCATCTGATTGAGCATCACTCTCACAAACCTTACTCAGAACTGGCAAAATAGAAATGGGGCGGTAGTTCTGGCTTGGATCCCTTCTTAAATAATGGTATGGTTTTAAGATGTGCCCCTCAGGTGTAGGAAGTACGATGGCCCTAGGGCACTCCCATCCAACCATTCCCCCCTTCCCCACGTCTGCGCTAGGAGGACCAGCCCACTCTTTAATTTGTGTTATGCGCTCCAGGTCACAACTTACACGCACATTACCACTCAATAATTAGAGCAGACACAAACTAGACGGAGAAATATTCAAACAAACACGTCCGCACGTCCCGAGCGCCGAGCGCAGACTGTCCGCTTGCTCTGTCGACCGTGTCGAAGTTGAGTTGTTGGGGGTAGGGTGACGTCAACGTCAAATGCGTGCGTTGTGTTGCAGAGCGGCATGGAGTTCGTGCTGACGTACTACGACGAGCCGGCGGTGGGCGGCATGCCCAGCAGCGTGGCGTCCTGGGCCACCGGCCGCGCCGCGCCCGCCTACCTCACGCGCATGCGCCGCGCCGCCGCCGACTACCGCGCCTGGGCCCGCGCCACGCAACAGGTACAGTGTCTATGTAGCGTGTGTGTAGTGTGTACAGCGTGGCGTCGTGGGCACACGCCCGCCTACCTCACGCGCATGCGCCGCGCCGCCGCCGACTACCGCGCCTGGGCCCGCGCCACGCAACAGGTACAGTGTCTATGTAGCGTGTGTGTAGTGTGTACAGCGTGGCGTCGTGGGCACACGCCCGCCTACCTCACGCGCCGCCGCCGACTACCGCGCCTGGGCCCGCGCCACGCAACAGGTACAGTGTCTATGTAGCGTGTGTGTAGTGTGTACAGCGTGGCGTCGTGGGCACACGCCCGCCTACCTCACGCGCATGCGCCGCGCCGCCGCCGACTACCGCGCCTGGGCCCGCGCCACGCAACAGGTACTTACGTGAGCCTGGGTGGGGGACTGGGTGAGATGGACCCGGGGGCGAGATGGGACCCGGGTGAGATGGACTCGGGCCGACATGGGTAACATGGATCCGGAGATCGCCGGTGCATCTCACCCCGTGTGGATCGTGTCACTCCCGGGTCCAACTCGACCCGTGTCCATCTCGCCCTGGGTCCATTTTGGCACCGATGGCGAGATGGACCCGACGGACATTGACGAAGATGAGATTGATCTTGAGCGACATACACATGGAACGAGATGTATCCGGAGGCGAGTTACACACCGAGCTCTTAGGACCTGGGTGCGATGTACCCGATGGCGAGATGGACCCGGGAGCGCGATGGTACCGGTGCGTGTCTAGCGGCGGTAAGACCCATCATGGAGGAATGGCTAGAGAGGCCACACGGCAGCCTCTCGTACCGGCTGACGCAGGTGATTACCGGACACGGTTGTTTCGGGAGTTACCTGTGTCGGATCCGGAAGGAGCCAACGTCCGAGTGCCATCACTGTGATGCGAGCGAGGACACAGAGCTGCACACGCTGACCGAGTGCCCTAGCGAGGCGGGTCCTAGTGGCGGCTCTGGGGGTGGGAGTCCTCACACTCGCCACATTGCTCACAGCGATGGTACGATGCGCGAACGTGCGGGGTGCGGCCGCCTCCTTCTGCGAGCAAGTCATGCTCGAGAAGGAGGCGGCCGGTCGGGTCCGGACCAGACTCCGGGCCCGGGAAGCCCGTGCAGACCGAAGGCAAACCGGACGTCGGAGGTCGCAGAATGACCTCCGTCCTCCATGAGCGCTGGCCTGAGGGTGACCGGTGGAGCCGCCTGTCACCCTAGCTGAAGCAGGCCGCGGCGGCGGCGCAAAGTGCGCCTCCCCGTAACCGGGGCTAGATGGGGACATTTTGGTCCCCACAACCCGAAGGGGGCCATCTCGAAAGAGATGGTCCAGGGTCTGTCGGGGTGCGAGAGATATGCTTTTGGCAATCTCACCTCCGGCAACCAAGGACCCAAGATGGCGTGCGTTTTAGTCGGTTCGAGTCCGACATTACCACCTCCACCGGCTCTGTGGGGGTGGTATCCGTGGGGATTTATCGGACGATAAAAAAAAAAAAACCGGTGCGTGTGGTTTCGGGGTGAGACTCTCCCGGGATCAAGTTGACCTCGGACGTGGTCGTCCCTGGGCAAATGGACCCAGAGGTCACCGGGAGAGATGGACTGATGGATTTAAGCGGGTCGTGAAAAAGCATGTGATGATGCCGTCAAGCTAAGTGCCACCACTTTTAACATGGTGTATGTTTACGATGGTGACCCTCTTTCCGAGACTTTTTTTTTATCTAGGACACGTCAATTTGACTTCACCTAGCCTGATGTTAAGCTAAAGGCAAAGTCTCGGAAAGAGGGTCACCATCGCAAACATGTACCATGTTAACAGTGGTGGCACTCAGCTTCACGGCCTCATCACATGCCTTTTCACGCCCCGCTTAAAGGACCCTTTAGCTTATCATCAGGCGAGCTGAAGTTAAATTTTGGCATCCTTTAATTTAAACAAATAGACCTGATGACGAGAAGTACCCGACTACCCAACTACCATCGTGAGTCACACCGCGAAAATGACTGCTGCAAAGCAGCCGAAACGTCGGGTTAAAAAGTAATAATAACAAATATATCGCGATAGAATCCGTAAAAAGTGGTTTTATTTCAATAATCGTCTTTAAATTAATATTTTTCCCCAGGAGATACCAGAGTTCACGCCACTCATGAGCCAGGACAAGCCTTGCCAGAGTCAAGAGGTTATCGTCGTCACCCAAGACCAGGAGGTGGCTACGGTCACCCAGGATAAGGAGGTGTCGGCGACCGGCAAGGAGCAGGAGGACACTAAGGAGGTTAAACCTACGGTGGATGTACAGGACACGGAGGTATCACAGCCCTCCAGCGATGAGGAGAGAGAGGAATTAGAGGCAAGTATTTTAGTTCTTGAGTATTTTCTTCCTCCGGCCTAAGTGTATAGTTACCGGCGTATATCTTGAACACAAATTTGTAACCAAATATACTCTATTGCGCATTTTTTTTGTGTTTTTTGAGGATGGCATGGGGTGCTTCGGCGGCTAAGAGGCTCAAATTATCCAATCATAGATTAAATAATAATAATAAAATAATAAATATTCCACAACATTCTACACAACGCTATCTAGACCCATGGTAAGCTTAACTAGCTTGTGTTATGGAATCTAGAATGCGAATAAAACATACTTAGATTTTTTTTGTAAATATATACATAGCGTATATATTTACAAACATTTTAGGCGTGGCGGCAGTGCACGTGACTGCCACGCATGAATATAGGTATTTGCACTGGTCTGGGTGTTTCTATGTATAATATGTATGTATTTACAACAAAAAAGTATTTAAGTATGTTTTATCCGCATTCTAGATTCCATAACACAAACTAGTTAAGCTTACCATGGGTAGCACAATAGCGTTGTGTAGAATGTTGTGTAATATTTATTATTTTATTATTATTATTTAATTTATGATTTATCCGCATTCTAGATTCCATAACACAAGATAATTAAGTTTACCATGGGTCTAGATAGCGTTGTGTAGAATGTTGTGGAATATTTATTATTTATTATCACCACCCCACCTCATCTGAAGGGTGTCGTAAGCGGCGACTAACGGTAAAATACGCAAACGAGTGAAGGAACACTCGAAATAAAACCCTGTACCAACCCGTCTGGCTAGAAACAGTAGAAAGCCTCCCAATATTAGAGGTCCAGCAGTGGACTGCGGTAGGCCAACTAATAACAGCTAACTTGTATACGTTTTAGTCGTTCGGTTACGAGGACCCGTCACTAAAGCCGGTGGAGACACGCGATCAAGCCACGCAGACCGATGAGGAGTCCGATGGGAGGCACCGGCACAACACGAGGACACGAGGGGGCACCGAGGACAAGAGCATCTCCACGGAACGAGACGTGAGTACCCACTGTACGGCATGAGGGGTGCTACTACCATGGCCCAATTTTATTTCTACCGCTTGTGCCCTTTCACAGCATTCCTAATGTGCTAATTCTCTTTATGCATGGTTGTGTAAGGTTATAAACTGTTGGAGCCATCTGGTTAACGTCCAATTCGATTCGCAACGCAAACAAAAGTCAATTTACGACATGCTGACTTAGTTCCTTAGTTTCTTTGTTGACTATATCTTTGTTTTATATTATTGTTTTTTTTTTGTATAAAAGAAGTTTTACCCACTGAGATTCTAATTCGGACAATCATATGTTGCTGTGATAGTACGTAAGCTCTTTTTTTAAATGTTGTTTTTGAGTGTTGTGTCTAGCTATAAGTGGTTGTTACGTATGGAATGTTACCTTTATAATATTTATTTATAACATGTACAATGTAAACAACTGTTGGTGGAGCAATATTTAAATAAATAAATATTCCAGTCAGTACAATCCAGTGCTGGACTGTATTGTAGTGTTCTCTCTCTCTCTCTCTCTCTCCCTCTACTACTCTGTGCTCCCCCTTCCCAAAGAGGGCCAGACTGATAGAGGTGGCCCTGAGTAGTGCGAGGGATATGTTCAACAACCTCATCTTCGGCTTTGGACTTTGCGTTCCCTCCATGTGATTCAAATTTCCCTTGTATTTTTATCCGTCTTCAAGGCGACCGTGGAGTCATCCACCGATGTTCTTACGAACTATCGGGAGCAATGAATGAATTTACAATCATTTTTAAACATTGATTTTTGATAACTCCGCCCAAATCTATATACATACATACATACATACATACATACATACATACATACATACATACATACATACATACATACAAATAAATAAAATTGGAGTGTCTGTTTGTAATATTAAAATAACCGCTTTCTACTACATGCATATGAATGTATATACGGTACACATACCAAAATATATATTTTTAAATTTTTTGTCTGTCTGTCTGTCTGTTTGTTTTGGCTAATCTCTGGAACGGCTGGACCGATTTGGACGGGACTTTCACTGGCAGATAGCTTATGTAATAAGGAGTAATAGGCTAAAAAAAATGCCAAAAACAAAAAAAAATAAACTGATTTTTTTTATTAAGTACATTCCACGCGGACGAAGTCGCGGGCACAGCTAGTATTTGATATAATTATATTATATATACCTACTATTAATAATATAAATATAAAACAGTTCTTAAGGATTGTACAGGAATTCCGCCAAAATAAACGTAAATGTGTTGCTCTGAAAATAAAGATTTTTATTTGAATGAATTTTTTATAGCATTTATTATGCTAACTTTTAAGTTCGAAAAACATAGGAAAAAATGAAATGCTCAAATGAGACTCGAACTCACGACCTTTCCCTTACAGGGGGACTGCTCTTCCAACTGAGCTATTGAGCCACACTTGAATCATTCCAAATTTTCCTTCTCTTTATATCCGTCTATATGGGCGACGGTGCAGCCATCTACCAACATTCTTACGAACTGTTGGAAACAATGAATGATTTTTCAACCATTTATAAGGGAAAGGTCGTGAGGTCGAGTCTCACTTGAGCATTTCATTTTTTCCAATGTTTTAAAGATTTTTATTTAACCAAAAGTTTAAAATTTTAAAAGCAACTTATTCTAGCCAAACACATATCCCTACCTGAAAATAAAGAAACGACATTTAAAGTCTATTAATTGGCATGTCGATTCCCACTTTGCACTTCAAATTATTCAATTTATAGTATTTCTTTCTTCAGTTATAAAATATCACCACAGCACATTCGCCATCTTTTAACACAAAACTGTTTTATCGATAGTGCAGCGATGCCGGTCGGAGCGCCATCTGTCTGTATTGCTAGGCAAACTTCTACTTTACCGACATAGTCATGCACTGTAGATGGAAGACCTATTAAAGAAATCTTATTTCTTTGTATAAATATAATTATATTATATATATACAAATATAAAATTCATTCAAATATGGGGTTCTTCAAAAAGGGCATTGGAAGGTTCTTACAGGGTAGGCAGCACGAGTTAACTCTCTTAGTGTGGCACATGTCCATAGGCCAATTAACCACTTATCCATCAGGTGGGCGGTGTGCACATGGTGTTAAAAGGAATTATTGAGAAAGGTCACGAAATTGTCCTGGTTATATGTGCAATGTACCACTTTAAATATAATGAAAAAAAAAATAACGTTCCAGGATCCCGTGCCAACGGAAGGGGGACCCCCGAAGGCCGCGGAAGAAGAGGAGCCCAAAAATGGTGGGTGGTGGCGCTACATCTACCCTTTCTACTATTTCGTTTGATAGTCTAGTTATTAGTAGAAATGTTCCTATTGACGCTGGCCGAACATCTGTAGCAGACTGCAAACTCTTTGTGGCAAAATGTTTGCTGTTTATTACAGTACGAAAAACTATCGCTGTCATATCGTAAACGTATCGAGAGAACTTTGCATTGCGATTGGCAGCATTGTGAAGCCTGCCAATCGTTATGGTCCGTTCTCTTGATAAATTTACGTTATGATTACAATAATTTTTCGTGTTAGGGGTACAGATATTGTACCTACATATCAAACTGCAAATATTTTGTGGCATACTGTTTGTTGTATGCTGCAGAAATTTTGCCAGATAGTATGGTTTTTTAGATAGGGGCACAAATCCGTGAACTATATTTTTATGGCTCATAATATCCCAGTTATTAATATTATATAAAACTACGTCAATTATGAAAGTTTTATCAAGATTTTTCTTGACTGAAGGAATTCTAGAAATTTATAATTTCTAGGTTAGTTTCTTTTTATAATATTATTTACTTACTAACAAATGAATTATTGTGAAAATTTCGTGATATGTTTTCAAAATACCCCTAAAGTGAAACCTATAGATAATTAGCATTTAAAAATACGTGTTTTAGCGTCATAATAATCATATGGGAACGGCTAGTAGAGAGTTTAAAGTTGTAAAAGCGCGGGGAAACTATTGCTGACTGTGGCGGCCATATTATTTAAAGATGGCGGCTGTTTAGTCTATGGCAGAGTTTAAAAAAGTGGTTGTCAAAAGACTACAGAATAAAGATCAAAGATAATAAATTAAAAAAAACCTTTAAATATGAAATATTTAGCAGTATGTATGTACAGTTAAGATAAGTTTTATACTTCAAAAGTATTTTAGTCATTAGAGTAGATATGCGATAGGAAAGAATTATAGGTACAGTAGTACCACGTTTATAAGTTACGCCGGTGTACCTGCGCAGAAGTCTCATATTTGAAACGCGCCAAAAAATCTTAACCAATCACAACGCTCCGCCAAACATGGCCCTTTATTATTGGTTGCCGCCTGCGCGCCATGTTCGAAACAATGAACAATGAGCGAGAAAGCACTACTCTCTGGATTTATTGCATTTTCAATCTTAACGCAACGCAATAAAGTTGGTGTTTCAATAGCGTTAGCAATCGTAATTAATCGGCGTTAGCTTACTCTTCTGAGCAGGCGAACTTTGCCGATGCGACTTATAAATGTGGTTCACCTGTATTGGCTTTTTATAAATAACCATATTTAGGTCAAATTTCGAAAAGATGTGCAATAATGTAAAAATTAGCGCAATAACTATACTACGAGTATAAATATGAAATAAAACTATTTTAATGTAATTTTTTTTTAACTACTAATCTTGACATTACGGTTGAAAGACATTTTATTGGTATGTGAAATATTCACATAAACTTTTGGCAATATTATTGTGCTAAAATATTAAATATCTAAATTAAATATCGCGAAGGTGCTTCTCTAACCTAATGTGGTATACTTACCGGCTTTTATCTTGATCCCATATTTTTTTATCGTGCGAAAAATCCCCACGGGTACCACCCCTCGCCCCCCCCCCCCCCCCCCCCGGAGGCGGTTATATCGGACTCGAACTCGGGTCCTTGGTTGCCGGAGGTGAGATTACCGAAAGCATATCTCTCGCACCCCGGCAGACCCAGGACCTCTTTCAAGGTGGCCCCCTTTCGGGTATATTGACAGCCTCTGTGGTGTGGCGCTAGTGAATGTGACTACTACGCAGAAGGCGCGGGTTCGATCCCCGCTCAGTGCAAACATTTTTATGCATGAATATGGCTATTGGCATTGGTCTGGGCGTTTCTATGTAAAAATTGTATCCGCATTCTTGATTCCATAACACAAGCTAGTTAAGCTCACCATGGGTCTAGATAGCGTTGTGTAGAATGTTGTGGATTATTTATTTATTTATTATATCCATCCATATTTATTATATATACTCGTGTATTTGGATGTCTTTTGATAGCGCGGTGTGTTCCGTGCTACGACGGCGAAGGAGCTCAAATCCTCCAGTCATAGATTATATCAAACCATTTGAATAGATAAAAAATAGTTCAATTACTTATCACTCCATAAATATTATTTACAAATATATGGAATTAATATTACCCCTCATCTATTTTAGTTTTTATTGTTAAGCGAGTTATATCACCATGTATTGTATATTATTTAAATGCACAAAAATGCAAAATTAGTAGTTTAATATTGGTAAAGTAGGCTAAGTCGAACAAGTAAGTTAGTTAGTTTTTGTTAATAGTCTAACTATTCAATCCATAACACAACTCACATGTAGTATAGTACGACTAATATATCATGAACCTAAAATATGCTCAAGGATATCTGCCAGTTAAGTGTTATAATTAAAACAATTGTAAAGAAATTCCGTTTATTACCCGTGTTACTACCAATCTTACTACTAGTAGTACATAAACTCACGCCTGTATTCCCCGAAGGGGTAGGCAGAGGTGCTAGCACCCACATTTCGCCAGTTTATGTTTAGGTCCCAATGTAATAGGTGGCGAGCCTATTGCCATTAACCGGGCACTTATAAACCTGCGATAAATACACACATAACTTCGAAAAGCATCGAAAAGTCATTGGTGTGTGCCATGGTAAACCTGGGATCGAACCCGAGACCTCGTCTCAGCAGTCCATTACCCATACCACTAGGCTACTACTAGTAACACCGGTAATTGAGTTACCCTTTTTACTACTAAATTAGAAAGTTGTTAGAACAGTAAAAAGAAATTACCAATGTTACTACCGTAAAATTTTAATACAAAATAACCAAACAAAATTGACGAATTTGTATTTTATTGAATAAACATGAAATAAAAAATATAAAAGCAAGCAAATAACAGTAATTTCCCATGAAATAAAAAAGAAAAACATGTCAATCACCGCAATTGCTTGTAAATCGTCATTATACCACAAGCGATCATCATCATCCACATAGAGACGTTAGTCCTGATTGCATCTCGTGCCCTCGGAGCTCAGGGTCCGCCTTCCGGCTCTTCCTCCTCCACTTCACACGATCTTGGGCGTCCAAGTTAGTGAGACCGTTTTCACGCATGTCACCCTCCACGACGCTGTGCCAGCGCTTCTTTTAGCCTACCCCTTCTACCTGGACCCAGTGGGGGCACCATTGCCAGGCATTCCCACAAGCGATATCGGCACTTGAAACTTTATATTGGGATCCTGCCTTTTCGCCGAAAATTGTTATGGCCGATTATCACTTGCCAACCAACGTTTCGCCTATTTTTCACTTTGACGACTAACGATTGTCAAATTTTTGTATGACAACGTTTCATTTGGTAGAATTATTGTTAAGCTGATTATTGTAATGACAAAAAACGTTTGGGGCATTTATCTTTTGTCAAATTATTTATAAGGCCAGACAACTTTTAGACGAATTGTAGACACTTATCGCGTACTAGTCAATTAATTCGTAATTAATGTAGGTAGCTACATTGCCATAAAATAAGTGTACGCTTACCCACATTATCATTTGGTAAACAAAACAACTACATGAATATTACGCTAACTAAAACATTCGCTACTTGAAAGTTGGCATTTTGAAAAGTGTCATTCTAAAAGGAAGACCAAACGTAAAATTGGCAACTGTGAGGTTGGGTATTAAAAACAAAATTATATCACAAGTTGGCAAATGATTATTCTGCGAAACGTTAGTTGGCAAGTGATAATCGGCTGAACAATTTTCGGCGACAGGGCAGATATCCTTTTATGTTATGTATGATACAGAATATTTTTGTTTACGCCACGAATGAGACAGATGTTAGTCCATAGTCTTCCAATATATGTGTAATAAGGTGCTGGTAAACTTGCGTATTCGCTTGTAACGAGATTTCTTGCGAATATTACATTACAAAACAATAAACTAGAGCGTTTCAGCGAGCATTCTATCGAGCGCTCTGGTGAGTATTCTCTTGAAAGGCATCAAATTTACACTGACTAAAGTAAAGCCAACGAGACGAGAGAAAAAAGATAAACAAAGCGACCATTACCAAGTTACGTTGCGATAACTAGCGATTATTGTCTCTGTCCTTGTCGCACATGTCACGCGTACGCGACGATAGCCGAGCGACAGCTGTCGTTGCGTGTTTCGTAGTACAGGAAAGCTGTCAGCACAGCGGTTCTAAACTGTCAGATCCGCCATCTTATGAGCAATTTCATTCCTGTCTGGAATTCGCTTGAAGTGATACGTAATAATTTTCAAATAAAAAAGTTTGGAACTGCTGAAACTTTGTTTACCTTTTTTCTCTCACTTCGTTGGCTTTACTTTACACTACAAGAATGTTCGCTAGAAAACTTTCGTAGCTCGGTTAATTGTTCAGGCTCTCGATTTTACTAAAGCAAACCCACTGTCATACCGCAGGTGCAATAAAGGCATTCAATTTTAGACTTTATTTCAATACTTTTTAAGTTCAAAATAAAGAGTTTCATCGCACTTCTTGCAATCTGCAAGAAGTCATTTGTGGATTTTAACCTTGCCTTTAAGTTTAAAATGTAATGCAATTTTTTACAGTGGCTGTGGTACGACGGTGGTTTTGTTTTAGTAGAATCGTTTCGACTATTTGAAAAACGGCGAACGCTCGATATACTGTTACAAGGAAATGCTCAAGTCTGTCAGCACCTTTAGTGTACCATTTTAATATAATGTTATTAGAGATTTTAGTATTATAGGAATTTAGACCCACTGGTAGTTGTAGGAGTTGTGTGTATATAGATATTGAAAATGGCTTTATAAGTACATCGCGAATAACTATATTGTTTTTATCGAAATCGGTAATAGAGATAACAAAAAAAAAATCGTAGCGTGCAATTTTTCAAATTATTTTTTACCATGGTTATCGTGTTTTCATTAGCACTTTCAACAGAGCTGGGATTTGAACCTGCACCAACCCTTAAGAACCCACAACAGGAGGTCTAAAAATGTCACTTCAAAGGAATTTGCATTAGGATTCATACGATGATACAATCTGGGTGTACAATACCATTTTCGAGTTTTTTAGCGTATTTTAGTTCGTTTTGGCTACACAGAATTAGCATCAATAAGCCTAGTGTATAGGTTGCCTAGTGTATAGTGATAGAATGAAAAAGGAAAAAATATACACAATATGTAGGTACATGTAAAAAGTGAATTAAAATACACATTTGTATGTAGCCCGTGTTAAAACAAAAGACTACCTCATTATCGCAATCGAATCGCACAATAAATTAGCTTTGAGAATATAGTATTGAATAGTTATCAATTTCAACATATATACACTCACGCCTCCTTTCTATAGGGTAGGCAGAGACCATATGTGTCCCGGGTCCTTTAAGCGGGGCGTGAAAAAGCCATAGAATCAAAGAAACAGTTTAGTTTTTTTATATACCACTGAGGTGGCAGATAAGCACCTGATGGAAAATGGTTACCGTGGCCTATAGGCGTGTGCAACACCAGGGGGTCACACTCTTGCTGCCGACCCTGTAGGAACAGAGTTTTTGTGCCAGCAGTGAAAAAGACAAAGCTTATTTTTCGTGCGGAAATCCCCACGGTTACCTCCCCTCCCGGAGCCGGAGGGAAGGTTATGTCGGACTCGAACCGACTAAAACCGCACGCTGACTGAGGGTCGTGGTGGTAGGCCGGAGGTGAGGTTGTCTTCGATATATCCCTCGCACCCCGGCTGACCCAGAGCGAAGAAGACATAGCTGGACAAGTCTTTGGTCTTCCCACTGACAGCACAAAAACTCTCCAGTGAGCTCTGGCTACACTACTCTCCGCCGGGTATTACTCAGTTTAGGCATATAAAGAGCACATATGAACGTCTAAATTTTACAATTATGTCGAGATCTGATGAGGCTATCAAGCTGATTGCCACCATTGTTACATTGTTGGTATCTGTAATAGTGACCCTCTTGCCTGCGACTTTGCCTTCAGCTCACCATCGTGCGAAGTGAAATTTCAAAAAACTTGCTACGATCCTGGCATATACCTTTTTCGTTCACTTAAAAAGTAACATTTAGATTTATATTATTTGTCTTTATTATATTATTATTTATTGTTGAACTCAGATTTATCTACAAATTTTAAAGACATCAGTTTTTGGTGGTATGTATATTTTATGATACCTATCCTTTTAAAACACCAATACAAATTTTCAATACCTTTTTTTAGCATTAAATGTATAATAAGCTTTCACAACCGAGATCAATTAAACGAAATCATTTTTATATTAATAAGTATTCATTTGTAGGTACAAATCTGAAATTATTTTTAACATATTATATATATTTTTGTTTCTTTTTTTTATAAAAATTACCTACTAACATCAAAATAAGTATAAAAAAACATAGCCATGTTCATATTCCTCCTAAAACTACATACTACATACTATTACTACAGATCGCTTTCCTCGCGAGATCCCTCGGATATCCCCGCCACCCGGCGGGCGTGGTTACGTCCAACTCGAACCGACTAAAAACGCACGGTCTTTCGGGTCGTCTCGGGTCTTTAGGTGGACAGATGGTTCATAAGACGAGGTAGCTCTATTTGTCATCCCCAGGGCTACTTCCTCAAACCAACATAAAACAAGGAGCTTGGTAGAATTTCACAAGCTTGCTTCTTGAATTATTTTACCTTTCGTCACTACTGGTGTATACTGTATACCGGGTGTAAGGGGAACACTCCCGAAGCCGAAAACCCCTAGTAGTACTCCAGGTACATAACACATTGGCATAATGATTAAAAAATAAAAAACCCGACTGCCACTGAAAAGACCGAAATAAGTTTGATAGCAGGCGGTACCCATTAATTTTCTTTTGGTTTATGATTGACAAATGGGTACCGCCTGCTATCAAACTTATTTCGGTCTTTTCAGTGGCAGTCGGGTTTTTTTATTTTTTAATAATTTGTATTATTTTATACTTTTTAGTTATGATTATGATATGACATGTAGGTATATCTTTTTGTAATGTACATAGCGTTTATACTTGAAATAACAACTTAAATCAATAAGGAAATTAGCGTGAGTGATTGTTTTGTTAAACAACTTTAAATCGTTATATATCCTAAACTATTTTTTAAAATGAAAAATCATAAAAGGAACCTAAAGATGATTTTAAAATACCTATTCAACGACACCCCACTTGACATAGTTCATCGACTTTTATTTTTTCATTTTGACAATATGGCGTCTGGTTATCGCTGTGGTGGATTTTGATTACTGTCATGTCTTTAGTGACACTCGCAAGGTTAAGACGAATCGATTGACGTATAAATTATTAAAATCGGCCCACGCATTTGGTCTCTAGAACGCCACATAGAAACAAACATACATACATACATACATACATACATACATACATACATACATACATACATACATAGACTGATAAACACATTACCCTCCTTTGCGGCGCGCAGTCGGGTAAAAAACCAAAATCGAATTGGACAAAAAAATATGTTTTTCTAATTCTTTTATAGTAATTTTTATTTTGCAATATTTACTCTCCATCGTGTTAGTAAAACTAAATGAAACGGTAATTTCATTAAAAAAACACCATTACAAAAAGCACGCGCTTGACACTTGTTGTTTTTTTTGTAGTGATGTTCTTTTTATAGCTTCACCCTTTTTTCTCTCCCGAACAACGGTATTATTTTATAGAAAACTAGCAAACCCGGCGAACTCCGTTTCGCCACCAGATGGCTTCGTTTTATGTAACATTTCGTTTTTCCCGCTTTTCTGTTGAAATTTTTCCTGAATTTTTTTTGTTATAAACCTCACGGAGCCCGAGACCTTTCCAACGAATGCAAAACCATTGAAATCGGTTCGTGCGTTCTGGAGTTATAGCGTCAGGAAGGAAAACCCGACTTATTTTTATATAGAAAATAATATTACGTTATGTCTCATATTAGTCTTGTCTGTTATTAATAATTTTATCGTAAACGTTACCTAACCCGTCCAGCGAAGCTAAATTGATTGTGTTAGGAGTATGTTCCCATCGATAGTATAACCTAACCTTCTTTTTTCGTGCGGAAATCCCCTTGGATACCTCCCCCGCCGGAGCCGTAAGAGGAGGTTATGTTGGAATCGAACCGGCTAAAACCGCACGCTGACTGTGGGTCGTGATGCTAGGCCGGAGGTGAGGTTGTCTTCGACATATCCCTCGCACCCCGGTTGGCCCAGGGGCATCCCTTACGGTCTGACTCTCCCCGGAATGGGGAGACGCCGCCGTGGCCTGCTTCTGCTGGGGTGACAGGCGGCTCCACCCGTCGCACCCAAGCTCGCGCTCATGGGGGACGGAGGTCACTGACTCCTTAACCAGTAATCTAATCTACCGTCGCTTATGAAACCCATTACGCCCTGTAATATTTTGCCTAGAGGTCTCAGTATATATGACTAGTTATTTGAATTGTAATTTAAACATTCTGTCATAGGGAAAGCAGAGAAGATTCTCTTATGAGAGCGGAGCATGAGAGCCGAACCTAAGAATATAGTAATTTAGAATTTTGTATTATTTCATTTATAAATGATAAAAACTTTTGGGTGCAATGCAAACCTTGTCGTTTACAATATACATGCTTTAACATGACCACGAACATTTAAAATGAAAATAACTACCTATTTAGTTTCATATTTTAGTCATGTGTTGTAATGTGCTTGGGATATATTTTTTTGTCATTCAAACAAATCTATGAATACATAGTAATTTTGAAATTGAATCAATTATATGTACTTTTGGTTAGGTACATTACTACGTCGGTATAGGTAGGTATTTAGGTACTTTTACTTTCTTTCTATGAAATATGAATCGGATTTTGAAATGGTGATAGAAAGAGAGTCTAACTTAATAAACGTTATATGTAATTATTATTGAAACACTATGAAAATGAACCGCTGACTTATCCATGCACCGCACGCGGGCGGGCATGGCTTTCCGTTTCGTGCAAATTGTATGTATTTTTTGCACGAAATTTGTTCAATATTGTACAAATCTGGCTTCCGCATACATGCACATATAGTTGTCCAGAGTGCCTAGTGCGACTTTTTTTCGCACGGTCACCGGTCGGTGACGAATAAACTGTAATTTGTATGACATTGAATTAGCGCCACCTGGCGGCAAACTTGTAATCTTTTTTTGCGTATAGGTCACCGCAAAAATATCGCGCTGAGCACTCTGGCCCGAAAAAACTTTTCTCGTTAAAAACATCCCAAAGAAATAAGTAATATTATATTATACTAGTCGAAAACATAAACCACACATGAACCTGTTAGATGTGTTTTGGTAGCCATATCTATCTAGTAATGTGGTCATAACAATATTAGCTACGAAGTAGCATGCGCTCTATGGAGCACTGTGAAGCATGTGTATTTTAAACATGCTGCATTACTTTTTTGTAAATATGTGTATAGGTTGTTACTATTGTCCATTGAAATCTATTACATTGTTATGTAGTATTTGAAATTGTTGTTTTATTTCTATTCACCTGACTAAGCCCTGGAATTTTTATTCAAGACAGACAAGAACAGTCCATCTGATGATAGTGGTTACCGTGGCCGAAGGACGTGTGCAACACCACGGAACCCAATATTGTAGCCGATTGGAAAAACACGGCAGTGAGATCATTCCACAGCTTGACACAGACCCTTTTTATGCCTCACACTTTCCTACGGTTATTCAAAATTTGTAGCGAAGACTCTATTTATATTTGGCTGCCCTAGGCTTCAGCCTACTCGAGGGTAACCACACAATAGGGTAGGTACAATGCTTGTACCTTAGCATAATGAATAAGTAGACACTTTTACTTGTACAGGCTCCCGACCTACACCCAGCGCCGGACTATTTATCTATATCCGAAACTATAAAGTGTAATGCACTGGGTAATGTCGGGAACGGCGATTAAGACGGTACACAGTGGCTCAAAACTGCTATAAGAGGGACATATATAATTTTTGTTGTATGAAATAAAAAAAAACCGCTAGAGTTTAGCAAAATCCTGACATCTTGCTTTGAAACTTTGTATTATTCGTTGGCTCAATGGCTATAAATACTGCGCGCACCCATAGCTGCTGTAGTGTGGTTGTAATGAGGTTCAGTAATATAAAATAAAAAATAAATTAAAATAAGTTCGGATAAATATCTCATCAATATATATCATTACATACATAAATAAACTTATAATTGAAGTAGATTAATTATTATACGAAAATATTATTTTTTGAAACCTACCGTAGCGAGGAGCCCCGAGCAAAGCTGGAACAACGGTAAAAGAGTGGTTTATTCGATGAATGAAAGAATCTTGAATCATGCAGAGATTTATTGTTCGATTTATATTTCAATTTCCTTATGTAGGGTTAAAAGGGGTTGCAATTAATGTCCTTAGGGTGATTACTTGCTCTGAGGTTTCATACGCAGAACTGTAGGTATCCTGTTCACGCCAGCCTGGCGGTCAGCCCCATCCAAGTCATGGAGGGAAGGCTTTGGCGTCTGGTGGGCAGGCGTGGCAGGGGGCCAGAGTGTGGTTGCTACGCGGTGAATGTGGTCGCTCAGCTCGGACGTGGTTACAGACAAAGAGGTAGGCGTTGGTAATCGCGTGCACAGTGTGCGGACACCTGGTGATCTCCCGGTCCAGGATGTCGTACACAGGGTATGAAAACGTCTTGGAGTTGGAATGGCGGTGGGAGCCCGTGTAATGTCGTGAAGACATCTTCATGTCTTGCCCACATTTGATCACACTGGATGAGTCCAGTGTGATCAACACCATATCGTAGGCCGTGTTTGACCTGCTCGAACTATTTTATGCACGCAGTGAATACAGATATTGGACTTCTGTCCCCTCCTGCGAAGTTCCACTCTGCACCTGGAAAGCGTGCAGGTCCTGGGTGTCGGCTGTAGCTTCTTTGATTCTGCTTGGGTCTTCTGGGCCCGCCCGCCCTCTACGCCGACCGGCGGTCGCCCCAGCCAGGTGAGATCACTGGTGACCCAGTGAAGGCCCAGCTGAGGGCGTCCAGCGACGAGTGCGGCGGCTAGGCGACGACGGCACGCGGGAACGTAGTCGAGTCTGCCAGGTGGTGTGGGTGTGCTGCAGGGTTCCACAGACCAACATCGCCTCCACGTTGCGCCCGTATCGTCCTCGGGCATCTGGTTGTGATCCATTCATTGTGGAGGCGGTTTGAGCTCCTTCCTCTGGGAGCCTGATCCTGATCCCTCCAGGGATCCGGACTTTGCCAAGTCCATGGAGTCCGAGTCATTTTGTGTGAATAAATGCAATGCGGGTACAGCGCCTCTCTGGCCTCCTTTCTAAACTTTTGCCCCGGGGTAGAAAGTAGCCGCTCTTTCTCTTATGAAAAAGAACAGCCTGGCTCAAGCAACATGACTGGCCTATGTTGTTGTTTCTCTGGGCGGGCTTCAAGAAGGTCTCTTGCATGAGAAATATGTCGCGCGGCACCGTTTAGTAGAGGATGCTGGCAAAGCGAGGCACGACATCGAGTTCCGACTCTCCGGTAGTTGGCTGGCTCGCTGTTTGTGTGCAGATCCCTAGGTGGGGTACGTAGGGAGGGGAACGCTGGCCTTAGGAGGTTGCGTTGGGTACCCATGTGCAGGGCTTAGGTGAAGCCGAAGCTGAAGTTGTGGTGGGCTGCGATTTAGCTAAACCTACCTGTGGCTGGGGGCGCCTGGAAGGGCGCTGAGGTTGTTTCATTGCTTTCGGGCACCCGCGGTAGTTTGCGGGGTGCCCCGTTTAGCCGCATAAGACGCAAGTTGGTGGTGTCGAGCAGATGCCCTATCCTTCAGACGGCTATACGCTGCTGTTGCATGGTCCTCTAGGCACTTGACGAACCTAGGGCGGGCAAAGCAGTTCCTGGCAGAGGCAGAGTGCCCGTACTTGGGGCACTGGTGACACTGGGATATAGATCCCTTTTGATGTGGTGCTTCGACCGTTATGCCAGACAGCTGCCCTTGCCTGCCCTCACTGGATCGGTCCAGTGTGATCAACACCATATCGTAGGCCGTGTTTGACCTGCTCGAACTATCTTACGCACGCTGTGAATAGGGAGATTGTGCTCCTCTTTCAATGACTTTGACCTAATAAAAATTCTTACAAGAAAACTTATGAAACTACTACAAATCTTACCATCAATTACACAGGTGGCATACCATGTGTTTTAATGTCTATATTTTATTGTCTATAATGTTTATAGTTACTATAAAATACAAATATTTATTTAACTATTTCATTACGAAACGATCACACATTGTTCTATTTTCTAATATTTACACTGCACTGTATTAACGCAATATTTGCTCAAACTTGGCCCTATCGTAAAGTAAGGACTGATATAAACCTCTAAGATTGTAGGTAAATAAAAACTATTTTAATTGTATTGTGTATAATTTGTACCAGTTTCAAATCAGTCTTACAATCACAACCTGGCTTAATGGTAATTAAAATACAAAGAGAATCGTTGCTTCGTACTTATCATAAAGTGAAAATCAACACGAATATCGACAATCCTTACGTATAATGTCGTAACTGCAGTTTAGAAAGATTTTCGACTAGGTCTTCCGATAGATTAAAAATAGTCAATGCTCATACGGAACTTGAACCTGTGATCAGTCCCTTACAGGGGGAATGCTCTAACCACTGAGCTACTGAGCAACGCCTTGATCATTCGAAATTCTCCTATACAACCATCTTAGGGCGACGGTGTTTAGAGTATTAGTAAAGTTATATTGTAAGAATATAGTCTTTCTATCACTGTTCTTATGAGTGATACCAGCGTATAGTGTAGTAATTAAATATAACCAACTAAGTTGTAAGGGTGTACAGGTCCCTACCGACATCTTAGAGGCCCAGGCCTACCACACCTGATAAACTACAGGCTCTGATGCAGGGTTTTTCCTCGGGATTGGGCGGGCAGACGGTAGTCTCCCTCGTAAAGGTGACTCCAGGTTCCAGGACCTTTGAACGTAACTGAGAAATAGTCGTATCTGATTAAATGCAGTTACGACACTATACCTAACGATTGTCGATATGTGGGTAGTTACATTTTTATGGATACATTCAGTAACTTTAAACTTAAGTCAATACATATGTCAGCTAATTTCAAGATATTGCTTATAAATTATAACAGTCAGAACTACAAAATCACGAACACTAAAACAATTTACGAATTAAATCTCTATTTAATTGAAAAGTTAAGTGGTCACATGATTCGGACATCGAGGTGTGCAGCTACTTTCGTAATTTCTACACATTCATATAAAAACGTATACAGGGTGCTTTGGGGTAATACTGGCCACGCATGTCTAGTCATCAATATATTACATTTTTTATTCAATTTAATATATAATCTATTACTCTTTTAAATGAGGCCATTCTATATGGTAAACAAGTACAGGTTTAATCAAGATTACGCAATCATTACATCAATTGACTTGCATTACAATAAAGAACTATGTGTAAAATCATCTTGGTTCATCACATCACACATCTGCCTATCTTCGAGGATTCACAGGCGCGAATATATTATGTTTGTATAATAATTCTTGGATACTTTTCGAAGTTATGTGTGTATTCGCCACCTATTACATTGGGACCTAAACATAAACTGGCGAAACGTGGGTGCTAGCACCTCTGCCTACCACTTCGGGGAATACAGGCGTGAGTTTATGTTATGTTATGTTATGTTTTTTATAACGACCAAATGGCATTTTTTACTATTGGATTATTTTATCCTGTGGTGAGTTACCCCAATGCACTATACAAAATAAACATATAAAAGTAAAAACCAGCAACTTTATCATAATCTATAAAAGAATTAAACATAATTAAACATTAAAAAAATCTAAATAAAAATCAACACTTAGAGCCAAATCAGCTAATAAAATAATTAAAAACTTATAACATTATTTCTGGACAATGAGATCTCTTTTCTCAGTACACAGGTCAACTCTGCCTCTTAGATATCAGAAATTTAAAAATAATACTGGTAACTGGACAAAGTAAGACCTAAAACTCAAACCCTAAAAATATGTAAACTTAAGTTTTATGGTTCACAACTTGTACTAAATAGCAAAAATAATTAAAAACAGACCAATAGTCAACTCAGCCCATGAGCTCAGTTGACCGCTGCTAACTTTTTACTAATTGACTTGACCCACTGTTTTGTAACCTCCGTTCAGGAGCACTGTTACCACTATCGTCCCTTTAAAGTCAACTTGACCACTGCAGTTTCATAGGTTTGGCTCAACCAAAGTCAATTCAACCCAATGTGCTTATATTTATGCTACAAGTATATTATTTAATAATATACTTAAAGCATATTTGCATTAAATATAATGTAACTAAGATAAGTTATAAGGACAAGAATTGAAAATTTGCAAACTAATAATAACAGCATTATTAATATTGAAATTTCAATTGTTTACGTCCAGTAACTTTTAAAATACACCCTGTAGCCATTAAATACATCTAGATACAACAAATTTGACACAAATACAAAAATAAAAACAGTATTCTATTTTTAAACATTATTTAAAAATAACTGTTAATATTTCAGTAATATATTTCCCAAAAATGGCACAAAATGGACCACAGAAATGGGGTGTCCGTTAAGGTTTGGAACCTTCCTGATTCTGACAGGATGAGCCCTCAGCCGAAGCAGATCTTTGTGCAAAATGTGTTGATAGTTATGCAGAGGTAACAGCAGCTCCTATAGCATCTGCCACTATACATTCTGTCTAAGAAATATTGGTAATACAAGAAAATGTCTGAAAGTGGTGGCAAATAAACTAAATAACTATTTAATACTATAATATCTGTGATCAGTGTCTGAATTAATTTTTCAATTATAATAATTCTATTGTTGAATTTAACAAGCACCCCCTCTAAAAAAAATTTAAAATATTAATTTATTTATTTACCCATAAATATAAAAAATAGCCTGTTACAAAAACATGTACATCAACATTATATTCTTTATAGTAGTTAGTATCAGTGTTTGAGGGGATTTGGGTGAAATGGCCCACAAAAAGGGCAGATCACCCGTCCGGTCGACGGCGTCCCCCGCTGGAAGTAAGTAAGTAAGTAGTATCAACACTTTCTTTTAACAATTAACATATTTTTGGTATTTGAGCTTAAAAACTAGTTACCAGTTTACATAAAATATCACCTTTTAGAGATGATCAGCTAAATCATCAATCATCATATCATCTTCGCTAACAGGCGCAGGTTTAACGTCCACAGCAGAATTTATATTTCCTGCCCATTCTAATGGATTGCTCTCCGATTTGAATGTGATTCTATCGGATGCAGCAAATTGTAATTTCATATGAGACATATCAACAGAGTAGAATGATGGAGTATTCTGATTTATAACATTGGGTTCAGTCTTCACTTGGACCAATGCAGGTTGATTCATAGCCAATGTTCCCGATATTTGTCTCTGATCTATAGGTACCCACTTGGGTACGAAATTTTTCACAATATTTCGCTTCCTTTCCTGTTCTTTTAAAGCTGCGGCCACTGCTGCAGATACTGGTGGTTTTACTGCAGAAGCTTTTGCCTTTGCTACAAAAGGTGATGCCTTTCGTTTAGATCCTCCTTTTGTTTTAGCTTTTGTCTTTGTTGTGGGTGTTGCCTTTGTTGCAGGTGTTGCCTTGGTTGCAGGTATTGGCATTGTTGGGGGTATAGCCTTAGTGAAAGTTGCTGCTTTTGTTGTAGAAGCTGTTGCCTTTGCTGGAAAATCTGTTCTATCTGTTATAGAAGCCTGTGCTGCAAGACCTGTTGTATTTGTTACAGAGGCGGTAGTCTTTGCTGCATATTTGTTTATTGCAGTAGTTATTGCTTCTAATGCAGAATATGTGAATGGTGTTGCCAAAGTACTTATTTTGGGTGCAGCTGTTGGCTTTACTGCAGCAATAGCCTTTACTGCAGAAGCTGTAGTAACTGCTCCATTTGCTGCAAAACCTGCTGCCTTTGGTACAGAAGCTATTGTATTTGGTATAGAAGGTATTGCCTTTGGTACAGAGGCTATTGTATTTGGTATAGAAGGTATTGCCTTTGGTACAAAAGTTATTGTATTTGGTACAGAAGGTATTGCCTTTGGTACAGAGGCTATTGTATTTGGTACAGAAGGTATTGCCTTTGGTACAGAGGCTATTGTATTCGGTATAGAAGGTATTGCCTTTGGTACAAAAGTTATTGTATTTGGTACAGAAGGTATTGCCTTTGGTACAGAGGCTATTGCCTGTGGCACAGCCATAGCATTTGCTGCAGGAACTATAGTCTTCTTAGATTGGTTTTTTCTTTTCTGCTTATTTCTGTTGTTTATGAGTTGTTGGTGAGAGTTTGTAATGGTGTCATAGTTATATCCTGTAAATAATGGTAAAAGCATTCAAAATTAAAGGCTGTTCAAAGGTTGCATGGCTAAGCAGCAGTCTAGCTGCCAAACATACTGTAATAGAAGGCCCCACATTGAAGTTCAGCCAAATCTGCAGATGCAACTGGGATTAATGCTAAGATGCTGAAGAAGAGAACCCAAAAAGTTTTTGCAGCCCAAGTCAATCACCCTGGCAAGGACAAACACATGCTGATGGAAGATGTAAGCTATCCTCTCAGGGGTCAGACAGCAGTCACTACCAAAGGAGAAGGTATGCTGACCCCTGGCAGGAATGGAACCAAGCATGAAGCCAAGATAATAATTATCTTGTTATTAGTTAGGTATGTAACTACTGGGTATGCAATTGCATTAATTCATGAAGTAGATCAGTAGATATAGGGGGCCAGAGAATTATTGGTATCTGCAATTTTTTTTTACTAATTTTGTCATGGGATTTTAACATTTAATGGTTGAAGGTTGAAAGAAACCAATTTTTATATTAAATTAGTTTGTATTAATTTATTATTAGCACTCGCGATAGAACTTGTAGAAAAATAGTTTTACGTCTTAGCATAACCTTCCTTCATATAGAATCGTGTAGTTAAACAATTCTTATTAGAAAGTATAGTACAATTTGCGCCAGGTAGCAAAGATGGCAGAAAAACAAAGCTCAAGTATAATAAGCCCCACCAAAACCTTAGGAGAGAAGCCAACCACACCCACATGCCGGTGCACCTGCTGATATACAGACGAGGCTCTAGAACAAGCATCAGACCAGATGGTAGTTGCTCCTCATATAAGCCAAAACAAAAGGACATTAAAAAAAGCAGCCCCAAACTAGCAACTTCCAAACAACCAGAAACGCTTCCAAGGTAAGGTTTGTACCAATAGCTATTAAAAAACCAAGGCTAGGAATCTACCTAGTATTCCCAAAAATATTTTTCAGAGTCCATATGTACCAGAGTTGTGGAACTAGTTCCACAGTGACTCACCACCATACGTGGCCTGAAGGACCTAGATCCTTCAGGCCACTGTGAATCATCTCGTGCTTACACGACCTAAGTATTAATAAGCATAGCATACCTTCTGCATGGTTAGGTTTCATCCGCTTTGGAGCCCATGAATCGCAGGCTAAGTCCAAGGACATGAGAGGTACAGGTGTCGGCGCGACCAGGTCTTGTCCTGTCTGCACTCGCCATATTTGTGATCTCGATGACTGCGTAAGAGCTTCAAGCCTCTCCTTGTACAACTCCGCGGCCATCAGAGTTCGATCATAAGCGGAAGTAATCCGCTGCCCTATCTCGCTAGTCAGGACGATATCATTAAGATATAATTCTGTTTTCAAAATTTGGATGGTGTCGTTTAGCACATCGTGCCTCCTTTTTAACCAAGACATGATTCAATAGTGAGATTATTAAAAATGACTATGAATGCAATGAAGCGATATCCAAGGAATACTTGTAGAGCTTTAGAGATACTTAACATTAACCTGTGCACATAATTAATTTAACAAACACGGACAAAACAAACGAAAACTTTCTTTCTCTTAACGTGACAGTTGGGAATGTTGGGATCCGCGAAAACAAAAAGCGAGCGGTGATTTTTGAATTTCTTTTACTTTTTTACTACATTACATTGGTTGGTATTTGAGGCCTTTGAGTTTTGTCTTTGGACTCAGTGTTGCCAATTGCAGATAGTTAAATATATACATTGAGACATCTCGGCAAGGAAAGTATTAAATTATGGGTAAGTTGTATCGATTAAGACAGGAAAAAGTAAATCACTCAGGTGGGACTTGAAGTGACGACCGAGACTGTTGGTACAACTCGTGCGAGTTAACATGGCACCTGGCTCGGGGCTTTGCGCGGGTGAGCGGGAGGGGTGTATGCTGACGCTACTAGCCTCGCACGGCGAGAGCGGGGTCGCGCGCGGGGAAGCGGTAGGTGGGTGTTCTCGAGGCAGGTGCCATGTTAATGCGCACGAGCTATAGGTGGCTGCACCGTCACCCGAAATACGGATATAAATATAAGGAAAAATTGGATTCAGTCAGGCCTAGGTCGGTACATCAGTGGCCAGTCAGAGTATTCCCCCTATATGGGAATGGTCGAGGATTCAAGTCTTAATTATAATCTAATATAATTAGCTTAAGAAATGTTCAAATTTCATTCAATTAAGTGTAAGTGTTACCTATATTTTAAATTATTTTTATACTACTTCGCTGCTACCGAAGTAGTATTCACACACCTTATACCATCATAGCCTTATACCAGCATATTAGGCGGGGCGTGAAAAGGCATCTGATGAGGCCGTCAAGCTGAGTGCCACCACTGTTATCATGGTACATGTTTGCGATGGTGACCCTCTCTCCGAGACTTTGCCTTTAGCTTAACATCAGGCGAGGTGAAGTCAAATTGACGTGTCCTGGATAAAAAAACAGCCCATTCTGTCTCATTTTATCCCATTCAATGATATTTTATACAAGATATGTTACGTTCATAGTAACTGACTTCTCAAATCTGATCCAGCAGTCTGTCAGTGTAGATTTTGGCGCAGGGTTTCTTGCTCGAGTGGATTGATTAAAACCAACTACATCTTGTTTATGAAAGTGTCTATTATAAATCACAATACAATCACAATTATATTTGCACATTTATCTCAAATTGCTCGTAATTACTTATTAGAATAAAATTTAGCGAGTCGGGGGGGAGTCGCGGATTGTCCATTTCGCGCGTGTCCTCCCGATGCGTAACCATTTTTGACTGCCCGCTCTCTCCTGTCGCTTTCTTTTCAACCCCTCACGTCGCTCCCTGCGTCTCCCCCTCGCATCGTTCGACTCGGCGCGTACGCCAATCAAAGGTAAGTAGGTAATAGGTACAAAGTGTGACAAAATTCAGATCGGTTGCCTACATTTCCCACCCTCCTGTTCCTGAACACAATATTAAACACTATCAGTAGGCAATACAATAATTTTAGAAACAGGTCTGATCAAAAGCCCCTTAAGAGGTTTTTACAGTCACAATTCTCACGTGGCCGTCACGGCCCGGGTGTACAGCACTTATCACGCCCCTAGGCCAAACATTGCGCGGTACATTCTCATCATAAACCAGTATAACGTCACCTACTTTGACAGGTGGCGTGGGAGTCGACCACTTCTGACGTCGTTGGAGTGTGGGAACGTACTCCTTAAGCCACCGTTGCCAGAACATGTCAGCGATGGCCTGAGCCTTTCGCCATGCCTTTCTTCCGTTGAGATCGGACGCATCAAAAGAGCCTAGACTAGGTGCCCCGGTTGCCGTTCCTAATAATAAATGATTAGGCGTTAACGCAATAGGTTCATTCGGATCATTATTTACAAATGTTAGTGGTCTACTGTTTTTCGACTCGATTTCGACTTCCGCTAAGACTGTCGATAGAGTCTCTTCGCGTGGTGCACGTTCTTTCAGTACGACCATTAACGCCGCTTTAATCGTTCTAATAAGCCTTTCCCAGCTGCCGCCCATGTGAGGGGATGCGGGACTGTTAAAACGCCACGTAATACCTTTTGCCGTAACGAAATCTTGAAGCTCGCCCTGGTTCATAGCCCGCAATGCAGCTCGTAGCTCTTTGTCGGCTTTTATGAAGTTGGTACCCCTGTCGCTATACATCACGGATGGCACACCTCGTCGCGCAACAAATCGACGGATAGCCATGATGGCCGAATCAGCTGTAAGGGTAGCTGCTAAATCAAGCGACACTGCTCTAGTTGCTAGACATGTAAATATTACGCCCCATCTCTTTTCGTGACGCCTACCTATAGCTACTTGCATGGGACCGAAATAATCAATACCGCAATGGACGAACGCTCGCCGCGTATTTGTTAATCGTACCGATGGTAAATCTGCCATCTTAGGGGGAATAGGCATAGCTCTACGAATACGACATAATTGACAGGACGCTACAACAGCTTTGACCGTTCGACGAAGCTTCGTAATCCAGAACTTCTCTCTTATCGAATTGAGAACGGTTTCCAGATTAGCGTGATGCAAACGTTTATGAAAATCCAATATGATGAGTCGCGCCGTGTAACTCTGACCGCTAAGTATAATCGGATGCTTTTCACTAAAACTCAAACCAGGTGCATCACCTAAACGTCCTCGAACTCGCATCAGATTATCACCTTCAAACAAAAACGGGTCTAAATCGCGGATGTTACTCTTTTCTGAAACACAGCCACTACTTTTTATCCTATCTAGTTCATAAGGAAAATCTTCGGCCTGAGACTGCTTAATAATAAATGTTTCCGCGTCACGTACATTCTCACCTGTCAAACAGACAGGCTGTATCTTTCTACAAATGTTAATGAATGCGAACACCCGTGACATAACTCGTACCGCTATTATCCACGACGAATAACGGCTTATGTCAATTATCGGCTCATATTTCTTTACGACATTGACCTTTTCTACACGTTCCAGGTTCACCTCGATGTCATCTTCAAAATCGTTGGCCGGCCATTGGTCAGATGTAAGTTTCAAAAACGAAGGACCTGAAAACCATAATCTGAATTTTGTGGGCCAATAAGCCTTCGTCGCCTCGTCCGCTGGGTTCTCAGCTGTCGGTACCCACCGCCATTCGCTAATTTTACTTTTGTTGTCTATTTCTGCTAATCGGTGTGAAACAAACTTTTGGAAATCTCGCGGGTCTGAATGTATCCATTTGAGTACAGTTTTAGAGTCGGACCACAAAAATCTACGAATGATATTGATACCTAATTCCTTTTGAATCATGCACGCCAGGCGACACGCTAAAACACTAGCCTGGAGTTCCATTCGTGGTATAGATATAACTCTCAGCGGGGATACACGAGCCTTACCACCTACCATAGCTACAAGTGGGTTTCCGTACGAGTTCCGGCCCACCAAGTATGCCACTGCTGCATATCCGGACGCACTGGCGTCACCGAACACGTGTAGTTCAACCTCTTCTAAACCTAGACCATACCAACGTGGCACCCGTAAACTCGACAACTGACGTATATCTGTCAACCATTTACGCCATTCCGCTGCGTCTTTATCAATCAGCTGATCGTCCCAGCCAACTCCCGATTTCCAAATACTCTGAAGTATGAACTTAGCTTTTATAGTAAAAGGACACAACAAACCTAATGGATCAAAAACGCCAATAACAATCCTTAAAAATTCGCGTTTTGTTGGAATCACTGTACCTTCCACTATTTCCGTAGGTATCTTTTTAAACGATAAATCGAAAGCCAGCTCATCCGACTCTGGCAGCCACAGCATACCTAAAGTACGTTCCCCGCTACTGGGCAACTTATCTAAATTAACAGCGCCAGTGACGACGGCAGGTAGCTCGCTGCGCAACGTTTGTGAGTTCGTCACCCACCCTCGTATCTCGAACCCACCAGCGGCATGAATCATGGATACCGCGCGTATCAATTGCCGTGCTGCATCGACCGAATGTGTACTGTCTAAATAATCATCCATATAATGATTTTTGTTAATGGCCTCGACGGCATCCGGATGTGAACCTATAAACTCACTCGCATTCTTACGTAAAATGTACGTGGCCGTAGTCGGTGACGACTTAGCTCCGAAAATCATTGAGTCCATCACGTAGGTATCTGGTTCCCGAGTACGGTCCTGCCCTCTCCATAAGAACAGTTGAACACCCTGATCCTCTTTTCTAATTTTAATCCTCATAAAACAATCAGCAATATCACCTGTAAACGCAATCGGACCGAGGCGAAATTTCAATAGAACACCTAGCAACGAATTCAATAGATCGGGCCCAGTTAACAAAACATCATTCAAACATACATTATTACTTTTCGCAGCACAGTCCCAAACAAGTCGGACTTTACCCAGTTTATTGACATTGACGACCGCAAAATGAGGTAGCCACCATACGGGATTAGTATTCACCGGCTCTCGTAATATTATTGCATACCTTTCATTCACTAAACGCTCGATCTGTTTTGTATACGCTGCTGCAAACGACGGATCGTTATCCATCTTTTTCTCGACATTACGTAACCGCCTAAATGCGTAATTATAATTATTTGGTAAATATATGTCATCCCGTGCCCACAGCGAGCCTACTTCCCAACAAACGTTCGCCCCGTCCACGCGCTTTCGACTCGTGGCCGCTAAAATGTCGCACGCTCTCTCATGACATAAATTTTTACGTGATTTCTCTATTATACCTATAGACTCTAACTCGAATTGTTGTTTCACAAACTCGTGCAACTCATCGGTTACTGAGAGAAAGTTCACAGACCCACACTCCGCTACAGCTTTACCGACTGGTCCGTGAACAACCCAGCCTAATTTAGTATGTGACGCTACCGGTTGCCCCGATTTGCCATGACGTATCTGCTGGTTAACAATTAATTCCCAGTTATCCTGACCAATTAATAGCATCGGTTTCGCGTTCGACATAGACGAACAGTCCAGATCTCGAAGATGCTTATAACGCCGTAAAATTTCATCTGACATGGTCTGCGACGGTAGGCTGATGTTATAAATAGTACGTAAATTTATCTCGTGGGGTATACCATTAGGACCTGTGATCTGTGCTGCAACCCTACGCGAGGCATTATCTATGATTACATGACCACTTGCACTAATAACTTTAAGCGGAATTTTAGTGCCACTGCTATTACCTACTAAACTACTGTCCACTAACGAAATAGTAGCGCCATCGTCCAATAAGCAGTAACACTCGCGTTGTACACCGTTAACAGTTAAAGTCACTGGTAATATTTTTAACAAAGAGTACTCGTTACCTCGATATCCCATACTTGTAACTGACTCACTCTGCAAATCGTGCTGCGTTGATGAGCTCGCGTTGGGCGTCGCGGGCGCGGGAACTGACCCTGCGCTCGCCGCTGAGCCGTTGGCGCTTATGCTCGGAGCGGTCCGCGCTGTCGCTGACCGAGCTGCGTGTGAGCGCGCGCCCGCGCTCCTCGCGTTGTTGTTGTTGTTAAAATGTAACAACTCGTGGTGTGGGGATCGACACTTTCCACACTTCTTCGCTTTACATGTGTAACGGGAGTGTTTACCCTTGAGACATTTAAAACACAAATTGTTTGACTTAACAAAGGTCCACTTGTCGTCATTATTTTTATTAACAAAAACACTGCACTCCGTTATTAAATGACTTTCAGCACAAAGTAAACACGTTACGATATCCCGTTTCTCCTCCTCGTTGTCGACGTCCGTATTCTCGTCACAATCGGTAACATGTACGCGGTGTGCGATAGGTCGGCGTGAGGCTCCGGGTTCGATGCTCGGCGTGTAGTATGACGTCGCGCGGCAAAGATGAGTAAGAAACTCGAGGACGACATTCATATTAGGCGATATTCTGAGATCTTCGCAATATCTCGTCTTATCAGTTTTCATTACGAATTCACCGTACTGCGAGCGTTGTATGGGTGTCAATTTTGCTAATACTTGATTGATAATCTGGGGATTATTTATGTAGCCCTCGGCTCTTATACTTTTTAGTATGTGCACGCAATTCCTTACTGTCGCTGTCATTCTACGTAACTGCGTACCTCCCTCCGTAACATGAGGAAGTTCTCTTATATTTTGTATCACGTAATCCAATAAGAGACTTGGGTGACCGTACTCCTCTTCTAAAGCCTCGATGACCTCCGTGGGATTCACTCCAGTACGAAGCAGGCCGTCAACGGCGCGCTTAGCAGCGCCGTGTAACGATTTCTGTAAACGTACATTCCTGTAGTGTGAGTAATGGTGCGCACTATGCTCAAATGCTCGTTTGTATGATAGCCATTCAACAGGATTACCATCAAAATCAGGTAAGTCATACTTCTGCTGGGACATCGCCATTATCGCGCTAGCTAATTGCTTGATATCCGACGAACCAATAGCAGCGCTCGACTCGTTCGCCGTTGCGTCCCAGGTTGCGTGGCCGCGGCGATCGGACGACATCGCGACGAACTTCGACTTAGAGGGGTGTGGAGGCGGGGCGCTCGCTTCGCACGTGGTCGCGGTTGGCCTTGGAACTTTCGTTTCGCGCTCGTAGGTACATGTTGCCTCGCCCGCCGGCGGATATACAGCTTCATGCCTTTCTGTTCCAAACCATCGGGTTGCGTCCCAGGTTGCGTGGCCGCGGCGATCGGACGACATCGCGACGAACTTCGGCTTAGAGGGGTGTGGGGGCGGGGCGCTCGCTTCGCACGTGGTCGCGGTTGGCCTTGGAACTTTCGTTTCGCACTTGTAGGTACATGTTGCCTCGCCCGCCGGCGGATATACAGCTACATGCCCTTCTGTTCCAAGCCACTGCGTTACCTTCTCATCACCAACATCTTGTTCACACCACTCTTCATTTTCTGATTCGTCATCGATTTCAGCAATATCTAACGCTAACTTTTTTCTTATCAGCTGCTCTTTTACTGCGGCGATCTGTTTTTCCGCTTCATATTCGGCACGGAGACGAGCGGCTTCGCGGCTGGTGGACCTCGATGTTCCACTGGGCGAGCGCGTCACGCGTGTCGCCGCCGGCGCCGGCGCCATATTCGTGTTCACGGGGACGCGGGTTGCGCACGATACCCGGTCTACATCTAACGCCGGAGTCTTGACCGCCTTACTCCTTGTCACAACACCTTCGGTAGACATTATTATACGACACAATTGGTAATACCACTCCGCAAGATAGATCCGGCTCGAAGAAATGTAGATTTTGGCGCAGGGTTTCTTGCTCGAGTGGATTGATTAAAACCAACTACATCTTGTTTATGAAAGTGTCTATTATAAATCACAATACAATCACAATTATATTTGCACATTTATCTCAAATTGCTCGTAATTACTTATTAGAATAAAATTTAGCGAGTCGGGGGGGAGTCGCGGATTGTCCATTTCGCGCGTGTCCTCCCGATGCGTAACCATTTTTGACTGCCCGCTCTCTCCTGTCGCTTTCTTTTCAACCCCTCACGTCGCTCCCTGCGTCTCCCCCTCGCATCGTTCGACTCGGCGCGTACGCCAATCAAAGGTAAGTAGGTAATAGGTACAAAGTGTGACAAAATTCAGATCGGTTGCCTACAGTCAGTGCACAATAGTTGACAATTAGCGTTAAAGTAGTACGAAAGATGGGATAAGCACGTGAGTAAAAAAGATAGCTATAATTCGGAATTATTCGGACGATTGCACTTGTAGGATCGCTTTGAAGCATAGATTATGATTTTGTTGAACAGAAGGGGTATTTCGTTGGTAGGCAAGAAATGAAATTCCATGAAAAAATAATACGTCATTATTTATTTCGGAAAATGATAATAATGAAATGCTCAAGTGAGACTCGAACTCACGACCTTTCGCTTACAGGGCGACTGCTCTGCCAACTGAGCTATTGAGCACCACCTGAATCATTCCAAATTTTCCTTCTCTTTATATCCGTCTACCAACATTCTTACGAACTGTTGGAAACAATGAATGATTTTTCAACCATTTTTAAACATTGAATTTTGATGACTGCGCCCAAATATTTGAATGAATTTTTTTTTATAGCATTTATTATGCTAACTGTTAAGTTCGAAAAACATTGGAAAAAATGAAATGCTCAAGTGAGACCAATTTTCAATGTTTTTCGAACTTAACAGTTAGCATAATAAATGCTATAAAAATTCATTCAAATGATAATAATTCAAAAAGATAATTAGGAAACTTCTCGAAAATAAAACCATAGTGCCGTACAGACGTTATAATCAAAAATGAAACTCCTTCAAATAAATTTAATTTATTTCTTTTCTGCCTCTTAGAAAGTATTTTATTTTGGGATTATTTTTATGAGCAGAATGAAGCCGAACAGTGGTATATATGTCAGTTATTTATATTCTTCCTGAGCGATGTTCCTTTTTTCGAAGTATATCTCTCAGTGGCTTCAAAATTATTGCTACAAATTCTGCTGCTTTTTGAAGGTGTCCAGTTAAACTCATTTCGTTGTTCTTTAACAATTGCAATCCACTCTTGAAGTCGAACTTCATTAGTCGGAAACCTTGAAAAAAAAATTAGGTTATTACAATTATTTAAAGGACAACAAATAAATAAAACAAAAATTATGTTGCTCAATTTTAAATAACAAGTAAAACTGAACAGCAGGTCAAAATTATTACTTTAGTAGGCAGTAAACTGAAAATTACCCTATGTCGCATCTGTACTGATAATCTATGCAAGCAGTATTGTTGTGTCCTTGTCGTGCTCATATCAAAAAGTATTTCTGTCCTTTTTCTTTGCCGCCATTATTTTAAAAATATTATTAAACTAATTTTAATGAAATACACTAAAAAATCGGTAATATTGTATGTACTTACATGTGATAGAAGGTCCTTCGTGTTTTATTGATTTTAGTGTCGTAATTTGTACATTTTTAAAAATACACGGTGGCATTTTTATTGCCATTTTATTATGCGCTTACATACGTGACAACTCGGCGTTTGCCAGACATATACTAAATGCGATACGTCCCAATTGGGACGTTTTCGCGTCTTCACCAGGCGCAGTCTAATAACATATCTGCCTCTTTTTTGTATGTAATATCATTGATCCCATTCTATCCTAATTATTTTAAAGGAGGTTCCATGTGTGTGTGATAATTTTATTGTCTGACACAATTCCCTGTGCACAGATTCACCCGTTAGGGCAATAGCAAAAGCTGACCTGGAGAATCAAGCTCAAAATTTACGAGATGACATCAAAACGGTGCTTCTGGGTACATATTATCACAAAAGACATTATCATGGACTGTATGTTGTGACTTTTATCGATGCTTTAAAAATCGTTCTTCAGGCGGCGTGGCTCGGCGTACAGGACCTGACATCTTACACCAGCTACAAGTCTTTGTCAACTACTGCCGCCGTCGAATTCTCGGTCTTGGCCCAAGGTAGTTAAGTCTATGGGAACGCTGCAATTATTATAGAACCCTACTTATAAATCTGCGGCAGCCTAGTGGTACGGGTAATGGACTGCTGAGACGAGGTCTCGGGTTCGATCCAAGGTTTACCATGGCACACACCAATGAATTTTCGATGCTTTTCGAAGTTATGTGTGTATTTATCGCAGGTATAAAAGTGCCCGGTTAATGGCAATAGGCTCGCCACCTATTACATTGGGACCTAAACATAAACTGGTGAAATGTGGGTGCTGGCACCTCTGCCTACCCCTTCGGGGAATACAAGCGTGAGTTTATGTAATGTTATGCCTACCTATCCACCAACAGATCAACCTACATCGTCTGAGACTAATGCTGAAGCTGGCTTGGCTTAGGCGTCAATCTAACTAATGACCGAACGAACAAACTTCAATATTATTGATAATTGATCTAGCGCAGGGTCAGCTGCCAGGTCAGATGCCAGACGCTCCCATAGAAGCCAAATGTCATATATTTCCTGTTTAATTTTCATGTACATAGCCAGAGCTCACTGGGGTCATTAGGCTGTCAGTAGGAAAATCAAAAGTTTGTCCTGGTTTGTCTAAACTTTCTGTTCCTACAGGTTGAGCAGCACATGTGCGTCGTCCCTGGTATTGCACACGTCAATAGGCCACGGTAACCACTTTCCATCAGGTGGGTAACGTGCTTTACTGCCACCGAAGTGGTATTAAAAAAATATTAATCAGAAAGCTTTGGCTAAAAGGGGTATTACACCATCTTAAATTCAGGATGCCATTTAGGACACGAAACTGGCTCGCGATTACACGTTCACTAATTTAGGATCCCAAATGGCCTCAATACTATCAAAAAAAAAAACAAAATATTGGTATTGCCATAGCCCTTGCAGTTGGCTTAACGACGAACGATTTTTTTCTTTCTTAATCGATTTCAATAATTAACATACTACATGCTATAAAATTTCATTCAAATATTTGGGCAGAGTAATCAAAATCAATGAATAAAATGAATGAAAAATCATTAATTGGTTCCGATAGCAAAGCTCGTAAGAGCGTCGGTAGATTGCTCCACCATTGCCTCAAAGACTAAAATTAAATTCAGGATCCTAAATTAAGGATAGTGAAATAATACATAACATTTTTCTACTACTTTCTGTGGCCAGTGGCTGGCAACCCGAAGTTTTAGTTAAAAGTCTTTGAAAGATAAAATTCTAAATGGCGCCAATTTTCTTACTACTGTTATTGTTTATTTTTTGTTTTTAATATACATCGCCACATGCTCTTCATATTTTTATCAACCATTGTGTTATTCTGAACCACTTTATAATGAATAGTTCGGAATTGAAATTAAAAAAGAAGAAAAAGCTCGCGCATGTGGTGGCTAGATTAGAAAGGGCAGTAGCAAAGTGCAAACATATATTAACAAAGATACAAATATTAATAAAAGATGATGACCTGCAAACTAGTGAAGCCAGTGAAGGTAAGATTACTCTAAATTTATTACGTAGGTACATATTGTACATAATTGTTTCGTGTTCAGTCGGTTGTCTCAAAATGAGAAATGCTGTTTGGTACCTACCCTACTTATTTCAAAAACCTGTGGTCCCTTGAAAAGTTACATTAGGGGTTCATCTGACGCACTAGGTATAGGGCTCATAAAAAAAATTGCGAACATATTTTGATTCCGTGTTGGTTCCAGTGGATCTATTCTATATGGACGTTCCATCTCTTCCTGTGCATGTTGCAGAAGGCGATTATGGGATAAGGCTCTTCTTCATCCGACAGTAAACATACAGCTTATGACTAACTATGGGGTGTGGCCCCCTATTATATGGTAACAAAAAACAGTTGGCAAAATATGGGTGTCATTACATCTCTGCCTACCCCTCCGGGGATTTACAGGCGTGAGTGCGTATTGCAAGCAAGATTTTCTAACACTTTTGTCTAGTAAATTTTAGCCGGTACAAGAAAAAATATGTGCATGTTTAATTTTGTATATTTATTAAATTTAGGGTAAAACACCTGGTAGTCAGCCCCGCACCGGTAGTCAATGATACGGGGTCCAGAATGAAGGAAACGAGTGGTACGAGATCCAACAACTTTATTCCGTAGGCCCTACTTTACAATAAAAAAAAACTACTCTAACTCCAAAGTCGAGTGTCGGTTGGGGTATAGGTACACGCCACTATAAACGGAAGGCTGAGTAATGTACTCGAGTTGGGGTTCCGGACTGGCCCCGTGCGAGTGTGATGTTGTCCTCCCCACAAGGTCACCAGGCGTTGTTTACAGACGTTATCATTTGCCTATATAAATAGTGTAGAAGTTTAGTCTTTTAAAACAAGGTTTCACACAAATTTGTATTAATAGCATGTGATCAAATTGATTCCAGAGAATAAGAATCATTTTTATTTGTTCAAAACATGTGTATGTGTACAAATAGAAGCATGCAATAAGTAAATAGTACATAATAACCCAGTCATGTTAAGCCTCAACTAGTGGTGCAAACTATTGGGTCTACAAATCCAGTAGTCAGCCATCATTTCAGTTGCAATAAATAGCACCTTATGGCCCATAAATTAGAGTTCAATTTATGCAAGATTATTTTAATGCTTCATAATGTAAAATTACCTATCCAACAATTGACATCCGTACCAATGGTTGCACCAATATTTTTTATGCCTAAAATGTAAAATTAAGTAAGTGGCTGACTACTGTAGAAAAGTGACATAGGTATTTTGTTTATTCTTGATTTTTATGATTCTAACATACTTGTAATATTCTTTTGATGTCTTCAGCTAATTAAATAACCTTTCAGAGGTAAGGGATTGCTTTTTTATGCATAGTGTTTAGTTTGAAAACTCACTAAAAGGCTGACCACTGGGTGTTTTACCCTATTGTTTATAATTTCTGTTAAAGAGATTATATAGTAAATATTTTTTTTTTTTCTCTCAAAACAATTGAATTCAAATATGATTTTTTTAGTTACATCTATAATAGACTATTACATTTTATGACTAGAAGTGAACACATCAGCTTGTAGCTGCTTGTTCATAAATAAATGTAAAGTGAAGCGTCGGTAGCTTAGTGGTTAAGGAGTCGGCCTTACGATCGAGAGGTCCCGGGTTCGATCCTGGCCATTACACTACTGATGTGAACCCACTCCTAGAACAAGCAATTTAGCTTAGTTGGAGGGGTTAGTTCTTTATAAAAAAAAAATTGATTATTTTTTTATTTTCCAGAGCACTCTTCTTCAACTGTTATGGTCGAAGAATTATCTTCAAATGAGTTATTTGAAGAATTATCTTCAAATGAGTTATTAGAAGAATTATCTGAAGTAGAGGATTCACCTAATGATACTACAAATTCAAAAACAGCCCTCCCAGATTCTATCATTGCTGAGTTTGAAGAATCATTTACCGACCTGCCAAGCACTTCAAAGTCTGAGAACCTTGCTATAAAGACTGAAGAAAATATTAAGGTACCTAATGCACCTAAAAAACGAAAAATAAACCCAGTAGAAAATGTAGCTGCATATAAAAAAGCGTCTGCAGATTTATTGTGTATAAACTCACATGTATTATATGCGCCACCTTCTGTTAATGTTCCACCTGTGAATCATAGGGACCCGAGATTATACTTAAACACTGTATCTAAAGAATGTAGCACTGCTAATTCTCCTATTAGCCTGCCAGTACCACAAATGTACCAGAGTAGGCAGGTACCTACTCAATTAAGACAGATTGAAGTAAAAAATGAGTCTACTTCTAATGAACAGGTTCAAGTTATCCCAAAGCCTACTGAAGTTATACATATGCCGATAATTACCTCTCCAGACAACACTTTTATTAAAAATGAAGAAGAAAGGAAAGCTCCAGAATGCACTGCTATTTCCAGTCATATTGCTCCACTAGATGCTGTAAACATACCGAGGGCCTCACCACCAAGTCTAAGCATTTTCCGAACAAAGACTCCACCACCTAAGAGTCCTAAATATGAAAGAGATGTGAGTATCACAAAAAATACACTTATTAGAACACCACATCTAGAAGACCCAGTTACATCCAATCATATTTCTCCACTACAAGCAGAAAACAAACCTAGTGCCTCACTGCAATGTCCTAGGGTCTCACCACAATGTCCTAAGGCCTCACCAGAATGGCGTAGGGCCTCACCACAAAGCCCTAGGGCCTCACCGCAACGTTCTAGAGGCTCTCTGCAATGTCTTACTAATCAAAGCCATGTTCCACCTAAGAGCCCTGAAGATGAAAAAGATAAAAATATGACGAGAAATACACAGATTAGAACATCACACCTCAAACACATGGTTAGATCCAATCTAATTTCTCCATCACGTGTCGAAAACACATCTAGGGCCTCACTGCAAAGCGGCTATCAGTCTCAGGCTGCTGCCAACCAAACACGGGCTCCACCTACGAGCCCTGAAAATGAAAAAGATAAAAAAATGTCAAGGAATACACATATTAGAATACTGCACCTCGAACACACAGTTAGATTCAATCATATATCTCCAGCACATGCTATAAATAGACCTAGGGCATCCCCACAGCGTCTTGCTAACCATAGACGTACTCCACCTAAGAGCCCCGATTATGAAATAGATGGGAACAGAACCAGAATCACATATAGTAGAACATCACGTCTCGAGCACACGATTAGATCCAATCACGATTCTCCAGCACATGCTGAAATCAGACGGAATGCCTCACCACAAGGCGGCTGTCATTCTCCAACTTTTAGCAACGCAACATGGTCTCCACCTAATAGCCCTCAACATGAAATAAATAAGAACATGACAAGAAATACACACAACAGAACACAGCATCTGGAACACATGGTTAGATCCAATCACATTTCTCCGTCACATACCGATAACAAACGTGGAACCTCAACGCAGAGCGGCTATCAGTCTCCAACTTTTTCTAATGAAACAATATGGGAATCACCTCAAAGCCCTGAACATGAAAAAGATAGACATGCATATATTAGAACACGGGTTTCCCCTACACATGCTGAACATTTATATAGGTACAGACGATATAAAACACCAGATTGGGATCACTCTCGGAGATATTTGCCCAGGCCTCGGCCTAGATGTGGTCGGAAAGTACAATCATATTGCAACAGTACAACAAATCACAGACCTGATCGTCTTCCAAGACAGAGTTATAATAGATAGTTTGTAAGTTTTATACAATATCTTTTTGCTAAATATTTAATAGTACCTATGACATGATTTTTATATTATATGACATCATATCATAATAAGAATGTTATATAGTTTTTAAGATACAATAGGAATGTTTTTAAGGTAATAATTTTTTTATTGTGACCATGATCTCTATTGAAAGGTAAAGCTTAATAGTAACAATTTAAATAGACTGACTTATTAATGCACTAACTTTAGAAAACTACATACTATTTCCAATAATTGGGTATTTTCCTGTAGTTAAAATAAATATTAAATAATTTAACTAAAATAAAAATTAGGAACGGCAAAAGAGCGGTAAACTTCGCGTCCCTTCTTATTTTACAATTTTTATTTATTTTTAATCATCCACGGAACCTATTATAGTATTTTTTAATTAATAATTTTAATAATTACCTATTTGGCATGTAAAAAGCATGACATCACAGTGGTTTAATTCATACAGGTTGCCTTTTAGATTATGCTTTTTGACATTTAGAAAAAAGTAACTAATAATTTGATGCAGTATACCCAATTGTTTAGTTAGGATGCCGGTAGATGGCGGGGTGTGTACCCTGAATCACGATTATGATTGATCTTTTAGATTTTATAATTTTATATACCTACTGTCTTGACTTGATAAAAAAGTATTAGTACATTTTTTTTTTTACAAAAGCAGGTGGCGGCCTAATGTCTCTGCCTATACTATAAGGAAAAAGCATGAACATTGATGTGTGATTATTTGTGGTGTTGTACAAAATCATAAAGTATTTCTATACTTATAATATTGATATTATAAGTGAGAAAACATGTTTTTTTTTGTATAACAAACATACACAAAGTTATGTCTCTTTCTCATTGGGGTAGGCAGAGATTAAATGTTTCCACTTGCTACCAACCTTTTTATCAATATAGTTTTAACTGTACAACAAGATAATAAATATTTTGTACATTATCAAATGTTCAGGAGTGGTCATATAGTATAGTATAGTATATCTTTATTGTGCACACCAAGGATATTAACATGCGTTATTTAGTCGTACATCGTGGGTATTAACATGGTATACATGCAAAGGATTTAAGTGAACACTTAAATAGGTAATAAGGTACTTTATTTGGTAGAGATCTAGTCTAAAAGTATTGTTTGTAGAACACTGATTACAAGGTACATGTTGATTTGTAATCATGCTACGAGAAATCGTAAAGACGGTTTTATTTGGACGGTATAGATAGACGATCGTTTGAAATTTAACTTGCACCGTTAAATAGATGGGCGTGTGTGATGAAAACTGTGCAGTTTTTAGCTATTTTTTTATCACACATCAGCATACAATCTATTTATCTGTGTAATTTGAACTGTACCGTGCGATCGTAACGATTTCTTGTAACGTTCGTGTATCCATAATGCTTTGTAATAAATATCCGTACAAATTAACATATTATATTTTTATATGTATGTAGATAACGCATGCCCAGTCTAATTTTGACACAATTTGAGAGGATTTTTTTTAATAATACACATTAGTGTGCTTTCCATTCTGTTTTTTTACGATATTATCTTTTTTTACTAATATCTTTTGACGTAATGTAGATGTAAGTATAAATAAGTTAAAAACTTATTTTTTGTGTTAAAAACCTGTGATTGTGAATTACTTTAATGTTGATTTTTATAATTTTAAGAAACATGCATGCATGTTGAAGTTATATTTAAGATGTTATTTTATTGGTATGCTGTTATATGATTTAAGATGTTATTTTATTGGTATGCTGTTATATGCTGTCGAGAAGTTCTGGAGACGATTCCTCTGTCAGGCATAGTAGCGCAGAGTTCGGCGAAACGTCCAATAGATGGCGATATGGTCAGTTTACTTTTTAAAACTTATTTTTTATCATTTTGATCTCTAATGGCTACATTGGATACCAAATCTATTTTTTATATAACAAAGCTAATATTAAGATTGTACTGATTTTGTCTTGAATCTCGTTGAAGACTGATTGTTATGAACACTTGAAAAAATTATTAAAATAAGTAAGTAATTAAAAATAACAGCATTTTTATTCTAAAATAAGATGCCCAAAAGTTTATATGTAATCAAACAGCATTTTTTTCGTGCGGAAATCCCCTCGGATACTGAGGGTCGTGGTGCTAGGCCGGAGGTGAGGTTGTCTTCGACATATCCCTCACACCCCGGCTGACCCAGGGCCATCCCTTACGGTCTGGCCCTTCCCGGGAGGGGGACAACGGTGTCCCCGACTCGACCCCGGAATGGGAAGCGCACCGCCGCCGTGGCCTGCTTCTGATGGGGTGGCAGACGGCTTCACCTGTCACCCCCAGGCCCGCGCTCATGGGGGACGGAGGTCATGTAATCAACCAGCAGCCGCTTCCATGAAAGATAAACCTGCCGTGGTTCTTCCAAGCGACTACAATATGGGGTTCTTCAAGTAGGACATTAGAAGGTTTCTTCAGGGGCGGGACCACGAGTGTGACGGGCTTGGTGTTGCATACGTCCATAGGCCACGGTTATCACTTTCTATTGCTTCCTGGTGGAGTAGAATAGGGCCACCCCAGCTCTTCTCGTGGGTGTCGTAGCGACTAAGGGACAGGGCTGTTCTCCAACCGACAATAAACATACAGCTCATGACTCAGTACCTACCCGAAGCACGACGGTAAAAGACTCGCCCTCTACTACATGGGACCGAAAATTATAATTGGCGAAACGTGGGTGCTAATACACCTTTGCCTACCCCTTCAAGGATTTACAAACGTGAGTATATCATTCCATGTATAATAATCTAAACTATTTTCTAAGTCGAAGTCGAATATAATTTATCCTGTAGGTAGGGATAGGTACTTAACTAAAATAAAAGTAAACAATATTGTAGTAAAAGCACATTAAACAAATTACCTAACTAGGCTATCTGACTCTAAACCGAAATTCAATCTGGATTTCTAAACAGAAAAATATTATTGAATTTACTTTTTATATGAAACATATTAAAAAGACATCAAGATAGTTTATGTTTAATTAACTACCTAACCAAAGAGTTTTTTTTTTTATATAGGACACGTCAGTTTGACTTCATCTTGCCTGATGGTAAGCTAAAGGCAAAGTCTCGGAAAGAGGGTCACCATCGAAAACATGTACCATGTTAACAGTGGTGGCACTCAGCATGACGGCGTCATCAGATTAGGAAGAACACATGAGCTGGCAGGGAGTATTAAGAGATAGGTTAGTAGATCATTTAAAGCGGTAGGTACCTACTAAAGGTCAAAATTAAAAATAAACACTCGTTTAGCAAAATAGCAAATGTACTATCGTGCACCTGTTCGAATCACCTCACACCTGATATTGCACTACATACGCAGCTTTATTTATTTTATTTATTTATTCTTTATGTACAAATATAAAATGTGTGTACAAAGACGGACTTAATGCCGTAGGCATTTTCTACCATGCACTCTATTATGCATATTTGAATCAATCATTAAAATAATTAGCCACTACAGTGTGAAAAAGTATTAAATTCATTCCGTGCACTTGTTAAATCACGAGTAGATCAATTACGGTACATCATTAGTGTAATTTAGCGACACAATACGGTTATTAGCACTTGCTTATAAGGTGGGAGGGCCGGGGGAGTCAGCACACGGGTTCGATATCCGCTAACATGGCTGGAACACATCTGTTACTCGTCGCTTGCGTCGCCGCTGTAGCCACCCAGGTGATAGCGAAGCCGGAGCAATGCAGTACCACTAGCTGGGGTGAGTTAAAGTGATTTTACACTGAGGTACTTACGTCATCATCATCACCTTGCCGGATGGTAAGCTAAAGGCAAAATCTCGGAAAGAGGTCACCATTATAAACATGTATCATGTTAACAATGGTAGCACTCGGCTTGACGGCCTCATCAGATGCCCTTTCACGCCCCGCATGAACCTGGGACTGTAGGAAGAAGGAAACACGTGAGCTGGCAGGGAGTTCCAGGTCTTAATGGTGCGGCATAGGAATGAGTCACCGAAACACTTGGTTCTTGATGGAATATGCTGTACCGTATGCGGGTGACATCTTAGTATTGTCTTGTGTAGGAAAGGAGAGGGTGGAAGTAGTTGGAAGAGCTCATCAGAACATTTATTAATTTTTGCCCAACACCCTTCTTGAAGGGTTGAAGAAACCCATATTGGAGTATCTTATGAAAACCATAGCAGGTGGAACATGTAAGAGTCCACAGCTTCGATACCGACAACTATATATTCTTGCTGTTCTATATCTACATAGTGTATTAAAGTTCATCACAGCACAGTAATATTTTGTCAACAGGAGATATCTACACGACAATACCGTACCCGTTGCCAACGGCCACCTTAGCGCCCGGGATACGCGACTGGCAAGTGAAGATTCCTGTAAGTATGAGCACTTCTAGCTTTGTCTCGTATGTGTTTTACCGCCTTCACAATGGATTGCGTTCAGAGAAATTGTTTGAAATGATGTCCACAGCTACATGTTATCATCGTACCGCTCGCCAGATACAGGAAGTTCATTCTCATACATTACGAAAAACGGTGCGCACTGTGCGGTATGAACTTCATCTTACGCACGCTCAAGCTGTAGAATGAAGCGATGGTACGATGGCCGCCTCCTTCTGCGAGCAAGTAATGCTCGAGAAGGAGGCGGCCGGTCGGTCGGGTCCGGACTAGACTCCGAGCTCGCGATGAGCGAAGGCGAACCGGACGTCAGAGGTCGCAGAACGACCTCCGTCCTCCATGAGCGCTGGCCTGGGGGTGATCGGTGGCCACCTGTCACCCTAGCAGAAGCAGGCAATCTTACGCACGAAAAAAAAAAAGCTGTGGGATGAACTAGGCTCCTGCTGTGGTTTTTTCAAGCGACTAAGTACATTATGGGGTTCTACAAGGGCACTAACAACTGCAGTACGAGTTGTGACTCCTCTGGTGATGGACATGTCCACAAGCTCCATAAACTAACCACTTTCCACAGGTGGGCCGTGTACTTTTCTGCCACTTATGTGGAATAAAAAAAAAGTAAATTTCTGAAAAAAAAAACGTCACAATTCGTCGTCCATTGTTTAGTATTTGCAAGTGAGTGGTGGGTATCACTATACATAACGATTTTATTCATTCCAGGCCCCCCCAACATGCCCACCAGAACTAGTGCGAGGAATATTGGTGAACACGTGCGACTACGACAAGCCGCCGATCGCCAAGTTTGAGACCCAATTCCTCCTGAATGTGCACCGCACCGGGAACCTCCTGCTACCGGCCGAAGTGCACGTCACCGTGTTCTGTGCTGCGGGCAGAAGTGGCCTGATTACCGTACCCAATAATAATAATTAACCTCGTATAACGGTAGACTATGTGCTGGGTGAACATTTGGTAACTGTAATCACATAAATTTTATCCATATCTGTTTTACCCAGCTGATAAAGCAGCACAATACTAGTAGAAAAGCCTAAAAATAAAGACCTTGAGATGAGGCACTTTTGCCATTCGTAAATAAATCCCTCGAAGTCTCTTGGTCACTCCTAACATGTATCTACTTAAAATCCATCGCTTTTGCTCGAGAACGTTTAGACGACTACGTAGTCTACCTACATTATAATCATTTAATTTTGGCGTTCATATGTATTTATTAATAAACTAATATGTCTTATGTTTTGTATTATTGTATAATTTCCTACCTTAGATGTTGATTCTTAATTAGCTGACGCTGTGTGTTGACACAGCGTCAGCTAATTAAGGATCCATATCCATACTAATAATATTATAAATGCGAAAGTAACTCTGTCTGTCTGTCTGTCTGTATGTTACGCTTTCAGGCCTAAACCACTGAACCGATTTTGATGAAATTTGGTATAGGGATAGATTGGACCTTGAGAAAGGACATAGGCTATGTTTTGTCGCGATAACCGATATCCACGCGGGCGGAGCCGCGGGCAAAAGCTAGTAATATTATAAATGCGAAAGTAACTCTGTCTGTCTGTCTGTCTGTATGTTACGCTTTCAGGCCTAAACCACTGAACCGATTTTGAAGAAATTTGGTATAGGGATAGATTGGACCTTGAGAAAGGACATAGGCTATGTTTAGTCGCGATAACCGACTTCCACGCGGGCGGAGCCGCGGGCAAAAGCTAGTCTTCTATAAAGCGTCAATCAATACTAATATTATAAATGCGAAAGTAACTCTGTCTGTCTGTCTGTATGTTACGCTTTCACGCCTAAACCACTGAACCGATTTTGATGAAATTTGGTATAGGGATAGATTAGACCTTGAGAAAGAACATAGGCTATGTTTGGTCGCGATAACCGACATCCACGCGGGCGGAGCCGCGGGCAAAAGCTAGTGTTTGATATAACCAATAGAACGTCAGCTTTGGTCAGTCTGTTGGCAATCTCGGCGGTGCAGTATTTCGCTCGTCCTCGACTCCTCAGACTAAATTATTCTTTTATTCTTACTTACATGAGCTTACTTAATCTATCATACGGACATCTGTGGCATTTGTAACTGAAGGGTGAATTTCAACAAGTCCATTAAAATCTTCATTTCCGTGGATTTTTTTATCTTAAGTGTTATAATAAAACAACATCGCGTTAATTAAAGATTTTGATACTGTATGTATTCTCGCTTAATATCTAGCAGATAACTAAAAAAACTAACGAGATATACAAGATTAAAAATTACATGCCACGGCGATGATACATGTGTGTACGGCAATGAAACAAGCGTCCACGGCAATGAAAGAATTATGCCAAGGGAATGAAAGAATCAACCACAGAAATGAAAATCCATATAAAACATAATACTTATACCTACTTACATAAAATAATTACAAATTTCATAGGTTAAAAATCTGCAAAAGGAGTAGGTAGGGTACAATTAAACAAATATAATAGAATCAAAGAATTGTCCAATCATTTATTTAAATTCTTTCAAACAAAAAAGAAATTTACAATACATATAATATGAATAAAACAAATAATTTGGTATACTTTTGTTAATTATGCAAAAGTAAATGCAAACAACATACATAGTAAGTACAAGTTTTTAATTTACGTATCAATATTTAATGTGAAGCGAAACAATAACATTTTTATAAAATCTATAGACAAAATAATCACAGCGCACACCGGTTAAGGTTCTTCTTCATAGTCTTGGCAAAATAAACAATCCATTATTAAAATCAAACTATTTATAATTGATTGTACAGTAAAAAACTCATCAAATCTTTCATCTTATTGTAGAAAGTTTTCGAATCCTCTAATGTCAGTATTTGGTGCTACCTATAATAATGTAATACCTAATCATACTATGGCGATGATAACATAAGTCACGGAAATGAAACATCAGGCCACAGCAATGAAACCAAATCGTTTTACAATGCATGGCAATGATTTTTTTTTCATTGCCGTGTTTTTTTCTTCATTGCCATAGCAAATTTGACCACGGAAACTACGGCAATGAAAGCACGGCAATGAAAAACAAGACAAAAATATAAAATAACAAAAAATCTAATAATTATTCGAAGTATTAATCACTTCACAAAAATAAACAAGAGAAATGGCGTTCTATTGAATGTTTAATCAAGAGGATAACTTATTAAAATAGAAAGTTATACCTATCCACGGCGATGAAAGAAAAAATGTCCAGTAACATAAAAATGGTATACTTACATCTATGGTGCCAAAACGCAGGTACGTGTGTACGTTCTTCCGCGTCGAGCACTTAGGCGGCACCAATATGCAACGTTTAGCGCATATAAGGGAGGACGCAAGTCGTTAGATAAGACAATATTCTAAAATATGTTTAGAACACGGCGATGACAGGCAGTTCTGGGACAAATGTATTTTTTTTAACCATTCGTTGTATTGTTTAAATATTTGAATAAATGTATTTCCTAACAATACTTTAACTATTCACGTATCAACTAAAAATAGGTATTAATAAAAATAACCAATAGATTTTTATCAATGAGGTATCACGACACAGTAGGTGACGTGTGGACAAACACGGCAATGAAAAATTTCGGTGTATTTTGTTTTTTTTTGGAGTACCTATAATCCTATTTAATAGAATATTTAGTGCCCCACATAGATCACTATTTCACCTAACTAGCAAAAAATTTTAGAGCATTATAACTATGATTTTTAGTACCGATTTCATCGATGCCACGCAATTCTTGGTCCCCGGAAATTCACCCTGAAGTATACTGAGTTAAGAAAACACTTAGCGAAGGAAAAAAAATGAACTTCTGCATAGATACTTAAGTGTTCTGCGTTTGATTCGTCTATTTTTATGGGCTGAGATTAAATAAACAAACGTTAAATTATCTTTTTTTTTTATACGGGACACGTCAATTTGACTTCACCTCACCGATGTTAAGCTAAAGGCAAAGTCTCGGAAAGAGGGTCACCATCGTAAACATTTACCATGTTAACAGTGGTGGCACTCAGCTTGACGGTCTCATTAGATGCCTTTTTACGCCTCGCTTCAACGACCCGGGACTGTAGGAAACACGTGAGCTGTCAGGGAGTTCCAGGTCTTAGTGGTGCGGCATAGGAATGAGTCACTGAAACGCTTGGTTCTAGTTGGTATCTTTATAGCGTCAACAGAACACCGTGATCTTGGTAGTGATACTCTCCTGAGGTCCCGAGTACAGCACCCGTAGGGCCAGCTCGTTGCTGTTGTCAAACCAAGTCTGTATGGAGCCGTCGGTCGAGCACACTTCAGCCTGGATTCCATTGATAGCTTTGTTATTTGCGGTGCATACTTGTGGTTCCTGAAACATCATGAGTGAAATTGGCAATAGCGACGGGTGAAAATTGACAAAAAGTGGAAAAATAATCTAGTATGTCATTTGTCAAGTTCAAGCACCATACCTACATTTCAACTTTTCTCACCCTTCACTATACCTATACGTGATACTTTACGCATTGATGTTTAACATCATGTTCAATGCAAATACAAGGATTAGGGCGGTACACAAGGACAAGCCGGCTGCAATAGCGTTAATCAAAACCACTGTCATACCACAGCCACGGCAAAAAACATGACATTAAAATTTCAGACTATAAATCAATGTGGCTAAAGTCTAAAATTAAATCTATCCGCAGAAACTTACGCAGCAGGATTTCATTATGAATTATAATAGTCCATGCTCACCGGAATGACGACGGTGAACCTGTGATATTCTGGTTCCTCGTCAGTTTCAAACTCTAAGTCATGCGCAGTCCCCTCTTGGCTGCCTGTTGGTGAAAAGGATGTCCTTGAAGTGAAATTTCTATAAGCGCCTTGAGCACATTTGAAGTGAAATCTTTTTGGTTCAACCGTCACCAGGGACACACAGGGCGTCCCGTCACGAAGATTATACTCACAAGCCGAAGAGACCTATTAAAGGTCCCACCCATTCTGACGACACGACATTTTTCTCCACATTTTCTTTTATTTTCCCTTTCACACTTAACAGAACAAAAATATTCCAACTTTTTTGGCTATGCAAGTAGTAAGTTACGCCAATTCTGGAATGTTGCAGTTGCTTTGGGTGTGCCTGGGAGTCGCACACTTCAGAGCTGAGAGTCCGATCTCCATCTTGTCCTACTTATTATGGAAATGATTACTGTCTGAATTCCCAACCCCTCCCAACCCTCACCAGACTTTCATCTGCCAATCAACAAGTGCAGATCTTAGGCTCAGTACTCTCGATTTAACTGAGGACGATTATCTGTCATATCTGTCAATGGTTCTAGAATACAGGCCTTAGTGAACCTAGCCTACGCCTACCTTCTGAGCGAGTGATGGAAACGTACCCTGAGCAGTACTACTACAGGAGAGAGCATATCCCTGGCAGGCCAGCCCAGCGACACACGCCGCGGTGAGCAACACACGCAGCCAAGCAACCATGGCCAGTTGATGTTGATGACAGCTTGTACACCTTGCGAACTCTCTCAGAACTACTTAAAACCTAGTCATGGATAATCGGTTCGGCACATTTTAACATAAAAATTATGTTTGCTCATGTTAATTGTCGGAATTAGTTGTATTTACGATTATTTACACTTTAATTACAAATTAAAATTAGAGATATAGAGGTATAGGGAAGAGAGAGAGGACTGAGTTCCTCCGTGATCATGGTGCTTGCAACAACGCCGAGATCTCAGACACTCGAAACAATATATATCGGTAAATATACCGATAACTCTAATAGTAATATCAGTGGCCATGATATTTTAAATACCTTTTCATCCCTTCTATTCGAAAAATGTCACTTTACTTACTGTCACTGTAGCGGGGCGCAAAATAGCTCTTTTCTGTTCAAGGCCAAGCAGCGGGCCGTAAAAGTGATTTGAATTTGGAACATTATCATTCATAGAAATCGAGCTCAAATTGTACGGATTACTGGCTGGTACGCGTGTTGGCTGCATAACTCGGGGTGACCTGTGCTAACTAAAAAAAAAACAAAGAGGACCAATTATAATTAGTACCTACATTACCTATTTAAGTTGTATTTTGCAAAATAATATGATTTCTACTTCGAGTTAAGGAAGTGACAATGCGTTAACTCTTGAAACAATTAGTTATTATAGAAGCTAACAACGCCGTACAAAACTTGTTACGCCCGAAATCTCGGGAGAAATAAATTTTCTCATAGAAAGGGGATGAAAAGTAGAGTGTATAACTCGGGAGCAAATTATTTTTCCCTCGGGCGGTGTACTTTGAATCCCTCGCTGCGCTCAGGATTCTACGTTAGAATCACGGCGAGGGCGCTTTTTTGAATCCAGAGCGAAGTGAGGGATTCTAGAGTAGAATCCCGAGCGTAGCGAGGGATTCTTTAGTAGAATCCTGAACGTAGCGAGGGATTCAAAGTACGTCGCCCGAGCCAAAAATATATTTTGGGCCCGAGTGATACACTCTACTTTTCATCACCCACTATGAGAAAATAAAAGCGCCTCATATTTTATTGTAATATTATTATTTAATAAAACATAGAGTAACAACTAAATTGAAATTAAATAGTATCCTTTAACTAAAATAACTAAAAACTTATATTTACATTTGAGACATTTTCGCAATTATGAAAATTTATTGTTACAGTTTTATTAGGAATAGAGATTGTTGTAGATTTTTTATTCTGCGTGTTTGAAATGTCCGAATCTGGATCATTTTGAGGAAAATGTGACGGTGAATCTCGTTGTTTGGATGTAGATGGGCGCGGCGACAGTGGTATGGATGGATTAACTGAGGGTTGCAATTTAATGTTTTCCACGATGCGTTCAGATGTTTTCGCCTTGTTCTCAATGGAATCTTCTATATACCCTTCTGCTACAACACTCGATTTCCATCCTCCATGTCGCTTGAGAACAGTTAAGTCCGCTCCAGTATCTGCCAAAAGGGTAGCAGAAGTACGACGAAAACAATGTCCTGTATACAGCTTGATATCTGGTAACTTCAAATAAGTAGCAATTTCTTGTGGCATGTTAGAAATTTTATTTTTTCCCATCACTTGTTTGAAGCACTTCCCATTTTGATAACGGATGAAAAACCGATTGGTCTTCATAGCAGCAGGACGCAGGTCCAGGTATTTCTGTACAATAGTTTTGTATTCTCCTCGTATTACGAAGGATCGGTCAATTTTACTAACAGTAAATCATCCGAGTGATTTTCGACATCATCAACAGTTATTTTTAAAAGTTCATTGCCACGACAAGCTCCATGTAATCCGAAAATTAAAGCCACCTGTAACAAAACCGAATGTGAATAAGACAAGTATCTATCAAAGTACAGGTTATAATAAAATGTGCATTTTTATACACTATGATTATATTTTACTAATCCACCGTAAACATAGTTACCTACTTACTTTTACGGCAAGAAAGACTTTGTCGGGTGCCTCATTAAGGAAAGTCTCCACGTTTTTGACTGAGAACACTTTGGATTTTTTAGGTTTAAATCCATCAGACATCCTCTTCAGGTACGCTATTAATTTCGAATATGTGTCCAGTTTTACATCGTTATTAGAACTGACTGTTGATTTTAGCATTGAGTATGTACTCCAAAGAGTGGAAGGTTGTTTAGTTTTGGCTAAGTACTGGAAGTAGGCCAAAAACACAGATTCTGAAAAATTCTTGGCGCTTCTTGCATTTCTCCATTCAATAAAATTACCATAGGCTTTCATATATTTCTCCCGGGATTTTGCAGGTAATAGATTATCCATCACATTTCTTGCGTCAGTTCTAATGCTTTCAGGAGTTAATTCTATACTTTCACTGTCACTTGAAGAACTCATTTTTCAAAACAAAACAAAACAATGAATTTCTAACAATCCGTGAAAATTTACGAAAACGCGGGCTGTAGTTCGCGCTTTTTTAATTTGTTTTTTTTTTCATTCATCCGGCGGCGTGACTATGGGCCGTCGTACCAGCCAGTCTTTATTCAAACAATATTTGCGTTCGATTTCTTTGGTGCTGAACACTAAGATGTTCCAAATTCAAAAAGTGCGCGGCAAAGATAATTGCGGCGCACTTATAAAGAGGATTAAAAACTCATTACTGCCCGCTAAAAGTTTCTTATAGAAAATACCACCTTTGGGTGCACATAAAGGCGAACCAAGTCGTCCTTTTCGAATAGATGGGATGAAAATTATTTTCCCTCGAGCGGTGTACTTTGAATCCCTCGCTACGCTCGGGATTCTATTCTAGAATCCTTCGCTTTGCTCTTGATTCAAAGTAGCGCCCTCGCCGTAAAAATACTACTTTGCTCCCTTGTTATACAATCTACTATTTCATACCTTCTATTCGAAAAATGTCACTTTACTGTCACTGTAGCGGGGCGCAAAATAGTTCTTTTCTGTTCAGAGCCAAGCAGCGGGCCGGCAAAGTGATTTGAATTTGGAACATTATCATTCATAAAAATCGAACGCAAACTGTACGGATTACTGGCTGGTACGTGTTGGCTGCATAGCGCGGGGTGACCTGTGCTAACTATATAAAAAAAGAGCGCCAATTACCTCTCTGTTCTTGTAATTACTTAGTACATTACCTATTTAAGTTGTATTTTTAAACAATATGAGTTTTACGTCGAGTTATGGAAGTGACAATGCATTAACTCCTGAAACAATTAGATATTATAGAAGCTAACAACGCCGTACAAAACTAGTTACGCCCGAAATCTCGGGAGAAATATTTTCTCATAGAACGGGGATGAAAAGTAGAGTGTAGAACTCGGGAGCAAATTATTTTTCTCTCGAGCGGTGTACTTTGATTCACAATCTACTATTTCCCTAGGGCGGTGTACTTTGAATCCCACGCTGCGCTCAGGATTCTACGTTAGAATCCTTCGCTTTGCTCTTGATTCAAAGTAGCACCCTCGCCGTAAAAATACTACTTCGCTCTCTTTGTTATACAATCTACTATAACATCCCTCTATTCGATAAATATCACTTTATTGTCACTGTAGCGGGCAGCAAAATAGCTCTTTTCTCTTAAGAGCTAACCAGCGGGCCGGCAAAGTGATTTGAATTTGGAACATTACTTAAGATTCATAGAAATCGAACCCAAATTGTACGGATTACTGGCTGGTACGTGTTGGCTGCATAGCGCGGGGTGACCTGTGTTAACTAAAAAAAAAACAAAGAGCGCCAATTACCTCAGAGAGGTAATTGGCGCTCTTTGTTTTTTTTTTCTTTGTTTTTTCTTTGTTCTGCTGTGCAATCAGTAAATTTGATGGACATTTGGATTATTATTTCATAAAAAAAGTATTTTATTTGATTTGCATTTAAATACCACCCTAAAAATACTACTAGTTGTACCGTCTTGCAAAATGTTAATACCAGATTCCGGTTATAATTTTATAAGTGGGTCAGTTCTACCTCTGAATATCCACTAGGACTCAAGTGGACCATTGGTTTAGTTACACTAAAATACCGTAGACCCTGATTACATGTCATTAGCTACATACTAAATTCTCCATTTATGTGTTACGCTTACGATAAGGCAAATATATGGGAAATTCTTTTTTACTTTTTCAAACTACAACTACAACGCGGACACCATTAAGCTGAGAGGCGGCCGTTTATTTTTACTTGGCAGTGTGTGGCAATTTCACGGTTCCTAGAGTTAAGTGTATTCATTAGGCAACAGTTTATAAACAGTGTTTCATCATCTATGTAAACAGTTTAATAAACAAAGATGATGAAACATTGTTTCAGAAACATGTTGCCGTGCTCACCACTTTGAGTGGAGAGCACGCGTAAACATCTTGTTTATAAACAGAAGTCAACAGGTGTGGACGTGTGTTGCGTTAGTATATAAACATGGATGTAGTGTGGTCCAACAGTCAGATTTCGATGCTCATAGAGCTTTACCAACAGCACAATATAATTTGGGATGCCTCACATAAAGATCATAAGAATAAATTAAAAAAACATGACGCTTGGGCCGACATTGCTGCAAAATTGAATATGTCGCAAATAGAAGTGGAAACAAAGATGCATTATTCTTTTTTTTCTATTAACACTCTCATGAATTATTATATAAGCAGCAGCGAGCATCACTACCTCCTCAGGCGACATCCTAGCAACAACTGACAAGTGTGGACTGCCAAGTTTCAGGAACAGTGTTTACGGTAAACTTGTTTATAAACACGATGATACAGTTTATTAACAAATGTTGCCTAATTAATACGCGGCTTTTTAAAGTTAGGAATTGTATTATGTTGCATGATATGTCCAAGTACTGCTAAGCGAAATAAAAATATTTTCTTTCTTTCTTCCTTTCTTTGAATATATACTGAGCCCGCGACTTTGTTAGCGTGTAGATAATTTCTTCTCTAAGCTAAATCTAATCTAAGCTTATTTATCGATCTTGATGAACAAAGTAGGTAAGTAGGTACTCAAATGATCTTAATGCATTGGTTTTCCCCCATGCCTGGCAACTGAATGTTCTGATATCTAGCATAGGTAGGTACCTACTCGTTCATTTACATAGTATAAAACAAAGTCACTTTTTCGGCCTGTATGTCCCTGTATGCTTATAAATATTTTTGAAACTACTTTTCTTATAATAGATATAACCAATTCAAGAGGAGGATTTCTTCTAAAAAAAATTAACCTGTGATATAATCTTAGTGAAAGTTTGTTCAAAATCGGGTCTGTTTCAGAGATCACGTCCTTCTCGTGCGTTGGTCCGGAACATCCAAATAGTCGTATGTAGTGCACCGTGGGCAAACGGAGAAGACAGTGCCTCTCCCCTGCAGCCTGCAGGAGAGACGGCAGATACTGCTGCAGTGCTGCCTATGGCAAATTCAAGGTGAGGTGTTCCTGTACCAAGTCAGGTGTGTAAATAGCTGCTCGGAGGCATTTCGCTTCTGCTTCTATCTATAATTGAGCAAATGCCACTAGTCACGACGAATTAACATGCGTCAGAATTGCATTCTTTCCATGGCAAAACTGTAGCAGGATTAGGAAAGGTTCTAAACAACATACAAAAATTATTACCATACGTTTATTAGTAGACGATTGCTGGCAACCCTGCCGAGTAAATACGTATAGAACCGAGTACTGTGCTAAAAAACATTGTAAAATTATAAAAAATACCCAAAATCAGTGTAAATTGCCATCAAGCTTCAGAGACATAACCTAAAAATCGTGTGTGAAGAGAACTGAAACATTACCTGAACGATCTGTGAGTAAAACAAAAATTCCAATCCATCAAAACTTGTACCGCCATTTCAAAAAACCACTCACACATCGACAATCAGCTGTTCTCCAGCTGATTCATATATTGCCTATACGCACACAAAAGAAAAAAATTTAATGTAAACAAGATCAATCTGACTTCGGAACCCGGCACAATACTACCAACAACACAACACGACCAATGCGTTTAGTAACTACCATCAGAAAATTTAGAATGTTGCAAATGTAAAATATTTAAGTACCAAAAGACAAACATTAAGAAAACGAATGATACGTTTGGCAACTGCAAGAATATCAATGTTTAATAGTTCTGAGTTTTAGATAATAACAAATTACGTTTCGTTACAAGCAAACTTAATAAAAAATGGAAGATCAATTTCAACTATTGTTTGATAAAATGAAATTAGAAATGCAACACCAATCTACGGAACTCACTAAGTCTATTACAAATATCATAATGGCTAAAATGGATGAGAAACTAATTCCCATTATAGAAGAAAATAAAAATTTAAAGTTAAAAGTTGAAACCAAAGCAAAAGAGATAGAATATCTAAAGAAAGAAAAAAAGAACAACAACGTTATTATATTTGGTCTGGAAGAACTAGAAAAAACAACAATAGAATTAATAAACAAAATAAAGAAAATTTTCAAAAGCGACATGAACGTTGATATTGATGAAAATGGAGTAAATAATATATACCGAATTGGGAACAAGAATAAAGAGGGTAAGAAACCGAGACCAGTTCTTTGTTCTTTCGTTAACGGATGGAAAAAGAGCGAGGTAATGAGAAACAGGAAAAGTCTAAGGAATATATATGTCACAGAAGATTACTCAAAGGAAGTTCTAGCTAAAAGGAAACTTTTACAAGCAGAGTTGGAGGAAGCAAGGAAGAAAGGAAAAATTGCGTTCTTGAAATATGATAAGCTCATTGTGAAGGAAACCGTATCTAATAACGATAAAAGAAAACGGGAGACTTCTTCTTCACCAAACTCCTTGGCCACACATCCAAAAAAGCAGCAGCAAACCTCCATAGTTTCGAAGGCCAATAGAACTAATGCTTTCGACCTGATGAGAAACAGATCTAACTCTCTTACCAACCTACCTACAGACAAAAAATAGCAACTAACTCTCGGCACACACAAAATCCAGCAACGCAAACAAACAAAAATCTCAACAACAAAGAATCAACACCCTCCCCCAAGCCGACTGGTCCTCGTGGGGGAAAGAGACCACAACCCTCCAACGCCAAAGAAAAATTCACCTACAGACTCACCTACAGAACAACCAGAATTAGAAACAATAGATACTTTGGAAGTAAATAAAGTAATCACATCTTTCGAATCAAAAATCCAATATAAGGATTGCATTCATCACCCTAACCAAATAACAAAAAGAAACAAAGAATTGAAAATATGTACCTATAACGTAAAAACATTGTCATCGTCAGACAAATTACTGGAGCTAACCTATGCTCTCAAAAAAATTAACTATGACATATTAGGACTTAGCGAGGTGAGAAGGCTAGGCAGCAGTGTTGAAGAGCACCAAGACTATATATTCTGTTATAAAGGAGAAACCAGTGGACTTTATGGTGTGGGGTTTATAATAAAAAAAATATATAAAACAAACATTGTCAGCTTCATTGGAATATCAGACAGAGTAGCAGTGTTAAAACTTCAATTTGGTAACGAATCAATAACAATTATACAATGTTATGCCCCTACTGAAAAAGCAAGCGATCAAGATCTTGACAAATTTTATAAAGATCTGAACGTTGCCCACGACTCCACAAATAATAATAATACAGTAATGGTCATAGGGGATTTTAACGCTAAGATTGGACAACCAAGGAAACATGAAAATTTAATACTAGGAAAATACGGGTATGGTAAAAGAAACGAAAGAGGTGAACGACTAATTCAATATGCCTACGAACATAAACTATCCATAATGAATACCTACTTTAAAAAGAAATCGAACCGCCGATGGACTTGGCTATCCCCAGACCAAATAACCAAAAACGAGATTGATTTTATTATATGTAACAAACCAAAAAAAATAACAAATATGGAAGTACTGAGCAACGTTCGTTTTGCATCAGACCATAGGTTGGTGAGATCTACACTGGCGATGAACTCTACTAAACTGAGCAGAAGTATGTTTAAATCTCTACCAAAAACACCCAGAACAGAAAACGAAAGATCGATCTATATTAGGAACTTGACAGACAACATAAATCAACATCACCAGCTACTGCAATCCACGAAAGATGTACAAAAATATTACGATATTCTAGAAAACACCCTCATAACTAGCTTGAAAAGGGGAAATACAAACAAAGAATCTAAGAGAAAGCAAGGAATTTTAAAGGAAACTACTATCGATTTAATAAAAAAACGAACAGAACTAATTAAAACAAAAAACAAAACAAAAGATAAAAAAAGAGAGCTACAAAATATATTTAAAGAAACTAAAAAGGCCATAAAAGAAGACTATAGGAATCATAGACAGACAATACTAGAGGAAAACCTTAACAACTATAGAAGCTCCAAACGGGCATATAAAGCTCTACGTACACACAATGTTTGGATTGAAAAACTCGAAAATAAGCACGATACAACTAAAACAAGGAAGGATGTTATAAAACACGCAACAGAATTTTACAAGAAACTATATCAAAGCCCAACAGAACTTTCATATGAAAATACACTTCCAATTTTAGAAAACACAGAACAAGATAAAATTGAACTTGTAAATGAATCAGAAGTTTTAACCCATATAAAAAAATTAAAATCTGAAAAGAGTCCGGGCCCAGATAACATAGGCAACGAAGCTATTAAAATTGGGGCACCTATCCTGACTCAGTATCTAGCACAATTATTCAATATGGTGATGGAAACGGAGAAACCTCCAAAACAGTGGTGCAGCTCAGAGATAGTACTTCTCTATAAAAAAGGGAACCCAACAGATATCGGAAATTATAGGCCAATAAGCCTTTTATCTTGCATATATAAACTTTTTGCTTCAATTATAACTAACCGAATAACACAACAAATTGAAAAGAAACAACCAAATGAACAAGCAGGGTTCCGCTCTGGATTTTCCACTATAGATCATATACACACACTAGAGCAAATAATTGAAAAGTATAAAGAGTTTAATCACCCACTGTACGTTGCATTTATCGATTATGCTAAAGCATTTGACAGTATAACTCATGATTCGATCTGGAAAGCACTTGATCTGTGTGGAATAAACAGAACATACATAAACACCATAAAGAATATCTATTCCCAAAGTGTAAGCAAAATAAGACTAGAAACAAAAGGAGATGAAATAAAAATAGGAAGGGGAGTCAGGCAAGGCGATCCCCTGTCACCCAAATTATTTATAGCAGTTCTAGAACAGATATTTAAAGAAACCAATTATGAAAACAAGGGGCTTAAAATACAGGGCAAATACCTTAGCCATCTCAGATTTGCTGATGATATTGTCCTCTTCGCAGAAACAGCGAAAGATCTGGAAGGAATGATACAAACTCTAGACATAGAAAGCCGAAAAGTAGGACTGCATATGAACACGGAAAAAACTAAAATAATAACAAACCATAGAGAAAGAACAATACAAGTTTCAGGAAACTACATAGAATATGTAAAAGAATATATTTATCTAGGAAAACAAATATCCTTCAACCCGAAGAGCAATGAAGATGAAATGGATAGAAGGATTAATATCACCTGGAAAAAATTCTGGATGCAAAAAGAAATCCTTAAAGGTGACTTTAACCTACATTTGAAAAAAACTGTCATGGATACCTGCATTCTTCCGAGTCTGACATATGGATGCCAGACATTGACTTACACAACAAAAATAAAAAACAAAATAAAGATATGTCAACATGCCATGGAGAGAAGCTTATTAAACATAAAAAGAATACAGAAAACTAGAAATGAGGTAATTAGAAAGAAAACCAAACTCACAGACGCCCTAATACATGCTTTACGTCTCAAGTGGAAATGGGCAGGACACATATCAAGGCACACTGATAAAAGATGGTCCCTGATAACAACCAAATGGCCAGGACCTCAAGGAAAAAGAAAGAAAGGCAAACCGCGCAAAAGGTGGGCGGACGATATCGCTGAAACTGCCGGCAAGAACTGGATGGAGACAGCTCAAGACAGGAAACAATGGCTTAAATTGGAGGAGGCTTTTACCCAAAAGGGATCCATCGATACAATATAAATTACTTTAATATGTGTAAACTAAGTGTAGTAAATGTAAAGATATGGAATAAATAAAGCTTAAATATAATATAATATTAGTAGACAGCATTTTCTGACATAACCCTATTATATAACCTACACATGTGAGAAGTAGACCATTAGGCGTTTGATTGACCAGGAGAACAGAAGAGTACCCTACTAACGGATGAGGCGATGGAGAACACTCCTCCATCTGACAGTACTTAAACATACGAAATAACAAAATACCCATGTGGAAAGAACGAAAACTTAGTCAAACGTGGATGATTTCAGGCGTAAATTTTAGGGAAGAAGCAGGCCAGGGTGGCGTCGCAAGGGGGTTCCGGGGATGGGGGATTTTGCACACTTAAAAAAAACGCGAATATAATATGTATAACGTCTATACTTTGCCAATCATCTTCAGAACATTCTGCATCGGTTTCGCGACCGCGTCAATTGCGGGGCCCGCAGACTGGTCGCGTGCATGTGCATACGCCAGGCAGTACAGGGTGACGGCCGCTACACCCGGGAGGCTGGTGCTGCCTGTGCGGTACACGAGCAGGTGCAACGGGTCCGTGAACTTGACGATGGGGGGGCTGTCGTAGTCGCACACCGTGGCCACCGCCCCGACAGTTAGCTCAGGGGGACACTCCTGATAACCCTGGAATGAATAAAACCATCATCGTTTGTCGTTATTCGGACATGTAACGCTGATGAAAGTTATGTCGTAAGGAAGGTATTAACTATGGAAGTGGAAGGCTACAAGGGGAGAGGAAGCCTTGAGAGGAGACGGATGAACTTTAAAAAAAAAGCCCGAAGTTACCAATATTCCCTCTAACCCCTCCAATTAAGCTAAATTGCTTGTGCTAGAAGTGGGTTCACGTCGGTAGTGTAATGGCCAGGATCGAACCCGGGACCTCTCGATCGTAAGGCCGACTCCTTAACCACTAAGCTACCGACGCTTTTGTGTGAACTGTGTGCAAGATGCTATGGTTGGGAAGCGAGTGAATATTGAGATGACTGCAACCAGAGATGACTTGGAAAAAGCAAACATGTTGCGTCGACACCAAATGGGATATGGGCAGGAGGATGATGATTTATTTAATCATCATCATCTTGGAGTTGTCCTGAAGTTCTTTATTGTCTGTAATGGTGATCCTCTTTCCTGAGACTCTCCTTCAGGTTACCATCAGACGAGCTGATGTCAAATTTACGTATTATTATAAATATAATAATTTTTAAATTCGAAATACATCGGGAAAAGAAGCGCTCAAGTGGGACTTGAACCCACGACCTTTCCCTCACAGGGGGAATGCTCTTCCAACTGATCTATTGAGCCACACCTGAATCACTTCAAATTTCCCTTCTCTTTATATCCGTCTTCAAGGGCGACGATGGAGCCATCTACCAACTTTCTTACGAACTTTTGGAACTAATGAATGAATGTTCAACCGTTTTTAAACATCGATTTTTGATGACTCCACCCGAATATTTGAATGAAATTTTATAGCATTTTTTGGGTAAATGCTGTTGTCTCACTGGGTTGCGCCGCCGCTCCCATTCCGCCGTCTTCTTCACGACCATTACTTGCTCGCAGAAGGAGACGCCGGCACTTCCGGTCAACGGACCATTGCCGTGAGCAGGGTGGCGAGGGTGAGAACTCTCACTCCCAGGGCCACTAGCACCCCCCTCGGTGCGCCCCATGCCGGACACTCGGTGAACGTGTGCAGCTCTGTGTCCTCGCTCGCGTCGCAGTGATAATGTCGTGGGTTCCAGTGGCATACAAAACGATTTACTTCGAAGCTCCACTAATAATAACGTCATTTAGGGCTTACAAGGCCCATAGGAGTAGAGCCATACTTACATTAATGGTGATCTCCCATTCGGGCACGCCGGGCGCCAACGTGACCGGCGGCACTGGGTGCGGTATTGCCATGGTGTTACCTGTTCACAATAACTATTACTTAATTTAATGAATTACTCTTTTTTTATATATAAAAACCATTTGACTTTACCTCGCCTGATGGTAAGTTAAAGGCAAAGTCTCTGAGAGAGGGTTACCATCGTAAACGTGTACCATGTTAACAATGTTGGCACTGAGTTTGAAGGTCTTGTCTATGGGTGGTTCTTCAAGTAAGGCATTCTTTGGTGACTTTCGTGGCAATTTTCAAATATGGTTTCTTTTTAATTTATAACTAAATCTAAAAATATACGTAAAAGTAGTATTTTTGGTAAAGTAGGCACCTCAGAGAGTGATATACCTACTTACAGAGATATTCGAGGTTAAAAAATAGAGGCCATGCTAATCACAAAACATCCCACGAAAATAAAATTTATATTTAACTTTCTCAAATGAGTTATTGTATCGTAACTTCATATTGAAAAGAAGTAATTTTATTATAACGTAAAAAAATAGGTAGGACACTACAGCATAAAACGTTTTTTTTGGCGAATTAGTCCAACAGTATTTATTATTTGCTATAAAACTACAAAAACATTAATTTAAAAAAATGGCACTTTCTTTTAATCGTAATCAGTCATTTGTATAGCACTAATTTAAACATTTCAAAAAATAACGCTTCCTTTTATCACAATCAATCATTTGTATAGCACTAATTTAAACATTTCAATAAATAACGCTCACAATAAGTCATTTGTATAGCACAAATTTAAACATTTCAAAAAATACCGCTTTCATTTGAAAATTTTAATTGAATTTAAACGAATTTACGTTTAACTAAAGTAAGTAATATAAAATATTTTCATATATAACTATAACAAAACTTAATTATTTCATTTGCATGGCCAAAAATTGATCCGCGTGGGCCAGAACTGCCACGTAAACCAAGCAAATCACGACCACGTAAATCAAAATAATTCCTTTAATTAAATGTTATACAAAAACCTTTGAAGCAAATAACCTGTGCTTTGATAATAAGTTACGTGGCCTTATATTTGTTCACAGTAAAAAAAAAATAGATAAATACACAGACACCAGAGATAATTGTACCATTCAATTCAAAGTTTTGAGAAACCAAACCCACGCAACGAAGTTCTAACCGTTATTTTTTGAAAACCTGGTGCGTAGACCGTCACACTAGCCACTGCCCGGCCGTTGGAGCGTGACAAGTTGTAACTTGAATTATGGATGCCGCATCATCGAGCCGCGAATGTACAGAGATACTACTGAAATTGTAACAATCCACTCAAATCACCAAACCTTACATATTTTTTTTTAGAAAATTTATTTGTTTTAGAACTATAGTCTAATTTTCATAGCATTGTAAACTTCTTAGGGTTACCTAAGTGTTATTATTTTTGTTAGCATGTAGCGTTTAGTCTAAAAAATATAATTTACTAAGTGACTAGATCGGGGTTGGGGACACTCCACGAAAGTCAAAATATGGGGGTATTTTATTTAGATAATTGGTCTGGCACACATACCAGATCATTAACCCGGCCTCAGGAAAGACAGAGCTACATTCTCTGCTTTTCACTGAGGTAATTCCTGACCGGCGCGTCCTTGTCGCGGGGGTGGGCATCTTTCACTTCAGTAGGCCGGAGTGAACAGGTGGCTAAGTTTGGTTAGGGACCCAGGCTCGCGGGGTATAGCGCGAAACCCTTGCCCAGGGATACGGGTGAAGACCTCAACGGTTGCGAAGGCGGAGGTGGAATCCACCAGTACGGCAGAGCAGGCGGAAGGGGCAAAATCCCAACAGTAAGCTGCCCTCAAATAATCGGGGTAACGTCATCAGGCGGGGTGATGTAGTAGGGTTGGCGGCGGATGAGAAATACAATTTTCCAACGGCGGCACCTAAACTCTTCAGAAGGGCTACCGTCTTAGCGTCAGGCGGCAGCCGGCTGTAAAACTAAAAGCCACTTTTATTTTCGCTGTCCAAATATGAAAAGGACAGCGAAGGCTGACCCCAAATAAATGGGATAAGGTCTAGGAGGATGATGATGATGATGAATTGAATAATAATCAGTTACCCTGTTAAAATAGGATAAGGTTTGCGCAAAAAAAAAATGACTTGCTCACTACTCGATTTCTATTAATTTTTTGGATTGCCTAGATCGGGGTTGGGGACACTCCACGAAAGTCAAAATATGGGGTATTTCATTTTTTATTATATTTAGATAATTGAATAATAATCAGTTACCCTGTTAAAATAGGATAAGGTTTGCGCAAAAAAAATGACTTTCTATTAATTTTTTGGATTGCCGCTTGAAAAAGCTGTCCCAAAGAATTTATACATTGTATGGAAGAACGTTTATAAATTATACCTCAAACCAAGTTCGTAAACGCTACTAAAATCTGAGTAGGTAAATACAAAAAGTTCTTACGCACCCCAAGTAACTGTAGTGCACGCTGGTGGCTGCGATGTCACCTGGGTGGCTAAAGCAACTACGCAGGCGACGAGTGACAGACAGCTTCTAGCCATGTTGTTGGAAATGGGTACGAAACGAGTACATTCTATTCTGTTCTGCCGCCTTTATAAGAGAGTGCTAATTACCCGAATGTGAAGCTAATTATATAAATTAAGTGCACAAAAATTGCTAGAAGCGTTATGGTAGGTACTGGAACGAAATTTATATTTTTTTACACGTGCGATGTGGCTAATTGATTGTAGGTATGGCGTCTTTTTATTGCATTAAAGGTATTGAAATTACCTAGGTACCTATTTAATGTAAACTTATCATAAACTCACGCCTGTATTCCCCGAAGGGGTAGGCAGAGGTGCAAGCACCCATATTTCGCCAGTTTATGTTTAGGTCCCAATGTTATAGGTGGCGAACCTATTGCCATTAACCTGGCACTTATAAACCTACGATAAATACACACATAACTTCGAAAAGCATCGAAAAGTCATTGGTGTGTGCCATGGTAAACCTGGGATCGAACCCGAGACCTCGTCTCAGCAGTCCATTACCCATACCACTAGGCTACTTACTGTAGGCTGATTTATAAAGCAATGACATGGCTTGCTGAATGTCACTTGCGAATCTCATGTGATGGTAATCATTATACGCGAAACGAGTGTGTGTCTGTGTCACAGAACAGATAATCCGGTGTGTAAATACGATACTTTTGATGCGAAGTATGATTTGATATTGACATGACCTCCTACATCAAATTCGCTACTTTCTTGTACACTAGACTTTGCCACTCATATTGCAATTCCTCTGTGCACTCCCGGGTTTGCTGGAAGAAAACTCAACTTTGAGTTAAGCTCGCCTTTGTACATTTCATCTCACTCAAACAGGTGGCGATCCTATTGCCATTGCCACCGGGCAAACTACAGAATCGGCACCAATAACAAAACACTACTATATCGATATCTTTAAGGAGTAGTTAAGACCGATTGTGGCCATGAAAGAGCTGAAGTCGCTAGCTAAAGTTAGCTCACGACTTCAGCTGCATAAAATCTGATCGGACTGAGATCTGGGCCTCGATTCTACTAAAGCAAAACTATTGTCAAACCACAGAGATTGCAAAAAGCGGCATTAAAGTTTAGACTTTATTTCTATACACTAAGGTCCAAAATTAAATGACAAAAGTTTTATTACACTATTTTATGCACTCTGCTAACAGTTATTTAATATTGAACTTTAAATGCATCGCTGTAAAGTCTATAATGTAATGCCGCTTTTTGCAATCTTTGTGGTTTGACAATAGTTTCGATTTAGTAGAATCGAGGCCCTGATCTTATGACCCACAATCCTATTTCTGGGTTAACACATACTTAGCCTATGCTATGTTATATCAGAGGTACTATTCACTATTGACTATACACTAAAAAAATATATGTCATAATTCGATGGCAGAAAACGATGGTAGCTAAAATGGCGAAAGTGGGTTTAAAAAACCATTAGAATCTGAAAAAAATACTGCGGGTATCATTTCGATATGTTAAAAAAAACTAAAGTCGTCACTGTTAAGGCCACCACCCCTGTCCATTTGCTGTATGCTTGCGAAAATCTCATTTTGGACTTCTTTTTCTACCTCTTTAACTTATAACAACTTATATATGGGCGTTTTTCAAATCTTTTGACCAGTGCCATTACAAAATGTCCACTGATTTATAAATTATTTTATTTATTTATCATTCATGAAAATATCATGTTTGAAAAGGCAATCGATAACAAATTTTAACAAAAGTATATTAAAACAGAAAAATGGTTTTAAATAATATCTTAATTTGAAAAAAGAAAAAAAAAATGTGATGACGTGTTCCCCAATTTCACGGTGTCCCATGCATACCTCCCTAATTTTGATTTGTCATAATCCTCAATGTTCTCGTCATACTCATACTAAAATAACTTAGTATATGTAAAAACAATATGACAATTACGTTTTTTACAATCTTTTAATAGGTTGTTAATCAAAATAATTAAATAAAACAAAATTTATTCTGTCCTAGAATTTTGATAAACCCGGAATTCCGAGTTAGTAACAACGATTTTCGTCGACTTTAAAAATAATACACCATGTCATCGATATTTTTTAATGTCGCAACCATTGTTTGACTGTCAAACATCTGTTTCCGTTTCTATATCGAGCAATATGATTGGTCAAAAAACCGTTACTAAGTGCTCAGAGCAGTGTGTCGACAATAACGTGTTCCGTTTAGTAAAGTGATTTTGAAAGGTATGTATTATTGTTTTAACACGAATATAGTTTAAGGTTTTGCACCAAGTATCTAAAAATAACTTAAGATTATTAGAATCTTAAGTTTTAGTATATTTTATTTAAAATATTGTGATGAAGTCATAAAATGTACTTTCGTAACGTCAGGTGAGTAACGTTATATATAGCCGGAATTAATTTTGTTACTTACTGGAACTATAAGGCCGAGTACTCAGTAAACTAAAAAGAAAAATTTCCTTGTATTACTTTTATTCTTCTTGTGCAAAATGTATATTTTAGCACTTTTTAGTTTTTACCGACTTCAAAAAAGGAGGGGGTACTATGATTGGCTGTATACAATATATATTTTTTGTATATGTTCACCGATTTCTCTGCCAGTTGTGGACTGATTTTCAAAATTTGTTTCTTGTTTGAATTCTAATAATGAGATTTCAGAGAAACCCTGGTTGTATTATTCGTACAACTTTCTCGTTGCAAGGGCATTAGTATAATTTTATTACGAAAATTAACTTATTTGCTCCTACATTACAGCAAATCCCGTATGGTCGAAACTTAGGAGCAAATAAGGTACCTAATTTTAGTAATGAAATTATATAGTGAATTTAATATAAAAAGATAGTATTGTGATCTCACCTTTATTTTCCTGTTAGTAACTAAGAATTCCAATTAGTAATTTGTTGAAGTGAAACTTAGTTTACAATATGTTATTTTCTTTGTTAATTGATAAAAAGATGATTAACGCAACTAGTAAATTTTGTTTATTTTGTTATGTTTTACCTTAATGTGTAAGAGACTGAGTTTAATACCTTGTGTATTTTTTATAACAGAGTATAATTTGAGTACATTATGAAACTAATGTTATTAATTGGAAGTATTTTCGTTAATAATTTGTGAAAATATGATAAAAATAGTTTTTTGTTTGCATATATAATGAATATAATTGATTTGAATAACGAAAAACAATAAAAAAATGCAGAATACCCTGGCTTTTAATTTAAAATGATATATTAAAAGTGTTACTAATTGGAAACTCCTGTGCCCTAAGTGCTCTATACAAACCCATTTTTTGGCTTAACTGCATGTTCAATTATAAAACAATTGGTATTTTCAGAATCCTCATTTAATAGGCTATCTAACAATTGAATAAAATAAAATAAAATTATATAAAAAAAAATAACATTCCGGTTCGGTAACGGTCAAAAGATTTGAAAAACGCCCATATTCTGTTTCGTGTATTTATTACCGCAAAACCATCGATGTTAGGCCTCGTCATACAACTGTTCACAGCAATGACGATCGTCAACTATCGTCGGCATCGATCGGCATTCTGCAGCGGTATGGTTACCAATTAAAGTTCAATCTTATATCTATAGTAATAAGATCTATTGTTACATGACAAATACAAATCCGATGCCGGCACTGGACGCCGGCCCTAAGGTTTTTCGTGAAGGTACTTCGTGGTAAAAAAAATATAACTTCCGTGTGGGGACTCGTCTAATTATATGATTTGCATAATTCTATGATATTAGGTTGAGTGAGGCAGACAGAGTTACTTTCGCATTTATAATATTAGTATGGATAGGTAACAATAAAATATTTTGTGATTGTACCTAAACCAGGAGCTACACAACGCTATCTTGTCTTGACCCTTTTTTTTTTTTTATATAGGACACGCCAATTTGACTTCACCTCGCCTGATGTTAAGCTAAAGGCAAAGTCTCGGAAAGAGGGTCACCATCGCAAACATTTACCATGTTAACAGTGGTGGCACTCAGCTTGACGGCCTCATTAGATGCCTTTTCACGCCCCGCCTAAATCACAACGTGTTTCCTTCTTCCTGTAGGAAGAAGGAAACACGTGAGCTGGCAGGGAATTCCAGGTCTTAGTGGTGCGGCATAGGAATGAATCACTGAAACGCTTGGTTCTAGCAGGTATACTCTGCACCGTAAATGGATGACATCATAGCCCTGCACGTGTCGTCCTGTGAAGGAAAGGGGAGGGTGGGACTAATTGGAAGAGCTCGTCAGAACATTCACCATGGTAGAGACGGTTGTGTTATGGAATCTAGAATGCGGATAAACATACTTAGATTTTTTTTTTGTAAGTACATACCTACATATTTTACATAGAAACACCCAGACCAACGCAAATAGCCATATTCTTGCGTACAAATATTTGCACTGAGTGGGGATCGAACCCGCGCCTCCTGCGTGGCATTCACTACCGCCACGCTACAGAGGCTGTTATGGCTTTTTATTTTTCATTATTTTGGACTTGCAAGTTTCAATCAATTTATTGCATTTGCAGTGTCAGTGGTGTCGTATGATGAGTGGTAGACAAGTAGCAGGATCGGGATCCTGTGCACAAATGGGCCCGTACCTACCTAACAAAAGAAAAATAGAGGTAAACCTTGTATCAGACTTGCCGAGCAGTCCTAGCCCACTTAGTAACGGGCCCCTCACAAATTTTCTGATAACGGAATCATATCATTATAATTACACGTCTAATTAAAACTATAATTTAACAAAGAACGTATAAATTAATTATTTATGCTCCTTGCAGTTAATTACACGGGTAGGTACACAATTGAGTTATAAAGCATGTGTTTCAATGAGGCACTGCACATTTGTCGTAGAGAACAACTGTAAATCTCAACTTATAACAATGGGAGTCGTACTGAATCTGTCGGTTGCGTTACTTGTTTATGTTGCCTTTGCAGCAGCCCAAAATGGCTGCACCTACACCTTATGGGGTAAGTAAAAAAATTACTTTTTCAATTTACTTATGACTTTTTTTATTTAATTTAGACTTTAAGCTCTACCCTATAATGGCCTTTTTGCAGTGTCAGTGGTATAACAATGGTTGACAATTAGCACAACTGGGGTTCAGAGTTTTTAATAACGAAGTCAAATTATTTTCAAATCGACAGGTCAGATCAGTGGGACTCAGATCGTGCTGCCACCAAAAGATCTGTCCCCCGGCGTCGCCGACTGGACAATAGCTATACCGGTGAGTACGCAGAAAAAAACCCGACTGCCACTAAAAAGACCTAAATAAGTTCGATAGCAGGCGGTACCCATTAATTTTCTTTCGGTTTGTGATTGGCAAATGGGTACCGTCTGTTATCAAACTTATTTCAGTCATTTCAGTGGCAGTCGGGTTTTTTATTTTTCAATCATTTTTTTTATTTTATACTTTTTACTTATGACTAGCTGTGCCCGCGACTTCGTCCGCGTGGAATGTACTTAATAAAAAAAATCAGTTTATTTTTTTTTTTTTGGCATTTCTTTTTTTTTTTTTTTTAGCCTAAGTTACTCCTTATTACATAAGCTATCTGCCAGTGAAAGTCCCGTCCAAATCGGTCCAGCCGTTCCAGAGATTAGCCAAAACAAACAGACAGACAGACAGACAGACAGACAGACAAAAAATTTAAAAAAATATATTTTGGTATGTGTACCGTATATACATTCATATGCATGTAGTAGAAAGCGGTTATTTTAATATTACAAACAGACACTCCAATTTTATTTATTTGTATAGATATGTATAGATATGACATGTATATCTTTTTGTAATTTCCTTCATATCGTTTAAACTTGAAATAAAAACTCAAATCAATAAGTAAGAAAATTAGCGAGAATGATTGTTTTGTTAAACCACTTTAAATCGTTATATATCCTAAACTATTATTTAAAATGAAAAATGATAAAAGGAACCAAACAAATAGATCACGAATATACGAAAAAATACTCTGATGTCAATAAGGTCGAAAATTGCTTGTACTAATCGGCCGGCCGACTAATTGAGTCATTTGCCTCACGGCCATGTAGGTACTGTCCGGCCAAATCTGACAGCGCTGACCGGAATCAGCCACACACTATAATAATCTTTCTCTTCAAAAAGACTATGCAATCTGGGTGTACAATAAATTTTAGAGATTTTTAGTGAATTTTAGTTAGATTAAACACAACAGAATCAGCATCATTAGATGACACAATAGAAACTACCTATACATACATATACTCACGCCTAAAAATCCCCGAAAGGATAGGCAGAGGTGTAATAACACCCACATTTCGCCAAATATGATCTTCGGTCCCAAGTAATAGGGGGTGAGCCTATTGCCGTAAAACGGGCACTTACTTGACTTAGTCATGGGCTGTATGTTTACTGTCGGATGGAGAACAGCCCTATCCCTTAGTCGCCTTCTGGGATACCCACAGGAGAGAAGGGCTGGCCCTATTTTACTCCACCGGGAACCAATAGAAATTGAGTTGACAAAAATTATAAAAGAAATCCATACTAATATTATAAATGCGAAAGTAACTCTGTCTGTCTGTATGTTACGCTTTCACGCCTAAACCACTGAACCGATTTTGATGAAATTTGGTATAGGGGTAGATTAGAGCTTGAGAAAGGACATAGGCTATGTTTTGTCGCGATAACCGACATCCACGCGGGCGGAGCCGCGGGAAAAAGCTAGTAATATTATAAATGCGAAAGTAACTCTGTCTGTCTGTCTGTATGTTACGCTTTCACGCCTAAAACACTGAACCGATTTTGATGAAATTTGGTATAGGGGTAGATTAGAGCTTGAGAAAGGACATAGGCTATGTTTTGTCGCGATAACCGACATCAACGCGGGCGGAGCCGCGGGCAAAAGCTAGTTATCAATATTTCATTCATCGATCACCTGGCACTTAAACCTTCATGAGTCATGAATCATGATCCACAGTCGGCGTGCGGTTTTAGTCGGTTCGAGTCCGACATAACCTCCCCTTCCAGCTCCGACAGGGGAGGTATCCGAGGGGATTTCCGCACGAAAAAAAAAGGCACTTAAACCTCATCTGTTGTTTAGCAAAATTGAATGGCATTTATTGCAGTGTCTGTCGTATGCTAGTTGTTGGAAAATCGGAAAATGAAATGCTCAAATGAGACTTGAACTCACGACCTTTTATTTACAGAGAGAATGCTCTTCCAACTGAGCTATTGAGCCACACCTGAATCACTTCAAATTTTCCTTCTCTTTACATCCGTCTTTAAGGGCGACGGTGGAGCCATCTACCAACATTCTTAGGAACTGTTGGAAAAAATGAATGATTTTTCAACCATTTTAAATTTTGAAGTTCGAAAAACATCGGAAAAAATTAATTGCTCAAGTGAGACTTGAACTCACGACGACCTTTCCCTTACAGGGGGAATGCTCTTCCAACTGAGCTATTGAGACACACTTTCTTTTTTTTTTTTGTTAAAAAGAATATTAGAACCGAAGTTACTAATATTCCCTCTAACCCCTCCAATTAAGCTAAATTGCTTGTGCTAGAAGTGGGTTCACGTCGGTAGTGTAATGGCCAGGATCGAACCCGGGACCTCTCGATCGTAAGGCCGCCTCCTTAACCACTAAGCTACCGACGCTTCTAACTTTAAAGTTAGCATAATAAATGCTATAAAAAATTCATTCGAAGAATCTAGGTCTTGGAATATTTATGATTGATTTCAGATACCGCAGCAATGTAGGAAAGTGAACGCGGTCGCCGCTACCGTGTGCGACCCCGACCTGCCGCAGCCGACCGCCAGCTTCCAGGACCAGCTCACGCTCATCGTGCACCGCAACTCGCAGCTGATCAGCCCCGCGACCGTGTCGGTCACCGTGTACTGCGATGTGTAAACGCGGAACAGCGATTACTGATACAAAACATGATTACTGATTACTGCTTATAAGAAAATTTTAAAAAAACCTCTCTAATTGCACACAGGAGCGATATTTCACATGTATTTTATCTTTGTATTATGTATACCTATTGTATTTTATTTATTGGAGTAATTTTGCGTATAAAAATATATTTCCTAATGAACAGATTTCAATAAAACTAATACTAAAATATGTTAAGTGAACTCTACCACAATCTATTAGTGAAACCCGCAACCAAATCCATTAATCCGATTTTGAGATTAGCGTGCACAAACTCACAGACAAACAGATAAACAGACAAAAATTTCAACAAACGTTGTTATGGCTTCTATTACGTTTATAAAGCCCTCAGTAACAGTTTTTCTCGTTTCTCTTCCATGTACAGATATCGATCGGTTACAAATCCATACTTCGATACTAAATGCGAAAGTAACTCTGTCTGTCTGTCTGTATGTTACGCTTTCACGCCTAAACCACTGAACCGATTTTGATGAAATTTGGTATAAGGGTAGATTAGACCATGAGAAAGGACATAGGCTATGTTTGGTCGCGATAACCAACATCCACGCGGGCGGAGCCGCGGGCGAAAGCTAGTTTATTATATGTATGGATATAGATGACATCCAGATGCTGTATGAATGTAATATTGGACACAATAAGTCCGTGTAGCGGGTACCTAGGTACTATATGTGTGTACAGATGCACTTACTAGTATAATATATAACTAGCTTTTGCCCGCGGCTCCGCCCGCGTGGATGTCGGTTCCCGGCAATTATTCGAATTTTTCTCACCTTTTAAACCTTCCCTAGACCTCCACGAACATTTTTTTCAAGACCAAGATAAGATAAATCCGTTCAGCCGTTCTCGAGTTTTAGCGAGACTAACGAACAGCAATTGATTTTTATATGTATACCTAATAGTACTGCTAGGCTAACAAACGCCTAGCAGTAGGTACTATTATTTATTCTGTGGCCTAGCGTTGAAAGCCTTGCACTGCTAAACTGTAATTTTGTACCTAACGATATACAGTCAATTTACCGAGGCCAAGTGAGGGCGTTTACGCCTAGTAGCTGAGCTGAGACACATTATTCACTGTGACTAGCTTTAGCTATGCATTTACTCAAACCGCAATGAAAAAATATTATGAATTTTCCAGGATTGTGCTAATTGACAACCACAATTTAAAAAAATGCCATTTTATTTTCGACTTTACTGTTATGCTGTTAACCCTCCCCTTTCCTTCACAGGACGACACGTGCAGGGCTAAGATGCCATCCATTTACGGTGCAGAGTATACCTGCTAGAACCAAGCGTTTCAGTGACTCATTCCTATGCCGCACCACTAAGAGCTGGAATTCCCTGCCAGCTCACGTGTTTCCTTCTTCCTACAGTCCCGGGTCCTTTAAGAGGGGCGTGAAAAGGCATCTAATGAGGCCGTCAAGCTGAGTGCCACCACTGTTAACATGGAAAATGTTTACGATGGTGACCCTCTTTCCGAGACTTTGCCTTTAGCTTAACATCAGGCGAGGTGAAGTCAAATTGACGTGTCCAGTATAAAAAAAAAGTCAAAAAATTAAATTACGTCTAGCAGAGTGAATGAAAAAATGTAATAACTTTTTTACATTTAATTTTTGGACTTGAAGTCTAAGGTCAACTTGGGTAATTGCGTCTACGGGGCTAATGCGTCTTTTTTAAATTATTCGATAACTGTTCAATCTACATTGATTTCTGCCATCTAGTTACATTTGCTTAAACTAAATACTTTACATGATGTTCGTACAGATGGCATTTTAGCTCTCTTATTGAAGTATGTAGCCATTTTGTAAATTGCACGTTTCTGGACAACTTGTCGCTGCGAGAGGTGGGTAACCAAACCCATGTTAATCTTCTGTTTTCTTTATTTGACTGATTTTATTCAATAACCATTGTAAAGAATAGTCAATGGGTTGCTTACACAGACAGTTATTTTTAGTGTAATAGCTTTATTTAAAGAAATAATTATATCTCCATTTTTAAGGTTAGGATTAATGTCTGGGGGTAAATGCGTCTGCCTTTACGGGGTAATTGCGACTGTGGGACGCATTTACCCCGAAAACAGAAATCGACAACCTTTTTATGTCCGCACATTTTAATACGAAAGTGAAATTTTATTTCAATGATGTGGAATGCCAAGAAACATAATACCCAATATCTCTTATCATTTATTATAGGTAGTATAATAATTCAAAATGCACAAGTGATGTTGGGAAGTTCATTTTTCTGGTGTCCATTTTGCTCCATTTTTACCCACGCCGGAACGGAGACGGTATATGCGTTTCGGGTGAGAGGATGTTTGTATAAGTATGTTTGTGCAAATACATGTTGCCATTTTTCTCCAAACTACTAGTCCGATTTTGATGCAGTTTACAGTTATGGGTTCGGGTTTAATTGGTGCATGTTCTTAGATAGATGTTACGGTGACAAATCACCAGGGGGCGCTGCAACAAACATTGTTTGTCCTATTCCTTTTTTTTAATTATATTATAGGCGACAAACGAGCAGACGGGTCACCTGATGGTATGTAACTGCCGTCGCCCATGGACACCAGCAACTAAAAGCTGCGAATGCATTGCCACCTCGAGGACTAAAATGGAATGCCTCTAGTGTTGTTATTTCCCCGGCTGTCTTACCCTCCACACCGACAACAGTGCAAGCACTGCTGCCTTAGCGGCAGGATTAGCTGGTAAGATGGTTCTACCACCCGCATCCGCCATATTACCATTTTTCTCTAAAACTGTTAAAAATAGTAATTTGATATAATAATAATAAAAATAATTATAATAATAAGAAATTTAATAAACTGTCGTGGGTTTTTACAAATTTTTGAAGTGAAAACTTCTTTACATTTTTTACCCATCCAAAAGTGCACAACGCCGCGGCGTTGAGCACTTTTGGATGGGTAAAAAATGTTAAACTCGCGTCAGGGGACACGTAACCGTAAGACGCGACGTTGTCGTTCTGTTTTAATTACATTTCTTCTTTTGTTCCTTATTATCCAAATATTACCTCATTGCGAAAAGCAATGTATTTCGTACAGAACTTCGTACAGAACGACAACGTCGCGTTCTCGAATTATTAGTGGTACAGCCGCAGATAGCCGGCGCGAGCTATCGACAAATGCCTATCGGATATCCATGTGTGGGTAAAAAAATCATAGTTATATACATTTTCAACGTTAAACAATGAGAATTAAAGGTTAATTTCGTTCACACAGCATTTTGGGAACTATCAAGTTTTCACTTCAGCCGGCACTCCCGGAGTGCTACAGATTTTTTTAATTTTGTTACTTGTTACTATTTATGAACACTATCCTGAAGATGAATGCTGGTGTTGAGAAAATTTTTGATTAGAAAATGAAAATAATTTTGAATGCTACGATAATTTTACGGCATAATCAAATTATGCCGTATCAAATTATAAAATTACAATTATAATCACATTATAATTACTTTATAAAAAAATAGAACTTGACATTAACATAAGTACTTAGGTAATTTGTTTAATTCATTTCAGATGTAATAGGACAATAATCAAAATGGTACGCAACTATATAAAAAAAGAGCCTGCTGCCTATACCCTGGAAACATTAAAGAGAGTCGTTGAAGATGTTAAAGATGGCAAATTAAGTTCGTACAAAGCGTCGAAAAAATATAATATTCCGCGTACAACAACTTTTTTTTTCACAACTGACACAACTATAAGTACTTGCAGTTTTGGCAAAAATTCAATTTATTTTCACCGGTAACATCACCTTTTTCATCATATGAAAGAAGACAAGTGTTGCCATAGTAAAATCGTTTTGGCATAGAAAATGGCGCCACTATTTTTTCACGACTTTTATGCTAAGCTGTACCTGCCTACTTTTCCTGTGCTTACTTTTCCTGAAGTAGTAAGCGCAAACCACCGAGGTAAAATGTTGACAATGTCTGCATTTAGTATGAGGCTAATGCGTCCATCAAAAACTAGACGCATTTCCCCAATTTTTACTAAATTGTCTCTGAATTCCTCAATTATTCTTTTTTTTTAGTTTAACTGTCATTCTTTTGCACAGAAATTTGATCCGAAAAGAACTACTTTGATTTTCTCGCGAATAGCTTACCAATTAAGTATTTACTCAAGAAAGACGCATTTGCCCCAGACGGGGAAAATGCGTCTAAAATTCCAATTTTTTAAAAACAATCTGTTCCTTCGATAGCTTATTTTAGGGTTGATAATCGTATGGCAGAGAAAATTGAAACGCACGTTATGTTCCTTTGGCTTTGTATTGTAGACTACTGATTTACAATGATTTGTTATTACCTTTATACATACATTTTTAACCTAACATACACCGCCCACCAAAAGGCCATTGCCTTTACCACACAAATTTGCAAACTATTTCAAATCAACTTACAATTTAATTAAATATTTAACATTTTTGACAACCCTACAAAAATGCCAGATTACAACAGATTAAGAACTAACGAATCATTTTACAATACTTTAAACCAAACAAGTAAATTATTTTACAAATAATTTAAGTTGAATTTGTTTTATTGATTTCCAATTATTTACTAGTCTCAATTACTAATTCACATAGGTACAAACTGTTAAACTCAATCAAACATATCTTGGCCAAATTAATTAATGGTTTGTTATTATGTGATGAAATATTTTATAGTTCTAAATCTAATTTTGTAAAAGCATGCAATGCATATTTTTAATTACTAGCAAACTAGTTTAAGTACTGGTTTCGTCATCTTTAACGTTAATCAAAGGACACAGTTTACTAACACACCTCCTAGTTACACTATCACCAGACTTCACACTGTAAACACGAGTACATCCGTCAGGCCCAGGGTGTTTGGCCACAATACGGCCCATCAACCATTTTCCTGGAGGTAGACCATCGTGTTTGATCAAGACTATGTCGTTTATTTTGAAGTCAGGCTGCTTTCTTAACCACTTAGGACGTTGTTGCAAGCGTGTTAAATATTCTGATTGCCAAATCTTCCAAAACGTTTGAACTAATTTTTGTGAATGCTGCCATCTTGTCAAAAGATTAATATTTAACTTTGTTAGGTCTGGGGTAGGTACTTCAATAGATTGTTCGCCAATTAAAAAATGAGCAGGTGTTAATGGGCTCAAATTATTTGTATCCGTATCATCTATTGGCGTTAAAGGTCTTGAGTTGAGGAGGGATTCAATCTGACAGAGTACTGTCGTCATTTCTTCGAAGGTTAAATTAGTGTTAAGGATCCTTTTCAGGTGCGACTTTACCGACTTCACACCGGCCTCCCAAAGTCCACCGAAGTTCGGGCTGTAGGGAGGAATGAAGTGCCACTGGGTGCCGTCTAATGCTAATATCTGGGAAACTTCATCCTTAAACTCAAGCTGCGCAGCCCTCCATGCCTCCACCAATTCCCTATTTGCTCCAATAAAATTGCGACCTTGATCGCTGTATATATGTGAACATCGTCCTCTTCGAGCAATAAACCGACGGAATGCTGCGATGAAAGCTTCAGAGGTAAGATCTCCAACAAGTTCTAAATGTATGGCTTTAGTGCACATACATACAAATATGGATATGTAAGCCTTACTTGTCTTCGCTCCACGTCCTCGAGACATCAGTATAGTAATTGGGCCAGCAAAGTCTACACCGCTGTACTGAAACGGACGAGACAGGTTTACTCTCATGTGGGGCAAATCACCCATGATTTGGTTTCTTGCCTTGGCATTTGCTCTGGTGCAAACTATGCATCTGTGCAGATGTCGTTTCACAACGTTTTTTGCTCTGAGAATCCAAAATCTTGACCGAAGATAGCACAGCATGAGTTGGAGACCGCCATGCAGGGTTTTCTGGTGTGCATCTGAGACGATTATTGAGGTAAGTGCATTTTTATTACTTAGTATCATCGGATGTTTTGTATCTCTTTCTAGGTTTGCATGTCGTAACCTGCCGCCCACCCTAAGGATCTGTTCTTCATCAAGGTAAGGATTTAAAGATTTTAGATAACTGTTTCTCTTAACTTCTTTGAATTTCCTTATGTCTTCTATTTCTTCCTCAAAATCCTCTTCCTGTGCTTTTCTTACGCATAGTTTTAATACTTCATCAATTTCCTTTGTAGTTATTGCTTCATTGTTTTTGCTTGACCTTTTGTAATTTAGAAACCTTTTCATGTAAATTATAATTTTCGTTAATTCTTCCATTTTTTCATAGTTTTCAAAATTTAATACGCCTTTACTATCTGTTTTATCTTCTGCTATGTTCATAACTGTTACTTTAGTGTTTCTCTTTTCCATATCAGTAGGTATTATATTTAGCCTTGAAAATTGTATTTGCTCTTCTTGTAACCATTGTGGTCCATGCCACCATAGATTATTTTGTTTCAGGTCTGATAATTTAGCACCTCGTGATGCAACATCGGCTGGATTCAAATTTGTTTGAACGTGATGCCATTGACTGCTGGGCACGTTATCTGAGATCTCAACTACCCTGTTCGCAACAAATTGCTTCCAGCGGCTGGGTTCACCGAATAGCCATGATAATACCACTGATGAGTCAGTGTAAGCAAATACTCTATCAAAGGGTATTCTCATTGCTTGAGCTGTGTGGCGTAGAAGTTTGGAAAGGAGAACAGCCGCGCACAACTCAAGGCGTGGCAAGGAAATCGTTCTTACAGGTGCTACCTTTGTCCTTGCCGCAACAATATTGACATCTATGGTTCTATCTGATTGTACCACTCTGCAGTATACTACTGCAGCGATGGCACGCATTGATGCATCGCTATATCCGTGCAATGATATGGTTTCCTTTGAACTGTTCAAGGTATTTAGCCATCGTGGAACTGTTATGTCTTTGACCCCTTTTAAATCATCTCGTATGGATTTCCACTCAACTTGTAAGTCGTCATCGACAACGTCATCCCATCCAACACCTTGCAACCACAATTTCTGTACAAAAATCTTTGCCTGTATGATTGCTGGAGCAATCCATCCTAGTGGGTCAAACAACTTTTGTAAGTCTGATAGGACATCTCTTTTGGTTATATCGATCGGTTGCGGATCTAAGTTAACATTGTATTTGAATTCGTCTTTACCTAAATTCCATGAAACTCCTAGAGCTTTAACTGTACCATCTAGTCTCACATCTACATGTGCCCTTGTAGATCTGTCTGCTTCATCTAATGATTTTAGAAATTCAGGGCTGTTTGAACACCATTTTTGCAGTCGAAATTTGCCTTTGTCTAGTACAGTTTTTAATTGTTTACTTGCTTCTATCGCTTCTTGGACAGTATCAAATCCTGACATGATATCGTCAACGTAAAAATCTTCTTGTATCATTCTTGCAGCAATAGGAAAGTCTTGACCTTCATCAACTGAAAGCTGCATTAGTGTTTTTACAGCGAGATACGGCGCCGACGTTGTGCCAAAAGTAACTGTCAACAACCGGTAATGTTTGACTTCATCAGATTTGGAAGTATTCTGTCTCCATAATACTCTCTGGTAGTCTACATGTTCTTTGATAACGAGAACCATTCTGTACATCTTCTCAATGTCGCTTACAAAACAGACCTTATGCATTCTCCATCTCATTATGATACTTCTGAGATCTTCTTGTAGGACAGGCCCGTTCATTAGTTCATCATTTAGCGACACACCGTTCGTGCCCTTGCACGAGGCGTCAAAGACAACACGCGTCTTAGTTGTTTCTTTTTCAGCTCGCACGACTGCATGATGTGGTAAGTAGACGGCTTTCTTATTAATTTCTTCTTCAGGTATTAATTGCATATGATTTAATCTAATATACTCTTCCATGACTTCACTATAATTCTTTTTTAATTCTGGATGTCTTTCAAATCTTCTTTCAAGCATTTCTAATCTTTTCATAGCTATATTTTGTGTATTTCCATCCAATGATTGTGGTGTTTCTGTCTTTATAGGTAGCTTTACCACATATCTTCCTTCTTCTGTTCTAGTATACGTCTCCTTGTAAAGTCTTTCACAATTTTCTTCTTCTTTTGTTAATTTTCTTTTTGTATCTGTATCAACTTCCCACAATGTTTTTAACATATCGTCGACTTCAACTTGTTGATGCATTACTATGATTGATTCTTCTTCTGAATTCGCACAATTAGTTACTTGTCCAAACAAGATCCAACCTAAAGTTGTTTTTTGTGCACTCGGGGACCCTGGCGGACCCTTGATGACATCATTTAGCAATATTTGTGCGTATTCATTCACTCCGAGAAGTAAGTCAATGTTAGCTGGTTGGCCGTAATTAGGATCAGCAAGAGTTATTCCTTCCAAGTGATTCCAATGACTGGTTGTTATTCTTTGAGTGGGTATTTGAGTAGTCAGTTGCTTAGATATGACGTACGCTTTCACGTTGAGGCTGAATTTTTCGCTTCTTGATGAGACCTCGATCTGAACTACTTGATTTATTTTTGATTTCACTTCGCCCACTCCAACAATACTTCCTTTGACAGGATATCGTCTTGCTCTGATTGTTTGCGCCGCTCTTTGGCTTATAAAGCATCCTTGTGATCCAGGATCTATAAGGGCTCGCAGAATTGTGGTGTGACCATCTTCACTCTTGCACTCCACAAGGGCAGTTGCTAATAAAGCAACAACTGTATTTTGAGCTGTATTTGTTTGTGACGTCATCACTGCTATATTTATTTCTTCTGTTGTTCTATCTTCTTCTACATTTGTATGTAAAACCTTTGGCTGTTCATTTTCTTTCTTCTGAGTTGGGCCACTGGTATCATTTGTCTTCTTCGAATGTAGAAGGGTGTGGTGATGTCGCTGACATAATCTGCACTTGGTGAGTAGTCGACATGCTCTAACACCATGTCCAGGAACCAAACAATTGTAACATAAGTGTTTCGATTTGGCAAACTCGGTTCGTTGTTCTGGTTCCAGTTTTCCAAAGTCCTTACAATGACTAAGTGTGTGTTTATCTTGGCACAAAGGACATATCTTTTCTGTAGCAGTATCTGAACTATGATAAGATCTTACTATTTTTTCTCTGGTAGAAGCTGGTTGTTGCACTAGTTCTAGCGTTCTAAACTTGGACTCTAAAAACTCCTTTAATGTGTCAAATGTGGGTAACTCCTCACTCGATGTGCTGCTGACATGTTCTTCCCATTCTTTATGCGTTTCAGCGTCTAATTTTTGCACCAATATGAAGTTTATAAGAGGATCCCAATCTTCTGTTTTTATGTTAAGATTTTTTAGACTGCTTAGGCATTCAGATGTAGTATCAATAAGTGATTTTATATGGTTAGAATTTTGATTGGTTATTTTTCTTTGGTTGAACATGCGCTTTAACAATGAAGTAACAATAAGTCGTTTGTTACTATAACGCCTCTTAAGTATGTCCCAAGCTTGAACGTAATTTGCTTCACTAATCTGTATGTGTCGTAACAATAATTCAGCTTCTCCGCCAACGCTTGTCTTCAAATAGTGTAGTTTCTGGACGCCGCTCAGGGTATTGTTGTGATGGACCAGTGATGTAAACAAATCTTGAAAAGTCGGAAAGGCTTCATAATTGCCAAGAAACTTCGGTATTTCTATACGCGGTAATTTCACTTGCGGAGAATGTGCTTGCTGTGCTAAGGATATATTCATTGCCTCTTGTCCACCACTCGGTCTTTGTTGTGATTCTATTGCAAACAGTAGGTCTTGCATTTCTGCCTTAGTTTCCATAATCAATTCTTCACAAACGTAATATTGGTTTTGTTCAAAATAAGGCAATAGCTTGCGTTGGTCCTTCTTCACATTCTTCATTAAGGTGGTATGTGTATTACGAAATTGTTGCCAATATTCTTCAAGAGCTTGCAATTTAACTGTTACGTAACCACGAGTGAGTCGTACCTTGGCGCATTTCTTAAAGTTGTCGCGTGTTTTTGCGATGATGTTGAATAAGTCTTCTAATTCACACAAACTTTGTTCGACGATTTCCATAATTAAATTCCGGTGAAAAACTGTCCAAAATCACAATTTTGTTGATCGACTACGAAGTTATAAAATGTAAGTTATTAAAATTGCACTTGTTTACGCATAACTTGTAGTCATTAGGCTCGTCTTCATAGCAAAAAAAAAGGTCGCCTTTTGTTCTCTTATCAGTCGGCGCTCGGCTCCTGCAATCCGGTTCGGTAGGCCACTATGTTCCTTCGATAGCTTATTTTAGGGTTGATAATCGTATGGCAGAGAAAATTGAAACGCACGTTATGTTCCTTTGGCTTTGTATTGTAGACTACTGATTTACAATGATTTGTTATTACCTTTATACATACATTTTTAACCTAACACAATCAATATGACACAGTTGTAAAACTCTGGCGAAGAAATCAATAATAGGATTTTGTACAGAAATAGCCATATTATGAGACTAGAGTTTCAAAAAGTGCATAATGCCATAAATTCACTCACAATAAGGCGATAACTTGGAGTGATCGAGAAATATGACGCAATTGCCCCGGTTGACCTTATATCAAACAGACTAAAGTTTTTTTTGCGGTGTCAGTTCTATGACCAAAGGTCGGAATTGGGCAGAGTTATTTATGTACTTATATCGAAATGTTGATGTTAATGTGGATATTCCTGATAGCTTTCTGATGAACAAACTCGTGTGACCAACATACAACAATCCATACTACCTTTAATATTTTTAAATGCGTAAGTAACTGTCTGTCTGTATGTTACGCTTTCACGCCTAAACCACTGAACCGATTTTGATGAAATTTGGTATGAGGGTAGATTAGACCTTGAGAAAGGACAAAGGCTTTACGTCGCTATAACCGACAACCACGCGGGCGGAGCCGCAGGCAAAAGTTAGTAGTTATTAAGGTCGCAAATGCACCTATTTCTTATTATGATCTTCACCTAATACATTTTTACAGCGCTAGTGCTACATGATATTATTAATGAATCTAGAAAACTAAAAAAACATTATTATACAAAGAAATTTAAAAAAAGGTGATCAAAATAATTTTATGCAAGGGCTGTGCTGATTTAAAAAGCTTGTAGCGTGAACGAAAAACAGAGAAAGAACTTGTGCGAGTTCTTTTAATATTTTTTTCATTAATATAAATTTAATTCCTAAACAAATAATAATAATAAGTATGAGAAAATTATATTAAATGAAAGTGAAACTAATTGTTAGTTAGCCTGTAAAGTGCGACGTCATATTGCGATCTCATTGATTTTCGTTGCATATTATAAATGTGAAAGTCAAAGGTACCCTGTCTGTCTGTCTGTCACGCTTTCAGGCCTAAACCTATTGGTAGGTTTAGGGGTAGCTTAGACTTTGAGTAAGCACATAGCTATGTTCGGTCACGATAACCGACATACGCGCGGAGCCGCGGGAAACCGCTAGTTGTGAAAAAATATACCTATAGTTGACTATGGCCCAGCGCACACCACTCTGTGGAGGGGCGCGGTTACAGATTACCTAATATGGCGCGGGTTCCATTGCTCCTCAGGGCAAATATTTGTTTGCATGAATATTATATCTACTTGCATTGGTATTTTTTTTTATCTTGCGAAAAATCCCCACGGATACCGCCCCTACGGAGCCGGTGAAGGTAGTTATGTCGGACTCGAACCGACTAAAACGCACGCCATCTTGGGTCTTTGGTTGCCGGAGGTGAGATTGCCGAAAGCATATTATCTTGCTCCCCGGCAGACCCAGGACCATCTCCTTCGAAATGGCCCCCATCGGGTTGTGGGGACCTCGGTGTCCCCATCTAGCCCCGGGTACGGGGATGCGCACTTTGCGCCGCCGCCGCGGCCTGCTTCTGTCACCCACAGGCGGCTCCACCGATCACCCCCAGGCCTACTTGCATTGGTCTGGGTATTTACGAGCCTCGGAGATCACGTTAGGCCGTCGGTCCCGGTTCTCATACGAATATTTATGGCAATCGTTGCGGGTAGTTGGAACCCTAAGCCAGAAACAGGTCAGTCCGACGAAACCAGATGGCAATCGCTTCACTAGAAATATCGAAGTCCAGCCGTATCGCAGTTAGGCTGGTAAAAGAAGATCCTCAACTCCGATGTGAAGGTCTCAAATGCCACCGGCACTAACGCAACGATGATGATTGTTTGTCATCTGTGGGTTAGTTTGAGTGTCACCAACTGTACACACGTATGTCCACTATGACTATCCAGTGAACATATGGTGAAGAAACCGTTAAAAATAAACGATTCAGAACGTACAAATTTTACTTTGTGCAATTTTCGTCTTTTGTTCACGATGACGATGAACGCAATATCTGCTAAACGGATTTTGATGTGGTTTCTTCATTAGAAATTTCTTGGTTAGAGTTAAAATCTAACGTACAGTCGCAGCGCTAAGTGGTATGGGCAATGGACTGCTGAGACGAGGTCTCGGGTTCGATCCCAGGTTTATCATGGCACACACCAATGACTTTTAGATGCTTTTCGAAGTTATGTGTGTATTTATCGCAGGTTTATAAGTGCCCGGTTAATGGCAATAGGCTCGCCACCTATTACATTGGGACCTAAACATAAACTAGCGAAATGTGGGTGCCAGCACCTCTGCCTACCCCTTCGGGGAATATAGATGTGAGTTTATGTTATGTTATGTTATGTTATGTGTAATGTAAATCAATGAAACAGTATGATTTGCTGAGTCTTAAGATCATTTTGAGACTTTATCGTAGATATTTCCGACACTGACTGTACGTTTTATGGAAATTGGTTAGATAGGATCGACTATCGACCAAAAGGCGAAAGTAGATGTTATCTATGGTCGCGGTAACAAACAACCACGCGGAGCCGCGTGCATTAGCAAGGCAGTAGGTACTTCAACAAGAATCTCTAATTGAAATTTTAGCATGAAAAATAAAATAACTAGATGTATTTAATTTAATTTTTCATTACTTACTTTGATATGCGGTAAGAGACGGTTGTTATGGCCGGTCTTATAAGCCATATTATCTGGCAATGTAACGCAGTTCTCACTTGTGTCAGCACTTCAGCAGCCAGCATGTTCGTCACAGGGCACATGTTACTCGCCGCGACTTGTGTCGCCGCTCTACTCCACCAGGGGCATGCGAGCTCCGGATGTCAAGTTTCCACTTATTGGGGTGAGTTCAATATCTAACACCAGCTTCCCGCGGTGGGAGGTTTGACAAACGCTTACTCATTCTCTTGGTTTGAATTGACTTACGGCATTTACGTAAGAGAATGCTATCTTTTCGTGCGGAAATCCCCTCGGATATCTCCCCGGAAGTATGTCGGACTCGAACCGACAAAAACCGCACGCTGACTGAGCGTCGAAGTGCTAGGCCCGAGGTGAGGTTGTCTTCGATATATCCCACGCACCCCGGCTGACCCAGGGCCATCCTTACGGTCTGGCCCTCCTCCCGAGGGGGGACAGAGGTGTCCCCGACTTGCCCCCGGAATGGGGAGGGGCGCTTCCCTGCGCGCCGCCGCCGCCGCGAAGAGAATGCTATCAGCCCCCTCAGGCGTTTGGTACTCCACCAAAACAGTAATTTTACTTATAACGTAGCGAAACCACTACCATACGCCACCACTGGCCACCATTGACACTGCAAAAAATGATATTTCATTTTAGATACTGTTATTCGTGTTTACACTGCCTAAACGTCTAAAATTAAATGGCATTTTATAGGGCGAATGAAAAAATGTAAACAATATCTGTTTAGCATATTATTTTGACTTTCAATTCTACTTTATGTTTATAAATAAAATAGCAATTTTTTGCAGTGTAAGTGGTATGACAGTGGTTTTACTATATCACAAAATGAACAGTAAAAAAGGAGCCTATAAATATGTACCTATATAGGTACATATTTATTAAGCTGGGCCAGCCGGGGTGCGAGGGATATGTCGATGACAACATCACCTCCGGCCTACCACCATGACCCACAGTCGGCGTACGGTTTTAGTCGGTTCGAGTCCGACATAACCTTCCCATCCGGCTCCGGTAGGGGAGGTATCCAAGGGGATTTCCGCATGAAAAAAAAATTGAACATAAATCCATCTTGTCAGTTTGTAACGTGCCATTTTTTTTATATCAACAGGACAAACTACAGGCAAACCTTTGTTACTGGGCCCTTTGGCTATCCCGTACGGTGCCACTAACACAAACATCGACTTACAAGTAAGTTCCAACCATTTTTAATGAATTTCACCGAAATTATTAGTTACCTCTCCAATCAAGCTAAATTGCTTGCGTTAGGGGCCTTCGGAGAGTACGTTCAGCAGTCAGTCTCGCTTGCCATACGAACATCTATGTTGGTGACGTAAAATACTACCTAAGTAGTCTAAGTACACGACTTCGATATCATCAATTGGTCGTGGAGGTCGGATGGCAGTCGCTTGAGGGTAATGTAATGGCCTAGATTCTCATTTTGAAACGTAAAGCACAGATTACCCTAATAATTGCTGGGTAGGTAATGATGACTTGATTGCGACTCCGTTTACAGCTTACTATAAGAGGCGAGGTAAAATATTGACTTGTGTACTACAATTTCAGTAACACTAATATCGTTATGTTACAGATACCACTAGGCTGTAATCCGGTTGGCATACTTGTGGACAGCTGTGACTCTGGAGCCGATACGGTGTTAACATTCTTAGGTGACTCCACGGTACACGTGAAACGGTCGTACGCATGGAGTGACAGCCATATCAATGCTTACGTGTACTGCTCACCAACACAGCAACCAAGTAACTTACCAGGATTAGTTGCACGACCATTACCAGAATTAACTGCAAGACCAAGGATAGTTGCGGGCCCGGTGTGGGGGACACGGCGATACTGAAACGTACCTATACGGTAACGAACTTACTGTAATAGAACTAAACACAATAAATAACTTTATTAAACTGTTATTAAAGTTAATTGGATTTTATTCTTCCATCTGGAACCAAATGACACTGAAAATTATGACACGACACGTCAATTTGACTTCACCTCATCATATGCCTTTTCACGCCTCGTTTAAAGGACCCGGGACTGTAGGAAGAAGGAAACACGTGACCTGGAACTACCTGCCAAGATAGTGCCAGGTCTTAAGAGTCCGTACTACCTCAAAT